>CM077671.1:286957001-288352753 GCA_039707655.1 Elymus sibiricus
AATGTGTACATGTTGATTTGCTCAACATATATGTGTATTTTCTTTATGTTTTATTTTTATTTTCTAGCAATGCAAAGAAACAATAGCAAATATGATGTCCATTCTAGATTCATATATTTGTCTTCTTTATGTAGCCAATAGATAAATATATTTGTTCATGAAATTCCACAGACGTACAATGAGCATATTTATGTACTTATAAAACATTAATTCCTAAATATATAAAACTCCAAGTTGTGCATTTTGAAATAAAGTAACTGGTCTGCATAAATCCTGGACCCATTTGTCATTTTTTATAGGATGGTGGACTACAACAACGACCTATTCCTTGTTTCATCTTCCATTAGTCGTTAATACACATGCATGTGATATCTTCATCTTTGTAAGCGGAGATTCTGTTGCCAATAAGTGAATATATTTATCGATGAAACATTAGACAGACGTATAATGAGCATCTTTATGTACTTATAAAAATGTAATTGACGTAAGTTGTTCCTTTTCAAAGAGAAAATTACTGCTCTCCATAAATCCTGAAACCCATTAGTGATTTTTGCTGGGATGGTGGAATATAAGAGCAAGACATTCGGTTTTGAACATGCATATAGATTTTTTTTGACAGCAAAGTTTCCTCCTTTATTCAGTCAACACAGTTGCATCGTTTACCAGGAATGGAATTATCGCATCCGGAGGCGACTCCATCCAGATACTCGGAGGAGAGAACTTAGCTAATTTAGCTAGTTCACGAGCTACCTGATTACTATCTCTATTAGAGTACTCATACAAAACATGATTAAAATCTAACGACATGAAAAAACAATCATCGAAAATGGCACTTGCCACAGAACTGGACGAGCCTTCCTGTAGGGCAGCGATTATCTCTGTGTTATCTGACACCAATTCAACCTTGCTGCAGCCCACCAATTTTGCCAAGTTTAGCCCAAACCTCACAGCAATTGCCTCAACCAAAAAGGGGTCATAACATAAATTCAGTTTTTCATTGGCTGCAGCAATAAACTTGCCATTATGGTCACGAAGAACTGCACCAACCGTTCCATCAAGATTATCATGATCAAATCGAGCATCCACATTTAGCTTCATGTACCAACCCGCGGTTTGGTCCACATAGTCATTCGCCTCTTCGCTTTAGGTTTACATGCAATCACAAAATTTGTAGCTAGTCCTCTCACTGCAAGTTGGATCCGGGCTGCAGTTTGAGTTTGTTCTCCATGTGTTAATGTCCTTCGTTCAAACCACAGGTACCATGCAGCAGTCGCAATGGTTTCTCTCAAATTTGGCAAACCAAGGACTCGAACATCATGTTCTCGGGGCACAAAAGATGCTCGAGGACAACTTCGCCTGACCGGTCAATTTGACAAGCCTTCTTTATGATCTCATCAACCCCCAGCAGTTTCCATACTTCCATCGCTCTATTACATTGGAATAACAAGTGCATAATATTTTCTGGACCTTGGTTGCAGGTTGGCCAATATGGTTTAACTTTCATATGTTTCGCTGCCAAAATCGCCCGGCAAGGTAACGCACTATGCAATGCTCTCCAAATGAAAATCTTTATTTTTGCAGGGCATAATAAATTCCATACCGAAGACCATGTATCTGTCGGAGTAGATGATGTGCTGGTCGGTTGAATCTTCTGGCCATATTGGTATTCCCATTCCTCATAGTATGTTGACCGTACCGAAAAAATCCCGATCTTCGACGGATTCCATGCCACAAAATCTTCCATCTCATGCAAAGGGAGAGGGATTGCTAAGATCCTATGCGCATCCACAGGCCAGAATGTTTGGTTTACAAGTTGCTCATCCCAGTCCCCTGAAGACGGATCAATGAGATCACATACTCGCGAGATAATGTTGTTCCCACGTACCATCAAAACTTTCCTCGATGGTGACTGGGGTATCCATGGATCATCCCAAATATTCACTTTGACACCATCACCGACTCTCCATATGTAGCCTCTCCTCAGAGTGTCAACTCCTGCCATTATACTTTGCCATGTATATGAAGCTTTTTTCTTCAAGGTAGCATTAATGAGATCCCCATCAGGAAAATAATTTGCCTTCAGAATGATAGCACATAGTGAATTAGGATCGTTAATTAGACGCCATGCCTGTTTAGCTAGTAGTGCAAGATTAAAACAATGAATGTCTCTGAATCCCATGCCCCCTCTCTTCTTTGGTATACACATCTTCCACCAAGCAAACCAATGTAATTTCTTCTGTGTAGCCTCATCACCCCACCAAAAACTTGATATCGCATCATTAATTCCTTTGCAAAAAAATTAGGAATTTTAAAGACTGACATCGCGTAAGTTGGTATGGCTTGTGCAACAGATTTCAACAGCATCTCCTTCCCTCCTGAGGACAGACACTTCTCTTTCCACCCCATTACTCTCTAAATAAGACGGTCAATCAGATACTGAAAACTATCACTCTTATCTAGTCCAAGAGTTGCAGGAAGTCCCAAGTATTTATCATCTAGTACCTCAGTCATTATATTCAGGGACGAACGAACTTCAGCTTTCATATTAACCTCTGTGCTTGGGCTAAAAAATATGCTAGATTTTCCAACACTTACAAGTTGACCAGATGCTTCACAGTACATGTCCATAATAGACTTCAAGCAAACATCATTGGAAACATTTGCCTTCATTAATATCAAAGAGTCATCAGCAAATAATAGATTTGTAACAGCGGGTGCATCACGACAAACCTTAACTCCCATCAGCTCACCACTCTGCTCTGCTTGTGATAATAGGGTCGTAAGCCCTTCGGTGCACAGAAGGAAAAGATAAGGGGATAAGAGATCCCCCTGCCGGAGCCCCCACGATGGCTTAATAGTATCGGTCTCAAAAGAATTAAACCTCACCTTGTACTCTACAGAAGAGACACAAGCCATGATAAGATTTACCCACTGAGCATCAAAGCCCAATTTTAACAATATTGCATCCAGAAACACCCATTCAACTCTGTCATAAGCTTTCTACATATCCAGTTTAACCTCACACCATTCGTCTTTCCCAACCTTCTTTTGTTTAATTGCATGAAGATTTTCGTACGCAATTAAAACATTATCTGTAATTAATCTCCCTGGTACAAATGCACTTTGTGTCGGAGTAATGATATCTGGGAGCAAACCTTTAAGTCTAGCAGCGATCATTTTGGAAATGACCTTATAAACCACATTACACAGGCTTATGGGTCTGAATTGTGTGACTTTTTCAGGAGTTTGTATCTTTGGGATCATGACTATGGTGGTATTGTTCCAACCCTCTGGTATAACATGAGAATTTATTGCTTGCAGAACTTCCATGACCAAATCATCTCCTAGCATAGGCCAAAACCTCTTGTAAAATATTGCATGTAGCCCATCCGGACCCGGGGCTTTAAAATCCCCGATGGAAACAACGCCTTTCTCACCTCGTCTGCTAAATACGGCTTCAGCAATGTTGCATTCATCTCAGTCATCACCCTACTGTGCACCCGATCCAACACATCCAGATTCAGCAACTGGACCTGCGAAGTTAAGAGTTCTGAAAAATACGCAGTGATTATAGCAGCAAGATCTCATGTGTCCTCTTTCCATACACCCGTATCATCCAGCAACCTCTGTATACAGTTCCTTTTCTTCCGAGCCGAGGCAGCCCTGTGGAAAAAGGAGTTGTTTCTATCCCCATGCAGTAGCCAGTTGGCACTCCCACATTGTAACCAGAATAATTCTTCCTGATCCGGAAGGTTCTCAATCAGCGTCTGGGTTTCTTTCATCTCCTTCCTAGTCTCACTAGTAAGATGGCGACGCCTTAATTTCTCCAACTTTTTCCTGAGCTTATTTTTTTGGGCCCTTCAAAACCTCTCTATCCCACTGAACAAGATCATCCTTCACTGCCTTTGTTCGTGACGCTAAATTTGGGCCAATGCCGGTCCTCTGTGCTCGTTGCCATGCGGACTTGACAATTTCATCAACTGTATCCTCCTGCAACCAATAAGCTTCGAATCTGCGCTCTCCTTTTGGCTTTTGTGTCATAGCAAATTCAAAATAGCTAGTGTCTAGTACTAATGGCCTGTGGTCTGAGTGCACGTGATGCTCATGAATGACCGCAGCAAAAGGAAATTTATTAGACCATGCATCATTTTAGAGAGCACGATCCAACCTCTCCTTAATCAGTTCACGACTCCATGTAAACTGATCTCCCATGTACATAACTTCCTGAAGTTTACAGTCCTCAATGAAATCTCTGAAATTTTGCATATATTGTCCTGGTCTCATGTTACCCCCTTCTTTCTCACTAGATACTAGGATCTCATTAAAGTCCCCTATGATCATCCAAGGACTGTTGTCATTGCTATACAAATTCCGCAAGCTAGTCCAGGATTGATGTTTCAGATCCCAATTTGGTTCTCCATAGAATCCAGTCAGACACCAAGCAACATTGTTTGCATCCATCACAAAACCATCCATGAAGTTCGGAGTCGAAAAATTCAAGACCACTTCATTAGCAGGATTGTAAAAGAGTACAAGTCCTCCTGATCGGCCATCACTCTCAATTATATGAAAAAGATCAAATCCTAGCTTAATCCTTAACTCAACTGCCTTAACTTTATTCAGATGGGATTCAGACAAAAAAATCACATCCGCTCTCACCCGGCATTGGAGATCCAAAAGGTCTCGAACTGCCGTGGATGAAAGCATGCATGTACGTGTTTTTTCTATTCTAATAATGTGCATGCGTAAAGTGTCTAGCCTGGTGTCTCCTGGAGTTCGTAATGGTTTCCTACTAATGTACGGAGACGCGTCCTGGTCGAGACCTTGTTTTTTCCTGGCTGCGCGCATATAGTAAAGATTTAAGGACTTGTTTTTTTCTAGGAAAAGTAAAGGTTGGGTTTGTTTGCTTCCGTGTAGATACCTGATCCATTACAATTGTATACGTTTCCCTGTTTGTGAAGCATCAGATTTGGACGTGTCATCAGCGCATATAATATAAGGAAACACGCATATGCACCTTTTTATCACGACCGTTCTTTTTAATTCTTTATCTATTGTTACATCTAAACCGTTCATTTTCTATCATTTTAATAATATAATAGATTCCCGTTTTTGGATTCTCTTGTCATGCCATCTTTTAACTTTTTGTTTAAACAACTTGGCATTTTCATAAGCTTGTGTCCTCCATTCGTCTAACGAGCTAATATCAAATAACCTCTTTTCACCGGCAAGCTTGAAATCATAGTTAAGTTCTTTAATTGCCCAATAAGCTTTATGTTCTAACTCAATAGGTATATGACATGCTTTTCCATAGACAATTTTATATGGGGACATTCCCATAGGGTTTTTATAAGCAGTTCTATAAGCCCATAAAGCATCATCAAGTTTCTTAGACCAATTCTTTCTAGATCTATTAACAGTCTTTTGCAAGATTAATTTCATTTCTTGATTACTTAACTCAACTTTACCGCTAGACTAAGGATGATAAGGTGATGCAGTCCTATGGTTAACATCGTATTTAGCACCATGAATGAAATGTGAACCACCATTAGTCAATAAATATCTAGGGACTCCAAACATCGAGAAAAGAATAACTTTAAGCATTTAAACAGAAGTGTTATGATCAGCACTACTAGTTGGAATAGCTTCTACCCACTTAGTAACGTAATCAACATCAACTAGAATGTGAGTATACCCATTAGAGGAAGGAAAAGGTCCCGTAAAATCAAAGCCCCAGACATCAAATGGTTCAATAGCAACTGAATAATTCATAGGCATTTCCTGACGTCTACTAATGTTACCAATTCTTTGACATTCATCACAAGAAAGGACATACCTACGAGCATCTTTGAAAATAGTAGGCAAATGGAAATCGGATTGTAATACCTTGTGTGCAGTTCTATCACCAGCATGGTGCCCGCCATAGGCCTTAGAGTGACACTTCCATGGGATCTGTCCCTGCTCATGCTCAGGTACATAATGTGTAATAGCACCATCTACTCCTTCTTGATAAAGATGTGGATCTACCCAAAAGTAATGTCTTAAATAATAGAAAAACTTTTTCTTTTTTTTGGTAGGGGAAACTAGGTGGTATATATTTAGCAACAATGTAATTAGCATAATCTGTATACGAAGGAGTACTATGGGAAGCATTTATGACATCAAGTTGCTCATTAGGAAAATTGTCATCAATAGGCAGTGGGTCATCAAGAACATTTTCCCACCTAGAATTTTTTTCTTCTACTTGGTTTTCAGCTCCCTTCCTATCAACAATGTGCAGATCAAATTCTTGAAGTAAAAGCACCCACCTAATCAGTCTAGGCTTAGCATCTTTATTTTCCATAAGGTATTTAATAGCAGCATGGTCAGTGTGAATGGTGACTTTAGAATAAACAATATAAGGTCTAAACTTATCACATGCAAAGACAACTGCTAAAAATTCCTTCTCAGTAGTAGCATAATTTCTTTGAGAATTGTCTATGGTCTTACTAGCATAATGAATAACATTCAATTTGTTGTCTACTCTTTGCCCTAGAACAACACCAATAGCATAATCACTAGCATCACACGTAATCTCAAAAGGTAAATTCCAATCAGGTGGTTGAACAATAGGTACAAAAATCAAGGCTTTCTTAAGTATTTCAAAGGCTTCTACACAATCATCATCAAAAACAAAAGGAATATCTTTTTGAAGAAGATTAGTTAGTGGCCTAGAAATCTTTAATAAAACGCCTGGAAAAACCAGCATGACCAAGAAAACTTCTTATGCCTTTGATATCTTTGGGACATGGCATTTTATCTATTGCATCAACTTTTGCTTCATCTACCTCAATGCCTCGTTTAGAGATTTTATGCCCAAGTACTATACCTTCATTCACCATAAAGTGGCACTTCTCCCAATTCAAGACAATATTAGTTTCTTCACATCTCTACAAAACTCGATCAAGGTTGCTCAAGCAATCATCAAAAGAAGTCCCGTAAACGGAAAAGTCATCCATGAAAACCCCAACAATCTTTTCACAAAAATCAGAGAATATAGCAGCCATACATCTTTGAAAAGTAGCAGGTGCATTGCATAAACCAAAAGGCATACGTTTTTAAGCATAAGTTCCAAAAGGGCAAGTGAAAGTAGTTTTCTCTTGATCTTCTTTTGACACAGGTATTTGAGAGAAACCATAATATCCATCAAGAAAACAAAAGTGTGTGCGCTTAGATAACCTTTCTAACATTTGATCAATAAAAGGCAAGGGGTAATGATATTTTCTAGTAGCTTTGTTTATTTTTCCTAAAATCAATTACCATCCTATAACCCGTTACGATTCTTTGTGGGATAAGTTTATTTTTATCATTAGGAACAACGGTTATACCTCCTTTCTTAGGAACACAATGAACATGACTTACCAATCTACTATCAGCAATAGGATAAATTATACCTGCTTCCAGAAGCTTTAGTATTTTAGTTCTTACCACTTCCTTCATCTTAGGATTCAAGCGGCATTGATGATCAACGACAGGTTTGGCATCCTATTCCATATTAATCTTGTGCTAACATTGAGTGGGACTAATGCCCTTAAGATCATCAAGAGTATATCCAATAGCAGCCCTGTGCTTATGCAGAGTTTTAAGTAATCTCTTTTCTTCATGCTCTGAAAGGTTAGCACTAATAATAACAAGATATATCTTCTTTTCATCAAGATAAGCATATTTCAAAGTATCTGGTAATGTCTTTAGGTCAAACACGGGATCTCTCTTGGGTGGAGGAGGATCCCCTAAAATATCAACAGGCATGTTGTGTTTAAGGATAGGTGTTTCTCTAGGAAATATATCATCTATCTCATTCTCTCATTCATATGCATGTCATTCTCATGGTCTAGCAAATATTGTTCTAGTGGATCTGTAGGAGGCACGACAATAGAAGCAAGACCAATTATTTAGTCCTTACTAGGTAATTCTTTTTCATATTGTTTTCTGCCGAACTTAGAGAAACTAAATTCATGAGACACATCACCAAAGCTTACCTTAACTTTCTCAGTAACACAATTAATTTCAGCATTAACAGTATTCAAGAAAGGTCTACCAAATATAATGGGACAAAAACTATCTTGTTTTGAACCAAGTACCAAGAAATCAGTTGGGTACTTAACTTTTCCACACAAGACTTCAACATCTCTAACGATCCCAAGCGGTGAAATAGTGTCTCTATTTGCAAGTTTAATGGTGACATCAATATCTTTAATTTCAGAGGGTGCTATGTCATTCATAATTTCTTGATATAAAGTAAAAGGTATAGCACTAACACTAGCACCCATGTCACACAAGCCATGATAACAATGATCTCCAATTTTAACAGAAACAACAGGCATGCCAATAACTTGTTTATATTTGTCTAACTCATCCTGAGGATTTCTAGTAGGTTTTGCAATTCTAGTAGCTTCATCAAAGAAGTAAATAACCTGACCATCAATATTATCAGCTAGGAGATCTTTAACCGTAGCAATATTAGACTCAACATTTATCTGTTTAGAGGTTTTAGGTGTTATAATATAACTTTTATTAACCATAGTTACAGCTTTAGCATGTTCCCTAATCCTAACAGGAAGAGGAGGTTTTATAGTGTAAGAAGTAGGCACAACTGGATCAACATGATAACAATTGTTTCCTCTTTAACTTTAATAGGTTCCTCTAATGATTTTTAAATAGGTGGATGATATTTAAACCACTTCTCCTTAGGGAGATCAACATGAGTAGCAAATGATTCACAGAAAGAAGCTACTATCTAGGAGTCAAGCCCACATTTATTGCTAAACTCATGGAAAGTATCAGTTTCCATAAAGGATTTAACACAATCAAACTTAAGTTTTGTACCTAACTCTTTACCTTTGTCGAATTCCCAATCCTCAGAGTAGCGTTTAATTCTTTCCAAAAGATCCCATTTGAATCCAATAATCTTCTTCATGTAGGAACCAGTAGAAGAAGAATCAAGTAGTAATTGATCATCATGAGAAAGCCGAGCATAATGTTTTTATATAATCATTTCTGTTGAGAGATCATGGTTGGGGAAAGTGTGCATCATAGATTTAAGCCTCCCCTAATCTTGAGCGATGCTTTCCCCATCACGAGGCCATCGATTATATATAAAGTTCCGATCACGATGGACTAGATGCATAGGATAAAACTTTTGATGAAAATCCAGCTTCAAATGATTCCAGTCCAATGATCCAATATCATCCAATAGCCTGTACCACATTAGTGCTTTTCCCTCGAAAGATAAAGGGAAAACCTTCTTCTTAACTTTGTCTCTAGATAAACCTGCAAGCTTAAATAATCCATAAATCTCATCTACATATATCAAGTGCAAATCAGGATGAGTTGTACCGTCATATGGGTTAGCAAGCAGTTTCTCTATCATACCAGAAGGAATCTCATAATAAATATTTTTAGTAGGTTCAGTAGGTTGATATGCAACTTTTTCAACTTCCGTTCGAGGCGAAGATGCCCCGAACAAGCCATTCAAAGGATGACCGTCCATAGTAACAAGCAACAGTAAATTTCAGCACGTATCGAGAATGTTTCCTTACCAAGTTCCACTTACCAGAGGCGCTTCACTCCCCGGCAACGACGCTCGAAAAGAGTCTTGATGACCCACAAGTATAGGGGATCAATCGTAGTCATTTCGATAAGAGTGCCAAACCCAACGAGGAGCAGAAGGAAATGGTAAGCAGTTTTCAGCAAGGTATTCTCTGCAAGTGCTGTGGGTAACGGTAATAGCTAGTTTTACAGTAAGATAATTGGTAACAAGTGTCAAGTAGCAATAGTAACAAAGGTATAGAAACATATCCCAATCCTTTTTATAGCAAAGGACAGTCCTGAAAGTACTCTTAAAGTAAGCAAGCGCTCCCGAGGACACATGGGAATTTCTTTCTAGTCATGTTCTTCATGTTGAGTTGATTTGCATTCGTTACTTTGATAATTTGATATGTGTGTGGACCGGTGCTAAGGTGTTGTTATGACTACACAAAGAAACCCACTTATGATTACCCCCTCTTGCAAGCATATGCAACTACGAAAGAAGAATTAAGATAAATCTAACCATAGCATTAAACGTGTGGATCCAAATCAGCCCCTTATGAAGCAACACATAAACTGGGGTTTAAGCTAATGTCACTCTCGCAACCCATCATATACTTGTTACTCCTCAATGCCTTCCCTTAGGCCCATAACATGGTGTAGTGTCGTGTAGTCGACGTTCACACGACACCACTAAGAGAAGCAACAACATACACATCATCAAAATATCGAACGAATACCAATTTCACATGATTACTTATAACAAGACTTCTCCCATGTCCTCAGGAACAAAAGTAACTACTCACACATCATCAACATGTTCAAGATCAGAGGTGTAATAATGGAAATCAAGGATCTGAATATAATATCTTCCACCAAGTAAACCAACAAGCATCAACTACAAGATGTAATCAACATTACTAGTAACCCACATGTACCAATCTGAGATTTTGAGACAAAGATTGAATATAAGAGATGAACTAGGGTTTGAGATGAGATGGTCATGGTGAAGATGTTGATGAAGATTGGTCCTCCCATGAAGGAGGAAGTGTTGGTGATGACGATGGCTTTGATCTCCACCTCCCGGAGGGAAGTTTCCCCGGCAGAATCTCGTTGCCGGAGATCAAAACAGTCTTTGTCCAGGTTTCCGCCTCGAGACGGCGGCGCTTCAGCCCGAAAGTATCCCTATGATTTTTTCTAGGGTAAAACACACCATATAGAAGAAGAGGGCGGTCAGGAGACCTACTGGGGCCCCACAAGGCAACTGGGCGTGCCCGAGGAGGGGGTGGGCCTGGGGGTGGGCGCGCCCTGTTGGCTTGTGGCCAGTAGGTTCCCCCCCATCTGGTATATTTTTGGCCCAATAATTCTTATATATTCCATAAGAAATCTCTGTGAAGTTTCAGGTCATTTGGAGTCAAGTGAATTTTCAGCCATTTTCTTGGTTTTTAGGTCCAGAATTCCAGTTTCCAGTGATTTCCCTCTTTGTGATGTACCTTGCATATTCAGAGAGAAAAGACATATGAATTGTATCATAATGAGGAATAATGGACAAGAATAACTGAAATAGCAATAAGAATTCATGATGCAAAATGGACGTATCACTACGTAGGGAAGTGCCATTTGCCTGTATTAATATCGCAGACATTTTGTTATTATTACCCGTCTGCTTGCTCATCCGTCCTCCTCCCTCACGTCTTGTCACCCCATTGCCGCCCAAGGATTCCAGTGCATGCTTCGGCATGGCACATGCGTTTCTTTTGGCCACGTGTCGGCTCGATGATCCATTCCCGCGCACAACTGCGTAGGTCCCCACGCCCAAAAAACCCAATGTTTTTCGGCCTACTATATTTACCCTCACGGCTGGCGACTCCACATTGTCTTCATCCCCGACCTCCCCGTAGCTTATCTAGTTTGCTTCTCCCCCAATCGCCAATGGCACCGGCCGATCGTCGTCGCTCAGCCACTCCGCCAGAGGACAACTCTAGCTGGGAGGCTTCACCGCGTCGGCACGACAGTCCTCTAAAGCGTGCAGTGCACGTGGCGTCCCTTGTGTTTGTGTGCACGCCACTCACTACACACTCCGCCACCGCTGCTCGAAGGCAGCTGCTGCCGGTGGCCGCCGTGGCCGCCACCCCACTGCCAGCCACCGGGGCCACCACCACACCGTTGTCCGCCTTGGACACAACCCCGCCGACAGGCGGTGGGGTCATCACCCGCTCTGCCACCGCAGCCCGAAAGCGGGAGGTGGAGGCCGCCAAAGGCCCGCCGCCGGGCTTCTGCGTCGCAAACCTTGCGCGCTGCATCTACTTCCTAGAGAAGGAGGTGGAGCACCAGGTCATGCACGCAAAGAAGCTCTCCAACGCCATGGCCGCAAGAGAAGCCGCAGCGGTGACGTGGAATGCGGAGATTTATGCCGAGCCCCGCCACTTCGAGGAGGGACTTCTGGAGCGGCGGAGGACAGCATTGAGAGGCAACAAACTCGACTACACATGCTCGTCGGCAGGCTCCTCCTCCACTTGCTCTTACTGAGCACGCTAATACTAGTATTTAGGAGCTATTTTGTTCAGTTCATCTAACTATTCTGCTGAAAGTAGTACAAAGCCCCTCCGCAATACTAGTATTTAGGAGCTATTTTGTTCAGTTCATCTAACTATAGATATGGTTGAACTGTACCACGTACTTTAAATTAGCTAGCATATATAGTTCAACTAGCTATTTCAGTACGTGGTTGGCAACAATTGGGGAGAAGTTTGTTCGGTTCAGCTGTCGAGTTGAACTGTTTTGTACAAAGACCACTGCTTAATGTATGATTGAAATCCATGTTTAGTGAATTCAATTGCGAAATTGCACCATAATTCTGATTTTGTTCCTGCAAAATTTAATAAATGTCAGTACTACAATGTTGACAAATGCCAATGTTACTAGATCGACAAATACCAAGGTTCCCGGTTTGACAAATGACAATTTACCCATTATGACAGATGCAAATCTTCCCGGATTGTCTGTACTAAGCACACGGGGCTTCATAGGGAAACTTTTGCGATGACGCGATGCACCAATCCTTTGCACCAAATTTTTCTTGGCTTACTCGCGAAGGAAACATCGCTATCGATCTGCAGACTGGTATTCAATCTAAACTGTTTGTGATGAGTATTTATTCAGAGAAAAACAATTGTGTTTTTTATGTACTTTGTTTACTATGTGAATTCAGAGATAAATGCTTAGTTTATCAAACCATAGATTTCATTCAGTCAAGCTTTGACTTTACATTCATACGATCGATATACAATATAAAGAAAACTAGTTGCGGCGGCGGCGGTGGCGTCCTGAGCCGGCGATGTCATGCTCCGGGGCGCAGTTGTTCAATTCTTCAAGCGAGACCAGAATGTTGTGGATTTCAAAATCAAAGAGCCGGTCGTCGTGCGATCGACGAGCGGGGGGGGGGGGGGAGTAGCAGCGCTATGAGGAAGCTGACGATGGCGGCATCCCAATCCGTTGAGAGGGTTGTGATGGGTGCCGGCGCACGCACATGCACGGGAGTGGTGGGTGCAGGAGCGCGCACGGGGACGGGCGCGGTGGGTGCTAGCACGTGCACGAGGACCGGCACGGCTTGTGAAGGCGCACACACGAGCACAAGCGCAGGAGGAGGTGCTGGCGCTTGCACGTACATGAGATCGCATGGGTCCACGGGGACCTCGCTGACGCCTGTGGTTTCTAGCTCTGCGATGATGCTCGGCGACCAGCCCGTCAATGCCACGTGGATGGTTGCTGGCGCGGGCGTGGGCACGGGGACGGTCGCTGGCTAGTGCGCTGGGGCAGCATCACGAGGTGGCTGTCTAGGCCGCCGGGGAAGCTGACTACGATGACAAGGTGGCCTCCGAGGCCACCGGGAAATCGAACGACTATGAGGCTGTAAGATAGCGGGTTCCCGTATGGATGCATATCGACGCAGCCGGCTTGAGCTCATCGACAGTCATGGCTTGTCGCGGGCTATGTCACAGGTTAAGTAGCCCAACCCCAACCCCTCGGGTTCAACCCCTGTCGACCTCATGCAAGGCCCATCCGCTGATCTACTCTGCTTCGCTCTCAAGAATTTGCCTTCCTTCATCTCCATGGAGCATCTTTTGTCATTTATGAAGGACACGTTCTATGGCGGTCGCTCGGCGTCGTCAGCTGATGACCCACAAGTGTAGGGGGTCAATCATAGTCCTTTCAATAAGTACGAGTGTCGAACCCAATGAGGAGCGGAAGGAAATGACAAGCGGTTTTCGGCAAGGTAATTTTTGCAAGCACTGAAATTGTAAGTAACAGGTAGTTTGATAGCAAGATAATTGGTAATGAGCAAGTAACGGTAACGGCAAATAAAATGCAGCAAGATAGCCCAGTCCTTTTGTGGCAAAGGACAGGCTAAAACGGTCTCTTATAATAAGCAAAGTGTTCTTGAGGGTACACAGGAATTTCATCTAGTCACTTTCATCATGTTGGTTTGATTTGTGTTCGCTACTTTGATAATTTGATATGTGGGTGGACCAGTGCTTGGGTGCTGTTCTTACTTAAACAAGCTCCCACTTATGATTAACCCCCTCGCAAGCATCTTCAACTATGATAAAAGTATTAAGATAAAATCTAACCATAGCATTAAACATGTGGATCCAAATCAGCCCCTTACGGAGTAGCGCAGCATAAACTAGGGTTTAAGCTTCTGTCACTCTAGCAACTCATCATCTAATAACTACTCCACAATGCATTCCCTTAGGCCCAAGGATGGTGAAGTGTCATGTAGTCGACGTTCACATGACACCACTAAGGGAACCACAACATACATATCATCAAAATATCAAACACATATCAAATTCACATGATTACTTGCAACATGACTTCTCCCGTGACCTCAAGAACAAAGGTAACTACTCACAAATAATATTCATGCTCAAGATCACAGTGGTATTAAATAGCATAATGGATCTGAACATATATTATTCCACCAAATAAACCATATAGTAATCAACTATGCAAGGTAATCAACACTACTAGTCACCCACAGGTACCAATCTAAGGCTCCGGTAGAAAGATTGAACACAAGAGATGAACTAGGGTTTGAGAGGAGATGGTGCTATTGAAGATGTTGATGAATAATGGCCTCCCAAAGATGATAGGGTTGTTGGTGATGACGATGGCTTCGATTTCCCCCTCTGGGAGGGAAGTTCCCCTGGCGGAATCGCTCCGCCAGAGGGCAAAAGTGCTCCTGCCCAAGTTCCACCTCGAGATGGCGGCGTTCCATCCTGAAATTCCTCCCCTTATTTTTTCTAGGTCAAAACACCTTATATACCAGAAGATGGGCTCTGGAGGTGGGCCGTGCTGAGCACAACCCACCAGGGCTCGCCTGCGGGGCCTGGCGCGCCCTAGTGTCTTGTGCTCACCAGGGTGGCCACCTCCGGTAGTTATTTCCTCCAATATTTATTATATATTCAAAAATAAATTTCCACGAAGTTTCTACTTATTTGAAAATGTGCAGAATAGGTATCTCTGGTATGCTTTTTCAGGTCCAGAATTCCAGCTGTCGGTATTCTCCCTCTTTGTGCAAACCTTGCATATTATGAGAGGAAAGGCATTAGAATTACTCCATAAAGCATTATTATGCATAAAAACATTATAAATAACAGTAGGATAACATGATGCAAAATGGACGTATCAACTCCCCCAAGCTTAGACCTCGCCTGTCCTCAAGCAAAAGCCGGTATCGAAAAACTTGTCCACATGGTTTGAGAGAGAGGTGTCGATAAAAACAAAATATGGACATAGTAGCATCATGCTTATTATCATAACAGCAACAATCTTTATCATAAAACTCTTTCATATAACTTCTATTTTATAACATCATCATATAACTTCTTATGCACAGGTAACAATTCATCACAACATAGAAGTAAAAAGCATAAACCTTATTGGAAACCAACAAACTATGTTCTCAGTCAACTTTGCAACTACAATTCATCGTATATTCAGGTAGGGTCTCGTGTCGGAGCCTTTTGGCAAGTCCACATACTTAACCATCATTCAGTCTTCTATGATTGCTAACACTCACAGCATACCCATGAGCAAAAAGTTTTAACCGGACACATAGAAAGATGGGCTTTCTATTCATGTGCCCCTCGTTCCTTAGCTCTACTCATTCATCCCCACGCTCTTAACATTTTCTCACTTTTCCCCACTCCTTAGTCCGAAACCCTCATAAATGGTCACACGGGGGGATGTCGTCATGTCAATGGGTTTACCGTTAACTACTGACGAGTGGGACCGATTTCGGTGGACTGTTGGGCCGAAGCGCGCCACTCCCTCCATCCCATTTTGCAGGCGTCTTTTCACACGCGCCCGCCACGTCAGGCTGACGGCATGGCCCCACGCGGACTCGTCGGGAAACACAACGGTCCGACGGGCGCCTCGACCATCGGCGCGGTGTGAACGCCGCATGGCGCCGCTTCGAATCGCCGCCCGAGGCCATTAGCCGGCTATTTAAGCCGGCCGTCGTCCCCTAGGACTTGCACATCCTCCTCCTCCCTGCACTTCGCCGCCGCCCGAGCCCATACGAATCCTCTCACACTTCCGTCGCCGTCAGGATGGTCCGGCGCCTCATCACCACGTACGAGCAGCTCACTCCGGAGCGGCGCCTGCAAATTGAGGCGGAAATGCAGGCTCGCTGCGCCGTCCGCATCGCTGTGGATCTCCCTCCGGATTCGCCGGAGAAGGAGGAGGAGGAGGAGGAGAATCAGCTAGCGCCAATGGAGGAGGATGGCCCGGAGGCGGAGGTCGCCGTCGACCAGCCGGAGGAGATGGCTGAGCAGGAGGCCATCCTGGATTCCATCCGGGATGAGGCCGAGGTGGAGGCTGTCACAGCCCTAGCTTTAGCTTGCCTTGTCATGGCATTTCATGCATGCATTGTTAAATCAACTGAATTTGAAATGGGGATTGTTAAACCCTAGCACCAAATGAAATTCAATTAGGTTCAAATTAAAACCATTTTCAATGATCCTAAAATGCCATTGAGAAAAGTTCATCATTCATGGAAATAGGTGAAGCCTCTGCCAAAAATGATGCACATATTTCTAGGAAAATTTTGGATTTTTGAATTAATGCATATTGTATTTGAATTGGACATTTATTTGCTGTAAATAAATTAACTGCTCCAAAATTTCTGAAAACTCCTGAGGGCTTTTAGAATAATCCAAAGAGTGCCCATAAAATATTTCAGGAATTATAAAAATGATTTGGTATATTAAACAAATCAAAACATATTACAGAAAAAGCAGAAAAGAATTAAAAAGAGAGAGAGAGAGAGAGAGAGAGAGAGAGATACCTCAGGCCGAGGATAGGCCGGCCCATCTGGCTCATCCGGATCGTCGTCCTCCTGACGCCTCCAGGAAGCTGGGCGCGTGCCCGACGCGCGCGCGGCCGTGCCGCCACACAGGCACCTACCTGCCTGCCTCCCCATCGTGTTGGCGACGCGGATAAGGCCGTCGTCGCCGCCGCCACATAGGCACCTGCCTGCCTGCCTCATTCGCCCCTCTCCCCTCTCCCTCGCCTCTGTCGCCATGGCCGCACCTCGCCGAGCCTCGCCGCAGTAGACTTGCCTCCCCAACGCCTCCCTCTCGCCCTTGAGCAGCTCTGAAGCTCCGCCTCGACGCCGTCGTCCTCTCCAGCAAGCCACGCGCCGCCAGGAGCTCTTCATCGCTGCCCCGAGGTCTTCTTCCCCCTTTGGACGCCAACGATTGTCGCCGTCGTTCTCCGCCTACAGGACGTCCCCGAGACCGTTCTCGACGCCACTGCAACCACGGTGATGCCACGGATCCGTTCCCCCTCTTCCCCTGGCCGATTGCTCACTGTAGCTCTTGATTGCAATGAGGCCCGAAAGCGTCGCCGCGCAAGCTCGTCGCCGCTGACCTTCCGGTGACCAGGTGGTCCTTTCGAGGCCACCATCGAGCTCATAGACGTGCGTAGGTTCGACCTAAGCTAGCAGCTGGTCCTACCATGCCCTGCATCGCCGTTTCCGACGAACGCCCGACGCCGGCGTCCGCCAAGGTCGTCGCCGGCAAAGCTTTGGACCGTTCCAGCCCCTGGGATTTGTCCAGGTCGAAGCGCGCGAGCGAGGCCGTTCGATTGACGCCTTTCGCCATTGACCCCCTTCCGCCATCTTTGGGATGGGTTTCCGACACCTTCCGCCATCTCTGTGGTTGCCGGTGGCTCAACGCCGGCGAGCACGACCTGTTTGACCACGGGGTTGACCCCCTGGGTCACTTACAGGTGGGGCCCTGCCCCTGGTTAACTCACGATTAGCCAAAAATTAATTAAGTTAATTAATTAGCTAATCAGTCACTGACATGTGGACCCCACATGTCAAGTTTGACTCAGTTTAAAGGAATTGACCTGCTGATGTCATGCTGACGCAGTAAATGCTTTTCTGATTTATAATAATTCTAGAAAATGATTAAAACTTAGAAAAATCATAGTAATTACACAGTAACTCATATGGAAATAATTTATATATGAAAAATGATCAAAAAAATCCAATGAATCTGGCTATGCCATGTTCATGCATGTTTGAGCAAGTTAACATCACCAAGTAGGACATTTCATGATTGGGATAAATTAATAGATAGTGTTGGAGTTAGAATTTAGCATATATGTGAATTCCACTTCACTTAATATGACCACCTATTGCTCTAGGTCAATCCAATGCTTTAACATGCCATATCATACATCGTGTTTTTTGCATTGCATTGAATGTGTTCATTTTCCTGTTTGCTGGTGTTGTTCCTTCCCGATAGATGATGGTTCCGATGTTGAGATCGTTGTCACCGATGAACACTCATTGTTATCTTCAGAAGTGTCAGGCAAGCAACCCCTCCTTGAGCATCCTGATAATATCCTACCCTCTCGCTCCTGCTCTCTTTTACTGCATTAGGACAATGATGATTCAACTGTTACATGTTCTCGGTAGTTGAACCCATTCCTTTGCATGACCTGTCCTTGTCACAGTAAATAGTTGAAACCACTTAGCATGAGTAGCAACTGCTTGAGCCTTGTTGTGCTTACTCATCCATGCTTGCTTACTGTGCCTGCTATGCTTAGAGTCGTGTCGGGTCTGATCCATCTGGGCGATGAATCAGAATGGTGTGTTCATGTCCTACTGTGTGAGAGTTAAGTGTGTGAATCTGATTTGGTAAAGGTAGCGATGAGAGGCCATGTAGGAGTACATGGCGGGTTGTCTCATTGGGACCATCCTTATGAACTGAGCTCTGTGTATGTTATCCAATACAAGATACTACCATGCATTGGGCCCGAAACCAATGGACCCTCTCTGCTTATTAATCGCCTTGATCTCTGTCCAGGAGTTGCAACTAGTTTCTAGTGTTTGTAGGGTGTGCTGGCAGCCGTGCATAGCGCTGACCGGAGGGGTGGGCTATGGCGTGGTAGATGCACCATGGCCCGGTGTACCAAGCGTAGTACCATCCGTCGAGGTGGGCTTGGGAACCCTGCACACATCATTTGGGGCCGTGATGGAAACTTCAGCCGGACTTCCGTTGCGGGTTCAGTCTCAAATAGGCGATAAACCTGGACTAGAGTCTTGTGTGGTTAACGGACATGGCCGACTCCCTCGCTGGGCTTCCGCTTGAAGGTTGCCGAGGTGCCTTTTTACGTGCACATGGCGGTAAGTGGCGGGAGCGTGCATGAAGAAGTATACCCCTGCAGGGTGAAATAATATGTTCGAATAGCCGCGTCCTCGGATATGGACTACTTGGATTGCTTATGTGGTACATAGACAAGTGAAAGGGATACTCTAAAATGCGCAAGATAAGCGTGAGTGCTATGGATGGCCTTCTCGTAGGGAGACGGGAGTGGATCCATAGTGGTGTATTGATTTGATGAATATGTGGACTCGTGTGCGCTATCCCACCTCAAAGATACTACTTGTAGTCATAGTACAGGTTAGCCAGGAGTCAAAGCTGGCTTGCTGCAATAAACTCCACAACCCCCTTTGTTGACAATGATGCATATGTAGATAGTTCTGATGTAAGTCTTGCTGAGTACCTTTGTACTCACGGTTGCTTAATTTATGTTTTTGCAGAGGAGGCGTCAGTCTCATTAGTGATTCTTATGACGTGAAGTTCGATGTTGATTGGATTTGCTTGGGAATCCCAGACAGAGGTCTGGCTCCTTTGGTAGGGTAGTTGTAGCTTTTCAGGCTCTTCCAGCCGCTTTTATTAGATGTCTGTACCCAGACATGTAACTTCCGCTTGTTGTTTGTATGCTCTGAATGTTGGGTCATGTGACCCACCCTGCTTGTAACATTATACTATGTTGGCTCTTCGGAGCCTTCTAAATAAATGTTATGTTGTGGAGTATTGTTGTGATTCCATGTTGTATCTACACATATCATGCATATTGTGTGTATGTTTGAAATGCATTGGTATGTGTGGGATTCGACACCTAGCTGTATACCTTTAGTAGCCTGATTTATGAGGAAATGCCTCTTTGTGCTTCCACCGAGCCTTGGTAACTTGCTACTGCTCCGGACACATTGATTGACCGGCGTGTATCCTTCTTGCTGTTGTGTCTATCCCTTCGGGGAAATGTCTCGCAGTGTAATGGAGTCCATGTAGCCTGCTATGACTCGTCTACGCACAGTTGATGACATTTATGTCCCATGGCGTAATGGAGTCCCTGTAGCTTGCTATGACTCGTCTACACACGCTGATGACCGACACCTGCATTGTTGGATTATGTATGCCTGTCCCTGTACGGTTGTGCCACTTGGGTCTATAACTAGTCATGTCGACCCGGGTTCTTTGACGTGTGAATGCTAGCGACGTGTTCATATCCGTGAGCCAAAAGGCGCAAACGGTCCCGGCCAAGGTAAGGTGGCAGCCGTTGGTTACCGTGCGTGAGGCCGCAAAGTGGTGTGACATGTTACACGCTGGATTCATATGGCTTAGGATCGGGGTCCTGACAGAGGCTAACCGTCGGCTCATCCGGCAGAGGCAGGCAGAGGCCGACGCCCTGTTCGACGAGCTGGAGGCGAAGATAGAGGCAGAGGAGGCGGTAGCGGAGCAGCCGCAGGCACCGGAGACGGCGGAGCCACAACAAGCGGCCATTTATCCACCATAGGGCACAAAGATCATCGACATCTCCAACGAAGAGTAGATAGGTTTTATTATGTAGTAGTATGTAGGTTTTACACCCTGCATGCTTTTTTATGAATTTTTTTCCTTTCTGAATATGAGATATCCGGTTGTGTAATGATGTTTTCAATCTAATATGAACCATGGTGATGTTGAGAAAGAAGAAGGAAAAGAAACTATTTTTTGCATGATGAAACTAATTTGGTGCAATCAAATAAAAAAAAGAAACAAACAGTGCAATCAAATCAATAAAGAAAGGGCCCATAAAGAAAAGGGTGACGGTGCAATCAAATCAATAAAAAACAGAACCAACGCGTGCACCATTTTATAGGCCCCTTTTATCCTTGTGGGCCTTCGACAGGTCAACGCCTTGCAAATGGCCAACAAGGACTTGTTTGCATTTTGGGACAGACGAGTGGGCGAGCAGAACCAACCTCTCGCGGATCACCCAACGATCCAACGGTGCGGAGCCGTCCATGTGATCCAACGGCGCGCAGCCTGCACGCGCGCCCGCCTTGTGAATTCCTTCTAGAAAACCAGATCTGAGGGCGGTCGCTTGGCGCTAGGGTATGATCGGACGGCTGGAGTTCGACGCTAGGGTTTGGAGAGATGTTGTGGGGTTTTGAGCCGGTCAGCAGGGTTATCTTAGGTTTGACCAACTCTCAAATGATGTTAACTAATTCAAAAAAAATAGCAAACCTTCGCGGTTCGTCGTTTCATAAGACATAGTTACCATAAAAATAATATAAACTTGGTTTAGAGATATTTTTATGGAAAATATTGTTTTGAGGTAAGCTACCATCTCCAAGTTCAAATGAGAAGAACAAATTTAAAAATAATCAAAAAAATGGAAGACCTACGCACAATGCCGTTTTATGTGCCATGGTTATGACAAAAAATAATAATCTTGGTTTATGCACATTTCCATGAAAATTCCTTCACACAAATGAGCTATCACGTACGAGATTGTATAGAGTCCAAGAAGAGAGTGATAGTGCGTTTGGGTCTATCAAATAAATCACCATACATTCATTTTAGTGTGAATAAGAAGGATTTGAACTTATATTTTTATTATTGAAATTTTAAACTATTTTTATAATGATTTATATTGGAAATGACCTGTTTACCCTAACTTTTTGGAGCTCACCAACATAGGCTAACATGATCATTTGTTTGTATTTTTGTTTTATTTGTTGTTAGATCATGGCAACCTAGGCTAACATGATCATTGCAACATCACAGAGCAATGGATTTCAAATGTTGCTTATAATTCAAATGTCAGTCAAAATTCAAATTCAAACATCACATCACAGTCAAAACATCATATCAAATCACATCAACCTGCGTTAACTTTAATTATACATTAATGCCAGCCACAAAGGCCGGCGAGAGTTCACAAGTCTGCCAGGCATTAACTAAAAACATTAAAACTAAAAATGCAAACGAGGAGGTGCGCTGCCCCCTAAGCATCCTCCTCGTCGTCTACGTCGGGGCCGGTGAGGTCGACGAGGGTCAGCGCCGGGCCAGCCGAGGGGAACGACATCTCCCAGGCGGTGGTGACGTCGTCCGCCGGTGGCTGCACCGCCGCTGCCTGTGCTTTGGCACAGCGCTCGTCCTCCTCTGCCTCAGCATCCTTCTCCAACTCCTCGAGCCGCTGACCCTCGCGACGCTCCGCCCGCAGGTGCCGCTATCGCCAGAACTCCAGGTAGTCCCGCTCCTGCTTCGGCGTCGCCAGCATCCATATGGGTGGCGCGCTCACCCACTCCCGCACCACCCCCTCCCAGACTTACTCGTGGGGCGTGAGGGCGGTCGGCGCCTGCTCGAGCCTGGCAGGGGACGGCGGGGCCAGTGGCGGCACGACGCAGTCGCCAGCAGCGGAGAGCGCCATGGCCTCCGCCATACGCGCCTGGTAAGCCGCCTCCTCCTCCTCCTTGCGCCACTCTTCCTGCTCGCTTTCGCGGAGGACAGCTGCCAGCGCCAGCGCCTCCTGGTATGCGGCCTCCGCCTCATGGTCCTCATCATGCACGATGAGGGGCGGCGGGGTGTGGGCACCCCGACTCATAAGTCGTGATCACCGAAGGTAGATGCACAGTGATCCCAGAGATCAATGCTCACTGAACACACGGAAACTTAATAACAAGAGTCTTACATCCATCATACCGTTTTACTCGAATATGGCCCTTAAGGCCTAGTCTTCATAAACTTGCAGCGGAAATCTTCAATGATAGCGTGAACCCATGCCATCTGCCTTACCCCTACAGGCATTCTGACGTGGCAGGCCGCCGTTTCTACAGGCCAATGGCGTGGTCACCACGCCAAGGGATGTCCATTACGCCAGGTTGGTCGGCCAAAGATGTCTAGCATCCTAGGCACGCATGGAAAAGTACACTGGCGAAGTTTCAAAGGAACTGGGGCTGGTTGAGCTGGGATTTTATTGCTGGCAAGTTTGTAGCAGCAAACTTGGGGCTCATCCACGGTGTTTTTACTGTGGAGCATATGGGTTAAATGGTTGTCTGGTGGTTTTAGGAATGGAAGGAGAAGGCTCACACCAAATCTTAGCTCAGGGAGATCAATGTACAAGGTACTTGTAGTTCAAGGCTACAATTACTGCCAAAAACTAGTTTTTGAGGAGCTGCTCATATTTTCCACATGAGCATGCCATATTTGGGTTTGTAATTGTGCATTAACATGCCAGAGTTGTTGTGGTAAAACTTGGGGGCAGTTGCATGCATAGAATAATGGGAGAGAGGAAGAAAGGGCATGCCAAGGCCGTCTAAACAGTAAAAATGGGGGGTTTTACCCACCAATAATTGAGCTGAGGCCATGTCTTACTTACTGGAGGTAAAAGAGGTATGTGAGTGACTCTGGTAAAAATTTGAGAGCAAGGAGAATAAGTTAAGAGGGGGAAACAGTGACTTTTAGAGATTACATGAAGGTGTTTGATGATGATTTGGACAAGTAAATGAATACTACTTGCCTTGATATTTAACAGGAATAAATGGTGGTTAAAAATAAGGTTTTCCACCAAGTTTGAGATTTGTTGAGGAAAGTTGCCAATGTAATTTTGGCAAACCCTAGGAATGGGCAGAAACTGATTTCTATAGATCTACTCATGCAATTCTATTCTCCTTAATGCACGACTTTGTGTGGTGGCATTATTTGGGTATTAGAGAATGCCCAAAAAGTTTGGGACCAAATGGGGAAACTTGACAATGCAAACATTCCCAATTCTTTAAATCAGCAAAAATGGATTTGGGGGGATTTGGACAAGTGAATATGTTCTCCTTGATGTACCACTTGGTGTGGATGAATTATTGGAGTATTAGAACATGTCCACAAAGTTTGAGATTAATAGGAGATAGTTGGCAATGTAAAGTTGCTCAAGTTTGGATCTGGACAGAGAGGGTTTTGGAATATTTTGGTGAATTAAAACAACTGGTATTGAGATGAAACTTGGCAAGATGATCTCATATGTCATCTGTGACATTCTAGAATTTTCTTGGATTTATTTGAAAATATTTCTTACAAAAATATTTCAAATGCTTGAAATAGGCAGAAATGGTTTTGAAAGGTTTTGTCCAATATTTTGAACATGACCATGTGTTGAAACTCCTATATATGGACAATATATGTCCACTAAGTTTTCATAAATTTTGTCAAATATATTTAAAGCATTTAAATAATTTTTCCCTATGAAAAGCCATTTCTGGCCTTAAGAAAAAGCCTTTAAATAAAATAGGAAAATAACCTTTAAAATTAATATTTGGGGGTTTCGGGAAGTCTTATATATAGTAGGTTCCAAATAAAGTCTTTGGTGCAAAACATTCCACCTAATTTGAGGACTTCTAGTACAAACCTCAATTCAGGGGTTTTGGAAAACTTAAATTGAATAAATGGTTTTTGGCAAAAATAAAATTTGATAAAAATAGTTTTAGGTACTATACGCATGGTATGTTCATTGGACAAGAGTTTAGATCAAGGGAAAGAGTTTTTGAGAGTAGGAGGGAGTTTTATGAATATAGAGCACCAGCAAGCAATCAAACAAGCAAAAAAATAGCACACAAGTCAAACATTCATAGGCACTCAAAAAGTTTTAATTGGCCCTAATTTTTGAGTCACGTTAACTTAGTCATGAGGCAAAACACAGGGTGTGATAGACCTACCCCCCTTACAAGAATCTCGTCCCCGAGATTCCTAGGCTAGGCGTAGAAAAAGGTGCAGGAATTCACAGGTGGGGTAGTCTTCACGTTACATGTTGCTTCTGCTCCGACGTGGTTGTCCTTCTAGATCTTGAAGTGCCTGATGATATGTATTTGAGTGCATCGTTGACTTCGTCTAAGGGTGAATGGGGTTCTGGCAATATGCTAGGCTTGCCTAATGGTTAAGGGTTTGGTGGACGAGGTTCTGGCAAGGGCCTGGCTTGCGTGTGTATTCCAAAGTCGGAATATGTGGCCAAGTAGTGTGTTTGTGTGCTGGTCCTGGGGTCGCTCACGTTGGTTAGTGACATCTAGATGTCTTGCGTTAGAATAGGAGGGTCGAGTCTTGGTGTAGCTTCTCGTTGATGGAGAAGTCCTTATCTTCCTTAGAGCAGGAGATCTTCAGTCGCAGGTGGCCTTCATCCTTGATAGTGTGGAAGCGCGTCATCGTGGGCTTCTCGTCGAGACCTTCTGCTTGAGTAAGTTGCCCAGGTAGATTCTTCATTCTTCTTTGGTCATTTGTCCTTGCCATTGCGGACGCGTGTTTCTGGCGGGTCTTCGAGTGTTTGGTCTACTTGTCTCTCCGTGGGCATTTGTGGCAAGGTTTGCATTGAGTCTCGTCCTTAAGGCTAAGCTTAGAGACTTGGTCTCAAAATGGGTTCTACCATCTAGGAAGGTCTCTGAGGGGTTCTAAATGAGCTGACTATCCAGAAGTATAGATCAGTCATCTAGTCCCCAAGGTTTGAGGCTTGGCAAGCGGGGTGAACATCCTTTGACAGGTGTTTCACCATGATCCAGTCAGGATCACGCCCTTGATTTGATCAAAGAAGGGCTAGAGACAAAGTCATGACAGTCGTTCCACTCCGTCCCAGACAACTGAAGAGAGTAGGGACATCATGCTTATCGCACACCATCAAGGTGGTGGAGTGAGAGCGCTACCAACTTATCGGTTCCATCCTAGTCACGAACTGATAGATGACCATTTAAAGCAAGGGGCTCTATAATCCTCTTGATGTCCAAGGGCTACATCATGCTCGAGCGTCGGTGCTTCTTGATATAGCCTAGTTGACGTAGCCGGCAGAGGAGCGGTGGTTGACTTCTCTTGCTTCTTCTTCTTCTTCATCGTGGTTTCTCAACCGTAGTGGCTCTTCAACTTGCTTAGGCAGGAATGTCTTCAGCTGTAGGGTGGGTACATCAAGTAGTCCAACCCTTCTCAAGGTGGGGCCTTATACTTGAGAGGCATGGCAATTGGTGTTCCTGGGGCTGGTCCAAACAGGACTAAGGTGTTCCTTTCTCTCATTGGTTAAATAAGTATGTTATCTGTGAGGACAACAACATATTTCCCCCAAGTTTTCACACAAACACATTGCTCGTAGGATGCCTGAGAGGAGCGAGCATTGTTCCGGATGGTTACTTGTCCAGGAGTTTGTGGTCCATCGAAATCTAGTTCTGCGTGTCCACCTTCCTTATGGAAAGGGGTGGGTGGTGGTCAAGGTGGAGTACTGGCCATAGTCTAATGACTTAGAGCCAAGGCCTAAGGTCATAATCTGGCCATATCATGGCTCGGTAAAGCTTTGGGTTTCAAGGAGCCTAGGATGTGAGTGAACGTCTATCATCTTATCCTGGAGCATAGTTCTTAGATGCCAATAGTACTACCTACTGCTCCAAACAAAATCACTCCATAACATTGAAGGTATCATCTCATATAAGTCAACTCTAACATCACTCGTGCTATCCATCTCCAAGGTTTTGAGAGAAGGACAAAACCAAAATCTCATATGTTATTCTACAGCTAACTCAAATATATCCCTATGTAAAAATCCTCGGGAAGCATTCAAGCCGCTAAGCTTGATTGTGATACTACAAATCCAAGTATTCAGCTAATATATCCAAGGTCCAAGGCGTTGCATCTCTATGCTAAGGAAATACGTAATATACAAATCCAAGATCTTGTTTCCATCCTACAAATCCAATTAATCGAACCACGAAAATCATCCACTATAACATGACCTATTATTGCTACAAATCCAATACCGGTGTCATTCCATATATCTCCAGATTTCCTAAATTCCCAAATTCCAGAAAGAACTATCTCATCACAGTATAACCATCAATTCCCATCATGAGGATCTAGCAATCTCCGATGTTAGGTGCATATGGATCCTTGAATCAATTCTGACAACCATCCAATATTCCTGGTTTGTCTTCCACCGGGAAACATGGTATCAAGATCAAGATCATCGGACTAAATCCAATTTACTCCGAACTAGGTAGTTTGATTAATCCTGAGCACCTATTAGAATCACCTATTTAAATCCAAGGTTTACATATAGTAAGAATTCCCTACTAGTTACTCCAGTCACTGTCATATCACCATCAGTCCACTATCAATATTACTAGCCAAAGTCAAGTCATTAATCCACCAAGAATTCCAGCTTGTGATCATATTTGTCTAACTAAATCCAAGTTACTCAAGGGAGAAACAAGCTACTATATCAAATTTGATCCACCAAGTTCGTTTACCAACATAAGGGTCTTATGATACACCAAGGGGTCTCAACTGCTTCCTCAAGATATCTATTACAACCTCGTCAAATTACCAGCCTACTAATTATGTATCCTCAAAACAATCTTCCCTATGGCATCATTTGTTCAAGTGCTGGCTTAGGAATAAAAGGCGTTTGTCCACTATGATCACCAGTCCCATATTGAACCCAGTGCTAAGCAGGGTTTATAGAGGCTCAACTGGCGTTCTGGCAAATCCATGTATTACACGAGATCAGTGGCTTGTGCTGGGGGAGCTTGTGAGGTCTAGGTTGGGCTAGGGAGGGGTTTCCAATCTAGAGGGAAAAGCATAACTCTATGGGGTTGCGTCTGGTTGAATACGTTGTAGTCATAGTCTTCAACGCTAGCTGTCCGTCGAGGTGGATCCTTGGTGCATCTTGTCTTGCTGGTCTTCAGTTGACGAGAGGGGGAAGAGGGAAAGTATCATAGAGGAGAGTGCCTAAGCGGGTGGTATAGTGCAAGTGCAATCAAACAAGTGCCGAAAGGGCCAAACACAACCAGTAGGATAAGGTAGGTGACATAGTCGCATACCTGTTGCCTAGGGCAAAGTGCGACTCATACCAAAACACAAACAGATAAAACAAGAAACACACATCATGGTTCCATTCGAACCATCGCACGGACTCGACTTTGCATGGGGAATACACGGCTCATCCTACCCTAGGGGCTCTCGGACTCAGTAGTCATGTTGGCTTCGTGTCCTGGAGAGGAGACCGCTCAGTCTTCTGGGTCTTCTTCAGGTGTCGCCATGTCTCTTGTTGTTGTTCATCGAAACGACCCTGGTTGTGCCTGAAGAGTCCTTGACAACTTCGCATCTGGTGAGTTGACGATGAAGCTGGTTCTTCACAGCTGTTGTTGACAGGGTCTTCTAGTGTCTTCGTAATCCTGACAAGGCCTCCTTGTCTTCTGAGACTTTGAGGGTTCCAGGTAGGCGATCTTTTACGCAATGACACTAACAAGGCATGGTAGAGTTGTATCCTGCCGGTCACATTGACGATATCATCGGCACCAAGAGCGGAGGATGATGACAACCGTTTTCCTGTTCACTATAGTGAGGCGGACCAAATGGCGAGGTTCTCATCCACCGGTGGTTACCGACACGGCAATGGTAATGACAGGATTGCTCTATTAGCGATGCATATAATGACCTTGCATTTCTTACGCCCTGATTATTATAGGCCAAGGTTGCATCATCCTGGGGTAGTGTCGAGGGTGTCACCTTCATCCAAGTCTTGACATCCTCATCCTTCGAGAAGGCATCTTCTGTTGGTAGCTCCTTCTCTAGCATCGCCAACTTGTGTCCAAGATATGTGGGCAATTGTCTGGCAAGGCGGCTTCCTTCCGGGTTACCCACAAGGATTACAAGGAATCCAATGGTCAGGGGCACAAGTGTAGTAGCGACCATTTGCAAAGTTTTGAAAAAGTAGACGAGGAGAGTTAAGAGAAAGATGGTGGAAATGCTAAGGCAAAAACCTTTGCTTCCTTTGAAAATTTAGGAGAGGTGAGAAATATAGAGGTTTTGTAAGTGATTTTGAAGGGACTAGAAAAATAGTTTTGTCCTAACTAACGTCCATGCTAACTAAGGGCTTCCTACAGTCAGGATGGCTCTGATACCAGCTCTGTGGGCACCCCGACTCATAAGTGGTGATCACCGAATGTACGTGCACACTGATTCGAGAGATCAATGCTCACTGAACACACAGAAACTGAATAACAAGAGTCTTACATCCATTACATACCGTTTTACTCGAATATGGCCCTTAAGGCCTAGTCTTCATAAACTTGCAGCGGAAATCTTCAATGATAACATGAACCCATGCCATCTGCCTTACCCCTACAGGCATTCTGACTGGGAAGCGTCCTAGTTCGCATTTTCGTCACCAACGAACTCTTCGCCATATTCCTGCTCTTCCATGCCTGGCCAATTAAATAACCAGTGGCAAGCCAATGATTACTTTGAATGTACTCGCAAGCAACCCAAGTTTTGGAACAAGGTATAACAATGCATGATATAGCACTAAGTAGGTAAGTTTTGCGGAAACCTAATTTTGAGTGCAATGACATGATCAAGATAACTAGTAATAGCATGCATCATGAGGATTCAAGTATCCACACAAACAGGTTACCGATATCAATTTAACCAAGGTCTGAACATCTCATGTTCAATCATCATGTCAAGTCATCTGACTTGTCCCGAGTATTCCACCTTTTTAACCACACACTCACACCGAGTTTATGAAAACGCAGGACATAGTTTAAGCAGCACCACCCAAATGTCCTTGACCGTGGACACGGCTATTCGAATAGTTTTACACTCTGCAGAGGTTGCACACTTTACCCACAAGACTTGGGGAACTTCCGTGTCATCCACGACTCGCGGTATTTTACATACGTGAGTTAAGCACCCGAACAATGCCTTTCCCTTGACGATACTAAACAAAGAGTCCACTCGTTGGTGCTATCCCTCATGATATACATCACACGTATCATCCATGAGGGCACGCAACAGTGTGCCCGGTGCCTGTGAAGACAGCGCATGATCGTCCATTCCGGTACGACCCCGTATCGAGAGTGACCACGTCACTCCCGCCACTAGTAATGCGGGCTCTATGCTAGTACCCATCAAGGTAGTCAACAAAGCCCCGTCCCATAAGGGGTATCGTGGTTGTACATGTAATGTTGGGACGGTCGACAAATCTTAAATCTAATCCGTTTTTTGAAAACACACACACACTCACTTGCTCCGGTACACCACTTCTTTCTCAAGTGGTTACCCAACTCAACATCATCTCCATCGGGCATTAGTGGCACCCAACGGGGTTTTCGAAAACTCTTTGAAATCATTTTGTTTCCATCACCATGCATATTCCCATCCCACTTTGCGTAGCAACTACTTAGCATCCTATCTACTCCAACCCACACAACCCTCATAAGAAGGTAGGGTCATGCACGATGCAAGTATCAACAAGGAATTAACGGAGGCATCCCACCGAAGGGGATACCACAACATCATGATCATCATCAAGAAGTAATATGTTGTATGCCATGCAATAAAAGGTTTCATAGTCATGGTCAAAGGGCTGCTTGCCTGGCTCAGCAAAATCTTCGAGGTCTTCACATGCTTCTCGTCCACACCGAGCACTTCGTCTACTTCAACAACTATCGCCGGAAACAACCGCAATAAGCAACACAACAAGCAGAAAATAAAAGTGCTCTATAAACAGGAGATTTATTTTCCTTGGACACCTCTGGTCACAAGAAAAATAACCAAGGAGGTTTCATTAGATGTGGATCAAGGGGGATTTTTGAATGGTGGAAATGAAGGAAATGACGATCCTATAAGAAGTCTAAAGAAAATATTTTTATAAAAATGGGTGAATGCACCTATTAAATAGGGCATGATCTTACAAACATGCAGGAAGTGGTTTCATTGGATTTGAAGTTGGCATGATTCTCCTAGGGATTTTCAAAGTGAGACATATATGAAGAAAGGGTCCAATATATGACATAGCAGAATAAGTGTAAGGAAAAATGTTCACATCCTAGGACAGGATTTTACATGCACCTAGGAATTTGAGTCACTGCATTTGGAGTTAATTTGAATCCCCTAGGGATTTTACAAGTGGGGCACTTCATACTTCAAATATGAATTTGAGTTTGAACCATACTGGAAAGTTTGTAGTAAAAATGTGCAATGCACATATTTGGATAGGAAAAGATTTTAGGAATCTGTAGGAGTTTGAATCACAAAATTTGGATTTCCAATGAATTTAATATGAATTATTGAACTCTCTGGAAAAAGAAAAAGATAAAAGAATTTACCAAATGATTAAACTACGGACAGGGCGCGTGACATCATTTGGGCCGGCCCATTGGCTCGGCCTGGCGGGAGAGCGGCCACGTCGGTCGCGTACTCTAGCGAGTACGTCTCCTCAGCGGGGAGACGCCTCCCGCGGGAGGCGCGGCCACTTAAACGCGGGGGCCCGAGGCCTCAGCCGCTGACCGGCGGGCCCCGCTGGCAGGGTCTTCCCCCACCTCCCGCCAGCACAGGGGAGGGGCAGAGGAGCCCGACCGAGCGCTGGCCGGCGCCCGCCCCGGCAGCTCCGGCCACCTTCGGCGGCGCTCCGACCATCGAGGGGCTCGAGGCGACCTGCCGCACCCTCCTGGGTCGTCGTGGACCCCGAGGGAGGTCGAGGCCGAGCGCGACGCAGGCCGCGGCGGAGGGCGCCGTCGGTGGTGATGGGCATGGCGTCTCAGCTGCGGGTAGAAGACTAGGAGGCGCGGGAGCGGACCGCGGGGGTTCAGGGGGCTCTCTGGTGAGGTCTACAGGGGGATGGGAGAGGTCTCCGCGGCCGATTTTGAGAAGAAGCCGCCGGCGAGCTTCGGCCATGGAAGCAAATGGAGGGCAGGGGAGGAGGAATGGATGGTATGGGAGGCTCACAGAAGTGAGGGAGAGCGAAGGGGGACAAGTGGGAGGCTCGGGAACGAGCTTTAAGGCTGGGGCGACTAGAGGGGCTCAGGTGCGCCTCGGATGCTCTCTGGCGTGGGGGAGCACGCATGCCAGAGCCGTCCTGGAGCCTTGTGAGTGACGGGGAGAGGCGTGGGAGGCAAGGAGGGATTCCCCGACGCGCATGGATGCTTTGTCGAGGACGGACGCGAGCTACATGACAATGGTCAACGGCAGGCCACCGTTTCTGCAGGCCATTGGCGTGGTCACCACGCCAAGGGATGTCCATTACGCCAGGTTGGTCGGCCAAAGATGTATAGCATCCTAGGCACGCATGGAAAAGTACACTGGTGAAGTTTCAAAGGAACTGTGGCTGGTTGAGCTGGGTTTTTACTGCTGGCAAGTTTGCAGCAGCAAACTTGGGGCTCATCCACAGTGTTTTTACTGTGGAGCATATGGGTTAAATGGTTGTCTGGTGGTTTTAGGAATGGAAGGAGAAGGCTCACACCAAATCTTAGCTCAGGGAGATCAATGTACAAGGTACTTGTAGTTCAAGGCTACAATTTCTGCCAAAAACTAGTTTTTGAGGAGCTGCTCATATTTTCCACATGAGCATGCCATATTTGGGTTTGTAATTGTGCATTAACATGCCAGAGGTGTTGTGGTAAAACTTGGGGGCAGTTGCATGCATAGAATAATGGGAGAGAGGAAGAAAGGGCATACCAAGGCCGTCTAAACTGTAAAAATGGGGGGTTTTACCCACCAATAATTGAGCGGAGGCCATGTCTTACTTACTGGAGGTAAAAGAGGTATGTGAGTGACTCTGGTAAAAATTTGAGAGCAAGGAGAATAGGTTAAGAGGGGGAAACAGTGACTTTTAGAGATGACATGAAGGTGTTTGATGATGAGTTGGACAAGTAAATGAATACTACTTGCCTTGATATTTAACAGGAATAAATGGTGGTTAAAATTAAGGTTTTCCACCAAGTTTGAGATTTGTTGAGGAAAGTTACCAATGTAATTTTGGCAATCCCTAGGAATGGGCAGAAACTGATTTCTATAGATCTACTCATGCAATTCTATTCCCCTTAATGCACCAATTTGTGTGGTGGCATTATTTGCCTATTAGAGCATTCCCAAAAAGTTTGGGACCAAATGGGGAAACTTGACAATGCAAACATTCCCAATTCTTTAACTCAACAGAAATGGATTTGGGGGGATTTGGACAAGTGAATCTATTCTCCTTGATGCACCACTTGGTGTGGATGCATTATTGGAGTATTAGAACATGTCCACAAAGTTTGAGATTAATAGGATATAGTTGGCAATGTAAAGTTGCTCAAGTTTGGATCTGGACAGAGAGGGTTTTGGAATATTTTGGTGAATTAAAACAACTGGTATTGAGATGAAACTTGGCAAGATGATCTCATATGTCATCTGTGACATTCTAGAATTTTCTTGGATTTATTTGAAAATATTTCTTATAGAAATATTTCAAATGCTTGAAATAGGCAGAAATGGTTTTGAAGGGTTTTGTCCAATATTTTGAACATGACCATGTGTTGAAACTCCTATATATGGACAATATATGTCCACTTAGTTTTGATAAAAAATTTCAAATATATTTAAAGCATTTAAATAATTTTTCCCTATGAAAAGCCATTTCTGGCCTTAAGAAAAAGCCTTTAAATAAAATAGGAAAATAACCTTTAAAAATAATATTTGGTGGTTTTGGGAAGTCTTATATATAGTAGGTTCCAAATAAAGTCTTTGGTGCAAAACATTCTACCCAATTTGAGGACTTGTAGTACAAACCTCAATTCAGGGGTTTTGAAAAACTTAAATTGAATAAATGGTTTTTGGCAAAAATAAAATTTGATAAAAATAGTTTTAGGTACTATACGCATGGTATGTTCATTGGACAAGAGTTTAGATCAAGGGACAGAGTTTTTGAGAGTAGGAGGGAGTTTTATGAATATAGAGCACCAGCAAGCAATCAAACAAGCAAACAAATAGCACACAAGTCAAACATTCATAGGCACTCAAAAAGTTTTAATTGGTCCATATTTTTTAGTCACGTTAACTTAGTCATGAGGCAAAACACAGGGTGTGACACGGGGTGCCAGCCCGCACGTCGCGGACGCCATGCCGGCGCTGCTCCTCATGCTCAAATGCAAACCAGACCTCCCAATTGGGAGAGTCTACAGCATAGTCCGGATAGAGCCGCTGCTTGGGCGTGAGCCGCTGCCGCCGGTGCCTCACCTCCTCCGCATGCGCCCGCGCCGACCGTGGAACCGCCGGCACTGGGATCCTCTCCGGATCCAAGTGCCAGTAGTTTGGCAGGATCACGTCGGGGTAGGGGAGAGGGATGGTGTGCTCCCAGTGCCACCTCGCCTGGTGCACTGGGACGCTAATCCGCGGCCGAGGCAGACGGGAAGAGGACGGCAGTGGTAGCGCGCGCCAAGGGACGGCGGGGGCCTTGCCCTTCTTCTTGCCGGAGCTCGAGCCGGCCCCTGAGAAGATGCCCATGGTGGCTATTGGCTAGAGTTTGGTTTTGTCGTCGGCGGACTAGGGTTTGTATCCTGCCGGGGGTGGAGGGGGCAGGTGCGGCTCTGGAAGGATGGAAGGTACTGTGGACTGGCCGGTTTCCATTTAAAGAAGGACGACGACCAGAACATGGGTGGCTGACGATCGGGGCGCGTCGCGCGTGCGCATTTACTTTCGGCTGTGGGGGAAGTTGGAAGGCCGCCACGCGTCCCCGAGGCGGACGAGGAGAAAGCGCGTGCACGTCCGTTCGGCATCTGTGTGGCCGGAAATGGGGCGGGACGGACTCACTCGTCAGGTCCAACGGGTGACGCAGTCCAGCGCGGCCCCACTCGTCAGAGTTAACGGTCAAACCATTGACCCGACGGCATCCTCTGTTGTGACCTTTGGTGAGGGTTTCGGTCTAGGGAGTGGGGAAAAGTGAGCAAAATTTAAGGATGTGGGGATGAATGAGCACAGCTAAGGAACTAGGGGCACAGATGGAAAAAACCCTAGAAAGATAGGGGCTTATAGTTTCGCCTCCCAACGTATTCACCTCAAGGGTGATGTCAACAATAATAACTCATGCTCACTCATATCCAACTGGATATATGTGCCTAGATCTTTCCTCACCACATGATGCTTGCAAAAAGAGAAAAATAAAAAGGAATAGGGAAGAATACTTTGAGTCTTGCATAAAAGTAAATACATAAAGGTACAAGATAGGCCCCTCGCAGAGGGAAGCAGAGGTTGTCATGCACTTTTTAGTTTGTATGCCAAATACCTTAGTGCAAAAGAACGTCACGTTGTATTGCCCCTTGTTGTAGCAACCTTTATTATGCAGTTTGTCACAAGTTCGTGCAACGCTCAATTTTCTCTACACTAATTGATCCAACACTTTTAGAAGAAATTTTTATTGAATTAGTGCACCGATGACAACTTACTTGAAGGATCTTATTCAATCCATAGGCAGGTATGGTGGACTCTCAAAACTGAGTTTGGGTTTGGGATTTTTGGATGCACAAGTGGTATCTCTACTTAGTGTAGAATTTTTGGCTAGCAAAGATATTGAGCAAGCACCACATGCTGAAGGATCTATGACAATACAACTTCTATGTGAATATGAACAAACATAAATCATTACGTTGTCTTCCTTGTCCAACGTCAACAATTTTGGCATATAATATTTAATGGGGGCTCACAATCATAAAAGATGTCCAAGATAGTGTATTTGCATGTGAATCTTCTCTTCCCTAATTAATTATTTCATGAGTTGCATCATTGACTAATGCTATGTTTATCAATCTCCAATAAATTTTACCACTTAGACCTTTTCTTATGTGAGGTCATTACTCACCATAAGATTAGCATATGATCCTTTTCATTTATTTTCTTTTATTATGATTGCAACAAGAAAGGAAAGAAGCAAGAGATCAAACTAAATTTTATTATATAACTCTCACTCGATTACATAGATAGATAGATCATGAAACTAGCACTTAGAAATGGATCATACTAGACTTTTATTCAACTAAATCACGAAAAAGCTAAGGATCGAAATAAAAATAAAGGTAAAAAGTGATGGTGATACGATACCGGGGCATCTCCCCCAAGCTTGGCTCAAGCCAAGGGGAGTGCCCATACCCGTGTACTCAAGTCTCCTTTGGTGGTGAAGATTATGAAGGTGGTGGTGATTAAGAAGTAGTAGGTTTGTCCTTTGGCTTCCAGGGCAAGGGTTCACCATCAAAAGTTGATGCACGAGTCCCCTGAGTCCTGTAACTGGCAGCTAACCTCATACCTTTAAATCTTGCTTCATGCTCAAAAACTTGATTTTGAAGATCATAAATTTGACTTTGCAGAAAGTTGATTTGCTCGTTGAAGGTGAAGACGATGTCCTTCATGGACTGGCCATCCGACATGTGATCACAGGTGAATTCCGTGATCATGGAGTGATTGGCACTAAGTCCACACTCCACCATCCCTTTGCACTTGAAGATGTCTTGTTCGACAGCTTCAAGCCTGGCCTCCACGCTTCCCGTCTTCTTAGGCCATTGAACATATCGGATGTGGAGCACCCCCTCATGCATCTCAATGGCTTGAGGGTGCTTCATCACCTCCGAAAAGTACGGATTGATAACCTTTTCAAAGAACTTGTCCTTGGGGGAACTTGGTGGAGCCATGAAGATATAGATCTGACAAGAAAACAGGACGAAACAAGAACAGAGAATATTTCCGCGATCGGTGGTCAAAACAATTGGGGGTATATATAGAGAATTTTTATTCTTGAGAAACAAGCATATGGAAGGAAAACAGAGTCGGGAAGGTTCCCGAGGTGGGCACAACCCACCAGGGCGCGCCAGGGAGGGCAGGCACGCCCTGGTGTATCGTGCTCACCTCGGTTGCTTTCCTGTTTATTTCTTATTTTCCTAATTTTTCTAATATTCCAAAACTGACAGAAATTATTTTTGCGGATTTTTCGGAGTCCGTTTACTTACCGTATCACATACCTCTTCTTTTTCACGATTCTGGAGTGTTCCAGAAGGTTTCTCTTATGTGTTCCTCCGGTTTCATGGTTTGGATAACATTGCTTTCAACACTAATAGGCGTACCTGAGATATAGTGTTTAATTCTTTGTCCATTGACCACCTTCGGGTTAGTACCTTCAGCATTATTAATCTTGATAGCTCCAGAGCAATAAACCTCTTCGATAACATATGGTCCTTCCCATTTGGAAAGAAGTTTCCCTGCAAAAAATCTGAAACGAGAGTTGTACAAAAGAACCTATTCTCCCACTTTGAATTCTCGCTTTTGGATTCTTTTGTCATGCCATCTTTTAACTTTTTCTTTGAATAGTTTGGCATTTTCATAGGCTTGGGTTCTCCATTCATCTAGTGAGCTAATATCAAATAACCTCTTTTCACCGGCAAGTTTGAAGTCATAGTAGAGTTCTTTAATTGCCCAAAATGCTTTGTGTTCTAACTCTAGAGGAAAATGACAAGCTTTCCCATATACCATTTTGTATGGAGACATACCCATAGGATTTTTATAAGCTGTTCTATAGGCCCAAAGTGCATCATCTAGTTTCTTAGACCAATTCTTTCGGGAACTATTGACAGCTTTTTGCAATATTAGTTTTATTTCTCTATTGCTAAGTTCAACTTGACCACTAGATTGAGGATGATAGGGTGATGCAATTCTATGGTTAACATCATATTTAGCAAGCATTTTACGGAAAGCACCATGAATAAAGTGTGAACCACCATCAGTCATTAAATATCTAGGGACTCCAAACCTCGGGAAGATAACTTCTTTAAGAATTTTAATGGAAGTGTTATGATCATCACTACTAGTTGGAATAGCTTCTACCCACTTAGTAACATAATCAACAGCAACCAAAATATGAGTATACCCATTAGAGGAAGGAAAAGGTTCCATATAGTCAAATCCCCAAACATTAAATGGTTCAATAACAAGTGAATAATTCATAGGCATTTCCTGACGCTTACCGATATTACCAATTCTTTGACATTCGTCACAAGACAAGACAAACTTACGGGCATCCTTGAAGAGAGTAGGCCAATAAAAACCAAATTGCAATACCTTATGAGCAGTTCTATCTCCCGCATGATGTCCTCCATAGGCTTCGGAATGACATTTCCGTAGGATTTGTTCCTGTTCATGCTCAGGCACACAACGTCTAATAATACCAACTACTCCTTCTTTATAAATATGTGGGTCATCCCAAAAGTAAAATCTTAAATCATAGAAGAATTTTTTCTTTTGTTGGTATGTGAAACTAGGCGGTATATATTTAGCAAGAATGCAATTAGCATAATCAGCATACCATGGAGTGTTTTGAGAAACATTTATTGTAGCTAACTGTTCATCAGCAAAACTATCATCAATTGGTAGTGTGTCATCAAGAATATTTTCTAACCTAGACAAGTTATCAGCCACGGGGTTCTCAGCTCCTTTCCTATCAGAGATATGTAAATCAAATTCTTGAAGCAAGAGAACCCACCTAATGAGTCTAGGTTTAGCATCTTTCTTTTCCATAAGATATTTTATAGCAGCATGATTGGTGTGAACAATAACTTTGGAATCAACAATGTAAGATCTAAATTTATCACAACCAAACACAACTGCTAAGAATGCTCTTTTAGTAGTAGCATAATTTCTTTGGCCACTGTTTAGAGTTTTGCTAGCATAATGGATAACATTTAATTTCTTATCAACTCTTTGTCCCAGAACAACACCAACAGCGTAATCACTAGCATCACACATAATTTCAAAAGGTAAATTCCAATCAGGTGGTTGAACAATAGGTGCAGTGGTTAAGGCTTTCTTAAGTGTTTCAAAGGCTTCTACACAACCATCATCAAAAACAAAAGGAATATCCTTTTGTAAAAGATTAGTAAGAGGCCTAGAAATTTTGGAGAAGTCTTTAGTAAACCTCCTATAGAAACCATCATGACCAAGGAAACTCTGAATACCTTTAATATCTTTAGGACCTGGCATTTTCTCAATTGCATCAACTTTAGCTTGATCCACCTCAATACCTCTTTCGGAAATTTTATGCTCCAAGACAATACCTTCATTAACCATAAAGTGGAACTTCTCCCAATTCAAGATGAGATTAGTTTGTTCACATCTCTGCAAAACTCGATCAAGGTTGCTTAAGCAATCATTGAAAGAAGTTCCGTAAACGGAAAAATCATCCATGAAAACTTCCACAATCTTTTCACAAATATCAGAGAATATAGCAGTCATACATCTTTGAAAGGTAGCAAGTGCATTGCATAAACCAAAAGGCATACGTCTATAAGCATAGGTTCCAAAAGGGCAAGTAAAGGTGGTTTTCTCGTGATCAGATTGTGACACGGGTATTTGAGAGAAACCAGAATATCCATCCAGGAAACAAAAGTGTGTGTGCTTAGATAATCTTTCTAGCATTTGATCAATGAAAGTTAGAGGGTAATGATCTTTTTTTAGTAGCTTTATTTAATTTTCTAAAATCAATTACCATTCTATAGCCAGTGACAATTCTCTCTGGGATAAATTCATTTTTATCATTAGGAACAACAGTAATACCTCCCTTCTTAGGGACACAATGAACGGGACTTACCCATCTACTATCAGCTATGGGATAAATTATACCTGCTTCCAGAAGCTTTAATATTTCAGTTCTTACCACTTCTTTCATCTTAGGATTCAATCGTCGTTGGTGATCAACAACGGGTTTAGCATCAGGTTCCATATTGATCTTGTGCTAACATAGAGTGGGACTAATGCCCTTAAGATCATCAAGAGTATATCCAATAGCAGCCTGGTGCTTCCTCAGAATTTTTATTAATCTTTCTTCTTCATGTTCTGAAAGGTTAGCACTAATAATAACAAGATATATATTTTTCTCATCGAGATAAGCATACTTCAAAGTGTAAGGCAATTGTTTTAATTCAAACAGAGGATCACCTTTAGGTGGAGGAGGACCTCCTAGAGTTTCAATAGGCAAATTGTGTTTTAGTAGAGGTTGTTGTTCAAAGAAAATTTTATCTATTTCATTTCTTTCACGCAAGTGCATATCATTTTCATGGTCTAGCAAATATTGTTCTAGTGGATCAGTAGGAGGAATGGGAATAGAAGCAAGACCAATTATTTCATCCTTACTAGATAATTCTTTATCACGGGGTTGTTTACTAAACTTGGAAAATTTAAACTCATGAGACACATCACCAAACTTAACACTGACGGTTTCTTTTGGGCAATCTATCTTAGCATTAACAGTGTTCAAGAAAGTTCTACCAAAGATAATGGGACAAAAGTCATCTTGTGGGGAACCAAGAACTAAAAAATTAGTAGGATATTTTATTTTCCCACACAAGACTTCAACATCTCTAACAATCCCAAGTGGTGTGATGGTGTCACTATTAGCAAGTTTAATAGTAACATCAATGTCTTCTATTTCAGCAGGTGCTATGTCATTCATAGTTTCTTGGTATAAAGTAAGTGGAATAGCACTCACACTAGCACACAAATCACATAAGCCATGATAACAATGATCTCCTATTTTAATTGAGACAACAGGCATGCCAACTATGGGTCTATGTTTATCTTTTTCATCGAGTTTAGCAATTCTAGCAGCTTCATCACAGAAGTTAATAACATGCCCATCAATAATTTCTACCAAGAGATCTTTAACCATAGCAACACTAGGTTCTACTTTAATTTGTTCAGAGGGCTTAGGGGCTTTAATATTACTTTTGCAAACCACAATTTATACCTTAGCATGTTCCTTTATCCTAATAGGGAAAGGTGGTTTTTCAATATAAGCAGTTGGCACAACTGGATCAACATTGTAAATGATAGTTTCTTCTTTAGCTTTGACCGGTTCTTTGAATTTTTTAATAAGGGGATGATATTTAAACCACTTCTCCTTAGGGAGATCAACATGAGTAACAAATGATTCACAAAAGGAGGCTACTATCTCAGAGTCAAGTCCATATTTAGCGCTAAACTTGTGAAAAGCATCGGTATTCATAAAAGATTTAACACAATCAAACTCAAGCTTAATATCCGACTCATTACCTTCGTTGAGTTCCCAATCTTCAGAGTTGCGTTTAATTCTTTCTAATAGATCCCACCTGAATTCCATAGTCTTCTTCATAAAAGAACCAGTACAAGAAGTATGAAGCATGGATCGATCATTATGAGAAAGCCGAGCATAAAAAATTTGAATAATAATTTCTCTCGAGAGATCATGATTGGGGCATGACTATAACATTGACTTAAGCCTCCCCCAAGCTAGAGCAATGCTTTCTCCTTCACGAGGCCAAAAGTTATATATATAATTCCGATCACGATGAACTAGATGCATTGGATAAAACTTTTGGTGGAATTCCAATTTCAATCGATTCCAGTTCCAAGATCCAATATCATCACATATCCTATACCATGTCAATGATTTTCCCTTCAAAGATAAAGGGAAAACCTTCTTCTTAACTTCATCTCCGGATAAACCTGCAAGCTTAAATAATCCACAAATTTCATCCACATGTATTAGGTGCATATCGGGATGTTCAGTTCCGTCTCCTGCATAAGGATTAGCTAGCAGTTGTTCTATCATACCCGAAGGAATTTCATAACCAATATTTTCAGTAGGTGTAGTAGGTTGAGGGGCAACTAATTGTGGTTCCGGTCGAGGTGAAGATATGTAGGGGCAACTAATTGTGGTTTCGAACAAACCCCTCAAAGGATTGTTCTCCATAGTAACAAGTGACAATAAATTTCAGCATGTAGTATAAGTTTTTCCTTACCGATTTCCACTTACCAAGAGCGCTTCACTCCCTGGCAACGTCGCTAGAAAAGAGTCTTGATGACCCACAAGTGAAGCACTAAAATTTCTGGAATCACTAAAATTGTAAGTAACAGGTAGTTCGATAGCAAGATAATTGGTAACGAGCAAGTAACGGTAATGGTAAATAAAGTGCAGCAAGATAGCCCAATCCTTTTGTGTCAAAGGACAGGCCAAAACGGTCTCTTATGATAAGCAAAGTGTTCTTGAGGGTACACGGGAATTTCTGTTGGAAATATGCCCTAGAGGCAATAATAAATTGGTTATTATTATATTTCCTTGTTCATGATAATCGTTTATTATCCATGCTATAATTGTATTGATTGGAAACTCAAATACATGTGTGGGTACATAGACAACACTGTGTCCCTAGTAAGCCTCTAGCTGACTAGCTCGTTGATCAAAGATGGTTAAGGTTTCCTAGCCATTGACATGAGATGTCATTTGATAACGGGATCACATCATTAGGAGAATGATGTGATGGACAAGACCCAAACTGTAAACGTAGCATATGATCGTGTCAGTTTATTGCTATTGTTTTCTGCATGTCAAGTATCTGTTCCTTTGACCATGAGATCATGCAACTCACTGACACCGTAGGAATACCTTGTGTGTATCAAACGTCGCAACGTAACTGGGTGACTATAAAGGTGCTCTACAGGTATCTCCGAGGGTGTCTGTTGGGTTGGCATGGATCAAGACTGGGATTTGTTACTCCGTATGACGGAGAGGTATCTCAGGGCCCACTCGGTAATACAACATCACAATGAGCCTTGCAAGCAATGTGACTAAAGTGTTAGCCACGAGATCTTGTATTACGGAACGAGTAAAGAGACTTGCCGGTAACGAGATTGAACTAGGTATAGTGATACCGACGATCGAATCTCGGGCAAGTAACATACCGAAGAACAAAGGGAACAGCATACGGGATTAACTGAATCCTTGACATAGAGGTTCGACCGATAAAGATCTTCGTAGAATATGTAGGAGCCAATATGGGCATCCAGGTCCCGCTATTGGTTATTGGCCGTAGAGGTGTCTCGGTCATGTCTACATAGTTCTCGAACCCGCAGGGTCTACACACTTAACGTTTGGTGACGATTAGTATAATTGAGTTATTATGTTGGTGACCGAAAGTTGTTCGGAGTCCCGGATAAGATCCCGGACATGACGAGGATCTCCGGAATAGTCCGGAGGTAAAGATTGATATATGTGATAATAGTGTTTTGATCTCCGGAAGAGTTCCGAAGTTCACCGGAAGGGGTTCCGGATGTTTACCGAAGTGTTCGGGTGCAGCAACACTTTATATGAGCCAAAGGGATAAAGCCCACAAGGTATTGGAAAGTGCAAAAGTAGTTTTGCTGCCGCGTAAGCGGTACTACCGCTTGGTGAAGCGGTACTACCGCCGGAGCGGTACTACCGCTTGTGTGAAGCGGTACTACCGCCCGAGCGGTACTACCGCTTGTGTGAAGCGGTACTACCGCCCAAGCGGTACTACCGCTTATGTGAAGCGGTACTACCGCTTATGCGCGGCTGTGCGCGGTTCGGCAGGGATCCGAGTTGGACTCTTTCCCTGCGGGCCAAACCGACCTTGTGCGGGCAAAACCGACCCGGAGGAGGCTTTTACTCCAAGTTTAGACCCCAAGGCTCAACATATAAATAGAGGGGCAGGGCTAGCACACGGGACACATCAGGATTTCCCAAGCCGTGTGCCGGCAACCCTAGCCCTCTAGTTCCTCCGTCATAATCTCCGTAGTGCTTGGCGAAGCCCTGCAGAGATTGTTCCTCACCACCATCACCACGCCGTCGTGCTGCTGGAACTCAACCACTACTTCACCATCGCTCGCTGGATCGAGGAGGTGAAGGCGTCATCAAGCCGTACGTGTGTTGAACGCGGAGGTGCCGTCCGTTCGGCACTAGATCGGAAGGATCGTGATTGGATCGCGGGACGCTCGGCGATTTGGATCGCGAAGACGTTCGACTACATCAACCGCGTTTATTAACGCTTCCGCTTAGCGATCTACAAGGGTATGTAGATTCACTCTCCCTCTCGTAGATGCTCATCACCATGGATAGATCTTATGTGTGCGTAGGAAAATTTTGTTTCCCATGCAACGTTCACCAATAGTGGCATCATGAGCTAGGTCTATGCGTAGATGAGATCTCGAGTAGAACACAAACGAGTTGTGGGCGTGGGTGTATACATATTGCTTGCCGTTACTAGTTGATACTTGATTCAGCGGCATTGTGAGATGAAGCGGCCCGGACCGACATTACGCGTACGCTTACGCGAGACTGGTTTTACCGCTGCGTGCACTTGTTGCATAAAGGTGACTGGCGGGTGTCTGTCTCTCTCACTTTAGTTGAATCGGTTCAATGAAGAGGGTTCTTTTAGAAGATCAAAAAGTAATCACTACACCACGTTGTGGCTTTGCGTAGGTAAGAACGGTTCTTGCAAACCCGTAGCAGCCACGTAAAATTTGCAACAACAATTAGAGGACGTCTAACTTGTTTTTGCAGGGTATGTTGTGATGTGATATGGCCAATTACATGATGAGATATATGTGATGTATGAGATGATCATGTTTTGTATAGAATATCACGACTTGCATGTCGATGAGTACGGCAACTGGCAGGAGCCATAGAGTTGTCTTTAATTATTGTATGACCTGCGTGTCAATCATTAAGCGCTATGTAATGCTTTACTTTATCGCTAAACGTTAGCTATAGTCGTGGAAGCAACAGTCGGCGCGACAACCTTATGGCGACACGTTGATGGAGATCAAGATGATGGAGATCATGGTGTCATGCCGGTGACGATGGAGATCATGCCGGTGCTTTGGAGATGGAGATCAAAAGCACAAGTTCATGGCCATATCATGTCACTTATGATTTGCATGTGATGTTAATCCTTTTATGCATCTTATTTTGCTTAGGACGACGGTAGCATTATAAGGTGATCCCTCACTTAAAATTCAAGATAAATTGTGTTCTCCCCAAGTGTGCACCGTTGCGAAAGTTCGTCGTTTCGAGACACGCCGTGATGATCGGGTGTGATAGACTCTACGTTCGCATACAACGGGTGTAAGCCATGTTACACGTGCGGAACACTCGGGTTAAACTTGACGAGCCTAGCATGTACAGACATGGCCTCGGAACACAAGAGACCGAAAGGTCGAACATGAGTCATATAGTAGATATGATCAACATGAAGATGTTCACCATTGAAACCACCTCAACTCACGTGATGATCGGACTTGAGTTGGTGGATTTGGATCATGTTACACTCGAATGATCGGAGGGATGTCAATTTGAGTGGGAGTTTTTAAGTAATATGATTAACTAAACTCATTATCTAAGAACAATAGTCTAAGTTGTCTTTGCAATATTTATGTTGTAGATCATGGCTCGCGCAGTAGCACCCCTGAATTTTAATGCGTTCCTAGAGAAAGCTAAGTTGAAAGATGATGGAAGTAACTTTGTGGACTGGGCCCGTAATCTAAGGATTATCCTTACGGCTTCCCAGAAGGCTTATGTCCTTGATGCACCGCTTGGTGATCCACCTGCTCCAGTTGAGTCTCTAGACGTTGTGAACGCCTGGCAGGCTCGTTCTGATGATTACTCAATAGTTCAATGTGCAATGTTGTATGGCTTAGAACCGGGACTTCAAAGACGTTTTGAACGTCATGGAGCATATGAGATGTTCCAGGAGTTGAAGTTTATCTTTCAGAAGAATGCCCGGATCGAGAGATATGAGATCTCCGATAAGTTCTATGCTTGCAAGATGGAGGAGAACGGGTCTATCAGTGATCACGTGCTCAGAATGTCTGGGTACTCCACCCGTCTGGCTGAGTTAGGGATGCCCCTTCCGCCAGAGGCTATCACTGACAGAGTTCTTCAATCATTGCCACCTAGCTACAAGAGCTTCGTGTTGAACTATAACATGCACGGGATGAACAAGTCAGTCGCCGAGCTGTTTGCGATGCTGAAAGCCGCTGAGTCTGAAATTCAGAAGGAGCATCAAGTGTTGATGGTCAATAAAACCACTAGTTTCAAGAAAAATGGCAAGGGTAAGAAGGGTAACTCCAAGCAGAGTGGCAAAGCAGTTGCTCCTCTCGTGAAGAAACCCAAGGCTGGACCCAAACCAGAAACTGTGTGTTTTCATTGCAAGGGAACTGGACACTGGAAGCGGAATTGCCCCAAGTATTTGGCTGACAAGAAGGCGGCCAACAACAAACAAGGTATATATGATATACATGTTATTGATGTGTACCTTACCAACTCTCGTTGTAGTGCCTGGGTATTTGATACCGGTGCGGTTGCTCATATTTGCAACTCAAAACAGGAACTGCGGAATAGACGGAGGCTGGCAAAGGACGAAGTGACGATGAGCGTGGGAAATGGTTCCAAGGTTGATGTGATCGCCGTCGGCACGCTCGCTCTTCGATTACCGTCGGGATTAGTGATGAACCTAAATAAATGTTATTTGGTGCCTGCGTTAAGCATGAACATTATATCTGGATCTTGTTTATTGCGAGACGGTTACTCATTTAAATCAGAGAATAATGGTTGTTCTATTTATATGAGTAATATCTTTTATGGTCATGCACCCGATGTGAGGGGTTTATTCTTATTGAATCTCGATAGTAATGATACACATGTTCATAACATTGATGCCAAAAGATGTAGAATTGATAATGATAATACCACTTTCTTGTGGCACTGCCGTTTAGGTCATATTGGCGTAAAACGCATGAGGAAGCTCCATGCTGATGGACTTTTGGAGTCACTTGATTTTGAATCACTTGACACATGTGAGCCATGCCTCATGGGCAAGATGACTAAAACGCCGTTCTCTGGAACAATGGAACGGGCAAGTGACTTGTTGGAAATCATACATACTGATGTGTGCGGTCCGATGAGTATTGAGGCGCGCGGTGGTTATCGTTACTTTCTCACCTTCACTGATGACTTAAGTAGATATGGGTATATTTACTTAATGAAACACAAGTCTGAAACATTTGAAAAGTTCAAACAATTTCAGAGTGAAGTTGAGAATCATCGTAACAAGAAGATTAAATTCCTACGATCTGATCGAGGAGGAGAATATCTGAGTTATGAGTTTGGCAGTCACTTAAGACAGTGTGGAATTGTTTCACAATTGACACCGCCTGGAACACCACAGCGTAATGGTGTGTCCGAACGTCGTAATCGAACCTTATTGGATATGGTGCGATCTATGATGTCTCTTGCCGATTTGCCACTATCGTTTTGGGGTTATGCATTAGAGACAGCTGCATTCACTTTAAATAGGGCACCATCGAAATCCGTTGAGACGACGCCATATGAACTTTGGTTTGACAAGAAGCCAAAGCTGTCGTTTCTTAAAGTTTGGGGATGTGATGCTTATGTCAAAAAGCTTCAGCCTGAAAAGCTGGAACCCAAAGCGGAGAAATGCGTCTTCATAGGATACCCAAAAGAGACAGTTGGGTATACCTTCTACCTCAGATCCGAGGGCAAAGTGTTTGTCGCTAAAAACGGAACATTTCTTGAGAAAGAGTTTCTCTCGAAAGAATTGAGTGGGAGGAAGATAGAACTTGATGAGGTTATTGAACCATTACTTCAACCTGAGAGTAGCGCAGCGCAGAAAATTGTTTCTGTGGAGCCTACATTAGCTGAAGAGGAAGTTAATGATGATGATCATGAAGCTTTGGATCAAGTTGCTATCGAACCTCGTAGGTCGACAAGGACGCGTACTGCTCCCGAGTGGTACGGCAACCCTGTCTTAGAGGTCATGTTGTTAGACAACGATGAACCTACGAGCTATGGAGAAGCGATGATGGGCCCGGATTCCGAGAAGTGGTTAGAGGCCATGAAATCCGAGATGGGATCCATGTATGAAAACAAAGTATGGACTTTGGAAGTATTACCTGAAGGGCGTAAGGCCATTCAGAACAAATGGATCTTTAAGAGGAAGACGGACGCGGACGGTAATGTCACCGTCTATAAAGCTCGACTTGTGGCAAAGGGTTTTTCACAAGTTCAAGGAGTTGACTACGATGAGACCTTCTCACCCGTAGCGATGCTTAAGTCCGTCAGAATCATGTTAGCAATAGCTGCCTTTTTCGATTATGAAATTTGGCAGATGGATGTCAAAACAGCGTTCCTTAACGGTTTCCTTAAGGAAGAGTTGTATATGATGCAACCAGAAGGTTTTGTCGATCCAGAGAATGCTGACAAAGTTTGCAAACTCCAGCGATCCATTTATGGACTGGTGCAAGCATCTCGGAGTTGGAATCTTCGTTTTGATGAGGTGATCAAAGCGTTCGAGTTTATACAAGTTTACGGAGAAGCTTGTATTTACAAGAAAGTGAGTGGGAGCTCTATAGCGTTTCTAATATTATATGTGGATGACATATTGCTGATTGGAAACAATATAGAAATGCTGGAAAGCGTAAAGGAATATTTGAACAAGAGTTTTTCAATGAAGGACCTAGGAGAAGCTGCTTTCATATTAGGCATCAAGATCTATAGAGATAGATCGAGACGCTTAATAGGACTTTCACAAAGCACATACCTTGATAAGATTTTGAAGAAGTTCAAAATGGATCAGTCCAAGAAGGGGTTCTTGCCTGTTTTGCAAGGTGTGAAGTTGAGTAAGACTCAATGCCCAGTGACTGCAGAAGATAGAGAAAAGATGAGTGTCATCCCCTATGCTTCGGCCATAGGCTCTATCATGTATGCAATGCTGTGCACAAGACCCGATGTCAGCCTTGCCATAAGTATGGTCGGAAGGTTTCAAAGTGATCCAGGAATGGAACACTGGACGGCGGTCAAGAATATCCTGAAGTACCTGAAAAGGACTAAGGACATGTTTCTCGTTTATGGAGGTGATCAAGAGCTCGTCGTAAAGGGTTACGTCGATGCAAGCTTTGACACTGATCCGGATGACTCTAAGTCGCAAACCGGATATGTATTTATTCTTAATGGGGGTGCGGTTAGCTGGTGCAGTTCCAAGCAAAGCGTGGTAGCTGATTCTACATGCGAAGCGGAGTACATCGCTGCCTCGGAGGCGGCGAAGGTAAAGCGACGTTTCAATTCCATCCGCGATTACATCAAAGAGGACGACATAAATATTTGCAAAGTACACACGGATCTAAATGTTGCAGATCCGATGACTAAACCTCTTCCAAGGGCTAAACATGAACAACACCAGAACTGCATGGGTGTTCGATTCATTACAATGTAAATCACATAGTGATGTGAACTAGATTATTGACTCTAGTGCAAGTGGGAGACTGTTGGAAATATGCCCTAGAGGCAATAATAAATTGGTTATTATTATATTTCCTTGTTCATGATAATCGTTTATTATCCATGCTATAATTGTATTGATTGGAAACTCAAATACATGTGTGGGTACATAGACAACACTGTGTCCCTAGTAAGCCTCTAGCTGACTAGCTCGTTGATCAAAGATGGTTAAGGTTTCCTAGCCATTGACATGAGATGTCATTTGATAACGGGATCACATCATTAGGAGAATGATGTGATGGACAAGACCCAAACTGTAAACGTAGCATATGATCGTGTCAGTTTATTGCTATTGTTTTCTGCATGTCAAGTATCTGTTCCTTTGACCATGAGATCATGCAACTCACTGACACCGTAGGAATACCTTGTGTGTATCAAACGTCGCAACGTAACTGGGTGACTATAAAGGTGCTCTACAGGTATCTCCGAGGGTGTCTGTTGGGTTGGCATGGATCAAGACTGGGATTTGTTACTCCGTATGACGGAGAGGTATCTCAGGGCCCACTCGGTAATACAACATCACAATGAGCCTTGCAAGCAATGTGACTAAAGTGTTAGCCACGAGATCTTGTATTACGGAACGAGTAAAGAGACTTGCCGGTAACGAGATTGAACTAGGTATAGTGATACCGACGATCGAATCTCGGGCAAGTAACATACCGAAGAACAAAGGGAACAGCATACGGGATTAACTGAATCCTTGACATAGAGGTTCGACCGATAAAGATCTTCGTAGAATATGTAGGAGCCAATATGGGCATCCAGGTCCCGCTATTGGTTATTGGCCGTAGAGGTGTCTCGGTCATGTCTACATAGTTCTCGAACCCGCAGGGTCTACACACTTAACGTTTGGTGACGATTAGTATAATTGAGTTATTATGTTGGTGACCGAAAGTTGTTCGGAGTCCCGGATAAGATCCCGGACATGACGAGGATCTCCGGAATAGTCCGGAGGTAAAGATTGATATATGTGATAATAGTGTTTTGATCTCCGGAAGAGTTCCGAAGTTCACCGGAAGGGGTTCCGGATGTTTACCGAAGTGTTCGGGTGCAGCAACACTTTATATGAGCCAAAGGGATAAAGCCCACAAGGTATTGGAAAGTGCAAAAGTAGTTTTGCTGCCGCGTAAGCGGTACTACCGCTTGGTGAAGCGGTACTACCGCCGGAGCGGTACTACCGCTTGTGTGAAGCGGTACTACCGCCCGAGCGGTACTACCGCTTGTGTGAAGCGGTACTACCGCCCAAGCGGTACTACCGCTTATGTGAAGCGGTACTACCGCTTATGCGCGGCTGTGCGCGGTTCGGCAGGGATCCGAGTTGGACTCTTTCCCTGCGGGCCAAACCGACCTTGTGCGGGCAAAACCGACCCGGAGGAGGCTTTTACTCCAAGTTTAGACCCCAAGGCTCAACATATAAATAGAGGGGCAGGGCTAGCACACGGGACACATCAGGATTTCCCAAGCCGTGTGCCGGCAACCCTAGCCCTCTAGTTCCTCCGTCATAATCTCCGTAGTGCTTGGCGAAGCCCTGCAGAGATTGTTCCTCACCACCATCACCACGCCGTCGTGCTGCTGGAACTCAACCACTACTTCACCATCGCTCGCTGGATCGAGGAGGTGAAGGCGTCATCAAGCCGTACGTGTGTTGAACGCGGAGGTGCCGTCCGTTCGGCACTAGATCGGAAGGATCGTGATTGGATCGCGGGACGCTCGGCGATTTGGATCGCGAAGACGTTCGACTACATCAACCGCGTTTATTAACGCTTCCGCTTAGCGATCTACAAGGGTATGTAGATTCACTCTCCCTCTCGTAGATGCTCATCACCATGGATAGATCTTATGTGTGCGTAGGAAAATTTTGTTTCCCATGCAACGTTCACCAACAATTTCATCTAGTCACTTTCATCATGTTGGTTTGATTTGTGTTCGCTACTTTGATAATTTGATATGTGGGTGGACCCGTGCTTGGGTGTTGTTCTTACTTGAACAACCTCCCACTTATGATTAACCTCCTCGCAAGCATCCGCAACTACGAGAAAAGTATTAAGATAAAATCTAACCATAGCATTAAACATGTGGATCCAAATCAGCCCCTTACGAAGTAGCGCATAAACTAGGGTTTAAGCTTCGGTCACTCTAGCAACCCATCATCTAATAACGACTCCACAATGCATTCCCTTAGGCCCAAGGATGGTGAAGTGTCATGTATTCGACGTTCACATGACACCACTAAGGGAATCACAACATACATATCATCAAAATATCGAACACATATCAAATTCACATGATTACTTGCAACATGACTTCTCCCATGACCTCAAGAACAAAGGTAACTACTCACAAATAATATTCATGCTGAAGATCAAAGTGGTATTAAATAGCATAATGGATCTGAACATATAATGTTCCACCAAATAAATCATATAGTAATCAACTACGCAAGGTAATCAACACTACTAGTCACCCACATATACCAATCTGAGGTTCTGATACAAAGATTGAACACAAGAGATAAACTAGAGTTTGAGAGGAGATGCTGCTGTTGAAGATGTTGATGAAGAATGGCCTCCCAAAGATGAGAGGGTTGTTGGTGATGACGATGGCTTCAATTTCCCCATCCGAGAGCGAAGTTCTCCCGACGAAATCGCTCCGCCGGAGGGCAAAAGTGCTCCTGCCCAAGTTCCGCCTTGAGACAGTGGCGTTCCGTCCCAAAAGCCCCCCCCCCCTTATTTTTTCTAGGTGAAAACACCTTATATACCAGAAGATGGGCTCCGGAGGTGGGTTGTGCTGAGCCCAACCCACCAGGGCGCGCCTGGGGGGCTTGGCGTGCCCTGGTGTCTTGTGCTCACCAGGGTGGCCCCCTCCGGTAGTTATTTGCTCCAATATTTATTTTATATTCCAAAATAAATCTCTGCGAAGTTTTAGCTTATTTGAAGATGTGCATAATAGGTATCTCTGGTATGCTTTTTCAGGTCCAGAATTCTAGCTGCCGGTATTCTCCATCTTTGTGCAAACCTTGCATATTATGAGAGAAAGGGCATTAGATTTACTCCATAAAGAATTATTATGCATAAAAACGTTATAAATAACAGTAGGAAAACATGATGCAAAATGGACGTATCATCAGCTGCCAAGTCAGCCCTCATCGACGACATCGACGCCGACAATGGCACCCTATCTGTCTCTTCCAAGGGGAAAGAGCCAATCCTTTACATCAGGGAGGGCACCCTGCATCCCCGCTCTTCCAAGGGGAAGGAGCCCATCTGTGACAACAGGGACCACACCCATTATCTGCGCTCGTCTAATGGGAATGAGCCCATCTGTGACAGGTGAGGAAAGCCATCTCATGTTAAATTATTTCACTCATGCTAAATGTATGGATTCTGTAGTTGAATTTCATCAATACTTGTTTCAAGAGCCATATATGGTTCATGTTAAACCTGGTGTAGTTAACACGTGCACTGTTTATTTCAGTTCTTTCGCATGTGATGTTCAGCTATACAATTTCATGTTTAAGCACTGGCTACGTTCTATGCAATTTCAACAGTACAATACGAATGACTATTTTTGGTTGCTATCAAGCCTGTTGTAGTGAGCATATGCCTTGTTTAACTGTTTTTCCTAGCTCGGTTATTTGTACTGGGCATATGTCCTGATTCAATTCCTATATAGTATGCCTTGTTTATTTCAGTTATTCACATTGTGAAGTTCTATATCTGCAAGTATGTACTTTCCAGTTCAATTTCATCATACTAGTTTCAACGGCCATATGTGGTTCCTGTTAACCCAGGTGTAGTTAACACGCCCACTGTTTATTTCTATTTTTCACAATGTGATGTTCAGTTATACAATTTGATGTGTAAGCACGAGCTACATTCTATGCAATTTCAACAGTATCACTATGAATGGCTATATTTGGTTGCTGTTAAGCTTGTTGTAGTGAGCACAAGCCTTTCCATTTTTATGTAACTATAACTAGTGTGCTTAAACGTGCACAATACCAGTTTGAATGACTATATTTTGTTGTTGTTAAATGCTAAGCCTATTGCAGTTAACACACATCTCCACTTATTATTAGCTTAGCTAGCGTACTTAAACCTGCACACTGAAGCTATCATTTTGTGATCATGTTGTTTACCATGCATATATTTGGTTGATGTTTAGCCTGTCAGTACTTAACATGCCTTTCGATGTACGTACCCAGGACAATATCGGGATCAGCTGTTGTTTTCCATCGAGGTTAGTTTCATCACATGCATGGCTTATATATATACTCCATCCACCCCAAAATATAAGATGTTAATACATCAAATATGTGAGTATTTTGGATGTAATAAGATCTTACATATTGGGCCATGGAATACTGTACTATGCCATTGTGCAATTTCAGTTTACCTTCTAATACTAACTTGTCGCTCGTAGGCACATATGTCCCTAGTAAAAATCCATGTGTCGACCCTTTTTGCGTATGGGCCAATGAGATATTCATGAACCAGCATCAAGTGAGGAAACTTATAAAGGTTGTTAATAAAATGGGACAAAATATGGCTATTAAACTATTTCTTTACACCTTATCCAAGACAACAATGAACTCCAGGATGGTAACTACGAACTCTGTACCCTTCTTTTTACTGTCCATAATGAGTTGTTAGCTTACAAACTTACAATGTCCGAATCTATTTTGTTTGTAGCGGTTCTCAAAGCAGTTTACTCAGGATTACCTCTCAAACTACATGATTGGTGGACGTGCAAATGTTAAATTATATCTACTAGGCCACGATGACTACCTAGATGTCCTCATGAACACAGAGAAGGATGGGCGGTCCGCCATCACAAGGGGCTGACCTAGAGTCGTTCATGAATTCTGCGTGGAGGAGGACACAATATGGGCATTCCGCTTCACCTTGTACAACTACCAGAGTGTCTTTCGCCTTTTCCTTTACCGTATTTAATACAAGTATGCAACCGTGGTTCATCATTATTTATCTGGTCCTAATGTAATTATTATTTCTTGATGTAATTCTTGAACATATGTACCTATGAATGGAATAATGCATTGGTTGTTGAACCTATGTCTATATAAGATAGATATGAAAAATGTTAGAGCCTACTATCAAATTCAAATCCTATAGAATTTTAAATTGTGGCGATTAAAATAGCAGAAAAATAAGCTCTGCAGGTCAATACACCGCACATGGTTTGTAAAGTAGAACGTGTGTGATATACCTCATGATTCGATACGTTTCAAAGAGAGAAACCGTGTGCGACAATGCACACAATTGCCGTCTGCAAACTGTTAAGCAGACCTAAATGTTTTGTGACAGTCTCCTTATCATACACGATTTATAATGTTTAACTGTTTGTTATGTCGTATGCATCCGACATGAGTATGACAGTTGGAGCATTTGGGAATCTTGGTATATCGCAAACGACGCTGTAGGATAAAATGTGTGTGATTGTCTCCTCATCATACACGCTTTGCAATTATGAACTGTTTGCGATTCGGCACACATCGTAAACGGTGCGCTACAGAATAGCGCGTGCGATGTTAGTGTGATCTCACCCGAGTTGCAAGGTTGGGCCGTATGGGAAGAATGCCATATTTCAAACGGTTGACCGGTGACTCTCGTTTGTGATAGATACAGACATCCCATACGCTTAGTTTTGCCAAACGTTTTCGTTCGTTGGCCACCATCGCCGACTATTTTGCTGTGTCATGTGGGATGGACCCCCCTTCCCTATCGCCCACACAGGCAAGGCGACAGTTTAAAACCACGTCAAGGAAAGGGGTTAAAACCGTTTGTATAGCACGTCGCTGCACCAGTGCTTAGTGTGTATCCAAATGTCACTTCGTCACTTGGTGATCATAAAGGTGCTCTACAGATATCTCCGACGGTATCTTCAAAACTAGGAGACCTGGGTATGGCTACTATATCTTGTTCAATTGGTAATCTTGATATAAATAATGCTTTATGTGACATTGGAGCTGGAGTAACTTTGATGCCCCTGGATCTTTATCACAAGTTGAACTTGGCAGAATGTGTACCTACAGGTATAACCTTGCAGATGGCAGATAAATCCGCGGAAAAGCCAATAGGAGTGTCAGAAAATGTGTTACTAAGATTAGATGGCCATATTATACCTACTGACTTTGTTGTTCTTGATATGCCCGAAGATGAAAAATTATCTATTATTCTCATTAGGCCATTTTTTAATACCGCATGTTCAACGTTGGATCGTGCAGGCAAAGTAACCTTCAAAGTTTGTGACAAAGAAATAGTGAGGTATTTTTCGAAGAAGCCAGGAGCGAAGATAAGTATATTCCACCACCTAAGCGAGTATATGCAGTAGGTAAGGAGAATCTCAGGCCACTGGAGACTTAAAAAGTTACTAAGGTATGAGGTTGATCTTATCAACCTAAAAACCAACGCTTAATGGGAGGCAACCCATCAGTATAGTCATCTTTTTTGCTCTGTTATTTCGCTCTCATAAATAATCTGATGAAAAACTCCCAAAAAAGTATGTTTATGACTTGTGTGAGAAATATCAAAGGAATAAAATAGGAGAAGGGGATTAATGAGAAAGGCAAACAGAGAGAAAGAAGGCGTATTACACGAGCAGACACGATCGTTTGGGCGATCACATAGAAGTGCAAAAGAAACGTCAAACATATTAGAGTGAACGATGACGTTCCATATGACCACCAGTGCCCGTATGCGCGGTCGTATGGAAACCCATGCCAAAAATTAGATAAGGAGAACAGAGCAAATGACAGCGCTCCATGCGATGGCTAGCGATCGCACGAGCAGTCATATGGGGGCTCGGCCAGAATAAGCAACGAGAACAGAGCAAACGACGGTGTTCTATACGTGCGCGAGCGCCCGTATGACCGCCCGTATGGAGTCCTACCTCGAACATTTTTTGCTACCAGAGTAAACGATGACCATCCATACGAGCGATAACGCTCTTATGTGCGATCATTCCAGGTACGCAAACCCTAGATCAATAGTTTTGAATGCGAGACGACGTTCCATACGAGCAGCACTGCTCATATGGGCAATCGTATGGTAAATTTTTCATATAATGCAGCCGCTGGCATAAGGGAACTTCTTCTTCTTACTCCTTGCGCCTACACCTCTCACATCTCCGCTCAAACCCTCTAAAAAATGTTTCAAAACCTCTGTTTTCTTGCGGATTTTGTTCGTTTGATCCGTGCATCTTCAATCTCGGTGAGTTTCTCCTCCAATCCATGGTTCAATTGCAAGTTTTCATGGTGATTTCATCCCTTTTTCATACCCTAGATGAGATGCATGTATTTTTGTTTCTCCGTTCGATTTGAACATTAGGATTGGAAGTAATGGGTTAGGATCGATCATAGGTACTGTTAGAACTCGATCCCCATGTAGAACTTATATTTTTCCGTTTTTCATTTTTGTTGTGTGTAAAAAATGTTGAAATTTTCCATCGCCGCGGGGAAGAAGGCAATGGTCTCGCGTTCCAAGCGTTCCCGGAACGAGGGGATAATGTCCATGCTGGTGTGAACAAGGACTTTGCATGAGACAATGGACGGGGGTTGAAGGCCACAATGTGGAAGTGTGACACGTTCTTGGAGTCCCAAGGACTTTGCAATGACTTTGCATGGGTGGCGGACAACGCCGGGATGGGAGTTTTCAGCAATTTCAACTACTTCACCTACTGTCATGATGACCCACAAGTATAGGGGATCAATCGTAGTCCTTTCGGTAAGTAAGAGTGTTGAACCCAATGATACGTCTTTAACGTATCGATAGTTTATGAAGTATTCATGTCATATTTACCTACATATACAATATTTTTATATGGTTTTGATGCACTTTATATGATTTAATTAGAACTAAATCGGACTGACGCTGTTTTTAGCAAAATTACCGTGGTGTTGCTTTTTATGCAGAAAATAAAAGTTCTTGGAATTGCCCGAAACTTTTTGACGATTTTTTCTGGACAATATAAGAAATATTGGAGCGAAAAAACACCAGAGGGGGGCCACCAAGTGCCCCCAAGCCATCAGGATGCCCTGAGCCCCCTAGGCGCACACTGATGGCTTGGGACCTCCTCGTGGCTCCGTTTGGCGTGATTCCAATGCTGAAAAATCCTATATATACCATAACCCTCAAAAATAAATCTAGAAGTTCCGATCCGCCGCCGGAAGCCTCTGTACCGAAGAAAACTCATCCGGGGCGCTGTTCCGGCACCTGCCGGAGGGGGCAATCATCACTGGAGGCCATCTTCATCATCCCGGCGGTGTCCATGACGAGGAGGGAGTAGTTCATCTACGGGGCCGAGGGTATGTACCAGTAGTTATGTGATCTCTCTCTCTCTCTCTCTCTCTCTCTCTCTCTCTCTCTCTCTCTCTCTCTCTCTCTCTCTCTCTCTCTCTCTCTCGTGTTCTTGATATGTCACAATCTTAATGTATCATGGGCTTTGTTAATATAGTTGGATCATATGATGTTAGTCCCTTTTTGTCTTGGTGTGATGAATTGAATCTTTTCCTTTGAGATTGTGTTATGTTGGATTGAATATCTATTATATACTTAAGATAAAAGGCAAACAAGCCATCACGTTAATCCACATATGCTAGAAATTTGTTATCCATTGATTTTATTTAGAACGGTCGAGATTTGAAGATAAACAAAGTTACGTGCAATCATGGAAAAAAAAGGATCCATCATGGGAAAAAAAAGGGGACACATAGGATGCATGCCGATGCAAAAACTATAGAAAGTCACGTACAAAAAGGCAAAGTCCTACTATGATACATATGGAGAAAGGTACGTACAAAAAAAAAACAAGGTCAGATCACGTGTTTATACCTAGCAAAAACAAAGCTCTAAGCTCAAGAAAAAATAAACAAAAAAGTCCTACAAGGACACGTACAATCCAAGAAGATGCAAAGACAGAAAAAAGAAAACATACGATGCAAACCTATTAAATAGGAACGAACCCATGGTCAACCCTGTAGATTCTGGAAAAAAATGTTGTACACGGCCACAATTTTTTTTTAGTTGATACATGGAAAAAAATTAATAACGGCTCAAGAGGCGGTAGGCTTTTATTAGATGAAGACTACAGACTAGCTCTACACATGTTGTAACACCAACAGGAATTCACGGCGAGCAAATCATTTGCTGATGTCACCTGCTCACTTAAGCAAATCTTACGTACGAATATCATTGATAATACCAGCAGCCCAATTGATCAAATCTTGCATGCAATTAGCGGTTCTGTGGCACTCCAGAAATGTCCGATGCATTTGTCCGTGTATCCTCCCAAACTCTGTAAAAAACTGAATATATTTACTTTTATTTTTATTTACTTTTTTGGTGTCTAATTAGCTATCAACGATGAAACAGAAGGCATTGATTTTTCTAGCACAGAAACAAACTTGATTAAGAAGGATGGTTCCAGTCAATCTTTTTTACCATTGGCTATGAGTATACATGAAAATATTTAGTTCGATCAAGTAAAAGTAATATAATTATCTTTTATGGGACTTTTCTATAGTACCATAATTATAGTTTCATGTAAGGATGTTCATATGAAGAACAATGCTCAGATTCTTTTTACCCAAGATCATTTGAATATCTAAGTCAAGATGTATACACATTGTTAGAAAGTTGACTGGCAAATGAGATGGTTGCCGCGAAACTAAATGAAAAGATAAACTAAAAGATAATAGCAAGTTTATTTTTCCTATGAAATAAATACATGTATAGTCCATCAATAACAAAACTTGCAATCACTTTATATGAAATTGTTAGTTTAATTTTTAGAAAAACGGAATTCATAAGTAAACAGTAACATAAACTATTTTGTACAATGATACGATACCCCTAAATCACTAAATTTAGACTAGCATTTACATATACAACATCTTATTTGCTAAATAAATACTTTGCCTCTCTTCATATACGGATTAAAAAAACAAAACTAATAGGTAATTTGACGTTGTTCTTTCCTGTAAAATCTAAAATAGTCCATAATTAGCTACATTTTGGAAATTGTCGCTCAAGAGTTAATACATGAAGCTAATCCTAAAATTCAAATAGAAATAAAATGTTATAGAATGAGCATTTTTCATTCCATGACATGCACTATTTAGCTTAATAGAGGTTAGTCATGCACGTATTCAGACGTATAACAAATGGGTTGGAAATGATATAATATAGGTCACCGTATGCAATAAATTATTGTTAATGACAGATATCATGGGCCGAGAAAATCCAGAGAAGTGGTATAATGTAAAAACTCAGAGAGTATGTGCATACATAACAAATCTTCTATCAGGTGCGGATGACATAGTATAAGAGGAATCGATGAATCGCTTCAAATGTGCTATGCATGTTTAACGAGTGAATTGCATCAAGGTGGCAACACAATGTTGTGGTTGTACAGGTAAATGTTGTAATCTGCAAGCAATGGAGAAAGTGTAGTAAGTTAGTTTAGTCCTGTTAAAAAAATTAAGTTCATACAAACAACATGGGCATGGTAAAACAAAGATACGTGACAATTATAGTGCGGAAGATATATTATTTTGCATATTTATATGAGAGCACACCAGTGGTTACATGGCATTACGCGAGCAGTGATATAGAAAATTATAGTAAGATAACATGTACAAACTTTAGCCATCCATATATAAAAGAATACATGATTTTAAAAAAGAAAAATAGTGCATTTTATTTGTCAAGGGGGTTTATTTTTAGGGCTTTCTATTCCTCTGCCCCTCGTTCCTTAGCTCTACTCATTCATCCCCACGCTCTTAACATTTGCTCACGTTTCCCCACTCCTTAGTCCGAAACCCTCATAAATGGTCAAACGGGGGGATGCCGTCGGGGCAATGGTTTGACCGTTAACTACTGATGAGTGGGACCGGTTTCGGTGGACTGTTGGGTCGAAGAGCGCCACTCCCTCCATCCCGTTTTGCATGCGTCTTTCCACAGGCGCCCGCCACGTCGGGCTGACGGCATGGCCCCACGCGGACTCGTCGGGAAACACGACGGTCCGACGGGCGCCTCGACCGTCGACGCGGTGTGAACGCCGCATGGCGCCGCTTCGAATCGCCGCCCGAGGCCATTAGCCGGCTATTTAAGCCGGTCGTCGTCCCCAAGCCCTTGCACATCCTCCTCCTCCCTCCACCCCGCCGCCGCCCGAGCCCATACGCCTCCCTCCAACCCGCCGCCGCCCGAGCCCATACGCCTCCTCTCGCACTTCCGTCACCGTCAGGATGGTCCGGCGCCTCATCACCATATACGCACAGCTCACTCCGGAGCGGCGCTTGCAAATCGAGGCGGAAATACAGGCTCGCCGCGCTGCCCGCATCGCTGTGGGTCTCCCTCGGGATTCGCCGGAGACGGAGGAAGAGGAGGAAGAGGAGGAGGAGGAGCATCAGCCGGCGCCCATGGAGGAGGACGGCCCGGAGGCGGAGGCGGAGGTCATCGTCGACCATCCGGAGGAGATGGCGGAGCAGCAGGCCATCCTGGATTCCATCCGGGATGAGGCCAAGGTGGAGGCCAACCGTCGGCTCATCCGGCAGAGACAAGCGGAGGCCGACACCCTGTTCGACGAGCTGGAGGCGGAGATAGAGGTAGAGGAGGCGGCAGCGGAGCAGCCGCAGGCGCCGGAGAGGGCGGAGCCGCAACAGACGGCCATTTATCCACCGGAGGGCACGGAGATCATCGACATCTCCGACGAAGAGTAGATAGGTTTTATTATGTAGTAGTATGTAGGTTTTACATCCTGCATGCTTTTGTATGAATTTTTTTCCTTTATGAATATGAGATATCCGGTTGTGTAATCATGTTTTCAGTCTAATATGAACCATGGTGATGTTGAAAAACAAGACTATTTTTTGCCTAAAGAAACTAATTTGGTGCAATCAAATAAAAAAAAGAAACAAACGGTGCAATCAAATCAATAAAGAAAGGACCCATAAAGAAAAGGGTGACGGCGCAATCAAATCAATAAAAAAAGAACCAGCGCGTGCACCATTTTATAGGCCTCTTTTATCCTTGTGGGCCTTCGATAGGTTAACGCCTTGCGAAGGCCCAACAAGGACTTGTTTGCATTTTGGGACAGACGAGTGGGAGAGCAGAACCAACCTCTCGCGGATCGCCCAACGATCCAACGGTGCGGAGCCGTCCATGTGATCCAACGGCGCGCAGCCTGCACGTGCGCCCGCCCTGTGAATTCCTTCTAGAAGACCAGATCTGAGGGCTGTCGCTTGGCGCTAGGGTATGATCGGACGGCTGCAGTTCGACGCTAGGGTTTGGAGAGATGCTGTGCGGTTATGAGCCGGTCAGCGGGGTTATCTTAGGTTTGACCATCTTTCAAATGATGTTAACTAATTCAACAAAATCAAAAAAATAGCAAACCTTCGCGGTTCGTCGTTTCATAAGACATAGTTACCATAAAAAAATATAAACTTGGTTTAGGGATATTTTTATGGAAAATATTCTTTTGAGGTAAGCTACCAGCTCCAAGTTCAAATGAGAAGAACAAATTCAAAAATAATCAAAAAAATGGAAGACCTGCGCACAATGCCGTTGTATGTCACATGGTTATGACAAAAAATAATAATCTTGGTTTATGGACATTTCCATGAAAACTCCTTCACACAAATGAGCTATCACATACGAGATTGTATAGAGTCCTAGAAGAGAGTGATAGTGGGTTTGGGTCTATGAAAAATAAAAAAATAAAAAAAATCACCATAGATTCATTTTAGTGTGAATAAGAAGGATTTGAACTTATATTTTTATTATTAAAATTTTAAATTTTTTTATAATGATTTATATTAAAAATGGCCTGTTTACCCTAACTTTTCGGAGCTCACCAACATAGGCTAACATGATCATTTGTTTGTATTTTTGTTTTATTTGTTGTTAGATCATTGCAACCTAGGCTAACATGATCATTGCAACATCACAAAGCAATGGATTTCAAATGTTGCTTATAATTCAAATGTCAGTCAAAATTCAAATTCAAACATCACATCAAAGTCGAAACATCATATCAAATCACATCAACCCGCGTTAACTTTAATTATACATTAATGCCGGCCACAAAGGCCGGTGAGAGTTCACAAGTCTGCCAGGCATTAACTAAAAACATTAAAACTAAAAATGAAAACGAGGAGGTGCGCTGCCCCCTAGGCGTCCTCGTCGTCGTCGTCGTCGGGGCCTGTGAGGTCGATGAGGGTCGGCGCCGGGCCAGCCTAGGGGAACGACCTCTCCCAGGCGGTGGCGACGTCGTCCGCCGGTGGCTGCACCGCCGCTGCCTGCGCTTCGGCACGGCGCTCCTCCTCCTCTGCCTCGGCGTCCTTCTCAAACTCCTCGAGCCGCTGACCCTCGTGACTCTCCGCCCGCAGGTGCCGCTATCGCCAGAACTCCAGGTAGTCCCGCTCCTGCTTCGGCGTCGCCAGCATCCATATGGGTGGCGCGCTCACCCACTCCCGCACCACCCCCTCCCAGACGTACTCCTGGGGCGTGAGGGCGGCCGGCGCCTGCTCGAGCCTGGTAGGGGACGGCGGGGCCAGCGGCGGCACATCACAGTCGCCAGAAGCGGAGAGCGCAATGGCCTCCGCCATCCGCGTGTGGTAAGATGCCTCCTCCTCCTCCTCCTCCTCCTCCTTGCATCGCTCTTCCTCCTCACTTTCGCGGAGGACAGCTGCCAACGCCAGCACCTCCTGGTATGCGGCCTCCACCTCCTGGTCCTCATCGCGCACGATGAGGGGCGGCGGGGTGCCAGCCCGCACGTCGCGGACGCCACGCCGACGCTGCTCCTCATGCTCAAACGCAAACCAGACCTCCTAATTGGGAGAGTCTGCAGCATAGGCCAGATCGAGCCACTGCTCGGGCGTGAGCTGCTGCCGCCGGCGCCTCACCTCCTCCGCATGCGCCCGTGCCGACTGTGGAACCGCCGGCACTGGGATCCTCTCCGGATCCAAGTGCCAGTAGTGTGGCAGGATCACGTCGGGGTAGGGAAGAGGGATGGTGTGCTCCTAGTGCCACCTCGCCTGGTGCACTAGGACGCTAATCCGCTGCCGAGGCGGACGGGAAGAGGATGGCGGGGGTAGCGCGCGCCATGGGACGATGGGGGCCTTGCCCTTCTTCTTGCCGGAGCTCAAGCCGGCCCCTGAGAAGATGCCCGTGGTGGCTACTGGCTAGGGTTTGGTTTTGTCGCCGGCGGACTAGGGTTTGTATCCTGCCGGGGGTGGAGGGGGCAGGAGCGGCTCTGGAAGGATGGAAGGTATTGTGGACTGGCCGGTTTCCATTTAAAGAAGGATGATGACCCGAACATGGGTGGCTGACGACCGGGGCCCGCCGCGCGTGTGCATTTAATTTTGGCTGTGGGGGTAGTTGGAAGATCGCCACGCGTCCCTGAGGCGGACAAGGAGAAAACGCATGCACGTCCGTTCAGCGTCCGTGTGGCCGGAAATGGGGCGGGACGGACTCACTCATCAGGTCCAATGGGCGACGCAGTCCAGCGCGGCCCCACTCGTCAGAGTTAACGGTCAAGCCATTGACCTGACGGCATCCTCCGTTGTGACCTTTGGTGAGGGTTTCGGGCTAGGGAGTGGGGAAAAGTGAGCAAAATTTATGGACGTGGGGACGAATAAGCACAGCTAAGGAAACTAGGGGCACAGATATAAAAAACCCTTATTTTTAAATACTTTCACTTATTGTGTTAGGGACACCAACTTTAAAATAAAAAACATGAATAACAATATTTTTGAAAATCTAGCCGCGCAATTGCGCGGGTCACCCCGCTAGTTGGATATGAGATCAGTTGATGTATGTCTTGCATGTGGATACCCGTGGTGACAATGGGGTGTTCTATTGATTCACTTGATATATGATTTGGAACTCAACTTGTAGATTCCCGTGGTGACAATGGGGTAATCTATGCATATGGGTTGATAAACGTACTTGTCCTACTTTCTCCAATAGAAAAATTGGGGTACTCTTTGAAGTTCTTTTGCGTGGATTGAATATGATGAATCTGAAATTGTTTGATGCATATCATATAATTGACTCACAGATACTTGTGGTGGCATTGGAGTATCTTGGTGACATTAGGGTTGATTGATGCGTATCATATGTTGTTGTTCTAGTATGAACTCTAGGGCTGTTTGTGAGACTTATAGGAATAGCTCAAAAGAATTATCAGAAAGAATAACTTTGAGGTGGTTATACTACCTACAACAATTTCATCTTATGTTCTCCACTAGATATGAACTTTGCAGTGATTCTTTGTCGCACGTTGAGGGATGATCACATGATTCTATTATGTTAGCATTATTGAGAGATTGCACTAGTGAAAGTATGAACCCTAGGCCTTATTTCCAAGCATTTATACAATGTTTTGTTCACTCCATATATTATTTCCTATGATGTTTGAGTAGATCCGTTTTGTCCTATGGGCTAATTGATGATCGTTGTTGGTATGAGTTGTATGTATTATTTTGGTGCTGTGCTATGGTGCCCTCCGTGTCACGCAAACGTGAGGGATCCCTGCTGTAGGGTGTTACAATATGTTCATGATTTGCTTATGGTGGGTGGCGTGAGTGACAGAAGCACAGACCCTAGTAGGTGGGTTGTTGCGTATGGGAGTAAAGTGGACTTGATACTTAATGTTGTGGTTGGGATTTACCTTAATGATATTTGGTAGTTGCGGATGCTTGCTAGAGTTCCAATCATAAGTTCATATGATCCAAGTACGGAAAGTATGTTATCTCATGCCTCTCCCTTATATAAAATTGCAATAATGATTACCGGCCTAGTTATCAATTGCCTAGGGACCAATAATCTTCTTGTTTGACAAAATCTTTATACTAAACAACTAACTTTTATTATCTTGCAATTTACTCGTAGTTTTATTCCCGCAAAGTACTTCTAGTTTTATTCGTGCAAACTATCCTACCACCTACAAAATAGTTTCATACTTGTTCTAGGTAAAGCAAACGTTAAAGTGTGCGTAGAGTTGTATCGATGGTCGATAGAACTTGAGGGAATATTTGTTCTACCTTTAGCTCCTCGTTGGGTTCGACACTCTTATTTATCGAAAAAGGCTACAAACGATCCCCTACACTTGTGGGTTATCAAGACCTTTGTCTGGCGCCGTTGCCGGGGAGCAATAGCGTGGGGTGAATATTCTCGTGTGTGCTTGTTTGCTTTATCACTAAGTAATTTTTATTTTCTGTTATTAGTTGTTTTATATCTTTAGTTATGGATATGAAACACGAAACACAAAAAAAAATAGTGCTACTTGCTACTCATGGAGATGGGGAACCTCCTAAAACCCTCGATGCTAGTTATGTGAAACATGTTAATTACTCCTTTGATAATCCTGAGAAATCCTGATTGAACTTTATAATGGGAGACACGTTGGATCAACGTGAGTGCTTTAGGGATTATCGCTTATCTCAAAAAGGGAAACACTTATGGGATCAAATTAGAATATTGCATTGGTTTGCTTGGGATGCATGCTTGAAATGTGATTATACTTGTTGCTCTAAGATAGAGGCTCCACACCTTCCCTTTCAATGTGAATTTAATGGTAATGAAACCTTTGCTTCTTATGCTAATGGTATATATGATTACTATGATGTGGAACGAATAGAAGAATTTGTTGCTTTTAAGGGTGCTTATGAAATTGCCTCTTTGATTGAAAATTATGATGATGTTTCTTAGAAATCTGAAAATCTTGCCATAGTTAAATATTGCTATGAGAATTATGAATACAATCCTGATATTATTAAATTTATTAAAAGAATGACCGCTGCCTTGGAAGAAACTAAAATTTTACAGGAATCTATGGAAGAAGTAATTGCTGAAACTGTGAGCTCAGTAGATGAAAAAGATGAGGAGGAGAGCGAAGAACAAAAGGAGGAAGAGCGGACTAGCTACCCGTGCCCACCTTCTAATGAGAGTAACTCTTCAACTCATACATTATTTAATTTCCCTTCGTGCTTACCGAAGGATGAATGCTATGATAATTGCTATGATCCCGTGGATTCTTTTGAAATATCCCTTTTTGATGAACTTGATGCTTGCTATGCCTGTGGCCAAGATGCCAATATGAATTATGCTTATGGAGATGAACTTGCTATAGTTCCGTATGTTAAGAATGAAATTGTTGCTATTGCACCCACACATGATAGTCCTATTATCTTTTTGAATTTTCCCAACTACACTATATCGGAGAAGTTTGCTCTTATTAAGTATTATATTGATGGGTTGCATTTTGCTACTACACATGATGATTTTGATGAATATAATATGCATGTGCTTGCTTCTCCTACTTGCAATTATTATGAGAGAGGAACTACATCTCCACCTCTTTATGTTTCCAATACGATAAAATTGCAAGAAACTACTTATGCTATATATTGGCCTTTGCTTTGTGTGAATGAACTGTTCTTTTATGACATGCCAATGCATAGGAAGAGAGTTAGATTTCGTTGTCACATGATATATATCACTTTTTGCTCACTACTTAATTACAAATCATTGTTAATTAAAATTGGCTTTGATATACCTTGGGATACGGTTGGATCCATTACTTGAGCACTTTATGCCTAACTTAATGGCTTTAAAGAAAGCGCTGCTAGGGAAACAACCCGGAAGTTTTAGAGAGTCACTTTATTCTGTTGTGTGCTTTTATAAAGTTTTTAAAAAAATATATATAGAGGGGAACCTAAAACTTCACAAAAAGAAAAGTGAAAGTGAGAGGGACGAACATCGTGGAAATGGGGGACGTCCTTGAACTTTTGTTCATGCCCATGAAAACTTTGTGAATCTTAATTACAGAAAATTTTCAACAAAAATAATTATCCCCTTGTACAAATCCATTGTATTATAAAAATAATGTGCCAAGATTTTCCTTTAGGATGATTAGATTGCTTGTTGGTATGTGTGGTGTAAAAACATAAACTTTGGCTGTAGTGCGTCAATTTACATTTTTTACTGGAACGTCGAAAGTTTCTAAAATTTTACACAGTATTTCTATACAAAATGTTATTTTGTCTTAATTTTTTAGAATTTTTGGAGTTATAGAAGTATGGTCAAAGTTCAGATTACTGCAGTCTGTCCTGTTTAAGACAGATTCTGTTTTTGATGCATTGTTTTGCTTGTTTTGATGAAACTATTGATTTTATCGGTGGTATAAGCCATGGATAAGTTATAATACAGCAGGGATAATGCAAATATAAAATATGAATGGTTTTGCAACAGTACTTAAAGTAATAATTTGCTTTATTATACTAACGGATCTCACCAGTTTTCTGTTAAGTTTTGTGTGGATGAAGTGTTCAACGATCGAGGAGGTCTCGATATAAGGAGAAGGAAGATAGGCAAGAGTTCAAGCTTGGGGATTCCCAAGGCACCCCAAGTAAATATCCAAGGAGACTCAAGCGTCTAAGCTTGGGGATGCCCTGGAAGGCATCCCATCTTTCTTGAACAAGTATCGGTATGTTTTCGTTTTCGTTTCGTTCATGTGATATATGTAAATCTTGGAATGTCTTTTGTGTTTAGTTTTCACTTTTTTTATGCACCATTCTGGTATGATATATTCCATGGTTAATTTAAAGAATGCTCATTGCACTTCACTTATATCTTTTGAGTATGGCTTTATAGAATGCTTCACGTGCTTCACTTATATCATTTGAAGTTTGGATTGCCTGTTTCTCTTCACATAGAAAACCGTTATTTGTAGAATGCTCTTTTGATTCACTTATATTTATTAGAGCATGGACCTTTGTAGAAAGAATTAAACTCTCTTGCTTCACTTATATCTATTTAGAGAGTCAACAGGAATTAGTCATTTACATGGTTAGTCATAAAATCCTACATAAAACTTATGGATTACCGAATATGATATGTTTGATTCCTTGCAATAGTTTTGCGATATAGAGATGATAATATGTGGGAGGTACTAGTGGATGATCATGTTTAGTAAGATACTGGTGTTAAGGTTTGTGATTCCCGAAGCATGCACGTATAGTTTCCCGTTATGCCAGGAAGTTGGAGCACAATTTATCCTTAATTGTCTATCTTTGTGTGAAGGTCGGGGGCGCACGATGGTTAACTCCTACCAACCTCCCACCTAGGAGCATGCATAGTAATACTTTGCTTCGAGGGCTAATAAACTTTTGCAATAAGTATGTGAATTCTTTATGACTAATGTGAGTCCATGGATTATACGCACTCTTACCTTTTCGCAATTTGCTAGCCTCTACGGTACCGTGCATTGCCCTTTCTCACCTCGAGAGTCGGTGAAAACTTCGCCAGTGCATCCAAACCCCGTGATGTGATATGTTCTATCACACATAAGCCTTATTATATCTTCCTCAAAACAGCCACCATACCTATCTATTATGGGATTTCCATAGCCATTCCGAAATATATTGCCATGCAACTTCCACCGCTTCCGTTTTGATGACTTGAGCATTCATTTTCATATTGCTTTACATGATCGTAAGATAGCTAGCATGATGTTTCCATGGCTTGTTCTTTTTTTATATCTTTTCTACGCTAGATAATTGCACATCCTGGTAAACTCCCAGAGGCATTGATATAGAGTCATACTTTGTTCTACTATCGAGTTGTAATATTGAGTTGTAAGTAAATAGAAGTGTGATGATCATCATTATTCATTATTAGAGCATGTCCGAGTGGGGAAAGGATGATGGAAACTATGATTCCCCCACAAGTCGGGATGAGACTATGCAAAAGAAAAAAAAGAAAAAAAAGAAAAAGGAAAAAAGGAAAAAAATGAGAGACAAAGAGAGAAGGGGCATGCTAATTCCACACTTGTGCTTCAAATTAGCACCATGTTTTTCATGTAGATAGTCTCCTATGTTGTCACTTTCATATACTAGTGAGAATTTTTCATTATAGAGTTAGATGCACACCCACTTAGTTTTCATATTGAGCTTTCATACACGTATAGCTCTTAGTGCATCCGTTGCATGGCAATCTGTCACGCCCAAGATGCGGTCCTATCCCTATTAAGGCACGAGGGCCTCGACGGGGATAGAAGCACATCTAGTCGTTTCGCAAGTACAGAAATAATTGCATACATGTAGGAACAGATGAGTATATGAGTTGGCTTACACTCGCCACAAGCTATCTTACAAGTCCACACAAATTATTCATACATCATCCAGAAGACAGGGTCCGGCTACGGACGAAATCAAACGATAAAAGAAAGCAATGATAAACTATCTTGCTATCCCAGGATCACCACCACGAAGCTCCCTACTCATCAGGATACATAACATACATACGCCTACGTTCTTCATCATACTCCCACTGGAGCTACGACAAGTCATCTGGCACGTACTCATCAACACCTGTACCTGTATTGTTGTAATCTGTGAGCCACAGGGACTCAACAATCTCATAACCCGGGTACCGAAACTATGTAAGCCAATAGGTGAGGATTGGTTAAGTGGTGAGGCTGCAGCAAGTGCTAAGCATGTATTTGGTGTCTATCTTACGATAACAAGAATGTAAATATGGTGGCCTACGCATAACGGTCGTGAACTATCATGATCACTAAGTGATCCTGAACACCTACTTACGTCAAACACAACCCCACCATGTTCTCTCTCGGTTCATGTTCACGAGCAGAGACAGTCATAGTTACACACACAGTTGGTGTATTTTATTTGAGTTTACTTCAAGTTAACTATTACCGGGTGTTAAACAAATTTCCAAGTTGCCACGTAACCGCGGGCACAGCTTTCTGAAAGATTTAACCCTGCAGGGGTGCTCCACCTCATCCATCACAAACTAACCACACGCCACGGGAATAACCTCGACCATGAATCTCGTGATCTCCTAGGCAATTCCGTTGGAAAACCTCAACCTCGAGATAGCCCAAAGTATCCTCGGAATCCCTCGCGCAAGACATTCGAGAAAGGTAAAACAAGTCCAGCAAGACCGCCTGACGTGTCGACGAACCTGATAGGAGCCGCGTATCTCGTTCTCAGGACATGACCAGATGAGCACAGCGTACGGTGGCCTGATAGACATCACCCGAGTTGCCCCGGGTTGGCCCCGCACACGACTCTAGTTTGGACCAACACTCATGCGGAGCACTGGCCTGGGTTGTTGATTAATTATCCACGGGGTAGCTATGCCCTATGCAATTTTATTAAGTTGTGTAGCAAATGTAGTACCAAAGTTGGGTCTTGCCAGGCAAGTTTTAATCTAAAACGAATGGTCAAGGGGGTCCCCGTAACAACCCCGAGCATGTTAGGAGCGCAAAATATGGAACATAACACAGGTACTCGGAACTAGTGCGGCGAAAGTGGAACAAAACACCGGGCAAAAGGCCAAGCCTTCCACCGTTGCCAGATATATATGTGCATTAATTTAAATAACAATAAATAAGGTGATGTCTCCAAATATCCATGTTGAAACACAGAAAGCTTGCACCTGCAATTGGCAACGCTATAAGATAAGGGTTGAGTAGCGGTAACGTAGCCAATCAATGTTTTTCTAGGAGGTGGAGGGGTTAGAGGCTTTCATGGCAATTTAGGAGGCTGACAGTTTAAGTTGTAGGTAACGAAACATAACGATAGAACTGGGACATCTAGCATAGCAAAAATAGTGTCGGGATACGGGTATGATCATCTTCCCTGTTGGGTCTTTAGAGGGACAAAGAGTTGGGTCCTCGTAGTTGTACTCTCCGGGATCCTCGCACTCAGCGTCAACACTCACGTCTACCCAAAGAGAAAAAACACCAAATAAACATACAAACAAAGTGCAATGCACAATCAAGATGATGCATGACCAAGTTGAAGTATTTAACATGGCAACCCTATGCTAGTCATGTTTGTCATGCAATTATTAAGTTCTTTAGTATTCTGGAAATAACCTCAAGATTAGTTATTTGAACATGCATGATCATGGCAAATATGAATGCTCCACGTAAAATCGATGCAAATGCATATGTAGAACATTGCAAACGGAGTAACGTAGCTCATGGTACACTCACGGCAAGGTACGAACGTTAACAGAGACAAAAACAAAGATGAGGGAGGCTATGGGCTATTACTTGGTATTCCAAGGATGCCACTGGATAGGAAATGAAAATCTAGCAAGAATAGATCTAAAGAACAAGCAAAACAATGGAGTATAGCTCCCACAAGTCACAAAACATTCAAACACACAATCTGTCCACAAACAACAACATGTCATCTTGTCACACACATAACCAGAGCTACAGCAACTTAAAAATCACAACCAAGGCTTGGACATGAAGTATACAACATGCACAACAATTCATCTATCTACAGCAACATGAAAGGAAGCATGGATCAATGGCAATGAAGCTCACAAGATGGCATGTTGAATCTGTTTTAAGGGACTTAGTGAAAATTCCAGTTTTACAGAATCTGAGTTAACATGATAGCAACTTGACAGCAACTTTTATATATGCTACAGGAACTTTCATGGCATGAAAATTAACAGGGTGGTAGAGGGCAACATGCACTTCAATTAATTACATTATGGCAACATCAAAATATGCATGTATCAATGGCTACCATCCTCACAATATGACATATTGAAAATAGCAGATTCACAGACTTAGAGAAATTTACAAGAGGCAAACATGGCACTTGTTAACAGGATGACATGTTGACAGCAAGGTTTACATATGATGCAATAGCTTAACCCACAAGTTCTTGGCACACATTTGCAGAGGATGACAAGCACAACAATGCATGCCATTGTGCCAACTCCAAAGGAGCAACATATACATGGGAATCATGTAGGTAACATGGCAACAAAATAACAGATTTCAACACTTAGAAATATTTGGGCATGTGAAAACAGAATTTTAGTGGCTTGTTGACATCAAGTTTGCCACCCATATAATGATCTACCATGGCGTGTAAAATTACCAGGGGCTAGCAAATACACAATGAGCATATATGATGTTAACAAGTTTATCATATAGTGCAAGCATTAAATCATGTGAAAAAGATAAAATGAGACATTATCTCAAAATCACATTTTTTACAAACTAGCTCAAATGACAAAACAAACACCACCATTGGATTCTCTGGATTATTCTACCCCAAATTCATATATTATAATCCTAGGTTCCTATGGACAAAACACTCACAATTGCATTTGGAAAATGACCATGCCACTTATATTCACTTACATGCCAAATTTGGCATGTCCTAAGAATTAGACAGATTTGGAATAAAAACAAAACAGGAATATTTCCTTTAAAGGAAAAATCACAGAAACAAATAAAAGAAAATGAAAAAAAGGGGGCCACCTGGCAGTGACACCAGGGGCCCTGTGGGGTATGACATGTGGGCCCTGGGCCCACTGTCAGGGCGCTACATCACGGGAGAAAAAATGGGGGGTTTAATCTGCCCCCGGCGGGGATCGAACCCACGACCCCACCTGTGTAACCTCACTGGTGCTACCACTGGGCTACGAACGTGTGACTGACCATATGGGGCCTCGGTTCCTATTATACAGACATGCGCTAGGTTACCTTCTACCTCGGGACAGAGAAGACGACGTCGTCGCTGACGGCTACTGCGGCGATCACTGGAGACAGTGACCACCGGCGGGGGTGCGGGGTTCCTAGGGGAGCCCGTTCCCGTGTCTACTCGATGACAAGGCGGATGGGGGCGAGGGGCTCGAGCACGAGCAGAAGCTCGGCTCTGCCATGGTGAGGCGAGGCGATGCAGGGCCAGGTGACGCGAGGCAAGGCAAGGCGCATGCGCGAGGCGAGCAGCAAGCAACAAACACGCGGAGGGAAGCCAGGGCATGACGCGGAGCAACAACAGAACACGCGCAAAGCTAAAAAAAGGTGCATTGACCGGAGCATCGGGAGCGCGACGATGACAAGCACATCAGACGAGCTACTAGGCACGAATCGACTAAGAGGAAGGCCGGGAGGGTTCTTCGGCTCACCTAGCATCCAACGGACAAGGTGAAGAAGCCGGATCGGGGTTGGAGACGACGCGAGGAAGCTCTGAACTTAGACGTTCTTTGGGTCCGCGCGCGGGGAAGAAGACAGCGACGACGACGGAGCTCCGGTGGCGCCAGCGTCGTGGGCGTGGATGAAGAAGATGCCCAAGACCCCGGGTAGCCGGTCCACGCAGGTGGGGAGGAAGAAGGCGTGGTAGGGGCGCTACCCCGAGCACGAACTGAAGCTCGGCCGGGGCACCGAGAGCATGGCGATGGCGTGTTGCATGGAGGAGCTTACCGGCGACGGCAAGACAAGGAGGAGGGAGGAATGGTTCGAGGAAGGCTTGGGATCGCTCGGGGATGCGATAAATAGGGTTCTAGGGCGCCGGACGGCCATGAAATCGACGCCGAAGTCGACGTGGCACCGGCCGATGCGCTGACGTACAGGGACGACGAACGTGCGTGCGCTGGGAGGCCGGCTGGGCTACGGGGCGCGCTAGCAGGGCCTGCGGGGCACTACAAAGGCTGGCTGGGCCGCATGGAGGCAAGCCCAGGTGGGCCAGATCTCTGTCTCCCTCTCTGGAAAGCCTTTCCTTTTTTTTAAACGAGAAAACAAAGAAAACACAATGAAAAGAGAGAGATGTTGGGGCATGAAATAAAAATACATTTAATCTCACAAAAATATGCTCTATTTATTTAAAATAGTTTTGGTATTTTTAGAGAAAACAATTTAAATCATAATGATTTAAAAAGGACTCTGTTTTGCAAAGATTCATAAGACAGAATATAACTAAAGAAGGTTGAGAGTTTGTTAGCAATGATAAACAGAATATTTTGGAGAGAAGCAACATTTTTAAATAAATTAATTAGCAAGTGGAAAACCACATGTAGCATTAGTTGGAAATAGGAGATGGCATAGTTAGAGAAATTGAGGAGGGGAATCACACCAAGTTTGCACACCACACCACAACACACATACTCACAACAACATCACCACATGAGCAAGGCATGATGCAAAACATGAATAATGCTATGATGCCATGATGCAAGAAATGACATGAAGCAAAATATTGATACTCAAACCACTATGGCAAAACATGGATGGTTCATATAGGAAAATTATTACAAGGGTTGCAAGGAATGCTCTTGGGCTGCTACAACTCTCCCCCACTACATGAGGATCTCGTCCCGAGATCTAGGAACGGAAGAATTCAGAAAATTTGGAACGGAGATGGTCCTCTCGTTCCCAAGTGCCTTCTTTGTCGGAGTGATGTGACCACTTCACCTTAAGAAACTTGATTGATTTGTTGTGAGTCTTATGCTCAGTCTCTTCAAGGATAGCAACTGGATGCTCATGATAGGATAGGTCTTCTTGGAGATCAATTTCTTGGAGATCAACAGTGAGCTCGGGAGTCTTGAAACACTTCCAGAGCTGAGAGACGTGAAACACATCATGCACATTTGAGAAATTGGGAGGAAGCTCGAGTTGGTAGGCAAGGTCACGCCTCTTGGCCACAATCTTGAAAGGACCCGCAAAGCGCGGAGCGAGCTTTCCTTTGATGCCAAAGCGTTGAGTGCCCTTCATGGGAGACACTCTGAGATAGACAAAATCATCGATCTGAAAGGTCATGTCACGATGCTTGCTATCATAATAACTCTTTTGACGGGATTGAGCTCCTTTGAGATTTTCACGAATGACACGGCACATTTCTTCTGCTTTAGTGATCATGTCATTACCAAGGATTTGACGCTCACCGGTTTCAAACCAATTGAGTGGGGTGCGGCACTTTCTGCCATAGAGAATCTCGAAAGGAGCTTTGCCGAAACTTGCTTGGAAGCTATAGTTGTATGAGAACTCAGCAAACGGGAGACAATCTTCCCACTTCATGCCAAAAGAAATCACACAAGCTCTGAGCATATCTTCGAGGATTTGATTGACTCTCTTAACTTGACCACTATCGGGTGCCCATTGCAGTCTCGAAGGAATCCCAAAACTTGGAAGTGAAGATGCTTCCACGATCTAAGGATATGAGATGAGGAATACCGTGCAAAGAAACTATCCTTGACGTGTACAACTCTGCTAGCTGAGCTGCCGAGATAGATTCTTTGACCGGAAGGAAGTGGGCAACTTTGGTGAGCTTGTCGATGACCACGAAGATGGCATCGTTTCCTCTCTTGGACTTAGGAAACCCAGTGATGAAATCCATTTCAACATGATCGAATTTCCACTCTGGGATGGGCAAAGGCTGAAGGAGGCCTGCTGGACGTTGATGTTCCACCTTCACTCTGCGACAAACATCACACTTGTTCACAAACTGAGCAATCTCACATTTCATACGAGTCCACCAGAAGGTTTTCTTGAGGTCGTGATACATTTTGGAACTTCCTGGATGAATTGAGAGGAGGGAATTATGTGCTTCATCCATGGTAACCTTCCTGAGATCACCTTTTGGAACCACCAAACGGTCCTCGAAGAACAAGGTATCTTTGTCATCAACACGGAAGCACTTATACTTTGAAATGCTCTTGGCCACACCTTTCTTCACATTCTTCACCATAGCATCAAGAAGCTGAGCTTGGTGAATCTGATCTTCTAGAGTCAGAGAGACTTGCAGACTAGCAAGAAATCCTTGAGGAACAACTTGGAGATTGAGCTTGCGGAATTCTTCACAAAGCTCGGGTTGGAGAGGCTTGAGGATGAGACTGTTGCAGTACGTCTTTCTGCTCAGCGCGTCTGGAATGACATTTGCTTTTCCAGGAGTATACTCAATGCTTGGATTGTACTCCTCGATCATTTCCACCCAACGTGTCTACCGAAGATTGAGATTGGGTTGAGTGAAAATGTACTTCAAGCTCTTGTGGTCAGTGAACACCTCAACTGGTCTTCCCAACAATAGATGTCTCCAGGTCATCAGAGCATGAACAACTGCCGCCAACTCAAGATCATGAGTGGGGTAGTTCTTCTCGCTAGGCTTCAGCTGCCGCGAGGTATAAGCCACAACCTTCTTATCTTGCATGAGAACACCACCAAGACCTTGAAGGGAAGCATCACAGAACACTTGGAAAGGCTTGGATTCATCTGGAGAAGTGAGAACTGGAGCTGAAATTAGATTTTCCTTGAGTGTATTGAACGCCACATCACACTCAGGAGTCCACACATACTTGACACTCTTCTGAAGGAGGTTAGACAGAGGCTTAGCAATTTGAGAGAACTTCTCGACGAATCTTCTGCAGTAACTTGCAAGCCTGAGGAAGCTTCGAAGCTGCTTGACATTCTGAGGAGTTTCCCACTTCACGATTGCCTCAACTTTCTGAGGGTGCACTTTAATTGTGACACCCTGGTTTCATGCTACAGTGATGATTGTAATTAAGCTACAGTAATGGCCTAGTGATTAAGCTAATCTTTTGCTAAATAGAGCTTGTTCAAGTTTGAATTCAAATTCCAATTCAAACTTCATTTCAAATGCCCTAGGAAATTATGTGATGAATTTAAATCCTCAAACAGCAAGGGAAAAATGTTGCACAATTGTGGAATAATCCAAAACAAATGTTGTTGAGGAAAACAACATCACTCCTATGCTAAAATGGATAGTAGCATTTAAACAGTGCTATTCCAGCAATTTAATTTGCAAGATCATTTATGAAAAATGCAAATTAATTCCTATGCCTCCCATAATAATTGTGGCTGTACCTAAAAATGCACTGGAATTAATGGGACAAGACCCATATTTTCCTAATTCATTTGGATGCCCAATTAAATTCATTCTCTCTCTGTTTAATAAATAAAAGAGAAAACAGAAAAAATAAAAAGGGGCGAGTCCTACCTGCTACTGGGCCGACCCCAGCCCAACTCACCTGCTCCCTCCTCCATGTCGTCACCGCCGTGGCTGAGCGCGCGTAGCTCCGGCCACTGGCCGCCACGGCGCCGGGGCAGTTGGGGCGAGGGGATAAGGCCTCCCCGAGCCGTCTCCCCTGGTCGCCATCGCCATTCCCCCCTCCTCTTGCTCTCTCTCGCTCGCTTGCAAGCTCCACCCGAGAGCAACCGCCACCGCTCGCCGTCGTTCCCGTGGCCACCGGGCCCCATTCGCCTCACCGTCGAGTCCCCCAGGTTCGCCGCCGTCCACTACGTCGCCTGCGCCAACGAGCCGGAGCCGAGGGCCCCTGCATCGCCCCCTCGCCGCCGTCTTCTTCCTCGGATCGCCGCCGCTCGCCGTCGTCGATTCGCCTCACCGAGCCCCCCTCGAGCCCGCTTTGCACGGCTACACCCCACTGTGAGCTCCTGCACGTCCTCCCCTTCCTCTGGATACGCCCCTAGGCCGCCGTAGCTAGTTCTCCTCCGCACCTGAGCTCCGGTTGCCGCCGGCAAGCTCGTGCTCGTAGCCACCGTCGCCGTCTTGCTCATCTGAGCTCACCATCGAGCTCCTGGTGCCTCCAGGAGCGCGACGCACCCACGCACGTGCCCGTTCGTGCCTCCTAGCGCCGTCCCCGACGTGTGCCCGAACGCGGTTCCGCCTGAGCTCTCCACCGGCGTCGCTCCGGTGACCATTTGGTCCAACCGCCGCCACCACTTGACTCGCCGCACTGCGTAGGCCCGCGTAGCACGCTTAGTTCGCTTGAAAACGTGCTACATCGCCGTTTGCCATTGCTGGCCGAAGCTCTGCTCCACCGCCATTGAGGAGCTGCTGCTCAACTCCGGCCACCTATGGCCCGGCTGCTGCTCCCAATCGCTGCGGCACGTCGCCAAGAGCCCGTAGAGCCAAACCGCGCTCAAAACGGCCAACGGATGGCGATTTCCGAGCCGGTCCCGTGTCTCCGTCGTGAAATATGGTCGCCGGCCACCGCTGACCTGGTTGGCCTAGGGCCACCCCCAGTGCCGCTGCCAGTGGGTCCAGTGAGCTCGGTTGACCGGTCAACGGTCGCCGCTGACCGCTGACTGGGCAGCCCTGCCACTGACATGTGGGGTCCTTCCCCCTGTGCCACTGACTTGTGGGCCACCACTGTCAGTTGGTTAATTAGGTGTTTAGATTAGTGAAATAATTAACCTAAACTAAATCTGTCACTGACATGTGGACCCACCTGCTAATTAACCCTGTTTAAATTAATCTAAAACTCTGGGATAAGCCTGAGTCTATGACAGGTGGGGCCCACTGGTCAGGTTTGACCTGGCCAGCCCCCTGTTGACTGCTGACACAATGCTGACGTCATCATTCACTATTCTGGATAATGTTGGATTTAACTAATTAAAATAATTCCAGAAAATCAATAAAACTTTAGAAAATCATATCTTTTAAACCGTAGCTCGGATGGAAAAACTTTATACATGAAAGTTGATCAGAAAAATCCCACGAATCCAAATATGCCATCCATTCATCTATCACATGCTCCTATCATGATGAACATGGAACTTTCCCCTCCGGATCGTCTGTCCGATAAATCCAAAGACCCGAGAAATATCGTCAGATATTCTCCCGCTTCGTCTGCAACGCGTAGTACTGCGTTAGTGCATGCCTAGCTCTGCATATTGCCATGTCATGCATCGTGTTGCATCTGCTTGCTTATATTTATTCTTTCTTCCCCCTCTTCTCTCCGGTAGCCTCCGAGACTGACGCTGCTGCTGGGTACGACTACGCCCCTGACGGTCAGACCTTTGCCGCAGAGCAGCAAGGCAAGCAACCCTCCTTGAGCATTCCGATATCGCCCATTCCTTCACTCTTATTCTTGCATTAGAATTTTGCTACTGTATTAGCTAGCTCCTATTCTGATGCATAGCCTATTTTTGATAAACTGTTACTTTACTTGCAACCAAACCAACTGCTTAGTATAGGTTGGTCAGTGAACCCCAAGTGACCCCTTAGTCCCAGTTGCCCCTGCTTCTTCATCGACGACTCGAAGACTCGGTCAACCGACCGACAAGCCAGGCCCCTCACATCACCGCACTTCCCTTAGTTGCACGACTCTGCAGCGCTACTATCGAGTACCAAGGGTGACACCTTGTGAAGTACTCATGATGCTAGCTCTGTAGTGTAGCTAGTCGGTCGTGGTTATCGAGGGTGATTCCTCTTTCACCACTCCCGACGATGACTCTGTCGTGCAACCCCTCAAGTGTGGGACCCTCGAGGGTGATTCCTCTAAGTCCACCTTGACAGTTTCATCGAGCGGGGCCCTTTGAGGGTGATTCCTCAGGTTCCGTCTTGATGTTTTATACACACAGTTACTATGACCGGGTTACTGAAACATGTTGGTGATGGGTCGGCCCCCAGGGGTACCCACGGTTTGATGATGATGAGGCGTGGACTGGCGAGAGAGGCCTTTGGCACACATCCTCGAGACGGGGCGACGGGACAGCAATTTATGGGTCACACTTTCCCCGCATTAATAAAATGCTAATGGGTTGGGTATTTGATCTGAGTTGGTCGTTGGCCTTATTGCGCACCAAACCATCATGTGGGAAAGTTATGGGCACTCAGCGTCGTTGTATCAGCCGAAGCTCTTCGGACGTCAGCAATGGAGCGGCGCGCGCCGGATTGGACTGGACAGTGCAGCTCTTGGACTGGAGTGTACTAGGTCTGTTTCCGGCCGCCCACGCATCGTGCAGGTGTGCAAATGGTGATTGGGCCCATGACCCCTGCGCGCATAGGATTTAGACCGGCGGGCTGGCCTCTTCGTTGAGTCTAGGTGGGGTGACGACGTGCTGCTATCCCGAGGCCGGGCATGACCCAGGAAAGTGTGTCCGGCCGGAGGTGATCAGGCGTGTTGGAGATGCGGTGCACCCTTGCAGGGATGATTAATCTATTCGAATAGCCGTGTCCACGGTAACAGGACGACTTGGAGTTGTACCTTGACCTTATACAACTATAATTGTGACTTTAAATTAAAATGAATTGTGGCTCCGGGATTGCTTCCTCGCAGGGAGTCGAGGAAGGATCTCTGGGCGTGGTTACTTATTAAAATTTCTACAACAATATGACTATATGTGAGATACCAATCTGCACTCTTCTAATGCTGCAAGATGTTGAAGATGCTAGTCTTCGATAGGACTAGGCCTTCTCCCTGTTCTTGCTTTCCCTAGTCAGTCCAGATATAACCCCTCCCCTTGATAATGATGCATATTTAGCGTAGTTCTGATGTCAGTCTTGCGAGTACTTTGGATGAGTACTCACCGCTGCTTTGCTTTCCCTTTCCCCTCGATACGATGCCGCGTTCAGACGATGGAGCCCAGGAGATGGAGTTCGCCGGAGACGACTGCTACACCACCGATGGAGCCTACTTCTACGTGGAGAACGCCGACGCTCAGGAGTAGTTAGGAGGTACCCAGGCAGGAGGCCTCGTCTCTTCCGATCCGCTGTTTATGTTTGTGCTAGCCTTCTTAAGGCAAAACTTGTCTAACTTATGTCTGTACTCAGATATATTTGCTTCCGCTGACTTGTGTTTATGTCGAGCTTTGTATTCGAGCCCTCGAGGCCCCTGGCTTGTAATATGGAGCTGTATGACTTTATATTTGTGTCTTTTGTTGTGTTGTGATATCAATCAGTGAGTCCCTAATCTTGGTGGTTCGCATTGTGTGCATGAATAGCGTACGGACGAGAATGGGGGCGTCACAAGTTGGTATCAGAGCCGACTGGCTGTAGGTAGCCCCCTTTCCAACTCCTTGGCCGAAGTCGAGTCTAGTCATTGAAAAACTTTTACTAACACTGATGCTGTGGGTTACGGGCCCACATCTCAATCGGGTGGTATTAGGATCTTTTATTCCTCGTCTATACTCTGCGTTCTAATCTCTCTTCTCCTTCGGGTTAAAGATTTTGCTAAATCTAACATTATGTTCTCGTGATCACATCCATCGGAGAATTGTTTCGTCAAAAATTGTCTTCTTTGAAGTTATGATGCACACACTGTCATTTGACATCTTGAATCTCCTTGTTACAGATGCGTCCCGATAGGCAGATCGTTCATCTGACCTACGCGCACGATACGACTGGGTTCCCGGCCATTCTGGTCGACCTCTTGAAGAAGCTGGGATATCGCTGGTACCCCGAGTACACTATTTACGAGGACTACCGCGAGTTCAACCAGGAACAGTATGATGCTGAGATGGTTATCTGGGATCGACAGGACCGCTCCATCACTAAGTTGCACACCTTCTGTGGCATTGGAGTGACTATTGAGATGGCAGTACAGGATGCTGCCTATGCTATTATTGTTCGTCTCCGTCCAGCGAACCCTTGTTTGCAGGAGACGGCATACAGATACATCCCGTATGTCCCTGCTGGAGTTGATACTGCCGCCGACACTGAGGTCTTGACCCCTTTTGCACGGCAGCGTACCGACCAATCCTACACTGCGGTCTGCACCCCCTACGTGAGTCGTCGTTATGACCCACAGGTTCTGGTTCAGTACACTGAGGCTCTGGATCGCACTGTCAGGGCTCTTAACGTCGAGCTGTACGCCACCCGTGCTCGTCTATATCAGGCGATGGAGCACTTGTTGCCAGTAGTCCGTGCGAGGATACATCCGGAGCACATCCTTTACCCGCCTCGGACTGAGTTTCCCCCAGGTCTTGGATGGCCTAAGGTTGGAGGTCATACTCCGGCACGTGGACCTGCGCTCCCTCTTAGTATGCAGGTTCTGCACCAGCGTCTGCACGGGATGCAGGACCCTACCATCGGCTTTCACAACCGGGGTCATGCGCAGTTCCCCGGCTACTTTCGTTGTCCCCGACGCTGATGTGTTGTTGTATCCCTCCACCGCGTGCCTATGTGCCGCCTAGTTGTCTAGGTTAATTTCATGCCGGACCTATCGTCTATTTTGTAACGAACTTATGGTTTGTAATAGACCTATGTATGGATCTGTATGCTGAAATTTGAACTACTATGTCATATCTATTGCACTGTCTTCTTTGTGCAATTTACTTCATAAATGATTCATTGATTTTGCAAATACCAAATGCTAAACTACCACTGTTCAAATTTGACAGAATGGTTAGGCCAGCTGGTCGTGGTCGTGGTGCACCTGAATCACCACCACCACCGGACTACATGGCTGGTATGATGCAACAGTTTGAACTGAATCGCCAGTTCATGCAAGGGCTGATGGACCAGATCCCGAGGCCGAATATGAATCAGCAGCCAGCCCCAATGACTCTGCAAGACTTCATGCGCCTCAACCCTACGACCTACCGCAGCTCAACTCAGCCGCTTGACGCAGATGACTGGCTCCGTGACATCACTTATGAGCTGGAGTCTTCAGGCGCCCCAGAGGCCAGCTATGTCACCTTTGCATCGTACTTTCTGAAGGGTCCCGCTGCTCAATGGTGGGACAGCCACAGGCGCTCTCAGCCTGTTGGAACAATCATCACCTGGCCAGAATTCCAAGCCGCATTCCGTGCTCGTCACATTCCTCAGGGAATGATGGATAAGAAGAAACATGAGTTCCGCAATCTAGTCCAGGGCAACAAGACTGTGGATGCTTATCAGCGGGAATTTCTGGACTTGTCTCGCTATGCTGAAGAAGACGTTGCAACTGATGCTCGTAGGCAGGAGAAGTTCCGTGAAGGCCTCCACCCAAATATCAAGCTGGCACTCCTTGCTCAAGATTTCGGTAACTTTGCCAACTTGGTGAACAAGTCTATTATTGTGAAAACGGGTCTGCAGGATTACAAGGACAGCAACAAGCGCAATTGTGACATGGGCTCATCTTCGGGCTTAGCAAGTCAGAAGCGCAAGATCTGGATTTCCCACAACATGTACCATGCACCGCCTCCTGCTTCGAGGCCGTCCTATGCTGCACCTCGTCTGCCTCCGCCCCCACCTAGGCAGCCGAGGCTCCCAGCTCCGCCACCAAGAGCTCTTGTTCCCCCTTCTCGTCCTAAGGATGGGTTGTGCTTCAACTGTGGTTGTCCCGGACACCGTGCTAGAGAATGCAGGCAGAATCAGAATCAACTTGCACTGCCTCCCAACCAGCCCCGCAACAACAATGCCAAGCCTGCTCAGGGACGTGTTCAAGCCAACAATATTGTTCTGAATGAAGTTCAAGACCAGCCTACTACTGTGATGGGTACTCTTCTCGTCAACTCAGTACCAGCTTTTGTATTTTTTGATACAGGAGCATCGCATTCCTTTATGTCTGAAGATTTTGCTTGCATGCATGACATTAAGTGTGAAGAGATGAACGTCCCAATAGTGGTAAACACTCCCGCGGGCCAATGTCGGACCTCCATTAATAGTCCCAATGTCACCATTGAAATTGAAGGGTTGGAATTCCATGCCTCGCCCATAATGTTAAAGTCTTCCAATATCGATCTCATTCTCGGAATGGATTGGTTGAAGGCACATACCGCTTCAATTGTTTGTGACACCAAAACCGTCCACCTCCTGCATCCTTCGAATGAGATTGTAAGCTATCATGCTCATCTTGTTCGGAATGGTGAGGCCCGACTATATGCCATGAATGCATTAAATGAGTCACCTCTTAAAGGGATTGAAAACATTCCAGTTGTCCGGGATTTCCAAGATGTTTTTCCGGAAGAACTCCCAGGGATCCACCCTGCTAGAGCTGTCGAGTTTGTCATCGACTTGGTACCTGGTACCACTCCTATTGCCAAGCGTCCGTATAAGATGCCACCACATGAACTCCTTGAACTTAAGCAAGAAATTGACAATTCGCTTCGTCTGGGTTTCATTCATCCAAGTTCCTCTGCTTGGGGAGCACCTTCTCTCTTTGTCAAGAAGAAAGATGGTACGAATCGATTGGTCCAAGATTACCGTCCCATCAACCAAGCAACGATTCAAAACAAATATCCGCTTCCTCGGATCAACGATCTGTATGATAAACTTGCTGGATCATCAGTATTTTCTAAACTCGACTTGAGGTTGGGTTACCATCAAATCCGAGTTCGTGAAGAGGATATTCCCAAGACTGCATTTGTTACTCGCTATGGTTCATACGAGTACACAGTCATGTCCTTCGGCTTAACCAATGCTCCAGCAACTTTCTCTCGGTTGATGAATTATATATTTATGGATTACCTCGATAAATTCGTCGTGGTTTATCTGGATGATATTCTGGTATTCTCCAAGAACAAAGAAGAGCATGTTGAACATCTTCGTCTTATACTGGAGAGGCTTCGAGACCATCAACTTTATGCTAAGTACTCAAAGTGTGAGTTCTGGATGGACGAAGTAACCTACCTTGGTCATGTGATCTCCAAGGATGGTATTGCGGTCAACCCTGAACAAGTTCAGGCTATTCTTGACTGGACTCCCCCAAAGAATGTCAAGCAAGTCAGAAGTTTTCTCGGTCTCGCCAGCTATTGCCGTCGATTCGTCGAGAACTTCTCCAAGATTGCAAAGCCCTTAACCAATTTGCTTCACAAAGGTGTTAAATATGAGTGGACAGAAAAATGTCAGGAGAGCTTTCAGGCACTTAAGGACAAACTGACGTCTGCCCTAGTGCTTGCTCCTCCGGATACTCGTAAGGACTTTACCATTTATTGTGATGCTTCTCGTCAAGGAATGGGCTGTGTCCTAATGCAAGAGCGCAGAGTGGTTGCTTATGCATCCCATCAATTGCGTCCTCGTGAAGAGAACTACCCAGTTCATGACCTTGAACTTTCCGCAGTAATTCATGCACTAAAAGAGTGGCGGCAATACCTTGTTGGGAACCGATGCGAGATCTACACCGACCACCAAAGTCTGAAGTATCTATTCACTCAGCCAGATCTGAACCTCCGTCAACAGAGATGGATGGAGCGCATAGCAGATTACAATGTGGGTATTTCTTATACCCCAGGCAAGGCTAATGTAATGGCTGATGCCTTGAGCCGCAAGTCGTATTGCAATCACCTCCAGGTTCATAAGGTTCACCCCCTGCTCCAAGAAGAATTTCGCAAGCTGAACCTCCATATTATCCCACAGGGTTATCTCGCTCCCCCTCCTGAAGGGTTCTACAAAATGAACTTCCATGTTGTTTCCCAGGGTTCTCTTAATACCCTGGTTGCTAAACCAGATCTTGTGGACGTCATCAAGTGGATCCAGAAGTGTGACAATGAAGTCGAGAGGCTTAAACGCGATCTCGCAGAAGGAAAGCCCTCACCTTTCACTATTGCCGAGGATGGCGCTTTGTACTTCAAAGACCGCCTAGTGGTACCGAGTAGGGAAAAAAACCAGGATATGACTCAAGAGGTCATGAAGGAAGCACATGACACCCCGCTGTCTATTCATCCTGGTAGTACCAAGATGTACCAAGACATTCGTCGAAGATTCTGGTGGTCTAACATGAAGCAAGACATTGCACGCTATGTTTCAGAATGTGACATTTGCCGTCGGATCAAAGCAGAACATCAAAGGCCTGCTGGAACTCTACAACCTATTTCTATTCCTGAATGAAAATGGGATCATGCTGAAATGGACTTCATTACAGGTTTTCCCAGGTCACAGAAAGGTAATGATGCTATTCTTGTCGTCATTGACCGGTTGTCCAAAGTTGCACATTTTCTGGCTGTCAAGGAAACTATTACTGCTAGTCAGCTGGCAGATCTATACATGTCCAGAGTTGTTTCACTACACAGTATTCCATTGGTGATTAGTTCAGACCGTGGTAGTTTGTTCACTTCAAGATTCTGGACAAGTTTCCAGGAAGCTATGGGCACTCGTTTGTCCTTCAGCACCGCTTTTCACCCTCAATCCCAGGGACAAGTTGAAAGAGTCAATCAGATTCTCGAAGACATGCTTCGAGCTTGTGTCATCTCTTTCGGCAAGAAATGGGAGGAATCTCTTTCGTACGCTGAGTTCTCCTACAACAATAGCTATCATGCTAGTCTAAAGATGGCTCCCTTTGAAGTGTTGTATGGACGTAAGTGTCGGAATCCTCTGAATTGGTCAGAAACTGGGGAACGTACACTTATCGATCCGGATATTATCCAACATGCCGAAGATCAGGTCCGCATTATACATGCAAATCTGAAGGCTGCTCAGTCTCGTCAGAAGAGTCTGTATGACCGTCATCACAAAGATATGGTCTATCAACCTGGCGAAAAGGCTTATCTTCGAGTCACGCCAATGAGAGGTACGCACCGATTTGGAATCAAGGGCAAGCTGGCTCCTCGTTATATTGGTCCTTTCACTGTTCTCGAAAGGCGTGGTAAAGTGGCATATCAATTGGAACTACCGCCAAACCTTTCTCGGGTTCACGATGTGTTCCATGTGTCACAACTTCGTCGCTGCTTCAAGGATCCTATCCGAGTAGTGGATCATGATATGCTTGAGCTGCAGCAAGACCTCTCTTACAAGGAGCAACCAGTTCGTATTCTCGATGAAACTGAACATCGGACTCGTCAGAAGGTTACCAAGTTCTTCAAAGTGCAGTGGGCAAATCATTCTGAAGATGAAGCCACTTGGGAACGCGAAGATCATCTTCGTGCAGAATACCCCGGGCCCTTCCCTTCTACTTCTTAATTCTCGGGACGAGAATTCTTGTTAGTAGGGGAGAATTGTGACACCCTGGTTTCATGCTACAGTGATGATTGTAATTAAGCTACAGTAATGGCCTAGTGATTAAGCTACTCTTTTGCTAAACAGGACTTGATCAAGTTTGAATTCAAATTCCAATTCAAACTTCATTTCAAATGCCCTAGGAAATTATGTGATGAATTTAAATCCTCAAACAGCAAGGGAAAAATGTTGCACAATTGTGGAATAATCCAAAACAAATGTTGTTGAGGAAAACAACATCACTCCTATGCTAAAATGGACAGTAGCATTTAAACAGTGCTATTCCAGCAATTTAATTTACAAGATCATTTATGAAAAATGCAAATTAATTCCTATGCCTCCCATAATAATTGTGGCTGTACCTAAAAATGCACTGGAATTAATGGGACAAGACCCATATTTTCCTAATTCATTTGGATGCCCAATTAAATTCATTCTCTCTCTATTTAATAAATAAAAGAGAAAACAGAGAAAATAAAAAGGGGCGAGGCCTACCTGCTACTGGGCCGAGCCCAGCCCAACTCACCTGCTCCCTCCTCCGTGTCGTCACCGCCGTGGCTGAGCGCGCGCAGCTCCGGCCACTGGCCACCACGGCGCCGGGGCAGTTGGGGCGAGGGGATAAGGCCTCCCCGAGCCGTCTCCCCTGGTCGCCATTGCCATTCCCCCCTCCTCTCGCTCTCTCTCGCTCGCTTGCGAGCTCCACCCGAGAGCAACCGCCGCCGCTCGCCGTCGTTCCTGTGGCCACCGGGCCCCATTCGCCTCACCGTCGAGTCCCCCAGCTTCACCGCCGTCCGCTACGTCGCCTGCGCCAACGAGCCGGAGCCGAGGGCCCCTGCATCGCCCCCTCGCCGTCGTCTTCTTCCTCGGATCGCCGCCGCTCGCCGTCGTCGACTCGCCTCACCGAGCCCCCCTAGAGCCCGCTTTGCACGGCTACACCCCACTGTGAGCTCCTGCACGTCCTCCCCTTCCTCTGGATACGCCCCTAGGCCGCCGTAGCTAGTTCTCCTCCGCACCCGAGCCCCGGTTGCCACCGGCAAGCTCATGCTCGTAGCCACCGTAGCCGTCTTGCTCATCTGAGCTCACCATCGAGCTCCTGGTGCCTCCAGGAGCGCGACGCACCCACGCACGTGCCCGTTCGTGCCTCCTAGCGCCGTCCCCGACGTGTGCCCGAATGCGGTTCCGCCTGAGCTCGCCGCCGGCGTCGCTCCGGTGACCATTTGGTCCAACCGTCGCCACCACTAGACTCGCCGCACTGCGTAGGACCGCGTAGCACGCTTAGTTCGCTCGAAAACGTGCTACATCGCCGTTTGCCATCACCGGCCGAAGCTCTGCTCCACCGCCATTGAGGAGCTCCTGCTCAACTCCGGCCACCTACGGCCCGGCTGCTGCCCCCAATCGCTGCGGCTCGTCACCAGGAGCCCATAGAGCCAAACCGCGCTCGAAACGGCCAACAGATGGCGATTTCCGAGCCGGTCCCGTGCCTCCGCCGTGAAATATGGTCACCGACGGCCAGTCGCCGGCCACCGCTGACCTGGCTGGCCTGGGGCCACCCCCAGCGCCGCTGCCAGTGGGTCCAACGGGCTCGGTTGACCGATCGACTCTCGGCGCTGACCGCTGAATGGGCAGCCCTGCCACTGACATGTGGGGTCCTTCCCCCTGTGCCACTGACTTGTGGGCTACCACTGTCAGTTGGTTAATTAGGTGTTTAGATTAGTGAAATAATTAACCTAAACTAAATCTGTCACTGACATGTGGACCCACCTGCTAATTAACCCTGTTTAAATTAATCTAAAACTCTGGGATAAGCCTGAGTCTATGGCAGGTGGGGCCCACTGGTCAGGTTTGACCTGGCCAGCCCCCTGTTGACTGCTGACACAATGCTGACGTCATCATTCACTATTCTGGATAATGTTGGATTTAACTAATTAAAATAATTCCAGAAAATCAGTAAAACATTAGAAAATCATATCTTTTAAACCGTAGCTCGGATGGAAAAACTTTATACATGAAAGTTGATCAGAAAAATCCCACGAATCCAAATATGCCATCCATTTATTTGTCACATGCTCCTATCATGATGAACATGGAACTTTCCCCCCCGGATCGTCTGTCCGATAAATCCAAAGACCAGGGAACTATCGTCAGATATTCTCCCGCTTCGTCTGCAACGTGTAGTACTGCGTTAGTGCATGCCTAGCTCTGCATATGGCCATGCCATGCATCGTGTTGCATCTGCTTGCTTATATTTATTGTTTATTCCCCCTCTTCTCTCCGGTAGCCTCCGAGACTGACGCTGCTGCCGGGTACGACTACGCCCCTGACGGTCAGACCTTTGCCGCAGAGCAGCAAGGCAAGCAACCCCCCTTGAGCATTCCGATATCGCCCATTCCTTCACTCTTATTCTTGCATTAGAATTTTTCTACTGTATTAGCTAGCTCCTATTCTGATGCATAGCCTGTTTTTGATAAACTGTTACTTTACTTGCAACCATACCAACTGCTGAGTATAGGTTGGTGAGTGAACCCCCAGTGACCCCTTAGTCCCAGTTGCCCCTGCTTCTTCATCGACGACTCGAAGACTCGGTCAACCGACCGACAGGCCAGGCCCCTCACATCACCGCACTTCCCTTAGTTGCACGACTCTGCAGCGCTACTATCGAGTACCGAGGGTGACACCTCGTGAAGTACTCATGATGCTAGCTCTGTAGTGTAGCTAGTCGGTCGTGGTTATCGAGGGTGATTCCTCTTTCACCACTCCCGACGATGACTCTGTCGTGCAACCCCTCAAGTGTGGGACCCTCGAGGGTGATTCCTCTAAGTCCACCTTGACGGTTTCATCGAGCGGGGCCCTTTGAAGGTGATTCCTCAGGTTCCGTCTTGATGTTTTATACACGTTGGTGATGGGTCGGCCCCGAGGGGTACCCACGGTTTGATGATGATGAGGCGTGGACTGGCGAGAGAGGCCTTTGCCACACATCCTCGAGACGGGGCGACGGGATCGCAATTTATGGGTCACGCTTTCCCCGCATTAATAAAATGCTAATGGGTTGGGTATTTGATCTGAGTTGGTCGTTGGCCTTATTGCGCACCAAACCATCACGTGGGAAAGTTATGGGCACTCAGCGTCGTTGTATCAGCCGAAGCTCTTCGGACGTCAGCAATGGAGCGGCGCGTGCCGGATTGGACTGGATGGTGCAGCTCTTGGACTGGAGTGTACTAGGTCTGTTTCCGGCCGCCCACGCATCATGCAGGTGTGCAAAGGGTGATTGGGCCCATGACCCCTATGCGCATAGGATTTAGACCGGCGGGCTGGCCTCTTCGTTGAGTCTAGGTGGGGCGACGACGTGCTCCTATCCCCGAGGCCGGGCATGACCCAGGAAAGTGTGTCCGGCCAGAGGTGATCAGGCGTGTTGGAGATGCGGTGCACCCCTGCAGGGATGATTAATCTTTTCGAATAGCCGTGTCCACGGTAACAGTACGACTTGGAGTTGTACCTTGACCTTATACAACTATAATTGTGACTTTAAATTAAAATGAATTGTGGCTCCGGGATTGCTTCCTCGCAGGGAGTCGAGGAAGGATCTCTGGGCGTGGTTACTTATTAAAATTTCTACAACAATATGACTATATGTGAGATACCAATCTGCACTCTTCTAAAGCTGCAAGATGTTGAAGATGCTAGTCTTCGATAAAACTAGGCCTTCTCCCAATTCTTGCTTTCTGCAGTCAGTCCAGATATAACCCCTCCCCTTGATAATGATGCATATTTAGCGTAGTTCTGATGTCAGTCTTGCGAGTACTTTGGATGAGTACTCACCACTGCTTTGCTTTCCCTTTCCCCTCGATACGATGCCGCGTTCAGACGATGGAGCCCAGGAGATGGAGTTCGCCGGAGACGACTGCTACACCACCGATGGAACCTACTTCTACGTGGATAACGCCGACGCTCAGGAGTAGTTAGGAGGTTCCCAGGCAGGAGGCCTCGCCTCTTCCGATCCGCTGTTTATGTTTGTGCTAGCCTTCTTAAGGCAAAACTTGGCTAACTTATGTCTGTACTCAGATATATTTGCTTCCGCTGACTCGTGTTTATGTCGAGCTTTGTATTCGAGCCCTCGAGGCCCCTGGCTTGTAATATGGAGCTGTATGACTTTATATTTGTGTCTTTTGTTGTGTTGTGATATCAATTAGTGAGTCCCTAATCTTGGTCGTACGCATTGTGTGCATGATTAGCGTACGGACGAGAATGGGGGCGTCACATTAATGCCCTCGGCAGAGATGACATGCCCAAGGTACACCACTTCATTGAGCCAAAACTCACACTTGCAGAACTTAGCATAGAACCGATGCTCTCTTAACTTGTTAAGCACAAGCCGGAGATGCTCTGCATGCTCTTCTTTGTTCTCCGAGAACACAAGGATGTCATCCAAATACACCAAGATGAACTCATTGTTGAAAGGAGAGAATATGAAGTTCATAATTCTGGAGAAAGTCGGAGACGCATTTGCTAGACCAAAGGACATGACGATGTACTCATAAGAGCCAAAACTCATCCTGAATGTAGTCTTTGGAATATCTTCTTCACGAATACGAATTTGATGATAGCCCATACGAAGATCTAACTTCGAGAAAACCTTGGCACCTTTCAATTGCTCAAACAACTCATTGATGTTGGGAAGTGGATACTTGTTCCTGATTGTCTTCTTATTCAATGGACGGTAATCGACGCATAGTTAGTTCGTGCCATCCTTCTTATTGACAAAAAGAACACCACAACCCCAAGGTGAAGAACTTGGTCTGATCAGACCCAGACGCTCTTGTTCATCTAGCTGCTTCTTGAATTCTTTGAGCTCTTCGGGGCCAAGCTTATAAGGACGCTTGCAAACCAGTTTAATTCCAGGCTTGAGTTCAATCAGAAACTCCACTGGCCGGTGAGGAGGCATTCCTGGCAATTCTTCTGGAAAGACATCTTCATACTCCGAGACAACGGGAATTTGAGAAATGGCGGAAATTTCACCCTTCTCATTGAGAGAAAATAGACGAATCGTGTCATCGCGAGCAGTGAAAATAATCACATCTTCAGAAGGATGAGTCAATTTGACTTCTTTGGCTTGACAATCAACATAAGCCTTGTTCATCGCCAGAAAATCCATGCCAAAAATAAGATCAATATCGGAATTGTCGAGCACAATTGGAGAGGCCAGAAAGGAATAGCTGCCCATTTTGATAGAGACATCCGGAACAATGCGGTTGGAGTTCAACATTTTACCAGGAGAAACAATAGACAAGGACCTAGGAAAATCTTGATAATCGAACTCATGCTTGACGAAAAATGGCTTTGACATGAAACAATGCGATGCACCAGTGTCAAACAAAATTTTTGCAGGAATAGAATTAACCAAGAGATTACCCATTATCACTTGAGAAGAATCCTCTGCTTCAGCTGCATTGACCATGTTCACTCTTGCTGACTTGGGATTGTGCGTCACCATAGCACTGCCTGGGGGCCTAATAGGAGGAGAAGGCGGAAGACGCCGCTGGTTGGTGCACTTGTTGGAGTAATGGCCCTTCTGACCACACTTGTGACACGTAACCTCTGAGAGCGGACGGAAGTTTCCTGGAGAAGGTGCATTTGCGGACTTGGGTGCCTGAGGCCTCTGCTGAAATCCTGGGTTGGGTGGATGGGAAGGTCCACGACCACCGTGCTGCTTCTGCTACCGAGGAGGACAAAACGGAGGAGGAGGAACCCAATACTTCTGCTGCTTAGGAACAATGTGAGAGCTAGACGAGGAAGCGTTGGAGTCTCTGAATCGCTTCTTGGAATTTATAAGCTTGAGCTGAACTGCCTCAAACTTTAGAGCAAACTTGTATAACTGATCAAACACAAGAGGCTCGTGAAGGACGAGAGCGAGCTGAAGATCTTCTCTAAGGCCACCTCTAAACTGATAAATCTTGGACTTCTCATCGGGAACATCTTGCTTAGCATAGTGGGCCAGATTCTGAAACTCAGAGTTGTACAGATAGACAGACATACTCCCCTGCTTCAGGTTTCTGAACTTCTCACGCATACCCTCGACAAAGCTCGTCGGGATATGATGGGCTTCGAAGTCACGGCAGAAATCATCCCAAGAGACTGCACGACCACCACTGGAATCCTTGTACTGCTGCCACCAATCTGCTGCCTGACCCTTGAGCTGAAAAGTCGCAAACTTGACATAGTCATCTGCCTGACATTGCTACACTCGAAATGCTTGTTCATGTTACGGAGCCAATCGTCTGCATAGAGAGGCTGATCACAACAAGTGAAGGACTTGGGCTGATTTGCGAGGAACTGGTTCAGAGTTGCGAATTGTGGCTGATTATGAAAATTCCCTTGATGACCTTGCTATCCCTGCTCCCTTTCCCGCAGCAACCTGAGCAACATCTGAGTGTTGGCATTGGTTGCGGCCATCACAACTTGCCAAGCTTCTGGAGGTGGAAGTGGGGGTGGTGGAGGATCAGACTGCTCTCCATCGTGACCCTGATTCCCACGAGTTGTTGAGCCATCCTGAAGATGGACAAGATTATCAGCATACCATTGATAAAGATGATTGAAATAAGCTGAATCAACGGCTTGAAAGAAATTGCAACAGAATATCATCAATTGCATTCAAACGGCAAATAGTAAGAACGCTTTCTGCAGGATCGTGATAACACCATTAGATCATGAAGCCACTTGAAATAACACAACAAGTATTGAGCTAAGGTTGCTCAGAACAAATGTATAAACCATCATACATCTGTTGGAAGATGATCCTAGGAAACTACTAGAAATCCTACCTAGGAACTTCCGAAATCTTGGTTGTGCTATCGGGTACACGGATACACGGAGTTTTTATCCATCACTCAACTCCTAGCAGTAATACTACTCTCCAGTGTATCACATCCCTCAACACACACCGAAAGGTCTCGGAAACTCATCTACCTCAGACCCTCGAAAGCACAATGATACTAAAGATGGCAGTACATGTGATCCCGCTCCCCTGTACTGGGTCCCGCCACACTCTTCGCACCACGAATAGTATTGAAGCAATTTCGAACATCCGCGTTCTTAAGTACTAAGGAAACTGAACAATAACGATGTGTCAAGAATACCCTGGAGCTCTACTCCCCGGGTGCAATCCATCCGTACGGGAGGCACCAAGAACAGAATTCCCGTCACATCGGTATCATAGAGGCTCCAAAATACTCGCGTGATCCTAAAAAAAAATTGAGCGAGAAGAGGAGTAGAATTAAAATTCCTAAGTCGTAATTCCTCACCAGAGTATTGAAGAGGAGTAAAAGAAACCTACTCTCCGATATAACTAGACTCAAAATAGTTTTTCACTAGACTCGACTCGGCCAAGTTTGATCAAGCAAGGGGCTCCTATGGTCGGTATGGCTCTGATTACCAACTTGTCATGCCCAAGATGCGGTCCTATCCCTATTAAGGCACGAGGGCCTCGATGGGGATAGAAGCGCATCTAGTCGTTTCGCAAGTACAGAAATCATTGCATACATGTAGAAAGAAATGAGTATATGAGTTGGCTTACACTCGCCACAAGCTATCTTACAAGTCCACACAAATTATTCATACATCATCCAGAAGAAAGGGTCCGGCTACGGACGAAATCAAACGATAAAAGAAAGCAATGATAAACTGTCTTGCTATCCCAGGATCACCACCACGAAGCTCCCTACTCATCAGGATACGTAACATACATACACCTACGTTCTTCATCATACTCCCACTGGAGCTGCGACAAGTCATCTGGCATGTACTCGTCAACACCTGTACCTGTATTGTTATAATCTGTGAGCCACAGGGACTCAGCAATCTCATAACCCGGGTATTGAAACTGTCGGGGATATTACCCCGCGGTATAACCCGGCCTGAAGTATGACCCGGCCGGGGCTTGGCGACTCACTGCTGCGCCAGCCGAGCTTGGCGACTCATTGGTGACCCGGCAGGAGGTATGACCCGGCCCATCGTATGGCGGCTCATATGTCACCTCTATTACCGGGTCGCAGGACGACCAGGCCCAAGGCCCAGCGTGTAAGCTGGCGCCAGGCGGCTCACACAGAAGGCCCAAAGGAGAGGAAGGATTCCCTTACAAGAGAAACAAGACCCGGATTAGGACTCAAGGGAGACTAGTCCTAATCCTACTCCTAGTAGGACTCTACAAGTAAACCTACCCCTTCCACTTATATAAGGAGGGGTAGAGCACCCCTAGAGGGACAACTTAAAGTCATTAGACATAGACAGATTAGAAACCCTCGAGACTAGATGTAGTGTTTCCGCACCCTTGTAATCGAGATCGTCATCATCATCAATATACACAAAGCAGAACGTAGGCTTTTACCTCCATTGGAGGGGCTAACCTGGGTAAACTCGCGTCTCTCGATTCCGACCAACCCCTCTCAAGCCGCCACATAGTTGCGATGGCCTCACACCTAAGTTCTCTCACGAGGACATCTTGCCGTGACAAAACCACGACAGTTGGCACCCACCGTGGGGCCAGCACACGGTGGAATTGTGTTCTTGAAGGGAGCTCTTAAGGGATCGAGAAGCTCGCGATGGATTAGATGAAGAAGAGCCGGCATGGAACGATCGTGCACGGTGATTTCGATGGTTTCAGATGAAGGAGCCGCTGCGGAAGGATCAACATTATCTCCATGGAAAGCAATTGAAACAGTATATGTGAGAATATATTGAGACGAGAGTTAGGGTTGCGGTCAGTCCGCCGCACCCGTTTCCGGCGATTCGTTGAGTCTGACAGAAGATCAATTTTTGCTGTTGCGCCGACGCAAGTCACGAGTCTGACAAAAGTTCAGAAGATTTTCTTTGTTTAGGCGGCGTGCCGTGCACCGCGCGATCTGGTGGAGCTCACACGGGAGATGTTACGGCTCCTCGAAGTCAGACCCGGAGTCCACTACTACAGCTCTTGTGGAGATAAAAAAAAGGGGGCCACGACCCGAAAGCGGATATGGCCACGGACTCGGACCCGGTCGTCTCCGCCATGGCCTCGCCTCCACCATGGCTCCACCCTGCTGTGGCCTCGCCTCAGCTGCCGCCTGGCCGCGTGCCTCCGCCGCCGCGCCTCACCTCGCCTCCGCTCCAGCCGCCCGCCGGCCCGCCGCCCCGCTACGCCTCCGCCGCCGCGCCTGAACTCGCCGGCATGCCTCTGTGCGCCGTGCCTCACCATGCCTCTGCCACCGCGGCTGCTCGCCCTCGGGCCGGCCTTGCCTCCGTCGCCTCATCGCGCGCCTCCGCCGCCAAGGCTGCTCGCCCTCGAGCCGGCCGTGCCTCTGCCGCCCTGCCCGCTGGCCTCCTGCGATGCCCTACATGGGCAGGTCGTTTGCGTCGCCGGTTGGCTTCACCATCCCGCCGCGCTCGCCGCTCGAGCCGCCGTCCGGTGAGCTATAGCCCCGCGCCAAGCCCGCCGGCTCTGCCACGCCTACTGGCCGCATCACCCGCTCGCCGAGCCGGCCGCCGCTGTGGCCGCTGTTCCCGCGTCGCCCGCTCACTGAGCCGTCCGCCGCTGTGGCCGCTGCTCCCGGCTCGCCCGCTCATAGATCGGAAGTATGACTACTACAACGCTGCCGCTGCTGCCGTTAAGCACCCCAACTGTGATTTTCCATTCTGCAACCCGATGAACTGGCAGGTCTACAAGGAGCTGCGTGAAAGACACACGCATGAACGTTTTGGCGTTTATGTCTACTTCAACAAGCGTGGAATATATAGCAAGCAACCGAAAAAAGACTTCCACAAATAGGTGAAAAACATTCTGGCGTCAGGAGGACTCGGTCGACCTCGACATTGCCATGGTGTGATTTGACGAGCTGGCTGCCGGGTCAAGAGGACTCGGTCAACCTCGGCGTTACCACATGCAATTTGGATTCGATGCAGCAGCCACATCTTCGATTTCACCAACGTCGTCCTGTGGAGATTATAACAGCGTCAGCGGAGCGCCGGTTTGCCCGACGACTATATAAGCAGTCTGTCGGCCGACGTTTTGGCAAAACCTCAAAATGTGGGTCAATCTACAAATACCAGGGCGTGTCTTATCAATTGGACACCCCGATGAATATTGCACAAGGATCATCTGTCGTTCAAATAAATCAGGTGATATCCATCCGTGTTGTTCTATTAATACATAGTATTACTTTCTCCGAGAACAATTATTCTGTTTGCAATATTTTTAAATTACAGGACAATGGTTCACTACATAGGTGACATAATATTGTGGATATGGAGCTTGCGTCAACATTATCATGGGCCATAATACATCCTTGCCGCACTATTCGATGGACGATCGTGAGCCGCCACCCCTATTGGTCCCGGCTATATCAAAACGCCTCGGGCGACTCGCCGTCCACACCGGCTTATCAACGCCACGGCCGCCTCTCGCGACCGCACCGGCTTATCAACGCCGCGGCCGCCTCTCGCGACCGCACCGGCTTACAACGCCGCGGCCGCCTCTCGTGACCGCACCGGCTTACAACGCCGCGGCCGCCTCTCGTGACCGCACCGGCTTACAACGCCGCGGCCGTCTCTCGTGACTGTACCAACTTACAACGCCACGAGCGACTCACCGTCCACGCTGGCCTACAGCGCCGTGGGCGACTCGCCGCCCGGCGGTCCGGTCTACATCGACATGCTGGTGCTGTGCTTGCTCGTTCAAGCCGCCCAACGGACGCTCATGAGTCGCCGCCCTGCGGACCGGTCTACATCGACATGTTGGTGCTGTGCTTGCTCGTTCAAGCTGCCCAACGGACGCTCATGAGTCGCCGACCTGCGTTCCGGTCTATTCCAACAATTCTGAAGTAAGTCATGATATATTATCAGCCTCTGCCTCCACCGGATGGTTCAATGGTTAGGCGTGCAAGTCACCGCCACTGCGTTTTGGTTAACTTCAACAACCAGCAAGGATGAACCGTTGGCCAGATTACTAACAAAAATCATATGGGATCATTTATAACCCACCATCTCAACATTCCGTGGGTTCATGTTGAGTTATCAATGCCAAGGACATACAATGAGTGTCGCGAAGATCATCAACTCGCCACACGCTTTTGGCTTCAATAAATTTCAGTTATCAGCCGTCAACCATATGCCGGCTTATGCCACAGTCAACTATGAAGACTCTCAAGCCGCCTCTTCGAGTCGACTTAAGACTTGGGGGCTACACAGGCATGACTCAGTAGAATTGGCCTATGTCATAAATTTAGGGACCCCGGTCCTTAAGGGGAAGACACCCGGTCCTGGAGACTGCTACCAAATTGATGAAAGTTTAAAGATGTCAGAAAATTTCTGGCTCACAAAGTGTCGGGCAGTTAGAAAGGTCCGGTTAAAAATCCGGCTCAAGGGAAATCTGTTTCGCGCAAAGTTTTGACCTCTCAATATCCGGTTCAAACATCCGGTTCAAGAAGAATCCATATCTCGCAAGTTCGAGTTCTCAAGAAGATTTAAAGTCGCCCAAGAGGACGAGCCGCCATGTTGCGACCGTTCAAACATGGGTGCACTACCTTATTGGTGGAAGATTTAAAGTCGCCCAAGAGGACGAGCCGCCATGTTGCGACCGTTCAAACATGGGTGCCCGGATTTATTGGATGATCATATGGTCACTTGGAGGCTTCCAACTCTATGAGTTTAGCTTTCATACCCTCTTGGCCCAGCTTTATATGCCATGTTCGAGTTAAACCTGCCTATTTGCAACTTGCTACTCCGCCATGTGACCCGCCGAACTCTTGACAGTCAATCTTGCTCAGAGACCCTGAACTTTCAAAGTTATTCTCGCACAAAGACCCTGAACTTGTCAAGGTTTAAACGGCGGCTTTTGTCACGAGAGAGCCGGCTTACAGTGAGCTAGGATAAACTCGCCTTGTCTGCCATAATCCCTCCGCTATGTGGCCCATTCATACTCTTAGCAACGTCAATCTTTTAAAGACCCTGAACTTGCTAAGGTTTAAATGACGGATTTATGTCACGTGAGAGCCGGCTTACGAGGTTTTCAGGCTTTCATGCCAAGCTTCTTTGAAGCAAAACTTGAGTTTTTTGAAAAACAAAACAGAGCTAGTCTCTTTTTGTCGAACTTTGAAAGCCGACATTTTTATACTCTATTATCATACAGATACATCATCGTACATTGCATCATACATGGCATCATCATCGCATCGTCATACCATGCATCATATATGCATGGATATCCTGGTTTATGTTGCAGGAGCCGGTTTTTAATCTGGGTTATATTATTCAAATAGCCAATGTGGCTGGATTTTTATCATGGTTATCATAACCTATATTGGATGATTGAGGTTTTCAAAGCCCCTTCAGAGTAATGGCTGTTTTTTCCCTCATCCAAAAATACCATCTCACAACAGGGAGCATGGTTCAACATTGATATGCAAAGCATTCAGTAATATCGTCCATATAATGGATATGATTTATTCTGCAATGGAAAGAATAGTCCCGAGTCACTGCAGGCATACGACCCGACACTTGGAGGCAACATTATTCAAGTCCAGTTTATATCAAGTATGCAAGTCCCATGTTGCTGCAAGCATGCACCACGACACTTGGGGGCTAATGCAAGTTGCTTTTTAACTCATTACATTATCAAGGAACCCGGTTATCTCAGGGAGATGAGCTGGCCCTTTCTATCTTTTTCTAAGTCCCAGCCCAGTATTGTCTTACTGAACCGTCCCTTGGGGGCTACACATTGCTCCTCAAGGCTATATGATCAGATCTACAAAAAGTTCCTCCTCATTATTGCATAATGACCCGGCCCTTGGGGGCTACACTTGCTGAAGTTTTATGAGCATAAGACACTTACAAGTCCCAGGTTCCTGCAGGCAAGACAACCCGGTACTTGGGGGCTACATATGTGGAACATTCAACTTATGACTGGTGACTTAGACGAACAATCCAGATTTCTCTAGAATTGCAGTATTTATATTGAAGCAAGTCTTAAAGCTATTACTACGTTCCCCTATTAAGACTTGGGGGCTATAGGTAATATGGATATATCAAAAAATAGAAGAGCACTTCAAGATGTCAATTGTGAGCGAGGCCAGATCAACATATTTTTATCTTGCCGAAGCATTAAAAGGCTGGCTCAGCATCACACGGATTTCTTTATTTCAAATAATTTTATCAAGTCAGATGGAGTCCAGTTGTTTGACCCGGTGTCACCAACAATCATGACCCGGCATCTTCAAAAGATCATAACCCGGCAGAGTCTATATAATTAACCCGGCCTCACAAGTTGGAAGTGGCTAATGCAATGGACGATTTTTTATTCTCAATCAAAGCAATGGAAGCCGGCTGAATATCATGTGGATTTCTTATTCCCCAAAGTATCTTTAAGCCAAAGCATTGGAGGTCGTCTCAACGGCATATGGATGTTTTATTCCCAATATTTTGCGAAGGATATGGACCTGCACAATGTTTGTGAAGACGGCTCGTTAATATGAAGAAGAATCCCGGACTTTCAAGGAGCTACTTCTTTAAGCCGGCCAGGGGAGCAAGCCGGTCCCTTAACATATTTGTTATTCTTATTTCAGGAGCTTACCATGAATAAATTCAAGCTAACCTGGGGGCTAATGTCGGGGATATTACCCCGCGGTATAACCCGGCCTGAAGTATGACCCGACCGGGGCTTGGCGACTCACTGCGGCGCCAGCCGAGCTTGGCGACTCATTGGTGACCCGGCAGGAGGTATGACCCGGCCCATCGTATGGCGGCTCATATGTCACCTCTATTACCGGGTCGCCGGACGACCAGGCCCAAGGCCCAGCGTGTAAGCTGGCGCCAGGCGGCTCACAGAGAAGGCCCAAACGAGAGGAAGGATTCCCTTACAAGAGAAACAAGACCTGGATTAGGACTCAAGAGAGACTAGTCCTAATCCTACTCCTCGTAGGACTCTACATGTAAACCTACCCCTTCCACTTATATAAGGAGGGGTAGAGCACCCCTAGAGGGACAACTTAAAGTCATTAGACATAGACATATTAGAAACCCTCGAGACTAGAGGTAGCGATTCCGCACCCTTGTAATCGAGATCGTCATCATCATCAATATACACAAAGCATGGCATAGGCTTTTGCCTCCATTGGATGTGGCGAACATGGGTAAACTCGCGTCTCTCGATTCCGACCAACCCCTCTCAAGCCGCCACATAGTTGCGATGGCCTCACACCTAAGTTCTCTCACGAGGACATCATGCCGTGACAAAACCATGACAGAAACTATGTAAGCCAATAGGTGAGGATTGGTTAAGTGGTGAGGCTGCAGCAAGCGCTAAGCATGTATTTGGTGGCTATCTTACGATAACAAGATTGAAAATATGGTGGCCTACGCATAACGGTCGTGAACTATCATGATCACTAGGTGATCCTGAACACCTACTTATGTCAAACATAACCCCACCGTGTTCTCTCTCAGTTCATGTTCACGAGCAAAGACAGTCACGGTTACGCACACAGTTGGTGTATTTTATTTGACTTTACTTCAAGTTAACTATTACCAGGTTTTAAACAAATTTCCAAGTTGCCACGTAACCGCGGGCACGGCTTTCCGAAAGATTTAACCCAGTAGGGGTGCTCCACCTCATCCATCACAAACTAACCACATGCCGCGGGAATAACCTCGACCATGAATCTCGTCATCTCCTAGGCAATTCCGTTGGAAAACCTCAACCTCGAGATAGCCCAAAGTATCCTCGGAATCCCTCGCGCAAGACATTCGAGAAAGGTAAAAACAAGTCCAGCAAGATCGCCCGACGTGTCGACGAACCATATAGGGGCCGCGTATCTCGTTCTCAGGACACGACCAGATGAGCACAGCTTACGGTGTCCTGATAGACATCTCCCGAGTTGCCCCGGGTTGGCCCCGCACACGACTCTAGTTTGGACCAACACTCATGAGGAGCACTGGCCCGGGTTGTTGATTAATTATCCACAGGGTAGCTATGCCCTATGCAATTTTATTAAGTTATTTAGCAAATGTAGTACCAAAGTTGGGTCTTGCCAGACAAGTTTTAATCTAAAACGAATGGTCAAGGGGGTCCCCATAACAACCCCGAGCATGTTAGGAGCGCAAAATATGGAACATAACACCGGTACTCGGAACTAGTGCGGCAAAAGTGGAACAAAACACCGGGCAAAAGGCCAAGCCTTCCACCGTTGACAGATATATATGTGCATTAATTTAAATAACAATAAATAAGGTGATATCTCCAAATATCCATGTTGACACACGGAAAGCTTGCACCTGCAACTAGCAACGCTATAAGATAAGGGCTCAGCAGCGGTAACGTAGCCAATCAATGTTTTGCTAGGAGGTGGAGGGGTTAGAGGCTTTCATGGCAATTTTGGAGGCTGGCAGTTTAAGTGGTAGGTAACTAAACATAACGGTAGAGGCGAGACATCTAGCATAGCAAAAATAGTGTCGGGATCCGGGTATGATCATCTTGCCTGTTGGGTCTTCAGAGGGACAAAGAGCTGGGTCCTCGTTGTTGTACTCTTCGGGCTCCTCGTACTCAGGCTCAACACTCGTGTCTACCCAAAGATAAACAGCACCAAATAAACATACAAACAAAGTGCAATGCACAATCAAGATGATGCATGACCAAGTTGAAGTATTTAACATGGCAACCCTATGCTAGTCATGTTTGTCATGCAATTATTAAGTTCTTTAGTATTCTGGATAGAACCTCCAGATTAGTTATTTGAACATGCATAATCATGGAAAATATAAATACTCCACGTAAAATCGATGCAAATGCATATGTAGAACGTTGCAAACGGAGTAACGTAGCTCATGGTACACTCACGGCAAGGTACGGACGTTAACAAAGACAAAAGCAAAGATGAGGGAGGCTATGGGCTATTACTTGGTATTCCAAGGATGCCACTGGATAGGAAATGAAAATCTAGCAAGAATAGATCTAAAGAACAAGCAAAACAATGGAGTATAGCTCCCACAAGTGACAAAACATTCAAACACACAATCTGTCCACAAACAGCAACATGTCATCTTGTGACACACATAACCAGAGCTACAACAACATTCAAATCACAACCAAGGCTTGGACATGAAGTATACAGCATGCACAACAATTCATCTATCTACAGCAACATGAAAGGAAGCATGGATCAATGGCAATGAAGCTCACAAGATGGCATGTTGAATTTGTTTTAAGGGACTTGGTGAAAATTCCAGTTTTACAGAATCTGAGTTAACATGATAACAACTTGACAGCAACTTTTATATATGCTACAGGAACTTTCATGGCATGAAAATTAACAGGGTGGTAGAGGGCAACATGCACTTCAATTAATTACATTATGGCAACATCAAAATATGCATGTATCAATGGCTACCATCCTCACAATATGACATATTGAAAATAGCAGATTCACAGACTTAGAGAAATTTACAAGAGGCAAACATGGCACTTGTTAACAGGATGACATGTTGACAGCAAGGTTTACATATGATGCAATAGCTTAACCCACAAGTTCTTGGCAAACATCTACAGAGGATGACAAGCACAACAATGCATGCCATTGTGTCAACTCCAAAGGAGCAACAGATACATGGGAATCATGTAGGTAACATGGCAACAAAATAACAGATTTCAACACTTAGAAATATTTGGGCATGTGAAAACAGAATTTTAGTGGCTTGTTGACATCAAGTTTGCCACCCATATAATGATCTACCATGGCATGTAAAATTACCAGGGGCTAGCACATACACAATGAGCATATATCATGTCAACAAGTTTATCATATAGTGCAAGCATTAAATCATGTGAAAAAGATAAAATGAGACATTATCACAAAATCACATTTTTACAAACTAGCTCAAATGACAAAACCAACACCACCATTGGATTCTCTGGATTATTCTACCCCAAATTCATATATTATAAGCCTAGGTTCCTATGGACAAAACACTCACAATTGCATTTGGAAAATGACCATGCCACTTATATTCACTTATATGGCAAATTTGGCATGTCCTAGGAATTAGACAGATTTGGAATAAAAACAAAACATGAATATTTCCTTTAAAGGAAAAATCACAGAAACGAATAAAAGAAAATGAAAAAAAGGGGGCCACCTGGCAGTGACACCAGGGGCCCTGTGGGGTATGACATGTGGGCCCTGGGTCCACTGTCAGGGCGCAACAGCGCGGGAGAAAAAATGGGGGGTTTAATCTGCCCCTGGCGGGAATCGAACCCACGACCCCCCCTGTGTAACTTCGCTGGCTCTACCACTGGGCTACGAACGTGTGACTGACCATATGCGGCCTCGGTTCCTATTATACAGACATGCGCTAGGTTACCTTCTAGCTCGGGACAGAGAAGATGATGTCGTCGCTGGCGGCTACTGTGGCGATCGCCGGAGACAGCGACCACTGGTGGGGGTGCAGGGTTCCTAGGGGAGCCCGTTCCCACGTCTACTCGATGACAAGGCGGATGGGGGCGAGGGTCTCGAGCATGAGCAGAAGCTCGGCTCTGCCATGGTGAGGCGAGGCGGCGATGGGCCAGGCGACGCGAGGCAAGGCGCTGCGCATGTGCGAGGCGAGCAGCAAGCAACAAATGCATAGAGGGAAGCCAGGGCATGACATGGCACAACAACAGAACACGCGCAAAGCTAAAAAAACGCGCCTTAACCGGAGCATCGGGAGCGCAACGATGACAAGCATGTCAGACAAGCTACGAGGCACGAATCGACTAAGAGGAAGGCCTGGAGGGTTCTTCGGCTCACCTAGCATCCATCGGACAAGGTGAAGAAGCCGGATCGGGGTCGGAGATGACGCGAGGAAGCTCTGAACTTAGACGTTCTTCGGGTCCGCGTGCGGGGAAGAAGACAGCGACGGCGACGGAGCTCCGGTGGTGCCATCGTCATGGGCGTGGATGAAGAAGACGCCCAAGATCCCGGGTAGCCGGTCCACGTAGGCGGGGAGGAAGAAGGCAAGGCGGGGGTGCTACCCTGAGCACGAATTGAAGCTCGGCCGGGGCACCGAGAGCATGGTGATGGCGTGGAGCGTGGAGGAGCTTACCGGCTGCAGCGAGACAAGGAGGGGGGAGGAATGGTTCGAGGAAGGCTAGGGCTCGCTCGGGGACGCAATAAATAGGGTTCTAGGGCACCGGATGGCCGTCAAATTGACGCCGAAGTCGACGTGGCACCGGCCGATGCACTGCCGTACAAGGACGACGAACGCACGTGCGCTGGGAGGCCGGCTGGGCTGCGGGGCGCGCTAGCTGGGCCTGCGGGGCGCTGCGCATGCTAGCTGGGCCGCATGGAGGCAAGCCTAGGTGGGCCGGTGATACGTCTCCAATGTATCTATAATTTTTGCTTGTTCCATTCTGTTATATTATCATTCTTGGATGTTTTACAATAATTTTATAACAACTTTATATCATTTTTTGGGACTAACCTATTGACATAGTGCCAAAGTGCCAGTTGCTGTTTTTGCTTGTTTTTTACTTCACATAAAATCAATACCAAACGGAGTCCAATCGCGACGAAACTTTTTGGAGATTTTTTCTGGACCAGAAGACACCCAGTGGTCCAAAGAAGTGCTGGGGGAGTGGGCAGAGGAGACCACAACCCACCAGGGCACGCCAGGGGGGGCCCAGCATGCCCTGATGGGTTGTGCCCTCCTCGGGGCCCCTCTCCAGCGCCTCTGATGCCTATAAATTCCCAAATATTCCAAAAACCCTAGGGGAGTCGACGAAACACAATTCCAGCTGCCACAAGTTCCAGAACCTCGAGATCCAATCTAAACAACATCACGGAGGGGTTCATATTCCTCATAGGTGCCTCTCCGATGATGCGTGAGTAGTCCACCATAGACCTATGGGTCTGTAGGCAGTATCTAGATGGCTTCCTCTCTCTCTCTCTCTTATGATTCTCAATACAATGGTCTCTTGTAGATCTATTTGATGTAAACTTTTGAAGTGTGTTTGATGGGATCCGATGAATTTTGAGTTCATGATCAGTTTCTATCCATGAATATTATTTGAGTCTTCTTTGATCTCTTATATGCATGATTACTTATAGCCTCGTATTTCTTCTCCGGATCTTCGGTTTAGTTAGGCCGACTAGATCGATTTTTCTTGCCATGGGAAGAGGTGCTTTGTGATGGGTTCGATCTTGCGGCGTTCTTTCCCAGTGACAGAAAGGGCAACAAGACACGCATGTATCGTTGCTATTAAGGATAAAAAGATGGGGGTCTATTCCTACATGAATAGATCTTGTCTACATCATGTCATCATTCTTATTGCATTACTCTGTTTTTCCATGAACTTAATACACTAGATGCATGCTGGATAGCGGTCAATGTGTGGAGTAATAGTGGTAGATGCAGGCAGGAGTCGGTCTACTTATCTTGGACGTGATGCCTATATAATGATCATCGCCTTGGATATCGTCATGACTATTCGATTTTCTATCAATTGCCCAACAGTAATTTGTTCACCCACCGTGCGCTATACTCATGAGAGAAGCCACTAGTGAACCCTACGGCCCCCGGGTCTACTTTTCAAACATATTGCTTTCCGATCTATCTTTTTGTAATCTTTGTTTTTAGATCTACAAAACCTAAAATCCAAAAACATATTGCTGCATATTTTATTTGCTCTTTTTATTTTGTGTTCTTGAGAGATCTATCTCTCCTATTTATCACTACCTAATCTATCTTTTTACCGTAGACAGATTGACAACCTCTCTTTTGCTTCAGGTTGCAAATATCTCTTAGTTGTGTGCAGGTGCAGCTTATTGGGTGGTGGTGATCCTCCTACTGGTTCGATAACCTTGGTTTCATAATTGAGGGAAATACTTACCGTCATTGTGCTGCATCATCCCTTCCTCTTTGGGGAAATACCGACGCAGTCTCAAGCCACGTCAGCCGGATCTCTGTCTCCCTCTCTGGAAAGCCTTTTCCTTTAAAAAAATGAGAAAACAAAGAAAACACAGCGAAAAGAGAGAGATGTTGGGGCATGAAATAAAAATACATTTAATCTCACAAAAATATGCTCTATTTATTACAAAATAGTTTTGGTATTTTTAGAGCAAACAATTTAAATCATAATTATTTAATAAGGACTCGGTTTTGCAAAGATTCATAAGACATAATATAAATAAGCAAGGTTGCGAGTTTGTTAGCAATGATAAACAGAATATTTTGGAGAGAAGCAACATTTTTAAAGAAATTAATTAGCAAGTGGAAAACCACATGTAGCATTAGTTGGAAATAGGAGATGGCATAGTTAGAGAAATTGAGGAGTGGAATCACACCAAATTTGCACACCACACCACAACACACATACTCACAACAACATCACCACATGAGCAAGGCATGATGCAAAACATGAATGATGCTATGATGCCATGATGCAAGAAATGACATGAAGCAAAATATTGATACTCAAACTACTATGGCAAAACATGGATGGTTCATATAGGAAAATTATTACAAGGGTTGCAAGGAATGCTCTTGGCCTGTTACACAATCCCTACTCCTCGCATTGATATCAACTGATGGGCATCTCCATAGCCCGTTGATTAGCCGCTTTGATGTGATACTATCTGTTGGGGATATAACCCCGTGGTGAGACCCGCCCAGGTGGGGCCAGGTCATGAGGTTGGCGGCTTAGCAGTAAGGCTTGGAAGTAACTTGCCCAATGGGCCTGGAGGCCCAGAACCAGAAGACAATGTGTAACCCGGTGGCGTAAGCTGCCGGTGGTGGCTTGCCAGACAAGGCAGGAGTAGTTAGAGGCGAGGTCAGTTATCAAGTATGACCCGGCCTGGACTCTTGTAAGCCCAGGGCCTCGACCTGTGTATATAAAGGCGGGTTACCTGGGCGGCTTAGACCACGAAACCTTTGATCGAGTACTAGGTCAAGCGAATCCACTCCCTTGTAATCGATATCCAATCAATACAACTCAAAGCAGGACGTAGGCTATTACCTCCTTCGAGAGGGGCCGAACCTGGGTAAACCTGTGTCTTTCGTCCCGACCAACCCCTTCGAGTTAACTGCCATAGAAATGGCTTCACACCTAAGTCCTGGCACTAGGACATCTGTTGTGACAAAACCATGACAGTTGGAACCCACCGTGGGGCCAATGCACGGTGGTTTGGAGTACTCGAATGGCTCTCTCCCAGGGATCGAGGGATACACCGTTGGCAGGATGACCAAGAGTCGCCGCGGCATGCTCTACATCGATGACGCTGGCTGGGGCCCCAAGGCCGACTCAATCGAGTACGGGTACCGGGTCCCCTTCGGCGGAATTCACGTCTTCATTGGCAAGATCGGTGGATCTGAGCCCGGGCCGAACATCTGCACCGACCTCGTCGAGCCGGCCCGGGGCACGGAACTTGAAGGTTCTATGCTGCGGGAGGAAGCCCTCATCTGCTCGGAGGATGGATCCTCAAGCGGGGAGGCGGAATCAATCTACCAGCTTCACAACGGTGGGCTTGGGGGCTACTTCGAGGGCTACCATGACCTGAAATACTATGAGCCGCCGAGCCGAGCCGATGTCTTCATGGCTAGGTCGATGCCAGCTTCTGGCAGTACGACGGCTGGGACAGCGCCCGCTGGTGCAACGGGATCTGGGTCAACTAGGCCACCGGCTCAAGTTTTGCTGGATCTGATGAACGAACTTACGACTCTGATGGGAACCGAGGTCACGGCCAAAAACCAAGCAGCCCATAACACGAAGATCGCGAGTTTGAAGGACCAGATGGCCAGTGCCCAAGAGGAAATCAACGCGCTGAAAGTCCAGATGGATGCTGAGTCGGAGCGCCTCAGGGTAGAAGCTTTTCGCCTCGACCTGGATCAACAAACCGCAGACGTAGTCCGTCGGATGAGGCACCAAACTCGCCTGCCGGATCAGTATGAGCCTAGGAATCTTTTCAACACGTCGGGGTCAGGACGGAATGCGCCTCTGACCTTGACCCGGACGGCGGAAGCACCTGGGAACAGGGCGGCAGTTCAGCATTGGCAGCCAGACCCGCCCTACATGAACCATACCCCGCCGCAGCACTTTCCAACACTACCCGGTCATTATTCTAACCCAGTGGAGAACATGGTGGCAGCGGCAGTCAGACTTGGCGCGCTGCCCATCCCTGATGGAACGCCTTTTGCGGAAGAAGCACGGAATGCCATTGGATATTTGCAGATAGCGGTGGCGCAACAGGAGAAGTATACCTATAGCCGGAGCCGTGTGCACTCGACCCCTATCCCAAGCCGCAGTTACAGTCGGCGTATAGAGTCGCCTGCGATTTCTAGCAGCGAGTGACATCGGAATCCAGCGCGGGAGGACCCGCCTACTGTTGATGCCCAGGCGCTTGTAGATCGTGCGAGAGCACAGCGAGAGGCGGCAACGGCGACAGCTGCGGTGGCTTACCAAGAACCCACAGTAGCACCTTCTTTTTTGGTAGTAGCCGGAGTAACCTCTAGGGCTGTGGGAGTGCCGTGCTTAGTGCCGGCTCTGCGAAACGAACGCATGCCGAAGGACTTCAAGGTTCCCCGCAAGGTGCCAAATTATACTGCCGATCTGCCTCCGGAAGCTTGAATTGAGAGTTATGAGCTAGCCATGGAGATGTTAGACATCAGTGATGCATTCTGCACCAAGTATTTCATCATGATGCTGGAGGGGCCGGCTCGCACGTGGTTGAAGGGTTTGCCACCCAACACCATTAATTCCTGGGCCGAGTTGAAGGTGAAGTTCATCAAGAATTTTCAAGGAATGTGCAAGCAGCCCATGACAATCGTGGATTTGGATCATTGTGTGCAGCGTGAGGATGAGTCAGCCCACCATTGGGTCCGGCGGGTCTCAACCATTATCCACTCCTCTGATAACATCACGGCGGCTCAGGCGGTTCTAATTCTGGAGAAGAATTGCCACGTTTTGCCCCTTAAAGAAAAGCTTGGACGGCTCAAGCGTTCATGCCAGGATATGGGGGAGCTTATGGCGGCTCTCACCAAATACGCAGACTCTGATAGTACAAAGGATCCTGGGTCTGATGAGGAGAAATCAGCTAAGGGAAAGAAGAATGGCAATGGCAAGGGTCAACAGCAGAGTGGGGCAGGAAACTATAATAACGGCAACGGCGGTAAGCAGAAGCACCCGGATGGCGGGTCAGATCTGGTGGCTAACACTAATTCTGGGAGCAACCGTGGCAAGTGCAATGGTAAACCGCCTTTCGGCAAGTCTAGGCCTTTCAATATGGAAGCAATGTTGAATGCTCCTTGCCCAAACCATAGTTTTCCCGATAAACCGTCCACTCATGCCTGGAAGGATTGTTGGGTTATGCGGGAATTCCAGAATTACAGCATTAACCAGCATCAAGGGGGCGGCAGTGGACCGTACGGCGGGTCAGGATTCGGTTCTCCTGGGTCCGGCTTTGGTGCAGGCGGCTCAGGTTCTGGTTATCAAGGTCAGGGAAACCATGGAGGTCACCATCAACAGTCTGGCAATGGAGGTCAGCAACAAAACAACCAGTCTGGGTATCAGAGCAACCTGAAATAGCTTAATGGAGGCCAATATCACGTCTTTACGACAAGCCTTGACAAGCGGGATCAGAAGGTGCGCAAGCGGGCGGTTAATGCGGTCCTACCGGCTCTCCCACAGTACTTAAAGTGGTCTGAGTATGACATAACTTGGAGCAGGGAGGATCACTCGCCACGGGTGGATAACCCGGGGCAGTTGGCCCTGGTAGTAGCCCCCCAATTAGGAGGCTACATGTTCACCAAGGTGCTTATGGATGGTGGCAGCAGTATCAACATCCTGTACTATGACACGTTCCGCCGTATGAACTTGCTTGACAAGGATCTCAAGCCATCTTCGACGGTCTTTCACGGAGTGGTGCCCAGAAAATTGGCTTATCCAGTTGGAAAGATTGCCCTGGAAGTAGCCTTCGGTGATGAGTTCAATTACAAAGTGGAAACCTTATGGTTCGAGGTGGTTAAAATCAAGAGCCCGTACCACGCCTTGTTTGGGCGGCCGGCTTATGCCAAGTTCATGGCTAGGCCTTGTTATGTCTACTTGCAGCTCAAGATGCCCAGGTTAAATGGAATGATTACAGTGCATGGTGATCGGAAGATTGCTCTCGAGTGCAAGGAAGGCGATGCTGCGTATGCAGAGTCAAGTTGTGCTGAGGCGGAGCTCAAGTTTTATAAGGAGAATGTTGACCCGGCAGATATGACCCTGTTGAAGAAGCCCAGCACGGAATCTGAGCCGCCTCTGAAGTTTGTGGCAGAAGATACCAAGCTGGTGGATTTTACTCCTGTTTACTCATCGCAGCAGTTCACTATTGGGGCCAATATGGATCCCAAATAGGAAAGCGCGCTCATCGAATTCATCCGTGAGAATCGCGACATCTTTGCATGGAAGCCTTCTGACATGCCTGGTGTACCGAGAGAATTCATTGAGCACCACCTTAATGTGGATCCTAAATTTAAGCCGGTCAAACAGTTCCTCCGTATTTTCAATGAGGAAAGGCGTAAGGCTATTGGAGAAGAAGTAGCCCGGCTCTTGGCGGCAGGGTTTATCGTCGAAGTTTTTCACTCGGAGTGGTTAGCTAACCCGGTGTTGGTACTCAAGAAGAATGGCACGTGGCGCATGTGTGTAGATTACACCGATCTCAACAAGGCGTGTCCGGTTGATCCATTTGCTCTCCCCCGTATCGACCAGATCATTGATGCAACGACGGGTTGTGAGAGTTTATGATTCCTGGATGCTTATTCGGGTTATCATCAGATCAAGATGGCAGTCAAAGACCAAGAGAAGACGTCTTTCATTACGCCTTTTGGAGCTTTCTGCTATGTGTCTATGCCTTTCGAGCTCAAGAGCGCTCAGGCAACTTATCTGCGATGTGTGTAGAACTGTCTTCATGGTCAAATTGGGCGCAATGTTCATGCTTATGTGGATGATATTGTGGTCAAGTCAAGGAAGAAGGAGACTCTGTTGGCTGATTTGAAGGAAACTTTTGATAATCTGCGGATTTACAAGATGATGCTTAACCCGGCAAAGTGTGTGTTTGGTGTGCCTGCAGGCAAGCTCTTGGGATTCTTGGTCTCCGAGCGTGGCATTGAGGCTAACCTGGACAAGATAAAGTCCATCACTTCTTTGTCTAAGCCGGCGTGTATTAATGAGGTTCAGCGCTTGGCGGGTCGTATTACCGCTCTGAGCCGGTTCATAAGCCACCTGGGTGAGAAAGCTATTCCTCTGTATCAGATGATGAAGAAGACAAATGACTTCGTCTGGTGTGATGCGGCTAATGAGGCGTTTGAGGCGCTTAAGAAGCAGTTGGCTGAGCCGCCCGTTTTGGCTGCTCCGGTGGAAAAGGAGCCTTTCCTCTTGTACGTGGCGGCTAACAACAGAGCTTTCAGTGCTGCAGTTGTGGTGGAGCGCAAGGAGGCGGGTAAGTAGTACCCAGTCCAGCAGCCGGTTTACAATGTCAGTGAGGTCTTGACGGAGTCCAAGCAAAGGTATCCGCATTGGCAAAAGCTGGTGTTTGGGGTATTCATGGCCAATCGCAAGCTGAAACACTATTTCCTTGGGCATCCAATCACAGTGGTCAGCTCTGCTCCTTTGGGAGATATCATCCAAAATAGAGAAGCCACTGGCAGGCTTGCTAAGTGAGCAATTGAGCTTGGACCTCTCAATCCGAAATATGTGCCCCAGACGGCTGTGAAATCTCAAGCTCTGGTGGACTTTATCAATGACTAGACAGAATGTCAAGCACCTGAGGAGAAGCCGGACAATACATATTGGACAATTCATTTTGATGGCTCCAGGCAATTGGAAGGCTCGGGGGCAGGTGTTGTTTAAACTTCCCCACGATGTGACAAATTCTGTTATGTTTTGAGGTTAATGTTTCCTTGTACTAACAATGCATCTGAATATGAGGCTTTTCTTCACGGGCTCCGTGTGGCTAAAGAGATGAATTTGAGCCGGGTCAGATGTCTTGGCGACTCAGACCTGGTAGCTTAACAAGTCTCTGGCACGTGGGACTCTAAGGACCCTCGCATGGCGGCTTATCGCCAGGCGGTTGATGTTATCGCTGGCCACTTCAAGGGCTATCAGGTGGATCATATTGATCGGCGGAAGAATGAGGCGGCTGATGCGTTATCAAGACTAGGATCTTAGCGTAAGCCGGTGCCGCCTAATGTGTTCCTGGACGTATTGCATCACCTGTCGGTTAAGTTATCGTTGGAAGAGGATTTAGCTATACCTGACCCGGAAGGACAATTGGTGGTGGCTCTCCGCGCAATCCCTGATTGGACACTGCCTTATCTAGCATATCTGACCTGCGGCGAGTTACCTCAAGACGAGGCTCTAGTGCAGCAGATCATAAGGCGGTCTAAATCTATGACTATTGTCAATGGCGAGTTACACAGGTGCAGCGTGACTGGTGTCTTTCAGCAATGTGTTTCTCCTGACGAGGGCCGTGAAATCCTGCAAGAGATACATGCCGGTGATTGTGGTCATCACGCCGGGTCTAAATCTTTGGTGGCCAAGGCTTTTTGGCACGGTTTTTACTAGTTAACAGCTCATAAAGACGCAGAGTACTTGGTCAGTAAATGTGACGGGTGCCAAAAATTTGGACGAGGTGCCCATGTGCCGGCTCAAGAGTTACGGATGATTCTGATCACCTGGCCGTTTGCAGTCTCGGGGCTTGATATGGTGGGACCTTTTAAGAGGTCTAAAGACAAGAAGACCCACCTCTTGGTGGCGGTTGACAAGTTTACTAAGTGGGTTGAAGCTGAGCCGGTCAGCAAGTGTGATGCAGCAACAGCAGTTCAGTTCGTCAAGAAGCTGATCTTTCGGTTTGGTTATCCTCATAGTATCATTACTGACAATGGCACAAACCTGTCCAAGGGGGCTATGAAGGAGTTTTGTGATAGTGAGCATATCCGCCTCGATGTATCTTCTGTGGCTCGCCCACAGAATAATGGTCAAGCAAAGCGTGCTAACCAGGAAATTTTGAGAGGGATAAAACCCCAGCTTATGGTTCCTTCGGAGCGCACGTCGGGTTGTTGGGTGGAGGAGTTACTTTCAGTTCTTTGGAGCATAAGAACCACCCCAACGGGTCAACAGGCTATACGCCTTTCTTCATGGTTTATGGCGCAGAAGCTGTTCTCCCCAGTGATATTCGTCATGACTCGCCCAGAGTGGCGGCTTACGTGGAAGCTGATAATGAGACGGCGCGTCAGGATGATTTGGATGCCTTAGACGAAGAACGGGATCTTGCAGCAGCACGGTCCGTGATTTACCAGCAAGACCTGCGTCGGTATCATAGCCGCAGGGTCAAGACCCGGACGTTCCAAGAAGGTGACTTAGTACTCCGTTTGATTCAAGACCAGTAAGATATGCATAAGTTGTCACCTCCTTGGGACGGACCGTTTGTGATCAGCAGAAATCTCAACAATGGTTCCTACTATCTCATCGATATACGAGGGAACAACAAGTCACACACTTCTGGTGAAGAGACTGCAAGGCCGTGGAATATTGCTCACCTTCGTCCATACTATACTTGAGCCGCCGGTCCGGCTCTCATCCATGTACATACCCCTGACATTGTATATACCATCTTTTATGATATAATAAAGTTGGCATCCCCATAATTCGGGGCCTCTACCGTTTTATTGCACCAAGTTTCGTGCAAAGATTCATTCTTCATCAGGTCACTTGGGGGCTTCCAACCCACTGGGTTTAGCTTTCATACCCTCTTGGCCAGGCTTTACATGCCATGTTCAAGTTAAACCTGCATGTTTGCAACTTGCTACTCCACCATGTGACCCGCCGAACTCTTGACAGTCAATCTTGCTCACAGACCCTGAACTTGAAAGTCAATCTCGCATAAAGACCCTGAACTTGTCAAGGTTTAAACGGCGGCTTTGACGGGGTTATTACCCCTGGGTATGCCAAAGGAACGGAGCTCAAGCCCCTTTCCGAAAAACTGTATGGCCGGCTGGTCCACGGCCGGCTAGCCCAACAGCCGGCTGGCCCCCTGGCCGGCTGGCCCACTGCTGGCTGGTCCGTAACCGGTGGAGGGAGGCCGGCTGCCCCCCTGGCCGGCAGGTTCGCTGCCGGCTGAACAGGAGCCAGCCCTCTGGCCCCCGGACTGAAGCACCCGGCCGCTACACGACTAGCTCACCCGCTGACCTCTGGATGGGCGGGTATCCGTCCCTTCCCACTGCGGCCAAGTACACTGACGAGACGCGACCCCCACGATGAACTCCGATGTAGCTATAGCGGCCGCTGGTGCACGGGCGCGCATGGCTACAGTCCGGGCGGTCGTACCACCGATCGAGACCTGGCGGAGCCACAGTGCGGCTGCGCCGCTGTCCACTCTGTCACCTACCCCGGCATGGCTACAGCATTGCCGGCCGTACCGCTGACCTTGGCCGACTGGCACTAGGCGACGCCGGACGGGGCGGCCCGTGCCGCGGCAGGTGAGCGCGGACCAATAGAAGAGCCGGCTGGCGGGCCCCAGTCGGCGATGGGACCACACAGCCGGCGGGCCCTATGGACGACGAGACGACCCAGCCGGCGGGCCCCCTGGCTGGCTGGAGGGGCTGCCAGCCGGGTCCCCCTTTCTAGTACCTTAGGAGTATTGTAAACCGGGGGGTTGGCCTATAAAACCCCCCGAGCCACCCATGCATCGGGTAGGCAGAGACAGACGGAGGCATCCTCCCCATCTCACATCCACACATAGAAGGGGAAGAGGAGCCGGCTGCTCCTTCTTCCACCTCTAGACGAACAGCTCAAGGAGCACCATTGTAACCTCACCCACCATATAACTAGACCACCAGGACTAGGGGTATTACCTCCCACGGAGGGCCCTGAACCTGGGTACGCCGCGTGTCCCTCACCGCTTGTGCCTAATCCCGCTCCCGGAGCCCGTCGGCGTCCTTCGGCCCCAACCACTCTCAATAAGCCACCCCATGGCATCTGTCGTGAGAAAATGACGACAGTTGGCGCCCACCATGGGCCGAACGCGTCGTCGGCCAGAGTTGTGCTCCGGGCGGGACCCTTCACCACCTCCCCCGGCCGCCCCGCGTCCGGGCGGAACTGCATGCTCGTGGGGCTTGCTCCTACGGGGCGGAACCCCGCCCCCGCTGGCCCTGCGGGCGTCGCTACCGGCCTCTCCGTTGAGCGGCTCGGCGCCGACCCGCTGATCGACATCACCATCCTCACCGAGCGCATCGGCAGGCTGAGCCTTGCCGATGAGCCAGCTGCCAACGAGTACCCTAGCCAGGTGCTCGACTGCCTCGACCCGCCCTCGTCCATGGGCGCACTCGCCTCGGGCGAGGCCGGCAACTCCCGCGTCTGCGCGGGGGTAATGGCCACCAGCTCCTCCATGACCTCCGGCCGTGTCCGGGCGGAGGCGGACGCGGCCGCCGCGGCCGCTCGCGCCAGCACTTCCGACCCACTCGGCTCCGTGCTTCGGGGCCTCAGCACCCCCGTTGCGCCTACGACGAACCTAGCCACAGCTATGGCCGAGCTGGAGGCGGCTCGCCGGCTTCTATTCGACAAGGAGACCGTGCTTGCCACCACCAAGCGCCGGATCGAGTCCGCGCAGCGCAAGTATAACTCCACCTGTGGCCTCACCCCCGTCGGCAACGAGCCCAAACGGCGCAGTGATGTCCGCAACCGCGGCCGCGTGGTCGCGGAAATCCTCGGTGGCAGGCTTCCCACCTACGACACTCCGGCCGCCAACCTGAGGGCGGCCCACGTGGCCTACGCTGACCTCGCCGGCTTGGAGGGCGAAGAGCGAGAGCTGCAGCAACGACACATCCAAGACCTCATCGCCACCGCCAACGCCCAGTAGGCCCAGCTCGACGGCGCCAACGCCGGCTCTGAAATTCCCGTCCCCGAGGGGGACATTCCGCCTGCGACTGGCCAGCGCCGGCCGGTCCAGCTAGCCTCCTCCCATCGCGGCTCTGCCCGGCGGGGGGCTGGGTCTCACAACAGGCGCTCCCGGCTGCGAGACGACCTTCCGGCCATCGACAGCCGGCGCAACGACGCTCCGGCTGGCGGCAGCCGGCGCAGCCGGGACCACACTCCGCCCCCACGACGGGAGCGTGCCCGCTCGCCTACTCCAACGGTTCGCCCCGAGCTCGCCGCTCGGCTTGGCCCATGCGTCCCACGGAGCGAGAACGACGCTCGGACTCGCATCGAGCGGCTGGCGCAGTCGGCCCTCCTCGAGGAGGTGGGCTTGATCGGCCCGGCGTACTTCGGCCCCCGGATTCGGAACGAGCCGTTTCCTGCCGGCTTCACTCTCCCACGCGACACCCCGAAGTACAACGGAACCGCCAAGCCGGAGGATTGGCTGGTCGACTACACCACCGCGGTCGGCATCGCCAGGGGGAACAAGCGCATAGCCGTGCGCTACGCCCCCCTGATGCTGACCGGCTCGGCCCAGACCTGGCTTAATAGCCTATCGGCCGGCAGCATCAACATCTGGACGGACTTCGAGGAGGCTTTTGTCCGCAACTTCACCGGCACCTACAAACGGCTTGGTCGGCCCCGTGAGCTGGCCATGTGCGTCCAGGGGCCAGAGGAGCCCCTCCGAGACTACCTCACGCACTGGACTGAGCTTCGCAACTCCTGCGAGGGGGTGCACGAGGTGCAGGCCATCCAGTACTTCATCGAGGGTTGCCGCGACGGCACCCACCTCAAGCACAAGCTCTTGTGCTCCGAGCCGGCTACCCTGGCGGACCTGATGGCCAACGCAGACAAATACGCCACGGCAGACTTCGTAATGCCGATGAAGGTCACCCCGCCAGCCAAGCCGGCACCACCGCCCGCCGCGCCGCGGGCGGCCGCCGACAACCGGAAGCAGCAGAACAACAAACGCAAGCCCGACCAGCCGGACCCCCGCTACGGGAGCCGGCAGGTCGCCAACATCGAAGAGGAGCAACCGGCTGCCCAAGCCCCCAGCCAGCGCCAGCACACCGGCAAAGCCGCCTGGCAGCCCAAGCTAACCTTCGAGTAAATGCTCGACCTACCCTGCAAGCACCATTTCGGAGCCAAGCCGGCCAGCCATACGCTCCGGCAGTGCAGCTTCTCCCAACGGCTAGCCCGGGGCGAGGGCCTTCCGGCCCCTCCGCCTCAGGCTCCCCGCGAACCGGCATCGGCCCAGGCTCCGCCGCCTGCTCCGGCCCCGGCAGCCAACGACGGCCGCCTCCAGGACCAATTCCCTCGCCAGGACGGGTCCTACGTCGTCTTCACCAGTGAAGCGACTCACAAGCACAGCGTACGCTAGCGCCGGCATGAGGTGAATGCCACTGCCCCCTCGGTCCCTCAGTTCATGCATTGGTCCGAAAAGCCGGTCACCTAGAGCCGGGCAGACCACCCGGCCATGATGCCCAATCCGGGCAGCCACGCCCTCGTCCTCGATCCCACCTTCGTCTCCGAGAGGCGCACCTGCCGTTTCTCGCGGGTGTTGATCGACGGAGGCAGCAGCATCAACATCCTCTATTGCGACACGATGCTCAAGTTGGGGCTCAAGGAGAAAGATTTGCGAACAAGCCGGACGGTTTTCCACGGCATTGTGCCGGGAAAGTCCTACACCGCCATCGGCAAGATCGAACTGGACGTCCTCTTCGGCGACCAGAGCCACTTCCGCCGTGAGCCAGTTTGGTTCGAGGTGGTGGACCTCGACAGCCCCTACCACGCGCTGCTCGGACGACCGGCTCTCGTCAAGTTCATGGCGATCCCCCACTATGCCTACCTCAAGCTCAAGCTGCCAGGTCCTAAGGGCATCAACACTATCGCCGGCAACTACAAGATGTCGATCAAGTGCGCTTGCGACGGCAGCCGGCTAGCCGAGGCCCTGGAGATAGCGGAGGAGAAGCGGCAGCTCGACCGGCTCGTGGCCCACGCCTCCAACGAGCCGGCCGTGCCGGCTCCCCCGTCCCAGACAACCAGCGAGGCGTCATTCTAGCCGTCCAAGGACACCAGGCAGGTGCCGCTCGATCTGGCCAACCCCAAGCAGTGTGTCACCATCGGCGCCAACCTCAGCAGCAAATAGGAAGGTGAGCTCGTCGAATTCCTCCGTGCGAATCGGGACATTTTTGCATGGTCTCCAAAAGACATGCCGGGTGTTCCGAGGAAGTACGCCGAGCACAAACTTCATGTGCGGCCAGACGCAAAGCCGGTCAAGCAACCCCTGCGACGTTTCTCTAAGGAGAAGCACCGTACCAAAGGAGAGGAGATCGCCCAGCTGCTCGCAGCCGGCTTCATCATGGAAGTATTCCACCCGGACTGGCTGGCCAACCCAGTCATGGTGCTGAAGAAAAACAAGACGTGGCGCATGTGTATCGACTACATGAGCTTGAACAAGGCGTGTCCCAAGGACCCGTTCGCCCTACCGCGGATTGATCAAGTTATCGACTCCACGGCTGGCTGCGACCTGCTGTCCTTCCTGGACGCCTACTCAGGCTACCACCAGATCAAACTGGACCCGGCCGACCGGCTGAAGACTTATTTCATCACCCCCTTCGGGGCCTACTGCTACATCACCATGTCCTTCGGCCTGAAGAACGCGGGTGCCACTTTCCAGCGCTGCATGCAAAAGTGCCTCCTGCCGCAGATCGGCAGGAACGTCCACGTCTACGTGGACGACATCGTCGTCAAGACCAAGAAACATTTCAGCCTCCTCGACGATCTTCGGGAGACCTTCGCTAACTTACGCGAGTACAAAATCAAGCTAAACCCGGAGAAGTGCGTGTTCGGCGTGCCAGCCGGCCAGCTCCTGGGTTTCTTCGTGTCCGCCCGCGGCATCGAAGCTAACCCGGAGAAGATTAGGGCCATCGAGCGCATGCACAAGCCGGCCAACCTCGTCGACATCCAGAAGTTCGCCGGCTGTCTTGCCTCGCTCAACCGGTTCATCAGCCGGCTGGGCGAGAAGGCGCTACCTCTTTACCAGCTCATGAGGAAGTCACCCAAGTTCGAGTGGACCGACCAGGCGGATGCGGCGTTCCGTGACCTCAAGCACGCGCTCTCTAGCGCGCCCATCCTGGCGGCGCCGGCTGAGAAGGAGCCGATGCTCGCATACATCGCGGCCATCACCCACGTGGTCAGCGTCGTGCTGGTGGTGGAGCGGCCAGAGGAGGGCAAAGCGCTGCCGGTCCAGTGCCCCGTCTACTACCTTAGCGAGGTCATGTCCACCTCCAAGCAGAACTACCCCCACTACCAGAAGATGTGCTATGGCATATACTTCGCCGCCAAGAAGGTCAACTAGTACTTCCAGGAGCACACCATCACCGTGGTCAGCACGGCCCTGCTCGGCGAGATCATGAGCGGCCAGGACGCGACCGGCAGATCGCCAAATGGGCCATCGCTCTCACCGACCACGAGATCCGGTACGAGCCGCGCACCGCCATCAAATCACAGACCATGGCGGATTTCCTCGGTGACTGGGCAGAAACCCAGTTTGTGCCGCCTCCCCCGGACTTCTCGCATTGGCGCATGCACTTCGACGGCTCGAAGATGCGAACTGGCCTGGGAGCCGGCATCGTCTTGTCGTCCCCTAAGGGGGACCAGCTCAGGTACGCGCTCCAGATCCTCTTCGCCGCCTCCAACAACGTGGCCGAGTATGAAGCGCTCGTCCATGGCCTCCGGCTCGCCAAGGAGATCGGGATCCGGCGCATCATCTGCTTTGGCGACTCCGACCTCGTGGTGCAGCAGGTCTCTGGCGAATGGGATGCCAGGGACGCCAACATGGCCAGCTATCGCTTCCTCGTCCAACAGCTCACCGGCTCTTTCGAAGGCTGTGAGTTCCACCACATCCCCCGAGCGGACAACGAGGCGGCCGACACGTTGGCAAAAATCGGCTCCACCCGGCAGGCCATCCCAGCCGGCGTCTCCCTGATACGGCTGCTCAAGCCTTCTCTCAAGCCATCCCCCGAATCGGAGTCTATCTTCGTGCCGGCTGCTCCGGCAGCACCGCCGGCGCCGCCGGCTCCAGCTGCCCTGCCAGCGTTGTCGGCTCCGGCAACAACACCAACACCGCCGGCTCCGGCATCCGGCACCCCTGCGGCGGCCGGCTCCGACTCTATGGCCGTCCTTACGGCGATCACCGCACCCCCCGCTGTCCCAGTTCCGGGGACTAGCGAGCCGGTCCCGGGGGCTGGTGAGCCGGTCCCGGGGACTGGCGGGCCGGTCCCGGGGACTAACGGGCCAGCTCCGGCTGCCCCCGACGCCCCACTCGGGCTCGATCCGGCCCCCGTCTCGGCCCCCTCGTGGGCACAACCCATTCTGGCATTCCTCCTACGCGACGAGCTCCCCCCTGACGAAGACAGGGCCCGGCAGATCCAGCGCCACGCCCCAGCTTACAGCATCATCAACCGCGAGCTAGTCCATCATAGCACCACCGGAGTGTTCCAACACTGCGTCGACCAGAGAAGGGACAAGAAATCCTCCTCGACATCCACCAGGGCGAGTGGGGGCATCATGCCGCCTCTAGAACCCTGGTGGCCAAGGCCTTCAGCCATAGTTTCTACTGGCCGACGGCCTTGGAAGAGGCCAAGCGACCGGTCGACAAGTGCGAGGGGTGTCAACGCTTCAGCACGCAAGGCCACCTACCGGCCACAGCCCTCCAGACCATCCCACTTTCGTGGCCCTTTGCCGTCTGGGGGCTGGACATGGTAGGACCCTTCAAGACTGCCCGAGGTGGCATGACGCATCTGCTGGTGGCTGTCGACAAGTTCACCAAATGGATCGAAGCCAGACCCATCAAGAAACTGGACGGCCCCACAGCCGTCCGGTTCATCAAGGATGTCACGGTCCGCTACGGCATTCCCCACAGCAGCATCACCGACAACGGCACGAACTTCTCCAAGGGCGCGATGGCGCGTTTCTGCTCCCAGGAGGGCATCTGTCTCGACCTCGCATCTGTGGCCCACCCGCAGTCAAACGGCCAGGCAGAGAGGGCCAACGGCCTGATCCTGGCCGGCCTCAAGCCTCGGCTTGTGGCGCCCCTCGTGCGGTCAGCCGGTAGCTGGATCGATGAGCTGGCGGCCGTCCTCTGGAGCCTCAGGACCACACCCAACCGGTCGACCGGCTACACCCCTTTCTTTCTCGTATACGGGTCCGAGGCGATCATCCCCACGGACGTCGAGTTCGACTCGCCTCGGGTCACCTTATATACGGAGAAGGACGCAAAGGAGGCAAGAGAAGACGGCATCGACCTACTCGAAGAAGCACGCGAGCTGGCCTTGAGCCGGACGGCCATCTACCAGCAGAAACTCCAGCACTACCACAGCAAGCGGATCCGGCCGCTCTCCTTTCGCGAAGGAGACTTGGTGCTCAGACGGATCCAGCGGACCGCCGGCCAGCACAAGCTGTCCTCCCCATGGGAGGGCCCGTTCATCATCAGCAAGGCATTGCCAACAACGCCTACTACTGGATAGACGCCCAGAAGTCACAGAAGCGCAAAAGAGACGCCCCCGGCGAGGAGACGGAGCGCCCATGGAACGCGGCGCTCCTTCACCCGTTCTACTGCTAAGAAAAAAAACCGTGTATGTATGTATCTTCCCTTCCTCTGGATTTTAATGAATGCAATGGGGGCCCCAAGCCGGCACTTGGGGCACGCCCCTTTTTACTTCCATCGAAGGCTTGTCGTTTTTTAAACCGAGCACCCGCGCCCGGCTCCCCGTCCCGGGGGCTCGCCGGCTCTCCTCCGAGGCGGACAATTAGCGTGAACAAGCAACCCCTCCCTACCCCGCCACCACCTAGCCACGGGCCGGCCCACGGCTGCCCGGCTGGCAGGTCCATGGGGTGGGAAAGGACTTATCACGCGAACGCCGCCCGACGAGTAGTAGCCGGACCGGCCCAGCCGGATCATATTACCTCTAGATACCAGCCTCTATCGGCTCGCCCTAAACCCCTAGCTAGACGACTCTAAGACTCACTTGTTTTTTCCAAGGACGATGCCCCGTCCCTGTCCCAGTCCGGCTCCCAGCTGGCTGACAGGCGGGGCGGAAGCCGGAAGGATTCCTCGCGTAAAAAAAAGTCGAAAGGCAAAAGGCAAGGCAAGAGCCGGCACGCAATCATTTCGAACTTCAAACAAGTTATAAGCAAAAGGCCGCCGGCCAAGGATTCCTTACAATACACCCCCAGTGGGTGGAAATGCGTCTTCACAAATAAACGAGTTTTTTTAGCAAGAGAAAAAGGAACGAAGTGCACAGGACCGCTCAAACTGCCGGTGCGTCACCGACCGGCTCAAAAGTTTGCCCAGGGGAAACCGCAGCCTTCGGGTGTGCCTCCGTGGTCTCCATGGCCTCGGTGTCGCTACCGGTGCTGGAATCAGTGCTCTCGTCGGCGACCTCGGTGTCGTTGAGGGTTGCCAAAGGAGTCCTCGGCAACCGGCTCGCCGTCTTCACCCAGCGCCGGGTCGACGTACGAGGCCAGCTCGTTGGCCCGACGGACGAGGGCATCTTCACGGGCGAGCTGTTCCGCCTCGGGGACCTCACGCATCGTAGCCAGCCAGTCCAGGTTGACGCCGGTGTACCATGACGTGACGAACCGGAGGGCCATCTGCGCCCCGGTCCGAGCCGCCGACTCCTTCCAAACACCGAGCCGAGCCACCGTGTTCTCCAGCCACAGCGCCACGCGGCCCTCCGGTGCTCCACGACCCGACCAGAGGGCCGAGATCACCTCCTTGCCGGCCGTAAGAAGCCGGTCCATGCAGCACCGGACGTGGAGCAGCCAGTTCTCGACGGCCAGCACAAGCTCCGGCATGTCCCAGCCGGCGTGCTCCTCAACCTCTTGCCCGCGCCGCCACAGGCACTCCCGGTCATCCGCCATGGCCTACTCAGCACGGCGCTGGGTCTCCGAGAACCAATCTGAGGGGAGAGAAGAATCAACAAACAAGACAAAAAGCAAGTCGAAAGCGGTCGGCAAAGGAAGCAGACTCGTAAAACAAAAACGTACGCTGGAAAGCTTCGTCCATCTCGATGGCAAACTGGAGGCCTGCACTCCGATCCCTCTCCAGCACCTCCTCCGCCTGAGCGAGGGCGGCCCCGCGCATCTCGAGCTCCCCCTTGAGGCAGTCCACTTTGCCTTGAAGGGCGGTGGCCCGCTGGGCGGCGTCGGCCGCCTGCTTGACGGTGTCCTCCCGGGCCGCCAGTTCCCGCTGTAGGTCCGCAGTCAGGCGCTCCCTTGCCGCCTGCCCGTCCGCCACCAGGCCGCTCAGCCGGTCCTGCTCCGACGTGGCCGCCTGGAGCTCCTGTCCCATCCGGTACTGTTCGGAGGTGAGCTCATCCCTCTTCCGGCGAATCGGAGCCAGCTCCTCTGCAAAGAGCCCAGCACGGGTTACTCAAATGCGATAAGACCCGGCCCGGCTGCCACGCAGCCGTACAGCCGGCCCGACTCTCGGGGGCTACACCCAGTGGGTGCGCTGGCGCGCCCCCACTGAAATAAACATACCTTGCGCCTTCTTCAACTCGTCCTGGACCCGGTAGTAGCCGAGCTTGCCGTGGTTGTGAATGAGGACCGCCTCGTCGAAGAGCGCCTGTCGCCTGGCGTTCTCAGCCTGCCCCGTGCCAGGAAACCAGAAGTTAGACAAGCAAAAGAGGATTAGATCTGGCCCGGCTGCCACGCAGCCGCGTAGCCGGCCCGAATCTCGGGGGCTACACCCAGTGGGTGCGCTCGCGCGCCCCCACTGGAAATTTAACGCAAGGCAGAAAAGTCTCACCTCCACCGCCTCCTCCACGCGCCGAAAATTGCTTTCGGCGGCCTCCGCAAACCTATCCAGCCCCTCACGGTAGTGCGCCATGATGCGGCCTGGCTCCCCAGGCGCGAGGGCCGGGACGCCGGTTGGCGGGGCAAGAGCGGCCGTGATGAGAGCCGGCGTCTCCCAGTCCTGGATCACGTCCAGCATGGTCCTCCTCGACCGGCTCGACCCGCTGCTCGCCCCGGCGTTCACCACGGCAGCAGCCGGTGGAGAGGTGGCGGTGACCACCAAGGCTCGGGAGCTGGCCTCAAGCCCCTCCATGAGCGGCACCGCCGGCTCCACCACCTGCCGGACTGGCTCGACGGCCGGCTGGGACGGCTTGCTCCCTCCGCTAGCCGACGCCTCAGGTGCCGCCTTCGGTGCAGCCGGGGCGGCAGGCACATCTGCCGCGGCCGGCTCGATGGCAGAAGAGGTCGCCACCACCTCCCGCAGCTGGGCCGTCTCTGGAGCCGGCTCGGGGAACGCCCTCGCCGGCCGGATCACTTCCGCCGCAGGCGTTGCCCCGGCCGGCTCCCGCGGCTCACTCGACGGAGGCCTCGACCTCCATGTCAATTCTGCCGCGGAGTCCGTCGCACTCCCCGGGTCGGTGGACCGCCTCTGCCTCCCGCCGCTCAAGGCCCTCGAATGCGAGGGTGCGCCCTTCACCCCGGCCTTGGCGGCTCGCATCTCCGCGGCCCGCCTCTTCTCCTCCCGCGCCATCACCGCGTGCTCCTGCGCCAGCAGGCTGCCGGCGTCCACCGGGTCGGCTGTCGACTCCGTGTGCTGGAGCTCGATGGCATCCTTGGGGCGGACGAACGGTGGGCCCTCAGGTGCTTGCCGGCTCATAAGCTCGAAAAAACGACAAGAATCTAGAAGAAGTACTCACCCAGCGACGACGGGAGGGACCCGCCTGGGCCGGGCCGGCGGCTTCGCGACGGCCGCTCGCGCCCTCTCATGAGCCGGCGGCTATGTCGACGGCTGCCCCACGGCCGGCCTCCTCTCCCGACGGGAGGCCTCGCTCATCCGGCCACGTGCCGGCTCCTCCTCGCTCCGTCCGCGCGGCTCCCGCTGAGCTGGGGGGGAGGCGCGTCCAGGATCCGGACATCATGATCATCATCATCGTCGTCAGTCCAATCTTTCATGGAAGGTCCGGAGGGGAACTCACCAGCCGCTCGGGACCCGCCGGCTCCCGGGTCCCCCATCGCCCCTTCCACTTCGACCTCTCCCGAGGAATTGGCCCACTCTTCCACGCCGCCCCCCAGCTCGAAGTCCTTCGGGTCGGACTCTGCGCGCTCCGCCTGGAATATCTGGAGATGCGGGCCGTCCGGCATGTTCTATCGCACGGAGTGCTACGGTCAGCATGGCGTGTGAGCAGGGAAGAGCCGGCTGGAGAAACAAAGGGGGGAGAGAATTACCGCATCATGGCGTACCAGGGCCGCCGGGTCGTGCCGGCTGTACGGCAGCTTGCCGAACCTCCATGTCCCCGGCTTCAGTTTGAAATTAGTGATGGCATTCACCCGTTTCGCCACCTGGGCCGTCGACAGGTCGAAGGTAGACAACCGGTTGGGGTCCCGCCGGCCGGACATGTCGCAGATCCGGTGCGGCCTCTGCTGCAGAGGCAGCACCCGGCGGTCGATGAAGGCGGCCACCAAATCGGGCGCGATCAGCCCCTCTCCGGCCCTCATGGCCTTTAGCTGGGCCAGCTCCGCAAGGACGTCCGCAAACGGCCCGTCACCCGTCCAGTTGGCCCCGGAGGATGGGGCGTTGACGAAGGCCGGCAGCCGGATGTAGTCCCGCGCCGGGTCGACGTTCTTCACGTAGAAGAACGTCCGGTTCCACTTCTTGATGGATTCGATGAGGGACAGGTGGGGGAACAGCGGGCCGCGGATGCATATCACCATGCCCCCGCAGGCATACGGTCCGTCGTCGTTCCTCAGGGCCTTGAGGTAGAAGAGTTTCCTCCACAGCTCCACGAAGGGGAGGAGTCCGAGGTAACCCTCGCAGAGCGTCACGAAGCTCGAGAGCTGGAGGATGGAGTTGGGCCCGAGGTGGTGCTCCTGAAGATCAAACGTATCCATGAAGAGGCGACAGAATTGGCTCACCGGCAATCCGAAGCCGCGCGAGAAATGCCACGCGAAAACCACGAACTCCCCCTCCTGGGGTTCAGGTACCACATCGCCGCCCGGCGGACGGGCGGCAACACGGTCCTCTGACGGCAGCATCCGGGCGTGGCGGAGGTACGCGATGTCCTCCTCGGTGATGATGGACCCGCCCCAGCTGCCAGAGGGTCCGTCGGCCATCTCTGTGGCGATTGAGAGCGAGGAAGAAGACGGGCGGAGCAGCGGTATAAGCCGATGCGACGGGCAGCGCGAAAGAAGGAAGACGAAGGGGAGAGGGGTGCGCGAGCTGCCTCCGCCCCTCCCCCTCCCCTTATAAACACGGGGTGGCGCCCGGGGGACGTGGGGATTAACTGCGCCCACTCCCCCGAGGATTCCGCGGGGCGTGGGCATCGTGCGCCGCGGCCGCTGGGGGCCAGGCGCAGAGGATCCCGGCCTGCGGCCCGAGGCCTACCAAGCTAGACCCACGGCCTATCGAGCTAGGCCCAGGAAGGCGTCCCGTCGGACCGCAAGCACGGGACCCACGGCATCCTCACACCCTACGTGGTGTGCCGTAGTCCGGCACGGGGCCCGGACCGATGCGGCGGGACCCGAGGCGTCGGAAGCGGTTGCCGACGCGCCCGCCCGGCCGGTCCCGCTCGACAGGCGAACGTAGCCGGATGAAACAGCCGGTTGCCACTCGTCATGCGGACGTGGGCCCCCGCCGGCTTCGGGGACTATTGACGGGGTTATTACCCCTGGGTATGCCAAAGGAAGGGAGCTCGAGCCCCTTTCCGAAAAATTGTACGGCTGGCTGGTCCACGGCCGGCTGGCCCAACAGCCGGCTGGCCCCCTGGCCGGCTGGCCCACTGCCGGCTGGTCCGTAACCGGCAGAGGGAGGCCGGCTGCCCCCCTGGCCGGCTGGTTCACTGCCGGCTGAACAGGAGCCGGCCCTCTGGCCCCCGGACTGACGCACCCGGCCGCTACAGGACTAGCTCACCCGCTGACCTCTGGACGGGCGGGTATCCGTCCCTTCCCACTGCGGCTAAGTACACTGACGGGACGCGACCCCCATGACGGACTCCGATGTAGCTACAGCGGCCACTGACGCACGGGCGCGCATGGCTACAGTTCGGGCGGTCGTACCGCTGACCGAGACCGATCGAGACCCGGCAGAGCCATAGTGCCGCTGCGCCGCCGTCCACTCCGTCACCTGCCCCGGCATGGCTACAGCATTGCCGGCCGTACCGCTGACCTTGGCCGGCTGGCACTAGGCGACGCCGGACGGGGCGGCCCGTGCCGCGGCTGGTGAGCGCGGGCCAATAGAAGAGCCTGCTGGCGGGCCCTAGTTGGCGATGGGACCGCACAGCCGGCGGGCCCTACGGACGACGAGACGACCCAGCCGGAGGCCCCCCTGGCTGGCTGGAGGGGCTGCCAGCCGGGTCCCCCTTTCTAGTACCTTAGGAGTATTGTAAGCCGGGGGGTTGGCCTATAAAACCCCCAGAGGCACCCATGCATCGGGCAGGCAGAGACAGACGGAGGCATCCTCCCCATCTCACATCCACACATAGCAGGGGAAGAGGAGCCGGCTGCTCCTTCTTCCACCTCTAGACGAACAGCTCAAGGAGCACCATTGTAACCTCACCCACCATATAACTAGACCACCAGGACTAGGGGTATTACCTCCCACGGAGGGCCCTGAACGTGGGTACGCCGCGTGTCCCTCACCGCTTGTGTCTAATCCCGCTCCCGGAGCCCGTCGGCGTCCTTTGGCCCCAACCACTCTCGATAAGCCACCCCATGGCATCTGTCGTGAGAAAACGATGACAGGCTTTGTCACGAGAGAGCCGTCTTACAGTGAGCTAGGATAAACTTGCCTTGTCTGCTGTAGTCTTTTCGCTATGTGGCCCGTTCGTACTCTTAGCAATGTCAATCTTTTAAAGACCCTAAACTTGCTAAGGTTTAAACGACGGATTTATGTCACATGAGAGCCGACTTACGAGGTTTTCAGGCTTTTATGCCTAGCTTCTTCGGAAGCAATACAAAAAATTTCTTGCAAAAATAAAGTTTCTTGTCTTGCTGGGCCTTTAAAGCCGGTTCATACGGCAAGAGATATGCACAAGTATATTGCTTGTTTTTTGCAGGTATTTTTTCATGATGTGATTCTAAGTTTTTTGGGTAACCCCGGCTTAGCGTTGCTCATGAAATATAAACCGCCGGGCGAGTCAATACAGTCAGATGATTATATCAAGACATTTTTGTTAAGTCGCCAACGTATGGACTGAAAGATGTTTAAAAAGTGCCCGAAGGCACAGGAACAGACGATCAAGTTTTTCTACTGCTATTACAAGGCCTCACAGTGCCCAAAATATGTTGCTTCAGTTTTTCACAAGTTAAAGCCTGGCAGCTCAGTTTCGCCCGGGTCAGAATCTTTCAAGAACGGCTCTTCGCCTAGCTCGTCGACGGGTCACCGTGCGCCGGGTCTTCGGGCTCCTGGATCTGAAGGTTGTCCACATCCCAGTTGCAGTTGAGTAGAGCTTCAAATTGAGCTTCATCATTCAAGATGGGAGACAGGTCAACGTCAGGGACAAAGATAAGCTTACGCCGTTGAGGGGTTAGATCCTTCGGCTCAAAGGTAGGCGCCCGTACTCGAGTGTTGTTGTCATCATAAGCCGCCTGGTATGTTGACAGGTCAGCTTCTGTGGCTAACCGGCTGGCCAACACTCGAGACTCTCGGTGGCAACGGGTGTAGTCATCCTGGGTAAATTCTGACCCGTCATCCTTGAGTTGCGGGAAGCCGCCCATCATCTCTTTCGGGTGAAGTTCCGGTGCATATGCTAGTGCCCAGCTTAAAGCAGAAATTGCACCCTTGTGGGTGGCTGATCTCTTTATTTCCTCGAAGTGCCTGGGAACAGTGGATAGATAATTCAACACATCCTTGATCAGTTTTGGCACACCCTTCTCACCAAAGACTGCTCTGATGGTGAAGAGGCTTCCGGAGTATAGTTGCTCAGTGAAGGCGTATAAAGCCTTCAGCTTCAACAGGCTGTCATCCGGAAGTTGGCGAGTTCGTTGGCCTACAAAAGAGATTAAGATTGTAAGTCGCCGGGCGAGTATCCGTAGCATCATTTCAAGCATAATTACAAGTGAACAATGCTTACCAAAGACGGCATCGGTCATCCGGCTTATGTGCCGTTTCAAGCTGGTCAGCTCCTCAGTCACCGTTTTTAGACGGCCTTCTGCGTCTTCTGCGCGCTTAGTCAGAGCGGCTTGGCTTGTTTCAGCAGACTTTTGGAACGTCTCGAGCTCAGTCTTGATTACCTCTAGCTCGGTCAAAGCGATCTGCCACTTTGCGTAGGCTTCCGCTCGGCTTTCTTGTTGCAGTGCCAGACTCTTCTTAAGGTCTGACACGTTAGACTCAGCAACATTTAAGGATTCCTGCACAAGACAAGGCATAACAAGGCAAGATTGTCAGTTGTAAGCCGCCAGTCGGCTCATACTGGTATTTAGAAGTTTGGCAGAGAATCATTACAAGTCCCAAGCAGATTGCAAGCAATATACTTGACACTTGGGGGCTAATGTGTATCAATTCTTTCTAATGTCTACAATACAAATAAGACCCGGATCATCTTCAGAAAGATAACCCGACCCTTAGGGGCTACACATTGCTCAACAAATTTAGGATCAGGTCTACAAAGAGTCCCGGCTCATTATTGGCATAATGACCCGACCCTTGGGGGATACACTTGGTATGTTTGCATTTCTTAAAGTAATAAGTGCCGGCTCATTCTTGATATAATGACCCGGCCCTTGGGGGCTACGGCATTGATCTATTCAAGTTTACATATTATTGAAGACCCGGCTTATTTTCGAGAATATAAGCCGGCCCTTGGGGGCTACGTAAGGGAATGCCTCATATTTCTTCTTCATCATGTCTACTAGTCTGGCTTCCATGTCCCGGCTGGCGGCCAAGCGGCTTAAATAGCCCGAGTGTAACTCGTTAGCGGTCAGCTTCTTCAAATTTGGCAGGTCGGGTTTGTTTGTATCCTTCTCAGGAGAAGGTGTCTCAGCCTTGTGAATATGCTTGGTTAGCACATTGGAGGAGGCCGGAGCGGCGTAGGCTGAGCCGGTAATGGTGACTTCTTCTTCTTGAGCCGGCACCTCTTGGGTTGTCGGCAAGGGGCTGGGCGGCTTAGGATCCATCTCCGGAGAAGCTTCGGTGATCACAACGTCAACATCCACCGGCCCGTTGGGCTGGGGAGTGTCATCATGAGCACCTTGGCCGGCATCGGATGGCTCCACTTGAGTTTCAGGAGTGTCAAGCTTTGGGTCCTCCGGCTCTGAGGCATCCGGACGGGAGGATGCATTACTAGGAAAAAGGCTACTAGCAGCGCGGGTACCCGCGCTACTAGTATCGCGCTACAGCTAAAAGTTAGTAGTAGCGTGGGTGAAACCCGCGCTACTACTAACTTTGTTAGTAGTAGCGTGTTCCACCCACGCTACTGCTATAACGTACACGCGCTACTACTAATCAAATAGTAGTAGCGTTGGTAAGCTACCAACGCTACCAGTATCCTATATACTAGTAGCGCCTAGTTCCCTCCCCACGCTACTACTAACTTATTAGGAATTAAAAAAAATGAACCAATTCCATTTTATGTTTACATTTCCAACAAGTAGAACAAACAAAGATTTGTAATAAACCAGTACACATCATTACAAATACAAGATTTATAATAAACCAGCATTAGAGCACATCCAGTAAGAGCATACATAATTGACATGGCTTTTCATGCCTTCAATTAAAACACCTACACTTCTTGCCAAGTCACTTATTTCCAGCTAGTGCAAGCAAATTTACAAGCAAACCAAAATGCATACAAACACCAAACGGTGGCATCCTATCTCTACAAATGATCTGCTCCCTCTGCATCCTTGCATGCGTCTTCATGATAAGCAAATCCCCAGGAAAAAAGTCAACTTAGCATCTAGATTTTATCCATTGCCCTGGCCATGCTACGGAAGCACTAAATTTAGAACATTTCTACTGTAAGTACATGAGGCATCAGGACAGAAAACAAAAGATGAGAAATATCATATGAGCAGAATAAAAAGGAGTTTGGACCATAGCATGGATAACAATAAAATATAGTGCTCTAACAAAAGCAGGAGTGCAACACGTTGCCCTGTCCCCCTTTCAAATATAAACACACTAAAAAAGGCAATAAGACTCAACTATTCGATGCCCACTTCAAACAATAACAGGATTATGTAAAACATGCCAGTCCAAAGATCAAGGATAACTGACTGAGCTCCCATAGAATACTCTCAATTCAAACAAGCTTGTTCTCAGTCAGTGGCGGAGGCAGGAATAATTTTTTGGTGTGGCAGATTCGATATATGAAAAAAAACATGTATTACTTAACTATGCAAGAGCTCACTAGAATACTAGTAGATATATATTACTTGGTGTTCAACAAATACAACCAAAATCCAAAAGTTAAATATTGGGTCTCTAAATACCTCACTTGATGCAGATCACGTAGATGATTGATTGCCAAGTTATCATCTGTAGTAAGTAGATCAGCATAAAGATGACCTATAAAACTTAAAACCATAGATAAATCAAGAATTAGTAACTAGCGGGATATAATGGTAGAAAACACATTATGCAAGCGAAGATAGTTAGAAAGAATATATAACCAGAAAGAAGGTTATTTTCATTAAGTAGAACATGGCAATGACATTCTTCTACCTTCGTGTTATATAATTCTTTCTTAAGGTACACCAGTACCATTGATTGAAATTTAAGGCAAGAAAACTGTGAGTGAATCAAATTGGATACAGGCCTACAATCAATCAAATTGGACACAAAACAAGCTCAAAGTGAAATTTAAGGCAAAGATATTTGCCTAGACTACCCTGAGTAGTAGCTCCACTGCAGGGGTCATGTGTCAACTGATTTCAAGTATGTTCTTGCAAGCTACAAAGATGTTCAGAATTACTTGCAATCTAGTTTTTGCAAGCTACATAGATGTTCAGAATTACTACTTATCTAGTAGTACTAACTAATGTTGAAAACAGATTATGAAGTAGTCCAGACTCTACATACACATATGTGATGAGCATTGAAGCATTCAATCTCCCAGGCTGTTCAGGATCATCAACCAAACTCAATCTACACCTAGAAACTACGGAAACGTTTCTTTCTTGTCTAGAAAAGCAGAGGGGCCTAACCTACAGGCTGACTTTTCCTAAGCTTCAAATGAATGTTGAGAACCAAATCAGCAAATAAACTTCCAATGTATCTATATATAACCAAAAACTTCAGGAGCATTCATTTTTGTTGCGAATCAGGAGCATTCAGCCATTCACCATTTTTTAGTAGCATTACAAGGATTCACAAGAAGAGATGAACAGAGGATAGACTAGCTTACCTGCCGACGGGATTTGCTGGCTCGTGATCGCCTCGTGGGCGTCCTTGCCGTGGGGAGCTCCGTCGCCTAGTGGATGCCGTCCGACAGCAGAGGAAGTGCATCCAATTACCCTCTCTTGGGCTAGAGTGATGTCTCAATATAACACCACATTTCTTGAACTTTCAGAGAACAAGGTTGATATCTCTAAGCGAGAATCTGTAAGAGGGGAAACAATAAACATCAATAAACCAATTTATCCTATCTAAGGCACGCAACAAAAAGCTAAGTGGCGGCTACTGCTTTCTCGGGCAGGGTGTATAAACTTAACAAAAATGAAAGTGCACTAGCACTATAGAGTCCGGTATATCCAGTTGCTAGGACAAGTACTAAGGTCTAAGACTGATATGCTACTAAATGATTGATTTTGCTGCTGCTCATGGACATAGACAGGAGCAAGCACACGGCAGGGCCATGAACCTACGCAAAGCAGCAATTTTTTCCAGCTCCATGGCTACATGTCTAGCGGAAATCAAGATACTACCTACTTGCAGAACTGAATCTACTATGCACATGTGGAGGCTATAGTTTCTTCATAAAACAAGTAAAAGAAGAGGATCTTAGTTTCCAACGTCACCTACTCTGGCATCCGGGGCACCGACGACGTGGGCGGCCCACCCATCCACTTGGGCTACAGCGACGCCGTGCCGTGCACTAACATTATCCTCTTCGGCGTCAAGCTGCTGCCTGCCTCCGGTGACACCATCGACAGCTGGAACGTGTACGACAACACCACAATGCCCGTTGTGCCGCCGGTGGCGTGCCACCATGGAGGGCGTGCCCAGGAACAACGCCAGCACCTTGAAGTGTTAGTGATGAGCGACCTGCGTGATTAGGCATCAGACGATTCGAGAAACAAACTTAATTAGTTCCTCTGTACATGGCAAAGACTCGACTAACAAGCTAGGCGCAGAATTCAGTAATGATGCCTATCTATATATGGACATGGATAATTAGTTCCTCTGTACTAATCACAACACGGCCGCTATGGCATGCAGTATCCAGTAAGGACGAAGTTTCAGTTGGGTTCGGAGGACATCGCAGTATCGAAGCAACAAATCTCGGGGGACAAGTCAGGTGCCATTCTAGCTACACGCGAGAGCTTCCATTGGAAACGCTCACAGTATCCGTGTGTGGAAGACTCACCTTTGACGACAACGCAGACGCAGGCCATGATTGACCTGCGTGAAGAGGGGCGGCGGCGGCGGCGTGGCGGAGAGCGGGGCAGCGGCCGCGGCGGACGCGAAGCGAGAGCCGACGCGCTGGGACAAGATGGGGGGGGCGAGGCCGCGGAAGAAGGGCGACTGGCGTGCCGCGCGGCCGCCCCTGTGCGCGGTGGTGGGGGTGCAGGAGAAGGAGGGGGAGGGAGCACCTATCCCTCTGGGTGCTAGTACTCGCCGGCGGCGAGTAGGTTGGGAGAGGAGAGGAGGTGGAAGAGAGGCCGGCGGTGGAGGGGATCTGGATCGGGGGTGGATTTCCTTTTTCTTTTTTTGGACAAACGGGGTGGGTGGAGTGGGACGGTTGGTGGCGCGGGGTGGATCGGGGGTGGGTGGTGCGGGAGTATACTAGTAGCGCGGGCGTATCACCTGCGCTACAGCTATACACATAGTAGTAGCGCAGGTTTTAGAACCCACGCCACTACTACGGTCTGTTTGCGGGGCATGGTTGGAGATATTTACTAGTAGCGTGTTTTTTTTGCCACGCGCTACCAGTAATATTTACTAGTAGTGCGGGTTAATATAGCACGCTACTAGTAAATAGCAGTAGCGCGTGGCAATATAGTGCGCTACTAGTAAGTGACTGTCTATAAGCTTTTTTCTAGTAGTGATGACCCACTCTGTTTTCTTTTCTTAGCCTGGGCCCTACAAAACACAGACTTCATGGTCAATTATATGCAAGGACAGTCTAGTAATAAGCAGGGAAAGGATATAAGGAAGTTTACCCCGGATTGATAACAAGGGGAGGCAGCTTGGTGGCGGTTGAGTCGCCAGACGAAGGAGTCTCCTGATACAATTTGATGGAACAATATGAGTAAAGGACGGCACAAGGTTAATATGTACAAATATAAACATAAGCCGGAAGTACCTCGTTGTGACGTTTTCGGCGAGCCGGGGTGTCAGGTAAGCCGGCCACCAGGTCTTCAGAGCCGTCGCTCCGGGTCTGACGTCTGGCGTCATGTTGTTGTTTCTTCAAAAGAAAGTCGGAGTCCAAGTGAGCAAGAGGATGTGAAAACTTAACTTTCTGGATGACCCGCCGGATTCTCTCTGTTGGTAGAGGTTCTGAGTCGGAGGAGATGATAGTTACCTCGGCCGCCCCGGCTTCACTGGCCTCCGCCTCTTCCTGAGAAGAGTCAGCGTCAATAAGTTGCATAAAAAGGTGACAAAGGGAATCAAGTTCTACCTTTGAGTCGTCCAGACCGAATAGCTCTTCGGTTGTTTGTTTCCTTCTATGAGCCGGAGCTTTAGCCTTGGTTGCCTTGTTTGCTTTGCTTTTCTTCTTGGAGGTAATGTTTAACCTGTTGTTCCAGAAGGAAGAGCCGGCCTACGTATAAGTATATACATTGGCAGAATGGTTAAAATGGAATACAATAAGGGCATTTAAGGAAAGAGTGAAGATTAGGGTGAAAAGATTCACCTCCGAAGCCGGGTTAAGTGCATAGAAGGGACTTAACCCTGTCTTGCTGCAGGCGGCTTGAGGTTCTCCCAGCAAGGGAGTCTGGTTGAAACGTTGAGGGTCACTCACTTCACCAGTATATTGACACATTAAGGCGTTGCAGCGGCTCAAAGGCAAAATACTCCAAGAGACCCAGCAGCGGGTCAGATCAACGCATGTTAACCCGTTGGCTAACAGGGCCCTTATCTTCGAAAAGGTTGGACCATACTGGATGCGCTGTGCAGCGGACATCCGGTCTAGGAGCTCGGTGTCGGTGCTGAGCCGGTAAGGACGATAACCCGACAGTGGATTCTCTCCTTCTGGGGAAGTGTCTTTGCAGTAAAACCAAGTTTTGTTCCAGTCCTTGGGATGACTTGGCAGAACTGCTGCAGGGAAGAGTACATCCCTCCGTCTTTGAAGAGTAACGCCTCCCAGCTCAAGACTCAGTCCATCCGCCATTTCTGTTTGGCGGTTGATGTAGAAATATTCCTTGAAGAGGTCAACAGACGGCTCTTCTTGCAGATAAGCTTCGCAGAGGGTTTGGAACTGACACAGGTTGGTGACAGAGTTGGGGCCAATGTCTTGGGGGTGCAGGTTGAATGAGTGTAAGGCGTCTTGGAAAAATCTAGACCCGGGTGGAGAGAAGCCACGGAGAAGATGGTCTGTGAACACAATGACTTCCCCATCCTCAGGCTTGGGAGTGTTTTCATTGCCTGGAACCCGCCAGTGGATAACATTCTGAGCTGGCAAAACTCCCATAGTGACAAAATCCTTGAGTGATTCCTCGGTCACCCAGGACCTTACCCAGTCACAGGAAGCTGGAGCTTTAGACATGGCGGCAACTTAAAAGACTGTGGAAGGGCATGAATATATGGCGGGTTAAAAATGTGTTATGACCAAGGCAGCTATGACTCTAAAAATGGTGATGGTATTTGGCGGGTCAGTATAAAATTATGAGCCGCCGAAGCAGGCCGCAATATGACAATGTGAGCCGGCAGTACGACGGCGGGTCAAGTTTGCCAGTGAGTATTGGAAAAATTGCTAAGTGTGGAAAAACAGATTCCCACAGCTACAGCTACCGAATTAAGATCTACGGGCGAGATAAAAGGAAAATATTTCCTAAACCTGAAAAGCCAGTGGAAGAACAGGCGGTTCCTATATGGATTATAGTGAGCAGATAATCGATAATGAGCATGGTATATTTACCAAGCGGGTGGCCGCATGGTTTGGCTAACGTTATAAAGCCTAAAAATGTATTTCTTCCCTGATCTATGAAGAACGCTCGGATGAGTGATGATGAACTCGAGGAAAACCCGATGAACTCGGGGAAAGCTTGAAGAATTAATGCAGATCTTAGAAAAGGGGAAAAATGGAACCTGAGAAGTGCAGATCGAGCGGCTCAAGCGCGGGAGTGCTCTGGACGCGATCAGGGTGATGCAGCAGCCTGAGTTGGAAATGACGGCAAGGACTGGACGGCACTGTCGGATTTCGGGCTCCGCAAAACCCTCAAGGTTCGAACACAGGGGTGTGTGTGAAGCTTCCCTGCAGCCTCGCCCAACTTAGCTCACTACACGATGGTGACTACGGCAAACTCGCACGATGACTAGGAAGAAGATGAACACGGTGGTTTACCCAGGTTTAGGCCGCTGCGAAGCGTAATACCCTACTCCTGCTTTGGTGGATTGCCTCTCGAGGAGATGTGGTGGATGAACTAGTACAGTGGTTTCGAGCCTCGCGAGGGTGCTCGAGCGGTGTTCTTGGCTCTCTGCCTTGTCTTATGTTGGCGTCTCTCCCCCCCCCCTCTACGGTGCAGCCTAGCCTCTATATGTAGCCGAGGCCCGGGTCCTCTTCCCTTATCACATTGGCGAGAAGGGATCCCACAACGGCCAAATTCAAAGGGGGGCAGGAGTATATCCCCGCCCTGTCCAAAGGTCGTCTTCTACTGCAAAGTAGCTGTCAATGATGCAGGGGTGGGCTCGGCGATGACATTCGTCCTGCGGGCCTCGTGGTCATGGTCTTGTTGCACCAGAATGGAAACCTTTGGGGGATGCTTTGGGAACCCGCATACGTCCTTGCTCCCTTTGCACTAAAGGGGAAACTACACCGCCTGGCGCGCTGGCGCCCGCCTGTCCTTCCTTGCGTCACCCTTGACTCCCGAGGCCGGGTTCTGCATAGAGATCTCCGCCACTCCGAAGGGGGCCTGGGGAGGCCCACTCCTTCCTGGTCTTGATGCCGCTTCCCTCATGAGGCTAGGGCCCTCGCGAGGGCCTTGTCTTGAGTTAAGCCGCGCCGGGCCGTGCTTGGTTGTCGAGGTGGGCCATGTCCTGGGCCGCGGGCAGGCAGGTCTGGGTACCCCCGTTCCAAGAATGCCGACAGTAGCCCCCGGGCCCAAGGCGCGCCCGAGTTGGCTTCTAGGCGAAGCCGTTGAAGGTAGCCCGAAGCGCCGCGGGCCCCGAACGCTTGCGGGCCGGGACTGGCGCGCGTCGTGTGGTGGATGTGGTGCGCCTGGGCGGCGATGCCCCCGCTCCCCGAGGGCGTTAGGAACCGCCCCAAGTCAGACTGATGCGACACCCGTGTGCTGCGCTGGCCATCATTGCCCTTCCTTGAATGCTGCTGCTTCCTCGGGCTTCCGCTCCTCGGGCCACGCGGATGTGACCCAACAATCGGCAGGCAAGGCGACACGGATGGGACTGCGCCGATCAAACCGCTCCTCGGCGCCCGAGAGGCGCACGATGCCTGCCCTCCCACGACGTTTCGCGGCCGTAGTTACGCCTATAAATCCACCCCGTCCCTGGTGGGGGTGGGGCATTGCAGTCTCGCGGTGTCTTCTTGTCTCCATCGTTCCACAGAAGGATCCTCTCCTCCTTCTTGCTCCTCCTCCCACATGGCGTCCAGAAGAAGTGCTGCAAGCGCGGGGAAGCATGCGGCTCTGCCGACCCCCTCGCCCTCTTCTGGACGCAGCGGCAGGGGGCCCTCGGGGTCGGCGCAAGCTCGCCGACACTGGGCCATGGTCGATGAGTGAGTACTCCACCGCTTCCCTCCTTCTTAGTCGACTCGTCCAGTGACCCTGGCATGACTCTTTCCTCCTTTTAGGGCGCCTGCGGCCAAGAAGCGTCTGGTTCGGTGAACTCCAGGAGGAAGTGGAGGAGCTGCGTGCCCAGCTAGCGACCGCCGAGTCCGCCTTCCAAGCCGCCCTCAGGGGCGAAGCGGAGGCCAGGGCGGAGCTGGCGTCCCTCCAGGCCCAGGTTCAGGAGGCGGCCGATGTCGTGCAGGCCGCCCAGGACAAGGCGACGCATGCCAGGCTGCTGGAATCCCAGTGCACCAAGCAGTACCTGGACAACGCCCACCGCGCGGCCGGTGCGGTGAGCCGGTTCGTCGGGGAAGTCCCCCGCGCTGTCGTGCGTGCGCGGCGACGGGGGCTATCTCGACTTCTTCCGGAAGTCGGTGGAGTCACTGGAGACCGGCGTCTACAGCGTGAACGTGGACAACGAGTCCGACGCACGCGACCTCCTCGACCTCGCCTTGACGCTTGTCTTCTCCAACCTGCGCCGCCACGCCCCGGAGCTCGACCTGCGGCGTGTCGGGGAGCGGGTGCCTGACGAGCTCGAGCGGCCCCTCCGGGATGAGGTGCGCCCCCACGTGGAGTCCTTGGTGGAGCGGTTCGTCCAAGTGCCCGCCTCTGGCGGGGAGGATGATTCCGACGACGAGGCGGCTGGCGGCACAGGTGGCGACAGCGACTCCTCCCTCTAAGCATCCCCTATCTTCTTTTCCTGGTGCCTGTAATATTTTGAAGAAGAACTCAGCCCTAGTGGGCGTTAGTCTTTTGCGTACCACCTTTGTTTGCGTCCTTCCTCGTGTTAAATTGCCGGTTGCCTGCTTGCCGTTGTCGTGGCTTAGTTTCCTCGTGTGGGGCTTGGCGCCGGTGCCGCCGCGGCCTGGCGACGGCGGCCGGTGGGGCCCTCATGAGGTGTCTCCTCCCGAGGTGCTGCTTGTGGCCACCGCTCCCCCGGTTGGTGGCCTTGCTGCTCATCATGGCTGGGTCCCTCCCCTCGTGCCATTCTTCTTGGCGCCTCAGGCCCCAGGGGGCTCGGTGGCTACGCGTGGCGCCCCGTAGTACTTAGCTTGTGGGGCGACGTCGATCTCGCGTGTCGCGAGGCTCGGCCGGGTTGTCCGAATAGCCCGCGATTCCTCCTGGGACGCCCCTCCTTTGACTGTGGGACGGTTTGGGGGCCCTTTCGGCACTCTGTGTCTGCAGGCCCCAGTCCCGCACATTTCCCGACCACCGTAGTGTATGACCGGATCACCAAGGATGCAACTACGAGGTTAGGCCTCGACACCCTTGATGTCGACCGGATCACCAAGCACGACATCAAGGGGGCGAGTGGCTATATGACCGGTAAGGCTCCTGAGGCGTGCTGCTCAAGAGCCCCGCTTGACGCTCAAGCCGCTCTATGTCGACAGGTCCCAGTCCTGCACATTTCCCGACCACCGTAGTGTACGACCGGATCACCAAGGATGCAACTACGAGGTTAGGCCTCGACACCCTTGATGCCGACCGGATCACCAAGGACGACATCAAGGGACGAGTTGCTATATGACCGGTAAGGCTCCTGAGGCGCGCTGCTTAGGAGCCCCCTTTGACGCTCGAGCGATCCCCCATTCCGTCCCGCCGGCTGCTGCCTCAGGAGGCACCGGGGCCTCCCGAGGCTCCATGTTGCGGTGCCGTGCTGTGGTCAAAGCCCTCGAGCGGGGGTCGACTGCCAAAAGATGCAAGTCCCTGAGGCGACAGGGCCTTGCTATCTAGCTCCGAGACGCCTCGGGGAGGGCCGGACCGCACGGCCCCTTGTGAAACACCAAACCAAAAAAAGAGAGTCCAAGACCGATAAAACGAGAGAGCATTGAGAGAAAAGTCCCCACCCCTTTTTCTTTTAAATATAAAGTTCTGAAGTCCTCAGACTTCATTGCAAAAAGTGGCGATTCGAACACAAAAAGAAGCAAGCAACCGCCGTGTCCGGCACCTAGGCTAGTCTTATTCTTCGTCTTCCCCCAGCGCTGAGCGTAGGGCATCCATGTTGCATGGGCATAGCCATTGGAGGGCAGTGTTCAATTGTCTGCCAGCGCGGAGCATGGGACTTCCACATTGTGTGGGAGGGAACCCCTCCGCGTCCTTGGGGGGCTCTGGGCATATACAGCCCACTCATTATTACGTGAGAGTGTCACGGCCGTAGATAGCTGGGCAAGACCCCGGGCGCATGGCCCGGTTGCTCCCCATCTCCGTCAAGAGCCATCCCGTGCATTTCTGCTCGGTTGCGCGCCTCTATGACCCAAACCCGAACGCATTGCTCCCCGCGTAGCCGCAGGATTGCGCTCCCGCGGCCCAAACATGCGCACAATGCATCCGGCGCAGTCATAGAGGTGTTTTGTCGATGAAGCCGCCTCGAGGGCCTTGTGAGGGCCAGCCTCCCGAGGCTGCGCCGGTGTCCCAGCTACCGCGGGTGGCCCGCGCTACTTGCGTCTTGCTGCCCCCCCAGGCCATCACTCCTGAGGCCCGAGGGCTCGGCCCGGCGTTGCTTGCTCGCACAGGCGACGGCTTACGCCGTGCCCCGCGGGCCCAAGGGCGTCCTCCCTCTTGCTCCCGCCCGCGTCGTCCAGGCCCGGTGCTCCGTCGTGGGAAGCCCCGAGGCCCGGTTTGGGGAGGACGCCCGGGGCTCTCCCTATTCTTGGGGGGTGTTGGCGCCTGCGGTACGCGCCTGATCCGGGCTGGCGTCCCTAGGTATGACGTAGCGTGGTACATAGGGCTCCACATAAGGGCTCGGTTCTCCTCCTGAGCCATCTGGCGGGACGCCGGGGACGGCTCCTCCAGGCGGTGGCGGGGCACCGCCCTGCGCGCGTAGCCCACAGACCCTCCTGTGGCGAGCCTCGGAGCGAAGTTGCTTACCTCTGCCACCGCCGTTGGGTGGGCCGCGCATCTCCTGGCGTGGGTTGCTTCCTTGGCGATCCGACGCGCCTCCGCCGTTGTTGCTTGTTTGTCCGGACGCCTGCGCCGCCTGTTCCCTGCGCAGGATGGCGCGCACCCACCTGGTCAACCCAGGTTGTCGAAGTTCCACTGGTTCACAGAGGCGCGTGTTGGCGCACGCGTGGGGCGCCCCGTTGTTTCCTCCGCGCGCACGGTCATCATGGTCGGGCTGTGCCCCGAGACCGGTCACCGGAATCCGGAGGAGAAGGAGCACGGCGTGTGGTGGGCCCCGCTCGGGCCCGCCCAGGGCTGGGAGGGGCACACCGTCGGCGGGCTGGGGGACAGGCACGGCGGATGAGCCCCCAGCACCCGAAGAAGAGTGAGGACCCACGGCCCTCCGCGCAACGGTGACCAGCTCCGTGACGTGGTCGGCCCATGCGTCGAAGCCCCCGTGCGTCGGGCGATGACGGAGCATCTCGCTCGCCAGCAGCAGCGCATCGTGCGCGTCGAGGTCGCCCACGTAGGTGCGGCACGTTGGTGATGCTGAGCGTGCCGCCCGCCCGCCGTGTGTTTGGGCGGTGCGAAGGACTGCGACGGTGGAGGCGATACTGGCGGCTTGATATTGACCGCCCAGCACTATGCCGCTGGGGCGTGGGTCTCCGGCGGTAGCAGTGGGGTCGATGGAGGCTGACCCGCCGCGGCCGGGGGAAGCTTGTTGGGCGCCGTGGAACGGGGGGGGGGGAGAGCGAGGCTTGAAGAAGACTCTAACACGCCCCCTACCTGGCATGCCAAATGTCGGATTTTGGGCTCCGCAAAACCCTCAAGGTTCGAACACAGGGGCGTGTGCGAAGCTTCCCTGCGGCCTCGCCCAACTTAGCTCGCTACACGATGGTGACTACGACAAACTGGCATGATGACGAGGAAGAAGATGAACATGGTGGTTTACCCAGGTTCGGGCCGCTGCGAAGCGTAATACCCTACTCCTGCTTTGGTGGATTGCCTCTCGGGGAGATGTGGTGGATGAACTAGTACAGTGGTTTCGAGCCTCGCGAGGGTGCTCGAGCGGTGTTCTTGGCTCTCTGCCTTGTCTTGTGTTGGCGTCTCTCCCCCCCTCTACGGTGCAGCCTAGCCTCTATATGTAGCCGAGGCCCGGGTCCTCTTCCATTATCACATTGGCGGGAAGGGATCCCACAATGGCCAAATTCGAAGGGGGGCAGGAGTACATCCCCGCCCTGTCCAAAGGTGGTCTTCGTCTGCAAAGTAGCTGTCGATGATGCAGGGGTGGGCTCGGCGATGACATCCGTCCTGCGGGCCTCGTGGTCGTGGTCTTGCTGCACCAGAATGGAAACCTTTGGGGGATGCTTTGGGAACCCGCGTACGTCCTTGCTCCCTTTGCACTAACGAGGAAACTTCACCGCCTGGCGCGCTGGCGCCCGCCTGTCCTTCCTTGCGTCACCCTTGACTCCCGAGGCCGGGTTCTGCATAGACATCTCCGCCGCTCCAGAGGGGGCCTGGGGAGGCCCACTCCTTGCTGGTCTTAATGCCGCTTCCCTCGCGAGGCTAGGGCCCTCGCGAGGGCCTTGTCTTGAGTTAAGCCGCGCCGGGCTATGCTTGGTTGTCGAGGTGGGCCATGTCCTGGGCCACGGGCAGGCAGGTCTGGGTACCCCCGTTCCTAGAACGCCGATAGGCGCGGGACAGCTTCAGCGGCGCGGGCGTCTGGAGGAAGAAGAAGAAGGCAGTGACGGGGAAAGTGAAAATGATGGGCCCCCTGTGCCTATTTATAAGGGGGTGATGGAATAGCAACAGTCCGGTGCGGGAATCGAGGAGACACGATGACGATTGACAAAGAAAGTGCCTCGATTCTCGGGCTGGTCATATTAATGAAAAAGATCCATTGTGACGTCAGGGGAATCTTTTTGATTTTCCTGAGATGACGTCATGGCGGTTCATGAAGATTTGTCAAAGAATTCAAGATCCGCCAACCAGAAAACTTGAAGATTGACATGAACTGGTTCAAATCAATCTGGGGCCTAATGTTGGGGATATAACCCCATGGTGAGACCCACCCAGGTGGGGCCGGGTCATGAGGTTGGCGGCTTAGCAGTAAGGCTTGGAAGTAACTTACCCAATGGGCCTGGAGGCCTAGAACCAGAAGACAATGTGTAACCCGGTGGCGTAAGCCGCCGGTGGCGGCTTGCCAGACAAGGCAGGAGTAGTTAGAGGTGAGGTCGGTTATCAAGTATGACCCAGCCCTGACTCTTGTAAGCCCAGGGCCTCGACCTGTGTATATAAAGGCGGGTTACCTGGGCGGCTTAGACCTCGAATCCTTTGATCGAGTACTAGGTCAAGTGAATCTGCTCCCTTGTAATCGATATCCAATCAATACAATTCAAAGCAGGACGTAGGCTATTACCTCCTTCGAGAGGTGCCGAACCTGGGTAAACCTATGTTGTGGCACCCCGATAGAGGGCCGACGCACGCCAGCCCCAGGATAAGACCTGGCGCACGTCAAAGACATGATACAGCAATTCCAAGCACAAAATGGCTTTATTATATGAAATGGAGTATTACAATACTGTTGCTTACAACAATATTACATAGCTCCAAGGCTAACTAAATGGCAGCGGAGGTCTTGGTTCAGCGGATACGACTTCTCTGGCTGAGCTCCATAACTCACAGGACTGGCTGGGTTACGATCTAGCACGACGGACCTTCTCCTGCAACTGGCCACGTGCAAAGCCAGGTGAGTACTTTGAATGTACCCGCAAGACAACCAAATACATAGCATCCAAACAAGTAGATGACAAAGCAAGCCCTATGCTTATATAAGAATTTATTCTAAACATGGCATGGACTTAACTGGAAAACATGGATCAAGCATGGCATAACATGGATCTGGCATATAATCCACATAACATAGCATGGCAATGATCACACTAGGTACTTAAAGAACTTGCTGTTACCGAATACCAACTTACTCTCTTTTGGGTTGTCCCACAACCCTCGAAATACTCATGACTCAATGGGCACCTCCGAACACAAGACAAGTTCTTCCATCATTGTTATCACTGTTACGGTTGACCACCTAGTGAGGTCTGGACGGACTGTCCAATACCGTGGATGCGGCTATTCGAATAGATTTTTACACTCTGTAGAGGTTGTGCACTTTACCCACACCATGGAGCACCTGACCTCGTGATCCCATTCGGGTGGACCAGTGTTGCTCCAATGAAACCTGCCTAACCCGTGCCTCTCCCATCGTACCACCGGCATTCATCCTCCCCCGGAGTCCTGCCTTGGGTGGCCCCTGTGTCACCTCATGACACCTGCCACCGTCGTGGCCAAACAACTGTCCCAAACGGGGACTCCCGGGCTAAACACTCAACTGGGCTCACAGGGTTATCGCCTCCTACCTGATCAGGGTAGCATGCGCGCATAACCTTCCCTCTTTGGTGGTACCGATAAAAGAGCACAAAGCCAGACCAAGTCAAGGCCGTCCCATACCGGCAAATGTGGCTGCACAGATAAGTCTGGACAGGTGGCTCTTGATCAACCAACTAAGTTCAATTTATAAATTCGACTCAACATATCCATCATCGTACCATTACATTGACAATTATAAGTGCTAACAATTACTTACAATAGCATAGCAAGATCATAGTACTGGTAATCATGTCATGAGATCAAACCATATCACTAACATAATAATATCGTTAACAATATTATTATTAGTATGGCAATATGAAAACAAGACATGGCATTAGATGAAAAGTAATGCTAGTATCTAATACCGATGTCATCACAGGTGTATGCAAATGCAGACTAACAAGTGATACAGATGAACACACAGGGTGCAAGAAAAGTCATCACGCAAGTCCAGAGCTCGTGATAAGAGATTGGCTTGCCTGGGGGTCGATGAATAAGCCGGGAAGAAGTGTGATCAAACTCTGGAGAGATTTGCCAGAAAAGTTTCCCTCTCGGAGGGGCTGTTCGAAGGACAAGGGCAAAATGGTCATTTTCATAGTGTGAAAACATTATGAAAATGATGTCATCGGAACGGGCTCGACGATATGAAGACGTGGGCGTTGGTTTTACCTCAATCGGAGTTACGGTCGTGGAGATATGCCCGTTCGTTCGTTAGGCAGAGAAATACGCTTTCAGTAGCTGAAAGTGGAATCCAGAGAGGGCACCTCCACTTACTGGCCGGGCCCGGACCTTGGGCCACTTACGGGTGGACCCGGCCTAACCTCTCTCTCTCTTTTCCCCTGGTCTTCTCCTTCTCCGACCGGAGCAGCAGCAGAGGCGGGCCGACGCCGGCGTAGCCGCGGCAGGGGGACGCGGGAGGACCGGCCGACGAGCTCTCTGGAACCGACGCTCCTCGCCACGCCTGGTGGTGGTCGCCAGGGAGGCAGGGGGCCCTGGGAAGGGATGCCCACGGGCGGCAGGAGCGGCGGCCATGGCCGCGCAGGGAGCTTCTTCGGCGGTGCTTCCCCGAGCCAGAGGAGGACGGAGGCGATCTTGCGGGGTCCTGGGAATGCTGAGGACGACGATGGGGATGAGAGGTAGGGTTAGGGCACCGGAATTTCTCACGGACGCAGGCGGCAGAGCCTCGGCCATTGCAGGGGAGGAGCTTCCAGGAGCTTGATTGGAGGAGGGGGCTGGGCTTGCTGGCGAGGCAGGGCTCGAGGGCGTCCATTTATAGCTGCAGGGAGGACGTCGCGACGCCGGACGGAGCTTCGGGACGGCGGCGCCATGTCGGCGATTCGATGGAGCACCGGTGGTCGGCAGAAGCGTCCACGAGCTCTGGGATGAAGAAGGAGGGGTCCATATGGGCACGCGTATGGTGGAGAGCTTGCCGGAGCGCCCAGACAAGCTGGAACTTGCTGGAGCCGAGCTCCCAAAGTATCTGGCACGCGGTGCACCATTTTGCGTGTTCTGCACGTGGTCACCGTGTGGCCACGGCGTTCACACTCCCCACTTAGACAATCCTTGTCTAGGGCATTCTACACACTTCAAATGGATGATCTGAATCCTTGGATAAATACAGAGCTCTCTGTTGTGGCCACACACTGTTCAAACATGTGCTGGCAGCAAGGTGTTTGACATGTGTTGTGGCCAGCACAGAGCTCCTCTTGGCATGGTGTTTGGGCAGGCTTGGTATTACCCTAGAGTGACTATCATGGCCAAATCTCAGCTCAAATAAGCAACTCTAGATGGTACCTCCTTTGCAAAGTGCTAGACTGGACAGAAATAGAAACCAGATGGTTCTGAGGAATTGGCTAGATAAAAATGGCGCAAATTTGGTGGAGACCAATGATTTAGGCATAAGGATGCATGATACGTCTCCAACGTATATATAATTTTTTATTGTTCCATGCTATTATATTATCTGTTTTGGATGTTTTATATGCACTAATATGTTATTATATATTATTTTTGGGACTAACCTATTAATCTAGAGCCTAGTGCCAGTTTCTGTTTTTTTCCTTGTTTTTGAGTATTGCAGATAAGGAATATTAAACGGAGTCCAAATGGAATAAAATCTTCGGAATGATTTTTCTTGGACCAGAAGCAACCCAGAAGACTTGGAGATGAAGGCAGGGGAGCCGCCGTGTGGCGACAAGCCACAGGGGCGCGCCCCCTAGACTTCTGGCCCCACGGCAGCCCCCCTAACCCTATTCTTCGGCCTATAAATTCCCAAATATTCCCTGGATACACAGGAGAGCCACAAAAATACTTTTCCGCTGCCGGAAGCCTCTGTTCCCGTGGGATCCAATCTTGGAGCCTTTTCCGGTAATCTGCCGGAGGGGAATTCGATCACGGAGGGCATCTACATCAACTCCATTGCCCCTTCGATGATGCGTGAGTAGTTTACCACAGACCTTCGGGTCCATAGCTAGTAGCTAGATGGCTTCTTCTCTCTCTTTGTTCTTCAATACCATGTTCTTCATGATCTTCATGGAGATCTATCCGATGTAATACTCTTTTGCGGTGTGTTTGTCGAGATCCGATGAATTGTGGGTTTATGTTCAGATTATCTATGAATATTATTTGAATCTTTTATGAATTCTTATATGCATGATTTCATATCTTTTCAAGTCTCTTCGAGTTATTGGTTTGGTTTGGCCAACTAGATTGGTAATTCTTGTAATGGGAGAAGTGCTTAGTTTTGGGTTCAATCTTGCGGTGTCCTCACCCAGTGACAAAGTAGGGGTAGCGAGGCACGTATTGTATTGTTGCCATCGAGGATAAAAAGATGGGGTTTTCATCATATTGCTTGAGTTTATCCCTCTACATCATGTCATCTTACCTAATGCGTTACTCTGTTCTTCATGAACTTAATACTCTAGATGCAGGCAGGAGTCGGTCGATGTGTGGAGTAATAGTAGTAGATGCAGAATCGTTTCGGTCTACTTGACACGGACGTGATGCCTATATGCATAATCATTGCCTTCGATATCTTCATAATTATTTGCTTTTCTATCAATTGCTCGACAGTAATTTGTTCACCCACCGTATTATTTGCCTTCATGAGAGAAGCCTCTAGTGAAACCTATGGCCGCCGGGTCTATTTTCCATATTATATTTTCAGATCTATAAACCAAAAATACCAAAAATACTTTGCTGCAATCTTTTTACTTTTAGTTCACTTTTCGTTTTAGCAATCCTATCTATCTCTATCAGATCTCATCCTTGCAAGTAACCGTGAAGGGATTGACAACCCCTTTATAGCGTTGGGTGCAAGTGTTTGATTCTTTGTGTAGGTACATCTATTGGGGACTTGCTTGTATCTCCTACGGGATTGATACCTTGGTTCTCAACAATTGAGGGAAATACTTATCTACTTTGCTGCATCACCCTTTCCTCTTCAAGGGAAACAAACGCATGCTCAAGAAGTAGCAAGAAGGATTTCTGGCGCCGTTGCCGGGGAGATCTACATCAAGCCTACCAAGTACCCATCACAAACTCATCTCTTGCATTCACATTAGTTGCCATTTGCCTCTTGTTTTCCTCTCCCCCACTTCTAAAATGATTTTCGAAAAGATTTTCCTTTTTATTCATCCCCTTTTTCGTTTGCCCCTTTCCCACTGGATCTCTTATTTGTTGCTATGTCTAGCGTTACTACTTCCCCTTTGTCACCAGATTTTGAAGTTCTATACTTCAAACAAAAACAAGGGGAAAATTTGAAAGATGCCTGGTATCGGCTAATGGAATCTTATCGTATCTCCAATCTAAAAGGAGATGCCAAAATTTTGCTTAGAAATTTTTACATTGGATTGGCTTTGCATCATTGAGAGCTTTTAGATTTGCCTCAAAAGGGAATTTTTATTGAGCTAGATACGAACGCTGCTTATGAAGTTTTGGAGGGGATTTTGGGGGTTCCTCCACCCAACAAAGGGCTTGCCTTATCACAAGAGGGAGTTCAAATTCTCGACAAATTGAGTGACTTACATAAGCACTTGGTCGAATTACAACAATATCACGAACCCCTTAAACATATTAGTGGGAACCTCAATCGCTTGAATACTTTGATTACCCTTTGCAATAAGCGTTTGGATATTTTGGATATTAAGATGGTTTCTTCCCCTACAAATCCGGGGAAGAGGAAAGAGCCTCCCGGATTTGAAAAGGCCCTCACAAAAGTAGCCAATACCAAAGATGATAATACCTAGATCTATTGCGTTATGCCTAGCTAGGGGCGTCAAACAATAGCGCTTGTTGGGAGGCAACCCAATTTTATTTTTATGCTTTTGTTTTTGCTTATTTTTTTGAGTTTTCCACACATTATTACCTCTGTAATAATTGTGTTTTCTTGTTTAAATTAGTGTTTGAGCCAAGTAAGACCTTTGGGATGGTCTACGGTGTTTGTGATTTGATTTTACTGAAAAACAGAAACTTTTGCTCTCAGTACAGGAATTTTATAAATTCACTGGAACGTGATTTTGATCTGAAATGTTGACACAAGATTGATATACAAATTTCCCTGATTGTCCTAATTTTTCAGAATTTTTGGAATTACAGAAGTATTCGAAGTCTACAGATTTCTACAGACTGTTCTGTTTTTGACAGATTCTGTTTTCTTTGTGTTGTTTGCTTATTTTGATGTATCTATGGGTTGTATCGGGGGGTATGAACCATGGAGAAGTTGGAATACAGTAAATATTACACCAATATAAATATAGAATGAGTTCACAATAGTACCTAAAGTGGTGATTTATTTTTCTTATACTAATGGATCTCATGAGTTTTCTGTTGAGTTTTGTGTTGTGAAGTTTTCAAGTTTTGGGTAAAGATTTGATGGACTATGGAATAAGGAGTGGCAAGAGCCTAAGTTTGGGGATGCCCAAGGCACCCCAAGCCATATTCAAGGATACCAAAAAGCCTAAGCTTGGGGATGCCCCGGAAGGCATCCCCTCTTTTGTCTTCAATCCATCGGTAAATTTACTTGAGGCTATATTTTTATTCACCACATGATATGTGTTTTGCTTGGAGCGTCTTGTATGATATGAGTCTTTGCTTTTTAGTTTGCCACAATCATCCTTGCTGCACACATCTTTTTGAGAGATACACGCTGAATCGTGAATTTATTAGAATATTCTATGTGCTTCACTTATATCTTTTGAGCTAGGCAATGTTGCTCTAGTGCTTCACTTATATCTTTTTAGAGCACGGTGGTGTTATATTTTATAGAAATTATTGAACTCTCATACCTCACTTATATTATTTTGAGAGTCTTTAAAACAGCATGGTAATTGGTTTAGGTTATGAATTTAGTCCTAATATAATGGGCATCCAAGAGGGATATAATAAAAACTTTCATATAAAGTGCATTGAATACTATGAGAAATTTGATTCCTTGCATATAGTTTTGAGATATAGAGATGGTAATATGAGAGTCATGCTAGTGAGTAGTTGTGAAATGGAGAAATACTTGTGTTGAAGTTTGTGATTCTCGTAGCATGCACGTATGGTGAACCGTTATGTAACGAAGTCGGAGCATGATTTGTTTAATGATTGTCAAACTTTGTGTGAGGGTCGGGAGCGCGCGATGGTAAACTCCTACCAACCTCTCCCCTAGGAGCATGCGTCTAATACTTTGCTTCGATAACTAATAGACTTTTGCAATAAGTATGTGAGTTCTTTATGACTAATGTTGAGTCCATGGATTATACGCACTCTCACCCTTCCACCTTTGCTAGCCTCTCTAGTACCGTGCAAGTTTCGCCGGTGCATCAAACCCACCTTCCTCAAAACAGCCACCATATATTTTCCTCAAAACAGCCACCATACCTACCTATTATGGCATTTCCATAGCCATTCCAAGATATATTGCCATGCAACTTCCACCGTTCCGTTTTTCATGACATGCACCATCATTTTCATATTGCCTTGCATTCGTAAGCATTCATATAGAGTCATGTTTTGTTCTAGGTATCGAGTTGTTAGTAAATAAAAGTGTGATGATCTTCAGCATTAGAGCATTGTCCCGTGAGAGAAAAGGATGATGGAAACTATGAATCCCTCACAAGTTGGGACGAGTCTCCGGACTTTATAAATAATAAAAGAGGCCAGCGAAGCCCAAATAAAAAAAAGAGGCCAAAGATGCCCACCAAAATAAAAAAAGAGAAAAAATGAGAGAAAGAGAGAAGGGACAATGACACTATCTTTTTCCACACTTGTGCTTCAAAGTAGCACCATGATCTTCATGATGGAGAGTCTCTTATTTTGTCACTTTCATATAGCTAGTGGAATTTTTCATCATATGCACAACCACTTAGTTTCTTTTTGAGCTTTCATACACTTATAACTCTAGTACATCCGTTGCATGGCAATCCCTACTCACTCACATTGATATCTATTGATGGGAATCTCCATAGCCCGTTGATTCGCCTAGTTGATGTGAGACTATCTTCTCCTTTTTCCTTGCAACCTCCACCATATTCTATTCCACCTATAGTGCTATATACATGGCTCACGCTCATGTATTGCATGAGAGTTGAAAAGGTTTGAGAACATAAAAGGTGTGAAACAATTGCTTGACTTGTCGTCGGGGTTGTGCATGATTTAGATACTTTGTGTGGGGAAGATGGAGCATAGCCAGACCATATGATTTTGTAGGGATAACTTTCTAAGGCCATGTTATTTCGAAAGGACGCAATTGCCTTGTTGGTGTGCTCGAAGTATTACTATTTTTATGTCAATATTAGACTTTTGTTTTGAATCTTATGGATCTGAATATTCATGCCACAATAAAGAATATTACATGGATAAATATGTTAGGTAGCATTCCACATCAAAAATTCTGTTTTTATCATTTACCTACTCGAGGACGAGCAGGAATTAAGCTTGGGGATGCTTGATACGTCTCCAACGTATCTATAGTTTTTGATTGTTCCATGCTATTATATTATCTGTTTTGGATGTTTTATATGCATTAATATGTTATTTTATATTATTTTTGGGACTAACCTATTAATCTAGAGCCTAGTGCCAGTTTCTGTTTTTTTCCTTGTTTTTGAGTATTGCAGATAAGGAATATTAAACGGAGTCCAAACGGAATAAAATCTTCGGAATGATTTTTCTTGGACCAGAAGCAACCCAGAAGGCTTAGAGATGAAGGCAGGGGAGCCGCCGTGTGGCGACAAGCCACAGGTGCGCGCCCTAGGGGGGGCGCCCCCTGGCTTGTGGCCCCACGGCAGCCCCCCTAACCCTATTCTTCGGCCTATATATAAATTCCCAAATATTCCCTGGATACACAGGAGAGCCACGAAAATACTTTTCCGCCGTCGGAAGCCTTTGTTCCCGTGAGATCCAATCTTGGAGCCTTTTCCGGTAATCTGCCGAAGGGGGATTCAATCACGGAGAGCATCTACATCAACTCCATTGCCCCTCCGATGATGCGTGAGTAGTTTACCACAGACCTTCGGGTCCATAGCTAGTAGCTAGATGGCTTCTTCTCTCTCTTTGTTCTTCAATACCATGTTCTTCATGATCTTATTGGAGATCTATCCGATGTAATACTCTTTTGCGGTGTGTTTGTTGAGATCCGATGAATTGTGGGTTTATGTTCAGATTATCTATGAATATTATTTGAGTCTTTTCTGAATTCTTATATGCATGATTTCTTATCTTTGCAAGTCTCTTCGAGTTATTGGTTTGGTTTGGCCAACTAGATTGGTAATTCTTGCAATGGGAGAAGTTCTTAGTTTTGGGTTCAATCTTGCGGTGTCCTCACCCAGTGACAAAGTAGGGGTAGCGAGGCACGTATTGTATTGTTGCCATCGAGGATAAAAAGATGGGCTTTTCATCATATTGCTTGAGTTTATCCCTCTACATCATGTCATCTTACCTAATGCGTTACTCTGTTCTTCATGAACTTAATACTCTAGATGCAGGCAGGAGTCGGTCGATGTGTGGAGTAATAGTAGTAGATGCAGAACCGTTTCGGTCTACTTGACACGGACGTGATGCCTATATGCATAATCATTGCCTTGGATATCTTCATAATTATTCGCTTTTCAATCAATTGCTCGACAGTAATTTGTTCACCCACCATATTATTTGCCTTCATGAGAGAAGCCTCTAGTGAAACCTATGGCCCCCGGGTCTATTTTCCATATTATATTTTCAGATCTATAAACCAAAAATACCGAAAATACTTTGCTGCAATCTTTTTACTTTTAGTTCACTTTTCGTTTTAGCAATCCGATCTGTCTATCTCTATCAGATCTCATCCTTGCAAGTAACCGTGAAGGGATTGACAACCCCTTTATAGCGTTGGGTGCAAGTGCTTGATTCTTTGTGTAGGTACATCTATTGGGGACTTGCTTGTATCTCCTACTGGATTGATACCTTGGTTCTCAACAACTGAGGGAAATACTTATCTACTTTGCTGCATCACCCTTTCCTCTTCAAGGGAAACCAACGCATGCTCAAGAAGTAGCAATGCACTGTAAAAATTTCATACAATTTGCTTACTCCTCAATGGTACTTCCTTCACAGTGCTTTGATCTGGACAGAAGCTTGGTAAATTTACTGAGGAAGATTGGCTAGATCAAATGGGCTGGTTTTTGGTTTCCAAGGGTAATATATCATAATGAATCACCCTGCAAAATTTCAGCCCAAGGAGATCAAGGAATCAAGCACTTCCTTTGCAAACAGAAAATCTGGACAGGATTTGCAAATGGGTGTTGTGCTCAAAATTTAAATTGTTGAACTTGATATTTTGATGGAAATGGTGAAGATATGGGTTGGAAAAGCTCCATAAATTATTGGGGATTTTTCCTAGCTACCAAAATGGTAGTTCCTTTGGAAAGGCTCCAAATTGGAATATTGGCTTTAAATAGGAAAATGCAATTTCCCTTATTTAATTATGGCCAATATTTTTATCTGAGCTCAATATGATCACAAAGAATGTCTCCACAAGTTTTCATGAACTTTGGAGATGGATAGATATTTTCCTGGATTTAATTCCTCAGAAAGGCAGAAAAAGGAATTAATTCTAGATGAAAAATATTGCATATGACTTGGCAATATTTTTGCACATCTAGGGTGTATGAGTGAAGGAGGATCTCTGGAAATTTTGGAAGGATTAACAAAGCGAGCGAAATGATAGCTCCTTTGTAAACACAAAGGCAGGATTTCCAGTTCCAATATTTTGGAACTAGGGTTTAAATGAGATTCGGGGTTTACTGACGGAAGGTTGGTTGGCACAAGTGCATGGGAAAGGCACTGAGAAGTTGGGGATTGTCTGGATTCACCTGGTTACTTACTAGATTCCAGAGGAAAAAATTTGGGAGAGAAAAGCTAGGAAGGAATAACAGCACAAAAACCGATAACCCGATTTTTAGGGTGTTACAAACCTTCCCCCCTTAGAAGAATCTCGTCCTCGAGATTCCTAGAGTTAGCTTAGAACAAATATTACGCCTCCTGGAAAAATCTCTGGGTTGGGTCTTAACCCTGTGGTTGAAAATAACCGGGTTAAGAGTACCGAAAACTGGTACACCCAAATCGAGATATGGATATCGCGGGATCTACTCCACAGGTAGGGGCCGCTGGGTTTCCCTCGTAGCCCTGTCATTTTTAGAAAAAGCAGAATTCCCTTTTTCCAAAAATGCTCAGGGCACCACAATGAACAGTGGCCTCTCTCGCTGTCAGGTGGGCCTAGGGTCCACTGGCAGCCTTCTTCTTCTTTCTCCGGCCAACGGCTCTCTCTCGCTCTTGTGCTGTCCTGTGTGCGCCTAGGCACTGCGCATGCCTAGCTCCTGGGGCACAAATCACCCTACGATGATAGTGCACGGCATGCACGAGGCCAACGCAGAGAGCACTCCCATCGCGGGCCAACGCCGGTCGGCACTGCTCGCAGATTCGCCTCCTAGATGCCGGTGATCGAGCGACGCACGATCTCCTGGACCTTGCTCACCGTACATCGGGCTGGGGCTATAAAAACGATCGCAGTTTCTTCTTCTTCCCTCCACCTCGCACCCTACCTCACTTCTTCTTCCTCTTTTCCTTCTCCTTCTGGTTGCGTGAGCGCGAGGCAAGGCATTAATGGCGGACGTGGGTTCGGAGCTGATCACGATCCTCCTGGCTGGTCTACTGGCGGCATTTGTTGGCTCCTCACTGCTGCTGTGTGCGATGATCCTCGATGATCGCCGGGATGCTGCTACCAGAGTGGTGGCTGGTGGTCATCTACGCCGTCTCAGGCCGGCGGAATAAGCGCGGGCTGCGGCGGTGAGGGGGCAGCCTGTCAACATCACACAAGACGGTGACAGAGGCGCCGCTGGGTCTGTGGTTAGTGCGGTGTGGTCAGCGAGGCTCTACCAGTGTGGAGGCCACGCTGCTGGTTGCTCCTCGCTGAACGACATCCACAATGAGGGGGTGTTGTGGTGGAATCAGGGTTTCGATCTTGGACTAGAAGGGTTGTAACGGTTTCTGTTGCAATAAAATTTCTCAGAATTTCTCCAAGACTGCAACTGGGTTCTGGGAAAAAAAATTGGGACCGGGGAATTATTGGATAGAGCTGGTTTTCCAGAACGCTGGGTTCGGGACAGGCAAATTTTGCAAGCACGGATAGGTATGGATAGGTGACTTTGCATTCTGCTCGAGTACTGCTGCGACTGTACTCAGGAGAAGGAACTTGCCGTGCCGACATTGCTCACATGATACACATGCAGCCTATTCAGACTAATATGCAAGCAGATGCAGAATGCACATGGTAGCAAAATGCAGGCAGAAGAAAGAAACATATGGAGCAGATTACACTAAGGTGTTTTAATGCTAGTGGGTGTATGTACTCATGGTATACATCCACCTACACCAGCTCGCATTTCATTAAGGACTCTGGGCGAGTCCGTTGTTATTAAGTGTAAGTGCTCTACTGACTAAAATCTTGTTAAGAATCCACTGCCAGCTCTGTTAAACATTTCTGCTTAATAGAGTGACAGATGAACCAGGCACACAGAGCAAACAGGCATACATAACATTACAACAGGACACAAGCACAAGTAGTACAAGCAGTACAATCATACAACAACACACAGCCTTACTAGGTAGCTAACAGCAACAACTCACTCCGAACTACAGAATCCTAAACCTAGACGCAGGCGGAGAAACAGTCTGCGCAACACACATACTCGCGGCATCTCCTGGCTTCGATCACTGCCGGAGCCACAAATGGGCCTACTCTTGCTGGGGCTCTCTTGGGGGACGAAGGCTGAGCCAACTTCTGTCTTCATTGTCAGACACCTCTATGGGTTGGGGCTCAACTGCTGGAGCTGCAGTGGGAACTTGACGGAACACATCCCGACGACGAAGTCGCCGGATAGCTCCTTGAATGGAATTTGGGTGGATGTTGCCTAGTTGATATAGGTCCACAGATTGCGAGAGTGGTACTAGCTGCGAAGGTGGCACTGGGTTTGGCAACAGGGAATGGGTGGCCTGGGATGCAATTTGACGAGCCGCACGGTATGCTCCCGTAACAACCCGTGTGGTGTCTTGGTCAATGGCTTTGAACTATCTAAGAATGCCGAAGAGTAGTAGTCCCTGGGCAGCAATGAACTGGACCAGTCGAGCTATTGCTGGTTCAGCGTCTCCAACTGCGCTGGAGGACTCGCAACCTGTGTCGGACGAAGAGGGAAAATAGCGGAACTCCTGCATCTCTGTTACTTGCGAAAACTGGAAACGAAGACGGGTGATGGCTTCCGTGGCAGCTATCTGGACAGCCAACGCGGGGGTGGGCATGGGTTTGCCCCAAAAATTCATGGGCTTCCCATCCGCTGTTGGACCTGGGTTGATATGCGCCTTCGCATAAAATCGGCAAAGGTGGGGAACGGGTTCCGATTGGAACACCAGATACACCGAAGGAGTACTACAGCCAAGGGCTTGAGTGAGCATACTCGAAAGGATGGGCGGAAAGCCGGGATAACCACTAGCCAAGGTTCGGCTATGGAAAGTGGGTGTTTTGGAAGAACTGGCCATGGCTGCTGGTTTGAGGATACTAGCATGGGTTCTCTTGCAGGGATCTGGCTTACTGAATGGAGAGAGCTGCGACTCGCTGGTGGGAGGGGTTAAATAGGCAGTCAGGCCGGGACACACCAGCATGGCGTGGATCCTTCTCGTGCCGGGTTGAAGATACGCCGGTACGGCCGACAACTGAGTAGGGTCACGGTCCAATCTAGAGTGGCTGGGTGGGCGGAGAGCTGGGTAGGGACACGTCCATTTTGACTGTGCCGCCTGTTGATCAATAATGGCCGTGTCGGATACCAGCGATGGGTCAACTCTATTGGGCTCACTACCGGTTGAAAAGGAGGGTGGTTAGGTGCTAGGGTAACCTATAGCCAGTCTAGCTCTGATACCATGTCCTTTGGCACCCCGATAGAGGGCCGACGCACGCCAGCCCCAGGATAAGACCTAGCGCAAGTCAAAGACATGATACAGCAATTCCAGGCACAAAATGGCTTTATTATATGAAATAGAGTATTACAATACTGTTGCTTACAACAATATTACATAGCTCCAAGGCTAACTAAATGGCAGCGGAGGTCTTGGTTCAGCGGCAACGACGTCTCTGGCTGAGCTCCATAACTCACAGGACTGGCTGGGTTACGATCTAGCACGACGGACCTTCTCCTGCAATTGGCCACGTGCAAGGCCAGGTGAGTACTTTGAATGTACTCGCAAGACAACCAAATACATAGCATCCAAACAAGCAGATGACAAAGCAAGCCCTATGCTTATATAAGAATTTATTCTAAACATGGCATGGACTTAACTGGAAAAACATGGATCAAGCATGGCATAACATGGAGCGGGCATATAATCCACATAACATAGCATGGCCATGATCACACTAGGTACTTAAAGTACTTGTTGTTACTGAATACCAACTTACTCTCTTCTAGGTTGTCCAACAACCCTTGAAATACTCATGACTCAATGGGCACCTCCGAACACAAGACATGTTCTTCCATCATTGTTATTACTGTTACAGTTGACCACCTAGTGAGGCCTGGACGGACTGTCCAATACTGTGGACGCGGCTATTCGAATAGATTTTTACACTCTGCAGAGGTTGCGCACTTTACCGACACCATGGAGCACCTGACCTCGTGATCCCACTCGGGTGGACCAGTGTTGCTCCAATGAAAACTGCCTAACCCGTGACTCTCCCATCGTACCACCGGCATTCATCCTCCCCCGGAGTCCTGCCCTGGGTGGCCCCTGTGTCAGCTCATGACACCTGCCACCGTTGTGACCAAACAACTGTCCCAAACGGGGACTCCCGGGCTAAACACTCAACTGGGCTCACAGGGTTATCGCCGCCTACCTGATCAGGGTAGCACGCGTGCATAACCTTCCCTCTTTGGTGGTACCGATAAAAGAGCACAAAGCCAGACCAAGTCAAGGCCATCACATACCGGCAAATGTGGGTGCACGGATAAGTCCAGACAGGTGGCTCTTGATCAACCAACTAAGTTCAATTTATAAATTCGACACAACATATTCATCATCGTACCATTACATTGACAATTATAAGTGCTAACAATCACTTAACAACAGCATAGCAAGATCATAGTACTGGTAATCATGTCATGAGATCAAACCATAGCACTAACATAATAATAACATTAACAATATTATTATTAGAATGGCAATATGAAAACAAGACATGGCATTAGATGAAAAGAAATGCTAGTATCTAATACCGATGTCATCACAGGTGTATGCAAATGCAGACTAACAGGTGATACAGATGAACACACAGGGTGCAAGCAAGGTCATCACGCAAGTTCGGAGCTCATGATAAGAGGTTGGCTTGCCTGGGGGTCGATGAATACGCCGGTAAGAAGTGTGATCAAACTCTGGAGATATTTGCCGGAAAAGTTTCCCTCTCATAGGGGCAAAATGGTCATTTTCACAGTGTGAAAATATTATGAAAATGATGCCATCGGAACGGGCTCGACGATCTGAAGACGTGGGCATTGGTTTTACCTCAATCGGAGTTACGGTCGTGGAGATATGCCCGTTCGTTTGTTAGGCAGAGAAACATATATTTTTTTTTTCATTTCGGCCCTTAACGGACGGATGTCCACTAAATAGCCGCTTCGGCCGCCGGCTGAAACTGAAGGCGTATTTTCTCGAAATACGCTTTTAGTAGCTGAAAGCGGAATCCAGAGAGGGTGCCCCCACTTACTGGCCTGGCCCGGACCTTGGGCCACTTACGGGTGGACCCGGCCTAACCTCTCTCTCTCTCTCTCTTTTCCCCTGGTCTTCTCCTTCTCCGACCGGAGCAGCAGCAGAGGCGGGCCGATGCCGGCATAGCCATGGCAGGGGGATGCGGGAGGACCGGCCGACGAGCTCTCTGGAACCGGCGCTCCTCGCCGCGCCTGGTGGCGGTCGCCAGGGAGGCAGGGGGGCCTGGGGAAGGGATGCCCACGGGCGGCAGGAGCGGCGGCCATGGCCGCTCAGGGAGCTGCTCCGGCGGTGCTTCCCCGAGCCAGAGGAGGACAGAGGCGATCTTGCGAGGTCCTGGGGATGCTGAGGACGACGATGGGGATGAGAGGTAGGGTTAGGGCGCTGGAATTTCTCGCGGACGCCGGCGGCAGAGCCTCGGCCATTGCAGGGGAGGAGCTTCCAGGAGCTTGATTGGAGGAGGGGGCTGGGCTTGCTGGCGAGGCAGGGCTCGAGGGCGTTCATTTATAGCTGCGGGGAGGACGTCGCGACGCCGGACGAAGCTTCGGGACGGCGGCGACGTGGCGGCGATTCAGTGGAGCATCGGTGGTCGGTAGAAGCGTCCACGAGCTCGGGGACGAAGAAGGAGGGGTCCATATGGGCACGCGTACGGTGGAGAGCTCGCCGGAGCGCCCGGACGAGCTGGAACTTGCTGGAGCCGAGCTCCCGAAGGATCTGGCACGCGGTGCACCGTTTTGGCGTGTTCTGCACGTGGTCACCGCGTGGCCACGGCGTTCACATGCCCCACTTAGAGCCAATCCTTGTCTAGGGCATTCTACACACTTCAAATGGATGATCTGAATCCTTGGATAAATACAGAGCTCTCTGGTGTGGCCACACACTGTTCAAACATGTGCTGGCAGCAAGGTGTTTGACATGTGTTGTGGCCAGCATAGAGCTCCTCTTGGCATGGTGTTTGGGCAGGCTTGGTATTACCCTAGGGTGACTATCATGGCCAAATCTCAGCTCAAACAAGCAACTCTAGATGGTACCTCCTTTGCAAAGTGCTAGACTGGACAGAAATAGAAACCAGATGGTTCAAAGGAATTGGCTAGATAAAAATGGCGCAAATTTGGTGGAGACCAATTATTTAGGCATAAGGATGCACTGTAAAAATTTCATACCATTTGCATACTCCTAAATGGTACTTCCTTCACAGTGCTTTGATCTGGACAGAAACTTGGTAAATTTATTGAGGAAGATTGGCTTGATGAAATGGGCTGGTTTTTGGTTTCCAAGGGTAATATATCATAATGAATCACCCTGCAAAATTTCAGCCTAAGGAGATCAAGGAATCAAGCACTTCCTTTGCAAACAGAAAATCTGGACAGGATTTGCAAAGGGGTGTTGTGCTCAAAATTTGAATTGTGGAACTTGATATTTTGATGGAAATGGTGAAGATATGGGTTGGAAAAGCTCCATAAATTATTTGGGATTTTTCCTAGCTACCAAATGGTAGTTCCTTTGGAAAGGCCCCAAATTGGAATATTGGCTTTAAATAGGAAAATGCAATTTCCCTTATTTAATTATGGCCAATATTTTTATGTGAGCTCAATATGATCACAAAGAATGTATCCACAAGTTTTCATGAACTTTGGAGATGGATAGATATTTTCCTGGATTTAATTCCTCCAAAAGGCAGAAAAAGGAATTAATTCTAGATGAAAAATATTGCATATGACTTGGCAATATTTTTGCACATCTAGGGTGTATGAGTGAAGGAGGATCTCTGGAAATTTTGGAAGGATTAACAGAGCGAGGGAAATGATAGCTCCTTTGTAAACACAAAGGTAGGATTTCTAGTTCCAATATTTTGGAACTAGGGTTTAAATGAGATTCGGGGTTTACTGACGGAAGGTTGGTTGGCACAAGAGCATGGGAAAGGCACTGAGAAGTTGGGGATTGTCTGGATTCACCTGGTTACTTACCAGATTCCAGAGGAAAAAAATTGGGAGAGAAAAGCTAGGAAGGAATAACAGCATAAAAATCGATAACCCGATTTTTGGGGTGATACATGTGTCTTTCATCCCGACCAACCCCTTCGAGTTAACCGCCGTAGCAATGGCTTCACACCTAAGTCCTGGCACTAGGACATCTGCCGTGAAAAAACAACGACACTATCTTCCTTTTTGTCTTCTCTATATTAATGTCTACCACCGCATTCTATTCCACCCATAGTGCTATATCCATGGCTTGCGCTCATGTATTGCGTGAGAGTTGAAAATGCTGAAGCGCATTAAAAAGTATGAACCAATTGCTTGGCTGACACCGGGGTAGTACATGATTTATACTTTGTGTGAAGAAGACAAAGCATGACAAGGCTATATGATTTTGTAGGGATAGCATTATTTAGCCTTGATATTTTGAAAGACATGATTGTTTGTTGGGATGCCTGAGTATTCATGTCTTTATGTCAAATGATAGACTATTGCTTTGAATCACTTGTGTCTTAATATTCATGCCATGATTAGATATATGATCAAGATTATGCTAGGTAGCATTCCACATCAAAATTATCTTTTTTATCATTTACCTACTCGAGGACGAGCAGGAATTAAGATTGGGGATGCTGATACGTCTCCATCGTATCTATAATTTTTGATTGTTTCATGCCAATATTATACAACTTTCACATATTTTTGGCAACATTTTATATGATTTATTGGACTAACATATTGATCCAGTGCCCAGTGCCAGTTCCTGTTTGTTGCATGTTTTTTGTTTCGCAGAATATCCATATCAAACGAAGTCCAAACGCGATAAATATTTACGGAGAATTATTTTGGAATATTTGTGATTTTTGGGAGGTGGAATCAATGCAAAAGGAGGCCCACAGCCACCACAAGACACCAGGGTGCGCACTAGGGCCCATGCGCGTGGTGGTGGGTTGTGGTCACCTCGTAAGGCGGTTGGAGCTCTACTTCGGGCGCAAGGAAGCTTATATCCGGAAAACAATCATGTTAAAATCTCAGCGCAATCGGAGTTACGGATCTCCGGGAATATAAGAAACGGTTTTCGGCTGGAAAATAGGAATGTGAAACAGAAGAGAACGGAGAGTGAGATCCAATCTCGGAGGGGCTCCTGCCCCTCTGCCTCCATGGAGGCCATGGACAAGAGGGGAACCTCTCCTCCCATCTAGGGGGGAGGCCAAGGAAGAAGAATAAGGAGGGGGCTCTCTCCGCCTCTCTCCCGGTGGCGCCGGAACGCCGCCGGGGCAATCATCGTGACGGTGATCTACACCAACAACCTCACCGCCATCAACACCAACTCTCTCCCCCTATATGCAGCGGTGTAACACCTCTCTTCCTGCTACTTCTTGAGCTTGCATTGGTTTTTCCTTGAAGAGGAAAGGGTGATGCAGCAAAGTAGATAAGTATTTCCCTCAGTTGTTGAGAACCAAGGTATCAATCCAGTAGGGGGAACAAGCAAGGCCCCAATCTTTGCACCTACACAAACAATCAAACTCTTGCACCCAACGCTAAAAAGGGGTTGTCAATCCCTTCACGGTTACTTGCAAGGATGAGATCTGATAGAGATAGATATAAAATATTGCTAAAATGAAAAGTAAAAAGATTGCAGCAAAGTATTTTTAGTATTTTTGATTTATAGATCTAAAAATATAATATGGAAAATAGACCCGGGGGCCATAGGTTTCACTAGAGGCTTCTCTCTTGAAGGAAAATAATATGGTGGGTGAACAAATTATTGTCAAGCAATTGATAGAAAAGCGCATAGTTATGACGATATCCAAGGCAATGATTATACATATAGGCATCACGTCTGTGTCAAGTAGACCTAAACGATTCTGCATATACTACTATTACTCCACACATCGACCGACTCCTGCCTGCATCTAGAGTATTAAGTTCATGAAGAACAGAGTAACACATTAAGTAAGATGACATGAAGTAGAGGGATAAACTCAAGCAATATGATGAAAACCCCATCTTTTTACCCTTGATGGCAACAATACAAATACGTGCCTCGCTACCCCTACTTTGTCACTGGGAGAGGACACCGCAAGATTGAACCCAAAACTAAGCACTTCTCCCATTACAAGAATTACCAATCTAGTTGGCCAAACCAAACCAATAACTCGAAGAGACTTGCAAAGATATGAAATCATTGATAACCCACAAGTATAGGGGATCAATTGTAGCCTCTTTCGATAAGTAAGAGTGTCGAACCCAACGAGGAGCTAAAGGTAGAACAAATATTCCCTCAAGTTCTATCGACCACCGATACAACTCTATGCACGCTTAACGTTCGCTTTACCTAGAACAAGTATGAAACTAGAAGTACTTTGTAGGTGTGATAGGATAGGTTTGCAAGATAATAAAGAACACATAAATAAAATCTAGGGGCTGTTTAGATGAAGTAACAATTAAGTTAGTTTAACGAGTGTGGAAAAGTGGTGGTAGGAGTTGCGGAATTGTCCCTAAGCAATTGACTACGTTACTAGACCGATAGCAAGTTTTATGTGGGAGAGGCCACTGCTAGCATGTCATCCCTTACTTGGAATTCTATACACTTATGATTGGAACTATTAGCAAGCATCCGCAACTACAAACGTTCATTAAGATAAAACCCAACCATAGCATTAAGATATATTGGTCCCTCTTCAATCTCGTATGCATCAATTTCTATGCTAGGCTGAAGCTGCTATCACCCTTGCCCTCCAGTACATAGTCCTATCAACATACAACTAACCCTATGGTGTGATCCACGTGCGCGGTCATATGATGGGCACCAAAGGACAGCAACATAACCACAAGCAAATTAAACCAATCATAGCAATTCACCAATCACCGATAGGACAACAAAAATCTACTCAGACATCATAGGATGGCAACACATCATTGGATAATAATATGAAGCATAAAGCACCATGTACAAGTAGAGGGTACAGCGGGTTGCTGGAGAGTGGACCGCTATAGATAGGTGGGGGAAGGTGATGGAGGTGTTGCTGAAGATGACGGAGTTGTTGGAGTAGATCGCCGTCACATGATGATTGCCCCGGCGGCGTTCCGGCGCCACCGGGAGAGAGGGGGAGAGAGCCCCCCTCCTTCTTCTTCTTCCTTGACCTCCCCCTAGATGGTAGGAGGGTTTCCCTTCTGGTCCTTGGCCTCCATGGCGGCAGAGGGGCGGGAGCCCCCCCGAGATTGGATCTCTCTCTCTGTTTCCTTCTGTTTCTGCCTTCCCAGATTCTGGCCTTTCACCGTTTCTTAAATTCCCGGAGATCCGTAACTCCGATTGGGCTGAAATTTTAACACGATTTTTATCCAGATATCAGCTTTCTTGCGGCGAAAGAAGGGCACCAACCACATTAAGGGGTGACCACAAGACACCCTGGCGCGCCCAGGGGGTAGGGCGCGCCCCTATGGCTTGTGGGCCCCTCGGGCATCGTCTCCATAAATCACATATATTCCAAAAAAATCTCCATAAGTTTTTATCGCATTTGGACTTCGTTTGGTATGGATATTCTACCAAACAAAAAACATGCAACAAACAGGAACTGGCACTGGGCACTGGATCAATATGTTAGTCCCAAAAATAGTATAAAAAGTTGACAAAAGTATATGAAAGTTGTAGAATATTGGCATGAAACAATCAAAAATTATAGATACGACGGACACGTATCAGCATCCCCAAGCTTAATTCCTGCTCGTCCTCGAGCAGGTAAATGATAAAAAAGATAATTTTTGACGTGGAATGCGACCTAGCATAATCTTGATCATATAATCTAATCATGGCATGAATATTAAGACACGAGTGATTCAAAGCAATAGTCTATCATTTGACATTAAGAAAATAATACTTCAAGCATACTAATAAAGCAATCATGTCTTCTCAAAATATCATGGCTAAAAGAAAGTTATCCCTACAAAATCATATAGTCTGGCTATGCTCCATCTTCATCACACAAAGTATTAAATCATGAACAACCCCGGTTTTAGCCAAGCAATTGTTTCATACTTTAGTATTCTCAAACTTTTTCAACTTTCACGCAATACATGAGCGTGAGCCATGGATATAGCACTATAGGTGGAATAGAATATGGTGGAGGTTGTGGAGAAGATAAAAAGAAGGAGATAGTCTCACATCAACTAGGCAAATTAATGGGCTATGGAGATGCCCATCAATCGATATCGATGCAAGTGAGTAGGGATTGCCATGCAACAGATGCACTAGATCTATAAGTGTATGAAAGCTCCAACTGAAAACTAAGTGGGTGTGCATCCAACTTGCTTGCTCACGAAGACCTAGGGCAATTTGAGTAAGCTCATCATTGGAATAGACAAGCCAAGTTCTATAATGAAAAATTCCCACTAGTATATGAAAGTGACAATATAGGAGACTCTCTATCATGAAGATCATGGTGCTACTTTGAAGCACAATTGTGGAAAAAGGAATAGTAGCATTGCCCCTTCTCTCTTTTCTCTTATTTTTTTGTTTTTTTTTGGTGGGCTTCTTTGGCCTCTTTTTTTTTATTTTTTTGTAAAGTCCGGAGACTCATCCCAACTTGTGAGGGAATCATAGCTTCCATCATCCTTTCCTCACATGGGACAATGCTCTAATAATGATGATCATCACACTTTTATTTACTTACAACTCAAGAATTACAACTCGATACTAGAACAAAATATGACTCTATATGAATGCCTCCGGCAGTGTACTGGGATGTGCAATGATCTAGCATAGCAATGACATCAAAAAACATACAAGCCATGAAAACATCATGCTAGCTATCTTACGATCATGCAAAGCAATATGACAATGATGGTGCGTGTCATAATAAACGGAACGGTGGAAGTTGCATGCAAATATATCTCGGAATGGCTATGGAAATGCCATAATAGGTACGTATGGTGGCTGTTTTGAGGAAGGATATATGGTGGGTGTAATGCACCGGCGAAAGTTGCGCGGTACTAGAGAGGCTAGCAATGGTGGAAGGGTGAGAGTGCGTATAATCCATGGACTCAACATTAGTCATAAATAACTCTCATACTTATTGCAAAAATTTATTAGTCATCAAAACAAGGTACTACGCGCATACTCCTAGGGGAATGGTTGGTAGGAGTTAACCATCGCACGATCACGACCTCCACACAAAGGATGACAATCAATAAATAAATAATGCTCCGACTTCATCACATAACGGTTCACCATACGTGCATGCTACAGGAATCAAAAACTTTAACACAAGTATTTCTACCAATCCACAATTACTCACTAGCATGACTCTAGTATCACCATCTTTGTATCGCAAAACTATTGCAAGGAATCAAACATATCATATTCAGTGATCTACAAGTTTTATGTAGGATTTTATGACTAACCATGTGAATGACCAATTCCTGTTGACTCTCTGAATAGATATAAGTGAAGCATGAGAGTTTAATTCTTTCTACAAAAGATATGCCCACTCTCAAACAAATATAAGTGAAGCAAAAGAGCATTCTACAAATGGCGGTTTTCTATGTGTAGAGAAACAGGCAATCCAAACTTCAAATGATATAAGTGATGCACATGAAGCATTCCATAAAGCCATACTCAAAAGATATAAGTGAGGTGCAAAGAGCCTTCTATAAATCAACCAAGAACTTTATCATACCAGCATGGTGCATTATTAAAATAAAAATAAAAAGCACACGACGCTCCAAGATTTACGCATATCATCCGACGAATAAAAATATAGCTCCAAGTAAAATTACCGATGGTCGTTAGAAGAAAGAGGGGATGCCTTCCGGGGCATCCCCAAGCTTAGTTTCTTGTGAGTCCTTGAATATTACCTTGGGGTGCCTCGGTTATCCCCAAGCTTAGTCTGTTTCCACTTCTTATTCCTTCATCCATCGTGATCTCACCCAAAACTTGAAAACTTCAATCACACAAAACTTAACAAAACCCTCGTGAGATTCGTTAGTATAATAAAGTAAATCACCACTTTAAGTACTGTTGTGAACTCATTCCAAATTCATATTAGCATTATATATACTGTAGTCCAACTTCACCATGGTTCATACCCCCCGATACTACCCATAGATCCATCAAAATAAGAGAACAATGCATAGAAAACAGAATCTGTCAAAAACAGAACAGTCTGTAGTAATCTGAACACCTACCATACTTCTGTAACTCCAACAATTCTGAAAAGTTAGGAAAAAATAAACAATTTGCATATAAGTACTGTGTAAAAATTTCAGAAACTTTTGACATTCCAGTAAAAAATGTAAATTCACGCACTACAGCCAAAGTTTCTGTTTTTGCACTGCACACACCAAACAAGCAATCTAATCATCCTAAAGGCAAATCTTGGCACATTATTTTTATAATACAAGGGATTTATACAAGGGGATAATTATTTTTGTTGAAAAGTTTCTGTAATTAAGATTCACAAAGTTTCCGTGAGCATGAACAAAGTTCAAGGAGCTCCCCCACTTCAACGGTGCTCGTCTTTCTTACTTTCACTTCCCTTTTTGAAAAGTTTTAGCTTCCCCACTTTATTTTTTTGTTTTTAAACTATATAAAAGCACACAACAGAATAAACTGACTCTCTAAAACTTCTGATTTGTCTCCCTGGCAGCGCTTTCTTTAAAGCCATTAAGCTAGGCATAAAGTGCTCAAGTAATTGATCCACCCGGATCCCAAGGTTTATCAAAGCCAATTTTAATTAACAATGATTTATAATTTAGTAGTGAGCACAAATTAACATATATCATGCAACAACAAAGTCTAATTCTCTTCCTATGCATTGGCATGTCATAAAAGAACAATTCATGCACAGCAAGTAAAGGCCAATACATAGCATAAGCAGTTTCTTGCAATTTTATCGTATTGGAAACATAGAGAGGTGGAGATGTAGTTCCTCTCTCATAATAATTGCAAGTAGGAGCAGCAAGCACATGCATATTATATCCATCAAAATCATCATGTGTAATAGTAGAAGGCAACCCATCAATGTAATCCCTAATAAGAGCAAACTTCTCTGATATAGTGTAGTTGGGAGAATTCAAAAAGATAATAGGACTATCATGTGTGGGTGCAATAGCAACAATTTCATGTTTAACATAAGGAAATATAGCAAGTTCATCTCCATAAGCATCATTCATATTGGCATCATGGCCACAAGCATAGCAAGCATCAAGTTCATCAAAAAGGGATATTTCAAACGAATCCAAGGGATCATAGCAATTATCATAGCATTCATCCTTCGGTAAGTGCTACTTCTTGAGCATGCGTTGGTTTCCCTTGAAGAGGAAAGGGTGATGCAGCAAAGTAGATAAGTATTTCCCTCAGCTGTTGAGAACCAAGGTATCAATCCAGTAGGAGACACAAGCAAGTCACCAATAGATGCACCTACACAAATAATCAAACACTTGCACCCAACGCTATAAAGGGGTTGTCAATCCCTTCACGGTTACTTGCAAGGATGAGATCTGATAGAGATAGATGGAAAAGATGGTGGAAAGTAAAAAAACACAAGTAAATAAATCTAAAAATATATGATGGAAAATAGACCTGGGGGCCATAGGTTTCACTAGAGGCTTCTCTCATGAAGGCAAATATCACGGTGGGTGAACAAATTACTGTCAAGCAATTGATAGAAAAGCGCATAGTTATGACGATATCCAAGGAAATGATTATGCATATAGGCATCACGTCCGTGTCAAGTAGACCGAAACGATTCTACATATACTACTATTACTCCACACATCGACCGACTCCTGCCTGCATCTAGAGTATTAAGTTCATGAAGAACAGAGTAACGCATTAGGTAAGATGACATGATGTAGAGGGATAAACTCAAGCAATATGATGAAAACCCCATCTTTTTATCCTCGATGGCAACAATACAATACGTGCCTCGCTACCCCTACTATGTCACTGGGTGAGGACACCGCAAGATTGAACCCAAAACTAAGCACTTCTCCCATTGCAAGAATTACCAATCTAGTTGGCCTAACCAAACCAATAACTCGAAGAGACTTGCAAAGATATGAAATCACGCATATAAGAATTCAGAAAAGTCTCAAATAATATTCATAGATAATCTGAACATAAACCCACAATTCATCGGATCTCGACAAACACACCACAAAAGAGTATTACATCGGATAGATCTCCATGAAGATCATGAAGAACATGGTATTGAAGAACAAAGAGAGAGAGAAGAAGCCATCTAGCTACTAGCTATGGACCCGAAGGTCTGTGGTAAACTACTCACGCATCATCGGAGGGGCAATGGAGTTGATGTAGATGCCCTCCGTGATCGAATCCCCCTCCGGCAGATTACCGGAAAAGGCTCCAAGATTGGATCTCACGGGAACAGAGGCTTCTGGCGGCAGAAAAGTATTTTCGTGGCTCTTTTTGGTATCCATGGAATATTTGGGAATTTATAGGCCGAAGAATAGGGTTAGGAGGGCTGCTGTGGGGCCACAAGCCAGGGCCCCCCCCCCCCAAGGGCGCGCCCTGGTGGCTTGTGACTCCACAGCAGGTCTCCTGCCTTCATCTCCAAGTCTGCTGGGTTTCTTCTGGTCCAAGAAAAATCATTCCAAAGATTTTATTCCGTTTGGACTCCGTTTAATATTCCTTATCTGCAATACTCAAAAACAAGGAAAAAACAGAAACTGGCACTAGGCTCTAGATTAATAGGTTAGTCTCAAAAATAATAGAAAATAGCATATTAATGCTTATAAAACATCCAAAACAGATAATATAATAGCATGGAACAATCAAAAATTATAGATATGTTGGAGACGTATCAAGCATCCCCAAGCTTAATTCCTGCTCATCCTCGAGTAGGTAAATGATAAAAACAGAATTTTTGATGTGGAATGCTACCTAACATATTTATCCATGTAATATTCTTTATTTTGGCATGAATATTCAGATCCGTAAACTTCAATACAATAGCTTAATATTGACATAAAAACAATAATACTTAAAGCATACTAACAAGCAATCATATCTTTCAAAATACCATGGCTAAAGAAAGTTATCCCTACAATATCATATAGTCTGGCTATGCTCCATCTTCCCCACACAAAGCATCTAAATCATGCACAGCCCCGATGACAAGCCAAGCAATTGTTTCACCCCTTTTATGTTCTCAAACCGTTTCAACTCTCACGCAATACATGAGCGTGAGCCATGGATATAGCACTATGGATGGAATAGAATGTGGTGGAGGTGCAAGGGAAAAGGAGAAGATAGTCTCACATCAACTAGGCGTATCAACGGGCTATGGAGATGCCCATCAATAGATATCAATGTGAGTGAGTAGGGATTGCCATGCAACGGATGCACTAGAGCTATAAGTGTATGAAAGCTCAAAAGGAAACTAAGTGGGCATGCATCCAACTCGCTTGCTCACGAAGACCTAGGGCACTTTGAGGAAGCCCATCATTGGAGAATACAAGCCAAGTTATATAATGAAAAATTCCCACTAGTATATGAAAGTGACAAAATAGGAGACTCTCTATCATGAAGAACATGGTGCTATTCAAAGCACAAGTGTGAAAAAGGATAGTAGCATTGTCCCTTCTCTCTTTTCTCTCATTCATTTTTTTGGTGGGCATCTTTGGCCTCTTTTTTTATTTGGGCTTCGCTGGCCTTTTTTATTTTTTGTTAAGTCCGGAGACTCATCCCATCTAGTGAGGGAATCATAGCTTCCATCATCCTTTCCTCTCATGGGACAATGCTCTAATAATGATGATCATCACACTTTTATTTACTTACAACTCGAAACTTAGAACAACATATGACTCTATATGAATGCCTCTAGTGGTGTACCGGGATGTGCAATGATCTAGCATAGCAAATGACATCAAAAAACAGACAAGCCATAAGAACATCATGCTAGCTATCTTACGATCATGCAAAGCAATATGACAATGATGGTGGGTGTCATAATAAAAGGAACGGTGGAAGTTGTATGGCAATATATCTCGGAATGGCTATGGAAATGCCATAATAGGTAGGTATGGTGGCTGTTTTCAAGAAAATTTATGGTGGCTGTTTTGAGGAAGGTGGGTTTAATCCACCGGCGAAAGTTGCGCGGTACTAGAGAGGCTAGCAAAGGTGGAAGGGTGAGAGTGCGTATAATCCATGGACTCACATTAGTCATAAAGAACTCACATACTTATTGCAAAAGTCTATTAGTCATTGAAGCAAAGTGTTAGACGCATGCCCCGAGGGGAGAGGTTGGTAGGAGTAAACCATCGCGCGCTCCCGACCCATCATACAAAGGATGACAATCATTAAACAAATCATGCTCCGACTTCGTTACATAACGGTTCACCATACGTGCATGCTACGGGAATCACAAACCTTAACACAAGTATTCCTACTAATCCATAATTACTTACTAGCATAACTCTTAATATCACCATCTCTACATCTCAAAACTATATGCACGAAATCGAACTTCTCATCATATTCAATGCACTTAATATGAAAGTTTTTATTATATCCCTCTTGGATGCCTATTATATTAGGAACAAATTCATAACCTAATCCAATTACCATGCTGTTTAGAGACTCTCAAAATAATATAAGTGAGGTACGAGAGTTCAATTATTTCTATAAAACATAACATCACCGTGCTCTAAAAAGATATAAGTGAAGCACTAGATCAAAATTGCCTAGCTCAAAAGATATAAGTGAAGCACATAGAGTATTCTAATAAATTCATGATTCAGCGTGTCCTTCTCAAAAAGATGTGTGCAGCAAGGATGATTGTGGAAAACTAAAAAGAAAAGACTCATATCATACAAGACGCTCCAAGCAAAACACATATCATGTGGTGAATAAAAATATAGCCTCAAGTAAATTTACCGAAGGATTGAAGACGAAAGAGGGGATGCCTTCCGGGGCATCCCCAAGCTTAGGCTCTTTGGTATCCTTGAATATGGCTTGGGGTGCCTTGGGTATCCCCAAGCTTAGGCTCTTGCCACTCCTTATTCCATAGTCCATCAACTCTTTACCCAAAACTTGAAAACTTCACAACACAAAACTCAACAGAAAACTCGTGAGATCCGTTAGTATAAGAAAAATAAATCACCACTTTAGGTACTGTTGTGAACTTATTATTTATTTATATTGATGTAATATTTACTGTATTCCAACTTATCCATGGTTCATACCCCCCGATACAACCCATAGATTCATCAAAATAAGCAAACAACACAAAGAAAACAGAATCTATGAAAAATAGAACAGTCTGTAGCAATCTGTAGACTTCGAATACTTCTGTAACTCCAAATATTATGAAAAATTAGGACAACCAGGGAAATTTGTATATCAATCTGGTGTAAAAATTTCAGATCAAAAGCACGTTCCAGTGAATTTATAAAATTCCTGGACTGAGCGAAAAAGTTTCTGTTTTTCAGCAAAATCAAATCAGCAAATACCGTAGACCATCCCAAAGATCTTACTTGGCTCAAACACTAATAAAAACATAAAAACACAATTACTACAGAAGTAATAATGTGCAAAACACACCAAAACAGAAACAAAAAACAGAAAACAAAAATAAAATTGGGTTCCCTCCCAACAAGCGCTATTGTTTAACGCCCCTAGCTAGGCAAAACGTAATAGATCTAGGTATTGTCATCTTTGGTATGCAATCCATAAGTAGCTCTCATAATAGATTCATAAGGCAATTTAATTTTCTTTATAGGAAAGTGTTAAATGCCTTTCCTTAATGGAAACTGAAATCTAATGTTTCCTTCTTTCATATCAATAATTGCACCAATCGTTCTAAGGAAAGGTCTACCAAGAATAATAGGACATGTAGGATTGCAATCTATATCAAGAACAATGAAATCTACGGGCACATAATTCCTATTTGCAACAATAAGAACATCATTAATCCTTTGATAGGTTTCTTTATGGTGGAATCCACTAGATGCAAATTCAAAGAGCAATCATCAAATTCACGGAAACCTAACACATCACATAAAGTTTTCGGAATCGTGGAAACGCTAGCACCCAAATCACACAAAGCATGGCACTCAAAATATTTAATTTTAATCTTAATAGTAGGTTCCCACTCATCATAAAGCTTTCTAGGTATAGAAACTTCCAACTCAAGTTTTTCTTCAAAAGATTTCATCATAGCATCAACGATATGTTTAGTAAAAGCTTTATTTTGATCATAAGCATGCGGAGAATTCAACATGCATGGCAACAAGGAAATACAATCAAATAAAGAACAATTCTCATAATTAAAGTCCTTGAAATCCAAAAGAGTGGGTTCATTGCTATTTAAAGTTTTGACCTCTTCCATCCCACTTTTGTCAATCTTAGCATTAAGATCTAAAAACTCCAAATCATTGGGACGCCCAGTCCCATCTTTATCAAGATTTGTTTTAGAAAACAAAGATTCAATAGGAGTCACATCAATCACTTTAAGATCTTCATCATGATCTAAAGATTCTGGCTTAGCGTCCATTTTATTGACTAAGGTAGCTTGTTTATCAGAAATTTGGCCTACTAAATTTTCAAGATGAGCAAACTGGGATTTCAAACCATAAAACTCCTTAGTCATATCATCAAGTTCCTTATTCATGTATTCCCACATAGTCTTTTGTTCTTTAAGCTCGTTTCTAAAGAAACTATTATGGTCAAATTGGAGCGACATGAAACTCTTAAAATTATTCTCAATGTTTTCCAATTGCCTAAGATGAGGATCAAAGCTTTTGGGTTGAGCCATAAAAATGAGCAACCGATCCAAAACCCAAGCAAGCAAAAAGAAAACAAAGAGGCGAACGGAAGAAGGGCGAATAAAAAGGCAAATCTTTTCGAAAATCATTTTAGAAGTGGGGGAGAGGAAAACGAGAGGCAAATGGCAAATAATGTAAATGCAAGAGATGAGTTTGTGATGGGTACTTGGTAGGCTTGATGTAGATCTCCCCGGCAACGGCGCCAGAAATCCATCTTGCTACTTCTTGAGCATGCGTTGGTTTCCCTTGAAGAGGAAAGGGTGATACAGCAAAGTAGATAAGTATTTCCCTTAGTTGTTGAGAACCAAGGTATCAATCCAGTAGCAGACACAAGCAAGTCACCAATAGATGCACCTACACAAATAATCAAACACTTGCACCCAACGCTATAAAGGGGTTGTCAATCCCTTCACGGTTACTTGCAAGGATGAGATCTGATAGAGATAGATGGAAAAGATTGCGGAAAGTAAAAACACAAGTAAATAGATCTGAAAATATAAGATGGAAAATAGACCCGGGGGCCATAGGTTTCACTAGAGGCTTCTCTCATGAAGGCAAATATCACGGTGGGTGAACAAATTACTGTCGAGCAATTGATAGAAAAGCGCATAGTTATGACGATATCCAAGGCAATGATTATGCATATAGGCATCACGTCCGTGTCAAGTAGACCGAAACGATTCTGCATCTACTACTATTACTCCACACATCGACCGACTCCTGCCTGCATCTAGAGTATTAAGTTCATGAAGAACAGAGTAACGCATTAGGTAAGATGACATGATGTAGAGGGATAAACTCAAGCAATATGATGAAAACCCCATATATTTATCCTCGATGGCAACAATACAATATGTGCCTCGCTACCCCTACTATGTCACTGGGTGAGGACACCGCAAGATTGAACCCAAAACTAAGCACTTCTCCCATTGCAAGAATTACCAATCTAGTTGGCCAAACCAAACCAATAACTCGAAGAGACTTGTAAAGATATGAAATCATGCATATAAGAATTCAGAAAAGACTCAAATAATATTCATAGATAATCTAATCATAAACCCACAATTCATCGGATCTCGACAAACACACCGCAAAAGAGTATTACATCGGATAGATCTCCATGAAGATCATGAAGAACATGGTATTGAAGAGCAAAGAGAGAGAAGAAGCCATCTAGCTACTAGCTATGGACCCGAAGGTCTGTGGTGGACTACTCACGCATCATCGGAGGGGCAATGGAGTTGATGTAGATGCTCTCCGTGATCGAATCCCCCTCCGGCAGATTACCAGAAAAGGTCCCCAGATGGGATCTCACGGGAACAGAGGCTCATGGCGGCGGAAAAGTATTTTTGTACCTCTCTTTGGTATCCAGGGAATATTTGGGAATTTATAGGCCGAAGAATAGGGTTAGGAGGGCTGCCGTGGGCCCACATGCTAGGAGGGCGCCCCCCCTAGGGCGCGCCCTGATGGCTTGTGGCGCCACGGCAGGTCTCCTGCCTTCATCTCCAAGTTTGCTGGGTTGCTTCTGGTCCAAGAAAAATCATTCCGAAGATTTTATTCCGTTTGGACTCTGTTTAATATTCCTTATCTGCAATACTCAAAAACTTGGAAAAAACAGAAACTGGCACTAGGCACTAGATTAATAGGTTAGTCCCAAAAATAATATAAAATAGCATATTAATGCATATAAAACATCCAAAACAGATAATATAATAGCATGGAACAATCAAAAATTATAGATACGTTGGAGACGTATCAGTAAGAACGAAGGGAAATTAAACAATGTATGAGTTGAAGAGTTACTCTCATTAGAAGGTGGGCACGGGTAGCTAATCCGCTCTTCCTCCTTTTGTTCTTTGCTCTCCTCCTCATCTTTTTCATCCAATGAGCTCACAGTGTCATCAATTTCTTCTTCCATAGATTCCTGCAAAATATTAGTCTCTTCTTGGATAGCGGAGACTTTCTCAATAAATTGATCAATATGGGCATTATATTCATAATTGGCATAACAATAACGAAGCATATCCAAATTTTGAGATCGGTAAACAGCATCATCATAATCTTCATACTTTTCAAACAAAGCTTCAATTTCATAAGCACCCTTAAAAGCAACAAACTCTTGTATTTGTTCCACATCATAGTAATCATATATACCATTAGCATAAGAAGACAAGGTTTCATTATCATTAAATTTACATGAAAAGGGAAGGTGTTTAGCCTTCATCCTAGAGCAACAAGTAATATCATATCTCAAGCATAGATTCCAAGTATACCATTTCAACATATGAATTTGATCCCATAACAGTTTCCCTTTTTGAGTCAAGCTATAATCCCTAAAGTATTCACGTTGATCCAACGTGTATCCCATTATCAAGTTGAATGGGGTTTTCTCAGGATTATCAAAGTAGTGCATAATATTTTCCACATAACGAGCATCGAGGGTTTTAGGAGGTTCCCCATCTCCATGAGTAGCAAGTACACCTAATTTTTTTGGTATTTCGTGTTCCATATCCATAGCTAAAGATAGATAACAACTTAGAACAGCAAATAAAATCTACTTAGTGATAAAGCAAACGAGCACACACGAGAATATTCACCCCACGCTATTGCTCCCCGGCAACGGCGCCAGAAAAAGGTCTTGATAACCCACAAGTATAGGGGATCAATTGTAGCCTATTTCGATAAGTAAGAGTGTTGAACCCAACGAGGAGCTAAAGGTAGAACAAATATTCCCTCAAGTTCTATCGACCACCGATACAACTCTACGCACGCTTAACGTTCGCTTTACCTAGAACAAGTATGAAACTAGAAGTACTTTGTAGGTGTGATAGGATAGGTTTGCAAGATAATAAAGAACACGTAAATAAAATCTAGGGGCTGTTTAGATGAAGTAACAATTAAGTTAGTTTAACGAGTGTGGAAAAGTGGTGGTAGGAGTTGCGGAATTGTCCCTAAGCAATTGACTACGTTACTAGACCGATAGCAAGTTTTATGTGGGAGAGGCCACTGCTAGCATGTCATCCCTTACTTGGAATTCTATACACTTATGATTGGAACTATTAGCAAGCATCCGCAACTCCTAACGTTCATTAAGGTAAAACCCAACCATAGCATTAAGATATATTGGTCCCCCTTCAATCCCGTATGCATCAATTTCTATGCTAGTCTGAAGCTGCGATCACCCTTGCCCTCCAATACAGAGTCCTATCAACATACAACTAACCCTATGGTGTGATCCACGCGCGCGCTCATATGATGGGCACCAAAGGACAGCAACATAACCACAAGCAAATTAAACCAATCATAGCAATTCACCAATCACCGATAGGACAACAAAAATCTACTCAGACATCATAGGATGGCAACACATCATTGGATAATAATATGAAGAATAAAGCACCATGTTCAAGTAGAGGCTACAACGGGTTGCGGGAGAGTGGACCGCTGTAGATAGGTGGGGTAAGGTGATGGAGGTGTTGGTGAAGATGACGGAGTTGTTGGAGTAGATCGCCGTCACACGATGATTGCCCCGGCGGCATTCCGGCGCCACCGGGAGAGAGGGGGAGAGAGCCCCCTCCTTCTTCTTCTTCCTTGACCTCCCCCTAGAGGGGAGGAGGGTTTCCCTTCTGGTCCTTGGCCTCCATGGCGGCGAAGGGGCGGGAGCCCCTCCGAGATTGGATCTCTCTCTCTGTTTCCTTCTGTTTCTGCCTTCCCAAATTCTGGCCTTTCACCGTTTCTTAAATTCTCGGAGATCCGTAACTCCGATTAGGCTGAAATTTTAACATGATGTTTATCCGGATATTAGCTCTCTTGCAGCGAAAGAAGGGAAACAACCGCCTTAAGGGGTGACCACAAGCCACCCTGGAGCGCCCCTATGGCTTGTGGGCCCCTCGGGCATCGTCTAGCTTTGATTCTTTTTCCCAAAAATCACATATATTCCAAAAAAATCTCCGTAAGTTTTTATCGCATTTGGACTTCATTTGGTATGGATATTCTATGAAACAAAAAACATGCAACAAACAGGAACTGGCACTGGGCACTGGACCAATATGTTAGTCCCAAAAATAGTATAAAAAGTGGCCAAAAGTATATGAAAGTTGTAGAATATTGGCATGAAACAATCAAAAATTATAGATACGATGGAGACGTATCAATCATGCAAATAAGAATTCAGAGAAGATTCAAATAATATTTATAGATAATCTGATCATAAACCCACAATTCATCAGATCTCGACAAACACACCATAAAAGAGTATTACATCGGATAGATCTCCATGAAGATCATGGAGAACATGGTATTGAAGAACATAGAGAGAGAAGAAGCCATCTAGCTACCAGCTATGGACCCGAAGGTCTGAGGTGAACTACTCACGTATCATCGAAGGGGCAATGGAGTTGATGTAGATGCCCTCCGTGATCGAATCCCCCTCCGGCAGATTACCGGAAAAGGCCCCAAGATGGGATCTCACGAGAACAGAGGCTTCCGGCGGCGGAAAAGTATTATCGTGGATCTCTTTGGTATTGGGGGAATATTTGGGAATTTATAGGCGGAAGATTAGGGTTAGGAGGCCTGCTGGGGGGCCACAAGCCAGGGGGCGCGCCCTGCAGGCTTGTCGTCTCCTGGCAGGTCACCTGCCCTCCTCTCCAAGTCTTGTAGGTTTCTTCTGGTCCAAGAAAAATCATCGCGAAGGTTTTATTCCGTTTGGACTCCGTTTTATATTCCTTATCTGCAATACTCAAAAACAAGGAAAAAACAGAAACTGGCACTGGGCACTAGTTTAATAGATTAGTCCCAAAAATAATATAAAATAGCATATTAATGCATATAAAACATCCAAAACAGATAATATAATAGCATGGAACAATCAAAAATTATAGATACGTTGGAGACGTATCAAGCATCCCCAAGCTTAATTCATGCTCGTCCTCGAGTAGGTAAATGATAAAAACAGAATTTTTGATGTGGAATGCTACCTAACATATTTATCCATGTAATATTCTTTATTGTGGCATGAATGTTCAGATCCGTAAGATTCAAAACAAAAGCTTAATATTGACATAAAATCAATAATACTTCAAGAATACTAACAAAGCAATTGTGTCCTTTCAAAATAACATGGCCAAAGAAAGTTATCCCTACAAAATCATATGGTCTGGCTTTGCTCCATCTTCCCCACACAAAGTATTTAAATCATGCACAACCCCAATGACAAGTCAAGCAATTGTTTCACACCTTTTATGTTCTCAAACCTTTTCAACTTTCATGCAATACATGAGCATGAGCCATGGATATAGCACTATAGGTGGAATAGAATATGGTGGAGGTTGTGAGGAAAAGGAGAAGATGGTCTCACATCAACTAGGCGTATCAATGGGCTATGGAGATGTCCATCAATATATATCAATGTGAGTGAGTGGGGATTGCCATGCAACGGATGCACTAGAGCTATAAGTGTATGAAAGCTCAAAAAGAAACTAAGTGGGTGTGCATCCAACTCGCTTGCTCAAGAAGACCTAGGGAAATTTGAGGAAGCCCATCATTGGAATATACAAGCAAGGTTATATAATGAAAAATTCCCACTAGTATATGAAAGTGACAAAATAGGAGACTCTCTATCATGAAGATCGTGGTGCTCCTTTGAAGCACAAGTGTGGAAAAAGGATAGTAGCATTGTCCCTTCTCTCTTTTCTCTCAGTTTTTTGGTGGGCATCTTTGGCCTCTTTCTTTTTTATTTGGGCTTCATTGGCCTCTTTTATTATTTGTAAATTCCGGAGACTCATCCCAACTTGTGAGGGAATCATAGCTTCCATCATCCTTTCCTCTCATGGGACAATGCTCTAATAATGATGATCATCACACTTTTATTTACTTACAACTCAAGAATTACTAGAACAAAATATGACTCTATATGAATGCTTCCGGTGGTGTACTGGGATGTGCAACGATCTAGCATAGCAAATGACATCAAAAAATGGACAAGCCATGAAAACATCATGCTAGCTATCTTACGATCATGCAAAGCAATATGACAATGATGGTGCGTGTCATAATAAACGAAACGGTGGAAATTGCATGGCAATATATCTCGGAATGGCTATGGAAATGCCATAATAGGTAGGTATGGTGGCTGTTTTGAGGAAGGGTATATGGTGGATTTAATGCACCGGCGAAAGTTGCGCGGTACTAGAGAGGCTAGCAATGGTGGAAGGGTGAGAGTGCGTATAATCCATGGACTCACATTAGTCATAAAGAACTCACATACTTATTGCAAAAGTCTATTAGTTATCGAAACAAAGTATTAGACGCATGCTCCTAGGGGAGAGGTTGGTAGGAGTTAACCATCGTGCGCTCCCGACCCTCACACAAAGGATGACAATCATTAAACAAATCATGCTCCGACTTCGTTACATAACGGTTCACCATACGTGCATGCTACGGGAATCACAAACTTTAACACAAGTATTTCTACCAATCCACAATTACTCACTAGCATGACTCTAATATCACCATCTTTATATCTCAAAATTATATGTAAGGAATCAAACTTCTCATAGTATTCAATGCACTTTATATGAAAGTTTTTATTATATCCCTCTTGGATGCCCATTATATTAGGACTAAATTCATAACCTAAACCAATTACCATGCTGTTTAAAGACTCTCAAAATAATATAAGTGAGGTACGACAGTTCAATTATTTCTATAAAATAAAACACCACCGTGCTCTAAAAAGATATAAGTGAAGCACTTGAGCAAAATTGCCTAGCTTAAAAGATATAAGTGAAGCACATAGAGTATTCTAATAAATTCACGATTTATGCGTGTCCCTCTCAAAATATGTTTGCAGCAAGGATGATTGTGGCAAACTAAAAAGCAAAGACTCATATCATACAAGACGCTCCAAGCAAAACACATATCATGTGGTGAATAAAAATATAGCCTCATGTAAATTTACCGATGGATTGAAGACAAAAGAGGGGATGCCTTCCGGGGCATACCCAAGCTTAGGCTCTTTAGTATCCTTGAATATGGCTTGGGGTGACTTGGGCATCCCCAAGCTTAGGCTCTTGCCACTCCTTATTCCATAGTCCATCAAATCTTTACCCAAAACTTGAAAACTTCACAACACAAAACTTAACAGAAAACTTGTGAGATCCGTTAGTATAAGAAAAATAAATCACCACTTTAGGTACTGTTGTGAACTCATTCTTTATTTATATTGGTGTAATATCTACTGTATTCCAACTTTTCTCCATGGTTCATACCCCCCGTTACAACCCATAGATACATCAAAATAAGCAAACAACACAAAGAAAACAGAATCTGTCAAAAGCAGAACAGTCTGTAGCAATCTGTAAACTTCGAATACTTCTGTAAGTCCAAAAATTCTGAAAAATTTCGAAAATCTGGGAAATTTGTATATAAATCTTGTGTAAAAATTTCAGACTCAGTCGACGCTCTGGTGAATTTATAAAATTCCTGTACTGAGCACAAAAGTTTCTGTTTTTCAGCAAAATCAAATCAATAATCACCGTAGACCATCCCAAAGGTTTTACTTGGCTCAAACACTAATTAAAACAATAAAACACAATTAATACAGAGATAATAATGTGTAAAGCACTCAAGAACAGAAACAAAAACAAAAGACATAAGATAAAATTGGGTTGCCTCCCAACAAGCGCCATTGTTTAACGCCCCTACCTAGGCATAACGCAATAGATCTAGGTATTGTCATCTTTGGTATGCAATCCATCCTCAACCATATCTTCCAAAACCCTTTTTAGCAAATCCTTTATTTCTTTTCTTTCCTTTCTAAAAGGAGAACTTAGTTCATGAAAAGGACTTTGATTAGTAACTTTGACATTCATAAACTCATAATCTGGATCATCACCATAAATATCATCATATAAAACGCATATCTCATTTCTAATGGGTTCCCTAATTTTTTCTTCTAACCAATCATCATTGAATCCTACATAAATGCCCCTAGTAATCCAATCAAATTCATCATAGGTTTCAAGGTAAATAGTTTGGGTAATTTCGGGATACGGAACTCTTCTTCTAAGATTATCACAGTAAGATTGATAATCCCTAGACTCAAAGCTACGCAAGATTTCTTTATCGTGTAGGATTTCTTCAATCGGAGGGTGTTTAATATCCTTTTTATAGAAAGCAAAAAATTCCCTAGCTTCATGTATGATAAAATCAAATTCACGCATAAGGATGATAGTAGCAATCCTTTTAGCCTTAGGATGATTAATTCTAGGAAGTTCATAAAAAACCTTTTGCAAAGCGGGATGAACGTGCACAAATTTTCTTTCCAATTTTTCAATGAGCATGACAATAGCATCCGCATAACAATTTGTGCTAAGAAGAATAGATCTCTTATTCATAGGCATTACTCCCGTATAATCAAACAACTCTTGAATAACACTCTTCCCAATAATATTTCCGTCTCCCACTTGAAAAGTTTTAGCTTTATAATTAGGGGGAGGTTCAGTTTCATGATCTAGAGAGCAAGATCCAAATTTTTCCTCAAGATTTGTACTAGCAATACCCTCAAAATTTTCAATGATAACCTTTCCAGATTCAGACATGGTGGCAATGAATCGATCTAGCACACAAGCAAACAAAAAGCAAACGAAAAGACGAACAGAAGAAGGGCGAATAAAAAGGCAAATCTTTTTGGTTTTTTTTAAATCGTTTTAGAAGTGGGGGAGAGGAAAATGAGAGGCAAATGGTAAATAATGTAAAAGCAAGAGATGAGTTTGTGATGGGTACTTGGTAGGCTTGTTGTCTTGACTTGCTATGTATCCTCCCCGGCAACGGCGCCGGAAATCCTTCTTGCTACTTCTTGAGCTTGCGTTGGTTTTCCCATGAAGAGGAAAGGGTGATGCAGAAAAGTAGATAAGTATTTCCCTTAGTTGTTGAGAACCAAGGTATCAATCCAGTAGGAGGAACAAGCAAGGCCCCAATCTTTGCACCTACACAAACAATCAAACTCTTGCACCCAACGTTAAAAAGGGGTTGTCAATCCCTTCATGGTTACTTGCAAGGATGAGATCTGATAGAGGTAGATATAAAAGATTGCTAAAACAAAAAGTAAAATAAAAGTAAAAAGATTGCAGCAAAGTATTTTTGGTATTTTTGGTTTATAGATCTGAAAATATAATATGGAAAATAGACCCGGGGGCCATAGGTTTCACTAGAGGCTTCTCTCTTGAAGGAAAATAATACGGTGGGTGAACAAATTACTGTCAAGCAATTGATAGAAAATCACATAGTTATGATGATATCCAAGGCAATGATTATGCATATATGCATCACGTCCGTGTCAAGTAGACCGAAACGATTCTGCAACTACTACTATTACTCCACACATCGACCGACTGTTGCCTGCATCTAGAGTATTAAGTTCATGAAGAACAGAGTAACGCATTAAGTAAGATGACATGATGTAGAGGGATAAACTCGAGCAATATGATGAAAACCCCATCTTTTTACCCTTGATGGCAACAATACGAATATGTGCCTCGCTACCCCTACTTTGTCACTGGGTGAGGACACCGCAAGATTGAACCCAAAACTAAGCACTTCTCCCATTGCAAGAATTACCAATCTAGTTGGCCAAACCGAACCAATAACTCGAAGAGACATACAAAGATATGAAATCATGCATATAAGAATTCAGAGAAGATTCAAATAATATTCATAGATAATCTGATCATAAACCCACAATTCATCGGATCTCGACAAACACACCGCAAAAGAGTATTACATCGGATAGATCTCCATGAAGATCATGGAGAACATGGTATTGAAGAACATAGAGAGAGAAGAAGCCATATAGCTACTAGCTATGGACCCGAAGGTCTGAGGTGAACTACTCACGCATCATCGGAGGGACAATGGAGTTGATGTAGATGCCCTCCATGATCGAATCCCCCTCCGGCAGGTTACCGAAAAAGGCCCCAAGATGGGATCTCACGGGAACAGAGGCTTCCGGCGGCGGAAAAGTATTATCGTGGCTCTCTTTGGTATTGGGGGAATATTTGGGAATTTATAGGTGGAAGATTAGGGTTAGGAGGCCTGCTGGGGGGCCACAGGCCAGGGGGCGCCCCCCTAGGGCGCGCCCTGCAGGCTTGTCATCTCCTGGCAGGTCTCCTGCCCTCCTCTCCAAGTCTGGTAGGTTTCTTCTGGTCCAAGAAAAATCATCGCGAAGATTTTATTCCGTTTGGACTCCGTTTGATATTCTTTATCTGCAATACTCAAAAACAAGGAAAAAACAGAAACTGGCACTGGGCACTAGGTTAATAGATTAGTCCAAAAAATAATATAAAATAGCATATTAATGCATATAAAACATCCAAAACAGATAATATAATAGCATGGAACAATAAAAAATTATAGATACGTTGGAGACGTATCACTTCCCCATTGTAATCTCTACTTAAACATGGTGCTCAACTCCGTATATTATTTCCCAATGATATGTGGCTATCCTATGATGTTTGAGTAGATCCATTTTGTCCTATGGGCTAATTGACGATCGTGGTTGGTATGAGTTGTATGTTTTATTTTGGTGCTGTCCTATGGTGCCCTCCGTGTCACGCAAACGTGACGGATCCCCTTTGTAGGGTGTTGCAATATGATCATGATTTGCTTATGGTGGGTGGCGTGAGTGACAGAAGCACAGACCCGAGTAGGTGGGTTGTTGCGTATGGGAGTGAAGAGGACTTGATACTTACTGCTATGGTTGGGTTTTACCTTAATGATCTTTGGTAGTTGCGGATGCTTGCTAGAGTTCCAATCATAAGTTCATATGATCCAAGTACGGAAAGTATGTTATCTCATGCCTCTCCCACATATAAAATTGCAATAATGATTACCGGTCTAGTTATCAATTGCCTAGGGACAAATAATCTTCTTGTTTGACAAAAGCTTTCTACTAAACAACTAACTTTTATTATCTTGCAATCTACTCGTAGTTTTATTCCCGCAAAGTACTTCTAGTTTTATTCGTGCAAACTATCCTACCACCTACAAAATAGTTTCATACGTGTTCTAGCTAAAGGAAACGTTAAAGTGTGCGCAGAGTTGAATCAGTGGTCGATAGAACTTGAGGGAATATTTGTTCTACCTTTAGCTCCTCGTTGGGTTCAGCACTCTTATTTATCGAAAAAGGCTACAAATGATACCCTACACTTGTGGGTTATCAGGTGGCTCTTTGCAGGTTTCCTGATTTTAGAGAATTTTTTGGAGGTGGAATTAGGTCAGACGAACCCACATGGGGCCCACAAGGCATCAGGGCGCGCCCTGTTGCCTTGCCGTCTCCTTGTGTATCGTCTGGTATCCCTCCGAAGCTTCCATGTCCTCTTTTTGTCATGAAAAATCATCAAAAAGTTTTTTAGCGTTTGAACTCCGTTTGCTATTGATTTCCTGAAAAGCCAAAAACACACAGAAAACAACAACTGGCACTAGGCACTAGGTTAATAGGTTAGTTCCCAAAAATTATACAAAATAGCATATAATTGCATATAAAGCATCCAAGGTTGATACTATAATAGCATGGAACAATAAAAAATTGTTGATATGTTGGATACCGGTGACCCACAAGTATACAGGATCAATCGTAGTCCTTTCGATAAGTAAGAGTGTCGAACCTAACGAGGAGCAGAAGGAAATGACAAGCAGTTTTCGGCAAGGTATTCTCTGCAAGTGCTATAAGTAACAGTGATAGATAGTTTTGTAGCAACATAATTCGTAACAAGTGACAAGTAACAAAAGTAGAAAGTGTGCAACAAGGTAGCCCAATCCTTTTTATGGCAAAGGATATGCCTGAAAGTTCTCTTATATGAAGCAAAGTGCTCTTGAGGACACATGGGAATTTCCGTCTAGTCACATTCATCATGTTGAGTTGATTCGCGTTCGTTACTTTGATAATTTGATATGTGGGTGGACCGGTGCTTAGGTGTTGTTCTTACTTGAACTAACAACCTACATATGATTAGACCCTCTCGCAAGCATCCACAACTATGAAACAAGAATTAAGATAAATCTAACCATAGCATGAAACATATGGATCCAGATCAGCCCCTTATGGAATAACGCATAAACTAGGGTTTAAGATTCTGGCACTCTCGCAACCCATCATCTACTTATTACTCCACAATGCCTTCCCTTAGGCCCAAAGTATGGTGAAGTGTCATGTAGTCGACGTTCACATGACACACACTATAGGAAGCAATAACATACATATCATCAAAATATCAAATGAATACCAACTTCACATGATTACCTATAACAAGACTTCTCCCATGCCCTCGAGAACAAAAGTAATTACTCACAAATCATCACCATGTTCAAGATCAGAGGTGTAATTAATATGATAAAGGATCTGAACATATTATCTTCCACCAAGCAAACCAACAAGCATCAACTACAAGAGGTAATCAACACTACTAGCAACCCCCATACCAATCTGAGGTTTTGAGACAAAGATAGAATACAAGAGATGAACTAGGGTATGACATGAGATGGTGCATCTGAAGATGTTGATGAAGATTCGTCCTCCCACAAAGGAGGAAGCGTTGGTGATGACGATGGCTTAGATTTCCCCCTCCCGGAGGGAAGTTTCCCCGGCAGAATCTCTCTGTCGGAGAGCAAAAGGCCTCTGCCCAGGTTTCCGCCTCGAGATGGCAGCGCTTCATCCTAAAAGTATCCTCTTGATTTTTTCTAGGTCAAAACCCTTCATATAGTAGAAGATGGGGGCGGAGCCTACCCGTGGGCCTCCCAAGCCATCAGGGCGCGCCCAGGGGGGTGGTCGCGCCCTGTTGGCTTGGGAGCCACAGGTGCCCCCCTCTGGTGGTTCTTTGCTTCATTAAATCACATATACTAGATGGATAGCCCGTGCATTGCTGTGGGACATTTAGTGGGCTTTCAAGTGCTCAACATAATCATTAAAAAGTTGTTTCTTAAGCTTAAAAATAGAGCATTGGCCTCTTTTGGGTAGTTCGCAAGAAATTGGCATGTTGTTAAGTACGCACTAAACATACAAGCGGATTTACAATTGGTATTTTGAAGATTACTCACATTTTCATAGAGAATTGAACAACAGTTAGTATACACATGAATATTAAAGGATATTTCAGAAACATGAGTATTTATTGAAGGAAGATGTATTGAGAGTAGTCAATTTTGCAAGCTAAAAAATGGCATGATGTAGTAGTCAAGTTTTCATTTAGTAAATAGTGCAGAATAGCAAGCAAACGAAATTAGTTTCCAGCAATGTGCCCACTCCATAATACAAATTCAAAAAAGTATTATCACACATATGAACAAATAGACCAAAATAAGCTACTAAGTCTAGCTCACGAGTTTTGCGTAGAAATACAATATCATATATAACAAAATTGGCTTTACCTAATTAGTGATCACATACGATATTTGTAGACTACAGCTAAAATTAGTTCACAACCATCATCGACTGCAACCTGTATAAATGTTTTCAGTCTTTCTTTTATGATTAACCAAATAAAATTTTAAATCCAATCAGCACCTTAGGCAAGATAAAAAAAATGTTTGCTCATAATACATGCCTGGTGGAATCAAGTTATACTGCAAATCCTAATAAGCAATTAAGAACCTATGCTAGTTTGTACTGACCTCCGGTTTGGTTGAACGCTTGGTAAAAGACATTATGCCACCGATGACTCCTACTATTGTATATGTATATATTAACAACGGGGAGGTAAAATGCATCGGGGCAATGTTAAGGAAATCACCAACCTGGAAATTCTTGCTTTAGGTTGTGTATGCATTATAAATGTATACGCGGTAAGTTAGAATTAGAATGGACAAAAGAGTAACCACTTAAAGATTCTGCTTTTGAGTTAGGATGTGCTCTTTCCTGTAATTTTGACAAAGAAAACATTAGCTTGCTGAGAAATTTGGCGTGCCAATAAATCTGAATAGACGAGTACAACACAAACTCATAATTTAAAATGTTATTAGCAGCCTATCAGGTCGGTGGTGTAAACCTGTAAAGAAGAAGGTACATGTGTTTTTGTTTTGGTTTTGCAAATTTCTCTGCAGCTTCACACTAGAGACAGAGTTCTTGTCGTAACCTCATTTAGCAGCAGTTACATATGATGTTCCTGTTGTAATTGGCCGCAGGTTCCAGCAGTGGTGGCCACAGCGACATGAGCGTGTCCAGCGATGCCGGCAAGGTATACGGTCGGTGTCGAACATCAAAGCAGCCATCCACGTCGTTACACCTCTGCATGCTCTCATCTCACATCATGAACTTACACTGCTACTTATTGTAGTATTTAACCCACAAGACGTCAAACAATCCCATGTCGAGCATGCCTGTGAGAGACACGTATGGGAATAGGAACCGCGACCTCATGGTGAGCAACTGAGCATGTACATCTTGCCTCCCACGACCAGCGTCGACCTTGTACAATGATACATCTCCAACATATCTATAATTTTTGATTGTTCCATGCTATTATATTATCATTCTAGGATACTTTTTAGGCAATTACTTGTTGTTTTATATTATTTTTAAGCACTAACCTATTAACCAAGTGTCAAGTGCTAATTGTTGTTTTCTACGTGTTTTTGGCTTTTTAGGAATACTATACCAAACGAAGTCCAAATACCCCGAAACTTTTTGATGATATTTTCTAGACCAAAATAAGACCTGGAAGCTTCGGAGCAAGATCCGAGGGCACCCGAGGTGCCCCCAAGCCATAAGGGTGCGCCCAGGGGGTGGACGCTCCCTGATGGCTTGGGGCCACCTCCCCGGCTGTTGGGGATATAACCCCGTGGTGAGACCCGCCTAGGTGGGGCCGGGTCATGAGGTTGGCGGCTTAGCAATGAAGGTTTGGAAGAAGCCTGCTCAGTGGGCCTGGAGGCCCAGAGCCAGAAGACAATATGTAACCCGGTGGCGTAAGCCGCCGGTGGCGGCTTGTTAGACAAGGCATGTGTAGTCAGAGGTGAAGTCGGTTATCAAGTATAACTCTGCTCGGACTCTTGTAAGCCCAGGGCCTCGACCTGTGTATATAAAGGCGGGTCACCTGGGCGGCTTAGGCCACGAAACAACTGATCGATAGCTAGGTCAAGCGAACTCGCTCCCTTGTAATCGATATCCAATCAATATAAACACAAAGTAGGACGTAGGCTTTTACCTATTTCCGAGGGGCCGAACCTGGGTAATCCTTGTCTCCCGATTCCGATCAACCCCTTCGAGTTCACCGCCTTAGCGATGGCCTCGAACCTAAGTCCTTTCACTAGGACATCTGCCGTGACAAAACCACGATAGTTGGCGCCCACTGTGGGGATGACGCTCGGTGGTGTGGAATTCTCGGAGGGCTGTCTCACAGGGATCGCGGGATATGCTGTCGGCAGGATCACCAAGAGTCGCCGCGGCAAGCTCTACATCGACGACGCTGGCTGGGGCCCCGAGGCCGACTCGATCGAGTATGGGCACCGGGTCCCCTTCGGCAGAATTCACGTCTTCATTGGCAAGATCGGCGGATCTAAGCCCGGGCCGGACATCTGCACCAACCTCGTCGAGCCCGCCCGGGTTAACCCAGGCCGGAAGCGCGTCTTCATCGGCTTTACCCAAGCCGCGGAACTTGAAGGTTCCATGTCGCGGGAGGAAACCTTCATCTGCTCAGAGGATGGATCCTCGAGTGGAGAGGTGGAATCAATCACCAGCTTCACAATGGCGGGCTTGGGGGCTACTTCTAGAGCTACCCTGACCCGAAATACTATGAGCTGCCGAGCCGAGCCGCCGTCTTCATGGCAGGGTCGGCACCAGCCCCTGGCAGCACGGCCGCTGGTGTGACCGGGTCCGGATCAGGCAGGCCGCCGGCTCAAGTTTTGCTGGATCTGATGAATGAACTTACGACTCTGATGGGAACCGAGGTCACTACCGAAAACCAAGCAGCCCATAACACGGAAATCGCGAGCTTGAAGGACCAGATGGCCGGGGTCCAAGAGGAAATCACTGCACTGAAAGCTCAGATGGATGCTGAGTCGGAGCGCCTCAGGGCGGAAGCTTTTCGCCTTGATTTGGAGCAACGGACCGCAGATGCAGTCCATCGGATGAGGCATCAGTCCCGTCTGCCGGATCAATATGAGGGCAGGAATCTTTTCAACATGCCTGGGGCAGGGCAGAATGCACCTCTGACCATAACCCGGACGGCGGAAGTACCTGGGAGTAGGGCGGCAGTTCAGCATCGGCAGCCAGACCCGCCTCGCAGGAACCAGGCCCCGCCGCAGCCTTTTCCCACACCGCCCGGTCATTTTTCTAACCCGGCAGAGAACATGGTGGCAGCGGCAGTCAGACTTGGTACACTCCCCATCCCTGATGGAACGCCTTTTGCGGAAGAAGTGCGGAACGCCATTGGATATTTGCAGACGGCGGTGGCGCAACAGGAGAAGTATGCTTACAGCCGGAGCCGCGTGCACTCGACCCCGATCCCAAGCCGCAGTTACAGTCGGCGTATAGAGTTGCCTGTGATTTCTAGCAGTGATCGACGTCAGAACCCGGCACGGGATGGCCCGCCTGCTGTTGATACCCAGGCACCGGTTGACCGTGCAAGAGCGCAGTGAGAGGCGGCGGCGGCAGCTGCGGCGGCTTATCAAGAGCCCACAGTAGCACCTTCTATCTCAGTAGGAGCCGGAGTAACCTCCAGGGCTGTGGGAGTGCCATGCTTAGTGCCGGCTTTACGAAATGAATGCCTGCCGAAGGACTTCAAGGGTCCCCATAAGGTACCAAATTATATTGCCGATCTACCTCCGGAAGCTTGGATCAAGAGTTACAAGCTAGCCATGGAGATGTTAGACGTCAGTGATGCAGTTTGCATCAAGTATTTTATCATGATGCTGGAAGGGCCAGCTCGCACGTGGTTGAAGGGTTGGCCACCCAATACCATTAATTCCTGGGCCGAGTTGAAGGCAAAATTCATCAAACAATTTCAAGGAACGTGCAAGCAGCCCATGACATTCGTGGATTTGGATCATTGTGTGCAGCGGGAGGATGAGTCGGCCCATCATTGGGTCCGACGGGTCTCAACCATTATCCACTCCTCTGATAATATCACGGCGGCTCAAGCAGTTCTGATTCTGGAGAAGAATTGCCACTTTTTGCCCCTGAAGCAGAAGCTTGACCGGCTCAAATGTTCGTGCCAGGACATGGGGGAACTCCTGGAGGCTCTCACCAAGTATGCAGACTCTGACAACACGAAGGACCCTGGATCTGATGATGAGAAATCAGCTAAGGGCAAGAAGAATAGCAATGGCAAGAGTCAGCAGCAGAACGGAGGAGGAAATAATAATAATGGCAATAGCGGGAAGCGGAAGCACCAGGACGGCGGGTCGGACCTGGTGGCCAACACTAGTGCTGGGAACAACCGTGGCAAGGGTAATGGTAAACCACCTTTCAGCAAGTCTAAGCCTTTCAATATGGAAGCGATGTTGAATGCCCCCTGCACAAAACATAGCGTTCCCGATAAACCATCCACTCATGCCTGGAAGGATTGTTGGGTCATGCTGGAGTTCCGGAATTACAACATTAACCAGCATCAGGGTGGCGGCAATGGACCGTCCGGCGGGTCAGGATCTGGCTCTCCTGGGTCCGGCTTTGGGGCAGGCGGTTCAGGTTCTGGCTATCAAGGCCAGAGAAACCATGGAGGTCATAATCAACAGGCTGGCAATGGAGGCCAGCAGCAAAATAACCAGTCCGGGTTTCAAAGTAACCCAAAGCAGCTTAATGGGGGCCAATATCATGTCATTACGACAAGCCTTGACAAGCGGGATCAAAAGGTGCGCAAGCGGGCGGTTAGTGCGGTCATGCCGGCTCTCCCGCAATATTTGAAGTGGTCAGAGTATGACATTAGTTGGAGCAGGGAGGATCACCCGCCACGTGTGGATAACCCGGGGCAATTGGCCCTAGTAGTGGCCCGCCAAGTCGGAGGCTATGTGTTCACCAAGGTGCTTATGGATGGTGGCAGCAGCATCAACATCCTGTACTATGACACGTTCCGCCGGATGAACTTGCTTGACAAGGACCTAAAACCATCTTCAACAGTCTTTCATAGTGTGGTGCCCGGAAAATCGGCTTACCCGGTCGGAAAAATTTCCCTGGAGGTAGCTTTTGGTGATGAGTTTAACTATAGGGTGGAGACCTTATGGTTTGAGGTGGTCAAAATCAAAAGCCCGTACCACGCTTTGTTTGGGCGGCCGGCTTACGCCAAGTTCATGGCTAGGCCTTGTTATGTTTACTTGCAGCTCAAGATGCCCGAATTAAACGGAACGATTACAGTGCATGGTGATCGGAAGATTGCTCTTGAGTGCGAGGAAGGCGATGCGGCGTACACAGAGTCACGTTGCGCTGAGGCGGAGCTTAAGTTTTATAAGGAGAATGTTGACCCGGCGGATATGACCCCGTTGAAGAAACCCAACACGGAATATGAGCCGCCCCTGAAGTTTGTGGCAGAAGATACCAAGTTGGTGGATTTCACCCCTGGCGACTCATCACAGTAGTTCACTATTGGGGCCAATATGGATCCCAAATAGGAAAGCGCGCTCATCGAATTCATCCATGAGAATCGGGACATCTTTGCATGGACACCTTCTGACATGCCAGGTGTACCGAGAGAATTCGCTGAGCACCACCTTAATGTGGATCCCAAGTTTAAGCCAGTCAAGCAGTTCCTCCGATGTTTCAATGAGGAGAGGCGTAAGGCCATTGGAGAAGAGGTAGCCCGGCTCTTAGCTGCAGGGTTTATCGTCGAAGTTTTTCACCCGAAGTGGTTAGCTAACCCGGTGTTGGTACTCAAGAAGAACGGCACGTGGCGCATGTGTGTGGATTACACCGATCTCAACAAGGCGTGTCCGGTTGATCCATTTGCTCTCCCCCGTATCGACCAGATCATTGATGCAACAGTGGGTTGTGAGAGTTTATGTTTCCTGGATGCTTATTCGGGTTATCATCAGATCAAGATGGCAGTCAAAGACCAAGAGAAGACATCTTTCATTACGCCTTTTGGAGCTTTCTGCTATGTGTCTATGCCCTTCGGGCTCAAGAGCGCTCAGGCGACTTATCAACATTGTGTGCAGAACTGCCTTCACTGTCAAATTGGGCACAATGTTCATGCTTATGTAGATGATATTGTGGTCAAGTCCAGGAAGAAGGAGACCCTGTTGGCTGACTTGAAGGAAACTTTTGATAATCTGCGGGTTTACAAAATGATGCTTAACCCGACAAAGTGTGTTTTCGGTGTGCCTGTAGGCAAGCTCTTGGGGTTCCTGGTCTCCGAGCGGGGTATTGAGGCTAACTCGGATAAGATAAAGGCCATCACTTCTTTGTCTAAACCGGCATGTATTAATGACGTTCAGCGCCTGGTGGGTCGTATCGCTGCTCTGAGCCGTTTCATAAGCCGCCTCGGTGAGAAGGCTATTCCTCTATATCAGATGATGAAGAAGACAGACAACTTCGTCTGGAGTGATGCGGCTAATGAAGCATTTGAGGCGCTCAAGAAGCAGTTGGCTGAGCCGCCCATTTTGGCTGCTCCGGCGGAAAAGGAGCCCTTGCTCTTGTATGTTGCGGCTAATAACAGAGTTGTCAGTGCTGCAGTTGTGGTGGAGCGCAAGGAGGCGGGTAAGGAGTACCCAGTTCAGCGACCGGTTTACTATGTCAGTGAGGTCTTGACGGAGTCCAAGCAGAGATATCCTCATTGGCAAAAACTGGTGTTCGGTGTCTTCATGGCCAATCGCAAGCTGAAGCATTATTTACTTGGGCATTCGATCACAGTGGTCAGTTCTGCTCCTTTGGGAGATATTATTCAAAACAGAGAAGCTACTGGCAGGATTGCTAAGTGGGCAATTGAGCTTGGGCCTCTTAATCTGAAGTATGTGCCCTGGACGGCTGTCAAATCTCAAGCCCTGGTAGACTTCATCAATGACTCGACAGAGTGTCAAGCACCAGAAGAGAAGCCGGACAATACATATTGGACGATTCATTTTGATGGTTCTGGACAATTGGAAGGCTCGGGGGCTGGAGTTGTTCTAACTTCCCCGCGAGGTGACAAGTTCTGTTATGTGTTGAGGTTAATGTTTCCTTGTACTAACAATGCAGCTGAATATGAGGCTTTGCTTCATTGGCTCCGTGTGGACAAGGAGATGAATTTGAGCCAGGTCAGATGTCTTGGCGACTCAGACCTGGTGGCTCAACAAGTCTCTGGCACGTGGGACTCTAAAGACCCTCGCATGGCGGCTTATCGCCAGGCAGTTGATGTTATCGCAGGCCACTTCAAGGGCTATCAGGTGGATCATATTGATCGGCGGAGGAATGAGGCAGCTGATGCATTGTCAAGGCTGGGTTCTCAACGTAAGCCGGTGCCGCCTAATGTCTTCTTGGACGTGTTGCATCACCCGTCAGTTAAATTACCATCGGAGGAGGATCTGGCTATACCTGACCCGGAAGGACAATTGGTGGCGGCTCTCCGTGCAATCCCTGATTGGACATTACCTTATATAGCGTACCTGACTTGCAGCGAGTTACCTCAAGACGAGACTCTCGCACGGCAGATCATAAGGTAGTCCAAGTCCATGACTATTGTCAATGGCGAGTTACACAAGCGTAGCGTGATGGGTGTTTTTCTGCGATGTGTTTCTCCTGACGAAGGCTGTGAAATTCTGTATGAGATACATGCCGGTGATTCTGGTCATCACGCCGGGTCAAAATCTTTGGTGGCCAAGGCTTTTCGACATGGTTTTTACTGGTTAATAGCTCATAAAGATGCGGAGTACCTGGTCAGTAAGTGTGCCGGGTGCCAGAAATTTGGGCGACGTGCTCATGTGCCGGCTCAAGAGTTACGGATGATTCCAATCACCTGGCCGTTCGCAGTCTGGGGGCTTGATATGGTCGGACCTTTTAAGAGGTCTAAGGACAAGAAGACCCACCTCTTGGTGGCGGTTGACAAGTTTACTAAATGGGTTGAAGCTGAGCCGGTCAGCAAGTGTGATGCAGCAACAGCAGTTCAGTTCATCAAAAAGCTGATCTTTTGGTTTGGTTATCCACATAGTATCATCACTGACAATGGCACAAACCTGTCCAAGGGGGCTATGAAGGAGTTCTGCGATAGTGAGCATATCCGCCTTGATGTGTCTTCTGTGGCTCACCCACAGTCTAATGGTCAAGCAGAGCGTGCTAACCAGGAAATTCTGAAAGGGATAAAACCCCGGCTCATGGTTCCTTTGGAGCGCACGCCGGGTTGTTGAGTGGAGGAGTTGCCTTTAGTCCTTTGGAGCATAAGAACCACCCCCAACAGATCACCAGGCTTTACGTCTTTCTTCATGGTTTATGGCGCGGAAGCTATTCTCCCCAGCGATATTCGTCATGACTCGCCTAGAGTGGCGGCTTACGTGGAAGCTGATAATGAGACGGCGCATTAGGATGCTTTGGATGCCTTAGACGAAGAACATGATCTTGCAGCGGCTCGGTCCGTGATTTACCAGCAAGACCTGCATCGCTATCATAGCCGCAGGGTCAAGACCCGGATGTTCCAAGGTGACTTAGTACTCCGGTTGATTCAAGACCAGTCAGGTATGCACAAGTTGTCACCTCCTTGGGAAGGACCGTTTGTGATCAGTAGAAATCTCAACAATGGCTCCTATTATCTCATTGATATACGGGAGGGTGACAAGTCACGCACTTCGGGTGAAGAAACTAAAAAGCCGTTGAATATTGCTCACCTTCGGCCATACTATACTTAAGCCGCCAGTTCGGCTCTCATCAATGTACATATTCCTGTCATTGTATATACTATCTTTTATGATATAATAAAGTTGGCATCCCCATGATTAGGGGCTTCTGTCATTTTTTCTACACTGAGTCTTGCGCAAAGGAGTTGATCCTTCAATCAGGTCACTTGGGGGCTTCCAACCCGCTGGGTTTAACTTTCATACCCTCTTGGCCAGGCTTTATATGCCATGAATTTCATACGAAGGAGTTGATCCTTCATCAGGTCACTTGGGGGCTTCCAACCCTCTGGGTTTAGCTTTCATACCCTCTTGGCCAAGCTTTACATGCCATGTTCGAGTTAAACTTGCATGTTTGCAACTTGCTACTCCGCTATGTGACCCGCCGAACTCTTGACAGTCAATCTTGCCTAGAGACCCTAAACTTTCATAGTCAATCTCGCTTAATGTTGGGGATATAACCCCGTGGTAAGACCCGCCCAAGAGGGGCCGGGTCATACCTGGCGGCTCGTAGCCAAGACCTGTAAGGTGGGCCGGAAGATGAAGGCCACGCCGTGTGACGGCTTACCTAATGGGCCAAGAAGGAGGCCCAGACAGAAGATGGTATGAAGACCCGGGCGGTTAAGCCGCCCGGGGACGGCTTGCCCAATATGGCAAGGCAGCTTAGAGACAGGATTGAATACGTTGTGTGAGTCAGTTTGAGACTCGTGTAACCCAGGGCCTTGACCTCCTATATAAAGGTGAGGCCCTGGGGCGGCTTAGAGAGGAACCAATCAATCGAGAACTAGGTCAAGCGAATCCGCTCCCTTGTAATCGATACTCCAATCAATATAACACAAGCAGGACGTAGGCTTTTACCTCTTCTTGAGGGGCTGAACCTGGGTAAACTCGTGTCCCTCGTCTCGATCAACCCCTTTGAGTCCACCGTCTTAGCGATGGCCTCGAACCTAAGTCTTCGGACATCTGCCGTGACAAAACCACGACAGTTGGCGCCCACCGTGGGGCTAGCGCTCGGTGGTGTTGAGTTCTCAAAGGGCTCTCTCCCAGGGATCGAGGGGTACGCTGTTGGCAGGATGACCAAGAGTCGCCACGGCCGGCTCTACATCGACGACGCCGGCTGGGGCCCTGAGGCCGACTCAATTGGGTATGGTTTCCGGGTCCCCTTCGGCGGAATCCACGTCTTCATCAGCAAGATCGGCGGATCTGAACCCGGGCCGGACATCTGCACCGACATCGTCGAGCCGGCCCGATGCGAGCAACCCGCCCGACACGTGCAACCCGCCCGTGCTAACCCGGGCAGGAAGAACATCTTCGTCGGCTTCACCCAGGGCATGGAGCTTGAGGGCTCTGTGTCTCGGGAGGAAACTCTCATCTGCTCAGATGATGGATCATCCAGCGGAGAGACGGAATCGATTTATCAGCTTCACAATGGCGGGCTCGGGGGCTACGTTGAGCCTTACCCCGAGTCGGAGTATCATGAGCCGGAGGGTTATGAGCCGCCGAACCGTGCTGCCGTCTTCATGGCGGGTTCAGCGCCGGCTCCTGGCAGCTCAGCCGCCGGTGCGACTGGATCTGGGGCTGGCAGGCCGCCGGCTCAGGTTCTTCTGGATCTGATGAATGAGCTTACAACCCTGATGGCGACTGAGGTCACTGCTGAAAACAAGGCGGCTCGTAATGCAGAGATCACGAGGTGGAAGAACCAGATGACCGGAGTCCAACAGGAAATTAATGCACTAACGGCTCAGATGGATGCTGAGGCGGAGCGCCTTAAGGCGGATGCTTTCCGTTTTGAGTTAGAGCAGCAGTCTGCGGCGGCGGTTCAGCGGATGAGACATCAATCCCGCTTGCCAGATCAGTATGAAGCCAGAAATCTTTTCAACACGCCGGGGACGGGGCGGAATGTGCCTTTGACCGTAACCCGGACGGCGGTTCAGCATCAGCAGCCAGACCCGCCCCGACGGAACCAAAACCTGCCACAATTTTTTCCAACGCCGCCGGGTCATTATTCTAACCCGGCGGAGAACATGGTGGCGGCGGCCACCAGGCTTGATACAATCCCCATCCCCGATGAGGCGCCTTTTGCAGAGGAGGTGCGGAATGCTATTGGATACCTGCGGACGGCGATGGCCCAGCAGGAGAAGTATACTTACAGCTGGAGCCGCGTGCATTCAACTCCCATCCCCATCCGCAGCTATAGCCGGCGTTATGAGTCGCCGGCGGTTTCTAGTAGTGAACGGCATCGGAACCCACCGCGAGTTGATCGGGCGGCTCTGGATGCTCAGGCGCTGGTGGACCGGGCGAGAGCACAGCAAGAGGCGGTGGCTCTGGCGGCGGCGGCGGCTTATCAAGAACCCACAGTTGCACCGTCTGTATCAGTTGGGGCAGGATTAACCTCCAGGGCTGTGGGAGTGCCGTGCTTAGCGCCGGCTCCACGGAATGAGCGTCTGCCAAAGGATTTCAAGGGTGCTCGCAAGGTGCCCAATTACACTGCAGACCTACCTCCAGAGGCTTGGATCGAAAGCTATGAGCTGGCCATGGAGATGTTGGACGTCAGTGATGCAGTATGTGCCAAATATTTCATCATGATGCTGGAAGGGCCGGCTGGCACGTGGTTGAAGGGCTTGCCGCCCAATACCATTAATTCCTGGGCCGAGTTGAAGCCGAAATTCATCAAAAAATTCCAAGGAACGTGCAAGCAGCCCATGACGATTGTGGATTTGGACCATTGCGTGCAGCATAATGACGAGTCGGCCCATCACTGGGTCCGGCGGGTCTCAACCATCATCCACTCTTCGGAACAGATTACGGCGGCTCAAGCAGTTTTGATTCTAGAGAAGAATTGCCATTTCACACCTCTGAAGCAGAAGCTTGGCCGGCTCAAGCGCACTTGCCAAGATATGGGGGAGCTCATGGCAGCTCTCACCAAGTATGCAGACTCTGATAACACGAAGGATCCTGGCTCCGATGATGAGAAATCGGGTCAGGGTAAGAAAAACAACAATGGCAAGGGTCAACAGCAAAGCGCGGCCGAAAATAACAACCCGGACAAGCGGAAGAACCCGGAGGGCGGGTCAGAATTGGTGGCGAACACCAGCGCTGGGAACAATCGTGCTAAGGGCAATGGGAACTTCAGGGCGTCCTTTAACAAGGGTAAAGCTCCTTTCAACTTGGAAGAGATGCTCAATAAACCTTGTCCGGAGCACAGCCGGCCTGATAAGCCGGCAGGTCACACCTGGAGGGATTGCAGTATCATGCGGCAGTTCCGGGATTACAGCCTTCAACAGCATCGTCATAACGGTAATGGACCGTCGGGCGGCTCAGGGCCGGGCGGGTCAGGAGCCGGCTTTGGTGCTGGCGGCTCAGGATCCGGTTACCAGGGTCAAGGCAATCAGGGAGGTCATTATCAGCAGTCTTGGGGTGGAGGCCAGCAGCAGAATAACCAATCAGGGTACCAGACTAACCCGAAACAGCTCAGTGGGGGTCAGTATCATGTTTTTACAACTAGCCTTCACAAGCGAGACCGAAAGGTGCGTAAGCGGGCGGTTAATGCAGTCATGCCGGCTCTTCCGTAGTATTTGAAGTGGTCTGAGTATGACATAACTTGGAGCCGGGCGGATCACCCGCCGCGTGTTGATAACCCGGGGCTACTAGCTTTGGTAGTTGCCCCCCAAGTAGGAGGATATGTGTTCACTAAAGTGCTGATGGATGGTGGCAGCAGCATCAACATCCTGTATTATGACACTTTCAGCCGGATGGGTTTGCTTGACAAGGATCTTAAGCCCTCTTCAACAATTTTTCACGGTGTGGTGCCCGGCAAGTCGGCCTATCCGGTGGGGAAGATTTCTTTGGAGGTAGCTTTTGGTGATGAATTCAACTACAGGGTGGAATCTTTGTGGTTTGAAGTGGTTAAAATCAAGAGCCCATATCACGCTCTGTTTGGACGACCAGCTTATGCCAAGTTCATGGCTAGGCCTTGCAATGTTTACTTGCAGCTCAAGATGCCCGGGTTGAATGGAACGATTACTGTGCATGGTGATCGGAAGACGGCTCTTGAGTGTGAGGAAGGAGATGCAGCTTACGCAGAGTCAAGCTGTGCTGAAGCAGAGCTTAAGTTCTATAAGGAAAATGTTCCCGGAAGATATGACTCCGCTGATTCGACCTCACCTCCTCCCTGGATTCGACCGCGGATTCGACGCCATGGCTCCGCCTGTCTCTCCGCCGTGGCTGGCCACCACCGCAGCCTCACAGCGAGCCATCGTACCTCACCTCCTTCGGCCCCGGCTGCGCGCGCCTTGCCTCCGCGCGCCGTTGCACGGGCGGCTCCGCCTCCGCTTGACCGCGCCGCTCCGAGCTCCCTATGCCTGCGCCGGGCCTGCTCCGCGCTCCGTGCACCACCTCCCCCCTGCAGACCCGCCTGCCACTGGAAGCTCCTCCCACCACTTCACCCCGTGACCCGGACGGCTCCACCTTGCATCGCGCCGTGGCCGCCCTGCACCCCGGCCGGCTTCACTCCGCAGAGCCGCCTCACCCCGCCGCTGTAGTGCCCCGCCGTTGGCTTGCCACTGCTGCGCCTCATGCACCGAGCCGCTCGAAGCCGCCCTCATGCTAGCTCGGCCATGCTGTGTTGATTCTCCGTCTGTGGCCTCGCTTCGAGCCGGACTCGCCCCGCTCAGCGCCCCGCAGCCCGTCGCTGGACCAACAACCGCGTGCGCACGACCACGCCGCGACCGACGGCTCCGCCTGCCCCTTGGCCACCGCAGCGCCGCGTTTTGAGCCGCTGTTGCGCCGGCTCACCTTGCCTCACCTCCGCCTCCAAACCACCCTGGCCGAAGCAACCTCGCCTCGACCTCACACTGTTTCGAAACCACCTCCACCACCGGGTCAACGGCCGCACCCCGAGCCGCCGTTTCGTCGACCCGCCTCGTCGCCTTAGCCATGGCTCGTCTCGAGCAAGGCCTGCTAGTGGAGTTCGTCCACGTCCTTGGGACCACAAAGGTCAAAGGGCTTCTTTGATTCGTTGCTCCCCATGGGATAATCAATTGTTCAAAACAAAGTTCACAAGTATCTTCGGCGCACGCACACGCCACTCATGTATGCATGTTGGATGTCAACTTCTGCTGTTGCATGGGATATATGGTGGACATGGATGCTCGGGCAAGCTGGACCGTTGGAGTACATGGAAACATTGGAAGCATGATCATGCGTTTACGAATCCTTATTTTCCTACTATTGAATAAAGAAGGAATTCGTAACAGGATTATTCAGCTCCAAATTCTGCATAAGTCCTCCTTGGAGTCAATTCACACACGTGTAGTGCTGGAGCCTTTGGTCTATTTTCAACCAGAGTTTGATATGTCAGCAGATTTCATGTTGGGGGTAAACAAAAGTATACTCAAGAGGATAGCAGCTACAAAAAGAAGGAAGCACAATGGCCTAAATTGGCCTTGCCGTCACAGCCGGTTTACAAAGAGCGGCTGGCCCAATGTTGTTGTCGGTTCATTGTACCTGCCGATTCATCTTAATAGACGTTTTGTCATTACAACTGGCTCGACATCCGACAAAAAAAATCAGGTGCTGTCTTTTCCATCTATTTATCAGTACATTATAAATTCTTTCGGGAACAATTACTTTGCCTGCAATATTTGTATGCAGGACAATTCTCCATTACAAAAGTGGCATTATAACGCGGAGGAGGAGCGCGCACCAGCATCATTCCGCACTGGTGTTTCTACGTGTCGCGTTGCTCAACGAATTCACACACCGGCTTCCAATGCCGCGGCCAACTTTCATGTCCGCGCGACCAAAAAACATCTTACAATGCTGCGAGCGACTCTCGCGTCCGTGCCAAGTCACCGGACAGCTCTCGCATTCAACTCAACGCGTCGGTGCCGCGCTCGCCAGATGTCCTAGTGCCAGGACTTAGGTGTGAAGCCATTGCTACGGTGGTTAACTCGAAGGGGTTGGTCGGGACGAAAGACACAGGGTTACCCAGGTTCGGACCCTCTCGAAGGAGGTAATAGCATGCGTCCTGCTTGGAGTTGTATTGATTGGATATCGATTACAAGGGGCGGATTCGCTTGACCTAGTATTCGATCAAAGGTTTCGTGGCCTAAGCCGCCCAGGTGACCCGCCTTTATATACACAGGTCGAGGCCCTGGGCTTACAAGAGTCCGGGCCAGGTCATACTTGATAACCGACCTCACCTCTAACTATACTTACCTTGTCTAACAAGCCGCCACCGGCGGCTGACGCCACCGGGTTACACATTGTCTTCTGGCTCTGGGCCTCCAGGCCCATTGAGCAAGCTTATTCCAAACCTTATCGCTAAGCCACCAACCTCATGACCCGGCCCCACCTTGGCGGGTCTCACGATGAGGTTATATCCCCAACATTAGGCCCCAGATTGATTTGTACCGGTTCATGTCAATCTTCAAGTCTTCTGGTTGGCGAATCTTGCGCTTTCTGATAAATCTTTATGACCCGCCAAAAACGGGTGACGTTATCTCTAATCAATCTTCATGACCCGCCCTGACATCATCAGGAAAATCAAAAAGATTCCCTTGACGTCACAACGAATCTTTTCCATTAAAATGACCAGCCCGAGAATCGAGGCACCTTTTTGGAAATCGTCATCGTGCCTCCTCGATTCTCGCACCGGACTGTTGCTATTCCATCACCTCCTCATAAATAGGCGCGGGGGGTCCCATTATTTTCACTTTCCCCGCCGCTGCCCTCTTCTTCTTCCTCCAGACGCCCGCACCGCCGAAGCTCGCCGCGTCGTCTGAGCCTCGCCGCCGTCACCGACACTGGCCGCTGCATCACCCTGATTACGTCCAGACCACTCCCGCATCCGCCCGCGTCTTCAAGGTTCCACCTTTGCCCCGTATTTAGATCTGCATTAGCTTTTTCAGATTTCCCCCGAGTTCGTCGGCTTTTTTTCTTCGAGTTCATCATTGTTCATTGGAGCGTTCTTCGTATGAAATAATACTTCTTCAGGCTCTATAACGTCGCCCAAATCATGCGGTCATCCGCTCAATAGGCATGCTATGCTCATCGTAGATTGCTAGCTCACTTTAACCCGTATAGAAGCAGCCTGTTCTTCCACTGGATTTTTAGGTTTAGGAATATTTTTCTTTTTACCTCGCCCGTAGATCTTCAAGCAGTAGCTGTAGCTGTTGAAATCTGTTTCTCCATACTTAGTATTTTTTTTAATACTCACTGGCAAACTTGACCCACCGACTTATTGCCGGCTCATATTGTCGTATTGTGCCCTGCTTCGGCGGCTCATAATTTTATACGGACCCGCCAAATGCCGTCACCATTTTTAGAGTCATAACTGCCTTGGTCATAATACGTTTTTAACCCGCCATATACTCATGCCCTTCCGCAGTCTTTTAAGCCGCCACCATGTCTAGAGTCCCAGCTTCTTGTAACTGGGTAAGGTCTGGGGTGACTGAAGAATCACTCAAGGACTTTGTCACCATGGGAGTTCTGCCGGCTCAGGATGTTATCCACTGGCGGGTTCCGGGCAATGAAACCACTCCTAAGCCCGAGGATGGGGAAATTATCGTGTTCATAGACCATCTTCTCCGTGGTTTTTCTCCACCCGGGTCTAAATTTTTCCGAGACCCCTTACACTCATTCAACCTACACCCTCAAGACATTGGCCCCAACTCTGTCACCAATCTGTGCCAGTTCCAGACCCTCTGGGAAGCTTATCTGCAAGAAGAGTCGTCTGTTGACCTCTTCAAGGAGTACTTCTACATCAACCGTCAAACAGAAATGGCGGATGGATTGAGCCTCGAGCTTGGAGGTGTCACTCTTCAAAGACGGAGGGATGTACTCTTTCCAGCAGCAACTCTGCCGAGTCATCCCAAAGAATGGAATAAAACTTGGTTTTACTGCAACGACACTTCACCAGAAGGGGAGAACCCAATGCCGGGTTACCGTATTTCCGGCTCAGCACAGATACAGAGCTCCCAGACCGGATGTCCGCTGCAGAACTGTAACAGCCCGAGACCGACGCTCCGGAAGATTCCCCTTTTATTCCATTGTCGTCGTGTAATTCGAGTGGTTGTTGCATTCATCATCGTATCATTCGCATCATCTGCATAGCATCGTCACTCGTTTTCGAAAACTTGCATCCGTTCGTAGCTGCCGGTTCTCTCCGTTCGTGTCGTCGACCGTTTCGAGATCAACCACACTCGCACGTGCCCGCGGCATCGTTTAAATATTGTTTTTAAAAGTGCGCGTAAAATATTCTTGGATTGGATCGAAAGTTGGCATGCGGTCTTGTTATATTGTAGGTAGACCGCCTGCCAAATTTCGTCGCAATCGGAGGTCGTTTAATATCTGAACGGTCATCCGTAGTGGCACCGTATCGGTTTAATTGTCGGTCGATTCGCGGTTTAAAACTCTGTCACGGGCCGAAGGTCTCCCTCTCTCCTCAGCCCACACCCCCTCTACACAGCCCACCATAGCCCCTCCGCTTCCGAACGTCGGATCGAGATCCGAAGGTCCAAAAACGGAGCAAAACTCCCTAACCCTAGACCACCTTTCCTATTTAAGCAGCCTACCCTGTCCAATTTTGACCTAAACCCTAGCCTCCCTCGTTTTCCATGCGTCCCCAACCCCCAGCCGCCACCTAGCCGCAGCCACCTCCCACTACGTTGGGCCCGCGAAGCCCATCCGCGGCCCGCCCGGGCCCGAGGGGAGCCGCCGCCGCCCGCGCGTGCCCGCATCTGAGCCGGCCGTCGCCCTCGCAGATCGGGAGAGGAGCTCCGGGTCTCGAGCTCCCCGTCGCAGGGCCGTCGTCCCCAGCCGCCGTCGGACCTTGCCGGCTTGCCGCCGCACCAGATGCCCGCCATGGCTGCCGCCTCGATGCGTCTCCGAGCGCAGCGCCGCCGCAGCCCCCCGCCTCCGCGCTCCGGCCAAGCTCCGGTCGCCGTCGTTGGTGGGCCACCGCCTGGATCCGGTGGATCCCGGCCAGATCCGTCCATCTGCGCCCTCCTCCCGTCATTTGCTGGACGCTCCGCCGCCGGCGTTGCCCGCCGCCGCCGCTGCCGGTGCTTGCTCCCGCTCGGGTTCGAGCGAGCGAGCGAGCCAGCCGCGCATGGGCCTGCAGCTAGCCGGCGGCCCAGCTTCGCCAGCCCCGCGTGAGCCTCTCCTACCGAAGGCCCGAGCCAGCCCAGCTGCAGCCCAGCCAGCTCTGCCTCCCCAACGCCCAGGCCCATCTCGCCCTCGGCCCAGTGGTCGCTAGGTGAGCGATAGCTGCCTATTCTGCGCTCGTGCGTTGTTTTGCTAAGTTGTGCTCGCTACTGTTAGCCCAGTGCGCATACTGTTATATTGCGCTTAGCATACAGTATATACCCAAAGATCTCAGTTTCGGCCCGATAGCATGTTTTTTTCATGTCCTGCAAATTTATCAATTACCCATGACATGTCAAAATTACAGTATATGCATCATTTTAAAATGTCTATAATTACTTAATCGAGCATCATATCCAAATGAATTATATATGTAATATGGGTAGAATTTTGTGTAGATTCATAATATGTCATTTTCATCCATGATAAAATACCTAAGCTCGCTGTTTTGCATCATTTTTGCACAAATGCCATGTTTTGCATCACGCATAATTATTTAACATGCATCGGAATTTAATCCAACAATATATTAAAAATGTTCATATTATCGGCATCGCATTTTCATAAATGACAAACTGGTTCGTTGTAATATTTGCATTTAACTTGCATTTATAGTTGCTAAAAGGGGATTAGGCCATACTTGCATAATTAATTGTGACATATTTCCCTACATGAACCTAGGCATATTATATATGTTTTCGGGGTAGGAAAAATCCATAGAATTTAACTGTGCATTTAGTTTTGTCATTGGAGCAAGTTTGAGTGCATGTCATTTTTGCCATGATGCCCATTTGTCTATTTGGTGGGATTTAATCCGTGCATCATATGAAATAATTTTGAACATGAGATATGCCCTTGGACATGTATGCTAGGCCCTGGTATTTTTGGTTGCTATAGAAATGCATGTTTACGTGTTGTTTTCTTGTTGCCAACATGCTATAAAAATCTGATGCTTTGAGGGTCCAAAATATTTCTAAGTCTGGAAAATCTGTTATTTTGTTGCTGTCTTGCCATGGGATTTGCTAGTGATCTAGGGGTCATTTGGGGTTGCTCCAAAGGAGTCTTTTGTTAAGCATGTTGTTGCCTATCAGGTTGTGCCAATAGTTTGCATGAATAGGTTTTGCATCATAATTAAACCTGCTGTCCAATATGTCAATCTGTTAAAAACTGCTGCTCATGACTAGCCTAATTTTCAGTCTGAGAATCTGTTTTCTTCAATATGCCATGTTCTGTTGATGGTTGCCATCAATCTGAGCATAATTTGATGTTGCCATAAAGTAATGATTTGTAATGCATCATGTCTACTACCATTCTGTTAATTTTCATGCCATAATATGACCTGTAGCATATAGTTTTACTGCTGCCAATATGCCTCCATGAAAATCTGCTATGCTTAAACCTGTTATTTTCACTAAGTCATAATCTGCTATATTTTGTTGCCATGTTGTGAGCTTCCTACCATGTGTTCCATAACTATTTTGAGTATGATATGTGAAGATGAAATGATGTGTGTGTCATATGCTACTGCCCCATGCTTAATTTGTGCATTTTAGAATCTAGTAGCTTGTTGTTTTCATGTGTGCAATATGCTATGTTGCTGTTTTGGGCAGATTTCAAATAAAACTTGTTTTGGTGATTGTGGTTGAACCATAGCTCCGTTTTGGACATGCCATATATGAATCTTGCTTGGAATCTCATGTAATTTCATAATAACTTGCTGCATTCATGATTTGAAGTGGATGTGATTGTCTTTTCCATGCATTTTGCATTCATGACATGCATCTTGTGATTGTCATATCTTTTAGACCGTAGCTCCGTTTGAGATGTTCCATAGATGTAAATCGACTAAAATGACGTGTAGATTTGCATGGTATACTTTATTTTTCTGTTTAATAAATATAAAACATGATTAGTTCAGATCTGGACCAATTTCGAAATTAACATATGGGGTCGTTTCGGAAATGCTATATGTTGTTTCCGGCCTCATTTAAACTTGCCTAGATGTGTAGTTTACTTATGCTTCACCTCTTACCATGTTTAACAACATTTAATATTGTCGTGTACCTAAACGAGAGTGAACTAAATATTTGAATGTGGAGTTTCATCAATATGCAACTCGTTGCATATTGAGCTTCACTTAATGTGTAGTATTTGATTGTTGTGCTTGCCATGTCATGCATAACATGCATAATATTTGAAGTGCGTCATGTCATGCATTTGTTGTGGTGTTCTCGTGTGTTGATTGTTGTTCCGGATTGTTTCTTTTCGATAGAGTTCCGAAAGCGTTCGGAGTGTGAGGATTCGTTCGACTACGTTGGCTCGTCTTCTTCATGGATTCGTTCTTCTTCCAAGTGGGATCTCAGGCAAGATGATCATTTCCCTGGATACCATTACTATCATTGCCATGCTAGATGTCTCGTTTCTATCGTTGTCTCGCTACCTACCACTTGTATGTCAAGCCTCCCAAATTGCCATGAAAAGCCTCTAACCCCTCCACATCCCAGCAAACATTGTTTGGCTATGTTACCGCTTGCTCAGCCCTTCTTATAGCGTTGCTAGTTGCAGGTGCAATTGTTTCCATGTGCCAACATGGATATTCCTTTTGTTATATCACAATATTGTTGTTATTTAATTTAATGCACATATATACTTGGTAAAGGGTGGAAGGCTTGGCCTTTTGCTCGGTGTTTTGTTCCACTCTTGCCGCCCCTAGTTACTTGTGTACCGGTGTTATGTTCCATAATTGAGCGCTCCTAACATGCTCGGGGTTGTTATGGGGACCCCCTTGATTTTCGTTTTAGGATAAAACTTGTCTGGCAAGGCCCAACATTGGTACTATATTTGCCTAATAACAACTAAAATTGCATAGGGACCCGCCGGCACCCGCGGATCTTTAATCAACCCCTCGGGCCAGTGCTCCTCATGAGTGTTGGTCCAAACTAGAGCACCGTGTGGGGCCAACCCGGGACAACTCGGGAGATGTCTATCAGGCCACCGTACGCTTCGCTTATCTGTCGTGTCCTGAGAACGAGATATGCGGCTCCTATCGGGTTCGTCGACACGTCGGGCGGTCTTGCTGGACTTGTTTTACCTTTCTCAAACGTCTTGTGCGAGGAATTCCGATAATGCTTCAGGCTATCTCGAGGTTGCGGTTTTCCAGTGGAATTGCCTAGGAAGATCATGAGATTCGTGGTCGAGGTTATTCCCGCTGTGTGTGGTTAGTTTGTGATGGATGAGTTGGAGCACCCCTACAGGGTTAAATCTTTCGGAAAGCCGTGCCCGCGGTTATGTGGCAACTTGGAAACATTGTTTAACACCCGGTCATAGCAAACTTGAAGTAAACTCAAATAAAATACACCAACCGTGTGCGTAACCGTGACTGTCTCTTCTCGTGAGTCCTTATCCGCGAGAGAACACGGTGGGGTTATGTTTGACGTATGTAGGTGTTTAGGATCTCTTAGAGATCATTACTAGTTCACGACCGTTTATGCGACAATCATCCCCCTTTATTCTTGTATTCGTAAGTTAGCCACTCAAATAAATGCTTAGTGCTTGCTGCAGCCTCACCACTTAACCATACCTCACCCATTAAGCTTTAATAGTCTTGATACCCTTGGAAATGAGATTCCTGAGTCCCTGTGGCTCACAGATTACTACAACAACAGTTGCAGGTACAGGTAATGCGATGATATGACGTGAGCGCGATGCTTTGTTTGATTTGGAGTTCTTCTTCTTCTTCTTCATCGATCTAGGATGGGTTCCAGGCGGCAGCCTGGGATAGCAAGGATGGATGTCATTTTATCGTTTGTTTTCGTCCGTAGTCGGACCCTGCTCTTCTGTATGATATTTGGATATGTTGTTGTATTGATGTGATATTGATGTAGCTTGTGGCGAGTGTAAGCCAATTCCATATACTCATCTCTTCTTTACATGTACTTGTAATGATATCCATTCTTGCAAAATGACGAGATGCGCTTCTATCCCTATCGAGGCCCTCGTGCCAAAATAAGGATAGGCTCGCATCTTGGGCGTGACAAGTTGGTATCAGAGCCAGGTTCCGACCTAGGAGCCCCCCTTGATTGATCGAACTTTGGCCGAGTCGAGTCTAGTAAAAAACTATTTTGAGTCTAGTTATATTGGAGAGTAGGATTCTTTTACTCCTCTTTTATACTCTGGTGAGGTATTCGATTTAGGAATTTTCATTCTACTCCTCTTCTCGCTCAAAAAAAATTTAGAATCACGCGGGTATTTTGGAAACTATATGATGCCGATGTGACGGAGTTTTGTCTTGGTGCCTCCTGTCTGACTTGATTTCTTCCGGGGAGTTGAGCTCCAGGGGATTCTTGACACATCGTTATCATTCAGTTTCCTTAGTATCTCAGGACGGAGGATGTTCGAAATTGCTTCAATACTTTTCGTGGCGAGATAAGGCTGGAGTCACCCAGTAGTGGGGAGGCGTCCGAGGTACTGCCATCTTTAGTATCGTTGCGATTACGAGGATCTGAGGTAGATGAGTTTCCGAGACCTTTGGTTGTGTGTTGAGGGATGTGATACACTGGAGAGTAGTATTTCTGCTAGGAGTTGAGTGATCATGTAAAACTCCGTGTATCCGTGTACCCGATTGCATAACCAAAATTTCGGGAGTTCTTAGGTGGGAATTCAAGTAGTTACCTAGGACTATCTTCCACAGATGATGATGTGAGGTTGGGGTTCGACATCTAGTGGTTTGTTTGTCACGGTATTTCTTACAGAGGACAGTCTCGGTATGCTTCGTCAAGCCTTGTAGTTCGCTACGCCTAGGGAGCATATTCGAGCGTCATTTCAATATGACAATCCAATGTACGATCGAGCCCGTGCGAGCCTCACCACGAAAATATCGGACGAAATCTCTGTCATGAGTTTGTTTCCGGCTTAATCCTCAAGCCCCATCTTTTGTTTTGTTGGATCATGGTAATTCGAGTTGCTTCGATGTCAGTGGTGAATTCAAATCTTTCCTAACCGGTGTGTTTCTCATCAAGTTAATTCAACCCTATCCAATATTTGCAAGGTCTATCCTCATATTCCTTTCCGGAGTTCGTCTCATCTGTCTCAAGTTTTCTTGTTTTTCCCCGCCCTCCCGCCCTTTTTCTTCAACAATTAAATTCTCATCCAAGTGTCTTTTCTATTCATGTGATGCTTCCGCTATCTTCTCTTTCGTGATGTATCCGGTGATTCGTTGTGAAGATGCTCAGTGCTCAAGTTCATCATTTCTTAGTCTTCATCTTTGTTTTCTTGTCCGGTGGATTCAATTCAAGTTTTCGGTGCTCATCATATCCTTTTCATTCTCTAATTGCTCTCCCATGTTGGAATTATTTTCCAAGCCTCCTTTGCTTATTCATCTCTTTATTCTATCCGAAGTGTTGAAGATATCTCAAAAGCTCGTGTTTTCATTCAATCTTGTCAAAGTATTCTGAGGTTCTCATCTAATCAAGTTTTCATTTGTACCGGTGCAAGCTCTCTTTCTAAGCATTTGTTTCAACGGTGTTTTCTTTGAGTGGGCTCATAACCCACAGGTTTTTCCCCAGGATCTTACCTGGCTCTTCTGTTCTTTCCGGAGATGTCCTCAAGTTCTTTTCAACATGACGTAAGAATGAATCTCATCAGTCATATTCCCTCTCAAAGATCGCTTCAAATTATTTCATCATTGGCTCAACCTTTCCTTACTCATTCTTCCGAAGTGTCTCAGTAATTCTCGGTGGTGTTTCTCGTCATCATTCTCATCTTTGAAGACCGAAGGAGAGTTTCTCTTAAATCTTTGTCCGTTCTTTCGAAGATTCTTGGTTTCAGCTTGTTTCTATCCTCTCAAATTCTTTTCGATCATGAGTAATTCCTTCATATCTATCCGGAGCATTTCGGAGTTATTTTCATTTCTCGATCCTCCGAAGGCCATCATTTCAGAAGATTTCTTCGTTCTCAGCTTTCAGCTTTCGTTCTCAAATTCTTCTCAATTGTTGTCTCTTCGTTCGTATCTTAATTATTCCGGTGCTTCGTTCAAGTTTGTTCTCTTAGGCAGATCATGGTCTCTTCGTTCTCATGTATCTTCATTCGTTCATGGTATCCTCATTCATTTGTGAATTCTTACCGGTGTTTCGTTGAAGACTTCTTCAAGTTGTGTTCGAATCTCTCATCATCTTGTCAAGAAGAATAAGTGGTGTGCCAAATCCATTGCTTGTCATTAATTTAACTTGGTGAAGGATAAGCATAACATAATTCTTATTCTTGTTTTATCAAGATGATTTCAATCCTTCTTCCGGAGTTGTTCATGATATCAAATTCTTGGTTTTAAGTGTTTCATCTTTTCTTTTCTGGAGTTCCAAGTTTTCTCAAGTTTCTCGTCGCGAAGCTTCATCTAAATCTTTGCAAGGCTTCAATCTTGTTCTTTTGCAACCTTCAATTCTTTTCTATCATCCTTCATTTCCGGAGGCTCTTCATGGTGGTTCATCAAGATTTCTCTCATTCTCAAGTGTTCTTCAAGATTCTTGTGGTAATTTCTTAAGTATTCTTTATCTTGCATTTCAAGGTGCGATTCATTCTCCCTCATCTTTTGAGATGGTGTTATAGCATTCTTGATTCATGGAGTCTCGAAGAGAAGTTATCAAGAATGAGATAATTAAAACCATCACTTTCTTCCTGAGAGTTATCTTGGATTGGATTTCACCTAAAGCGTTTCCTAAGGATCGTTACTATCATGGTGTTTATCACGATCCAAGTTTTTCTCCTCGTCCTCTTGGTGTAAGAAGTTTTGCATATCTTGTTGCTCCCAAGCAATCTTTGTTTCAGTTAGTGGTCGGTTGTCACCTCATAATTTTGAGATGTTTCCATAAGCCCACAACAAGCTTGTTCTTTTGTTGTTGATTTTTCAACAACTCCGTTCAATCCTTCCTTGTAACGAAGCTTGTCAATTTCAATTGTGGTAGGAAGTGTCATTTTCTTCTCCGTTCCTTTCTTTCCAATGATCTAGCTTCTATTCTTTTGTTCCGGAGGTTTTGTGATGTTGATCCCTTTGTTCCATCTTATCGTTTTGTCAAGCTCATGTTCTTCTTTTCTTATCCTTAACCGGAGTGTTGTGTCCTCTTTTCGAGTTCTCTCCATCTTATCAAATTTTTGCCCATCTATCCTACCAAAGTGCTGCCGAAATTTCTTTTGAATTCTTGCTTGTTTCTCATATCATTCTTCATATCTTGAAACCTTCAAAGATCATTGGTTTCACTTGTTTGTCAAAGAAGCAGCTAAGTTTTACATCTTCCTCTTGCTCTTTCTCTTCCCCTTCTCATTCTAAGATCTCGGGGCGAGATCTCTTGTAAGTGGAGGAGAGTTGTAACAACCCGAGACCGACGCTCCAGAAGATTCCCCTTTTATTCCATTGTCGTCATGTAATTCGAGTGGTTGTTGCATTCATCATCGCATCATTCGCATCATCTGCATAGCATCGTCACTCGTTTTCGAAAACTTGCATCCGTTCGTAGCTGCCGGTTCTCTCCGTTCGTGTCGTCGACCGTTTCGAGATCAACCACACTCGCACGCGCCCGCGGCATCGTTTAAATATTGTTTTTAAAAGTGCGCGTAAAATATTCTCGGATTGGGTCGAAAGTTGGCATGCGGTCTTGTTATATTTTAGGTAGACCGCCTGCCAAATTTCGTCGCAATCGGAGGTCGTTTATTATCTGAACGGTCGTCCGTAGTGGCACCGTATCGGTTTAATAGTCGGTCGTTTCGCGGTTTAAAACTGTGTCACGGGCCGCAGATCTCCCTCTCTCATCAACCCACACCCCCTCTACACAGCCCACCATAGCCCCTCCGCTTCCAGACGTCGGATCGAGATCTGAAGGTCCGAAAACGGAGCAAAACTCCCTAACCCTAGACCACCTTTCCTATTTAAGCAGCCTACCCTGTCCAATTTTGACCTAAACCCTAGCCTTCCTCGTCTTCCATGCGTCCCCAACCCCCAGCCGCCACCTAGCCGCAGCCACCTCCCACTGCGTTGGGCCCGCGAAGCCCATCCGCGGCCCGCCCGGGCCCGAGGGGAGCCACAGCCGCCCGCGTCTGAGCCGGCCGTCGCCCTCGCAGATCGGGAGAGGAGCTCCGGGTCTCGAGCTCCCCGTCGCAGGGCCGTCGTCCCCAGCCGCCGTCAGACCTTGCCGGCTTGCCGCCGCACAAGATGCCCGCCATGGCCGCCGCCTCGATGCGTCTCCGAGCGCAGCGCCGCCGCAGCCCCCCGCCTCCGCGCTCCGGCCAAGCTCCGGTCGCCGTCGTTGGTGCGCCACCGCCTGGATCCGGTGGATCCCGGCCAGATCCGTCCATCTGCGCCCTCCTCCCGTCGTTTGCTGGATGCTCCGCCGCCGGCGTTGCCCGCCGCCGCTGCTGCCGGTGCTTGCTCCCGCTCGGGTTTGAGCGAGCGAGCCAGCCAGCCGCGCGTGGGCCTGCAGCTAGCCGGCGGCCCAGCTTCGCCAGCCCCGCGTGGGCCTCTCCTGCCGAAGGCCCGAGCCAGCCCAGCTGCAGCCCAGCCAGCTCTGCCTCCCCAACGCCCAGGCCCATCTCGCCCTCGGCCCAGTGGTCGCTAGGTGAGCGATAGCTGCCTATTCTGCGCTCGTGCGTTGTTTTGCTAAGTTGTGCTCGCTGTTGTTAGCCCAGTGCGCGTACTGTTATATTGCGCTCAACGTACAGTATAGACCCAAAGATCTCAGTTTCGGCCCGATAGCATGTTTTTTTCATGTCCTGCAAATTTATCAATTCCCATGACATGTCATAATTACAGTATATGCATCATTTTAAAATGTCTATAATTACTTAATCGAGCATCATATCCAAATGAATTATATATGTAATATGGGTAGAATTTTGTTTAGATTCATAATATGTCATTTTCATCCATGATAAAATACCTAAGCTCGCTGTTTTGCATCATTTTTGCACAAATGCCATGTTTTGCATCACGCATAATTATTTAACATGCATCGGAATTTAATCCAACAATATATTAAAAATGTTCATATTATCGGCATCGCATTTTCATGCATGACAAACTGGTTCATTGTAATATTTGCATTTAACTTGCATTTATAGTTGCTAAAAGGGGATTAGGCCATACTTGCATAATTAATTGTGACATATTTCCCTACATGAACCTAGGCATATTATATATGTTTTCGGGGTAGGAAAATCCATAGAATTTAACTGTGCATTTAGTTTTGTCATTGGAGCAAGTTCGAGTGCATGTCATTTTTGCCATGATGCTCGTTTGTCTATTTGGTGGGATTTAATCCGTGCATCATATGAAATAATTTTGAACATGAGATATGCCCTTGGACATGTATGCTAGGCCTTGATATTTTTGGTTTCTATAGAAATGCATGTTTAGGTGTTGTTTTCTTGTTGCCAACATGCTATAAAAATCTGATGCTTTGAGGGTCCAAAATATTTCTAAGTCTGGAAAATCTGTTATTTTGTTGCTGTCTTGCCATGGGATTTGCTAGTGATCTAGGGGTCATTTGGGGTTGCTCCAAAGGAGTCTTTTGTTAAGCATATTGTTGCCTATCAGGTTGTGCCAATAGTTTGCATGAATAGGTTTTGCATCATAATTAAACCGGCTGTCCAATATGTCAATCTGTTAAAAACTGCTGCTCATGACTAGCCTAATTTTCACTAAGTCTGAGAATCTGTTTTCTTCAATATGCCATGTTGTGTTGATGGTTGCCATGAATCTGAGCATAATTTGATGTTGCCATAAAGTAATGATTTGTAATGCATCATGTCTACTACCATGGTGTTAATTTTCATGCCATAATATGACATGTAGCATATAGTTTTACTGCTGCCAATATGCCTCCATGAAAATCTGCTATGCTAAAACCTGTTATTTTCACAAAGTCCTAATCTGCTATATTTTGTTGCCATGTTGTGAGCTTCCTACCATGTGTTCCATAACTATTTTGAGTATGACATGTGAAGATGAAATGATGTGTGTGTCATATGCTACTGCCCCATGCTTAATTTGTGCATTTTAGAATCTAGTAGCTTGTTGTTTTCATGTGTGCAATATGCTATGTTGCTGTTTTGGGCAGATTTCAAATAAAACTTGTTTTGGTGATTGTGCTTGAACCGTAGCTCCGTTGTGGACATGCCATATATGAATCTTTCTTGGAATCTCATGTAGTTTAATAATAACTTGCTGCATTCATGATTTGAAGTGGATGTGATTGTCTTTTCCATGCATTTTGCATTCATGACATGCATCTTGTGATTGTCATATCTTTTAGACCGTAGCTCCGTTTGAGATGTTCCATAGATGTAAATCGACTAAAATGACGTGTAGATTTGCATGGTATACTTTATTTTCCTGTTTAATAAATATAAAACTTGATTAGTTCAGATCTGGACCAATTTCGAAATTAACATATGGGGTCGTTTCGGAAATGCTATATGTTGTTTCCGGCCTCATTTAAACTTGCCTAGATGTGTAGTTTACTTATGATTCACCTCTTGCCATGTGTAACAACATTTAATATTGTCGTGTACCTAAACGAGAGTGAACTAAATATTTGAATGTGGAGTTTCGTCAATATGCAACTCGTTGCATATTGAGCTTCACTTAATGTGTAGTATTTGATTGTTGTGCTTGCCATGTCATGCATAACATGCATTATATTTGAAGTGCATCATGTCATGCATTTGTTGTGGTGTTCTCGTGTGTTGATTTTTGTTCCGGATTGTTTCTTCTCGATAGAGTTCCGAAAGCGTTCGGAGTGTGAGGATTCGTTCGACTACGTTGGCTCGTCTTCTTCATGGATTCGTTCTTCTTCCAAGTGGGATCTCAGGCAAGATGATCATTTCCCTGGATACCATTACTATCATTGCCATGCTAGATGTCTCATTTCTATCGCTGTCTCGCTACCTACCACTTGTATGTCAAGCCTCCCAAATTGCCATGAAAAGCCTCTAACCCCTCCACATCCCAGCAAACATTGTTTGGCTATGTTACCGCTTGCTTAGCCCTTCTTATAGCGTTGCTAGTTGCAGGTGCAATTGTTTCCATGTGCCAACATGGATATTCCTTTTGTTATATCACAATATTGTTGTTATTTAATTTAATGCACATATATACTTGGTAAAGGGTGGAAGGCTTGGCCTTTTGCTCGGTGTTTTGTTCCACTCTTGCCGCCCCTAGTTACTTGTGTACCGGTGTTATGTTCCATAATTGAGCGCTCCTAACATGCTCGGGGTTGTTATGGGGACCCCCTCGATTTTCGTTTTAGGATAAAACTTGTCTGGCAAGGCCCAACATTGGTACTACATTTGCCTAATAACAACTAAAATTGCATAGGGACCCGCCGGCACCCGCGGATCTTTAATCAACCCCCCGGGCCAGTGCTCCTCATGAGTGTTGGTCCAAACTAGAGCACCGTGCGGGGCCAACCCGGCGCAACTCGGGAGATGTTTATCTGGCCACCGTACGCTTCGCTTATCTGTCGTGTCCTGAGAACGAGATACGCGGCTCCTATCGGGTTCGTCGACACGTCGGGCTGTCTTGCTGGACTTGTTTTACCTTTCTCAAACGTCTTGTGCGAGGAATTCCGATAATGCTTCGGGCTATCTCGAGGTTGCGGTTTTCCAGTGGAATTGCCTAGGAAGATCATGAGATTCGTGGTCGAGGTTATTCCCGCTGTGTGTGGTTAGTTTGTGATGGATGAGTTGGAGCACCCCTACAGGGTTAAATCTTTCGGAAAGCCGTGCCCGTAGTTATGTGGCAACTTGGAAACTTTGTTTAACACCCGGTCATAGCAAACTTCAAGTAAACTCAAATAAAATACACCAACCGTGTGCGTAACCGTGACTATCTCTTCTCGTGAGTCCTTATCCGAGAGAGAACACGGTAGGGTTATGTTTGACGTACGTAGGTGTTCAGGATCTCTTAGAGATCATTACTAGTTCCCGACCGTTTATGCGACAATCATCCCCCTTTATTCTTGTATTCGTAAGTTAGCCACTGAAATAAATGCTTAGTGCTTGCTGCAGCCTCACCACTTAACCATACCTCACCCATTAAGCTTTAATAGTCTTGATACCCTTGGAAATGAGATTGCTGAGTCCCTGTGGCTCACAGATTACTACAACAACAGTTGCAGGTATAGGTAATGCGATGATATGACGTTAGCGCGATGCTTTGTTTCATTTGGAGTTCTTCTTCTTCTTCTTCATCGATCTAGGATGGGTTCCAGGCGGCAGCCTGGGATAGCAAGGATGGATGTCATTTTATCGTTTGTTTTCGTCCGTAGTCGGACCCTGCTCTTCTGTATGATATTTGGATATGTTGTTGTATTGATGTGATATTGATGTAGCTTGTGGCGAGTGTAAGCCAATTCCATATACTCATCTCTTCTTTACATGTACTTGTAATGATATCCATTCTTGCAAAACGACGAGATGCGCTTCTATCCCTGTCGAGGCCCTCGTGCCAAAATAAGGATAGGATCGCATCTTGGGCGTGACAAGAACGCGCTCAATATGGCCCAACCTTCTTGAAAATAAGGGCCCTGATAGCCAACAGGTTAACAGGTGTTGATCTGACCCGCTGCTGGGTCTCTTGGAGGATTTTGCCGTTGAGCCGCCGCAGCGCCTTAATGTTCCAATATACTAGCGAGGTGTCTGATCCTCAACGCTTCAACCAGACCCCCTTGACAGACCAGGACCTCAATACCATTATCAAGTCTTTGCTAGGAGAATCTCAAGCCGCCTGTAACAAGACGGGGTTAAACCCTTTTTACGCGCTTAACCCAGCTCCAGATGTGAGTCTTTCCGTCCTAATTCTCATCCATTCTTTTAATGTTGTACTTCATATACTTTATTAACCTTTCTGCCAATGCATTCTATCATATGTAGGTCGGCTCTTCCTTCTGGAACAAAAAGTTACCCGCTTCCTTCAAGAAGAAGAGCAAAGTCCCCAAGGCGACCAAAGTTAAGGGGCCGGCTCGTAAAAAGAAGCAATCAACCGAAGAACTATTCGATCTGGATGACTCAGAGGTATAAACTTGACTCCGTTGGTCTTCTCTTTATGCAACTCATTGACAATGATTACTCATAGGAGGAAGCAGAAACAAGTCATGCAGATGTCGCAGAGGTAACCATTATCTCTTCTGACTTAGAACTCTTACCAGTAAAAAGAATACGGCGGGCTGTACGGAAGGTAAAATGTTCTCGCCCTTTTGCTAACTTGGATCCCAACTTTCTTTTGAAGAAGCAGCAAGGCGACACCAGACGTCAGACCCGGAGCACCGGCTCTAAAGATCTTTTAGCCGGCTTATCAAAAGATCCAGCTCCTCAAAAACGGCGCACTGAAGTACTTCCTTGCCTTAAATTTATTTCTTCTGTATGCTAATCTTGTGTTGTAGCCTGCTTGTATTTGATAATGCTAACTTTCCAGGACTCGCCTCCTTCTTCCGGCGATTCAACCGCGTCAAAGTTGCCTCCTCTTATTATCAACCCAGGGTAAGTATTTTCTAGATACCACTCCATGCGTTAATAGTCTATCCTTGTTTATTGACGTGTAACTTCACCTTTGCTCATAGGGCTCAAGCCAAATGGAGGAAGGTAGGCGGGTCAACCGCTACTCCTGATGTTCCAGAGCCGGAAAACCCGAAGCCTAACACCCCTGAAGCGCACATTGAGCCTTCTGAGGCTGCCAAAGATGCCCATGAAAATGCTCCTCAGCATAATGAGCCGACTGATATGGATATTGAGGCTCCTGAGGCCCATCCAGAAACAGACCCTAAGCCGCCTAGCCCCCAGCAGACAACTGAAAACGTGGCTTCTCATGAAGAAGTTACTGTTACCGGGGCGGCTTATAAATCTCCAGCTCCCTCCCATGTACTATCAAAGCATACCAGTGATGACGAGGCGGCTCCTGCTAAAGGAGAAAAGACTCAATTTGATCTTCCTAACTTAGAAAAGCTTACTGCCGAGGAGTTGCACTCTGGCTATCTGAGCCGTCTCTCTGCCAGCCGGGACATGGAGGCCAACTTGGTTGGCATGATGAAGAAGAAATACAAGGTACTCCACTTCCCTCGCCTTTCCATATATACTTATATAGCCCCCAAGAGCCGGTTCACCTCTCAAAAAGGTCAGCCGGGTCTTCAATCTCTTACAATCTTTCAATGAATCGCCCTGTAGCCCCCAAGGGCCGGGTCATTATGTAAGTAATGAGCCGGCACTTAATCATTGAATCAGAGCCAACTGTAGCCCCCAAGGGCCGGGTCATTATGTAAGTAATGAACCGGCACTCAATCATAGAATAAGAGCCAATTGTAGCCCCCAAGGGCCGGGTTATCTTCATAGAGATGAATCGGGTCTGTAAGAAAGAACTGAGACACATTCCCCCAAGTTCCAAGTATATTGCTTGCAATCTGCTTGGGACTTGTAATGACTCTGCCAAACTTCTAAAAACCGATATGAGCCAGACAGGCAGCTTAAAACTGACAACATTGCCTTGTTATGACTTGTTTTGTGCAGGAATCTTTAAATGCCGCTGAGTCTACCGTGTCGGACCTTAAGAAGAGTCTGGTACTACAACAAGAAGGCCGAGCGGAAACCAACGCCAAGTACCAGATTGCTTTGACTGAGCTTGAGGTAATCAAGACGGAGCTCGAATCACTCAAAAAATCTGCTGAAATGAGTCAAGCCGCCCTGACCAAGCGCGCAGAAGACGCAAAGGGCCGTCTTAAAAAGGTGACTGAAGAGCTTAACAATCTGAAAAGCCAGATAACCCATATGATTGGAGCCATGTTTGGTAAGTGTTGTTAACCATCAATATTCATTGCAAAAGAATCTTTCGAGAATCCTTCCAGGCGGCTTATAAGTTTTGACTTGCTTGCAGGTGAATGAAGACGCCAACTTTCAGGAGACAGTCTGTTAAAGTTGAAGGCTTTATATTCACGTACTGAACAGCTGTATGCCTGATCCCTCTTCACCATTAAGGTGGTTATGACTGAGAAGGGCATCCCAAAGTTTATGAAGGGTGTGCTAGAAGTCCTCTCCACCATCCCAAAGTAGATAGAAGAGCTGAAGAGATCAGCCGCCCGCAAGGGCGCAATGACTTCTTTGAGCCGGTCACTGGCTTACGCACCCGAGCTTAACCCGGCTGAGATGATGGATGGTTTTCCTTAGCTGAAAGAGGACGGCTCAGAGTTCACTCAAGATGACTATGCCCGTTGCATAAAGGCATCCCGAGTCTTGGCAAACCGGCTGGCCGGAGAAGCTGACCTGTCGTCAGATCAGGCCGCTTACTCTGAGGACAATAAGCGAGTTCGAGGGCCCACCTTTGAAGCAAAAAGTCTGATTCCTCAACGCCGTAAGACCTCTTTGCCGCTGATGTTGACCCATCTCCAATCATGCATGATGAAGCCAAATTTGAGGCCTTAACAAACTGCAACTGGGATGTGAACAACTTTTAGATCTGGGAGATCGAAGACCCAGCGCAGGATGACCTAGCGTAGAGTTAAATAAAAAGTTTGCTTCAGATGAGGTTAACCCAGCCCTGTTGATATGCCGGGTTATATTTTGCTGCAAAAACTTAAGTCCACAGATTTTGGGCTCCTTGACAGCCTTGTAATAGTAGTAGAAAACACTTAATCGCCTGCTCTTGTGCCTTCGTGCACTTTTTAAACTTCTTTCAGTCCATACACCGGTGACTTAGCATCATTGTCTTGATATATAATCGTCTGACTGCCTTGACTCGCCCGACGGGTTATATTCCATGAGTAATGCCAAGCCAGGGTTACCCAAAAAACTTAGCATCTTATCATGAAAAATCTCTGCAAAAAACAAATAACAGAATATGTATTTACGTATCCCCTGCCTAATGAACCGTCTTTAAAGGCACAGCAAGACAGGAGAACTTTATTTTTTCAAGAAAATTTTTGTATTGCTTCCGAAGAAGCTAGGCATAAAAGCCTGAAAACCTCGTAAGCCGGCTCTAACGTGACATAAATCCGTCGTTCAAACCTTAGCAAGTTCAGGGTCTTTAAAAGATTGACATTGCTAAGAGTACGAACGGGCCACATAGCGGAGAGACTACAACAGACAAGGCGAGTTTATCCTAGCTCACTGTAAGCCGGACCTCTCGTGACAAAAGCCGCCGTTTAAACCTTGACAAGTTCAGGGTCTTTGTGCGAGATTGACTATGAAAGTTCAGGGTCTCTGAGCAAGATTGACTGTCAAGAGTTCGGCAGGTCACATGGCGGAGTAGCAAGTTGCAAACAGGCAGGTTTAACTCGAACATGGCATATAAAGCCTGGCCAAGAGGGTATGAAAGCTAAACCCAGAGGGTTGGAAGCCCCCAAGTGACCTGATGAAGGATCAACTCCTTTGCACGAAACTTAGTGCGAGAAAACGGCAGAAGCCCCTAATCATGGGGATGCCAACTTTATTATGTCATAGAAGATGGTATATACAATGACAGGAATATGTACATTGATGAGAGCCGGACTGGCGGCTTAAGTATAGTATGGCCGAAGGTGAGAAATATTCCAAGGCCTTGCAGTCTCTTCACCACTACTAGAAAACTGGCTATAGCCAATATCCCTATTAGTGGCGCACCATGGTGGTGGTGCGCCACTGCTATATAGCAATGGCGCACCAGAAACAGGTGCGCCATTGTTATTTTTTTAGTAGTGGCGCACCACCTGAGCAGTGCGCCATTGTTATTATTTTTGCCCACCCCCCCACCTCACCAGACATAGCAATGGCGCACCACACCTAGGTGCGCCATTACTATGCTACATAGTAATGGCGCACCTTGGTGTGGTGCGCCATTGCTATGTGTGTGTGGTGGGGTGTGTCTGTGTGTGTGAGCAATAGTAATGGCGCACCCTCCCTGGTGCGCCATTGCTAACCTTAGCAATGGCGCACCAGGGAGGGTGCGCCATTACTATTGCTCACACACACAGACACACCCCACCACACACACACAAACACCCCCCCCCCCAGTGGATCGCCTTTTCAGCTTAAAATAAAATAAAAGAAAATGATAAAAGATTCAAAAAAATTCAAAAAAATAGATGCCCATGTGTTATGTGTTCTAGTTGTTAGGAAAATTAATAAACATGAATTTTGAATTTTTTTGCAAAAAGCCGCCGTGTTTCGGTAAAATGGCCATAACTTTTGCATACGACCTCCGATGAAAAAGTTTTTTATATGAAAAAGCATCTACTCGAAAAGATACATCCGAATTCAACTGGCTACGCCTGTTATCGATTTTTTAGAATCCTCAAAAACCTAACAGAAAAAAAGTTACAGCCATTTTAAGATCTGGAGGTAAAAAAATAAAAAAATTAAAAAAAATTAGCAGTGGCGCACCAGTGCATAGTGCGCCACTGCTAACTTTCCCGCCTTCCAAATTCAAAAAAATAAAAAATAAAAAACAAGTTAGCAATGGCGCACCATGGGGTGGTGCGCCATTACTAGTTTTCAAATTTCAAAACTAGTAATGGCGCACCACCCCATGGTGCACCATTACTAGTTTCGACACAGCTTATTAACCCCTAGCTCTGTCTTCTCCCCTTTCTCCCCTTTCTGCTCCCTACCTCTTCTTCCTCCTCCCCCCTCCTCATGCCCTCCTCTTCCACTTCCTCCATGCCTCCTCCTCCTCCGACTCCTCCTCCCCTTCATCCATGCCCCCTCCTCCCCTTCCTCCATGGCTCCTCCTCCTCCCCTTCATCCATGCCTCCTCCTCCCCTTCCTCCATGGCTCCTCCTCCTCCACTTCCTCCATGGCTGCGTGCGAGTGGGCACGGAGGCTTCGTCCTCCTCCTGATCCTGCACGAGGAGGCAGGCGGCGGCCATTGCCACGGCGAGGCGGGGCGGGGAACGGAGGGTTGGCCATGGCCACCGGATCCAGCGACAGGGACGTTCGGAACGGCGCGGTGACGACGAGCTCGGGCAGCGAGCATCCATGGTGTTGACCTTGCAACAGAGAGAGAGAGAGAGATGAGAGGATTAGGAAAGGGAGGAAGAAGAGAGAGGAGAGAGGCACGACACGGGAGGAGGCGGCCTGCGAGGCGGCGTGGCTACTCGAGCTCAAGCTCGCCTGCCGCCGGTGACCACCCCAAGAACCGCTCAAGAACAAAAATAATTGGAAAAAAGGAAAAAAACGCAAAAAATGAGCCAGATCCAAATTCAAAATTCAAAAATAGCAATGGCGCACGGTGGGGGTTAGACGGTGCGCCACTACTATTTTCCCGCCTTCAAAATTCAAAAAAAATCAAAAAAAATTAAAAAAAAAAAGTTACCAGTGGCGCACCTGTAGCAATAGTAATGGCGCACCAGAGGTGCGCCACTGTTACCTGCAATACTAATGGCGCACCAGAGGTGCGCCATTAGTATTTCTTATTAATGGCGTGGTAATAGTGGCGCACCTATGGTGCGCCATTAATACCCAAAAGTGGTGCGCCACTAATGTGCTTTTTTCTAGTAGTGCACCAGAGGTTCGTGACTTGTCGCTCTCCCGTATATCAATGAGATAATAGGAACCATTGTTGAGATTTCTACTGATCACAAATGGCCCTTCCCAAGGAGGTGACAACTTATGCATATCTGACTGGTCTTGAATCAACCGGAGTACTAAGTCGCCTTCTTGGAACGTCTAGGTCTTGACCCTGCGGCTATGATATCGACAAAGGTCCTGCTGGTAAATCGCAGACCGAGCTGCTGCAAGATCCCGTTATTCGTCTAAGGCATCCAAAGCATCCTGACGCACTGCCTCATTATCCGCTTCCACGTAAGCTGCCACTCTGGGCGAGTCATGACGAATATCACTAGGGAGAACAGCTTCTGCGCCATAAACCATGAAGAAAGGCGTATAGCCTGTTGACCTGTTGGGGGTGGTTCTTATGCTCAAAGAACTGAAGGTAACTCGTCGACCCAGCAACCCGGCGTGTGCTCCAAAGGAACCATAAGCCGGGGTTTTAGCCCTCTCAAAAATTCCTGGTTAGCACGCTCTGCTTGACCATTAGACTGTGGGTGAGCCACAGAAGATACATCGAGGCGGATATGCTCACCATCGCAAAACTCTTTCATAACCCCCTTGGACAGGTTTGTGCCATTGTCAGTAATGATACTATGAGGATAACCAAACCGAAAGATCAACTTTTTGATGAACTGAACTGCTGTTGCTGCATCACACTTGCTGACCGGCTCAGCTTCAACCCACTTAGTAAACTTGTCAACCGCCACCAAGAGGTGTGTCTTCTTGTCTTTAGACCTCTTAAAAGGTCCTACCATGTCAAGCCCCCAGACTGCAAATGGCCAGGTGATTGGAATCATCCGTAACTCTTGAGCCGGCACATGGGCACGTCGCCCAAATTTCTGGCACCCGTCGCACTTACTGACCAAGTACTCCGCATCTTTATGAGCTGTTAACCAGTAGAAACCGTGTCGAAAAGCTTTGGACACCAAAGATTTTGACCCGGCGGATGACCACAATCGCCGGCATGTACTTCCTGCAGGATTTCACGGCCCTCGTCAGGAGAGACACATCGCTGAAAAACGCCAGTCACGCTGCGCCTGTGTAACTCACCATTGACAATAATCATGGACTTAGACCGCCTTATGATCTGCCGTGCCAGAATCTCATCTAGAGGTAACTCGCCGCGAGTCAGATATGCCAGATAAGGCAATGTCGAATCAGGGATTGCGTAGAGAGCCGCCACCAATTTTACTTCCGGGTCTGGTATAGCCAAATCCTCCTCCGACGGTAACTTGACCGACGGGTGATGCAATACGTCCAAGAACACATTAGGCGGCACCGGCTTACGCTGAGACCCTAGTCTTGACAATGCGTCAGCCGCTTCATTTTTCTGCCGATCAATATGATCCACCTGATAGCCCTTGAAGTGGCCAGCAATAACATCAACCGCCTGGCGATAAGCCGCCATGCGGGGGTCTTTAGAGTCCCTCGTGCCAGAGACTTGCTGAGGCACCAGGTCTGAGTCGCCAAGACATCTGACCCGGCTCAAATTCATCTCCTTGGCCACACGGAGCCCGTGAAGCAAACCCTCATATTCAGCTGCATTGTTAGTACAAGGAAACATTAACCTCAAAACATAGCAGAATTTGTCACCTCGCGGGGAAGTTCGAACAACTCCAGCCCCCGAGCCTTCCAATTGCCTGGAGCCATCAAAATGAATCGTCCAACTTGTATTGTCTGACTTCTCCTCGGGTGCTTGAAACTCTGTCCAGTCATTGATGAAGTCCACCAAGGCTTGAGATTTTATAGCCGTCCGGGGCACATACTTCAGATTAAGAGGCCCGAGCTCAATTGCCCACTTAGCAATCCTGCCAGTAGCTTCTCTGTTTTGAATGATATCTCCCAAAGGAACCGAGCTGACCACTGTTATTGGATGCCCAAGGAAATAGTGCTTCAGCTTGCGATTGGCCATGAATACACCAAACACCAGCTTTTGCCAATTTGGATATCTTTGCTTAGACTCCGTCAAGACTTCACTGACATAATAAACTGGCCACTGGACTGCGTACTCCTTACCCGCCTCTTTGCGCTCCACCACAACTACAGCACTGACAGCTCTGTTGTTAGCCGCAACGTACAAGAGCAAAGGCTCCTTTTCCACTGGAGCAGCCAAGACGGGCGGCTCAGCCAACTGCTTTTTGAGTGCCTCAAACGCCTCATTAGCCGCATCACTCCAGACGAAGTCATCTGTCTTCTTCATCATCTGATATAGAGGAATAGCTTTCTCACCCAGATGGCTTATGAACTGGCTCAGAGCGGCGATACGACCCGCCAAGCGCTGAACATCATTAATACACGCCGGTTTAGACAAAGAAGTGATGGCCTTTATCTTGTCCGGGTTAGCTTCAATGCCACGCTCGGAGAGCAAGAATCCCAAGAGCTTGCCCACAGGTACACCAAACACACACTTTGCCGGGTTAAGCATCATCTTGTAAACCCGCAGATTATCAAAAGTTTCCTTCAAATCAGCCAACAGAGTCTCCTTCTTCCTTCACTTGACCATAATATCATCCACATAAGCATGAACATTGTGCCCAATTTGACCATGAAGACAGTTCTGCACACAACGCTGATAAGTCGCCTGAGCGATCTTGAGCCCGAAAGGCATAGACACATAGCAGAAAGCTCCAAAAGTCGTAATGAAAGACGTCTTCTCTTGGTCTTTGACTGCCATCTTGATCTGATGATAACCCGAATAAGCATCAGGGAAACATAAGCTCTCACAACCCGCCGTTGCATCAATGATCTGGTCGATACGGGGGAGAGCAAATGGATCAACCGGACACGCCTTGTTGAGGTCGGTGTAATCCACACACATGCGCCAAGTGCCATTCTTCTTGAGTATCAACACCGGGTTAGCTAACCATTCCGGGTGAAAAACTTCGACGATAAACCCTGCTGCCAAGAGCCGGGCCACCTCTTCTCCAATAGCCTTACGCCTCTCCTCATTGAAACGACAGAGGAACTGTTTGACCGGCTTAAACTTAGGATCCACATTAAGGTGGTGCTCAGCAAATTCTCTCGGTACACCCAGCATGTCAAAAGGTTTCCATGCAAAGATGTCCCGATTCTCACGGATGAATTCGATGAGCGCGCTTTCCTATTTGGGATCCATATTGGCCCCAATAGTGAACTGCTGCGATGAGTCGCCAGGAGTAAAATCCACCAACTTGGTATCTTCTGCCACAAACTTAAGGGGCGGCTCAGATTCTTTGCTGGGCTTCTTCAACGGGGTCATATCTGCCGGGTTGACAATCTCCTTATAAAACTTGAGCTCCGCCTCAGCACAACTTGACTCTGCATACGCAGCATCGCCTTCCTCGCACTCAAGAGCAATCTTCCGATCACCATGCACTGTAATTGTTCCGTTTAATCCGGGCATCTTGAGCTGCAAGTAAACATAACAAGGCCTAGCCATGAACTTGGCATAAGCTGGTCGCCCAAACAAAGCGTGGTACGGGCTCTTGATTTTGACCACCTCAAACCATAAGGTCTCTGATAATCCCCAAGTCCAAGGAATCATCGTAGCAATTTCCAAAGGTGGAAGTGATAAGTATGGAGTGTCGAACCCACAAGGAGCTAAAGGTAAGATCAATATTCTCTCAAGTCCTATCTGCCACTGATACGACTCTACGTACGCCGAACGTTTGCTTCCAACTAGAAACGAGAAATAAAACTACGTTGTGGGTATGAAGAGAATAGCTTTGCATGATAACGGAGAACTAAAATATAAAAATAGGTGCTATTATAATAAAGTTAGAATATATTACAATATATTACAAATAGTGAGTGTGGAATAATGATGGGTCAGTGTGCGGAATTGTCCTAGGCAATTGTTAACAAGATCGGTAATCATTATTGCAATTTTATATGAGGGAGAGGCATAATCTAACATACTTTCTCTACTTGGATCATATGCACTTATGATTGGAACTCTAGCAAGCATCCGCAACTACTAAAGATCATTAAGGTAAAACCCAACCATAGCATTAAAGCATCAAGTCCGCTTTACCCCATCGGCAACAACCCCCTTGCTCGGGTTTAAGCTTCTGTCACTCTAGCAACCCACTATAAGCGAATCATGAACGTATTGCAACACCCTACAGCGGGAATCCTTCACGTGTGCGCGGCACGGAAGGCACCATAGGACAGCACCAAAATAAACATACAACTCAAACCAATCTAGATCATCAATCAACCGATAAGACAAAAGAAATCTACTCAAAACATCATAGGATGGCAACACATCATTGGATCATAATATGTGGCATAAAGCAAAATGTTCAAGTAGGGGATTACAGCGGGATGCGGGAGAGTGGACCGCTGAAAAGATATGAGGACGGTGATGAAGAAGGTGACGTTGATGAAGACGATCACCACGGCGATGGTTCCCCCGATGGCACTCCGGCGCCACCGAGAGAGAGAGACGGAGAGGGTCTCCCCCTTGTGCGTCCTCCTCCATGGCCTCCCCCCTAGGTGGGGAGAGGTTCTGCCTCTGGTCCGTGGCCTCCATGGTGATGATGGCCCCTCCGCCTTCCTCCTCCATGGTCTCCGGTGATGGTGACCCCCTCCGGCAGGGTGTCGGAGAGGGCCAAGATTGATCTTTCATGGCTACAGATACTTGCGGCAGTGGCACTTCCGATCTAGGTTTCTTTCTGGAGGTTTCTCGATTTATAGGAGTACTTGGCGTTGGAATCAAGTCAGGGGGACTCTCGAGGGGCCCACAAGCCAGGGGCGCGCCCTAGGGGGGCGCCCCTAGGCTTGTGGCTGCCTCGGGACTCCTCTTCGATATCTTTTTGCTCCAGTATTTTTTATATTTTCCAAAAAATATTCTCCGTAAATTTTTAGCCCATTCCGAGAACTTTTATTTCTGCACAAAAACAACACCATGGTAGTTCTGCTGAAAACAACGTCAGTCTGGGTTAGTTCTAATCAAATCATACCAAAATCATATAAAATTATTGTAAACATGGCATGAATACTTCATAAATTATAGATACGTTGGAGACGTATCAGCATCCCCAAGATTAATTCCTGCTCGTCCTCGAGTAGGTAAATGATAAAAGAAATAATTTATGAAGTGTGAATGCTAGCAAGTGCACAAGTTTGATCAATGATAATTCCAATCACTTTTTCTTGCATCAATATAAACCATAAATAGTAGCTCATCTCATAAAACTTCTCATGATCAAGTAACAAGCTATTCACATGATAAAGTATAGACCAGAAAGTTTCTTGAAAACTAACAAACCATATTCCTAGTCATCGAACAATTGCAATTCATCTTATTTTCAGGAAGGATCTATGTAAGAGCTTTGATTTAGCAAATTCCACATACTCAACTATCATATGGTCTTCCATGATTATTGACACTCAAATCATATTTTTAGAACAAATAGCATCCATCGAACACAGAGAAAGATAGGGGCTTAATGTTTTGCCTCCCAACTTATTTATCATATAGATAATTGTCAACACTAATAATTCATGATCAAATATATTTGACTGGATATATATGTTTGGATCTTTCCCACCACATGATGCTTGCCAACTAATAGATTGAGGTTGGAATAAGAGGTTGACTCAACATGAATAGTAAATAACATAAAAGTAATTAGATTGGTCCTTCACAGAGGGAAGCAGGGATTCGCATATGTGCCAGAGCTCATTGTTTAAAACAGAGATGAATATAATTTTGGGAGGTATGCTTTCATTGTCAACATAACAACCAAGAGATTTCACCATCTTCCATGCTAGATACATTATAGGCGGTTCCCAAACAGAATGATAAATTTTTTACTCCCCCTCCACCAATCAAACACACTCCACGGCGAGCCGAATCCACGGGTACCGTCCATACAAACAACAATCCTGGGGGAGTTTTGTTTCATTATATTTTCATTTTTGAGCATGGAACTGGGCATCCCGAATACCAGCCACTTTCTCGTGAATGATAGTGAATCAACACATATCGCGAGAATAACCCACCTAGCATGGATGATACTGTCCGCCCTCAGTCGCTACATGAGCGATTCGGGCATACAAAACAGAATATTATTTGAAGGTTTAGAGTTTGGCACATGCAAATTTACTTGGAACGGCAGGTAAATACCGCATATAGGTAGGTATGGTGGACTCTCATGGAAGAAACTTGGCTCAAGGGTTTGGATGCACAAGTAGTATCTCTACTTAGTACGAATGTTTGGCTAGCAAAAGGTTCTAAACAAGCACCACATGTTAGAGGATCCATAACAATATAACTTCTATGCAAATATACCCAAACATAACTCATTAAGTTGTCTTCCTTGTCCAATTTCAACTAATTTGCTCGAGTTTGAAAATAATTAATGAGCTCACAATCATAGAAGATCTCCAAGATAGTATATTTATATGTGGAATCTCTCTTCCTTCAATATTCTTTCATGAATTGTTCAAGTGACCAATGCGGTGTTTGCTAATTTTCAATAAATTTTACCACCTATACTTATTATGTGTGAAGTCATTACTCCCCATGGGATAAGTAGATGAAGCATATTTAATTTCAGATTTATGATATTTAATTCCTTCAACCATTTACTCATAGGATATATAAGTGAAGCACGAGATTGAATGACAAACTACTCCAAAAAGATATAAGTGAAGATCAATTCGTAGTCAATTAGTTAAATAGCCATGTGAGGACTCTCTCTCTTATTCAGAATTTCAGATCCAATGCTTTTATTCAAAAAGCCAAATAAAATAAAAAAAAGGCACTCCAAGAATAGCATGCATCATGTGAATGAATAAAAATTTAGGCTCAACATAGGATAACCGATAATTGTTGATGAAGAGAGATGGGATGCGTAGCATCCCCAAGCTTAGATGCTTGAGACTTCTTGAAATATTTACTTGGGGTGCCTTGGGCATCCCCAAGCTTGAGCTTTTGTATCTCGTTCAATCCTCTCATATCATGGTTTCACCTATTCTCAAAAACTTCATCCACACAAAACTCGAAAAGAACTCGTGAGATAGGTTAGTACACATAAGAATAAATCAACACTTCATGTACTGCCAAGACAAGTTGCACAATAATTTTAAAAGATAATCTACTGTTTACTATCATTTCCACAATTTATATCTACCAATAATGGCTATGGAAGCTAGAGGATAAGTAAATAACAAAACTATGATAGCAATCTGTCCAAACAGAACAGTCTGTAGCAATTTATGAAAACAGTGTACTTCCATAACTCAAAAAATTATGAAAATTTAGGATATGCTAAATAATTTATATTAAAATACTGTGTAAAAATTTCAGAAACTTTTCACATTCCAGTAAAATGTGAAAATTCAAACACTACAGCAAAAGTTTCTGTTTTTTTTACACAGCACACATCAAACATGCAATGCAAGCATCCTAAGGCAATTCTTGGAACTTTTTATTGAAAAACAAGATTATGAATAACACCTAACATAAAATAACAAAATATAATGACGATCCAAGCAAAGCACATATTATGTGACGAAAAAAAATATAGCTCCAAGTGAGGTTACCGATAATGTTGAAGACGAAAGAGGGGATGCCTTCCGGGGCATCCCCAAGCTTAGTTGCTTGGATATTCCTTGAATATTACGTTGGGGTGCCTTGGGCATCCCCAATCTTAGGGTCTTGCCACTCCTTATTCTCCTCATATCGATATCTCACCCAAAACTTGAAAACTTCAATCACACAAAACTTAACGGAACTTCGTGAGATGGGTTAGTATGATAAAGAGCAAACCATCCACTTAGGTCCTGTTAAATACAAGATCCATAATTGTTATCGCATAATGTCTACTGTAACTTATCATTTCCACAATTTATATCACTTAATATAAGCCATGGAAATGCTAAAACAAGCAAACTACGCAAACAAGGCAGATTCTGTCAAAAACAGAACAGTTTGTAATGATCTGAACAATGACCATATTTCTGCAGCCCCAAAAATTCTGAAACATTAGGAAAACCTAGGAAATTTGTATATCAATCATGTGTAAAATATTCATAAGCTTTTGAATCTCTGGTGAATTTATAAAAATTCTGGACTGGGCACCAAAGTTTCTGTTTTTGCACAGAATCAAGTCAACTATCAACCACATCATCCCAAAGGCATTACTTGGCACTTTATTGATGTAAAAGGCACAAAACATGATTACTACAGTAGATTAATCATGTTAAAACACAAAAACAGAAAGGTTAAATATTGGGTTGTCTCCCAACAAGCGCTTTTCTTTAATGCCTTTCTAGCTAGGCATGACATTTTAATGACACACTTCCAAGCCAATTCCGATGGTAATTTTATTCATATTCTAAAAGATATAAGTGAAGTTCATAGAGCATTCTACAATTAATATATATTAACCAATATCCAAGCTCAAAATATATAAGTGAAGCACACGAAGCATTCTATAAAGCCATTCTCAAAAGATTTAAGTGAAGCACAAAGAGTATTCTACAAAGCCATACTCAAAAGATTTAAGTGAAGCACAAAGAGCATTCTACAAAGCCATACTCAAAAGATTTAAGTGAAGCACAAAGATCATTCTACAAATCCATACTCAAAAGATTTAAGTGAAGCACATGAAGCATTCTATAAATCAATGAAGGACTATCTCATACTAGAAGGGTGCATAAAAGGAAAAGAAAAACACTAAAGACGCATATCATGTGAACAAAACAAAAACTGAGGTATACCGATAATTGTTGAAGAATAAAGATGGGATGCCTTCCGGGGCATCCCCAAGCTTGAACTCTTGTCTCTCCTTATTCTTCTTATATCGATACCCCCTCGATATTCGAACACTTCATTCACACAAGACTTAACAAAACCCTCGTGAGATCCGTTAGTATAATAAAGCAAAATACTACTTTAAGTACTGTTGTGAACTCATTCCAAATTCATATTAGCATTATATCTACTGTAGTCCAACTTCACCATGGTTCATACCCCCCGATACTACCCATAGATTCATCAAAATAAGAGAACAATGCAAAGAAAACAGAATCTGTCAAGAACAGGACAGTTTGTAGCAATCTGGAAACTTCGTATACTTCTGTAACTCAAAAAATTCTGAAAATTTAGGAAAATTAAACAATTTGTATAGACGTACTGTGTAAATATTTCAGAAACTTTTGACGTTCCAGTAAGAAATGTAAATTCATGCACTACAGTCAAAGTTTCTGTTTTTGCACCACACAAAGCAAACAAGCAATCTAATCATCCTAAAACCAAATCTTGGCACATTACTTTTATAACACAATGGATATATACGAGGGGATAATTATTTTTGAGAAACTTCCATGAAAAATTCTACATTGTTTCCATGAGCATGAACACAAGTGTTCAAGGTCGACCCTCACTTCTCCAATGCACAACCTTCCAATCACTTCTCTTTTTTAAAAACTTCTTAGGCATAAGAGGCAAGTAATTCTTTTTGTATTTTTCATTATTTAATTTTTTTGTATGTTTCACCCACAACTAAAGAAAGCAAAAAGGGAAAACAAAATCTACATAGTGAAGAAAGCAAACAAGCACACACGAGAATATCAACCCCACGCTATTGCTCCCCGGTAACGGCGCCAGAAAAGAGCTTGATAATCCCCAAGTGCAAGGAATCATCGTAGCAATTTCCAAAGGTGGAAGTGATAAGTATGGAGTGTCGAACCCACAAGGAGCTAAAGGTAAGATCAATATTCTCTCAAGTCCTATCTGCCACTGATACGACTCTACGTACACCGAACGTTTGCTTCCAACTAGAAACGAGAAATAAAACTACGTTGTGGGTATGAAGAGAATAGCTTTGCATGATAACGGAGAACTAAAATATAAAAATAGGTGCTGTTATCATAAAGTTAGAATATATTACAATATATTACAAATAGTGAGTGTGGAATAATGATGGGTCGGTGTGCGGAATTGTCCTAGGCAATTGTTATCAAGATCGGTAATCATTATTGCAATTTTATATGAGGGAGAGGCATAAGCTAACATACTTTCTCTACTTGGATCATATGCACTTATGATTGGAACTCTAGCAAGCATCCGCAACTACTAAAGATCATTAAGGTAAAACCCAACCATAGCATTAAAGCATCAAGTCCCCTTTATCCCATACGCAACAACCCCCTTACTCGGGTTTAAGCTTCTGTCACTCTAGCAACCCACTATAAGAGAATCATGAACATATTGCAACACCCTACAACGGGAATCCTTCATGTGTGCACAGCACGGAAGGCACCATAGGACAGCACCAAAATAAACATACAACTCAAACCAATCTAGATCATCAATCAACCCATAAGACAAAAGAAATCTACTCAAAGTATCATAGGATGGCAACACATCATTGGATCATAATATGTGGCATAAAGCACCATGTTCAAGTAGGGGATTACAGCGGGATGCGGGAGAGTGGACCGCTGAAAAGATATGAGGACGGTGATGAAGAAGGTGATGTTGATGAAGACGATCACCGCGGCGATGGTTCCTCCGATGGCACTCCGGCGCCACCGAGAGAGAGGGAGATGGTCTCTCCCTTGTGCTTCCTCCTCCATGGCCTCCCCCCTAGGTGGGGAGAGGTTCTCCCTCTGGTCCTTGGCCTCCATGGTGATGATGGCCCCTCCGTCTTCCTCCTCCATGGTCTCCGGTGATGGTGACCCCCTCCGGCAGGGTGCCGGAGAGAGCCAAGATTGATCTTTCATGGCTACAGAGACTTGCGGCGGCGGAACTTCCAATCTAGGTTTCTTTCTGGAGGTTTCTTGATTTATAGGAGTACTTGGCATTGGAATCAAGTCAGGGGGACTCCCGAGGGGCCCACAAGCCGGGGGGCGCGCCCTAGGGTGGGCGCCCCCTAGGCTTGTGGCTGCCTCGGGATTCCTCTCCGATATCTTGTTGCTCTAGTATTTTTTATATTTTCCAAAAATATTCTCCGTAAATTTTCAGCCCATTCCGAGAACTTTTATTTCTACACAAAAACAACACCACAGTAGTTCTGCTGAAAACAGCGTCAGCCCGGGTTAGTTCTAATCAAATCATACCAAAATCATATAAAATTATTATAAATATGGCATGAATACTTCATCAATTATAGATACGTTGGAGACGTATCAGTCTCTACCCTGTAGTTGAACTCATCGCCAAAAGCTACTTCCAGGGAAATCTTCCCAACTGGATAGGCTGACTTTCCGGGCACCACACCGTGAAAAACCATTGAAGATGGCTTAAGATCCTTGTCAAGCAAGTTCATCCGGCGGAACATGTCATAGTACAGGATGTTGATGTTGCTGCCACCATCCATAAGCACCTTGGTGAACACGTAGCCTCCTACTTGGGGGGCCACTACCAAAGCCAACTGCCCCGGGTTATCCACACGCGGCAGGTGATCCTGCCTGCTCCAAGTTATGTCATACTCAGACCACTTGAAGTACTGCGGGAGAGCCGGCATGACCGTATTAACCGCCCGCTTGCGCACCTTCTAATCCCGTTTATCAAGGCTTGTCGTAAAAACGTGATATTGGCCTCCATTAAGCTGTTTTGGGTTACTCTGATACCCGGACTGGTTGTTTTGTAGCTGACCTCCATTGCCAGACTGTTGATGGTGACCTCCATTGTTTCCCTGACCTTGGTAGCCAGAACCTGAGCCGCCTCCCCCAAAGCCGGACCCAGGAGAGCTGGATCCTGACCCGTCGGACGGTCCACTGCTGCCACCTTGATGCTGGTTAATGCTGTAATTCCGGAACTCCCACATGACCCAACAATCCTTCCAGGCATGAGTGGATGGTTTATCCGGAACACTATGTTTTGGACAGGGGGCATTCAACATTGCTTCCATATTGAAAGGCTTAGACTTGCCGAAAGGCGGTTTACTATTGCCCTTGCCACGGTTGCCTCCAGCACTAGTGTTGGCCACCAGATCTGACCCGCCGTCCGGGTGCTTCCGCTTTCCACGTTTCCATTATTACTATTTCCTCCCCCGTTCTGCTGCTGACTCTTGCCATTGCTATTCTTCTAACCCTTAGCCAATTTCTCATCATCAGAATCAGGGTCCTTCGTGCTGTCAGAATCTGCATATTTGGTGAGAGCCGCCATGAGCTCCCCCATATCCTGGCATGAACGCTTGAGTCATCCAAGCTTCTGCTTGAGGGGCACAAAGTGGCAATTCTTCTCCAGAATTAGAACCGCCTGAGCCACCGTGATATTATCAGAAGAGTGGATAATGGTTGAGACCCGCCGGACCCAATGATGGGCCGACTCATCCTCCCATTGCACACAATGGTCCAAATCCATGATTGTCATGGGCTGCTTGCACGTTCCTTGAATTTTTTTGATGAATTTCGCCTTTAACTCGGCCCAGGAATTAATGGTATTGGGTGGCAAACCCTTCAACCACGTGCGAGCCGGCCCCTCCAACATCATGATGAAATATTTGGCGCAGACTGCATCACTGACGTCTAACATCTCCATGGCTAGTTCATAACTCTTGATCCAAGCTTCTGGAGGCAGATCGGCGGTATAATTTGGCACCTTGCGGGGACCCTTGAAATCTTTCGGCGGGCGCTCGTTTCATAAAACCGGCACTAAGCACGGCACTCCTATAGCCCTGGAGGCTACTCCGGCTCCTACTGAAACCGAAGGTGCTACTGTGGGTTCTTGGTAAGCCGCCCCCATTGCCGCTTCTCGCTGCGCTCTTGCACGATCTAACAGCGCCTGGGCATCAAGAGCAGGCAGGTCATCTCGCACCGGGTTCCGACGTCGCTCACTGCTAGAAATCGCAGGCGACTCTATGCGCTGGCTGTAACTTCGGCTCGGGATAGGGGTCGAGTGCACGCGGCTCCGGCTATAAGCATATTTCTCCTGTTGCGCCACCAATGTCTGCAAATATCCAATGGCGTTCCGTGCTTCTTCCGCAAAAGGCGTTCCATCAGGGATGGGAAGCGCGCCGAGTCTGACTACCGCTGCCAACATGTTCTCCGCCGGGTTAGAATAATGACCGGGTGGTGTCGGAAAATGCTACGGCAGGGTCTGGTTCCTGCAGGGCGGGTCTGGCTGCCGATGCTGAACCGCCGCCCTACTCCCAGGTACTTCCGCCGTCCGGGTTACGACCAGAGGTGCATTCCGTCCTGTCGCTGGCATGTTGAAAAGATTCCTGGCCTAATACTGATCCGGCAAACGGGTCTGATGCCTCATCCGATGGACTGCATCTACGGTCTGTTCCTCCAGATCAAGGTGAAAAGCTTCTGCCCTGAGGCACTCCGACTCAGCATCCGTCTGAGCTTTCAGTGAATTGATTTGCTCTTGGGCTCTGGCCATCTGGTCTTTCAACCTCACGATCTCCATGTTACGGGCTGCTTGGTTTTCGGCCGTGACCTCGGTTCCCATCAGAGTTGTAAGTTCATTCATCAGATCCAGCAAAACTTGAGCCGGCGGCCTGCCAGATCCAGATCCGGTCGCACCAGCAGCCGTGCTTCCAGGAGCTGGCGCCGATCCTGCCATAAAGACAGCGGCTCGGCTCGGCGGCTCATAGTATTCCGACTCCAGTATTCCGGCTCATGGTAGCCCTCGAAGTAGCCCCCAGGTCCACCGTTGTGAAGCTGGTAGATTGATTCCGCCTCCCCACTCGAGGATCCATCCTCTGAGCAGACGAGGGTTTCCTCCCGCGACATAGAACCTTCAAGTTCCACGCCTTGGGTGAAGCCGACGAAGACGTGCTTCTGGCCCGGGTTGACCTGGGCAGGTTGCGCGCGCCGGGCCGGCTCGACGAGGTCAGTGCAGATGTCTGCCCCGGGCTTAGATACGTCGATCTTGCCAATGAAGACGTGAATTCCGCCAAAGGGGACCTGGTACCCGTACTCGATTGAGTCGGCCTCGGGGCCCCAGCCAGCGTCGTCGATGTAGAGCTTGCCGCGGCAACTCTTGGTCATCCTGCCGACAGCGTATCCCTCGATCCCTGGGAGAGAGCCCTTTGAGTACTCCAAACCACCGAGCATCTGCCCCACGATGGGCGCCAACTGTTGTGGTTTTGTCACGGCAGATGTCCTAGTGCTAGGACTTAGGTGTGAAGCCATCGCTACGGCGGTTAACTCGAAGGGGTTGGTCGGAACGAAAGACACAGGGTTACCCAGGTTCGGCCCCTGTCGAAGGAGGTAATAGCCTACGTCCACGCTTGGAGTTGTATTGATTGGATATCGATTACAAGGGGGCAGATTCGCTTGACCTAGTATTCGATCAAAGGTTTCGTGGCCTAAGCCACGTAGGTGACCCGCCTTTATATACACAGGTCGAGGCCCTGGGCTTACAAGAGTCCAGGCCGGGTCATACTTGATAACCGACCTCACCTCTAACTATACTTGCCTTGTCTAACAAGCCGCCACCGGCGGCTGCCGCCACCGGGTTACACATTGTCTTCTGGCTCTGGGCCTCCAGGCCCATTGAGCAAGCTTATTCCAAACCTTATCGCTAAGCCGCCAACCTCATGACCCGGCCCGACCTAGGCGGGTCTCACCACGGGGTTATATCCCCAACAAGCGCGCACCAGCATCATTCCGCATTGGTGTTTGTCCGTGTCGCGTTGCTCAACGGACTTGCGCACTGGCTTCCAACATCGCGGCCAACTTTCATGTCCGCGCGACCAAAAAACATCTTACAACAATGCGAGCGACTCTCGCGTCCGTGCCAAGTCGCCAGACAGCTCTCGCATTCAACTCAACGCGTCGGTGCCGCGCTCGCCTATACGAGTCGCCCGACGGATGCGCGCAAGCCGCCGTCCCCGTGGCCTGGTCTGCATCAACACGTTGGGGCTGCGTGCGCCCATATGATTCACTGGTGCACAAGCTGCTGCCCCTGTGATCTGGTTTACTCCAACAAACACTAGAGCGAGGAAGAAACATATATCTATTATCAGCCTCAACTCGCACTGGGTTACCCAATGGATAGATGCACTGCCTTGTCATCCCCCGGTCCGGTCTGTTTCAACATATCAAAGGAAACAAGAGAGTTTTTCATGAAGGAAACGTCCATGGAAGGGCAATAGAGAGCCGTCCACAGGAGAATCGCCAAATTCAAAGCCATCGGCAAAAAATTAAAAATGACCCTGGGGGAGCCAGGAGAGACAGATTAAGTGACAGTAGCAAAGAAGGGGTTAAGAGGCATATGCACTCAATTTGGCCACGATATTTGCCAAGGACATATAATGAGCATCGAGAAGATTACCAACTTGCTAACCTCTGGCCTCAATAAATTTCCTCTCTCAACTTGTCGGCGTTCTGGATACCAGGGTACCCTGACTTGCCTGCCTACGGTCCCGAGCGTGGCCCACCTCAACCACCAATTCCGGCCCGGCGTGGCCTCTCTCGACACAAGGCCCTCGCGAGACTCCGTTCTCGCGAGGGAGGCAGCACCAAGACCCGCGGGGACATAGGCCCCCCAGGCCCCTCCTGAGCGGCGGAGACTCCTATGCAACACACACCCTCAGGAGGCCGAGGGTGACGCCAGCTAGGCCAGGCGGATACCAGCGCGCCAGAGGGGACAATTTCCCCTTTTGTGCAAAGGAGGCAGGGACATGCGCGGGTTCCCAAGGAGCCCCGCCAAAGGTTTCTATTCCGGTGTAATAGGACCGGGTCAGCGAGCGCGGCAGGACGGATGTCACCAGCGAGCCCACCACCGCGTCACTGCCACCAACTTTGTAGGCGAAGACCGTCTTTCGTCAGGATAAGATGTACCTCCTGTCCCCCTTCGAATTTAGCCGTTGTGGGATCCCTTCCCGCCATTGCGATAAGGGAAGAGGACCCGAGCCGCTATAAGTAGAGGCGAGGTAGCCCGGTAGAAAAAGAGAGCAACCACCCTGCAACACACCACTTTACTAGTTCATCCAAAAACCTCCTCGTGAGGCAATCCACCAAAAGGCAGGAGTAGGGTTTTACGCTTCATAGCAGCCCTAACCTGGGTAAACTCTCGTGTGCCATTGTCTTCCTCGCCATCGAGCGGGGTATTGTGTTGTGTGCTTGGAGGGGGCGAAGCTGTTGGGGAATCTTCGCACACGCCCCTGGGTTCAAATTCCTTAGGGTTTTGCGGAGCCCGAAATCCGACATTTGGCGTGCCAGGTAGGGGCGTGTCGGGGTCCTCACTAAAACTTCGCCTCGCCTACGCTCAGTGCTTCCATGGCCAAAGGACGCCGAGCCCGCGCCGAACGACGGGCCGCCCGTGTTGCTCGGGCGACGCAACTAGACCTCGGCATCCCGCGCTGCCCCACTCCCCCGTCGGACGGTGCCATCTCCAGCCCGGCCTTAGACAGGCACCGGAGGTTGTCGACCTCGTCAACCGCACGACGAGCCTTCACCGCCCTAAACTTCCCCAGCGTCCACGTCGCGGCATCATCTCCCCGGGCTCGCCGCGACCCGACAGGCTGGCGAATTGCGCTCCTCGTGGCCCATGAGCTGCAGCCTTCCCGTGTTGCTCACGGACGCTATGACAGTTGGATGTGCCACGCGGCCCTAGGCGCCACCCCGACGGGCGCGGCCCAGGCGCTCACCTTTGGAACGACCCAGAAGTGGGCCCGTGAGCATGGGGTCGCTCAACCAGCCGCCGAGGCGCCGGGGGCTTGTGGGCGCGCCGGAGACGTGCGACGCGACCCGCACCAGCCGGAAGTGCGGCCTAGCTCGTCGGGCACGAAGGAGTTGGCCCTTGGTGCAGGCATGGGCCAACGGCAGCTGACGGCCTTGGGGGGTAGGCGCCTTAACGCGCCCCCGGCACTCCCGGCGGATTGAGGCAGGACGTCCGGCGACTCACCTACACCAACGCCTGGGGGCTCACGCGACTCTACCACGACCATGTCGGCGAGCACCCGGGCCACGACGGGAACGGTGTCGGTGTCAAATCCGGCATATCTCGTAGTAGGGGTCCTAAGCTAGGCGTCTTGGAGCGATGGTAACATGGACACAGGATTTTACCCAGGTTCGGGCTCTCTCAAGGAGACAATACCCTACGTCCTGCTTTTGATTGTATTCATATGGGGTGTTGTACAGAGTACATGTATCTACCACGAGATTATGAGATGTAATGTAATGATCTATTGACTAGCCTGGCCTCGGTTTATATATGCACCATAGGCCTAGGGTTTAGAGGAGTCCTTGTCTTGTGCGCCAAGTCTTGTGGAATCCTCCTTGTATTCGGCATGGGCTGCCCGAAGTGGCCCATTAGTGAATCATCACGGGGGTCCTCGGCCCGACCCACAGGTCGGGAGACGACGTGGTGAGTACCCCCTAGTCCAGGACACCGTCAGTAACCCCCTGAACCGGTCTTCAAGTTGGGGACGCTCCTCGGTTCTTCCGAACTGTTCTTCGTCTTCGGTCGTCGGTCTTGAAAATTGGTTCAACAAATCTTCCCATGTCCGATCTTGAGGATCGCCGAGTTGAATCCGAAGAGTTCACACATCGGGCATCCGAGGAGCCCCTTTAAGTTATCGGCCTTTATCAATGCCTTATTATTTTTTATGCCACACCTCGGGTTTGAAGGGTTTCCCGTGCGGCGGTGTCCTCTTGCGTCCGAGCTCCAACGCCGAACTGCATCTGAGGTGTCTTTTTACAGCCGAGCTCCAACGCCGGACTATGTCCGAGCTCCAACGCCGGACTGTATCCGAGGTATCTTTTTGCAGCCGAGCCCCAACGCCGGACTGTGTCCGAGCTCCAACGCCGGACTGTGTTCGAGCTCCAACGCCGAACTGTATCCAAGGTGTCATAGATTACCTCGGTCTTGAAAAAGTTGGAGGACTTCATCCGAGCTTAAATGCCGGAATAGTCTTTTATGGAGCCAGCCACTCATATCCGAGCTTTATGCCGGACTGCTTCTAAGGCGTCTCCGATCTTGAGCTTTATGTCGGACTGCTTCCGAGCTCCAACGCCGGACTGCATCCGAGCTCCAATGATGATCAGCGTCCGAGGTATCATAAACTACCTTGGACTTTAAAAATTAAAGGAATTCATCCGAACTTAATGTCAGAAATGCTCTCTATGGAGCCAGCCACTTGCACCCGAGCTTTATGCCGGACTGCTTCCGAGGTGGTGCACCACCCCAACCGTGGGCTGATTTTTTGTGGATATTTTCGATTGGTGCAATTTATTCTCTGCCGAGATATATAGCCAGTAGCCCTCAAGGTGTGTGTCGGTCTAAAACCCGAGATGCACCTGAAGGATGACATAAAACCGCTGATCCCAGTAGCCCCTGAGACTCAGGTCGATTCGCAAAATCGGCTTGAGGATCAACTCCTAGCTCGGTAGCATACTTTGGAACACAAAAGCGGTGTGCACAGACCTCGAGACTCAGGTTGGGTGCGGCCGACCAACCCAAGGATCATAATCTCCTCGGAAACTGTATTGCACTGAAATTTTCTGCATTGAATTGTCAATGCAGTAGCCCCCGAGACTTGGGTTGGGCAACATGGCCGACCCTAGGAGCGTACCTCCTCGGGAACTAGTTCAACCGTCATGTATGTTTTGACAACACCGAGGTGGAGTTCAGCAGGAAAGACGCCGAACTATAGTTCAGAAAAGAGTTTCCGGGCAAGACCATCGTGCCGAACACCTCAACCAAGAGGATGTCCCGCTTCCTGAAAGGAAAACATAAAATAGGTGAAAGATTTTGTAAGCTCAAAAGACCAAAAAACTTGCGTAAAAAACTTTACGTCTAGATTGAATCAAGTTTTTTGGTGCCAATACGAAATTGGTCTTAAAATTGTGCTTCCGTCGTGCTTTGACATGACACATCCGATCTCTAGACTTCAAGTGGGTCAGCCTTCGGCTTCAACCTCCCTATCCCGAAGGCGGAGTGTTTCTTAGGCCAGTTTACCGAACTAAACGCGAGCGGCTTTAGAGAGAAACCAGGCTACCCGGCTATTGATCATACACTTGAGTCGAGAAAGGAGTGGTAGAAAAAGTCTTTGCAACGACTAAGAAGAAAACATCTATTATAAAACGGCTCATATTAATTTAAGAGCCCCCAAGTGACTTGGGTAAAAGAATTTGATGTATAATGATTGTATGTACCGAAGTACTTATATAATATATGTGTTCGCCCGAACTTTGAACGCGTCTTAACCGACCGTCGGCTTCTCCCTCTTTGGCCAAGGGCCGAAAAGTGTTATCTACTCCGCCTACCGAAAATATCGGCGGTGTTTCGGATAACCAGGCAATCAGGCCATGAGGCTGTAACAGACAAAGCGCGCCCAGGGAACTTATGCTATATTACTTATGTAACGTAAGAAGCATCTTCAAAGAAAATAGTGCCCCCAACGGTACCTTTCTTTGGTCGCTCATGATTACTATGAGACTTGTGCAATAGATTTGTGTACGCATGAGTTCCGTCATGTGCCGACCATAGTTGAAAACAATAAGAGCGCTAGCTTTCGGCTTCACCCGTCTGAGGTACGAGTTCGGATGACCCGATCGTAACAATCGCAGAGGTGCTCCCTTTACTCCCTAGCTGAACAAACGGGAACGTAGGGGTAAGCACAGGAGCCAGGCAACCCAGCTTTGCGGAACACTTAAGTCAATATGATGCATATTTTGGCATAATACACGAGCAAGGAAAGAAGCTGTACAATAATAATCACATGCAGAGAGAAAAGGTTTCATAAAGGAAGCCCCCAAGTAAACGGGGTATTTGAACTTGTTTGTAACAAACAAAATTTTGACAAAGAAAGTTTTTCGCAAACAACTTTTTGTCAAAAAAGTATAGTGCTTGGTCGAACCGAACAAAAAGTAAAACTCTAAAGAGAGCTGAGCACGAAAACGACTTAGCTGGTTAATGTGCTCGGTGCGGTCCGGGGTTGTGGCGGGACAAAGACGTAGTCCTCGGCCTGGACGAGGTCCCAGCCCCCAAACCCGAGGTAACCGAGCGAAGAGCTCGGGTCGAGAAGTGGCAACGCAGCACGGTTGCTGCGGCAAGGCAAAGCCCCCGGTCCAGCCGAGGAGACAGAGTAGTTCGGCAGCGTGACGACGAAGCCCCCAGTTATCATGGGAAAAGGAAGTGTTGTTTAACAAACAAACTTTTTTATTTAACATAAATATAATGCTCGGTAGAACCGAACACAAATTTAGAAATTTGAGCATTAAAGCGACTTAGCTGGTTAATGTGCTCGGTGTTGACGACGCAGGCCGAGCTTATAGCGGGTCAAGGTCCCAGCCCCCAAGCCGGTCCCGAAGTGACCGAACGAGGAGTTCGGCACTCCGAAGTAGTGTCACGGCTCGGCCAATGTGGCGAGGCAAAGCCCCTGGTCCAGCCAAGGTGGTGGAGTAGGTCGGCAAGGTGACGCCGGGGTGACCGCATGACGGCAGTCGAAGTCGATTTCCCTCACTCATAAAATAGTGCAAGCCAGAAGTAATAACAAAGAAAGATAATAATATATTTAAAAAAAATTCTTCTACTTAGTTAATTTAAGTGAAGCAAATAAGTAAAGGAATATGACCTGGGCGCCGAGGTGCCTGAACGAAGAGTTCGGCTTGACGAAGTGGCGACGCTGCACGGTCGATGTGGCGAGATGAAATCCTCGGTCCAGTTAACATGGCGAAGCTGTGATCGGCGGACGCCGAAGACTCATGCAGGTCGGCTGGTGACGCCGAAGTCTCATGCCAGCCGAGGTGTTGAAGCAGGTCGGCTGGTGATGCTGAAGTCCCCGGAGCAGTTTGATGAAGGGATGCCAAAGCCCCGGTCTAGCCGAGGTGACGGAGCAGGTCGGCTGGTGACACTAGATCCCCCACGCCAGTCGATATCTCAAAGCAGGTCGGCGTGGTGGGAAGAAACGACGACGCGGCAGTGCCGACGCAGGGCGGAATTTATAACGCTGTCAATACCGGCTTAGAAGTGACAGCGCGGCGATGCTGGCACGCCCGACCCGTGCAATCTGTGGGGCGACGCTCTTGTCTTGACGATTATTTGTCCTTCACGATGCCGAACTCTTGGTCGGCTCGCTGAGGTAATGATCCGAGGTGGTTGTTGTCGGCTCGATGGAGCGACCCCGTAAGCGACGTTGGCGCAGGTCGGTAGCCATGGAGCAACATGGTCGGGCCGGTTTGACATCGGCGCGATGGTCAAGATCGCCTCGGAAAAGACTCAAAATTTGTGGGATCGCCTCGGAAAAGACTCAAAATTTGTGGGCACGTGTTTGAAAACAACACACAATACCCTAGAAAAAAAATTCCTTAAAAAGGATTTCCAATATCCCGTTCATGAAAAAAGATGAATTCGGGTCGGATTCGTTCTCGCGTAGAAAACAGATCCGAAAAATTGATGCACTCATCGGACGTTTCCCGGAGTTTGAACGGTCGGATTGAGCTGAAATTTTGAGGGGTGATCGGTATGAGAATTCTGCAGCCAATGAACAGTGGGATCTTCCAAACGATGTCCGAGCTGGAAGCTGGACACCTCGCCCTAAACTCATTCCGATTCCCGTCCAGATTCGACAGGGTTCCGGTATTTCGTAGATCGCCGAAGATTCCTCCATCGGAATACGACGAAATTTTACATGGTTATTCTAGACTCAATTCTGCACAATTCCACCGAAGCAATCATCAAAGCAACACTCGAGGAGGCGGGGACGACGAACACGAATTCGCTGTCCAGAAAAACTGCATGATCGCGCGAGGGCAATGTTGACGTTGAGCCCCCGAGCACCATGGAGGATTCTGCCATGATCTTAGTTGAGATTGGAGTTGATGTTGATGATGACACCCGTCCGATCTAGATGATATGACGTGGCGCGCAGTCCTCGGCCTAGCCGAGGTGACCAGTCAAGCCGGCGACGAAGATGCCGACGTTGACGATGTAGCTCGGTTCCGACGCGTAGATCGCGATGGAGCCGATCTGAATTCCCATCGCACCACGGAGACTATCCAGCAGGCTCTCAATGAAAGCACCAATGTCGGTGTCAAATCCGGCATATCTCGTAGTAGGGGTCCTAAGCTAGGTGTCTTGGAGCGATGGTAACATGGACACAGGATTTTACCCAGGTTCGGGCTCTCTCAAGGAGATAATACCCTACGTCCTGCTTTTGATTGTATTCATATGGGGTGTTGTACAGAGTACATGTATCTACCACGAGATTATGAGATGTAATGTAATGATCTATTGACTAGCCTGGCCTCGGTTTATATATGCACCGTAGGCCTAGGGTTTAGAGGAGTCCTTGTCTTGTGCGCCAAGTCTTGTGGAATCCTCCTTGTATTCGGCATGGGCTGCCCGAAGTGGCCCATTAGTGAATCATCACGGGGGTCCTCGGCCCGACCCACTGGTCGGGAGACGATGTGGTGAGTACCCCCTAGTCCAGGACACCATCACTCCCGGCGGATTGAGGCAGGACGTCCGGCGACTCACCTACACCAACGCCTCGGGGCTCACGCGACTCTACCACGACCATGTCGGCGAGCACCCGGACCACGACAGGAACGGCGCCAGCTACCGTGACAGCAGGAGGAGCGTGCGCGGTTCGGCGAGCGGCTCTCGTCGAGGCTGGTGCGAACAGCCTCGCGAGGGCGGTTGGCGGGGCCGGCCTCATGAGGATGCCAGGAGCTGGCAGCCTCATGAGGCGCGCCCGCTGGTAGGGGGCTACCCTTGGCAAACGCTTGGGTCCGCGGACCGGGGGTCGACTGCCTGGGGACAGAGGGTGGAACACATGCCCATGTCCTCAGGTAGGGCGGCACCAGCAAGGAGACTGAGGGTGGAACACACGCCCATGTCCCTAGGCCAGGCGTTTCCAAGCTGGAGACGGAGGGTGGAACACACGCCCATGTCTCTAGGCCAGGCGCCCCCAGCCAGGAGACGAAGGGTGGAACACATGCCCATGTCCCCTGCCAGGGCGACTCCTACCCGGAGGCAGAGGGTGGAACATACGCCCATGTCTCCGGGCCGGGTTTCGCTCGACCAGTGGCGAGAGCTCACGTACTCACCCGTGTCCCCGGGCCTGGTTCGCCCAGCTCGGGGACGGGCGGTGGGGTACCTACACGGGGCTCCCGGGCACCCCAGCGAGGTGCACTGGGGCACCGCCTTAGGTGAACACCCCGCACATGACGGAGTCCCCCGACGCCAAGCCCCGCCCGCGGCGCATGGGGCTGCGGCGCCGCTACAACGACGACATCCGTCCCCGGGCCTTCGAGGGCCTCAGGCCCTGCTCCGGAATGGGTTCTCCCTACGAAGGGCATGGGGGGCTCGCCCCACGCTCGAGGGCCCGTTCGGGACCTACCCCACGTTGCCGCACCACGCTTGGGGGATGGGAGCGGGCTCCATGCCAGGGAGGCATGGGTCCCTCAGTGCACCCCCAGGCTCAACCCGTGACACTCTCACGTAATAACGAGTGGGCTGTATACGCCCAGAGCCCCCCAAGGACGTGGAGGGGTTCCATCCCACGCCCAAGTGGAAGCCCCATGCTTCGCGCTGGCAGACAACACTGCCCCCCAATGGCTATGCCCACGCAATGTGGAAGCCCTATGCTCCGTGCTGGGGAGAACACGAAGACGAAGAGTAATCTAGACGCAGGACGCGGTTGTTTTTTGCCCATTCTTGTATTTGAATTTGCCATTTTCTAGAATAAAACTTTGGAGTTCTTGCGATTTTCTCCTAAAAATAAAAAGGGGGGGTTATTCTTTCTGGTAAAGATTTCCGTTTGGCATCTCGCTTTCTCTGGGAAGCTCGGCAGCTGCCGGACCTCCCCACCCTCACGATCGACCCAGAACAGAGGGTGGGCGAACGCACCTATCCTATCGAGGCACAAACTCTTGAGCGCTCGCGAGGGGCGATGATCCGGGCCGACCGAAGCTCCTTGACAAAAACATACAAACATCACGCACCATACATCATGGGGACATCCTTAGAGGTCCCTCCAAAAACGCGCTCAAGCCACCACAGGGCTGCGCTCACGACTCCGATGGGCGAACACGAAGACTACTCATGGATACACGCCGTCGTCATCACCTACGTCGTCGCTATCGCAGCCGGGCTCACGGCCCCCGTCTCCTCCATGTTCCTCCGGTTCCTCGGAAGAGAATTCCGCGATCAAGTCCTCCACGTGGTCCTGCACCCACTCGGCCAGGGCGCCTCGGATCACTTCATGCACCGGGGCAAGCACCGCGCCGAAGTCAAAGTGAGGGTCGAGGAGAAGGAGGTGGTTGAAGACGTGTGAAGCCGCCCGCTCGAGGAGGTCACGGCGCTTCTCCTCCATGAGCTCGCGGATCTTCTCCGCACCCCCCTCAAGGCACTCCACGACCCTGGAAAAGAAGCCCAGGTACCCTGCGTCGTCTGGAACCAAGGGGCTCAAGACGCTCGCGCCGCAGATGTCGCTCAAGGCCCGGTTGGCCCTCTTCTCGAGGGACTGGAACATCTGGGAGCCCGTGTGCTGGAGGCCGCGAGCACGGGGCCGCCTCATCCGAGGCCTTCTCCGCCAGGGAAGCAATGCCCTTTACCTGCTTATAGAGACAAGCTAGTTCGGCCTCGGCAACAGCCTGGGCATCCATCGTGGCTCGCCGCCGTCGCTCCTCTTGGTCTAACCTTTTCTTGAGGTCATCAACCTCACCTTTCAGGTGGTCGCATCGCTTGCAGTAACGGGACTCCTGGAGCTTCAGCTTCGCGCGATAGTCCTGGAGAAGGGAACGCCAAGCCTCAGCCACCTTGTTGTCGACCTCCTCTTGGAACTTCGCCTCGCGAGAGGTAAGGGAGTCCTCGGCGAGCGACACCTGGTGTTCCCTCACCTCCAGCCTCTCATGCTCCAGACTCTGCTCCAGCGCTTTCATCGCCAGCGCCTCCTCGGGAATGCAGGGCCTCGCACTGCCAGCGTGCGGCACGGTCGTCATCGCGTCAAGAGTGGCCCTGTGGGCTCGAATTCGTCTTTCAAGGGCGGCGTTGGAGGCTTCAAGTTCTTCCAGGCACCCCTCCGAGGCCTTGCGTCGGTAGTCGGCGGATGGGCCTCTGCAAGGACGCAGTCACGGGCCTCCCTCGCCACGGCAAGGGACCCTTCAGCGGTGGCGTGGGTGCGTTAGCGCTGCAGGTGGCCAAGGTTGATGGCAACCTCAAGACGATGCCACTCGCGTGCAAGGCGCTGGAGCTCCGCCTCGAGACGGGTGTCGGCAGTGACGAGCTCGGTCTCCAGGCGCCCCAGCGCGTTCACTGCGGTCTGGAGCAAACCATGCCACACGGTGCTCCGGTCGCACGCGAGCTCAAGGGCCCAGTTGTGGTCTCCGCTCTCCCTCGGGCCGGTCGTAGGGGCATGTGAGGGGTCGCCCGGCCTCGACGCGCACGCGAGGGCTGGGGGCTCCCCCTCCCCTTCCTCGAGCGGAGTCCGCCCCCAGCGGGGGTCCGTGCCGACACTCAAGGAAGACCCTGGGGCACGGCGTGGCTGGTTCTCGGTGAGGACCGCCAATGGAGGACAAAGCCTTGTCTCTGCAAGAAGGGGGCCAGGAATGAAGGAACCCGCGGGGAGCTCGCGCACAAAACCCCGCGGGAGCCGTGCGAGCTCGGGCACGGGCGTCTCCTCATGAGGGGCTACGAGGGCCGCTAGTGTCGATGCCACGATGGGCCCAGAAGCCTCAGGAGGCGGCGATGATGTCTCGCTTTCTCCTTCTGTGGAGGGGGACCGGCGCAACAGAGGTTCAGTATGGATACACCGTGGAAGACTGAGGGGGCCGGGCACTTACTCGTCCAAGGCGACCCACTTCCTCTTCATCGGCACCTACGGCAATGGGCGATGGCTGCCCCCGATCCCCTTTCTCTTCCGGCGGGCACGGGGGCCCAGGGACGGCGTCCCGGCGTCCGGCCCCGTGTTTCCAGGGGCGAAGATAGTGGCCGCCTCTGCCATCGGGGCATCACCTTCACTCCCAGTCGCGGCCTCAACACCCCCAGGACCCCTGGGCCTCGAAGCCATCTCGAAGGAATCATCCTGGGGACCCGCCTTCACCAGAGGGAGGGGCCCCCACTCGTCGAAACGTGGCATCTTCCCGGCAATGGCCCTCCCATCAGGGCGGCTGAACAAGGGCAGGCCGTTCCAGGGAAGCTCACCCGGATCCCCGCAGGTCAGACGGCGGAGTACCTCATGCAGCCCGCCGGGAAGAAGAGAAGGGACTTGGAGCCTCATGGGTCGCAAGGGACCGCGAAGCCCCACATCAGGCGAGAATGGCGTTGGAGGGGAGCGATGCGCTGGCAGGAAAACTCCCGCACCACCATCGCCATCGTCACACCAGACTCCCTCAGTTCTGCCAGCCTGGCCAAGACGGGCGCGAGCAGAGGGTCGTCAAGCTCCTCGCTTCCCCACCCAGGATTTGGCTCCGTAGGAACCAACGGGGGTTGGAGCAGGGAGCCGGCCCCAGCAGCGTCTACATACACCCACTGCCTCCGGAACCCTTCCGCGTTCGGGGAAAGCCGAGCGTCGGGGGCCCCACTGGCCGTCGCATCGGCAGCTCGCAGGGACACGCATCCAGAGCAGTGCCCCCCAGGGTTCAACTGGAGAAAGAAGAAGTGGCGAAGCAGGGCCACGGAAGGGGAGACACTGACGAAGGCCTCGCTGAAGAAGGCAAAAGCAGAAAGAAGGACGATGGAGCCAGGGTCGAGATGGAGCGCATGGACCTGGTAATGTGTCAGCATGGCAGAAAAGAAGTCCGAGAAGGGCGGCAGCAGGCTGGAAAGGAGGGCGTGGAGATGAAGGGGAATGCAAGAGGGCTCCAGCTCGGCCTGCGGTCGTGAGCCCAGCCAGATCTTGGTCACCCACCACTCGTTGGAGCCGGCGGCGAACACCAGGCGGACCTTCTCCAACCCCTCAAGATTGACCACCGAGGATCGTCCTAACACGGGCTCCAGTGCCGGTACACGTCCCATCGCCTTCGAGGCCTCGCCCACATCCTCCTTGGAAGCCATGGTGGGCGGCAGGGCCGGACGGACGGAGAGTTTGGCAGAGAAGGAGTGAGTTGCGGAAAGGGAGAGACGGGGCGACCAGATTGATGGGAAGCAGTGACGGCTCAGATGGGGAAGACCAGGCGGTTTGACAGCCGGGGCAATCACCGAGGCATCGCAAAAATGGAGCCGGCGTCGGCGTCTCGGAGGGCGTCGCGTGTCAGGCCGGGCCCATAGGCGATTGGGGCCCACGGCGCTCCGGCCCACCCACCGTGGCTTCGCCCCGAAGCTAACTCGAGCGCGCCTCGGGCCCGGGGGCTACTGTCGTCGTTCTGGATACCAGGGTACCCAAACTTGCCTGCCTGCGGTCCCGGGCGTGGCCCACCTCAACCACCAATTATAGCCCGGCGTGGCCTCTCTTGACATAAGGCCCTCGCGAGACTCCATTCTCGCGAGGGAGGCAGCACCAAGACCCGCGGGGACGTAGGCCCCCTCCTGAGCAGCGGAGACTCCTATGCAACACACAACCTCAGGAGGCCGAGGGTGACGCCGGCCAGGCCAGGCGGATGCCAGTGCGCCAGAGGGGACAGTTTCCCCTTTGGTGCAAAGGAGGCAGGGACGCCCGCGGGTTCCCAAGGAGCCCCGCCAAAGGTTTCTATTCTGGTGTAACAGGACCGGGTCAGCGAGCGCGGCAGGACGGATGTCACCAGCGAGCCCACCACCGCGTCACCGCCACCAACTTTGTAGGCGAAGAACGCCTTTCGTCAGGATAAGATGTACCTCCTGTCCCCCTTAGAATTTGGCCTTTGTGGGATCCCTTCGCGCCATTGCAATAAGGGAAGAGGACCCGGGCCGCTATAAGTAGAGGCGAGGTAGCCCGGTAGAAAAAGAGAGCAACCACCCCGCAACACACCACTGTACTAGTTCATCCAAAAACCTCCTCGCGAGGCAATCCACCAAAAGGCAGGAGTAGGGTTTTACGCTTCGCAGCGGCCCAAACCTGGGTAAACTCTCGTGTGCCATCGTCTTCCTTGCCATCGAGTGGGGTATTGTGTTGTGTGCTTGGAGGGAGCGAAGCTGTTGGGGAATCTTCGCACATGCCCCTGGGTTCGAATTCCTTAGGGTTTTGCGGAGCCCGAAATCCGACACAACTGACAACTCTACAAACGGCTTATGCAATAGCCAAGTATGAAGAATCTCAAGCCAACTCCTCGAGTCGCCTTAAGACTCGGGGGCTACACAGACATGACTTGGCAGCATTGGTCTTTGTCATAAATTCAAGAACCCCAGTCATTAAAGGGAAGACGCCCTGTCCTGGAGACTACTGCCACATTGGTGAAAGTTTAAAAGATGTCAGAAAATTTCCGGCTCAAAAAGTGTCGGGTAGTCAGAAAGGTCTGGTTCAAAATCCGGCTCAAGGGAAATCTATTTCTCGCAAAAGTGTTGAGCTCTCAATATCCGGCTCAACATCCGGTGCACAAGGAATTCATCTCTCGCAAGTTCGAGTTTTCAAAAAATTAAAGGTTGCCAAAGAGAACTAGCTGCTATGATGCGTGGTTCAAACATGGGTATCCTGCCCTATTGGCTTATCATATTATGGGTCACTTGGGGGCTTCCTACTCAATGAGTATAGCTATCTTACCCTCTTGATCGGCTTCCACGCCATATTATTGTCACTTGGGGGCTTCCAACTCTATGAGTTTAGCTTTCATACCCTCTTGGCCGGCTTTATATGCCATATTCGAGTTAAACCTGCCTGTTTGCAACTTGCTACTCTACCATGTGACCCGCCGAACTCTTGACAGTCAATCTTGCTAAGAGACCCTGAACTCCATAGTCAATCTCGCACAAAGACCGTGAACTTGTCAAGGTTTAAATGGCGGCTTTTGTCACGAGAGAACCGGCTTACAGTGAGCTTGGATAAACTCGCCTTGTTTGTTGTAGTCTCTTCGCTATGTGGCTCGTTCGTACTCTTAACAGTCAATCTTTCTTAAGACCCTGAACTTGTTAAGGTTTAAACGATGGATTTATGTCACGTGAGAGCCAGCTTACGAGGTTTCATGCTTTCATGCCAAGCTTCTTTGAAGCAAAACTTGAGTTTTTCAAAAAACGAGACAGAGCTAGTCTCTTTTTGTCAAACCTTGAAAGCCGACATTTTTATACTCTGTTATCATACACATACATCATCATACATTGCATCATCATTGCATCATCATACAATGCATCATATATGCATGGATATCCTGGTTTATGTTGCAGGAGCCGGTTTTCAAACCGGGTTATATTATTCAAATCTTAATAGCCAATGCGGCTGGATTTTTATTATGGTTATCATAACCTATATTGGATGATTGAGGTTTTCAAAGGCCCTTCAGAGTAATGGCTGTTATTCCCTCATCCAAAAATACCAGCTCACAGTAGGGAGCATGGTTCAACATTGATATGCCAATCATTCAGCAATATCGTCCATATAATGGATAGGATTTATTCTGCAATGGAAAGAATAGTCCCGAGTTGCTGCAGGAATACGACCCGGCGCTTGGGGGCTACATTATTGAAGTCCAGTTAATATCAAGTATGCAAGTCCCATGTCGCTGCAAGCATGCGCCACGACACTTGGGGGCTAATGCAAGTTGTTTTTCAAATCATTACATTGTCAACAGACCCTGTTATCTCAAGGAGATGAGCCGGCCTTTTCTATCTTTTTCTAAGTCCCAGCCCAGTATTGTCTTACTGAGCTGACCCTTGAGGGCTACACATTGCTCCTCAAGTCTATATGATCAGATCTACAAGAAGTCCCTGCTCATTATTGCATAATGACCCGGCCCTTGGGGGCTACACTGGCTGAAGTTTTATGAGCACAAGACATTTACAAGTCCCAGGTTGCTACAGGCAAGACAACCCGGTACTTGGGGGCTACATATGTGGAACATTCAACTTATGACTGGTAACTCAAACGAACAAACCAGATTTTCTCCAGAGTTGCAATATTTATATTGAAGCAAGTCTTAAAGTTATCACTACGTTCCTCTCTTAAGACTTGGGGGCTATAGGTAATATGGATACAAAGAAGGTATGCTTTCAAATTCTCGGTTATGAGTAAAACAGGTCTCATATTTTTTTTTGGAGAAATTTGCAAAGGTTATCTCCCCCGGGCTATTCAGACAACATAACATCATACGGATTTTTTCATCGAAGTCTGATGTATTGAAAGTTGGCACAACATCAAACGAATTTTATCAAGCCAAGACAGTGGAAGATAATAAGGGTTATTTTTTCTAAGGAGCCAGCATCAGTTTATTGATATGACATAGATTCCGAGTTTTCAGGAGCTGGTTAACTTGTATTTTTGAGTGAACCGGTCCCTTTACATATTCTTATTACAAGAGTTTAGCATGAATAAATTCAAAGCTAATCTGGGGGCTAATGTTGGGGATATTCCCCACGACCAAGACCCGATAGATAGTTATGACCCGACAGACAATTATGACCCGGCGGACAGTTATGACCCGACGGACAGTTATGACCCGACGGACAGTTATGACCCGGCAGACAGTTATGACCCGGCAGACAGTTATGACCCGGCAGACAGTTAAGTCCCGGAGATGAGTCCCTGAAATTGAGCCCCTGAAGATGAGTCTTGAAGATAAACCCGGCTGTAAGCCTCCCAGCTGTAAGCCGCCCGGTTGTAAGCCGCCCGTCTGGAGATAAGAAGCTTGGGACTCAGAAGCCCATGGAGAGAAGCCCGCGATGGGAAGTCATAATAGGTTAAGTCTTAAATCCGACTTGGACTCTACATGTATACCACCCCTTCAACTTATATAAGGAGGGGCGGTTCACCCCAAGAGGGTCAAGTTTTTTAGACGTCTCAATAGACAGGTCTTAGACAGACAAGTTCAAGTCATTAGAGATAGACAGATTAGAGGCTCTCGAGATTAGAGGTAGCAATTCCGCACCCTTGTAATCGAGATCGTCATCATCATCAATATAGATACAAAGCAGGACGTAGGCTTTTACCTCCATCGGAGGGGCCGAACCTGGGTAAACTCGCGTCTCTTGATTCTGACCAACCCCTCTCAAGCCGCCACATAGTTGCGATGGCCTCACACCCAAGTTCTCTCACGAGGACATCTTGCCGTGACAAAACCATGACAGGTCCTGACCTAGGGCACCCCCATGCGGTGGACATCCCTGAGGCCCCGGAGGTTGGCGAGGTGGCTGCCCCAGGCGGACCGCGGGAGCCAAGCGCGGGGGGGATCCCGGAGCCCCCGGCGCCACGGGTGGAGGGCGACGGGGCCCTTCTGGTCACCGCGGCGCCTGGTGCTGGGGCACCAGTCCCTCGACAGGCCCTTGCCCTAGTGAGCCAGGGCACCTTGCTCGGGCTTGGTGCCTTAGCCGATGCCCATGTCGCAATTGACCAGCTCGGGGCGGACTTCCGGGCCGCCGAGGTGCGTCTTGCCATGGAGTGCTAGAAGCTCGCCGCAGGATGGTGCCAGCTCAACGCCTCCACTAGAGAGGCTCTCGGCAAGACCGAGGCCACCCTTGCCGCAGGCAAAAAGGAGGCCGCCAAGGCAAAGGCCGCCTGCGAACGTGCCCTCGCCGAGAAGGAAACACTCGCCCAGCGCTGCGAGGAAGCCGAGGCCGGCCTGAAGGCGCTCCTGGAGCAGGTCGTGCAGGTGCAGCAAGTCCAGCTACAGGAGAAGGATCTCGAGGTTCATGCGTCAGAGCTCGTGGACCGTAACTCCAAGCTCACGAAGGTGGCGGCCGAGCAGGCCACGGAGCGCGGGCAGCTGGAGACGCTACCGCACGAACTGGCCGAGGCCCAAGAGGCTCACGCCAAGCGAATTTCTGAGGCCGATGCTAATCTAGATGCTCGAGAGAAGGAGATTCAGGCCGCTACCGATGCGCGGGTGGAAGCGGACCACGCCGTGCTTTCCTCCCTCGAGCTCAGGGCCCGCCAGGCCCTGGGCTCTATTTGTAGGTCGAGCGTCGAGGATCCTCTCGTCCCCCCGGGCGTCGGCTATGCCGAGCTCTCCTTCGAGCTCGTGGGGAAGCTCGAAGACGTGGCCCAGAGGGTGGATGGCCTTTTGGAGGAGGAGAGCCGCGGTCTGTTCTCCGTGGCAGCGACCCACGTCTTCAGCAACCTTCTCCTTCCTGATCCCCACTTCAACCTCGACAAGGTATCGGGCCCCGTGCCTGAGGAGTCTCGTGGCAACCTGGTGGCAGCCGTGGAAGGCCACATGACCGCCTTGCTCGAGAATTTCTTCTTCTTCGACGACGGCGAAGAGCCTGCAGCGAGCCTTCCTCCATCATCCTGAAGCAAATTAGTTCTGCCTCGGGGAGGTGTGAGACGATGATTTTAATTGCGGGGAAAACTTGAACTCTGTAATAACTATTTTAGATTTGTTACTTCCCTCTTGCTTGCCTTTGTGCTCTGCGTCAACAGGGCCCAGCCACGCGCGTACCTCAGCCGTCGTTAGAATGCCAGGTCATGATGCTTGAGCAGAACCAAGAGGTGAGGGGCTACGGGTGCCAGCATAGGCTCCCGAGACATGATGCTCAAGAGCCCCCTTTGAAACGCAAGCGGCTTGCTCGAGAACCCCGGTGATTTGCGTCGGTAGGGCCCAGCCCCGCGCGTACCTCAGCCGTCGCTAGAACGCCAGGTCGCGATACCTGAGCAGAACCAAGAGGTGAGGGGCTACGGGCGCCAGCGTAGGCTCCTGAGATGTGATGCTCAAGAGCCCCCCTTCGACGCGCAAGCGGCTCTGAAAAGAAGAATTTCCTTAGGAGTGTCACGCACTCACCGATTTACACTTGGGTGTCGCGCGAGGAAACTAGACACACCTCAGGAGGTGACGTGCACGGGGCAAGCCCGCGAGACAGAGCTCGGTAGTTTGGATTTTTCGGCGCTGCAGGGACTAACCCGAGCATAGGCACCATGTCCAGCCCCCGCTCGCGCGAGGTACAAGGGGAAATTGCTTAGCGCGGATCTCAATCGATCTTCCACCAGCGTAGAGCATGGGGCTTCCACTTGGGCCTGGGCGGGAGTCCTCCCAGGGCCGAGGGGCGGCTCTTGCGGGAGGCTCCGGGGCGTGTACAGCCCCAAACTCATTATTACGTGAGAGTGTCACGGGCGGCGATTAAAGAGGTGTCGGATGCCCAAGGCACATGGCTCAGGGGCTCCTTCCTCAGTCTTTAGGCAGATTGCGCCTTATTTTTCACACAACTTGTGTGCGCACGAGTCCGGTGGACCGAGGCACCTCACGTCAGGTGGCCACCTTAAGTTCAAATCATGAAGAGGACCGACACCGAGGACCTAGGAGGTGACGTGTATGGGGGCAGCCCACTAGACAGAGCTCAGTGACATGGATTTAGCGATGCTGCAGGGATGTACTCGAGCACAGACGTCGTGCTGGCCTCCCTCATGAAATGACTCGGGGAAGGCCTCCCACCACATAGCGCCCGGGGCAACGAAGCACCCCCCAGGCAGTCGTACACATCGAGCCGCGCCCCAGCTCACCTACTCCCGATAATCCCCCATAGAGGCGAGACACCAAGGACCTCAGGAGGTATCGTGCCCGGGAGCGACACGCGAGACAGAGCTCGGTCGCTTGGATTTATAAACACTGCAGGGACAAACCCGAGGACAGACGCCATGTCTAACGCCAACCGAGGGACTCTCAAAAGGCGAGCCACAAGGGCACGGCGATTTCAAATGGAAGCCAAGTGCCAAGCACAGGGATCAAAACACCATGGACACGGGGGGTTAAGCAGATAACAAAAATTTTGAAGGAAAATGATAAGGTCTACTACACAACCAAATAGGCAAAAGTGTTGCGAGGGCAGATCTCGCCACCCCAGGGGTACCACGTCTTGAAGGCACCCTTGACTTGAGCAAACCAAAAAATCACCTGGTGACCGCACTGCTGCTGAAGCATCAAGTCGTCCGGCAAGGCGTGTTGCTGACACCTACTCTTCAGGGGTCGTCTAGCCCCCGCGGCTTTGGGGCCCCTCGTCCGCGCGAGGCACCATCGCGAGCTGCGCCAACCTTTGGAAGGTGGTGCTGGCGCTCACCAGGCCAAAAGGCATGTGAATGCGGCTAGTGGAGACCAGCGAGGGCTGAAAGAGGCCCCGAGAGCCGGCCCTGTTGATGCCCGCGACGTCGATGCACATGCGCGCCTCGCCGCTCCTCTTGGGGTAGTCGTTTGGATGCCGAGGCATCCTGGCTGGTGCTCCTCCCGTAGCACTTCGATCTCCCGGTCGACGAACTCCTGCGACCCTGGCATCAGGCGCCATAATCCTCGCTCGCGGGGGCGCGCGTTGAGGCATGCCTCGAAAGTGTGCCCGAGCTTCTCCCTCGTTACGCTGACCAAGTCAGATGCCTTCCAGGTGGAATCCCCCGAGCCCGGTCTGAGAGAGGCACCGGGCGCGCCTTCCTATACTGGGAAGAGGCCAGCGAGGGCAGCGAGCACGGGGCTCGCGCTGTCCGTGTCAGGTGCCGCGCCCTTTGCCTTGAAGGCATCGGGGGCGGTCAGCAGTTGTTTCTTCTTTGCGGGCGACTCGTGAGGCCCTGCATCTTTCGCGTCGTCAGGGTGCTCCACGGCGGCGGCCTTGTAGGCACGCTCGAGGGAGCAAACGTCGTCCTTCTCGTCACAGGTGATGGTGATAACGCCGCTGCATCCCGGCATCTTGAGGACATTGTAACCATGGTGTGTCGCCGCCATGAACTTGGCGAGCGTGGGGTACCCCAGGATTGCGTTGTACGGGAGGCTGATGTGCGCCACGTCAAAGTCGATGAGCTCGGTATGGTAGTTTCCACGCGTGTCGAAGGTGACCGGGAGGCGAATCTGCCCCAGCAGAGTGGTGGAGCCGGTGGTCACCCCGGAGAACAGCTTGGCTGGCATCAGTTGGTCATACGGCACCTAGAGCATCTCGAAGGTCTCCATATAGAGCACGTTGAGGCCCGCACCTCCGTCCATGAGGGTCTTGGTGACCATGACGTTACTGATGGTTGGGGTGCACATCATGGGGAGCACACCCGCGACAGCCTTGGACCTGAGGCTATCTCTGGCGTCAAAAGAGATGGCATAGTAGGACCACTTGAGGGACTTCGCGGCCTCCTGCCTCGGGAGGGCGGCATTCACCTCGCGAGCGAACTGCTTGAACCGGCGGTTTGACGAAGGGGCATGTGCTCCTCCGAGAATGCAGGCCACAACGCGAGGCTCCTAGTAGCCCCCAGCCCCCTCATCGCGCTAGTTGTCGTCGTTCCTCCTTGGCGGAGGTGGTAGCAGAGGGAGCGTGGTGTTGTCCCGAGGACGCGGCTCACGGGGCTGGTCGTGCCAGCCGTCGTCCTGGGGCTGCTCGCGCCAGCCCTGGCGAGCGTTGCCGCCGCGACTGTCCCACTTGCCGCCACCGCCTCCACGGCCGGCGCCGCGATCATTGCGTTCCGGGCGCCGGCCAACGCGCTCGTCTTGAAGGATCTTGAGCTTTTGGCAGTCTTCGGTGTTGTGGGTGCGCACGTCGTCGTAGATGCAGAACGAGCGGTGGTCCTTCTCAGGCATACCATGGTCATGGCCGCGCTTCTACTCAGGCTCCGCCGCGAGCACGGCGGGGCCCTTGCACTTGACCTCCTTGGCCTTGGCCTTGCCATCATCCGGCGCAGCATCAGGGTCGTCGTGGACGAGCATGCGGCCCTCCTCAGCCTTGGACCACTTGTCGGTGATGCTGAACAGCTCCATGGCCGTGCTCAGGTTGTTCTTGATGGTGAGCTTTTCACACATCTTGAGATCCTTGACACCGCTGGAGAACGCCGTGATGACGGCTTCGTCCGTAGCGCGCGGGATCTTGTTGCGCACCTGGCTGAACCGCTGGATGTACTTGCGCAAGGTCTCCCCAGGATGCTGCTTCACACGTCGCAGGTCGATGATGGTGAGGGGGCGGTCGTGCGTACCCTTGAAGTTCATGATGAACAGCTCGCAGAGGTTGCTCCATGACGAGACCGAGTTCTCGGGCAGGTTTAGGAGCCAAGGCCGCTCGCGTCCTTGAGGGCCATCGGCAGCCAATTCACCATGGCCTTGTCGTCACCACCCGCCGCCTCGATGATGAGTGCATAAAGCTGGAGGAACTCTGTGGGGTCAAGGGAGCCTTCGTAGTGCTACGGCAGCTCAGGCCTGAATTTGGCAAGCCAAACCTCCCTGCGCAGCTCCCGTGTGAAGGCCTGGCAGCCCGCAGGACCGCCGCGCACGGGGACGGTCCGGTTCTGGCGTCCTGCCACAGCCACATCCTAGACGGCTCAGTCCTCACGCTGGCATTGCTCCTCGAGTATCCCGCGTGCGCCGGGCGGCGCACGGCGGATGATCTGGCAGCCGACCTCGTCCTGGGCCAACAGAGGCACTTCATGAGGCTGGTCACGTGGGGGCACGTTGCGCCGGTGATCGTCCGGGTCGTCGTGCAGGAAAGGGGGAGGAGGCGCCCCGTGAGCCACGTCCCCCACGAGGGGCGGCGGAGGGCAGAACGAGCGTGAAGGCGCGGGGGCCTCCCGAGCGGCGGTGACGAGCTCGGTGATGCGTCCTAGCCACGCGTCGTAGCCGGCGTCTGCAGGGCGGTAGCGGAGCAGCTCGCGGGCCATGAGCAGCACCACCTGCGCGCCCATGAGGAGGAAGTCATGGTAGTGCGGCCGTCCCTCCGCACGGAGGGGTGCACAGAGGATTCCTGCTGCTCGCGGGCAGTGGGGTTGGTAGCCGCAGCAACCTCAACAATGGCGGAGTGGCGGCGAGCACCCCTACCCACGGGCACGGTCTGGACGACCCGTGCCGCCCTACGCTCAGCACGCACTCTGCGAGCGTCGGCCATGGGATCGATGAAGCTGGTTTCGGAGTGGATCGGGAGAACAGTAGCGCACCCCTACCTGGCGTGCCAAATGTCGGAATCGGGGCTCCGAAGACCCAAGAAAGGTTCGAACAGTAGGGTGCGCTCGCTCTCCAAGCCTACTCGACCTCACAGCTTCACGATGACTCTCCGGTGGTTCGAGCTAGGGAAAACAAACAAGGACACACATAGTTTACCCAGGTTCAGGCCACCTTGCGGTGTAAAACCCTGCTCCTGCTCGGTGGATTGCTTGAGGTAGAAGATGAGTACAAGGCGTGTTCTTGCCAGCCCAAAACTTGTTTTTCTCTCTATGGTGGCCGGCCCCCTCCTTGTATTGGCCTTGGTCCTCTTCCCCGAAAATATCCGGCGGGAAGGGTTGCCACAACGGCCAGTTTGAAGGGGGACGGGGTTGCATACTATCCTGACAAAAGGTGGTCTTCTCCTACTAAAGCTCTTTGTCGTGATTCGTTGGTGGGCTCGGGGATGACCTCCATCCTGCCGAGCCCTCGGACTTGGTCCTCTTGCACCGGAAGGGTAACCTTTGGGGATTTGCTTTGGGAACCCGTGAGCTGGCGCTGCTCCCTTATCACCAAAGAGGAAAGCTTCTCAGTCTGTGCCCATTGGCGCGGCTCTGTGGGCCGCTCTGCATGGGGCGCATCAGCCATGTGAAGGGGCGAGGCCGCGGGACCCTGTCGTGCTATCTTTGACGTCCTTCGCCGATCCCTCCGGATGACCTCAAGAGGGGGTCCCGTGACAAGGCCCCGGGAGGTGCCCTCAGGAGGGAACACTCCCTGCCTCTTGAGGGGGCTTGTCGACACGCCCCTCGCGAGGAGGGGGCCCTCCTGAGGGTCCAAATCCTAAGGCTCAGTGGGTGGGCTCACTGGGCCCACGGCACGTGCCACGCTTGGGCCGCAAGCAGACGGGCCTAAGTACCCCCAGTCCCATGGGCCCGACACCCCCCTCAGGCCTCGCATGAGCAGGGGCTACTGGCGCGGGGCATGTGTGCACGGGAGGAAGTTCCTCGCGCAACGCCCGAGCGCGGGCTAGCGAGCGCACGTCGCCAAAATGAGGCATCCTGCGCGCATGGTTCCACCGGGACGACCTCCCTACCGTCGGCATGCCCCTCTTGAGCACCACGCCTCAAGTGCCCCCGCTATCCCACCCTGATGTGCCAGTAACGGCCAAGGCATGCCCGGAGGTCGAGTCCCGACCGCACAGAGCACCTAAGCGAGGAAGCAAGCTTCGGGACTTCGCGCCTTCGCGCCGTGTAGGTCCCTCGCGCCCTGCAACCACCTCGCGATACCATCCGAAAGAGCAAAGTTAACCACCTCCCAAGGCTCGGTGACCTTTGATGATGTTCTCTCTTCCCAGAACCTTGTTCCAGGCGCAAAGCCTCCCCCCCTCGCGTGAGCTGCGTGCGCGTGAGAAAGGTTCTCCTAGACTTTGCTCCTCGGGAGGTCTAGCCGAGCTCCAGGCCCATCACCTCCTGGCTTTGCCTCGGGCTGCACGGTTTGGTGAACCAGCAAGGGCCAAAATAAGCTTAGAGGCCGGGCCTTGGCGGTAAGGAACGCTTAGGCGATCACGAAAAGGACGATTAAACCTGACGATAAAAATCCAGAATGAACTTGCTGCTAAATCCGGAACGATGCTGAGCATAGGGCGCGAAGGCCATATTTTTTCTTACACGCCCCCGCGGGGCCAGAATGTTTTTGCAAGGAAAGAGAGGGGAAGCAAAAGAGAAGGGGCGGTGTCGTGGTTTTGTCACGGCAGATGTCCGAAGACTTAGGTTCGAGGCCATCGCTAAGGTGGTGGACTCAAAGGGATTGGTCGAGACGAGAGACATGAGTTTACCCAGGTTCGGCCCCTCGGGAAGAGGTAAAAGCCTACGTCCTGCTTGTGTTGAATTGATTGGAGTATCGATTACAAGGGAGCGGATTCGCTTGACCTAGCTCTCAATTAGTTGGTTTCTTGTCTAAGCCGCCCCAGGGTCTCGCCTTTATATAAGAGGCAAGGCCCTGGGTTACACGAGTCCTAAACCGACTCATACATCGTAGTGAATCCTGTCTCCAAGCCGCCTTGCCGTCTTGGGCAAGCCGTCTCCGGGCGGCTTAACCGCCCGGGTCTTCATACCATCTTCTATCTCCGGGCCTGCGCCTTAGCCCATCTGGTAAGCCGCCACACGGCCTGGCCTTCATCTTCCGGCCCACCTTATGGGTCTTGGGCTATGAGCCGCCAGGTATGACCTGGCCCCTCCTGGGCGGGTCTTACCACGGGGTTATATCCCCAACATTAGGCCCCAGGTTGATTTGAGCCTGCTCATGTCAATCTTCAAACTCACTTGGCGGCGAGTCATTACATTTCTGTCATCTGAAAAGAAAAGTTATAACCCGCCATGACACCATATCAAATATTCCGAAAAGATTCTGTGACGTTTGCAACGGATCTTCTCACTGAAGGGCCATCCCCAAAAATCGAGGCGCCACGTTCGGTCAATCATCACTGTGCCTCCTCAATTTTCGCGCGCACTGTTGCCCTCCTTACTCATAAATAGGGACACGTGGTGCCCTTTTTTCCTTTCCCCACCTCCTCTGTCTTCTTCCTCCTTCGGTCAACAGCGCCTCCAGAGCTCCGCCGTCGCCGACTGGACCTCGCCGTCATCTCCATCGCTGGCCGCTGCATCGACCTGAATCAGACCGGATTTTTCGCCGGCGCGTCCGCATCCGCAAGGTACTACTTTCAGCCCTCGTTCCAATCTGGATCCATCCCCATTAGGGTTCCCGAGCTCCTCGGGTTTCTCTATTGTTCATAGCAGTTCGTCAGTGTTCATCATAGCATAGACCACTGAGCACCACTTTGCGTCCCATGGTACTGTCTATTTGTTGCGGCCATCCCTTTAGTATCAATGCCCATCTGTTTTAGATCCGTATAGCACTAATCTCTGCATACTGATTTACTTGTCCTTCCACTGTCGTTTTTAGGTCATGAATATTTTTCATTTTACCTTCGTCTGTAGATCTTGCAGCCATAGTGATATTATGTGAAACCTGTTTAACCACACATAATCGTTTCTTCCAATACTGCCTTGTCCACTTAACCCGCCATAGCTTTGGCGGCTCTCTGCTAGAATGCTTTGGCAGTTTAACTCCTCTCCATTACACTGATCACAGCTGTCTCATCCAGTTATTGTTTTTCTAACCCGCCGTACTATATGTCTTCATAGCTTAACTCGCCATCATGTCAAGGGCACCCTCCTCCTGCGATTGGGTCAGCTCCGGAGTCACTGAAGAACTTCTGCTTAACTTCGTAGAGTCGGGTATCTTGCCGGCTAAGGATGTCATACACTGGAGGGTTCCAGGATCAGAGAAAAGACCTAAGCATAAAGAAGGAGAGGTTGTCGTGTTTACTGATCACCTCCTACGCGGATTCAGCCCACCCGGGTCAAAATTCTTCCGGGATGTTCTTCATTTTTTCAAGCTTCATCCTCAAGACATCGGTCCCAACTCTGTCACCAACATGTGCCAGTTTCAAGTCTTGTGTGAAGTTTATCTGCAAGAAGAGCCGTCGGTTGACCTCTTCCATGACTACCACCACGCCAACCGCCAAACTGAAGTGGTAGCTGGGCCAAGTTTGGAGCTTGGTGGTGTTTCCATCCAGAGACGGAGAGATCTGCCCTATCCAATAGCTCTCCTACCAAGCCACCCCAAGGACTGGAACAAGACTTGGTTCTACTGCAAGGACACTTCTCCTGAAGGTGAAAATCCGCTGCCGGGTTACCGTCCAACCCGGCTTTGCAACACAAGTGAACTCCCAAACCGGATGTCCGCCGCAGAGCGAGCCAAATATGCTCCGGCTTACACCAAAATCAAGGCCTTACTTGCGAACGGCTTGACTGGCGTCGATTTAACCTGCTGCTGGGTTAGCTGGAAGGTCTTGCCGCTGAGCCGGCGTGACCGGCTCATGCACCAATTTACGGGTGAGCCAAATGACCCTCTCTGTTTCAACGCCACTCCTCTGACCGAAGAAGACATCAACTCTACCGTCAAAGGACTTCTCGGCGAAAAACAAGCGGTTTGCAACAAAACCGGACTTAAACCCTTTTGTGCCAAGAACCCAGCACCAGCTGTAAGAAACTCCTTTCCCTCAATTGGTCAAATTCCTCTTTATTTTGTCTTGCCCCTTCTAATCATTGTTGGCGGCTTATGTATAGGCCGGCTCTCCTTTCTGGAAGAAGAAGTATAACCCTCCAGTGAGGAAGCCTAAGATGAAAGCCCGCGCCCAGAAGAAGGAAGCCGCCACTCAAGACCCGCCTGAGCTTGACGTCTCAGAGGTAGAACTTGACTCCCTTGGCCGTCTTTTTATGCAACTTATTGACAACAATCATTCACATGAGGAAACGGAGACCAGCCATGCGGACGCCCCTGAGGTAACTTACATTTCTTCTGACTCAGAAAACCTTCCACCAGAGAAAGTGCGGCGGGTCATCCAAAAAGTCCCTTTTTCTCATCCTCTTGCTCATTTAGACCCCAATTTTCTTTTGAAAAAGCAACAGCACAACTCCCGACGTCAGACCTGGAGCACCGGCTCTGAAAATCTTGTGGCCGGGTTATCGCATTCTCCGGCTCCACGGAAACGGCCGGCTGAGGTATTCTTTTAACTGAGGTTTAGTTTTAACAATCTTGCATTGTAACCTTACTCTGCTTTGTATTGTCTTAACCGTCTTCAGGATTCTCCCCCTTCTTCTGGAGACTCTACTGCCACCAAATTGCCTCCAATGAAGATCAACCCGGAGTGCGTATCTTTACTTTTGCACCATACATTTTAATACTCTTGTCCTCTATGTAACAATCTTTCATGTCTTCCAGGGCTCAAGCAAAATGAAGGAAGACCGGCGGGTCTACCGCTACTACTGCTGCCCAAGAGCCGGAAATTGCTATGCCGGACTCCCCTTCAGCTCATGTGGAGTCCACTGAAGTTATGAAAGATGCACCTGAAGCCACTCATCAGCCCTCTGAGCCGGCTGATCATGACATGGTAACTGACAGTCCTCCAAGGGATGATCCTAAGCCGCCCAGCCCTTCAATAACCGTCGAAGACACAGCTCTTCCAGACGTTATCATCACTGGGATGGGTCATCAATGTCCCGAGCCTCATGTATTGACAAGACATACCAGCAAGGCTGAAGCTTCCTCGCCTGAGAAGTTTGGTTTCGAATTCCCTGTATTGGAGAAGCTGACTGCCGATGAGCTTCACGCTGGTTATCTGAATCGCCTGACCACAAGCCGGAACATGGAGCTCAAGCTTGTTGGTCTGATGAAGAAAAATATGAGGTAATCCCTTTGCCTGCTTTTTCCTTGTACCCTTACGTAGCCCCCAAGAGTTGGTTTAGTATTGCGAATAGTAAACCGGGTTTTCCAATCTATGTCATACTCCAAATAGCCTAGCATGTAGCCCCCAAGTATTGGGTTAGTATAGATAGTAGGCCGATACTCATTTAAAAGAGTACAGTTGTAGCCCCCAAGTCCGGGTCAGTATGAAAATGATGAGCCGGAACTTCACTTTGAAAACTTGGAAAGCGCTATGTAGCCCCCAAGCGCCGGCTTATCTTGAAGAAGATGAGCCGGAACTTCAGTGTAGACTTGAAGAGCGCCGCCTGTAGCCCCCAAGTGCCGGCTTATCTTTGCGAAGATGAGCCGGGACTGCATTGGAGATTCGAAAAGCGCCGTGTGTAACCCCCAAGTGCCGGCTTATCTTGAAGAAGATGAGCCTGAACTTCATTGTAGACTTGGAGAGCAAACACAGACATTAGCCCCCAAGTGTCAAGTATATTGCTTGCAATCTGCGTGAGACTTGCATCATAACCTCTTCATCAACTTCCTGAACTACTGTTTTGTTGTTGTACTATACAGGAAGCCTTGGAAGCGGCCGAGTCTCAAGTGGCCAATGTAAAAGAAAGCCTTGCTGCCCAACAAACCGCCCGGTCTGAGGCGGAAGAAAAATGGCGGGTTGCCATTAAGGAGCTTGAGAAGGTTCAAGCTGATTTTGATTCCTTCAAAAAGACTGCTGAATCTGAGAAAGCCGCCCTGACCAAGCGCACAGACGACGCTGACCAGCGACTCGCGGTTGTGTCAGAGGAACTGCAAACTCTCAAGCGCCATATCTCCAAGATGACGTCTGCTATCTTTGGTAAGTGTTGAAAACCTTAAAAAAATTCGTGTTTGGTTGAAAATCTTGTAAGGGTGGCTTATAACGCCAAATTTATCTTGCAGGTCAGAGAAGCCGCCAATTGTCGTCTGACAGCTTGCTGAAACTGAAGGCAGTATACTCCTTGGCAGAACAACTCTACTGCGGGACTCTTTGTACTATCAAAGCAATGCTGACTGAGAAGAGCATTCCCAAGTATATGAAGGGAGTGATAGAACTCTTATCCACGCTGCCCAAACAGATTGAGGAACTGAAGCGATCAGCCGCCAGGAAAGGAGCTATGGCTGCGCTAAGCCGGTCTCTGGCCTTTGCCCCTGAACTGACAGCAGAAGAAATGATGGATGGCTTTCCGTCGAAGAAAGATGACGGCTCAGAGTTCACAGAAACTGACTATGCCAAGTGCATGAAGGCCTCCAGGGTTCTTGCATCAACACTGGTTGATGAGCTTGATCTGTCAACGTACCAGGCGGCTTACAGCGAGGTCAGCAAAAGAGCACGTGGCCCAACTTTTGAAGCCAGAGATTTGACTCCTGCTCGCCATAAGCACCTCTTCGCCCCTGAGATTGACCCGTCTCTCCTCTTTGAAGAGGCTCAGTTTGAAGCTCTAACAAACTGCAACTGGGATGTGGATAATCTTCAGATTGAAGAGGTCGAAGACCCGGCGCAGGATGACCCGCCGTCGAGCTAAGCACTTGATGCTTGAAATTGATAACTCGGCTTGCTGAGCCGCCGAACTGAAAGTTGTATAAAAACTTTAAGTCTGTTGCCTTTTGGGCTCTGTGGAGAGCTTTGTAATAGGCTTAGAAAATCTTGAACTGCCTGAGCCGTGCCATCGTGCACGTAGTAAACTTTGCATAGCTTGATGCATGTTTGTCTGTCTTATGTTTGTGCTTATAATATCTGATTGCACGGCGGCTCATCTTTAGAAGATAAACCCTGCAAAACTAAACAAGACAGAATATGTTCTGTATTGCCGTAAGGGCGGCTTGAAAAAGCACAACCCGGAGATGTTGAATCTTCCATGACCTTGCTTTTTAAAACTCATAAGCCGGTTCTTCTGGGTGGACACGTTACTTGAACTCTTAACAGTACAGGGTCTCTAACGAGAGTGACCGTCAATTCTTTGAACGGCTCAGGGTCTCTAGGCGAGATTAACTGATAAGATCGCAACGAACTAGAGAGAGACGCAGCAGGGTATGAGTACCCTTAAGGCCCATAAGCTACCTCTCACGTGACGTAATTCTGTCGTTTGAACCTTAAACAGTGCAGGGTCTTTTAAAAGAGTAACTGTTTAAGAGTACGAGTGGGCCACATAGCGGAGAGTCGGCAGCAGATGGGTGAGTTTATCCTCGCTTTCCGTAAGCCGGCCCTCACGTGACAAGAGCCGCCGGTTGAACCTTGACCAGTACAGGGTCTCTAGTGAGAGTGACTGCCAAATATGTTTGAACAGCTCAGGGTCTCTAATCGAGATTAACTGGTAAGAGTTCGGCGGGTCACCTGGCGGAGCAGCAGCAGCTTATAGGCAGGTTTAACTCCAACTTGCGGTGGCTGAAGAGCCGATCAAGAGGGTGTGTAAGCTAAACCCGGTGGGTTGGAAGCCCCCAAGTCACCTTGTTGACGGAGTCAACTTTTTGGGTATATAACCCGGTCTTACTGTGGCTGAAGAGCCGATCAAGAGGGTGTGTAAGCTGAACCCTGGCGGGTTATAAGCCCCCAAATGACCTTGTGGTTGTATCCATCTTTGCACAATCTGATACGAAAAACGGCAGAGGCCCCGGCTTGCAGGGATGCCAACTTTATTATATATATATGTGATATATACAATGATGATGTACAATGGGGGGAGTCGATGACTCAAGTATAGTAAGGCCGCAGATGAGCGATATTCCACGGCCGGTGGGTCTCCAGCCCAGAAGTGCGTGACTCGTCTTGTACGTCAATGAGATAGTATGACCCATTGTTGAGGTTTCTGCTAACCACAAAAGGTCCTTCCCATGGAGGTGACAACTTGTGCGCGTCCGTCTGATCTTGAATCAGGCGCAACACTAAGTCGCCTTGTTGAAACGTTCAGGTCTTAATTCTGCGGCTGTGATAGCGACGCAGGTCTTGTTGATAAATCGCCGATCGAGCCGCCGCCAGATCACGCTCCTCATCCAAAGCATCTAACGCGTCCTGACACGCCGTCTCATTGTCTGCCTCAACGTAAGCCACCACCCTTGGCGAGACATGACGTATGTCACTTGGTAACACGGCTTCTGCACCGTAAACCATGAAGAAAGGCGTATAGCCTGTTGACCTCTTGGGAGTTGTTCTGATGCTCCATAAAACTGATGGTAACTCCTCAACCCAACAACCCGGTGTTCTCTGTAAAGGAACCATAAGCCGGGGCTTGATACCTCTCAGGATCTCCTGGTTAGCCCGCTCCGCCTAACCATTGGACTATGGATGAGCCACAGTAGAGACGTCAAGCCGGATGTGCTCACTTTCACACAACGCTTGCATAGCCCCCTTGGATAGATTTGTGCCATTATCTGTGATGATACTATGAGGGTAACCAAAACGATAAATCAGTTTTTTGACAAACTGAACCGCCGTAGCTGCGTCACACTTGCCGACCGGCTCAGCCTCCACCCACTTGGTAAACTTATCCACCGCCACCAAAAGGTGGGTCTTCTTATCTTTGGATCTCTTGAAGGGCCCGACCATATCAAGCCCCCAGACCGCGAACGGCCAGGTAATTGGGATCATCCGCAACTCCTGAGCCGGCACGTGAGCACGTCGCCCGAACTTTTGACACCCGTCACACTTGAGGACCAAGTCTTGTGCATCCTTATGAGCCATTAGCCAGAAGAAACCATGTCGAAAAGCCTTGGCCACCAGAGATTTCGAACCGGCGTAATGACCACAATCACCAGCATGAATCTCACTTAAGATTTCCTTGCCTTCTTCCGGTGAAACACAACGTTGAAAAATGCCGGTGACGCTGCACTTATGCAACTCGCCATTGATGATAGTCATGGACTTGGATCGCCTGACGATTTGCCTTGCCAAAGTTTCGTCCTCAGGTAACTCGCCGCGAGTCAAGTACGCCAAGTAGGGTACCATCCAATCTGGGATGGCGTGAAGAGCCGCCACCAGCTGCCCCTCCGGGTCAGGTATTGCCAGATCCTCCTCCGAAGGTAGCTTAACTGACGGGTGATATAACACATCTAAGAAAACATTAGGCGGCACCGGTTTACGCTGAGAACCCAGCCGTGATAACGCGTCAGCCGCCTCGTTCTTGCGACGGTCAATGTGATCCACTTGATAACCCTTGAAGTGGCCAGCAATGATGTCCACCGCCTGACGATAAGCCGCCATCCGTGGGTCTTTGGAGTCCCACGTGCCTAAAACTTGCTGAGCCACGAGGTCTGAGTCGCCAAGACATCTAACCCGGCTTAGGTTCATCTCCTTAGCCACACGGAGGCCATGAAGCAAAGCCTCATACTCAGCTGCATTGTTAGTACAAGGAAACATCAACCTTAGCACATAACAGAACTTGTCACCTTTAGGGGAAGTTAAGACCACTCCAGCCCCCGAGCCTTCCAACTGCTTGGATCCGTCAAAGTGAATCGTCCAGTATGTGTTATCCGGCTTCTCCTCAGGCGACTGACACTCTGTCTAGTCGTTTATAAAGTCCACCAAGGCTTGAGACTTAATAGCTGTGCGAGGCACATACTTCAGATTAAGAGGGCCCAAGCTCCAATGCCCACTTAGCAATCCTGCCAGTGGCTTCTTTGTTTTGAATTATGTCTCCCAACGGAGCAGAGCTAACCACCGTGATCTGGTGTCCTAGGAAGTAATGCTTCAGCTTACGATTCTCCATGAACACTCCATAGATCAGCTTCTGCCAATGTGGGTACCTTTGCTTGGACTCAATCAAGACTTCACTGACATAGTAAACCGGCCTCTGAACCGGATACTCTTTTCCTGCCTCCTTACGCTCCACAACGACCGCAGCACTGACTGCTCTGTTGTTAGCCGCCACGTAGAGGAGCAAAGGTTCCTTCTCAGCCGGAGCGGCCAAGATTGGCGGCTCAGTCAGTTGCTTCTTGAGCGCCTCGAACGCCTCACCCGCCGCCTTGCTCCAGACAAAGTTGTTTGTTTTCTTCATCATTTGATACAAAGGGATAGCCTTCTCACCCAGGCGGCTTATGAACCGGCTTAACGCGGCAATTCGACCCGCCAGGCGCTGAACGTCGTTGATGCACGCCGGCTCAGACAAGGAGGTGATAGCCTTTATCTTTTCTGGGTTAGCTTCAATGCCACGCTCAGAGACTAGAAATCCCAAGAGCTTGCCTGCAGGAACTCCAAAGACACACTTAGCTGGGTTAAGCATCATCTTGTAGACTCGTAAGTTATCGAACGTTTCCTTTAGGTCGTCAAGTAGAGTCTCCTTCTTTCTTGACTTGACCACAATGTCATCCACATAAGCATGAACGTTGCGCCCAATTTGACTATGAAGACAGTTCTGCACACAACGCTGATAAGTCGCCTGGGCACTCTTGAGCCCGAAGGGCATAGACACATAGCAGAAAGCACCAAAAGGCGTAATGAAAGCCGTCTTCTCTTGGTCTTTGACTGCCATCTTGATCTGGTGATAACCTGAATAAGCATCCAGGAAGCATAAGCTCTCGCAACCCGCCATCGCGTCAATAATCTGGTCAATGCGAGGGAGAGCAAACGGGTCAACTGGACAGGCCTTGTTAAGATCCGTGTAATCCACGCACATACGCCACGTGCCGTTCTTCTTAAGCACTAGCACCGGGTTAGCTAACCACTCCGGGTGAAAAACCTCCACGATGAACCCTGCTGCTAAGAGCCAGGCCACCTCCTCCCCAATTGCTTTACGCCGCTCTTCATTGAAACGGCGAAGGAACTGCTTGATTGGCATGAACTTAGGATCCACATTAAGGTGGTGCTCAGCGAATTCTCTCGATACACCCGGCATGTCAGACAGCTTCCATGCAAAGATGTCCCGATTCTCACGGATGAATTCGATGAGCGCGCTTTCCTATGCGGGGTCCATGTTAGCCCCGATAGTGAACTGTTGTGATGAATTGCCCGGAGTGAAATCCACCAGCTTGGTATCATCTGCCGCAAACTTGAGGGGCGGCTCAGATTCCGTGTTAGGCTTCTTCAGTGGAGTCATATCCTCCGAGTCAACATTTTCCTTATAAAACTTGAGCTCTGCTTCAGCACAGCTTGACTCTGCGTAAGCTGCATCTCCTTCCTCACATTCAAGAGCCATCTTCCGATCACCATGCACAGTAATCGTTCCATTCAACCCGGGCATCTTGAGCTGCAAGTAAACATAGAAAGGCCTAGCCATGAACTTGGCGTAAGCCGGCCGTCCAAACAGAGCGTGATATGGGCTCTTGATTTTAACCACTTCAAACCACAAAGACTCCACCCTGTAGTTGAATTCATCACCAAAAGCTACCTCCAAAGAAATCTTTCCCACTGGATAGGCCGACTTGCTGGGTACCGCTCCGTGGAAGACTGTTGAAGAAGGCTTAAGATCCTTGTCAAGCAAACCCATCCGGCTGAAAGTGTCATAATACAGGATGTTGATACTGCTGCCACCATCCATAAGCACTTTGGTGAACACATATCCTCCAACTTGGGGGGCAACTACCAAAGCTAGTTGCCCCGGGTTATCAACACGCGGCGGGTGATCCGCCCGGCTCCAAGTTATATCATACTCAAACCACCTCAAATACTGCGGAAGAGCCGGCATGACTGCACTAACCGCCCGCTTACGCACCTTTCGGTCTCGCTTGTCAAGGCTGGTTGTAAAAACATGATACTGACCCCCACTAAGCTGTTTCGGGTTAGTCTGGTACCCCGATTGGTTATTCTGCTGCTGGCCTCCACCACCAGATTGTTGATGATGACCTCCTTGATTGCCTTGACCCTGGTAACCGGACCCTGAGCCGCCAGCACCGAAACCAGTTCCCGACCCGCCCGGCCCTGAGCCGCCTGACGGACCATTACCATTATTATGATGCTGTTGAAGGCTGTAGTCCCGGAACTGTCGCATGATACTGCAGTCCCTCCAGGTGTGACCTGCCGGCTTATCTGGCCGGCTGTGCTCCGGACAAGGTTTATTGAGCATCGCTTCCAAGTTGAAAGGAGCTTTACCCTTGTTAAAGGGCGGCCTGAAATTCCCGTTGCCCTTAGCATGGTTGTTTCCAGCGCTGGTGTTCGCTACCAGTTCTGACCCGCCATCCGGGTTCTTCCGCTTGCCAGAATTGCTGTTTCCGGCCGCGTTGTGCTGCTGACCCTATCCATTACCTTTCTTCCCCTGACCTGATTTCTCTTCATCAGAGCCCGGGTCTTTCGTGTTATCAAAGTCTGCATACTTGGTGAGAGCCGCCATGAGCTCCCCCATGTCTTGACACGAACGTTTGAGTCGGCCAAGCTTCTGCTTCAAGGGCGTAAAGTGACAATTCTTCTCCAGAATCAGCACCGCTTGAGCCGCCGTAATCTGCTCAGACGAGTGGATGATGGTTGAGACCCGCCGGACCTAGTGATGAGCCGACTCGTCCTCCTGTTGCACACAATGATCCAAATGCACAATCGTCATGGGCTGCTTGCACGTTCCTTGGAAATTTTTGATAAATTTCGCCTTCAACTCGGCCTAGGAATTAATAATGGTGTTGGGTGGCAAGCCCTTCAACCACATGCGAGCCGGCCCTTCTAGCATCATGATGAAATATTTGGCATACACTGCGTCACTGACGTCTAACATCTCCATAGCCAGCTCATAACTTTCAATCCAAGCCTCCAGAGGTAAGTCAGCAGTGTAATTTGGCACCTTGCGAGGACCCTTGAAATCCTTCGGCAGACGATCGTTTCGTAGAGCCGGCGATAAGCACGGCACTCCCATAGCCCTGGAGGTTAATACTGCCCCCACTGAGACAGAAGGTGCAACTGTGGGTTCTTTGTAACAGCCCGAAACCGACGCTCCAGAAGATTCCCGTTGTTTTCCATTCTGGTCGTGTGATTCGTGTGCTTGTCGGATTCGGCATCGCATCATTCGCATCATCTGCATAGCATCGGCAACTCCGTTGCCATCATTTTTCAAAAACCGCATCCGTTCGTAGTCGCCGGTTCTCTCCGTTCTTGTCGTTGACCGTTTTGAGACCAACCACACACACACGCGCCCGCGGCATGGTTTAAAAAAATGCTTTTAAAAGCGCGCATAAAACTTTCTCGGATTGGGTCGGAACTTGGCGTGCGGTCTTGTTATATTATAGGTAGACCACCTGCCAAATTTCGTCGCATTCAGAGGTCGTTTGATGCCCCAACCGTTAAACATATAGCGGCACTATAGCCGGTTGAATTATCAGACGTTTTTTTCGATTTTCAAAACTCTGTTGCCGGGCCGCGCACTTTCCTCTCATCTTAGCCCAACCCCTCTTCACGGCCCATCTAAACCCCACCTCCTTTCGTGTCTATCGGATCGTCATCGGACAGACGCAATTCATCCCATCATAGTCCCATCCATATATATAGACCACCTAGACCTAGACCTAATCCCTGAAAATCCTCCACCTTGTCCCACCGCCGCCGCCAGCCTCTCCTACCTTGGGATCCCCTTCTCCTCGTTTTCCTCTTCCACCCAATCACTCCAGTCCACCGATCCATCCAACCAGCTCCTTCCCTGTCACCTGGACGCGTCCAGCGCCCATAGCCCAGCGAGCCGCTGCCAGCGTTCCGCAAGCCTCGCCGCCTCTTCGACGCTCCGGTCAGCTCCTCCAGCCTCGTCGGACCTGCAGATGAGCACCGCGCCCCTTTCCTATGATTCCTCCTATTTTTTCCTTCTTCTTGTCTCTCTCCCTCACCTCGCAGGCTCTCTCTTTCTTTAGGACCAACAGAAGTTGTGCCCGATGCCATGGATGGCTGCCGCCCCAAGCATCGCCATTGATCTCCTCGTCGACGGGATCCCGCGAGCCTTCGGCGTCCTCCCAACCAGGGCCAGCAGGTCGCCGTCCCTCCCCATCTTCTCTTTCCTTCTCTCCTGCTATTTCTCTTCTTCCTTCTCTAATCTCTCTCCCTCTCTCGTTCCTTTTCTTCTCTATCAGGGAACGAATAGAGCTCGCCCGCAGGAGCTCACCCCCCCGAATCCCCTCCTCAAGCCCGGACCCGGCGCAGCCATGGCCCTTCCGGACCTCGACCCCCTCCGCCAACGCCATCCCCGACCGGTTCCTGCACGCAGCAGGTCCATAGCCGTCTCTTCCGCCATGCCCGCTAACTGTCGTTGCCTGCGTTTGTTTGTGGGGAAGAAGGCCTGCGCTCAGCTAGTATTTGTGGGTACTCCGTTGCTAGTGAAACACAAGACCAAGCACAGCCGAGCTGGCTAGCGCCATTTTATTCCAACGATGGGATCTGGGGTTCGATTCCCAGGCATCCCTATATTAATTTTTGCCCTGTTTCATTTCATTTGCATCCAGCCGAGATACTGCTTCATCTATAGAGAATGTTGTGCTATACACCAAAGCAGTGCCAGCCGAGCTGGTTACCTTGCCACGCGCACGTCCAGGAGGTCCTGGGTTCGAGTCCCAGGCACCCCAATTGTGCTCTGTTTATTTTATTTTTTATTTTGCACACAACCGTTTGGGCCAGAACTTTGGCCGGGCTTGCCCAGTGCAGTGCTTTCGGCCCATGTAGTTTTTTTATGTCCCAGCGATTTTAGCATTTAATCATATCATGCATAAGTGCGAATGCCATCATATTGAGATCCTAATAACTAAATAATCGTGCATCGGACTAAAATGTTTTAAATATGTAAGATGGGTGGATTCTTATGTAGTTTCATAATATGCCACTTTCATATGTGTTTAAAATGTCTAACTTGCTGTTTTCATTTCTTTTGCATAGGTGTCATGTTAATATGATTTATTTCATAACTAATGAACCGTAGCTCCGATTTTAATGTTCCACATATGTAACTTGTCTAGAAAAATGTGTAGAATCACATGGTGGACTTTATTTTCCTGTTTAACAAATATAAAATTGTGTTAGGACAGATCTGGGCCAAATTCATAATTTGCTTGTGGGGTCATTTTGGAAATGCTATAAGTTGTTTCCGACCTCATTTAATATGCCTAGATAGTCTAGTTTACTTATGCTTCACCTCTTTCCATGTTTAACAACATTTAATATTGTCGTGTACCTAAACGAGAGTGAACTAATTGTTCGAATGTGGAGTTTCGTCAATATGCAACTCGTTGCATATTGAGCTTCACTTAATGTGTAGAAGTTGATTGTTGTGCTTGCCATGTCATGCATAACATGCATCATATTTGAAGAGCATCATGTCATGCATATGTTGTGGTGTTCCCGTGTGTTGATTGTTGTTTCCGATTGCTTCTTCTCGATAGAGTTCCGAAACCGCTTTGGAGTGTGAGGATTCGTTCGTCTACGTCCCGTTCGTCTGCTTCACGGATTCGTTCTTCTTCCAAGCGGGATCTCAGGCAAGATGATCATTTCCTTGGATACCATTACTATCATTGTCATGCTAGATGTCTCGTTTCTATCGCTGTCTCGCTACCTACCACTTGTATGTCAAGCCTTCCAAATGCCATGATAAGCCTCTAACCCCTCCACATCCCAGCAAACATTATTTGGCTATGTTACCGCTTGCTCAACCTTCTTATAGCGTTGCTAGTTGCAGGTGCAATTGTTTCCAGTTATCACAATATTATTGTTGTTTAATTTAATGCACATATATACTTGGTAAAGGGTGGAAGGCTTGGCCTTTTGCTCGGTGTTTTGTTCCACTCTTGCCGCCCTAGTTACTTGTGTACCGGTGTTATGTTCCATAATTGAGCGCTCCTAACATGCTCGGGGTTGTTATGGGGACCCCCTTGACTTTCGTTTTAGGATAAAACTTGTCTGGCAAGGCCCAACATTGGTACTACATTTGCCTAATAACTAATAAAATTGCATAGGGACTTTCCGGACCCCGTGGATAATTAATCAACCCCCGGGCCAGTGCTCCTCATGAGTGTTGGTCCAAACCTGTCAACCGCCGGTGGCCGCCAGGGGCAACTCTGTGATTGGCCTACCGGAAGTTTGGACAATCCGTCGTGTCCTGAGAACGAGATACGCGGCACCTATCGGGATCGTTGACACGCCGGGCGGCCTTGCTGGATTTGTTTTACCTTTCTCGAACGTCTTGTGCGAGGAATTCCGATAATACTTCGGGCTATCTCGAGGTTGCGGTTTTCCAGTGGAATTGCCTAGGAAGATCACGAAATTCGTGGTCGAGGTTATTCCCGCTGCGTGTGGTTAGTTTGTGATGGATGAGTTGGAGCACCCCTGCAGGGTTTAATCTTTCGGAAAGCCGTGCCCGCGGTTACGTGGCAACTTGGAAACTTTGTTTAACACCCGGTCATAGCAAACTTGAAGTAAACTCAAATAAAATACACCAACCGTGTGCGTAACCGTGACTGTCTCTTCTCGTGAGTCCTTATCCGAGAGAGAACACGGTGGGGTTATGTTTGACGTAAGTAGGTGTTCAGGATCTCTTAGAGATCATTACTAGTCCACGACCGTTTATGCGACAATCATCCCCCTTTATTCTTGTACTCGTAAGTTAGCCACTCAAATAAATGCTTAGTGCTCGCTGCAGCCTCACCACTTAACCATACCTCACCCATTAAGCTTTAATAGTCTTGATACCCTTGGAAATGAGATTGTTGAGTCCCCGTGGCTCACAGATTACTACAACAACAGTTGCAGAGACAGGTAATGCGATGATTTGACGCGAGCGCGATGCTTGTTTGATTTGGAGTTCTTCTTTTTCTTCTTCATCGATCTAGGATGGGTTCCAGGCGGCAGCCTGGGATAGCAAGGATGGATGTCCTTTTATCGTTTGTTTTCGTCCGTAGACGGACCCTGCTCTTCTGTATGATGGTTGTATATGTTGTTGTATTGATGTGTTATTGATGTAGCTTGTGGCGAGTGTAAGCCAATTCCATATACTCATCTCTTCTTTACATGTACTTGTAATGATATCCATTTTTGCAAAACGACGAGATGCGCTTCTATCCCTGTCGAGGCCCTCGTGCCAAAATAAGGATAGGATCGCATCTTGGGCGTGACAAGTTGGTATCAGAGTCTGTACCGACCTAGGAGCGCCCTTGATTGATCGAACTTTGGTTGAGTCGAGTCTAGTTAAAACTATTTTGAGTCTAGTTATATCGGAGAGTAGGATTCTTTTACTCCTCTTCTATACTCCGGTGAGGTATTCGACTTTGGAATTTTCATTCTACTCCTCTTCTCGCTCAATTTTTTTTAGGTTCACGCAGGTATTTTGGAAACTATATGATGCCGAGGTGACGGAGTTCTGTCTTGGTGCCTCCTGTCTGACTTGATTTCTTCCGGGGAGTTGAGCTCCAGGGGATTCTTGTGCACATCGTTATCATTCAGTTTCCTTAGTATCCCAGGACGGAGGATGTTCGAAATTGCTTCAATACTAGTAGTGGCGAGAGGATTCCGGCATCCCCAGTACTGGTGGAGAGAGTTCGGATGTACTGCCATTCTTAGTATGTTGTGTTTTCGAGTGTCTGAGGTAGATGAGTTTCCGAGACCTCTGGTTATGTGTTGACGGATGTGTTACATTGGAGCGTAGTATCATGTTAGGAGTTGAGTGATGGATTTTGCTCCTTGTATCCGTGTACCCGATTGCATAACCGAGATTTCAGAAATTCTTATGTGGGAATTCAAGTAGTTATCTAGGTGTATCCTTCAACAAATGTATGATGTGAGGTTGGGGTTCGACATCTAGTGGTTCGCTTGTTCACGGTCTTTCTTACAGAGGACAGTCTCGGTATGCTTCGTCAAGCCTTGTAGTTCGCTACGCCTAGGGAGCATATTCGAGCGTCATTTCAATATGACAATCCAATGTACGATCGAGCCCGTGCGAGCCTTACGACGAAAATATCGGACGAAATCTCTGTCATGAGTTTGTTTCCGGCTTGTTTCGTAAGCCTCATCCTTTGTTTTGTTGGAGTATGGTAATTCGAGTTGCTTCGATGTCAAGTGGTGATTTCATATCTTTCCTAACCGGTGTGTTCTCATCGAGATAATTCATTCCTCCACAATATTTGCAAGATCAATCCTCATATTTCTTTCCGGAGATCGTCTCATCTGTCTCAAGTTGTCTTTGTTTCCCCCCCCCCCCCCCCCCGCCGTTTTCTTCAAAAGATTAAATTCTCATTCAAGTGCCTTTCTATTCATGTGATCCTTCCGCTATCTTCTCTTCCGTGATGTATCCGGTCATTCGTTGTGAAGATGCTCAGTGCTCAAGTTCATCATTTCTTAGTCGCCATCTTGGTTTTTCTTTTCCGGTGGATTCAATTCAAGCTCTCGGTGTTCATCATATCCTTTTCATCCTTTAAATGATTTTCATCCTTTAAATGATTTCCCGTGTTGGAAATTCTTGTTCAATGCTCTCTTGCTAGTCATCCTCTCTCTATTCTTCTCCGGAGTTTCAGCATATCTCAGAAGATTCGTGTTCCCATTCAAATCCTTTCAATTATTTCGAGGTTCTCACCTCATCAAGTTTTCATTGTACCGGTGCAATCTCTATTCCTAAGCAATCGTTTCAACGGTGTTCTCTTTGAGTGGGCTCATAACCCACAGGTGTTCCCCAGGATCTTACCTGGCTCTTCTAATTTTCCGGAGATGTCCTCAAGTTCTTTTCAATATGACGTAAGAATGAATTTCATCAGCCATATTCCTTCTCCAAGATCGCTGCTAAATCATTCTCATCATTGGCTCAACCTTTTCTTATTCATTATTCCGGAGTATCTCAGTAATTCTTGGTGGTGTTTCTCGTCATTATTCTCAGCATGAAGACCGAAGGAGAGTTTCTCTTAAATCTGGTTCCATTCTCAGAGATTCATGGTTTCAGCTTGATGCTATTCTTCCAAATTGTTGTCAAACATGAGTAATTCCTTCCCTATCTATCCGGAGCATTTGAGTGTGGTTTTCATTTCTCGATCCTCCGAAGGCCATCATTTCAGAAGATTTCTTCGTTCTTAGCTTTCAGCTTTCGTTCTCAAATTCTTCTCAATTGTTGTCTCTTCGTTCGTCTCTCAATTATTTCGGTGCCTTGTTGAGGTTTTCTGTTAGTCGGATCATGATCTCTTCGTTCTCTTGCATCTCCATTCATTCATAGTTTCATCATTCCTTTGTGAATTCTTACCGGTGGTTCGTTCAGAAATTCTTCAAGTTTGTGCTCTTATCAATCTTCAATCTTTTCATGAAGAATAAATGGTATGTTAATCCGTTGCTTGTCATCAATTTAACTTGATGAACGATAAGCATAACATAATTCTTATTCTTTTTTCATCAAGGTGATTTCAATCCTTCTTCCGGAGCTGTTCATGATATCAAATTCTTGATGCTAAGTTGTTCATCTGTTCTTTTTCGGAGTTCCAAGTTTTGTCAAGTATCTCATCCCGAATCTTCATCTAAATCTTTGCTAGTCCTTAATCTTATTCTTTTCAACCTTCATTTCTTTTCGTCATTCTTTTGTATACGGAGGTTCTTCATGGTGGTTCGTCAAGGATGTAATTCTTTCTTGAATTATTCGTCAAGATTTTGTTGGAGGTCCTCAAGTATTCTTATCTTGCATTTCAAAGTGCAATTCTTTCTCCCTTATCTTTTGAGATGGTGTTATAGCATTCTTGATTCTTGAGGAGTTTCAAAGAGAAGTTATCAAGAATGAGATATTTAAACCCATCATTTCTTTCTCGGAGTTATCTTGGCATGTATGTCATCTAAAGCCTATCCTAAGGATTGTTGCTATTATGGTGCTATGAATGATCCAAGTTCTCAGTATATCCTCTCGGCGAAAGGAGTTTTCATCTCTGGTTGCTCCCAAGCAATCTTTGTTTCCAGTAGTGGCCGGTTGTCACCTCATAATTTTGAGATGTTTTCCATAAGCCCACAACAAGCTTGTTCTTTTCGTTGTTGATGTTCCAACAACTCCGTTCTATCTCTTCTTGTAATGATGGTTTCCAAATTCATTTGTGGTAGAAGCTGGCATTTCCTTCTCTATTATTTCTTTCCTTCGATATAGCTTCTATTCTTCTGTTCCGGAGGCATTGTCATGTTGCTCTCGCCATCATATTGTTTTGTCAAGATCATGTTCTTTCCTCGCTTGTCCATCTAACCGGTGTGTTGTGCCCTCTTTTCAAGTTCTTTCCATCTTATCAAGTTTTTCTTCTCTTTCCTACCGGAGTGCTGCCCAAATTTCTTGTGAATTCTTGCTTGTTCGTCATGTCATTCTGAATCTCTTTCCAACACTACAACAGAAACCCCCCTATAGCAACGTATCCATGCGTTGTTGTAGGTCCGTATAAGCGTTGGAATGGTCTACACCAACGGATTAATATGCGTTGCCGTTGGTGGCGTTGCAAGGGTCTACAACAATGTATATACATCCGTTGGTAAACGACGTCTAGAAACGTTGCTAAGTAGCAACGTATATTGTTATAGTCTAACAACACTACTTATACGTTGCTGGGCACCCTGCAAAGAGGCTTTTCAAATGGGCTCCAGCTCAATATGCGTTAGGCTTTTCAAATGGGCTCCAGCCCAATATGGGTTAGGCTTTTCAACGGGCATATATATGTAATATTGCCATCCAGCCCAATATGGGTTGATCAGTACACATTTCTAGTAGGCCGTGAGCATCTCTCCTATTTTCTATTAAGAAAAAAAATTCTCTATAGTTATTAGTTAGCCCAATTCCATATAGTCTATTTTTCCATTCACCAAGTCAATTAACCAACACAGGGTATTTTCACATCACATGACAATTAATTACTCTATAAACATCAATGCCAATTCCACATCACGGTTCATTGTTCACATTCCCCATAAGCCAAAATAACACAAGCTATATATCAACCTGATACAACATGTAGCATCAACAGACACTAAGAAATAGATTAACAGATGACGGTTGTCTTGACTCTCAAACATAATCATATAGCTCTCCTCTTCATCAAAATTACATTTGTTGGAGGCCTTTTCTGCTGGCGTCTTGAAGGTGTGTTGTTTTGGTCATCATTTGTCCATCCCAACTTCTTGAAATATGAGCTGCATATCATCCCATCATAAGAATAGGGCTAGAATTTGCAAAAAACGATGTAAGCATATCAGTAAGCATGAGTTACAAAAGAATATCTACCATTGCAACAAAATTGAGAGTTTAGTACGTATTAACCATGTTCTCCTGACTGTAGCTTATGCAAATATTACCTAACAAAACACTACTTTTCATAATATTCATCATGACATTTTACATATGCTGATAAGAGAACCATATCCAAATGAAAATGATAAATTAAGTTAATGGCTCGAGATATCACCTTATCAACTAATCAGAACAGGAGCCACAACCTTCCTCACACAAACCGCCAAGATCATTACCATCAGGGATTTGCTTGTCAGATAGGGCTCCAATTTTTGAAGATCCATCTGTTCAAAAGCAAGTATCCCTCAGCCTCAAAAACCACAGCTTGGGCCCCTAAATATTTATCAAGACGTATATGTTAAGAATATGGTCATCATGACAAAAAGGTAGTCTACTTTCTGTCTAACTCAAATACATACGTACATAGTCAGGACAGCAAATCCATTGTTGTTGCAAATGAGGTTATCATTGTGGATTAAGTTCTACGATGAAGTCTGCCGTCATCGTAGTCTTCGCTGTAATTAATTGACTCTTCCCTTGGCCTTTGCACTATACTCCACATTGTGTAATTTATTATGTTAGCTTCTCACAAGGTATTTTTGCTGTCTTTGGAGATAACACCCTATGCTCCATAACCTGCAATCTTATCAATTGTGCGTTTGTCATGTATAATGCATTGCTGTTACTGTAGTAAACTAGGCAGTTTTGTAACCTGTCAGCTCTGTATGGCGATCCAAAGCTACTACTTGAAAATATGCTAAACTGGGGCTGAATACATTTAGAAATCAACCAAACTAGCTGGGGATTCCCTCGTGGGTAGTACTTCTAGCATAGAATAGTACATATTTCGACACGTTACATCTACCATTGCGAAATCAGTCAGATATGCATGCACCTATATAGTCACTAGCTAGGATTTGACGCGCAGAAATCAATCAGAGAGACTAGCTAGAGACTACAACATAAACTTGTGGAGAAATACTACTGGTACTTATTAGTACCTGGTGAGTATCCTGAGCGTACAAGAATTCAGTCATCTCACTGGAGTGGAACTGTGATAGTAATTTGTAAAATATCCTCAGCAGTTCCATTGGCCAGATTTGGATGACTTTGATGAAGTTAGTATTATGGATCTCACACCTCCTGTACCCTGCGAAGGAGAACAGAGCAGATTAGATCACGTAAACATTGTTGAAGTGAACTGCAAGCTTGCTTGGCACTAATTAGTTGCCACTTGAGAGTAGAGGACAGTAGTGCCGCAGGGGATGATTATTAGTAGTAATTGGTTAGCAATTGAGCAGATCCATGAAGCTAGGAAAATATGAGGTTAGGTATGGACGAGGAAATTGCATCTCAGTGTGCAGCAGTTAACAATTCAATTGGTGAATTAGTTAAATTGTTAACAAGCAATCAGACAAGCGGGCGACGGGGTATAAAGCGTCTGGGCTACTGAGGGTTGAGCGATACAGCAGCCTTAAGGTGCGCTTACCATGCCGGCCGTGCTGCCGCGATGGGAGGTAGGCGAAGCGACTACGAGGAGGCATCGGCGAGGTGAAGATACCTGAGGTGAACGGACGTGCCACGAGCGGTGCTGCTGGCCGGAGACCATTGAGGCGGCGATGCGGAGGGAGCTCTAATTCGACGTCGTCATCCCGCATCGGTGGTGGCCCACCGCCGTGAACCTTGCCGCTGCCGCATGATCCACGAGAACGGAGGGAGGTGGATCAGAACGACGGAGGCAGTGAGGGAATAGGTGGCGACCGACTTCCCCACGGTGCTCGTTTTCGTCTCCGGCGGCGCACGGTAAACGAGCGGCGAGACAACGACGGAGAGGGGTTAGCCGGATGAAGGGGACAAACACCGGACAGGCTAGATCCGGCGGGGAGGAGAGCCGTGAAGGCGCAAGCGGTGGCGGGTCAGGTGAGATCGGCGACTCTAGTACAGTGGGCGGTTGCAGGGAGCGAGCCGGCGGCGTCGCGGTCGTGCGTTCGAGGGAATGAAGCTTAGGGTTTCTTAGATCTAGATTAATAAGTACTACTACTCTGTATATGGTAACAGGAAATTTCCAAGATCCCGCCACGCGTGTCCAAAAGATCTCGCGCCCTGCGCTCATTTTTTGGGTATATATATTGCACGATGTATTTATCCATTGGGGTAGCTGGCTATTGGAACCTACCTCATGAGGTCCCACGTTACATTGTTAGTTTTGACTGATCTGCTTGGTTCGAAAATTCTTAGATGTACCACGTCATATTGTTCATCCCATCAAGTTTAAGTAAATACTTACTTCATTCACTACTATGATATGTTCTAACTTTTGTATGATTCAGATGTATATAGACGTATTTTAGTGCGTTGTTCACTTATTTCATCGTACGTACTCTATACTGAAATACCCAAAACATCTTTTACTATTTGTGAACAGAGGGAGACATATTTAGGGTATCTCCAACTCGGACCCTTAAAATGTCTGCAAATGTCCGGACCGTGGTGTCCGGACGTAGTTTGCCCGTCCGCCTGCCCGCCGGCATTAAACAGGCGCAGTGACCGGGAAACCCACTTCGACGCCCCTGGTCGTCGCCCACTATTTATATGTGGTCGCGCACGGCACAGTCCACACCACACCACATCAGCTTTCGCTCCTCCTTCGCACCTCGCGAGCTTTGAAATGCGTTGTAGGAGTGCCTCTCGACGGAGCAGAAGCACGAGGTGTCCCTCTTGCGTTCGGATGGCTAGTCTGTCATGCGCGACGGTAGAGGCCGGCTTGCCAATGATCTTGCCTGAGGTGAGCGATGGCGACCCGATGATGGCGGAGGCGTCCAACGACGAGCCAGCGCCCGCACCGGTCCATGCCGACTTGAGTAGGCGCAGGCACACTTGAACGTCGTCATCTCGAAGGAGCAACCGGCGCTGGTGTCGGCGTTCCTGCTGGCGCGTGAGGACCAACACTATAGCCTCGCCCTCCTCAGGCATCACCGGATGGCGGAGGGCCAAATCAACGGTGAGTTTGCGAGTGAAGACGCCGTGGCGGCATGGTAGCGGAGGACCCAAACTACGTCGACCAGCAACGTGCGCTCTACGAGGCCGTACGTAGCGCTCATGTCGGCTACAATGCGATCACGGCGGTGGCGGACGTGGAGGAGGTGCTGGCGATCACGGACGGGAACGTCGGCAGCTCCACGTCGTTCGCGCCGGGTTGCAACGACCACGAGGCTGGCCTGTCCACGTCGATCGTGGACCTCGCCTCGACCTGCGATATCCACATGGCGAACTTCGGAAAGAGTAGGAAATGGAATGTCTCGTGTCCCATGTGGGCCTCTGCCGGCGACCCGCAAATTTACTTCCCGGGGCTCACGGCCGTTGAGCTCGCCAGACGAGGGGAAGAACAGGACGTGGAACACAGACGCCTCCACCGACGAAGATTTAGACTACATTTTGAAAATTACACTAAATCGACAACACAAAAGAGACATCTGCAAGCACCTTGTCATACAAGGCTCTAACCACAATAGACACTTATCGATAGCAACGAGATCTATAAACCACGAAAGGAACATGCACTGAGAAATCACACCACGCAACACATGCTTGCAATGTTCACCAGTAACCCAGAGGGTTGGAGAAAACCAGGCATTGCTGCAAAATTAAGTAGAAGAAGAAGTCAAAGTTGTTGTACCAAGCGCCAACCAACTGTTGCCCATAGTTGACACAACAAATAACACGATCCAGAGAAAAGAAACAAATACATACCCTCACAGGCTCTTCGTCGGCGCCAGATCAGGAAAAATCCGCAAGGAGAGTTCGGAAAGTCCTTGTCGCAATTCGCCATTGTCGTCACCATCATGTAGACGTCACCAAGGAACCAGTACCCAAGGAAAAGCAAGGACATACTAGAACACAGAATAGTGAAAGGGCAGGGTCATCACTCAAGCTAAAAACGAGCTCATTGGACCAAAGAGAGGAAGGGGACCGAGGCAGTAACAAGGAACCCTAGACTTTTATATGTTTTTCCATGTTTCCTTGTTTCATTTGAATATTTTTTATATATGAAAACTTTTAAATATATGATGAACTTTTTCTAACTGCGCAATAAACAATTTAAAATATGTGATGAACATTTGTAAACACATAATAAACTTATTGAAATATAAATTAAGCATGCAAAATACTTAATGACCATTTTGAAATACAAAACGAACACGTTTAAAATACACGATCAACCTTATTCTCAAATACATAATTTCCTTTCAAATTTATGAACATTTATCTAAATACACGATGAACAATTTTTGAATACACAGTAAACATTTTTTTAAATACACTATGACTTTTGATAATACATGATGAGCATTATTGAAATATACAATGAACAATTGCTAAAATAAAGCATGTATACATTTTAAAATAGAGGATTACTATTTTTTAAATACATGATAAACAAGTTTTAATTCCACACAAAAAATATAAATAATTTTTGATTGCCTGATGAACATTTTAAAATTCACAACGAAATTTTCCCAGTTTTTATTTTTAAAAATTCCATGTTTTCCAAGAAGTGCGAACACTCTTCAAAGTTACAACAAAAAAAATAACTACTTAATTTTTTCGACCTAGTTAAATATAGATATTTTATAAATAGATTCCTAATTTCCTAAATTGTCGGATGTCAAGTGAACATACCCGTACAAGTAGCAACTTTTTGTTTTGTGAATTCGTACATATAGGATTAGTAAGTTTTTTTTTTCTGTTGAGCAGTTATAGGATTAGTATAACTGATCGATATAAAAAATCATCGGCGGCCCGATACGCTAGCCCCAGTGCGCATGTTCGTGGGACCCGACTTCCTAAGGCCCATCTGAGGGGGCATATTTCATTAAGGTGAAATCTGAATGGAAAAGACATGATGTACCTGTCCGAGTTGGCTGGTTTCTCTCCTATCAACCGTGAGGTAGCTGGTTCGAGTAACATGTAGCGCTTTTTTCTTTTTCAATCATGTAATTAAATACTAGTACTAACATGCGACCTGCACAGTGCATATATGGATGATGTCTAAATGATATTATCTTACAAATAAAATGTTGCTCTATTTATTAAAAATGGCAACGCTGAATCACAAAGTATTCGTTGTTGTCCACACAACAAGCAACGTATAGAGGTCCCAACGCATATATGCGTGGCTATGACAAATACATACAACACATACTTAAGGCGTTGCAAATCATGTGTTGCTATAGGGGGGTTCTTGTTGTAGTGCAACCTTCATGTTTCTATGGTTTCACTCATTTGTCAAAGAAGCAACTAAGTTTTGCCTCTTCCTTTTCTCTTTCTCTTCCCCTTCTCATTCTAAGATCTCGGGTCGAGATCTCTTGTAAGTGGAGGAGAGTTGTAACAGCCCGGAACCGACGCTCCAGAAGATTCCCGTTGTTTTCCATTCTGGTCGTGTGATTCGTTTGCTTGTCGCATTCGGCATCGCATCATTCGCATCATCTGCATAGCATTGGCAACTCTGTTGCCATCATTTTTCAAAAACCGCATCCGTTCGTAGTCGCCGGTTCTCTCCGTTCTTGTCGTTGACCGTTTTGAGACCAACCACACACGCACGCGCCCGCGGCATCGTTTAAAAAAATGCTTTTAAAAGCGTGCATAAAACTTTCTCGGATTGGGTCGGAACTTGGCGTGCGGTCTTGTTATATTATAGGTAGACCGCCTGCCAAATTTCGTCGCACTCAGAGGTCGTTTGATGCCCCAACCGTTAAACATATAGCGGCACTATAGCCGGTTGAATTATCAGACGTATTTTTCGATTTTCAAAACTCTGTCGCCGGGCCGCGGACTTTCCTCTCATCTTAGCCCAACCCCTCTTCACGGCCCATCTAAACCCCACCTCCTTTCGTGGCTATCGGATCGTCATCGGACGGACGCAATTCATCCCATCATAGTCCCATCCATATATATAGACCACCTAGACATAGACCTAATCCCTAAAAATCCTCCAACTTGTCCCGTCGCCGCCGCCAGCCTCTCCTACCTCGGGATCCCCTTCTCCTCGTTTTCCTCTTCCACCCAATCACTCCAGTCCACCGATCCATCCAACCAGCTCCTCCCCTGTCACCTGGACGCGTCCAACGCCCATAGCCCAGCGAGCCGCTGCCAGCGTTCCGCAAGCCTCGCCGCCTCTTCGACGCTCCGGTCAGCTCCTCCAGCCTCGTCGGACCTGCAGATGAGCACCGCGCCCCTCTCCTATGATTCCTCCTATTTTTTGCTTCTTCTTGTCTCTCTCCCTCACTTCGCAGGCTCTCTCTTTCTTTAGGACCAACAGAAGTTGTGCCCGATGCCATGGATGGCTGCCGCCCCAAGCATCGCCATTGATCTCCTCATCGACGGGATCCCGCGAGCCTCCGGCGTCCTCCCAACCAGGGCCAGCAGGTCGCCGTCCCTCCCCATCTTCTCTTTCCTTCTCTCCTGCTATTTCTCTTCTTCCTTCTCTAATCTCTCTCCCTCTCTCGTTCCTTTTCTTCTCTATCAGGGAACGAATAGAGCTCGCCCGCAGGAGCTCACCCCCCGAATCCCCTCCTCAAGCCCGGACCCGACGCAGCCATGGCCCTTCCGGACCTCGACCCCCTCCGCCAACGCCATCCCCGACCGGTTCCTGCACGCAGCAGGTCCATAGCCATCTCTTCTGCCATGCCCGCTAACTGTTGTTGCCTGCGTTTGTTTGTGGGGAAGAAGACCTGCGCTCAGCTAGTATTTGTGGGTACTCCGTTGCTAGTGAAAACAAGACCAAGCACAGCCGAGCTGGCTAGCGCCATTTGATTCCAACTATGGGATCTGGGGTTCGATTCCCAGGCATCCCTATATTAATTTTTGCCCTGTTTCATTTCATTTGCATCCAGCCGAGATACTGCTTCATCTATAGAGAATGTTGTGCTATACACCAAAGCATTGCCAGCCGAGCTGGTTACCTTGCCACGCGCATGTCCAGGAGGTCCTGGGTTCGAGTCCCAGGCACCCCAATTGTGCTCTGTTTTTTTTATTTTTTATTTTGCACACAACCGTTTGGGCCAGAACTTTGGCCGGGCTTGCCCAGTGCAGTTCTTTCGGCCCATGTAGTTTTTTTATGTCCCAGCGATTTTAGCATTTAATCATATCATGCATAAGTGCGAATGCCATCATATTGAGATCCTAATAACTAAATAATCGTGCATCGGACTAAAATGTTTTAAATATGTAAGATGGGTGGATTCTTATGTAGTTTCATAATATGCCACTTTCATATGTGTTTAAAATGTCTAACTTGCTGTTTTCATTTCTTTTGCATAGGTGTCATGCTAATATGATTTATTTCATAACTAATGAACCGTAGCTCCGATTTTAATGTTCCACATATGTAACTTGTCTAGAAAAATGTGTAGAATCACATGGTGGACTTTATTTTCCTGTTTAACAAATATAAAATTGTGTTAGGACAGATCTGGGCCAAATTCATAATTTGCTTGTGGGGTCATTTTGGAAATGCTATAAGTTGTTTCTGACCTTATTTAATATGCCTAGATAGTCTAGTTTACTTATGCTTCACATCTTTCCATGTTTAACAACATTTAATATTGTCGTGTACCTAAACGAGAGTGAACTAATTTTTCGAATGTGGAGTTTCGTCAATATGCAACTCGTCGCATATTGAGCTTCACTTAATGTGTAGAAGTTGATTGTTGTGCTTGCCATGTCATGCATAACATGCATCATATTTGAAGAGCATCATGTCATGCATATGTTGTGGTGTTCCCGTGTGTTGATTGTTGTTTCCGATTGCTTCTTCTCGATAGAGTTCCGAAACCGCTTCGGAGTGTGAGGATTTGTTCGTCTACGTCCCGTTCGTCTGCTTCACGGATTCGTTCTTCTTCCAAGCGGGATCTCAGGCAAGATGATCATTTCCCTGGATACCATTACTATCATTGCCATGCTAGATGTCTCGTTTCTATCGCTGTCTCGCTACCTACCACTTGTATGTCAAGCCTCCCAAATGCCATGATAAGCCTCTAACCCCTCCCCATCCCAGCAAACATTGTTTGGCTATGTTACCGCTTGCTCAGCCTTCTTATAGCGTTGCTAGTTGCAGGTGCAATTGTTTCCAGTTATCACAATATTATTGCTGTTTAATTTAATGCACATATATACTTGGTAAAGGGTGGAAGGCTTGGCCTTTTGCTCGGTGTTTTGTTCCACTCTTGCCGCCCTAGTTACTTGTGTACCGGTGTTATGTTCCATAATTGAGAGCTCGTAACATGCTCGGGGTTGTTATGGGGACCCCCTTGACTTTCGTTTTAGGATAAAACTTGTCTGGCAAGGCCCAACATTGGTACTACATTTGCCTAATAACTAATAAAATTGCATAGGAACTTTCCGGACCCCGTGGATAATTAATCAACCCCCGGGCCAGTGCTCCTTATGAGTGTTGGTCCAAACCTGTCAACCGCCGGTGGCCGCCAGGGGCAACTCTGTGATTGGCCTACCGGAAGTTTGAACAATCCGTCGTGTCCTGGGAACGAGATACGCGGCTCCTATCGGGATCGTCGACACGCCGGGCGGCCTTGCTGGATTTGTTTTACCTTTCTCGAACGTCTTGTGCGAGGAATTCCGATAATACTTCGGGCTATCTCGAGGTTGCGGTTTTCCAGTGGAATTGCCTAGGAAGATCACGAGATTCGTGGTCGAGGTTATTCCCGCTGCGTGTGGTTAGTTTGTGATGGATGAGTTGGAGCACCCCTGCAGGGTTTAATCTTTCAGAAAGCCGTGCCCGCGGTTACGTGGCAACTTGGAAACTTTGTTTAACACCCGGTCATAGCAAACTTGAAGTAAGCTCAAATAAAATACACCAACCGTGTGCGTAACCGTGACTGTCTCTTCTCGTGAGTCCTTATCCGAGAGAGAACACGGTGGGGTTATGTTTGATGTAAGTTGGTGTTCAGGATCTCTTAGAGATCATAACTAGTTCACGACCGTTTATGCGACAATCATCCCCCTTTATTCTTGTACTCGTAAGTTAGCCACTCAAATAAATGCTTAGTGCTCGCTGCAGCCTCACCACTTAACCATACCTCACCCATTAAGCTTTAATAGTCTTGATACCCTTGGAAATGAGATTGTTGAGTCCCCGTGGCTCACAGATAACTACAACAACAGTTGCCGGTACAGGTAATGCGATGATTTGACGCGAGCGCGATGCTTGTTTGATTTGGAGTTCTTCTTTTTCTTCTTCATCGATCTAGGATGGGTTCCAGGCGGCAGCCTGGGATAGCAAGGATGGATGTCTTTTTATCGTTTGTTTTCGTCCGTAGACGGACCCTGCTCTTCTGTATGATGGTTGTATATGTTGTTGTATTGATGTGTTATTGATGTAGTTTGTGGCGAGTGTAAGCCAATTACATATACTCATCTCTTCTTTACATGTACCTGTAATGATATCCATTCTTGCAAAACGACGAGATGCGCTTCTATCCCTGTCGAGGCCCTCATGCCAAAATAAGGATAGGATCACATCTTGGGCGTGACAAGTTAGTATCAGAGCCTGTACCGACCTAAGAGCGCCCTTGATTGATCGAACTTTGGTCGAGTCGAGTCTAGTTAAAACTATTTTGAGTCTAGTTATATCGGAGAGTAGGATTCTTTTACTCCTCTTCTATACTCTGGTGAGGTATTCGACTTAGGAATTTTCATTCTACTCCTCTTCTCGCTCAATTTTTTTTTAGGTTCACGCAGGTATTTTGTTAACTATATGATGCCGATGTGACGGAGTTCTGTCTTGGTGCCTCCTGTCTGACTTGATTTCTTCCGGGGAGTTGAGCTCTAGGGGATTCTTGTGCACATCGTTATCATTCAGTTTCCTTAGTATCTCAGGACGGAGGATGTTCGAAATTGCTTCAATACTAGTAGTGGCGAGAGGAGTCTGGCATCCCCAGTACTGGTGGAGAGAGTTCGGATATACTGCCATTCTTAGTATGTTGTGTTTTCGAGTGTCTGAGGTAGATGAGTTTCCGAGACCTCTGGTTATGTGTTGACGGATGTGTTACATTGGAGCGTAGTATCAAGTTAGGAGTTGAGTGATGGATTTTGCTCCTTGTATCCGTGTACCCGATTGCATAACCGAGATTTTGGAAATTCTTAGGTGGGAATTCAAGTAGTTATCTAGGTTTATCCTTCAACAAATGTATGATGTGAGGTTGGGGTTCGACATCTAGTGGTTCGCTTGTTCACGGTCTTTCTTACAGAGGACAGTCTCGGTATGCTTCGTCAAGCCTTGTAGTTCGCTACGCCTAGGGAGCATATTCGAGCGTCATTTCAATATGACAATCCAATGTACGATCGAGCCCGTGCGAGCCTTACGACGAAAATATCGGACGAAATCTCTGTCATGAGTTTGTTTCCGGCTTGTTTCGTAAGCCTCATCCTTTGTTTTGTTGGAGTATGGTAATTCGAGTTGCTTCGATGTCAAGTGGTGATTTCATATCTTTCCTAACCGGTGTGTTCTCATCGAGATAATTCATTCCTCCACAATATTTGCAAGATCAATCCTCATATTTCTTTCCGGAGATCGTCTCATCTGTCTCAAGTTGTCTTTGTTTTTCCCCGCCCCCCGCCCTTTTCTTCAAAAGATTAAATTCTCATTCAAGTGCCTTTCTATTCATGTGATCCTTCCACTATCTTCTCTTACGTGATGTATCCGGTCATTCGTTGTGAAGATGCTCAGTGCTCAAGTTCATCATTTCTTAGTCGCCATCTTGGTTTTTCTTTTCCGGTGGATTCAATTCAAGCTCTCGGTGTTCATCATATCCTTTTCATCCTTTAAATGATTTCCCGTGTTGGAAATTCTTGTTCAATGCTCTCTTGTTAGTCATCCTCTCTCTATTCTTCTCCGGAGTTTCAGCATATCTCAGAAGATTCGAGGCCATCGCTAAGGTGGTGGACTCAAAGGGATTGGTCGAGACGAGAGACACGAGTTTACCCTGGTTCGGCCCCTCGGGAAGAGGTAAAAGCCTACGTCCTGCTTGTGTTGAATTGATTGGAGTATCGATTACAAGGGAGCGGATTCGCTTGACCTAGCTCTCAATTAGTTGGTTTCTTGTCTAAGCCGCCCCAGGGACTCGCCTTTATATAAGAGGTCAAGGCCCTGGGTTACACGAGTCCTAAACCGACTCATACATCGTAGTGAATCCTGTCTCCAAGCCGCCTTGCCGTCTTGGGCAAGCCGTCTCCGGGCGGCTTAACCACCCGGGTCTTCATACCATCTTCTGTCTCCGGGCCTGCGCCTTAGCCCATCTGGTAAGCCGCCACACGACCTGGCCTTCATCTTCCGGCCCACCTTATGGGTCTTGGGCTATGAGCCGCCAGGTATGACCCGGCCCCTCCTGGGCGGGTCTTACCACGGGGTTATATCCCCAACAGGCGGGGCCTGAGCAGCGCCACCTTCAGGACTCTGGCCCTGGCCTCCCAGACTACGACCCAGGCACTCCCTACGCCTAGTCAGAGTCTTCCTTTTTGACGCGAGCATCCCGGCAGCCCTCGAAGTTGTCGTCGCTCCCGCTTTCCCCGGAGGGAGAATCGATGTCGCCATCGTCGCTCAAGGAGCTATTGTTGTCGCTACTATCACCCTCCGAGAAGCAGTCCAGGCGACCACCAACTCCGCCAAAGATCTTCACGAAGAGTGTGGTGGCCCCATCGAACCTGAAGTAGAGGACATGCCATTTCTTCAGGCCCCAAGCGAGGGCGAATGACTTCCAACTCCACTTCAGGAATATGAAACTGCAGGTGTTGAACTCTGTCGCCACCCAAGAGGGCCCGTTGCAGCAACCATCCGGTTGCAGCCACAGGCCCAGGGGCGCGCAGTCCGCCATCTCATCCGCGAAGGAGTCTGAAAGCCAGAGCTAGGTGCTAGGCGGGCCGCTCATCCCCACGATGAACTCGCGGGCCAAGTCTGCAGAATGGCTCCATGGTCAGGGCGGTCGCGCGGCCGCACCGCCCCTCCTACCACGCCCACGGCCGCCTTGGCCCCCGTGTCCATGCCCACGGGTCAGGCTCCCTCTGCGACTGCTTGAGCTGGCCCGGATCAATAGCATCGAGCACCCGCGCCCCTTGGGCGGCGCCCTGGGCGAAGCAACCAAGGAGAGAGGACACTTTCGCCGCCGGACCGGCAGTAACGGGGCTGCCTCCACCATAGCCATCTTCTCCTTCTCGGCGGCGGAAAACCTCCTCAGGGGCGTCATTGCGGTGGCGGTAGCAGGTGGAATGCGGAGCAGGAGTGGGGAGGAGAGGCAAGGAGGCCCTTCGCCGCACCTTATATACCATTCGACGGATGGACGGTCGCGCCTCCTCACCTTCGACGGACGGAGGCGAGGTCAGGAAGCGCAATAATGGCCCCGCGCCGCGCACAGGTCTTGTGTCAGCCTGGGCAGTTGTCGAGGCACCGTGCGAAGTGGAGGCGTCTCCCGCACCGTCGCACGCCACGCGTCGCGCCTGCCCCATAGGCGGTTGTGGCCCGCACCGTCTCCTCTCCCCCCAACAGGCGAAGCGGAGTGCGTCGCGGGCCCGGGTGCTACTATTGGGCCCGTGGGACTGGGGGTACCCAGGCCCGTCTACCTGCGGGCCCAGGACGCGTCACATGACGTGGGCCCATGGCGGCCCACCACTGGACTTCACGAGCAAGACCCTCGTGAGGGCCCCCACCTCGTGAGGCGCACATCCGCAAGCATCATCAGGAGATTCGTGGAGCATCCCTCGCGAGGCCACCCCCCCCGAGGCTGCCCCCAAGACCCTCACCGGGCGGACTGGTCAAGGGCGGCCTGGCGGGGCCACCCGGTCATGTGCCTTAACATGGGTGACGCATGCTGCACCAAGCGGCGCCAGGAGCCGTACCAGGAGGCGCGAAGGGAGAGGCTTTCCTCTTTTATGTCAAGGGAGCAATGCCGGCTCACCGGTTCCCAAAGCCATCCCCAAAGGTTTCCCCTTTGGTGTAAGAGGACCAAGGCTGGGGGCTCGGCAGGATGGAGGTCATCCTCGAGCTCACCGGAGCATCATGGCAACAAGCTTTAGCAGGCGTGGACTAATTTTGTCAGGATAGCCTGTGATCTTCTCCCCCTTCAAATGTCTCGCTGTGGCATCCCTTCCCGCCTAGTGATTTCGGGGGAAGAGGACCATGGGCCAGTAGAAGATAGGACAGGCCTCGGCCTTAGAGACGGATCGACCCCAGATGAGTAAGAACGCTCCCTTGTAACCTCTCACATCCTCAAGCAATCCAAACAAGCAGGAGTAGGGTCTTACACCGCGAGGTGGCCCGAACCTGGGTAACTGTTGTGTCCGTGTTGTTCTTCCTTAGTTCGTGCTCGCCGTTGCGTCGCTGTGGCTCGCGAGGTAGGATAGGTGTCGTGGTTTTGTCATGGCAGATGTCCCCGTGAAAGGACTTAGGTTAGAGGCCATCGCTAAGGTGAGCTCGAAGGGGTTGATCGGAATTGAGAGACAAGAGTTACCCAGGTTCGGCCCCTCGGAAAGAGGTAAAAGCCTACGTCCTACTTTGTGTTGTATTGATTGGGTATCGATTACAAGGGAGCGAGTTCGCTTGACCTAGCTATCAATGAGTTGTTTCGTGGCCTAAGCCGCCCAGGTGACCCGCCCTTATATACACGGGTCAAGGCCCTGAGCTTACAAGAGTCCGGGCTGGGTTATACTTGACAACCGACCTCGCCTCTAACTATTCATGCCTTATCTAACAAGTCGCCCCCGGTGGCTCAAGCCCACCGGGTTACATCCTGTCTTCTGGCTCTGGGCCTCCTGGCCATGGGATAAACCTACTCCCAGACTTGTCGTAAGCCGCCAACCGCATGACCCGGCCCCACCTGGGCGGGTCTCACCCTGGGCTTATATCCCCAACATTAGGCCCAACATTGAATTGAACCGGTTCATGTCAATCTTCAAGTCTTCTGGTTGGCGAGTCTTGCCTTCTGTTATAATCTTCATGACCCGCCAAAAAATGGGCAACCGTTGCGTCTGACAAGCTTTCATGACCCGCCGTGACGTCATCAGAAAAATCAAAAAAGATTCCTCTGACGTCAGAGCGGATCTTTCGTCATTAATATGACCAGCCCGAAAATCAAGGTGTCTTCTTAGTTTAATCATCATCGTGCTCCCTCGATTCTCGCACCGGACCGTTTGAAAGACCATTATATCCGTATAAATAGGCACGGGGGCTATCACTTTCATTTTTTCCCCGCCGCCATCTTCTTCTTCTTCCTCCGAACGCTCGCGCCGCCGAAGCCAGCCGCGCCGCCGCCATCAACCTGAAATGATCCAGAGGTCCCGCGCATTCGCCGCACTCTCAAGGTTCTAACTCTGCCCCCTGTCAGATCTGCAGTAGGGTTTCCTCGAATCCACGGAGTTCTTCGGTGTTCATCACCATTCGCGGGAGCGTTCTCCACCGATTGGATGAAAATACTTTCTTTGAAGCCTCGCAATACTGCCGAAATCCCGCGGCCGTCTCCTTCGCACTTATACCGCACTCATTGTAGATCTGTAACTTGTTTGAATCTGAGTAACAGCCACCTGTTCTTCCGCTAGTTCTTTTAGGGCTAAAATATTTTTCTTTTTCCCTCGCCCGTAGATCTTGAATCCATAGCTGTAGTTGTGGAAATGGTTTCTCAACACTTAGCAATCTTTTCAACCTGCGTGGATGAACTTGACCCGCCAAAAAGCTGCCGGCTCACTTTGTCTCGCCACAACACTTAGCAATCTTTTCAACCTGCGTGGATGAACTTGACCCACCCAATGCTATCAACATTTATAGCTGTAGCAACCTTGGTCAAAATGTATTTTTAAACCACCAAATATTCATGCTTTCCCGCAGCTTCCTAAGCCGCCACCATGTCGAAGACTCCGTCCACTTGCAACTGGGTAAAGTCCAGAGTGACCGAAGAGTCTCTCAAGGAATTCGTCACCATGGGGGTTCTGCTGGCTCAGGACGTTATCCACTGGCGGGTTCCAAGAAATGAGACTACCCCTAAGCCCAAGGATGGGGAGGTCATTATCTTTACAGATCACCTTCTTCGGGGCTTTTCCCTGCCCGGGTCAAAAAAATTCCGGGATGTCTTACACGCTTTCAAGCTGCACCCCCAAGATGTCGGCCCAAATTCTGTGACAAATATGTGTCAATTTCAAACCTTCTGTGAAGCCTACCTTCAGGAAGAGCCGTCTATTGATCTTTTCAAGGAGTACTTCTATATCAACCGCGAGACAGAGATGGCAGACGGGTTAAGCCTTGAACTCGGGGGGCGTTACTCTTCAGAGGCGGAGGGACGTACTATTCCCAGCGGCGACTCTGCCAAGTCACCCCAAGGAGTGGAACAAGACTTGGTTTTATTGCCAAGACACTTCACCAGAGGGGGAGAACCCACTGTCGGGTTACCGTTCTTACCGGCTCAGCACAGATACAGAACTTCCGGATCGGATGTCAACCGCCGGACGTGCTCAATATGCCTCCACCTTCTCCAAAGTTAGGGCCCTGTTAGCCAATGGGTTGACGGGTGTCGATCTGACCCGCTGCTGGGTCTCCTAGAGGATTCTGCCGCTAAGCCGCCGAGGTGCTTTGATGTGTCAGTATACTGGTAAAGTGGATGACCCTCAATGCTTCAATCAGACCCCCTTAAAGGATCAGGACCTCAACACCATCGTCAAATCTTTGTTGGGTGAATCATTAGCCGCCTGCAGCAAAACTAGCTTGAGTCCCTTCTCGGCACTTAACCCGGCTCCGGATGTAAGTCGTTTCATCCTAGCTCTCATCCATTCCTTTAATGTTGTACTTTACATACTTACTAAACCTTTTTCTGCCAATATGCTTGGTCCTACATAGGCCAGCTCTTCCTTCTGGAAAAAGCTGTTGCCTCCGACTCTCAAGAAGAAGAGAAAGGTTCCAAAGGCATCAAAGCCTAAGGCGCCGACCCGCAAGAGGAAACAGTCAACAGAAGAGCTTTTTGACTTAGACGACTCAGAGGTAGATCTTGACTCCCTTGGCCTTCTCTTTATGCAACTTATTGACGGCGATCACTCACAGGAAGAAGCTGAAACAAGCCATGTCGATGTTGTCGAGGTAACCATTGTCTCCTCTGACTCGGATCTTTCACCAATAAAGAGAGTACGGCGAGCTGTACGGAAGGTAAAGAGTTCCCGTCATTTTGCTTACTTGAGTCATAACTTTCTTTTTAAGAAACAGCAAGACGATAGCAGACGTCAGACCCGGAGTGCCGGCTCTGGAGACCTTCTAACCGGCTTACCAAATGAGCCAGCCCCTCGGAAAAAGCGCACCGAGGTACTTCCTTGTCTTAAACTCATCTTGTCTGTACATTATCTTTGCGCCTTATTGATTGTTTAACAATGCTAAATTTTTCCAGGACTCGCCTCCTTCCTCTGGCGATTCAACCGCCTCCAAGCTGCCTCCCTTTATTATTAACCCGGGGTAAGGATTTCTATATCCGAAAATGTGTTTAATGTCTCATACCTTATCATGATATATTCAACATTGCCTTTGTTCACAGGGCTCAAGCCAAACGAAGGAAAGGGGCCGGGTCATCCGCAACTCCTGATGTCCAAGACCCGGAGATCCCAACACTCAAAATTCTTGACTCTCATATGGAGCCTTCTGCTAAAGATGCCCCTGAAGTTCCTCCACAGGCCGAGCCGGCTGCTATGGACATTGAGATTCCTGAAGTCCAGCCAGAATCTTCTCCTAAGCCGCCCAGCCCCCGGCCATCGACTGAAGACGTGGCTTCTCATGAAGAAGTCACTGTGACCAGGGCGGCTTACAAACCTCCGACTCCTTCTCGTGCGCTATCCAAGCATATCAAGGACGACGAGGCGGCTCCTTCCAAGGAAAAGAAGACTCCAGCTGATCTTTCCAATTTGGAGAAGCTTACTGCTGATGAACTGCACGCTGGCTATCTGAGTCGTCTGTTTACCAGCCGAGACATGGAAGCCAACCTGGTAGCCAAAGTGAAGAGCAAATATGAGGTATTTCACCTCCCTTGCCTTTTTATGTACATACTTATGTAGCCCCCAAGAGCCAGTTGAACTCTCAGAAGGTCAGCCGGGTCTTGCATTAATTTGACAACTTTTTGAATAGTCATCAGCATGTGAAACATGCTCTAAAAGCCAAGTGTAGCCCCCAAGGGCTGGGTCATTATGCCAATAATGAGCCGGCACTCAAGCATAGAGTAAGAGCCAACTGTAGCCCCCAAGGGCCGGGTCATCACCTAAGTAATGAACCGGCACTCCATCTTAGAGAAAGCGCTGATCGTAGCCCCCAAGGGCCGGGTCATCACCTAAGTAATGAGCCGGCATTCCATCCTAGAGAAAGCACCGATCGTAGCCCCCAAGGGCCGGGTCATCACCTAAGTAATGAGCCGGCATTCCATCCTAGAGAAAGCACCGATCGTAGCCCCCAAGGGCGGGGTCATCACCTAAGTAATGAGCCGACACGCCATCCTAGAGAAAGCACCGATCGTAGCCCCCAAGGGCCGGGTCATCACCTAAGTAATGAGCCGGTACTCCATCCTAGAGAAAGCGCCGATCGTAGCCCCCAAGGGCCGGGTCATCACCTAAGTAATGAGCCGGTACTCCAGCCTAGAGAAAGCGCCGATCGTAGCCCCCAAGGGCCGGGTCATCACCTAAGTAATGAGCCGGTCCTATAAAAAAGAACTGAGACACATTAGCCCCCAAGTGTCAAGTAAATTGCTTGCAATCTACTTGGGACTTGTAATCATTGTACCAAATTTTGCCATAAACTGTGTGAGCCGGACTGGTGGCTTAAAACTGACAATTTTTGCTTTGTCCTGACTTGTCTTATGCAGGAATCTTTGAACGCCGCTGAGTTGATCATGACAGATCTGAAGAAGAGCCTAGCACAATAACAGAAAGGCTGAGCCGAGATGGAGGAAAAGTGGCGGCTCTGCTCGATAGAGCTTGAGAAAATCAAGACAGAGTTTGAAACTTTCAAGCAGACTGCTGAGTCAAGCCAAACCGCCCTGGCCAAGCGTACTGAAGACGCAGAGGGCCGGCTCAAAATGGTGACTGATGAACTGAACACGCTGAAGGGCCAAATAAACCATATGATTGGAGCTGTGTTTGGTAAGTACCTTTACCCGTCAACTATATTCAAATACTGCTCAATATTCTTCCCTGGCGGCTTATAATTTTTTTTGACTTGCTTGTGGGTGAACGGAGCCGTCAACTGTCCAACAACAGCCTGTTGAAGCTTAAGGCGTTGTACTCTTTAACAGAACAACTATATGCCGGGTCTTTAATCACCATCAAGGCCGTCATGTCTGAGAGGGGCATCCCAAAGTTCATGAAGGGCGTCCTTGAAACCATGTCAACTATCCCAATGCAGCTTCAAGAATTAAAGAGATCAGCCGCCCGTAAGGGCGCAACTACTGCTTTGAGCCGGTCACTGGCTTATGCCCCGGAGCTTAACCCGGAAGAGATGATGGATGGCTTCTCTCAACTGAAGGACGATGGCTCGGAGTTTACGGAAGAAGACTACTCTCGCTGTCATAAGGAATCTCGGATCCTGGCAAGCCGGCTGGCCGCAGAAGCTGATCTATCAGTATACCAGGCGGCTTACTCCGAAGATAACAGGCGGATTCGTTGGCCTACTTTTGAAGCGAAGAGCCTAATTCCTCAACACTGTAAGCACCTCTTCGCTCCCGATGTTGACCCGTCTCCAATCATGCACGATGAAGCTATGTTTGAAGCTTTGACCAATTGCAATTGGGATGTGGACAACCTCCAGATCGAAGAAACCAAAGACCTGGCGCAAGATGATTCGGCGGTGAGTTAAAGAAAAACTTTGCATCATGTAACCCGGCCTTGTTTAATTCGCCGGGTTAAAACTTGTTGAAAAAACTTGAAGTCTGCAATGCTTGGGGCTTTTGGATAGCCTTGTAATAGTCATAGAAAACTCTTAACTGCCTGCTCTTGCACTTTTGATGTCATGTTTTTAAGCTCTGCTGGCGACTTAGCAAATTCATCTGTTAGATATATAATCTCTTGACTGCCTTGTCATACCAGGCGGGTTATGCTCCATGAACCAAGCCAGAAAATTTTCCAAGACTTAGAATCCTATCATGAAAATACCTGCAACAACAAACAATTTGAATGTCTCATACTATAAGCCGACTTAAAAGGCACGACAGGACAAGAGAACTCTTGTTTTTTATGAAAATATTTTGTTTCTGAAGAAACTAGGCAGAAAGCCTGAGAACTTGTAAACCGGGCCTCACGTGACATAAATTTTTCGTTTAAACCTTAGCAAGTTCAGGGTCTTTAAAAGATTGACATTGCTGAGAGTACGAACAGGCCACATAGCGGAGGGGTTACGGTAAACAAGACGAGTTTGTCCTCGCTCACTGTAAGCCGGCTCTCTCGTGACAAAAGCCGCCGTTTAAACCTTGACAAGTTCAGTGTCTTCGTACGAGAATAACTTAAAAAAGTTCAGGGTCTCTTATCAAGAATAACTGTCAAGAGTTTGGCGGGTCACATGGCAGAGTAGCAAGTTGCAAACAGGCAGGTTTAACTCGGACATGGCGGAAAGCTGGGTCAAGAGGGTAAATAAGCTAAACCCATAGGGTTGGAAGCCCCCAAGTGACCAAATTAAGGATCAACTCCTTTGTAAAATAAAGCTGGCCAAGAGGGTTTAAAAGCCCCCAAGTGACCTGATGAAAAGGATCAACTCCTTTGTATGACACTCAGTGTGGAGAAAAACGGCAGAGGCCCCTAATCATGGGGATGCCAACTTTATTATATCATAAAAGATGGTTTATACAATGACAGAGATATGTACATTGATGAGAGCCGGCTGGCGGCTTAAGTATAATATGGCCGAAGATGAGCAATATTCCATGGCCTCTTGGTCTCCTCTCCAGAAGTGCGAGACTTGTCACTCTCCCGTATATCCATGAGATAGTAAGAGCCATTTTTGAGATTTCTGCTGATCACAAACGGCCCTTCCCAGGGAGGTGCAAATTATGCATATCTGACTGGTCTTGAATCAGCCGGAGTACTAAGTCGCCTTCTTGGAACGTCCGGGTCTTGACCCTGCGGCTATGATAGCGACGCAGGTCTTGCTGATAAATCGTCGATCGAGCTGCTACAAGATCCCGCTCTTCGTCCAAGGCATCCAAAGCATCCTAACGCACCGCCTCATTATCAGTTTCCGTGTAAGCCACCACTCTAGGCGAGTCATGACGAATATCACTGGGGAGAACAGCTTCTGCGCCATAAACCATAAAGAAAGGCGTATAGCCTGTAAACCTATTGGGGGTGGTTCTTATGCTCCAAAGAACAGACGGCAACTCCTCCACCCAACAACCTGGCGTGCGCTCCAAAGGAACCATAAGCCGGGGCTTTATACCTTTCAAAATTTCCTGGTTAGCACGCTCAGCTTGACCATTAGACTGTGGGTGAGCTACCGAAGATACATCAAGACGGATGTGCTCTTCATCACAGAACTCCTTCATAGCCCCCTTGGACAGATTTGTACCATTATCAGTGATGATACTATGTGGATAGCCAAAATGAAAGATCAGCTTTTTGATGAACTGAACTGCTGTTGCTGCATCGCACTTGCTGATCGGCTCAGCCTCAACCCACTTAGTAAACTTGTCAGCCGCCACCAAGAGGTGGGTCTTTTTGTCCTTAGACCTCTTAAAAGGTCCGACCATATCAAGCCCCCAGACTGCAAATGGCCAGGTGATTGGAATCATCCATAGTTCTTGAGCTGGCACATGGGCACGTCGCCCAAATTTTTGACACCCGCCGCACTTATTGACCAAATCCTCCGCATCTTTATGAGCTATTAACCAGTAAAACCCGTGTCGAAAGGCCTTGGCCACCAATGATTTTGACCCGGCGTGATGACCACAATCGCCAGCATGGATTTCTTGCAAGATCTCACGGCCCTCATCAGGAGAAACACAGCGCTGGAAAACACCAGTCACACTGCGTCGATGTAACTCGCCATTGACAATAGTCATAGACTTAGACCGCCTTGTGATCTGCCATGCCAGAGTCTCGTCTTGAGGTAACTCACCGCGAGTCAGGTACGTCAGATAAGGCAATGTCCAGTCAGGTATAGCGCGAAGAGCCGCCAACAATTGTTCCTCCAGGTCAGGTATAGCCAAGTCCTCCTCCGACGGTAACTTGACCGACGGGTGATGCAGGATGTCCAAGAATACATTAGGCGGCACCGGCTTACGCTGAGACCCCAGCCTTGACAAAGCGTCAACCGCCTCATTCTTCCGACGGTCAATATGATCCACCTGATAACCTTTAAAGTGGCCAGCAATAACATCAACCGCCTGATGATAAGCCGCCATACGAGGGTCCTTAGAATCCCACGTGCCAGAGACTTGTTGAGCCACCAGGTCTGAGTCGCCAAGACATCTGACCCGGCTCAAGTTCATCTCCTTGGCAACCCGGAGGCTATGAAGCAAAGCCTCGTACTCTGCTGCATTGTTAGTACAAGGAAACATTAGCCTTAAAACATAACAGAACTTGTCACCTCGTGGGGAAGTTAAAACAACTCCAGCCCCCGAGCCTTCCAATTGCCTGGATCCATCGAAGTGAATCGTCCAATAAGTATTGTCCGGCTTCTCCTCAGGAATTTGGCATTCTGTCCAATCATTGATAAAATCCACCAGGGCTTGAGATTTGATAGCCGTCCGGGGCACGTACTTCAGATTGAGAGGCCCAAGCTCAATCGCCCACTTAGCAATCCTTCCAGTGGCTTCTCTATTTTGAATTATATCTCCCAAAGGAGCAGAACTAACCACTGTGATCGGGTGACCAAGGAAATAATGCTTCAGCTTGCGATTGGCCATGAACACCCCAAGCACCAGTTTTTGCCAATGAGGGTATCTTTGCTTAGACTCCGTCAGGACCTCACTGACATAATAAACTGGCCGCTGGACTGGGTACTCCTTACCCGCCTCCTTGTGCTCTACCACAACTGCAGCACTGACAGCCTTGTTATTTGCCACCACATATAAGAGCAGAGGTTCTTTTTCCACGGGAGCGGCCAGAACAGGCGGCTCAGCCAATTGCTTTTTGAGCGCCTCAAACGCCTCATTAGCCGCATGACTCCAGACGAAATCGTCTATTTTCTTCATCATCTGATATAGAGGAATCGCCTTCTCACCCAGGCGGCTTATGAACTGGCTTAAAGCAGCAATACGACCCGCCAGGCGCTGAACATCATTGATGCACGCCGGCTTAGACAAGGAAGTAATAGCCTTTATCTTGTCCGGGTTAGCTTCAATGCCACGCTCAGAGACTAAAAATCCCAAGAGCTTGCCTGCAGGTACACCAAAAACACATTTTGCCGGGTTAAGCATCATCTTGTAAACCCGCAAATTGTCAAAGGTTTCCTTCAAATCAGCCAGCAGAGTTTCCTTCTTCCTTGACTTAACCACAATATCATCCACATAAGCATGAATATTGCACCCAATCTGACCATGAAGACAGTTCGGCACACAACGCTGGTAAGTCCCCAGGGCGCTCTTGAGCCCAAAAGGCATAGACACATAGCAGAAAGCACCAAAAGGCGTAATGAAAGACGTCTTCTCTTGGTCTTTAACTGCCATCTTGATCTGATGATAACCTGAATAAGCATCCAGGAAACACAGACTCTCACAACCCGCCGTTGCATCAATGATTTGATCAATACGGGGAGAGCAAATGGGTTAATCGGACACGCCTTGTTAAGATCCGTGTAATCCACGCACATACGCCACGTGCCGTTCTTCTTGAGTACCAACACCGGGTTAGCGAGCCACTCTGGGTGAAAAACTTCAACGATGAACCCTGCTGCCAAGAGCCGGGCCACTTCTTCTCCAATAGCCTTACGCCTCTCCTCATTAAATCGACGGAGGAACTGCTTGACCGGCTTAAATTTAGGATCCACATTAAGGTGGTGCTCAGCGAATTCTCTTGGTACACCCGGCATGTCAGAAGGCTTCCATGCAAAGATGTCCCGATTCTCACGGATGAATTTGATGAGTGCGCTTTCCTATTTGGGATCCATATTGGCCCCAATAGTGAACTGCTATGATGAGTCGCCTAGCGTAAAGTCCACTAGCTTGGTATCTTCTGCCACAAACTTGAGGGGCGGCTCAGATTCCGTATTAGGCTTCTTCGGTGGAGTCATATCTGCCGGGTCAACATTTTCTTTATAAAACTTGAGCTCCGCCTCAGCGCAACTCGACTCTGCGTATGCCGCATCACCTTCCTCACACTCAAGAGCCGTCTTCCGATCACCATGCACAGTAATCGTCCCATAACCCGGGCATCTTGAGTTGTAAGTAAACATAGCAAGGTCTAGCCATGAACTTGGCGTAAGCCGGTCGTCCAAACAGAGCATGATATGGGCTCTTGATCTTGACCACTTCGAACCACAAAGATTCCACCCTATAATTGAATTCATCGCCAAAAGCTACCTCCAAGGAAATTTTTCCCACTGGATAGGCCGACTTCCTGGGCACCACGCCATCAAAAACCATTGAAGAGGGCTTAAGATCCTTATCAAGCAAATTCATCCGGCGGAAAGTGTCATAATACAGGATGTTGATGCTGCTGCCACCATCCATAAGTACTTTTGTTAACACGTAGCCTCCAACTTGGGGAGCCACTACCAAAGCCAATTGACCCGGGTTATCAATGCGCGGCGGGTGATCCTCCCTGCTCCAAGTTATGTCATACTCAGACCACTTCAAATACTGCGGGAGAGCCGGCATGACTGCATTAACCGCCCGCTTGCGCATCTTCCGATCTCGCTTGTCGAGGCTGGTTGTAAAAACATGGTACTGTCCTCCATTAAGCTGCTTGGGGTTACTCTGATACCCGAACTGGTTATTTTGCTGCTGACCTCCACCGCCAGACTGTTGATTGTTACCTCCATGGTTTCCTTGGCCCTGATGGCCAGAGCCTGAGCCGCCCGATCCAAAGCCAGACCCGGAAGGACCGGATCCTGACCCGCCGGATGGTCCGCCGCCGCCGCCTTGATGCTGGTTATTGCTGTAGTTTCGATACTCGCGCATAATCCAACAATCCCTCCAAGCATGAGTAGACGGCTGATCCGGAAGGCTATGTTTTGGGCAAGGAGCATTCAGTATCGCCTCCATATCGGTAGGTTTGCGTTTAAAAGGCGGCTTGCCGTTCCCCTTGCCACGGTTATTCCCAGTATTGGTGTTGGCCACTAGATCTGACCCGCCATCCTGGTGTTTCCGCATTCCGCCGTTGCCATTATTGCCGTTACCTCCCCCGTTCTGCGGTTGACCCTTGCCATGGTTATTCTTCTTGCCCTTGGCCGATTTCTCATCATCGGAGCCAGGATCCATTGTGTTATCAGAGTCTGCATACTTGGTGAGAGCCGCCATGAGTTCCCCCATGTCTTGGCATGAACGTTTGAGCCGGCCAAGCTTCTGCTTCAGGGGCGTAAAGTGGCAATTCTTCTCCAGAATCAAAACCGCTTGAGCCGCCGTAATGTTATCAGAAGAGTGAATGATGGTTGAGACCCGCCGGACCCAATGATGGGCCGACTCGTCCTCACGCTGCACGCAATGATCCAAATCCACAATTTTCATAGGCTGCTTACACGTTCCCTGGAAGTTTTTGATAAACTTCGCGTTCAACTCGGCCCAAGAGTTAATGGTGTTGGGTGGCAAACCCTTCAACCACGTGCGAGCCGGCCCTTCCAGCATCATGATGAAATACTTGGCACATACTGCATCGCTGACATCTAACATCTCCATGGCTAGCTCATAGCTTTCAATCCAAGCTTCTGGAGGCAGGTCAACAATATAATTGGGCACTTTGCGAGGTCCTTTAAAGTCCTTCGGTAGACGCTCATTCTGCAAAGCCAGCACTGAGCATGGCACTCCCACAGCCCTGGAGGTTACTCCGGCTCCTACCGAAACGGTAGGCGCGACCGTGGGTTATTGATAACCAGCCGCAGCTGCCAGAGCCGCCGCCTCTCGCTGTGCTCTTGCCCGATCCACCAGCGCCTGAGCATCAAGAGCCGGCCGATCATCTCGCGGTGGGTTTCGATGCCGATCACTGCTGGAAACCACCGGTGACTCATAACGCCGGCTGTAGCTGCGGCTGGGGATGGGGGTTGAGTGCACGCGACTCCGGCTATAAGTATATTTCTCCTGCTGGGCCATCGCCGTCTGCAGGTAACCAATGGCGTTCCGCACTTCCTCTGCGAAAGGCGATTCATTAGGGATGGGGATCGTACCAAGTCTGGTAGCCGCTGCCACCATGTTCTTTGCCAGGTTAGAATAATGACTCGGCGGTGTCGGAAAAGACTGTGGCGGGGTCTGATTCCTATGGGGCAGGTCTGGTTGCCGATGCTGATGCTGAACCGCCGCCCTGCTCCCATGTACTTCCGCCGTCCGGGTTACGGTCAAAGGTACGTGCCGTCCCGTCCCTGGCGTGTTAAAAAGATTTCTGGCTTCATATTGATCCGGCAAACGGGATTGATGCCTCATCCGGTGAACCACCGCCGCGGACTGCTGCTCTAACTCAAGGCGAAAAGCATCTGCCCTAAGGCACTCTGACTCAGCATCCATCTGGGCTTTCAACGCATTGATTTCCTATTGGACCCCGGACATTTGGGTCTTCAACCTCGCGATCTCCGTATTACGGGCTGCTTGGTTTTCGGCCGTGACCTCAGTTGCCATTAGAGTTGTAAGCTCATCCATCAGATCCAAAAAAACTTGAGCCGGCGACCTGCCTGACCCGGACCCGGTCGCACCAGCCGTCGTGCTAGTAGGGGCCGGTGCCGATCCTGCCATGAATACAGTAGCGCGGCTCGGCGGCTCATAATACTCCGGCTCGTGAGATTCCGGCTCAGGGTAATTGTCGACGTAGCCCCCAAGCCCGCCGTTATGAAGCTGGTAAATCGATTCCGTCTCTCCGCTCGAGGACCCATACTCTGAACAGATGAGGGTTTCGTCCTGCGACATGGAACCTTCAAGTTCCGCGCCTTGGGTAAAGCCGACGAAGACACGCTTCCGGCCCGGGTTAACACGGGTGGGTTGCGCGCGCTGGGCCGGCTCGACGAGGTCGGTGCAGATGTCCAGCCCGGGTTTAGATCCGCCGATCTTGCCGATGAAGACATGGATTCCACCGCAGGGGACCCGGTGCCCGTACTCGATTGAGTCGGCCTCGGGGCCCTAGCCGGCGTCGTCGATGTAGAGCTTGCCGCGGCGACTCTTGGTCATCCTGCCAACGGCGTATCCCTCAATCCCTGGGAGAGAGCCCTTTGAAAACTCCACACCACCGAGCGCTTGCCCCACGGTGGGCGCCAACTATTGTGGTTTTGTCACGGCAGATGTCCCCGTGAAAGGACTTAGGTTCGAGGCCATCGCTAAGGTGAGCTCGAAGGGGTTGATCGGAATTGAGAGACAAGAGTTACCCAGGTTCGGCCCCTCGGAAAGAGGTAAAAGCCTACGTCCTGCTTTGTGTTGTATTGATTGGGTATCGATTACAAGGGAGCGAGTTCGCTTGACCTAGCTATCGATGAGTTGTTTCGTGGCCTAAGCCGCCTAGGTGACCCGCCCTTATATACACGGGTCAAGGCCCTAAGCTTACAAGAGTCCGGGCCGGGTTATACTTGACAACCGACCTCGCCTCTAACTATTCATGCCTTATCTAACAAGTTGCCACCAGCGGCTCAAGCCCACTTGGTTACATCCTGTCTTCTGGCTCTGGGCCTCCTGGCCCATGGGATAAACCTACTCCCAGTCTTGTCGTAAGCCGCCAACCGCATGACCCGGCCCCACCTGGGCGGGTCTCACCCTGGGTTATATCCCCAACAATAGGGCTGGTGAGCAAGCGCACCCCAGAGTTCGAACCATCTTGGGTCCCCGGAGCCCCGATTCCGACACTTTGGGATGACTTGCATGATAAGTAGAATTGATATGGTGCAAAAACACAAACTTTTGCGTCCAGTGCCCAATTTCTATGATTTTACTCGGAAGTTTTTTTGATCTGAATTTTTACATAGTATTGGTATACAAATTCCCCACGTTTTCCTAATTTTTCAGAATTTTTGGAGTTACAGAAATATGGTGATTGCGCTGATCATTACAAACTGTTATGTTTTATACAAATTCTATTTTTGCTTGCATAGTATGCTTGTTTTGATGATGCTATGGATTGTATCAGGGGGTATAAACCATGGAGAAGTTAGAATACATTACCTTATGCAATAATAAAATGTGAATCAATTTATAACAGTACCTAAAGTTTTTATTTACCTATCATATTAACGGAGCTCACGAGTTTCCTGTTGAGTTTTGTGTGCTGAAGTTTTCAAGTTTTGGGTGCTACCATGATGGATGAAGGAATAAGGAGTGGCAAAGAGCCTATGATTGGGGATTACCAAGGCACCCCAAGGTATATTCTAGGAGGACTCAAGCGTCTAAGCTTGGGGATGCCCCGGAAGGCATCCCCTCTTTTGTCTCAATCCATCGATATGTCACTTGGAGCTACATTTTTATTCATCACAATATCTGAGTTTTGCAGTGAGCGCCTTGTGTTTTAGTTTGCTTTTGTTTTAATTTTCCACAATCATAGTTTGCTGGACACACCTATTTCTGAGAGACACATGATCACCATGATTTCTTAGAATACTCTATGTGATTCACTTATATCTTTTGGGCTTTGTACTTGCTCTAGTGCTTCACTTATATCTTTTAGAGCATGGTGGCATATATATTTTATAGAAATAATTGCACTCTTGTTCTTCACTTAAATTTGTTTGAGAGTCTAATATATAGTGACGGTAATTTGCATGGGTTATAAGTCTAGTAAAAAAATAATAGGTATTCAAGGAGTGCATAATCAAAACCTTCATGTAGCAAATAAAAGAGAAATTGTGGGTTAGTGATATTGATGTGGTAACATGAAAGGGCATGAGTACATGGTTGTTGGTTAGTAGAAATATCGATAGTTAAAGGGTGTTAATTTGCTGTTCATCTAAATATTTGTTATGGCATGGTGATGATGTGTGAGCATTCTTATTCCTCATTGAAAACCTAGTGTTGTTTAGGTCGGGGGCGTGCGATGGTTAACTCCTACTAACCTCCTCCCTAGGGGCATGTAAGTACTACTTTGCTTCGAGAGAGCTAATAAAGCTTTGCAATAAGTATGTGAGTTCTTTATGAATAATGTGAATCCATGGATGTAGGCACACTCACCTCTTCATATATTGCTAGCCTCTTCGGTACCTTGCATTGCCCATTCTCACCTCGAGGATTAGTGCAACTTTCGGTGGTGCATCCAAACCCCGTGACATGATATGCTCTATTGCACATAAGCCTTATTATATCTTCTTCAAAACAGCCACCATACCTACCTATCATGGCATTTCCATAGCCATTCCGAGATATATTGCCATGCAACTTCCACGGTTACATCATATGACTAGTACACTCATTGTCATATTGCTTTGAATGATCATGTAGCTGACATAGTATTTGTGGCAAAGTCACTATTCATCATTGTTTACATGTTATGCTAGATCATTGCATATCCGGGTACACTGCTAGAGGCATTCATATAGAGTCATATTGTTTAGTAGTTTTTCATATCGGGTTGTACGTAAATAAAAGTATGATGATTATCATTATTAGAGCACTGTCTCAGTGAGGAAAGGATGATGGAGACAATGATTCCCCCACAAGTCAGGATCAGACTCCGGACGAAAAAAAAAGAAAAAAAGAGAGAAAAGGAAAAAAAGAGAAAAGGAGAAAAAAGAAAAAAAAGAGGAGAAAAATAAAACAAGAAATAAATGAGAGATAAAGAGAGATGGGACGGTGCTACTACCTCTTTTTCCACACTTGTGCTTAGAGAAAGCACCATGTGTTTCATATAGAGAGTCTCATGTTTTGTCATTTTCATATACTAGTCGGAATTTTTCATTATATAACTTGTCTTGTATATTCTAATGACGAGCTTCCCCAAATGCCCGAGGTCTTCATGAGCCCACTTAGTTTCATTTGACCTTTCATACATTTATAGCTCTAGTGCATCTGTTGCATGGCAATCCCTACTTCACACATTGATATTGATTGATGGGCATCTACATAGCCCGTTGATTCGCCTAGTTGATGCGAGACTTTCTTCTCCACTTTTACCCCTTTGAAGCCTACCACCAAATTCTGTTCCACCTATATGCTATGTGCATGGTTCACGCTCATGTATTGAGTAAGGTATAAAATGCTAAAGAGCATGAAAAAGTACGATCCAATTGCTTGGCTTAACACCGTGGTGCTTGACATTTGTATTTATGTGGTGAAGACGGAGCCATGCCATGCTAATATGATAAAATGAATGGGGGGTAAACATTCTTTAAGGATCGTATATTTTGAAAGTTGATGATTGCGTTATTTATGCTTATGGATATTACTATGTTAATGTTTGTTGATTCATCGTTTCTCAATGATCATACCTAAAAATATTACATGTTGGGTAGCATGTCACATCAAAAAATCTATTTTCATCATTTCCCTACTCGAGGACAAGCGGGAAATAAGCTTGGGGATGCTAATACGTCTCCAACGTATCTATAATTTTTGATTGTTCCACGATATTGTATTATCATTCTAGGATACTTTTTAGGCAATTACTTGTTGTTTTATATTATTTCTAAGCACTAACCTATTAACCTAGTGCCTAGTGCCAGTTGCTGTTTTCGACGTGTTTTTGGCTTTCAGGAATACTATACCAAACGAACTCCAAATACCCTGAAACTTTTTGATGATTTTTTCTGGACCAAAATAAGACCTTGAAGCTTCGGAGGAAGACCGGTGGGCATAGGAGGTGCCCCCAAGCCAGCAGGGCGCGCCCAGGGGGGCGGACGTGTTGGAAATATGCCCTAGAGGCAATAATAAATTGGTTATTATTATATTTCCTTGTTCATGATAATGGTTTATTATCCATGCTATAATTGTATTGATTGGAAACTCAAATACATGTGTGGATACATAGACAACACTGTGTCCCTAGTATGCCTCTAATGAACTAGCTCGTTGATCAAAGATGGTCAAGGTTTCCTAGCCATAGACATGGGATGTCATTTGATAACGGGATCACATCATTAGGAGAATGATGTGATGGACAAGACCCAAACTATGAACATAGCATCTGATCGTGCCAGTTTATTGCTATTGTTTTTTGCATGTCAAGTATCTGTTCCTATGACCATGAGATCATGCAACTCATTGACACCGGAGGAATACCTTGTGTGTATCAAACGTCGCAACGTAAATGGGTGACTATAAAGATGCTCTACAGGTATCTCCGAGGGTGTCTGTTGAGTGGGCATGGATCAAGACTGGGATTTGTTATTCCGTATGACGGAGAGGTATCTCAGGGCCCACTCGGTAATACAACATCACAACAAGCCTTGCAAGCAATGTGACTAAAGTGTTAGCCATGGGATCTTGTATTACGAAACGAGTAAAGAGACTTGCCGGTAACGAGATTGAACTAGGTATAGAGATACCGACGATCGAATCTCGGGCAAGTAACATACCGAAGAACAAAGGGAACAACATGCGGGATTAACTGAATCCTTGACATAGAGGTTCAACCGATAAAGATCTTCGTAGAATATGTAGGAACCAATATGGGCATCCAGGTCCCGCTATTGGTTATTGACCGTAGAGGTGTCTCGGTCATGTCTACATAGTTCTCGAACCCGCAGGGTCTGCACACTTAAGGTTCGGTGACGTTTCTGTAGTATAGAGTTATGTATGGTGGTGACCGAAGGTTGTTCGGAGTCCCGGATGAGATCCCGGACGTCACGAGGAGCTCCGGAATGGTCCGGAGGTAAAGATTGATATATAGGAAGTCCCGTTTTGGTCACCGGAAAAGTTTCGGATATTTCGGTAGTTCCCCGGTAGTGCCGGGAGGGGTACCGGGGACCATCGGGAGGGGTATTTCGACCCAAGGGGCCCCATGGGCTGTGGGAGGAGTCAAGCCAGCCCTTAGTGGGCTGGCCAAGCCCCCCACTAAGGCCCATGCGGCTGGAGGTGGAAAAAACCCAAAGGGGGAAAGGTGGAAAGAGTTTCCAAGTGGAGAGGAGGAATCCTACTCCTAATAGGATTGGAGTAGGACTCCTCCACCTCCAATTTCGGCCAGCCCTTGAGGGTTTGAGGCTGCCTCCTCCCCTCCCTCCCTCCTGTATATACTAGAGGATTTAGAGGAGAAAAATAACCCTAATTGCCACGTGCTTCCTCTACTTCATCTAGATCGTTTTCTCCTCTAGTCTAGTTCGGCGGTGCTTAGGCGAAGCCCTGCCGGAATAGTTCCACCACCATTGCCGCCATGCCATCGCGCTACCGGAGAACTCATCTACCTCTCCGCTCCATCTTGCTGGATCAAGAAGGCAGAGATCGTCATCGAGCTGTACGTGTGCGGAACGCGGAGGTGCCGTCCGTTCGGCGCTAGATCGGAAGGACCGTGATCAGGATCGCGAGACGATTCGTGATTTGATCGCGGGACGGATCGTGATGGGATCGCGAGACGGATCGTGATTGGATCGCGAGATGGATCGTGATGGGATCGCGGGATGCTCGGCGATTTGGATCGCGAGGACATTCGACTACATCAACCGCGTTTCTTAACGCTTCCCGCTTAGCGATCTACAAGGGTATGTAGATCCACTCTCCCTCTCGTAGATGCTCATCACCATGGATAGATCTTGCGTGTGCGTAGGAAATTTTTTGTTTCCCATGCAACGTTCCCCAACAGGACGTGCCCTGATGGCTTGGGTCCACCTCCCCGTCTCTTTGGCATTGTCTTTGGCTTATAAATTCACATTATTCCCAAAAACCCTAGGGAGCCTCCCAAAACAGTTTTTCCGCCACCACAAGTCTTTCTTCCGCCGTGTTCCCATCTGGAGCCCTGTTTCGATGCCCTTGCCGGAGGGGGGTCTATTAAGGAGGGCCTCTACATCAACCTTGCTACTCCCATGGTGATGTGTGAGTAGTTCATCGCAGACCTATGGATCCATACTTAGTACCTAGATGGCTATCTCTCTCTCTATGTTCTTCATTCCCAAGATCACCGCGATTCCCGCGGTGATCTATCTTGTGTAATCAATCTTTGCGGTGTGTATGTTGGGATTCTATGAATAGTGGGTTTATATTCAGATTATTGATGACAAGATATTGAATACTTGTTAGTATTTTATTTGCATGATTGTTATAGCTTCGTAATGCTCTCCGATCTATTGGTTTGGTTTGGTCGCCTAGATTGGTTTATCTTCAAGTGGGAATGGTGCGTTTTAGTGGGTTTAATATTGCGGTGCTCAATCCCTGTGATAGAGGGGGGCATGACACATATTGTATTTCTGCCACTAAGGGTAAAACGATGGGGGTTATTCATATTGATTGGATTTACTTTGTCTACATCATGTCATCTTCCTCCAAGCATTACTCCGTTTTTACTTAATACTCTGGATGCATGTTGGATAGCGGCGATGGGTGGAGTAATAGTAGTAGATGTAGGCAGGAGTCAGTCTACTTGTTTATGGATGTGATGGCTATATACGTGATCATTACCGTGAATAAATATTGCATAACTATACGCTTTTCTATCAATTGCCCAACAATAATTTGTTTACCCACTATATGCCTTCTTCGAGAGAGAAGCCTCTAGCGAACACTATGGCCCCCGGGTCTCCTCACAATTATATTTACAAAAACTCTAAATACCATGTTGCCATTATTTACTTTCTTTTTATTTACTATTTATATTTATCAAATTATCTATCTATCACTACTTATCGCTTCCAAGTAACGAGTTCAAGGGGATTGACAACCCTCTTGCCCGTGTTGGGTGCAAGTGTTTGCTCTTTTGTGCATAGGCGCTGAAGACGGGAATTTGCGTGGTTCTCCAATTGGTTCGATAACCTTGGTTCTCACTGAGGGAAATACTTACCTATGCTTTGTTGCATCATCCCCTGCTCTTTGTGGAAAAACCCAATGTAGTTTACAAGTATCATACAACGACATAGTGTTCCTCGTGATGTCGTCGTAGTACCTGGACGGGGCAACCATGTCAAAGCCCATACACTCCGGCACCTGGTCGCCGAGCGGGTGGACACCGCGACCATGCCGGTGCGGCCAACCATGCCTCGTTTCACCAAACTTTCTCACCTGGCTAGGGCAGCCACAACCCACAGTTGGTCCCTCGTCCCTGTCGCCGGCGACGTGCCCGGCGGGACTCAGAGGCTGAACTATGAAGACACGGGACGTCGCTGCTCCGGGAGGTCACACTACCGAGAGGGGAGTGTGCTAGAGCAGATGACCTACATGAGTGGAAACGCAGGGTTGTTGGGGTGCACTTATACGTCTCCAACGTATCTATAATTTTTGATTGTTCCATGCTATTATATTATCTGTTTTGGATGTTTTATATGCATTAATATGCTATTTTATATTATTTTTGGGACTAACCTGTTAACCTAGTGACCAGTGCCAGTTTCTGTTTTTTCCTTGTTTTTGAGTATTGCAGATAAGGAATATCAAACGGAGTCCAAACGGAATAAAATCTTCGGGATAATTTTTCTTGGACCAGAAGAAACCTACCAGACTTGGAGACGAAGGCAGGAGACCTGCCGTGAGGTCACAAGCCTGCAGGGCGCGCCCTAGGGGGGCGCGCCCCCCTGGCTTGTGGCCCCATGGCAAATCTCCTAACCCTATTCTTTGGCCTATAAATTCCCAAATATTCCCCCAATACCAGAACGAGCCATGAAAATACTTTTCCGCTGCCGCAAGCCTCTGTTCCCGTGAGATCCCATCTGGAGGCCTTTTCCGGTAATCTGCCAGAGGGGAATTTGATCACGGAGGGCATCTACATCAATACCATTGCCCCTCCGATGACGCGTGAGTAGTCCACCACAGACCTTCGGGTCCATAGCTAGTAGCTAGATGGCTTCTTCTCTCTCTATGATCTTCAATACCATGTTCTCCATGATCTTCATGGAGATCTATCCGATGTAATACTCTTTTGCGGTGTGTTTGTCGAGATCCGATGAATTGTGGGTTTATGATGAGATTATCTATGAATATTATTTGAGTCTTTTCTGAATTCTTATATGCATGATTTCATATCTTTGCAAGTCTCTTCGAGTTATTGGTTTGGTTTGGCCAACTAGATTGGTAATTCTTGCAATGGGAGAAGTGCTTAGTTTTGGGTTCAATCTTGCGGTGTCCTCACCCAGTGACAAAGTAGGGGTAGCGAGGCACGTATTTGTACTGTTGCCATCAAGGATAAAAAGATGGGGTTTTCATCATATTGCTTGACTTTATCCCTCTACATCATGTCATCTTACCTAATGCGTTACTCTGTTCTTCATGAACTTAATACTCTAGATGCTGGCAGCAGTCGGCCGATGTGTGGAGTAATAGTAGTAGATGCAGAATCGTTTCGGTCTACTTGACATGGACGTGATGCCTATATGCATAATCATTGCCTTGGATATCGTCATAACTATGCACTTTTCTATCAATTGCTCGACAGTAATTTGTTCACCCACCGTAATAATTGCCTTCAAGAGAGAAGCCTCTAGTGCAACCTATGGCCCCCGAGTCTATTTTCCATATTATATTTTCAGATCTATTTACCGTTTTACTTTTCGTTTTAGTATTCTTTCCCATCTATCTCTATTGGATGTCATCCTTGCAAGTAACCGTGAAGGGATTGACAACCCCTTTATAGCGTTGGGTGCAAGTGTTTGATTATTTGTGTAGGTGCATCTATTGGTGACTTCCTTGTGTCTCCTAATGGATTGATACCTTGGTTCTCAACAACTGAGGGAAATACTTATCTACTCTGCTGCATCACCCATTCCTCTTCAAGGGAAAACCAATGCAAGCTCAAGAAGTAGCATGCACCGAGATGTGATCCTCCCACCCGTTGCGTGCCGCCGCTCCTCCTTCTCTGTCCTCCTTATCACCCCCTCAACAATTCCACATCAACGAAGATTTGAAGGAATGCCGATGCGATGTGGAGGTGCTGGGCAAGATTTATAGGTGTCGGGGAAGGTAAAGCAATTGATCTTGTCTCTTTGAATGCCCACAATTGATCGTATCTCTTTGGATGCATGCATCAGTTCCAAAACATGAGCCATCATATAGCAAGACCGAGAGTTATGGGCATGCATCAGTATAAAAACATGAACCGTCAAGGTGGGAATTAAAGTAGGAGTTGGAGAAGTGGAAGTGGAACGGGAAGGCGCACTGCACGATCTGGCGGATGTGTTGTTTTAAATGATCTGGCGTCTAGTGATGATAATGTGACATGCATCACGACATGGAAATTTTGTATGATGTGGCATTTATGATGATGTGGACATTTTGCATGTAGAGAGAATTGGGACCAACTTCTTAAGAATGTAAGATTCCATAAAAAAATCCTCGTGAATTTTTAGGTCATTCGGAGTCCAGAAGAATTTCAGCCTTTTCCATGGCTTTCGGGTCTAGAATTCCAGTTTCTGGCAATTTCCCTCTTTGTGTTGGATAATGCAAATTAAGAGAGAAAAGGCATTATAACTATATCATAGAAAGGAATAATGAGCAAGAATAATATAAATATTAATAAGAAATCATGATGCAAAATTGACGTATCAACTCCCCCAAGCTTGGACCTCGCTTGTCCTAAAGTGAAAGCCGGACTCGATAATAATGACCACATAATTAGAGAGAGAGGTGTCAATAAAAATAAAATACAAACATGTGAGCATCATGAATATTAACACATCAGCAAGCTTTCATCATATAGCTTCTGATAAACAAGTAACAATCTATCCACAAACATTGAAGTATGGAACATAAACTTTATTGACAACCAACAAAATATGTTCTTAGTCATTGAGACAATCACAATTCATCATATTTCAGAGAAGATTCTATGTAAGAGCTTTCATTTTAGAAATTTCATATACTCAACTATCATTTAGTCTTTTATGATTGTTGACACTCAATGCATATTTTTGGAGCAAACATTTCTGTCAGACACATAGGAAGATAGTGGCTTTGTTGTTTTCGCCACCCAACTTATTTACCTCAAGGATAACGTCAATAATAATGACTCGTGATCATCTACATCCAACTGGATATGTGCATGGGTCTTTCCCCAACACATGATACTTGCCACTAAAGAGTTAATAAGATGGAATAGAGATGGATATTATTGACTCTTGCATAAAAGTAAATACCAAAAATTAAAAGATAAGCCCTTCGCAGAGGGAAGCAGAGGTTGTAATGCACTTTTTATTTTTGGATGTGCAAACTCTTAATGGAATGGAACGTCACTTTATATTGCCCCTTGTGATAGAAACCTTTATTATGCCACTTTTATTTCTTTGCCATCACAAGATCATACAAAGTTTATTTTCCCTTATAATAAAAGATCATACATATTTAGGAGCAAGTTTTATTGCTTTATGCACCGATCACAACTTACTTGAAGGATCTTGTCGAAATTGGGGCTCTGTGGACGCAAAGAGGTTCGAACTCTGGGGTGCGCTGGTTCTCTTGCCCTACTCTGTCTCACAACCTCACGGCGACTCTCCTGCATGCTCGGGCTAAGGAAGAAGAATAGAGGACACGGCAGTTTACCTAGGTTCTGGTGACCTCACGATGTAAAACCCTACTCCTGGTTGTCTGGATTGCTGGAGGATGAAAGTGAGTACAAAGGCGGGTTCTGGATAACCAGGGTCTCCCCTCTACGATGGCCGCCTATCCTTTCTTATACTGGCCCTGGTCCTCTTCCCCCGAAAACAAAAAGCGAGAAGGGTTGCCACAATGGCCAGTTTGAAGGGGGACATGACTGTAGCCTATCCTGACAAAAGTAGTCTCTGCCTGCAAAAAGCATCATGCCGTGACGCACTGGTGGGCTCGGGGATGACCTCCGTCCTGGCGAGCCCCCCGCCCTGGTCTTCTCGCACCAAAAAGGAAAACTTTGGGGGTTACTTTGGGAGTGGGCTAGATGGCCCCACTCCCTTAGCATAGAAGAGGAAATTCTCCTCATCTGTGCGTGATGGCATGACTTCTGGCACTGCCTGGCGCGGTCCGGGTCGCCCACGTGAAGGTGCAGGGGCAGCCTCAGGAAGCGGTCTCGTGAGGGGGGCTTCACGAGGCTTTTGACGATGCTTGCTAATGCGCGCTTCGTGGGGCGGGGGCCCTCGCGAGGGTCTTGCTCACGAGGCCTAATGGTGGGCCGTGTTGGGCCCATGGCATGCGACGTGTCTTGGGCCGCAGGCAGACGGGCCTGGGTACCCCCAGTCCCACGGGCCCAAAAGTAGCCCCCGGGGCCCGCAGCGTGCATGATTCCACCGGTTGGAGGGTCGAAACGGTGCGGGCCCCAATCGCCTACGGGTTAGGCGCGACGCGTGGTGCACGACTGATCGTGGGACACTCCCACTTCCCCACAACGCCTCGACAACCGTCCAGGCTAACATAAGGCCTGCGCGTGATGTGGAGCCATGATACGTCCCCAACGTATCTATAATTTTTTATTGTTCCATGCTGACATATTATCATTCTAGGATACTTGTTGGGTATTGATTTACCAATTTATATTATTTTTGAGCACTAACCTATTGACCCAGTGCCCAGTGCCAGTTCCTGTTTTCTTCATGTTTTTGCCTTTTCAGAATTACCATACCAAACGGAGTCCAATTACCACGAAACCTTTTGGTGATTTTTTCTAGAACAATACAAGACCTAGAAGCTTCGGAGGAGGGCCACGAGGTGCACCAAGGGCCCACCACACATCCACCCGCCGTCCTAGGGGGGCACAACCAGATATGTGGTGGCCCCCTAGAGCGTCTCCCGACGTCGTCCTTTGTCCTATAAATTTGCATCTACCCTAAAAGCACCAGAAGCGCTCTCCAAACAATTTTTTCCGCCGCCGCAAGTCTCTGTTTCGACGGGAGGCCATCTACACCTCCGTTCCGGCACCCTACTGGAGGGGAGATCGATCACGAAGGGCCTATTCATCAACCTTGCTACCCTCACCATGATGTGTGAGTAGTTCACCACAGACCTACGGGTCCGTAAGTAGTACCTAGATTGCAATCTCTCTCTCTCTCTCTCGATCTTCAATACAATGTTCATCGCATCTTTGCCTTGATCTATCCGATGTAATCCCTTTGTATGGTGTGTTTGTTGGGATCCGATGAATTGTGAGTTTATGTTCAGATTATTTATGAAAAGTATTTGAGTCAAATTTGATTACTATGATTCTTATTTGCATGATCATCATAGCTTCGTAATGCTCTCCGATATATTGAGATAGTTTGGCCAACTAGATTGATATTTCTTCAGTGGGAGTGGTGCATTGTAGTAGGTTCAACCTGACAAGTTTCTATATCCCAGTGACAGAAGGGGACAAGTTGCGTCTTTGTGTTGTTGCTACTAAGGATAAAACGATGGGGTTTATTCAGATTAGTTGAGTTTACTTTGTCTACATCATGTCATCGTTCTCCAAGCAGTACTCTGTTTGTCATGAAGTTAATACATAGAGAGGCAAGCATAGAAGCGCTCTTGAAGTGGAGTAATAGTAGTAGGTGCAGGCAGGAGTCGCCCTATTTGCTTATGGACATGATGCATATATACACATGATCATTGACGTGAACATCGCATAATTATTCACTTTTCTATCAATTGCGCAGTAATTTGTTTATCCACCGTATGCTTTGCTTATGAGAGATGCCACTAGAGAACTCTACGGCCCCTAGGTCTATTCACTTATAAATTCAAAAACGCTATCATTACCTTGCTATTATTTATTACCTTCTATTTTAGTTTGCACTTTACTATTATCTACAACTATCTACAAAACTCACTTGCTTGCAAATAAGGAGATCAAGGGGATTGACAACCCTCTTGCCGGCCTTGGGTGCAAGTCGTTTGTTCTTTTGTGTGCAGCCGCTGAAGACGGTTGAGGATTGGTATTCCTATTGGTTCGATAAACCTTGGTTTCATAACTGAAGGAAATACTTACCCACTTTGTGCTGCCATTACCCGTTCCTCTTCACGGAAAACCCAATGCAGATCACGAGTATCCAGCCATCATTGCTCTCCCTTGCATTGCACCTGTCTAACGAAGGCGAGGGGGCGCAGACCGGCCACCCGCCGGATGCTACATACAGGCGAGAGGAGTGGTCCCTCAGCTCATCTTCCCCGCTCTTTCTCTTCATTCTCGCATGTCGTTGCAGAGGCGATGGCACCCGTGAAGAGGTTTTCCGCCACTCAGAAGGGAAAAGCAGCGACGAAAGAAGCGGGAGTGTCAAAACCGGCAAGGCGGTGAGGCCTCCCTCGTTCATCCGCCACCACGCCTCGGATGCCTTCCAGAGAGCGCAAGCGTCCTCCCCTGGCGACTCATGCCAGCTCAGGCAGCCGTGGAGGAAGCTCGGCCCGCGGACGCAGGCGCAGGGGGCGAGGTGACCGCAGGCGTGGTAGGAAGAATGGCGCAGCCGCCCTGGCCGCGCAATGCGGCCCGCGAGTTCATCGTGGGGATGGATAGCCAACCCCGCACTTGGCTCCGGTTCCCGGACTCCTTCACAGAGGAAATGGCGTAGCCCGCACCCCTGGGCATGTGGCTGTGGCCAGACGGTTGTTGCAACGGGTCTTCTTGGGTGGCGACAGAGTTCACTCCCCCCCTTCATGTTCTCGAAGCGGGGATGGAAGTCATTCGCCCTTGCTCGCAGCTTGAAGGAGGGGCATGTCCTCCACTTCAAGTTCGACGGGGCCGCCACACTCTTCGTGAAGATCTTCGGGGAAGCCGGAGACCGCCTGGACTACTGCATGGAGAGCGACAGCAGCGGTGGTTGCAACTCTTTCAGCGATGACGGGAGCAGCTCTTCCTCTGGGGGAAGCGAAAGCGACGACGACTCCAATGACTCCCCGGGCATGCGCGTCAAGGAAGAAGACTGTGACTAGGCGCGAGCGGCGCCAGAGTCGGAGTCCTGGAGGCAGCACTGCCCGAGCTCGGCCCTTCTTCTTTTGTGTTTTTGTTTCTGCAGTGAACCATGCTGACCCAGTAGGGGCGTGTAAGAAGGATTATGGCCCTTGCGCCTTAAGTTCAATGCCCCTTCTGGTAAAAAATGAGTTCGTTCTTAGCGATTCTCATTAGGCTTTTCCCCTTCTCCGCAATCTCCTTAACGCGCTGCGTCGCCAGGACCCAGCCCTCAAGTTGGACTCAGTCGTCGCTGGGATGTCAAGTCGCAATGCCTGGGACAAACTAGGAGGCGAGTGGCCCGAAGTTTGGTAAAAGCACCCGAGGTGCGATGGTCAGGAGGTACCCCTGGAAGCGCAAGCGGCTCACGCGGGAGGAGAGGCTTCTGCCTCTCGGGGCACGTCGTGAGGCTGCGACGACCTTCGAGAGGTTCACGTGGCGTGAGGGCGCGTGTTTCCGGTATCCTCCTTCCACCCCGTGCAAGCCCCCGCGAGGGGCGCGTGAAAGATCGCTGCCCTTTGCAACCAATGCCTTTGCAGTCTGAACCATGTGTCCACTCCTGAGGTCCCCTCGCGGAGTTCTCCCCTTTTTCCTTGCTGGCTCATGTGCCCTGCGTCGTCGGGACCCAACCCCCGAGCAAGCCTCAGCCATCGATGGTATGTTATGTCGCGATATTTGGACAAAGCTAGGATGTGAGTAGCTCTGGGAGCTAGTGAAGGATCCTGACGCGCGATTCTCAAGGTCCCCCCTTCGACACGCGAGCGGCCCGTGCGAGGGAAAATGCTGGCAATGCCGAGGATTCCCCGGGGGGTTCTCATACTTAGCTCTCTGCAACGCCGATAGGTTTTTACTTGCCGGACACGCCTTGTGAGACCCCTCGAGCGATCCGCCCCAAGGAGAAAAACCGCACGCAAGATGCTTCATTTCGAATGATGCACGCTCGCTGGTTTGCACTTGGGTGTCACATGAGGAGACCAGACATTACGGGCCTTGGTGGGGTGACGTGCGCAGGAGCAGGCCTGAGAGCCAGGGCCCCTTGGGTTTTTCAGTGCTGACAGGACGGACCCGAGCACAGGCACCGTGTCCAGCCCCCTCTCACATGAGGCCCAATGGGGTCTGGCGGGTGCGTGCCGCGGGAGAAGGCCGGCGGCTGCCGTGCCAGGCATGAATCATCCTGAGGTCGACGTGGCCCGTGGTGGCGCTCTCAGTTGACTTCTCCGCTAGCGTGGAGCATGTGGCTTCCACTTGGGCATGGGCATGATCATAGTTTGATCATTCCGCCAGCATGGAGCATGGGGCTTCCACTGGGGCGTGGGCATGGTCGCGATTCAATCGTTCCACCAACGCAGAGCATGGGGCTTCCACTGGGGCGTGGGCATGGTGACGATTCGACCGTTCCGCCAGCGCGGAGCATGGGGCTTCCACTTGGGCATGGGCATGGTCGCGATTCGACCATTCTGCCAGCACGAAGCATGGGGATTCCACTTGGGAATGGGCAGGAGTCCTCCCGAGGCCAAGGGGTGGTGCACCGGGAGGCTCCGGGGCATGTACAGCCCCACCTCATTCTTACGTGAGAGGGTCATGGGTAGAACTCGCGGAGGTGTCACCCCACGAGGGCTCCCGCCTCGCAAGCCGCACAGTCAGGCGCTCTGGGCACATGGCTCGGGAGCTCCTCCCATGGTCTTCGGGCGGTTTGTGCCTAGCCCTTGACGCGACTGCGTGCACATGTACGTCGTGACATGGGGGCAGCATGCGTCGGACTACCGCCGATGCATGGCACCCGAGGTGATGAAACACCAAGCTAGCAGCCATACAAATTGGGCCGGTGATACGTCCATTTTACATCATGTTTTCCTACTGTTATTTATAATGTTTTTATGCATAATAATGCTTTATGGAGTAATTCTAATGCCTTCTCTCTCATAATATGCAAGGTTTACACAAAGAGGGACAATGTCGGCAGCTGGAATTCTGGACCTGAAAAAGAATATCAGAGATACATATTCTGCACATCTTCAAAAAAGATGAAACTTCACAGAGAATTATTGTGGAATATATAAAAACTAATGGAGCAAATAACCATCGGAGGGGGGCCACCTCATGCCCACAACACACTAGGGCGCGCCAGGCCCCCAGGCGCGGCCTGGTGGGTTGTGGGTAGCCCAGCCCACCTTCGGTGCCCATCTTCTGGTACACAAGGTGTTTTGACCTAGAAAAATCAAGAGGGGACTGTCGGGATGGGACGCCGCTGTCTCAAGCCGGAACTTGGGCAGGAGCACTTTTGCCCTCCAGCGGAACGATTCCACCGGGGGAACTTCCCTCCCGGAGGGGGAAATCGAAGCCAACATCATCACCAACAACCCTCTCATCTTTGGGAGGCCAATCTTCATCAACATCTTCAACAACACCATCTCCTCTCAAACCCTAGTTCATCTCTTGTGTTCAATCTTTGTGCCTAAGTGAATGCATTGTGGAGTAGTTATTAGATGGGTTGCCTTAGTGGTGTCATGTAAACGCCGACTACATGACACTTCACCATCTTTGTGCCTAAGTGAATGCATTGTGGAGTAGTTATTAGATGGGTTGCTAGAGTGACAGAAGCTTAAACCCTAGTTTATGCGCTATTTCGTAAGGGGCTAATTTGTATCCAAATGTTTAATACTATGGTTAGATTTTATCTTAATACTTTTCTCGTAGTTGCAGATGCTTGCAAGGGGGTTAATCATAAGTGGTAGGTGTCGGATTTCGGGCTTCGCAAAACCCTTAAGATTCGAACACAGGGGCGTGTGCGAAGATCCCCGGTAGCTTCACCCAACCTAGCTCGCTACTCGATGAACACAACAACAAACTGGCTCGAAGACGAGGAAGACGATGAACACAATAGTTTACCCAGGTTCGGGTCGCTGCGAAGCGTAATACCCTACTCCTTCTTTTGGGTGGATTTCCTCTCGAGGAGGTGAGGTGGATGAACAAGTACAGTGTTTTGGGGCCTCCTGAGGCTCGGTGGTCGAAGAGTGATGGAGTTGGTGGATCCGGGGGTCCGTCTCGCTATGGTGCAGCCTACCCTCTATATATAGCGCCAGCCCGGGTCCTCTTCCCTTATCGTAATGGTGGGAAGGGATCCCACAATGACCAATTTTGAAGGGGGACAGGGGTTCGTGCTCGCCCTGCCCAAAGGCGGTCTTCGCCTGCAAAGTGACTGTCGATGGCGCAGGGACAGGCTCAGCGATGACGTCCGTCCTGCGGAGCTAGTGGTTGCGGTCTCCTTGAACCGGAATGGAAACCTTTGGGGGTGCTTTGGGAACCTGCGTACGTCCTTGCTCCCTTTGCACCAAAGGGGAAACTGTCCCGCCTGGCGCTCTGGTGCTCGCTTGTCCTTGTGTGCGTCACCTTTGACTCCCGAGGCCGGGCCTTGCATGGAGATCTCCGCCGCTCCGGAGGGGGCCTGAGGAGGCCCGTCCCTTGCCGGCCTTGATGCTATTCCTCCTCGCGAGGCTTGGACCCTCGCGAGGGCCTTGTCCTGAGTGGGGCCACGCCAGGCCGCGTTTGGTCGATGAAGTGGGCCACATCCTGGGCCGCAGGTAGGCAGGTCTGGGTACCCCCGTTCCCAGAATGCCGACAGTAGGTTTGTTCAAGTAAGAACAGCACCTAAGCACCGGTCCACCCACATATTTAATTATCAAAGTAGTGAACGTGAATCAAACCAACATGATGAAAGTGACTAGATGAAATTCTCGTGTAATCTCTAGAAGCTTTGCTTACTATAAGAGACCGTTTTGGCATGTCCTTTGCCACAAAAGGATTGGGCTATCTTGCTGCACTTTATTTACCGTTACCGTTACTTGCTCGTTTCCAATTTTCTTGCTATCAAACTACCTGTTACCTATAATTTCAGTGCTTGCAGAAATTACCTTACTGAAAACCGCTTGTCATTTCTTTCTGATCCTCGTTGGTTCGACACTCTTACTTATTGAATGGACTACAATTGACCCCCAACACTTGTGGGTCATCGAGACTCTTTTCTGGCGCCGTTTCCGAGGAGTGAAGCACTCTTGGTAAGTGGAAATCGGTAAGGAAAAATTTATACTACGTGCTGAAATTTACCATCACTTGCTACTATGGAAAGCAATCCTTTGAGGGGTTTGTTAGGGGTATCTTCACCTCGACCGGAAACACAATTAGTTGCCCCTCAACCTACTACACCTACTGAAAACATTGGTTATGAAATTCCTTCGGGTATGATAGAACAACTGCTACCTAATCCTTATGCAGGAGACGGAACTGAACATCCTGATATGCACCTAATACATGTGGATGAAAGTTGTGGGTTATTTAAGCTTGTAGGTTTATTCGGAGATAAAGTTAAGAAGAAGGTTTCCCTTTATCTTTGAATGGAAAATCATTGACATCGTATAGGCTATGTGATGATATTGGATCATGGAACTGGAATCCATTGAAATTGGAATTCCACCAAAAGTTTTATCCTATGCATCTAGTTCATCGTAATCGGAATTATATATATAATTTATGGCCTCCGAATGGGAACACATTGCTCTAGCTTGGGGGAGGCTTAAGTCAATGTTATATTCATGCCCCAATCATGATCTCTCGAGAGAAATTATCATTCAAAAATTTATGCTCGGCTTTCTCATAATGATCGGTCCATGCTCGATACTTCTTGTACTGGTTCTTTTATGAAGAAGACTATTGAATTCAAGTGGGATCTCTTGGAAAGAATTAAACAAAACTCTGAAGATTGGGAACTCGACGAAGGTAATGAGTCAGGTATTAAGCTTAAGTTTGATTGTGTTTAATCTTTTATGAATACTGATGCTTTTCACAAGTTTAGCACTAAATATGGACTTGACTCTGAGATAGTACCCTCCTTTCGTGAATCATTTGCTACTCATGTTGATCTCCCTAAGGAGAAGTGGCTTAAATATCATCCCCCTGTTAAAGAAGAAATTAAAGAACGAGTAAAAGCTAAAGATGAAACCATCATTTACAATGTTGATCTAGTTGTGCCTACTGCTTATATTGAAAAACCACCTTTCCATGTTAGGATAAAGGAACATGATAAGGTATCAATTGTGGTTTGCAAAATTAATATTAAAGCACCTAAGCCATCTGAACAAATTAAAGTAGAACCTAGTGTTGCTATGGTTAAGGATCTCTTGGTAGAAAATATTGATGGGCATGTTATTTACTTCTGTGATGAAGCTGCTAGAATTGCCAAACCCGATGAAAAAGATAAACATAGACCCGTAGTTGGCATGCTTGTTGTCTCAGTTAAAATAGGAGATCATTGCTATCATGGTTTATGTGATATGGGTGCTAGTGTGAGTGCTATTCCTTTTACCTTATACCAAGAAATTATGAATGAAATAGCACCTGCTGAAATAGAAGACATTTATGTTACTATTAAACTTGCTAATAGAGACACCATCACACCACTTGGGATTGTTAGAGATGTTGAAGTCTTGTGTGAGAAAATAGAATACCGTACTGATTTTCTAGTTCTTGGTTCCCTACAAGATGACTTTTGTCCCATTATCTTTGGTAGACCTTTCTTGAACACTGTTAATGCTAAGATAGATTGCAAGAGAGAAACCGTCGGTGTAAATTTTGGTGATGTGTCTCATGAATTTAACTTTTCAAAATTTAGTAGACAACCTTGCAATAGAGAATTATCTAGTAAGGATGAAATAATTGGTCTTGCTTCTATTGCCGTTCCTCCTACTGATCCACTAGTACAATATTTGCTAGACCATGAAAATGATATGCACTTGTGTGAAAGAAATGAAATAGATAAAATTTTCTTTGAACAACAACCTCTTCTAAAACACAATTTGCGTATTGAAACTCTAGGTGGTCCTCCTCCACCTAAAGGTGATCCTGTGTTTGAATTAAAACAATTGCCTGGCACTTTGAAGTATGCTTATCTTGATGAGAAAAAGATATATCCTGTTATTATTAGTGCTAACCTTTCAGAACATGAAGAAGAAAGATTATTAAAAATTCTGAGGAAGCACCGGGCTGCTATTGGATATACTCTTGATGATCTTAAGGGCATTAGTCCCACTCTATGTCAGCACAAGATCAATATGGAACCTGATGCTAAACTCGTTGTTGATCACCAACGACGATTGAATCCTAAGATGAAAGAAGTGGTAAGAACTGAAATATTAATGCTTCTGGAAGCAGGTATAATTTATCCTATAGCTGATAGTAGATGGGTAAGTCCCGTTCATTGTGTCCCTAAGAAGGGAGGCATTACTATTGTTCCTAATGAAGAATGAACTTATCCCACAGAGAATTGTCACCGGCTATAGAATGGTAATTGATTTTAGAAAATTAAATAAATCTATTAGAAAAGATCATTAGCCTCTGCCTTTCGTTGATTAAATGCTTGAAAGATTATCTAAGCAAGCACACTTTTGTTTTCTGGATGGATATTCTGGTTTCTCTCAAATACCTGTATCACAACCTGATCAAGAGAAAACCACCTTTACTTGTCCTTTTGGAACCTATGCTTATAGACGTATGCCTTTTGGTTTATGTAATGCACCTGCTACCTTTCAAAGATGTATGACTACTATATTCTCTGATTTTTGTGAAAATATTGTGGTGGTTTTCATGGATGATTTTTTCGTTTACGGAACTTCTTTTGATGATTGCTTAAGCAACCTTGATTGAGTTTTGCAGAGATGTGAACAAACTAATCTCGCCTTGAATTGGGAGAAGTGGCACTTTATGGTTAATGAAGGTATTGTCTTGGGGCATAAAATCTCTGAACGAGGTATTGAGGTGGATCAAGCTAAAGTTGATGCAATTGAGAAAATTCCATGTCCTAAAGATATTAAAGGTATTCGGAGTTTCCTTAGTCATGCTGATTTCTATAGGAGGTTTATTAAAGACTTCTCTAAAATTTCAAGGCCTCTTACTAATCTTTTACAAAAGGATATTCCATTTGTTTTTGATGATGATTGTGTTGAAGCCTTCGAAACACTTAAGAAAGCCTTAACTTCTGCACCTATTATTCAACCACCTGATTGGAACTTGCCTTTTGAAATTATGTGTGATGCTAATGATTAAGTTGTTGGTGTTATTCTAGGACAAAGAGTTGATAAGAAATTAAATGTTATCCATTATGCTTGCAAAACTCTAGACAGTGCCCAAAGAAATTATGCTACTACTGAAAACGAATTTTTAGCAGTTGTGTTTGCTAGTGATAAATTTAGATCTTACATCGTTGATTCCAAAGTAATTTTTCACCCTCATCTTGCTGCTGTAAAATATCTTATGGAAAAGAAAGATGCTAAACCTAGACTCATTAGGTGGGTTCTCTTGCTTCAAGAATTTGACTTACATATCACTGATAGGAAAGGAGCTGAGAACCCCGTAGCTGATAACTTGTCTAGGATTGAAAATATTCTTGATGACCCACTACCTATTGATGATAGTTTTCCCGGTGAACAGTTAGCTGCAATAAATGTTTCTCAAAACACCCCTTGGTATGCTGATTATGCTAACTACATTGTTGCTAAATATAGACCACCTAGTTTGACATACCAACAAAATAAAAAAATCTTCTATGATTTAAGACATTACTTTTGGGATGACCCACATCTTTATAAAGAAGGGGTAGATGGTATTATTAGACGTCGTGTACCTGAGCATGAACAGGAATAAATCCTACGGAAATGTCATTCCGAAGGCTATGGAGGACATCCTGCAGGACATAGAACTGCTCACAAGGTATTGCAATCTGGTTTTTATTGGCCTACTCTCTTCAAGGATGCCCGTAAGTTTGTATTGTCTTGCGATGAATGTTAGAGAATTGGTAATGTCGGTAAGCGTCAGGAAATGCCTATGAATTATTCACTAGTTGTTAAACCATTTGATGTTTGGGGTTTTGTCTATATGGGACTTTTTCCTTCCTCTAATGGACATACTCATATTTTGGTTGATGTTGATTATGTTATTAAGTGGGTAGAAGCTATTCCAACTAGTAGTGTTGATCATAACACCTCCATTAAAATGCTTAAATAAGGTATTTTCCCGAGATTTGGAGTCCCTAGATATATAATGACTGATGATGGTTCACACTTTATTCATGGTGCTTTCCGTAAAATGCTTGCTAAAATATGATGTTAACCATAGAATTGCATCACCCTATCATCCTCAATCTAGTGGTCAAGTTGAACTTAGCAATAGAGAAATAAAAATAATATTACAAAAAACTGTCAATAGGTCTCGAAAGAATTGGTCTAAGAAACTAGATGATGCACTTTGGGCCTATAGAACAGCTTATAAAAATCCTATGGTTTTGTCTCCATACAAAATGGTATATGGAAACGCTTGTCATTTACCTCTAGAGTTAGAACACAAAGCATTTTGGGCAATTAAAGAGCTCAACTATGACTTCAAACTTGCCGGTGAAAAGAGGTTATTTGATATTAGCTCATTAGATGAATGGAGAACCCAAGCTGATGAAAATGCCAAACTATTCAAAGAAAAAGTTAAAAGATGTCATGACAAAAGAATCCAAAATCGGGAATTCAAAATTGGAGAATATGTTATTTTGTACAACTCTCATTTTAGATTTTTTGTAGGAAAACTTCTTTCCAAATGGGAAGGGCCATATGTTATCGAAGAGGTTTATCGCTCAAGAGCTATCAAGATTAATAATGCCGAAGGAACTAACCCGAAGGTTGTCAATGGACAAAGAATTAAACACTATATCTCAGGTAACCCTTGTCGGATTTTGGGCTCCGCAAAACCCTCAAGGTTCGAGCACAGGGGCGTGTGCGAAGCTTCCCTGCGGCGTCGCCCTACTTAGCTCGCTACACGATGGTGACTGCGGCAAACTCGCACGATGACAAGAAGATGAACACGGTGGTTTACCCAGGTTCGGGCCGCTGCGAAGCGTAATACCCTACTCCTGCTTTGGTGGATTGCCTCTCGGGGAGGTGTGGTGGATGAACTAGTACAGTGGTTTCGAGCCTCGCGAGGGCGCTCGAGAGGTGTTCGTGGCTCTCTGCCTTGTCTTGGGTTTGTCCACCCCCCTACGGTGCAGCTTAGCCTCTATATGTAGCCGAGGCCCGGGTCCTCTTCCCTTATCACAATGGTGGGAAGGGATCCCACAACGGCCAAATTCGAAGGGGGACAGGAGTACATCCCCGCCCTGTCCAAAGGTGGTCTTCGCCTGCAAAGTAGCTGTCGATGATGCAGGGGTGGGCTCGGCGATGAAATCCATCCCGCGGGCCTCGTGGTCGTGGTCTTGTTGCACCAGAATGGAAACCTTTGGGGGATGCTTTGGGAACCCGCGTACGTCCTTGCTCCCTTTGCACTAAAGGCGAAACTGCACCGCCTGGCGCGCTGGCGCCCGCCTGTCCTTCCTTGCGTCACCCTTGACTCCTGAGGCCGGGTTCTGCATAGAGATCTCCGCCGCTCCAGAGGAGGCCTGAGGAGACCCACTCCTTGCTGGTCTTGATGCCGCTTCCCTCGCGAGGCTAGGGCCCTCGCGAGGGCCTTGTCTTGAGTTAAGCCGCGCCGGGCCGTGCTTGGTTGTCGAGGTGGGCCATATCCTGGGCTGCGGGCAGGCAGGTCTGGGTACCCCCATTCCCAGAACGCCGACAGTAGCCCCCGGGCCCAAGGCGTGCCCGAGTTGGCTTCTAGGCGAAGCCGTTGAAGGTGGCCCGAAGTGCCGCGGACCCCGAATGCTTGCGGGCCGGGACTGGCGCGCGTCGTGTGGTGGATGTGGTGCGCCTGGGCGGCGACGCCCCCGCTCTCCGAGGGCGTCAGGAACCGCCCCAAGTCAGACTGATGCGACACCCGTGTGCTGCGCTGGCCATCATTGCCCTTCCTTGAATGCTGCTGCTTCCTCGGGATTCCACTCCTCGGGCCATGCGGATGTGACCCAACAATCGGCAGGCGAGGCGACGCGGATGGGACTGCGCCGATAAAACCGCTCCTCGGCGCCCGAGTGGCACACGACGCCTCCCCTCCCACGACGCTCCGCGGCCGCAGTTACGCCTATAAATCCGCCCCGTCCCTGGCGGGGGTGGGGCATTGCAGTCTCGTAGTGTCTTCTTGCCTCCATCGTTCCACAGAAGGATCCTCTCCTCCTCCTTGCTCCTCCTCCCACATGGCGTCCGGAAGAAGTGCTGCAAGCGCGGGGAAGCGTGCGGCTCCGCCGGCCCCCTCGCCCTCTTCTGGAGGCAGCGGTGGGGAGCCCTCGGGGTCAACGCAAGCTCGCCGGTGTTGGGCCATGGTCGATGAGTGAGTACTCCGCCACCCCCCTCCTTCTTAGTCGAATCGTCTAGTGACCCTGGCATGAATCTTTCCTCCTTTCAGGGCGCCTGTGGCCAAGAAGCGCCGGCTCGACGAACTCCAGGAAGAAGTGGAGGCGCTGCGGGCCTAGCTGGCGACCGCCGAGGTCGCCTTCCAAGCCGCCCTCAGGGGCGAAGCGGAGGCCAGGGCAGAGCTGGCGTCCCTCCAGGCCCAGGTTCAAGAGGCGGCTGATGCCGTGCAGGCCGCCCAGGACGAGGCGGCGCATGCCAGGCTGCTGGAATCCCAGTGTGCCAAGCAGTACCTGCACATCGCCCACCGCGAGGCCGGCGTGGTGAGCCGGTTCGTCGGGGAAGCCCCCGCGCTGCTGTGCATGCGCGGGGACGGGGGCTATCTCGACTTCTTCCGGAAGGTGGTGGAGGCGCTGGAGACCGGCATCTCCTGCGTGAATGTGGACAACGAGTCCGACGTGCGCAACCTCCTCCAGCTCGCCATGATGCTTGTCTTCTCCAACCTGCGCCGCCACGCCCCGTAGCTCGACCTCCGGCGTGTCGGGGTGCGGGTGCCTGACGAGCTGGAGCGGCCCCACGTGGACTCCTTGGTGGAGCGGTTCGTCCAGGTGCCCGCCTCTGGTGGGGAGGATGATTCCGACGCCGAGGCGGCCGGCGGCGCGGGTGGCGACAACGACTCCTCCCTCTCAGCATCCCGTGTCTTCTTTTCCTGGTGCCTGTAATATTTTGAAGAAGAACTCAGGCCTAGTGGGTGTTAGTCTTTTGCGTACCACCTTTGTTTGCGTCCTTCCTCGTGTTAAATTGCCGGTTGCCTGCTTGCCATTGTCGTGGCTTAGTTTCCTCATGCGGGGCATGGCGTCGGTGCCGCCGCGGCCTGGCGACGGCAGCCGGCAGGGCCCTCTTGAGGTGTATCCTCCCGAGGTGCTGCTTGTGGCCACCACTCCCCCGGTTGGTGGCCTTGCTGCTCATCACGGCTGGATCCCTCCCCTCGTGCCGTTCTTCTTGGCGCCTCAGGCCCCAGGGTGCTTAGTGGCCGCGCGTGGCGCCCTGTAGTACTTAGCTTGTGGGGCGACGTCGATCTCGCACGTCGCGAGGCTCGGCCGGGTTGTCTGAATAGCCCGTGATTCCTCCTGGGACGCCCCTCCTTTGACTGTGGGACGGTTTCGGGGCCCTTTCGGCACTCTGTGTCTGCAGGCCCTAGTCCCGCACATTTCCCGACCACCGTAGTGTATGACCGGATCACCAAGGATGCAACTAGGAGGTTAGGCCTCAACACCCTTGATGCCGACCAGATCACCAAGGACAACATCAAGGGGGCGAGTGGCTATATGACCGGTAAGGCTCTTGAGGCGTGCTGCTCAGGAGCCCACCTTGACGCTCAAGCCGCTCTACGTCGACAGGTCCAAGTCCCGCACATTTCCCGACCACCGTAGTGTACGACCGGATCACCAAGGACGCAACTACGAGGTTAGGCCTCGACACCCTTGATGCCGACCGGATCACCAAGGACGACATCAAGGGGCCAGTGGCTATATGACCGGTAAGGCTCCTGAGGCGCGCTGCTCAGGAGCCCGCTTTGACACTCGAGCGATCCCCCATTCCGTCCCGCCGGCTGCTGCCTCAGGAGGCACCGGGGCCTCCCGAGGCTCCATGTTGCGGTGCCGTGCTGCGGTCGAAGCCCCCGAGCGGGGGTCAACTGCCAAAAGATGCAAGTCCCTAAGGCGACAGGGCCGTGCTATCCAGCTCCGAGGCGCCTCGGGGAGGGCCGGAGCGCACGGCTCCTTGTGAAACACCAAACCAGAAAAAGAGAGTCCAAGACCGATAAAACGAGAGAGCATTGAGAGAAAAGTCCCCACCCCTTTTTCTTTTAAATATAAAGTTCTGAAGTCCTCAGACTTCATTGCAAAAAGTGGCGATTCGAACACAAAAAGAAGCAAGCAGCCACCGCGTCCGACACCTAGGCTAGTCTTCGTCTTCGTCTTCCCCCAGCGCTAAGCGTAGGGCATCCACGTTGCATGGGCATTGCCGTTGGAGGGCAGTGTTGAGTTGTCCACCAGGCGAAGCTGTGGCTTCCACATTGCGTGGGAAGGAACCCCTCCGCGTCCTCGGGGGGCTTCGGGCATATACAGCCCACTCATTTTTATGTGAGAGTGTCACGGGTTGGTCCCGGGGGTGTACAGGGAGCTCCATACCTCGCGGGAACGAAGCCCACTCCCAGCCCCCAGGCTTGGCGTCGTGAAGTAGGGTTGGTTCCGGACAGGCCCCCGAGCGTAGGGGGAGCCCCTCGCGCTCTCCGAAGGGAGGGCCCGCCTCAGAAAAGGAGCATGGGCACCCCAGGGCCCATGTCCGGGTGCTGTCGTCGTGGCGATGGTGCAGCCCCCTGTGTTGCGGGTCAGGTCCGGTGGCACCCCTCCGTTGCGCGCGAGGTCGGCACCCCGGGCGGTACCCCAGCGCGCCTCGCTGGGGTGCCCCGGGTCCCCACGCAGGTACCCGAGGCCCTGCCCCCAGGCTGGGCGAGCTGGGCCTGGGGACAGGATCGCCCACTGGCGATCGAGTGAAACCCGACCCGGAGACATGGGCGTATGTTCCACCCTCCGTCTCCAGGCGAGCGTCGCGCGCCCTGGAGACAAGGGCGTGTGTCCCACCCCCCGTCTCTAGGTTGGGATCATCTGGCCTGAAGACATGGGCGTGTGTTCCACCCTTCGTCTCCAAGCTGGGGCCACCAGACCCGGGGACGTGGGCGCACGTTCCACCATCCGTTCCCAGGCTAGCGACCCCCGGTCCCCAGACCCAGATGCCTGCTCAAGGCACCTCCCTACCAGCGGGTGCGTCTCGCGAAGCTGCCTGCGCCGGGCATCCTCACGAGGCCAATCCCTCAATACGCCCTCACACGGCTGCGCGTACCAGCCCGCGCGAGAGCCGCTCACGAAGTCGCGTACGTGCCTCCTGCTGCCGTGGTAGCCGGCGTTGCTTCCTTCGCGGCCCGGGCGCTCGTCAACATGGCCGTTGTAGAGTTGCTCGAGCCCCCGGGAGCCGGCGCAGTCGAGCCCCTGATTCTCCTCCCTGGTTCTCGTAGGCGTGCTGAGGGGTGCGAGGGGACGCCACTCTCGCGCGGGCTGCGCCTCCCACCGGCCTCTGTCGGCACCTGCGGTCGGCCCCCACGCCCCCGGCGACCCGGGCCAGGCCCCGGGCGAGCGCGGGTCACCGCGGACGTCCCGAACGCGCTCGTGCGGCCCAAGTGCTGAGCCAGTCGGTTGAGTGGGTTCACGGGCACGAGCCTCGCCGAGGTACACCAAGGTCCGCCGGTGGTGGTGACGCGCCTGGGGTCACGCCTGGCCCAGTTATTGCGGTGATCACGCGCAGCGCGGTGGTGCTGTAGCTCGTGCGCCACGAGGAGCGCGACTTGTCTGTGCGTCGGGTCGTGGCAGTCCTGGAAAGGCGGTGGTGTGGTCCAGATGCGGGGAAGGGCCAGGGCGGCAAGGGCGTGCCATGCGGTTGGTGAAGGCGGCAGCCCCCGGCGCCCGTTGAGGGCCCGGCCAGCGATGGCGCCCACCGACGGGAAGGCGGAACGACGAGGGGCGCCGAGGCCCGCCGGTGCCGCCCGCTCCACGCGGGCAGCCCGCCGCTCAGCACGGGCTCGGCGACGAGCAGGGGCGAGGCGGGACTCGAGGGAGAACTTCGGCATACCCCCTACCTGGCGTGCCAATTGTCAGATTTCGAGCTCCGCAAAACCCTCAAGGTTTAACACAGGGGCGTGTGCGAAGCTTTCCTGCGGCCTCGCCCTACTTAGCTCACTACATGATGGTGACTATGGCAAACTTGCATGATGACGAGGAAGAAGATGAACATGGTGGTTTACCCAGGTTCGGGCCGCTGCGAAGCGTAATACCCTACTCCTGCTTTGGTGGATTGCCTCTCGGGGAGGTGTGGTGGATGAACTAGTACAGTGGTTTCGAGCCTCGCGAGGGCGCTCGAGAGGTGTTCGTGGCTCTCTGCCTTGTCTTCTGTTCCCCCCCCCTACGGTGCAACCTAGCCTCTATATGTAGCCGAGGCTCGGGTCCTCTTCCCTTATCACAATGGCGGGAAGGGATCCCACAACGGCCAAATTCGAAGGGGGACAGGAGTACATCCCCGCCCTGTCCAAAGGTGGTCTTCGCCTGCAAAGTAGCTGTCGATGATGCAGGGGTGGGCTCGGCGATGACATCCGTCCCGCGGGCCTCGTGGTCGTGGTCTTGTTGCACCAGAATGGAAACCTTTGGGGGATGCTTTGGGAACCCGCATACGTCCTTGCTCCCTTTGCACTAAAGGGGAAATTGCACCGCCTGGCACGCTAGCGCCCGCCTGTCCTTCCTTGCGTCACCCTTGACTCCTGAGGCCGGGTTCTAAATAGAGATCTCCGCCGCTCCGGAGGGGGCCTGAGGAGGCCCACTCCTTGCTGGTCTTGATGCCGCTTCCCTCGCGAGGCTAGGGCCCTCACGAGGGCCTTGTCTTGAGTTAAGCCGCGCCGGGCCATGCTTGGTTGTCGAGGTGGGCCATGTCCTGGGCCGCGGGCAGGCAGGTCTGGGTACCCCCGTTCCCAGAATGCCGACACGCCTATTAATGTTGAAAGCAATATTATCCAAACCATGACATCGGAGGAACTCATAAAAGAAACCTTCTGGAACACTCCAGAATCTTGAAAAAGAGGAGGTACGTGATACTGTAAGTAAACGGACTCCGAAAAATCGGCAAACATATTTTCTGTAAGTTTTGGAATATTACAAAAATTAGGAAAATAAGAAATAAACATGAAAGCAACCGAGGTGAGCACGAGACACCAGGGCGCGCCTGCCCTCCTTGGCGCCCTGATGGGTTGTGCCCTCCTCGGGCACCTTCCCACTCCGTTTTCCTTCCATATTCTTGTTTCCCAAGATAAAAATCTATATATATGCCCCCTATTGTTTTGACAACCGCAATTGCAGAAAAATCTCCTGTTCTTGTTTCATGATGTTCTCCTATCAGATCTATCAAGCCAGGCATCATGTCTTCTTCCTCCTCCAATAACGTAGAAGAAGATGCTTGATTGATGAAGATGGAGCTGAAGAGAGAGGAGCCAAAAGAAGCCAACAATGAAGACAAGGGCAAGGAAACTATGAGGGATCAAGCTCAAGAAGGAGGACAATCCATGCCAATAGAAGAGGAGGAAGAAGAAGATATCCTTTGACCTTATTATGATCATCTCACCCCACTGAAATTGAAACTTTTAGGGCCTTCGAAGCGGTTCGTGTTCAGTATAAATTTCTCACTCATGAAAATATTTTGCTAGAGGAGCACATCATCACCCTTCAGAGCGTCATCCGTAAATTGGAGTACCTATTGAGGCCGAAGTGTGACACTTCATCACCACCACCACCTTCATCATCTTCACCACCAAAGGAGACTTGAGTACACTGGTATGGGCATTCCCCTTGGCTTGAGCCAAGCTTGGGGGAGATGCCCCGGTATCGTATCACCATCACTTTTTACCTTTACTTGTTTTATTTTGATCTTTAGCTATTTCGTGATTTAGTTGAATACAATTTTAGTATGATCTATTTTCGAGTGCTAGTTTCGTGATCTATCTATCTATGTAATCGAGTGAGAGTTATATAATAAAGTTTAGTTTGAGCTCTTGCTTCTTTACTTTCTTGTTGATATCATAATAAAAAGAAAATAAATGAAAAGGATCATATGCTAATCTTATGGCAAGTAATGACATCATATAAGGAAAAGTATAAGTGGTAAAATTTATTGGAGATTGACAAACATAGCATTGGTCAATGATGCAATTCATGAAAGAATTAATTAGGGAAGGGAAGATTCACATGCAAATACACTATCTTGGACATCTTTTATGATTGTGAGCCCCCATTAAATATTATATGCCAAAATTGTTGACGTTGGACAAGGAAGACAACGTAATTGTCGTGCTTTTGTCACGGTAGAGGTCCTAGTGCAAGGACTTAGGGTAGAAGCCATCGCTACAGCGGTTAACTCGAAGGGGTTGATCGGGATGAAAGACACAGGTTTACCCAGGTTCGTCCCCTCTCGAAGGAGGTAATAGCCTACGTCCTGCTTTGAGTTGTATTGATTGGATATCGATTACAAGGGAGCGGTTTCGCTAGACCTAGTACTCGATCAAAGGTTTCGTGGTCTAAGCCGCCCAGGGAACCCGCCTTTATATACACAGGTCGAGGCCCTAGGCTTACAAGAGTCCGGGCCGGGTTACATCTAGTAACCGACCTTATCTCTAACTATCCTTGCCTTGTCTGGCAAACCATCCCCCGGCGGCTTATGCCTCCGGGTCACACGTAGCCTTTTGGCTGTGGGCCTTTTCCAGGCCCATCTCGCAAGTCACTCCCAGGCCTTGTCCTGACCTTTCAGCCTGCCCAGGCCTTACTGCTAAGCCGCCAACCTCATGACCCTGCCCCTCCTGGGCGGGTCTCACCATGGGGTTATATCCCCAACATTGGGCCCCAGATTGATTTGAACCGGTTCATGTCAATCTTCAAGTCTTCTAGTTGGCGAGTCTTCCATTCTTCGTAAGCACCTGGCCTGCAATAAATCGAGAATCGAGGCATTTTCTTGGTCAATCATCACTTTGTCTCCTCGATTCCCGCGTGAGACTGTTGTTGTTCCATCCCCCTCATAAATAGGCGTGTGGGGTCCTTATCCTTTTCACTTTCCCCCGTCACCACCTCTCTTGTTCTTCTTCCTCCAGACGCTCGTGCAATCAAAGGTCCTCTGCGCCGTCCGGACCTTGCCGTTCATCGGAGTTCTTGCCGTAGATGAAAAAGAAAGCACCTTTAGTCCTTCATCCGCTAGCCGAAAACTGGCGGCGCTCCACTTAATGTGCTTCCCATGCTCATTGTAGATCATCCCTTCACGGGGACTCGTTTATGAACTGTCTGTTCTCCGATGTCGTAATCGTTGTAAGCTGTTTATCCACACTTAGCAACTTTTCAATACTTACTTAGTAAACTTGACCCGCCAGGATGCTGCCGGGTCTCCCTGACGGGTTATAATTCAGTTTAAACTTGTAGCTGACAGCGGCTCATAGTTTTAATAATGACCCATCAGATGGCATCGTCATCTTTGAGTCATAGCTGTTTTGGTCATGCCGCGTTTTTAACCCGCCACATGTCCATGCCTTTCCACGGTTCTTTAAGCCACCGTCATGGCTAAAGCCCCTGCTTCCTGCGACTGGGTAGGCTCCGGGGTTACCAAAGAAATGCTCAACGACTTTGTAGTCATGGGAGCTTTGCCGGCTCAAGAGGTTATCCATTTGCGGGTCCCTGGCAACGAAGTCACTCCCAAGCCCCAGGATGGGGAAGTTGTTGTCTTCACGGATCATCTTCTCCGTGGCTTCTCTCCGCCTGGATCAAAAAAATTCCAGGATGCCCTGCACTTCTACAATCTGCACCCTCAAGATATTGGCCCCAACTCTATAACCAATTTATGCCAGTTCCAAATTCTCTGTGAGGCCTATCTGCAAGAAGAGCCATCTGTTGACCTCTTCAGGGATTATTTCTATATCAACCGCCAAACAGAGATGGTGGATGGACTGAGCCTTGAACTTGGAGGTGTTTCCATTCAAAGATGGGGGGATGTAACCATTCCATCTACGATTCTGCCTAGTCATCCCAAGGACTAGAATAAGACCTGGTCCTACTGCAACGATACCTCCCAGAAGGCGAGAATCCACTGCCGGGTTATCGTCCTTATCGGCTCAGCACCGACACCGAGCTCCCAGACCGGATGTCTGCTGCAGAGCGAGCCCAGTATGGTCCAACTTTTTCGAAGATAAGGGCCATGTTAGCCAACGGGTTAACTGGCGTCGATCTGACCCGCTGCTGGGTCTCTTGGAGAATTATGCCGTTGAGACACCGCAACGCCTTGATGTGCCAATATACTGGTGAGGTGGATGACCCTCAGCGCTTCAACCAGACCCCTTGACACACCAGGACCTTAATATAATTGTCAAATCCTTGCTGGGTGAGCCGCAAGAAGCTTGCAACAAGACGGGGTTAACCCCTTTCTATGCTCGTAACCCGGCTCCGGAGGTGAACTTTTTCATCCTAATCCTCACTCTTTCTTTAGATGTTGCATTTCATATGCCCTTTTTAATCTTTCTGCCAATGCATATACTATATACAGTCCGACTCTTCTTTTTGGAACAAAAAACTAATCACTACCTCCAAGAAGAAGAAAGGCAAGGCACCCAAAGCTCGAACTCTGGCTCATAAAAAGAAACAAACAACTGAGGAGCTATTTGGGATGGATGACTCAGAGGTAGAACTTGATTCCCTTGGTCTTATTTTCATGCAAGTTATTGACGCTGACTCCTCTCAGGCTGACGCAGAGGCAAGCGAAGGCTTTATATGCCTTCACTGAACTCGCCAGCTTTCAAATGACAGCTTGTTGAAGCTGAAGGCTTTATATGCCTTCACTGAACAGCTGTACGCTGGAAGCCTCTTCACAATCAGGGCTGTGTTTGGCGACAAAGGGGTTCCCAAAGTGATCAAGGATGTGCTGAAATGCCTCTCCACTATCCTGAAGCACTTTGAAGAGATGAAGAAATCAGCCGCCCGTAAGGGTGCAGTATCTGCTTTAAGCCGGGCATTGGCATATGCACCAGAGCTCAACTCAGAGGAAATGATGGCAGTCTTCCCACAGCTCAAGGCCGATGGGTCAGAATTCACTCAAGATGATTACGCCCATTGCTTCAGAGCGTCTCGAGTGCCGGCCATCCGGTTAGCCGCAGAAGCTGATCTAACGACGTACCAGGCGGCCTACGATGACAACAACATGCGAGTCCGGGCGCCTAAATTTGAGCCAAAGGACCTGACACATCAACGGCATAAGCACATCTTTGCCCCTGACGATGACCCATCTCCAATCTTGCATGATGAAGCTGAATTTGAAGCTTTACTCAACTGCAACTGGGATGTGGACAACCTTTAGATCCAGGAGAGCAAAGACCCAGCGTAGGATGACCCGTCGACGAGCTAGGCGAAGAACTAGCTCCCAATGACGTTAACTCGGGCAAGGCTGAGGCCCGGGTAAGAACTTTGTGAAAAAACTTGAGTCCCACATTTTGGGTCCTCTGAGGCCTTGTAGTAGTTGTAGGAAAACCTTGATTGCATGTGTTGTGCCTTCACGTACTTTTTTGAGCTTCTTCAACTCATATGCCGGCGGTTCCAAAACTTTTCCAGTATGAATGTCTTGACATGACTAAATGCCTCAGTATGAATTCATCGATTCCCACTGGCGGGTTATACTCCATGAGCAATGCTAAGCCGGGATTACCCAGAAACTTAGAATATTATCATGAAAGACGCCTGCAAAAACAAACAGTAGAATATATACTTGTATATCTCCTGCTTTGTAAGCCGACATTAAAAGCACATCATGACGGGGTTATTACCCCCGGGTAGGCCTAAGCCGTGGGGTCCTCCCCCCGCACGAAGAAAATCGATACCACCGGCCGGCCCGGGGCCGGCTGGGCTACGGCCGGCTAGTGGGCCGCCGGTTGCCTCAAGACTGGCTGGCGAGGAGCCGGATGGCGAGGAGCCGGCATGTCCGTTGCCGGCTCACCTACTGCTGGCTGATCGAGGAGCCGGTCATCTGGCTTATGGCCGGCTGCCTCCAGGCCGGCCCTTCCGCTGACCTTCGGACGGACCAACTCCCGTCCCGTCTCTCTGCGCATCAGTACAACGACAAGACAAGACCCCCACGACGTGTCCCAGCGCGGCCACGGTGACCGCTGGCGCACGGCCGCGCATGGCCACAGTGACCGCTGACCCTGGCTGACCACGACCGGGCAAGGCAACAGTGCCGGCACGCTTCAACCTACTCCATTACCTGCCCCGACATGGCTACAGTGCCGCCGGCCGTACCGTTGACCTCGGCCGGTCGCCACAAGACGACGCCCCCGAAGGACGGCCCGTGCCGGGACGTGACCGTCATGGGGACCCACCGTGCAGGCCCCGACGGGACCCGGCAGCCGGCGGTCCCCGCCTGCGATGGGACCCCTCAGCCGGGGGCGCCATTGCCGGCCCGAGAGGCTGCCGACTGGGGCCCCCTGAGATCTCTTATTCATATTGTACTCCGGGGGGTTGGCCTATAAAACCCCCCGGGCCTCCCCCAGGCAACGGGTTGACTCTCCTCACACACACACTCACGTAGAGAGGCAGCAGAGGCAGCCCAGCCTCTTCTTCCTCCTCTAGCCATACAGCTATAGGAGCGCCCTTGTAACTTCACCATTGTCTCAACTAGACCGAGCAGGACTAGGGGTGTTACCTCCCACGGAGGGCCCTGAACCTGGGTACATCGTGTGTCCGCCACCGCTTGTGTCTAACCCCGCTCCCGGAGCCCGTCGGCGTCCTTCGGCCCCAACCACTCTCGATAAGCCTACCCATGGCATCTGCCGTGACAAAACGACGACAGTTGGCGCCCACCGTGGGGCCGTCCGCGGCACCGGCCGGAGTCACGCTCCGGGCGGGGCCCTTCACCACCTCCCCCGGCCGCCCCGTGTCCGGGCGAAACTGCATGCTCGTGGGGCTTGCTCCGTCAGGCCCTGCGGGCGACGTTGCCGGCCTCTCCAACAAGTGCCGCGGCCGCGACTCCGCACTTGACGTCGCCGCGCTCGCCGAGCGTTTCGGCAAGCTAAGCCTCGCCGACGGGCCGGCGGCCGATGAGTACCCTAGTTGGGTGCTCGACTGCACCGATCCCCCCGCGTCCGTGGGTGCACTCCCCACGGGCGAAGCTGACGGCTCCCGCGTTTGCGTGGGAGTGATGGTCACCGCCTCCTCCACCACTTCGGGCCGTGCGCGGGCCGAGGCCGACGCGGCCGCCGCCCGCGCCGGTACCTCTGACCCGCTCGCCGCTACCCTCCGGGGTCTGGGCACTCCCATCACCCCGACGGCGGACCCGGTCACCGCCACGGCCGAGCTGGAGGCGGCCCGCCGCCTGCTGTTCGAAGACGCCAGCGCCCTCGCTGCCGAGCGGCGCTGGATGGAAGCCGCGCAGCGGGAGTACGCTTTCGCGTATGGTCTCACCACGGCTGGCACCGAGGCCAGCCGGCGTGGGGCTGTGCGTGACCGCGGCCGCGTGCTCGCGGAAATCCTTGGCGGCCACCTTCCCGTCTACGACACCCCCGCGGCCAGCCTGCGGGCCGCCAAGGTAGCCTACGTGGATCTGGCTACCTTGGTGGGTGAGGAGCGTGCCGCGCGCGAGTGGCACATCAAGGACCTCATCGACACCGCCAACGCGCAACAAGTCGGTTTCGCCCCAGGCGGGGCCGTCTCCGAGATTCCCCGTCCCGAGGGCGAGGACGCTGGGGCTGCTGACCGTCGGCCGGCTTAGCACTCCAGCACCCCTCGTCCCTCCGTCCGGCACGCCGAGGGAAGCAACGTTCGGCGTTCCCATTCGCGCGGGACCGAGCAGCCGGCAGTGAACAGCCGGCGCAGCAACAACCCGGCTGGCGGCGACCGCCGCGACGAAGTGCCAGCTGGCGGTAGCCGGCGCAGCCGCGGACACACTCCGCCTCCACGACAGGAACCGGCGCGATCCATCCCGCCGGCCGTCCGCCCCGAGCTTGCAGCCCGGCTCGGGCCACGGGTCCCCCACAGCAAAAACGATGCGCGGCTCTGCCTCGACCGGCTGGCGCAGTCGGCTCTCCTCGAGGAGGAGGGCTCGATTGGCCCGGCGTGCTTCGGCCCCCGGATCCGCAACGAACCGTTCCCGCCCGGCTTCACGCTTCCCCGCGACACCCCGAAGTACAACGGGGCTGCCAAGCCGGAGGACTGGCCAATCGACTACACCACCGCAGTCGGCATCGCCAGGGGGAACAAGCGCGTAGCCGTTCGCTACGCTCCCCTTATGCTGATCGGCTCGGCCCGCACCTGGCTGAACAGCCTGGCAGCCGGCAGCATCAACACCTGGACGGATTTCGAAGAAGCGTTCGTCCGCAACTTCACCGGCACCTACAAGCGGCCCGGCCGGCCCAGCGAATTGGCCATGTGCGTTCAAGGGCCGGAGGAACCCCTCCGCGAATACCTCACGCGTTGGACCGAGCTCCGCAACTCCTGCGAAGGGGTGCACGAGGTGCAGGTCATCCAATATTTCATCGAGGGTTGTCGAGATGGCACCCACCTTAAGCACAAGCTCCTGTGCTCCGAGCCGGCTACCCTGGCGGACCTAATGGCCAAGGCAGACAAGTACGCCACGGCCGACTCCGCCATGCGGATGAAGGTCGCCACGCCAGCCAAACCGGCTCCACCGCCCGCCGCGCCGCGGGCGGCCGCCGACAACCGGCAGGAGTAGAACAACAAGCGCAAGGCCGACCAGCCGGATCCCCGCTACGGGAGCCGGCAGGTTGCCTCAATCGAGGAAGAGCAGCCGGCTGCCCAGGCATCCAGCCAGCGTCGGCGCACCGGCAAAGCTGGCTGGCAGCCCAAGATCACGTTCGAGCAGATGCTCGACCTCCCCTGCAAACACCATTCCGGTGAGAAGCCGGCCACGCACACGCTCCGGCAGTGCAGCTTCTCGCAACGGCTGGCCCGGGGCGAGGGTCTTCCGACTCCTCCCCCGCCGCCTCCTCGCGCGCCGGCTCTGCCTCCGGCTCCCGCTCTGGCTCGGGCCCCGGCTCTGGCTCAGAACGACGGCCGGCTGCTCGATCAGTTCCCCCCCGAAGATGGTTCCTACGTCGTCTTCACCAGTGAAGAGACGGACAAGCACGCTCAGCGCCAGCTCTGCCGCGAGGTGAATGCCACTATGCCCGCGACTCCCCAGTTCATGCACTGGTCCGAGAAGCCGGTCACCTGGAGCCGGGCTGACCACCCGGCTGTGATGCCAAGCCCGGGCAGCTACGCCCTCGTCCTCGATCCCACCATCACCTCCGAGAGGTGCTCGTGCCGCTTCTCGCGGGTGCTGGTCGATGGGGGCAGCAGCATCAACATCATTTACCTTGACACGATGCGCAAGCTGGGACTCAAGGTGGAGGACCTGCAAGCAAGCCGGATGGTTTTCCACGGCATCGTGCCGGGAAAATCCTGCACCCCCGTCGGCAAGATCAAGCTCGACGTCCTCTTCGGCGACCATAGCCACATCCGCCGCGAACGAGTGTGGTTCGAGGTAGTGGACCTCGACAGTCCCTACCACGCGTTGCTGGGTCGGCCGGCCCTCGCCAAGTTCATGGCGATCCCCCATTACGCCTACCTCAAGCTCAAGATGCCGGGTCCCAAGGGTATCATCATCATAGCCGGCGACTACAAGATGTCAATCGCGTGCGCACGAGACGGCAGCCGGCCATGGCCCACACCTCTGGCCAGCCGGCCATGCCGGCTCCTCCATTCCAGACGGTCGGCGAAGCTTCGTTCCAGCCGTCCAAGGACACCAGGCAGGTGCCGCTTGACCCGGCTAACCCCACCCAGTGCGTCACCATCGGCTCCCGCCTCGACAGCAAATAGGAAAGCGAGCTCGTCGACTTCCTCCATGAGAATCGGGACATCTTCGCATGGTCTCCCAAGGACATGCCATGTGTTCCGAGGAAGTTTACACCCAGTGGGTCACCATCGGCTCCCGCCTCGACAGCAAATAGGAAAGCGAGCTCGTCGACTTCCTCCATGAGAATCGGGACATCTTCGCATGGTCTCCCAAGGACATGCCGGGTGTTCCGAGGAAGTTCGCCGAGCACAAGCTTCATGTACGACTGGACGCGAAGCCGGTCAAGCAACCCCTGCGCCGTTTCTCCGAGGAGAAGCGGCGTACTATAGGGGAAGAGATCGCCCGGTTGCTCGCAGCCGGCTTCATCATGGAAGTATTCCACCCGGACTGGCTGGCCAACCCAGTCCTGGTGCTGAAGAAGAACAAAACCTGGCGCATGTGTATCGACTCCACGGCCGGCTGCGACCTGCTGTCTTTCCTAGACGCCTACTCCGGCTACCACCAGATCAAGCTGGACCCGGCCGACCGGCTGAAAACTTCCTTCATCACCCCTTTCGGGGCCTACTGCTACATCACCATGTCCTTCGGCCTGAAGAATGAAGGCGCTACCTTCCAGCGCTGCATGCAGAAGTGCCTCCTGCCTCAGATAGGCAGGAACGTCCATGTCTACGTTGACGACATCGTCGTCAAGTCCAAGAAGCATTTCAGCCTCCTCGACGATCTCCGGGAAACATTCGCCAACCTGCGCGAGTACAAGATCAAGCTCAACTCGGAGAAGTGCGTCTTCGGTGTTCCACCCGGCCAACTCTTGGGTTTCTTCGTGTCCGCCCACGGAATCGAAGCTAACCCCGAGAAGATCAGGGCGATCGAGCGCATGCCCAAACCGACCCGGCTCCGCGACGTCGAGAAGTTCACCGATTGCCTCGCCTCCCTCAGCCGGTTCATCAGCCGGCTGGGCGAGAAGGCCTTGCCCCTCTACGGGCTCCTGCGCAAGACGGCTCTGGTCGAGCCGGGCCACGATCCCTCGAAGAAGCCGGCCATTTTCGACTGGTCCGACGAGGCGGACGAGGCGTTCCACGGCCTCAAGCGGGCCCTCACCAGCGTGCCCATCCTGGCCGCGCCGGCTGAGAAGGAGCCTTTGCTCGCCTACATCGCAGTGACCACGCACGTCATCAGCGTCGTCCTGGTGGTGGAGCGGCCGAAGGAGGGCAAAGCATTGCCAACCCAGCGTCCCGTCTACTACCTCAGCGAGGTCCTCTCCGCCTCCAAGCAGAACTACCCGCACTACCAGAAGATGTGCTATGGCATATACTTCGCCGCCCAGAAGATCAAGCAGTATTTCGAGGAGCATGTCATCACCGTGGTCAGCACCGCGCCGTTGGGCGAAATCATGTGCGGCCGGGACGCCACCGGCCGGATTGCCAAGTGGACCATCGCCCTCGCCGACTACGAAATACGGTATGAGCCGCGCACCACCATCAAGTCACAAGCGATGGCCGACTTCCTCGTCGACTGGGCCGAAACCTAGTTTGTGCCGCCTCCACCCGACTCCACACATTGGCATATGCACTTCGATGGCTCGAAGTTGCGAGCCGGCCTGGGAGCCGGCATCGTCTTGTCATCCCCGAGGGGAGACCAGCTCAAGTACGCGCTCCAGATCCATTTTGGCGCCTCCAACAACGTGGCCGAGTACGAGGCCCTCATCCACGGCCTCCGGCTCGCCAAGGAGATCGGCATCCAGCGCATCATAAGCTTCGGCGACTCCGACCTCGTGGTGCAGCAAGTCTTTGGCGAGTGGGACGCCAGGGACGCCAACATGGCCAGCTATCGCTTCCTCGTCCAACAGCTCACCGGCTCCTTCGAGGGCTGTGAGTTCCATCACGTCCCCCGTGCGGACAACGAGGCGGCTGATACGCTGGCAAAGATCGGCTCCACCCGGCAGGCCATCCCAGCCGGCGTCTCCCTCGAGCGGCTGCTCAAACCTTCGATCAAGCCCTCTCCCGAATCGGAGTCCATCTTCGTGCCGGCTAACGCAGCCGGCCCACCGACAGATCCGGCTGCCCAGCCGGCCCCGCCGGCTATGGCTACTTCGCCGGCTCCGCCACCTCCTGCTGCCCAGCCGGCGCCACCCGCTCCGGCTGTCCAGCCGGCCACATCCGCAACGACCGGCTCTGAGCCTGCGGCCGTCATGATGGCAATCGACGCTCCTTCCACCAGTTCACTCCCGGGGGCTGGCGAGCCGGACCCGGGGGCTGGTGAGCCGGTCTCGGGGGCTGACGAGCCGGTCGCGGGGACTGTTGGGCCGGTCCCAGGGACTGGTCTTCCGAACCCGGGGGCTGCTGCCGCCACCAACATCCCGCACGAGCCCGAGCCAGCTCCCGTCTCGGCTCCCTCATGGGCCCAGCCCATCCTGGCGTTCCTCCTACGCGGCGAGCTCCCCTCTGATGAGGCCATGACAAGGCAAATCCAGCGCCGAGCCCCGGCCTACAACATCATCAACCATGAGCTGGTTCATCGCAGCACCACCGGCGTTTTCCAACGCTGCGTCGAGCCGGAGAAAGGACAAGAAATCATCCTCGACATCCACTAGGGCGAGTGCGGGCATCACGCCGCCTCCAGGTCCCTGGTGGCCAAGGCATTCCGTCATGGTTTCTACTGGCCGACTGCTTTGGAGGCGGCCAAGAAGCTGGTTGACGAGTGCGAAGGCTGACAGCGCTTCAGCACGCAGAGCCACCTGCCGGCTTCAGCCCTCCAAACCATCCCCCTTTCGTGGCCTTTTGCCGTCTGGGGGCTGGACATGGTGGGACCCTTCAAGACCGCACGAGGCGGCATGACCCATTTACTGGTAGCCGTCGACATATTCACCAAGTGGATCGACGCCAGGCCCATCAAGAAGCTGGACGGCCCCACGGCCGTCCGGTTCGTCGAAGACATCACGGTCCGCTACGGCGTCCCCCACAGCATCATCACCGACAATGGCACGAACTTCGCCAAGGGCGCGCTAGCGCGTTTCTGCTCCAAGCAGGGCATCCGGCTCGATCTGGCGTCCGTCGCCCACCCACAGTCGAACGGCCAGGTTGAGAGGGCAAACGGCCTGCTCCTGGCCGGCATCAAGCCCCGGCTCGTGGCACCACTGGTCCGGTCGGCCGGCTGCTGGGTCGAGGAACTGCCGGCTGTCCTTTGGAGCCTCCGGACCACGCCCAACTGGTCGACCGGCTACACTCCGTTCTTTCTCGTTTATGGGTCCGAGGCGATCATCCCCACCGATATCGAGTTCGATTCGCCTCGGGTTACCCTGTACACGGAGATGGACGCGAAGGAAGCAAGAGAAGACGGTGTCGACCTCCTCGAGGAGGCTCGCGAGCTGGCCCTGAGCCGGACGGCCATCTACCAGTAGAAGCTCCGGCACTACCACAGCAAGCGGATCCGGCCACTCTCCTTCCGCGAAGGAGACTTGGTGCTCAGGCGGATCCAGCGAACCGCCGGCCAGCACAAGCTATCCACCCCATGGGAGGGCCCGTTCATCGTCAGCAAGGCGCTGCACAACAATGCTTACTATCTAATAGACGCCCAGAAGCCGCAGAAGCGCAAGAGAGACGCCTCCGGCGAGGAAACGGAGCGCCCGTGGAACACGGCGCTCCTCCGTCCGTTCTACTGCTGAAAACCAGTGTATGTAAATATCCTTCCCTTTTGGGCTTATGAATGCAATGGGGGCCCCAAGCCAGCACTTGGGGCACACCCCTTTTTGATCCTTCCAAAGGTTTCTCATTACTTAAAGCGCGTCACCCGGGCCCGGCTCCCTGGCCCGGGGGCTTGCCGGCTCCCCTCCGAGGCAGATAAGTAATGTGAGCAAGCAACCCTTCGCTACCCCCCCTAACCAGCCACAGACCGGCTCCCGGCTGTCCGGCTGACGGGACCACGGGGTACGAGGGAACTTCTCACACGAAGGTCGGCCAACGAGTGGCAGCCGGACCGACCCAACCAAACTATGTTATTTCTAAAAAACCGGCCACTGCCGGCTCGACCTAGCCCTAGCCGGATGACTCTAAATGGCGCACTTGTTTTCTCCAAGGACGATGCCTCGTCCCTGCCCCAGACTGGCTCCTGGCTGGCCGGCAGGTGGGGCGGAAGCCGGAGGGAATCCCGGCGTACGATGCAAGTCAAAAGGCAAAAGGCGAAAGAAGAGCCGGCACGCACAAGTTTTTAACGGCACAAGTTAAAACGATAAACGGCCACAGACCAAAGATTCATTACAATACACCCACACCCAGTGGGTGGAAAAGTGTTTTAAACATAATGTTGCAGCAAAAGAAACAGGTAAATATGCGGGGCGGCTCAGGCCACCGGCGCGTCGTCAGCCGGCTCGACGGTCCGCCCAGAAGAAGCTGCGGCCTTCGGGTCCGCCCCCGTGGTTTCTTTGGCGCCGGTGCCACCGCGGTGCTGGAGGCGGTGCTCTCGTCGGCGACCTCATCGTCAAGTGCCGGCAGAAGCTCGTCTGGGTCGACATACGAGGCAAGCTCGTTGGCCCGGCGGACAAGGGCACCTTCACGGGCCGCCCGCTCCGCCGCCGGGACATCACGCATCGTGGCCAGCCGGTCTAAGTTGACACCGGTATACCACGACGTGACGAACCAGAGCGCCATCTGCGCACCGGCTCGAGCCGCTGACGCCTTCCAGACCTCGAGCCGGGCCTTGGCGTTCTCCAGCCACAGCGCCACGCGGTTCTCTGGGGCCCCACGACCCGGCCACAAGGCGGCGATCACCTCCTTGCTGGCCGTCTTCAGCTGCTCCACGCTGCGCTGGAGGTGGATCAGCCGGTTTTCCACGGCCAACCCGAGCTCATCCACGTCCCAGCCGGCATCCTCCTCGCGCTCCCGCCCGCGCTGCCGCAGGTCCTCCCGGTGGCCCGCCACGGCTCGCTCAGCACAGCGCTGAGTTTCCGGGAAACGCTCTGAAGAAAGAAAAGCCGGAATCAGAAAACACCTCGAGGGCAAGAAAAACACGGACGACTGAGAAGAAGATCAAGGCTTACGCTGGAAGGCGTTGTCCATCTCGATGGCGAACTGCAGCGCCGCCTCCTTCTCACTTGCCAGTGCCGTCTCCGCCTGGGCAAGGGCGGCGCTGCGCGCCTCAAGCGCCTTCTCGAGGCGGGTCACCTTGACTTCGAGGGCGGCAGTCCGTTGGGCGGCATCAGCCGCCTCCTTGACAGCGCCTTCCTTGGCCGTCACCTCCTGCTGCAGTTCCTCCCTCAGACGCTCTTGGTCCGCCTGCCCGTCCACCAGTAGGCCGGCCAGCCGGTCCCGCTCCGAGGTGATCGCTTGGACATTCTGCGCCAGCCGGTCCCGCTCAGAGGCCACCTCATCCCTCTTCTCCTGGATGGAGGCCAGGGCGTCCAGGTCCCCTGCACGAACATCGACCGCAATCAGCAAAACGCACAAGACCCATGCCGGCTGCCGAGCAGCCGGCCCGACTCTCGGGGGCTACACCCAGTGGGTGCGCTCGCGCGCCCCCACTGGAACTGACGTACCTTGCGCCTTCTTCAGCTCCTCCTCCAGACGGTAATAGCCGCACTTGCCACGATTGTGGATAGCGACCGCCTCGTCAAAGAGCTCCCGCCGCCTGGAGTTCCCCGCCTGCTCCGAGAAACTAGTCAAGAACATGCAAAGAAAGATCCTGCCCGGCTGCCTCGCAGCCGGTCAGCCGGCCCGCATCTCGGGGGCTACACCCAGTGGGTGCGCTTGCGCACCCCCACTGGAAATTCGACGAGGCCCAGAAAGGTTTACCTCTGCGCGCTGCAGGGCGTTGTCGGCCGCTTCGGCAAACTTGGCCAGCTCCTCGCGGCACCACGCCAGGACGCTGCCCAGCTCGTCGAGCGCCGGGACCGGGCCGCCGACAGACGGAGGCAGGACGGCTGGAACGCGGGCCAGCGCCTCCCAGTCCTGGATCACGTCCAGCATGGTCCTCCCGGACCGGCTCCCCCCGCCGCTCGCTTCGGCATCCGCCGCGGCGCCGGCTGCCGGGGGGCGATCGCTGACCACAAGGGCTCGGGAATCAGTTCCCGACCGCCCCACGTCCGGCGCCGTTGCCTCCTCTCCCGCCCGGCTCGATGGGACGGTCGCGGTGGCCGGCGTTCCCGTCTCCGTGGCCGGCACATCAGGTACCGCCTCCGGCGCCGCCGGGGCCTCCGGCACGACGACCGCGGCCGGCTCGGTGACGGGCGGCATCACCACCGTCTCCGCTTGCCGGGGCCCCTCCGGTGCCGGCTCGGGGTTTGCTCCCCCCGGCCGGGCCACTTCCGCCCCGGTCGAAGTCGCGACCGCCTCCGCAGCCGGCCTCCGTGGCTCGCTCGGCGGAGTTCTCGCCATGCGAGCCGACTCCGCCGCCGAATCCGATGCCCGCGCGGGCTCCGCGGACCGCCTCCGCCTCCCGCAGCTCGAGGCCCCAGAGTGCGCGGTCCCGCCCTGGGCTCCTGACTTCGAGGCTCGCAGTTCCGCGAGCCTCCTCTTCTCCTCGCGTAGCGTGGCTGCATGCTCCAGGGCCAGCTGGCTGGCAGGCTCCACCGGGCCGGCTGTCGACTCCTCATCGTGGAGCTCGATGGGGTCCCTGGAACAAGCAAACAGTCAACCGTCTGCCGGCACGAAACTAACTGAGAGAAACACCTCCAAGAACCGAGGTACTTACCCGGCGACGACAGGAAGGACCCGCTTGGCCCGTGCCGGCGGCTTCGTTGTGACCGCCTTCACCCGTTTGCGAGCCGGCGGTTGGGCCGCCGGCTCCTCCTGAGCCGGCCTCTTCTCCCGACGGGAGGTCCCGGCCGCCCGGCTGCGCGACGGCCGCTCCTCGCTCCGCCCGCGCGAGCTCCGCTGAACTGCGGGGGGAGGCGCGTCCAGGATCCGAACATCGTCATCATCATCGCTCCAATCTTTGATCGTGGGGCCGGAGGGGAACTCACCAGCCGGTCAGGACCCGCCGGCTCCTGGGTCGCCCCCCGCCTCGGCCTCCCCGAGGAGTCGACCCCCTCTTCGGGTCCGGTCCCCGGCTCGAAGTCCTCGGGGTCGGATTCGGGGCGCTCCGCCTCGAAAATCTGGCGGTGCGGGCCGTCTGGCGTGTTCTGTCGAACGAAAAGCTGCGGTCAGCGCGTCGGGTGAGATCGGGTGCCGGCTGGAAAGATCCAAAAAGGAAAAGAAAATTCACCTCAACAGGGCGTACCAGGGGTGCCGGATTGAGCCGGCTGTACTGCTCCTTGCCCAGGGACCAAGTCCCCGGCACCAGCTTGAAGGTCGTGATGGCATTCACCCGCTTTGCCACTTGGGCCGACGTCAGCTCGACGATGGACAGCCGGCAGGGGTCCCGCCGGCCGGACATGTCGCAGATCCGGTGCGGCCTCAACTGGAGGGGCAGCACCCGGCGCGCGATGAAGGCGGCCACCAGGTCGGAGGCAACAAGCCCCTCTCTACTCCTCATTGCCTGGAGCCGGCCTAGCTCTCCGAGCACGGCCCCGCGCGGGCCGACCTTCGACCAGTTCACTCCGGAGAACGGGGCATTGACAAACGCCGGCAGCCGGATGTAATCCCGCGGCCGGTCGGCGTTCTTCACATAGAAGAACGTCCGATTCCACCCCTTGACGGAATCGATGAGGTCGATGCGGGGAAACTGCGGGCCGCGGCAACACACCACCGCGCCCCCGCTGGCGTACAGCACCTCGTCCATATTCTTCAGGGCCTTCGGAAAGAAGAGCTTCCTGAAGAGCTCCACGAAGGGAAGCATCCCAAGATACCCCTCGCACAAGGTCACAAAGCTCGCGATGTAGAGAATGGCGTTGGGGCCGAGGTGGTGCGGCTGGAGATCGAAGGTGTCCATCAGGAGACATAAGAAGAGGCTCACCGGCAGGCCGAAGCCGCGCAGAAAGTGGCAGGCGAAGACGACGTGCTCCCCCGCCTGAGGTCTGGGCACCACCGAGCCGCCTGGTGCGCGAGCGATCACGCGCTCCTCCGACGGCAGCATGCGGGCACGGCGGGGTTTCGCGATGTCCTTCTCCGTGACGACGGAGCCTCCCCAGCTACCGTGCGGGCCGTCAGCCATCGCTGCGGCGGGGCGGCGCGTGGCGGCGAGCGGTCGGAGCTGCGGCGCGAACTGAGCGGAGAAGGCGAGGAGGAGGAAGACAAAGGGGGCGAGAGGAGCGTAACTGCCTCCGCCCCTCGCCCTTCCCGTTTAAATAAAGGAGCGACGTCTGGGGGAAGTGGGGATCAATTGCGCCCACTCCTCCGGGATATCCGCGAGATCGTGGGCACCTCGGGTCGCGGCCACTGCGGTCTAGGCACAGAAGATCTCCGTCTGCCCATGCGTGCGGGCCCCATGGCTTCATTACGTCCCGTGTGGTGCGCCACGAGCCGGCGCGGGGCCCGGGGCGGCGCGACGGATCCCGAGGCATCGGGGGTGGCCGCCGCCTCGCCTGGCCGTTTGGCTCTCCGCAGAAGATAAAACACCGCCTAAGGGAAGCCGCCGGCTCCCCCTCGTCGGGCAGACGTGGGCCCCGCCGGCTTCGGGGACTACTGACGGGGTTATTACCCCCGGGTAGGCCTAAGCCGTGGGGTCCTCCCCCCGCACGAAGAAAATCGATACCACCGACCGGCCCGGGGCCAGCTGGGCTACGGCGGCGAGGAGCCGGATGGCGAGGAGCCGGCATGTCCATTGCCGGCTCACCTACTGCCGGCTGATCGAGGAGCCGGTCATCTGGCTTAGGGCCGGCTGCCTCCAGGCCGGCCCTTCCGCTGACCTTCGGACGGACCAGCTCCCGTCCCGTCTCTCTGCGTGTCAGTACGGCGACAAGACAAGACCCCCACGACGTGTCCCAGCGCGGCCACAGTGACCGCTGGCGCATGGCCGCGCATGGCCACAGTGACCGCTGACCCTGGCTGACCGCGACTGGGCAAGGCAACAGTGCCGGCACGCTTCAACCTACTCCATTACTTGCGCCGGCATGGCTACAGTGCCGCCGGTCGTACCGCTGACCTCGGCCGGTCGCCACAAGACGACACCCCCGAAGGACGGCCCGTGCCGGGACGTGACCGTCATGGGGACCCACCGTGCGGGCCTCGCCGGCTCCCGACGGGACCCTGCAGCCGGCGGGCCCCGCCTGCGACGGGACCCCTCAGCCGGGGGCCCCACTGCCGGCCCGAGAGGCTGCCGGCTGGGGCCCCCTGAGATCTCTTATTCATATTGTACTCCGGGGGGTTGGCCTATAAAACCCCCCGGGCCTCCCCCAGGCAACGGGTCGACTCTCTTCACACACACACTCACGTAGAGAGGCAGCAGAGGCAGCCCAGCCTCTTCTTCCTCCTCTAGCCATACAGCTCCAGGAGCGCCCTTGTAACTTCACCATTGTCTCAACTAGACCGAGCAGGACTAGGGGTGTTACCTCCCACGGAGGGCCCTGAACCTGGGTACATCGTGTGTCCGCCACCGCTTGTGCCTAACCCCGCTCCCGGAGCCCGTCGGCATCCTTCGGCCCCAACCACTCTCAATAAGCCTACCCATGGCATCTGCCGTGACAAAACAACGACACAGCAAGAAGAGATAACTCTTATTTTTTGTTTTGTAAGAAAAAATTGTATTGCTTCAAAGAAGCTAGGCATAAAAGCCTGAAACCTCGTAAGCCGGCTATCACGTGACATAAATCCGTCGTTTAAACCTTAACAAGTTCAGCGTCTTTTTAAAAAAGATTGACGTTGCTAAGAGTACGAACGGGCCACATAGCGGAGAGACTACAACAGACAAGGCGAGTTTATCCTAGCTCACTGTAAGCCGGCTCTCTCGTGACAAAAGCCATCGTTTTAACTCTGAACAGTTCAGGGTCTTAAAAAGATTGACTGTCAGGCATACGGCGGGTCACATGGTGGAGTAGCAAGTTGCAAACAGGCAAGTTTAACTCGAATATGGCATATAAAGCCGGTCAACAGGGTATGAAAGCTAAACCCAGTGGGTTGGAAGCCCCCAAGTGACCTTATGAAGAATCAACTCTTTGCACAAAACTTGGTGCAGGAAAAACGGTAGAGGCCCCGAATTATGGGGATGCCGGCTTTATTATATTATAAAAAGTGATATGTACAATGACAGAAGTATGTACACTGATGAGAGCCGGTGGCTCAAGTCTAGTATGGTCGAAGATGAGCAATGTTCCATGGCCTGGCAATTTCCTCCCTAGAGGTGCGTGACTTGTCGCTCTCCCGTATATCAATAAGATAGTAGGAACCATTGTTGAGATTTCTGCTGATCACAAAAGGTCCTTCCCAGGGAGGTAACAACTTATGCATATCTGACTGGTCTTGAATCAGCCGGAGCACTAAGTCGCCTTCTTGGAACGTCTGGGTCTTGACTCTGCGGCTATGATAACGACGCAGATCTTGCTGGTAAATCACCGAGCGTGCTGCTGCAAGATCTCGTTCTTCATCCAACGCATCCAAAGCGTCCTGACGCGCTGTCGCATTATCAGTTTCAACGTAAGCCGCCACCCTGGGTGAGTCATGATGGATAACACTGGGGAGAACAGCTTCTGCGCCATAAACCATGAAGAAGGGCGTGTAGCCTGTTGACCTGTTGGGGGTGGTTCTGATGTACGGAAGGTAATTCCTCCACCCAACAACCCGGCGTTCGCTCCAAAGGAACTATAAGCCGGGGTTTTATCCCTCTCAAAATTTCCTGGTTAGCATGCTCTTCTTGGCCATTTGACTGTGGGTGAGCCACGGAAGAAACATCGAGGCAGATGTCTTCACCGTCACAAAACTCTTTCATAGCCCCCTTGGACAGATTTGTACCATTGTCAGTAATGCTACTATGAGGATAACCAAACCGAAAAATCAGCTTTTTGACGAACTGAACTGTTGTTGCTGCATCACACTTACTGACTGGCTCTGCCTCAACCCACTTAGTAAACTTATCCACCGCCACCAAGAGGTGGGTCTTCTTGTCTTTAGACCTCTTAAACGGTCCAACCATATCAAGCTCCCAGACCGCAAATGGCCAGGTGTTTGGAATCATCTGTAACTCTTGAGCCGACACATGAGCACGTCTTCCAAATTTCTGACACCCATCACATTTACTGACGAAATCTTCTGCATCTCCATGAGCTGTTAACCAGTAAAAGCCATGCGGAAAAGCCTTCGCCACCAAATATTTTGACCCGGCGTGATGACCACAATCACCGGCATGTATCTCTTGCAAGATTTCATGGCCCTCGTTAGGAGAGACACATCTCTAAAAAACGCCAGTCACGCTGCACATGTGCAACTCGCCATTGACAATAGTCATAGACTTAGACCGCCTCATAATCTGTTGTGCCAGGGTCTCGTATTGGGGTAACTCGCCGCGAGTCAGGTACGCCAGATAAGGCAGCGTCCAATCAGGGATTGCGTGGAGAGCCGCCACCAATTGTCCTTCCGTGTCAGGTATAGCAAGATCCTCTTCCGACGGTAATTTAACCGATGGGTGATGCAGTACATCCATAAACACATTAGGTGACACCGGCTTACCCTGAGACCCCAGTCTAGATAACGCGTCAGCTGCCTCATTCTTCCGACGATCAATATGATCCACCTGATAGCCCTTAAAGTGACCAACAATAACATCAACCGCCTGGCGATAAGCCGCCATGCGAGGGTCCTTAGAATCCCACGTGCCTGATATTTGTTAGGCCACCAGATCTGAGTCGCCGAGGCATCTGACCCGGCTCAAATTCATTTCCTTGGCTACACGAAGCCCATGAAGCAGAGCTTCATACTTAGCTGCATTATTAGTACAAGGAAACATTAGCCTCAAAACATAACAAAACTTGTCACCTCGTGGGGAAGTTAAAACAACTCCAGCCCCCGAGCCTTCCAATTGTCTGGATCCATCAAAATGAATCGTCCAATACGTGTTGTCTGGCTTCTCCTCGGGTGCTTGACATTCTGTCGAGTCATTGATAAAATCCACCAGGGCTTGAGATTTAACAGCCGTCCGAGGTACATACTTCAGATTAAGAGGCCCAAGCTCAATTGCCCACTTAGCAATCCTGCCGGTGGCTTCTCTATTTTGAATGATATCTCCCAAAGGGGCAGAGCTGACCACCATGATTGGATGCCCAAGGAAATAATGCTTCAGCTTGCGATTTGCCATAAATACTCCAAACACCAGCTTTTGCCAATGTGGGTATCTTTGATTGTATTCTGTCAAGACCTCACTGACATAGTAAACTGGCCGATGGACTGGATATTCCTTGCCTGCCTCCTTGCGCTCCACAACGACTGCAGCACTGACGGCTTTATTATTAGCCGTGCGTATAGGAGCAAAGGCTCCTTTTCCATGAGAGCAGCCAAAATGGGCAGCTCAGCCAACTGCTTTTTGAGCGCCTCAAACACATCATTGGCAGCATCGCTCCAGACAAAGTCATCTGTCTTTCATCATCTGATACAAGGGAATAGCTTTCTCACCCAGGTGGCTTATGAACCGGCTTAAAGCAGCAATACGACCCGCCAAGCGCTGGACATATAAATGCATGCCAGCTTAGACAAATAAGTGATGGCCTTTATATTATCTGGGTTAGCCTCAATGCCCCGCTCAGAGACCAAGAATCCCAAGAGCTTGCCTGCAGGCACACCAAACACACACTTGGCCAGGTTAAGCATCATCTTGTAAACCCGCAGATTATCAAAAGTTTCCTTCAAATCATCTAGCAGAGTCTCCTTCTTCCGTGACTTGACCACAATATCATCCACATAAGCATGAACATTGCGCCCAATTTGACTATCAAGACAATTCTGCACACAGCGTTGATAAGTCGCCTGTGCACTTTTGAGCCCAAAAGGCATAGACACATTGCAGAAAGCTCCAAAAGGTGTGATAAAAGACGTCTTCTCTTGGTCTTTGACTGCCATCTTGATCTGATGATAACCCGAATAGGCGTCCAGGAAACATAAACTCTCACAACCCGCCATTGCATCAATGATCTGGTCGATACGGGGGAGAGCAAATGGATCGACCGGACACGCCTTGTTGAGATCGGTGAAGTCTACACACATGCGCCACGTGTCGTTCTTCTTAAGTACAATCACGGGGTTAGCTAACCATTCCGGGTGAAAAACCTCTACGATAAACCCTGCGGCCAAGAGTCGGGCCACCTCTTCCCCCAATAGCTTTACGCCGCTCTTCATTGAAACGATGGAGGAATTGTTTGACCGGCTTAAACTTAGGATCCACGTTAAGGTGGTGCTCAGCTAATTCTCTCGGTACACTCGGCATGTCAGAAGGCTTCCATGCAAAGATGTCCCGATTCTCATGGATGAATTCGATGAGCGCACTTTCCTATTTGGGATCCATATTGGCCCCAATAGTGAACTGCTGAGATGAGTCGCCAGGAACAAAGTCCACTAACTTGGTATCTTCTGCCACAAATTTCAGGGGCGGCTCAGATTTAGTGTTGGGCTTCTTCAATGGGGTCATATCCGCCGGGTCAACATTATCTTTATAAAATTTGAGCTCCGCCTCAGCACAACTTGACTCTGCATATGCAGCATCGCCTTCCTCGCACTCAAGAGCAATCTTCTGATCACCATGCACTGTAATCGTTCCATTCAATCCAGGCATCTTGAGCTGCAAGTAAACATAACAAGGCCAAGCCATGAACTTGGCATAAGCCGGCCGTCCAAACAGGGCATGATACGGGCTCTTGATTTTAACCACCTCAAACCATAAGGTCTCCACCCTGTAGTTGAACTCATCACCGAAGGCTACCTCAAGGGAGATTTTCCCTACTGGATAAGCTGATTTGTCGGGCACCACACCGTGAAAAACTGTGGACGACGACTTGAGATCCTTGTCGACCAGGTTCATCCGGCGAAAGGTGTCATAGTAAAGGATGTTGATGCTGCTGCCACCATTCATAAGCACCTTGGTGAACACGTAGCCTCCTACTTGGGGAGCTACCACAAGGGCTAAATGGCCCGGGTTATCCACACGCGGCGGGTGATCCTCCCTGCTCCAAGTTATTGCATATTCAGACCATTGTAAGTACCGCGGAACAGACGACATGGCTACGTTAACCGCCCGCTTGCGCACTTTCTGATCCCGCTTATCAAGGCTTGTTGTAAAAACATGATACTGGCCTCCATTAAGCTGCTTTGGGTTACTCTGATACCCTGACTGGTTGTTTTGTTGTTGACCACCATTGACAGACTGCTGATTATGACCTCCATGGTTACCTTGACCTTGATAACCAGAGTTCAAGCCGCCTGCACCGAAGCTGGACCCATGAGAGCCGGATCCTGACCCGCCGAGCGGTCTGTTGCCATTACCTTGATGCTGACTAAGGCTGTAATTCCAGAATTCCTGCATAACCCAACAATCTTTCCAAGCATGAGTGGTTGGCTTATTGGGCAGGCTATGCTTCGGGCAGGGGTCATTAAGTATTGCTTCCATGTTGAAAGGCTTATTTTTACCGAAAGGCGGTTTACCGTTCCCCTTGCCACGGTTGTTCCTAGCATTAGTACTGGCTACCAGATCTGACCCGCCTTCCAGATGCTTCTGCTTACCGCCATTGCCTGGATTGTTATTTCCTACCCTGTTCTACTGCTGACCCTTGCCGTTGCCATTCTTCTTTCCTTTAGCCTATTTCTCATCATCTGACCCAGGATCCTTCGTGTTGTCAGAGTACGCATATTTGGTGAGAGCCGCCATGAGCTCCCCCATGTCCCGGCAAGAACGCTTGAGCCGTCCAAGCTTCTGTTTAAGGGGCAAAAAGTGACAATTCTTCTCCAGAATCAGAACCGCCTGAGCTGCCATGATATTATCAGATGAGTGGGTAATTGTTGAGACCCGCTGGACCCAATGGTGGGCCGACTCATCTTCACGCTGCATGCAATGATCCAAATCCACAATCGTCATAGGCTGCTTGCACGTTCGTTGAAAATTCTTGATGAATTTCGCCTTCAACTCGGCCCAGGAATTAATGGTGTTGGGTGGCAAACCCTTCAACCACGTACGAGCCGGTCCTTCCAACATCATGATGAAATACTTGGCATAGACCGCATCACTAACATCCAACATCTCCATGGCTAGCTCATAACTCTCGATCCAACCTTCTGGAGGCAGATCAGCCATATAATTAGGCACTGCCCTTGAAGTCCTTCGGCAGGCGCTCGTTCCGCAGAGCCGGTGCTAAACACGGCACTCCCACGGCTCTGGAGGTGACTCCGGCTCCTACCGAAATGGAAGGTGTTACTGGGGGCGATTCTTGGTAAGCCGTCGCGGTCGCTACCGCCTCACGCTGTGCTCTTGCATGATCTACAAGCGCCTGAGCGTCAACAACGGGTGGGTCATCAAGGGGCGGGTTCCGACGTTGCTCACTGCTAGAGATCGCCGATGACTCCAAACGCCGGCTATAGCTGCGGCTTGGGATGGGGGTTGAGTGCACATGACACCGGTTGTAAGTTTATTTCTCATGTTGAGCCACCGCCGTCTGTAAGTACCCAATGGCATTCCGCGCCTCTTCCGCAAAGGGCGTTCCATCAGTGAAGGGGAGCGCGTTGAGCCTGGCAGCCACTGCTACCGTGTTCTCCATCGGGTTAGAGTAATGTCCAGGTGGTGTCGGAAAACGCTGCAGCGGGGTCTGGTTCCTGCGGGGCGGGTCTGGCTGCCGATGCTGAGCCGCCGTCCTACTTCTAGGCACCTCCGCCGTCCGGGTCACGGCAAGCGGCGCATTTGGCCCTACTCCTGGGGTGTTAAAAAGATTTCTGGGCTCATACTGATCAGGCAGGCGGGTCTGATGCCTCATCCAGAACACTGCATCTGAGGCTTGTTGATCCAGATTAAGGCGAAAAGCTTCAGCCCTGAGATGCTCCGACTCAGCATCCATCTGAGGCTGCAACGCGTTGATTTCCTCCAGGGCCCTGGTCATCTGGTCCTTCAACCTCGCGATCTTCGTGTTACGGGCTGCTTGGTTTTCCGCTGTAACCTCGGTTCCCATCAGAGTTGTAATTTCAGTCATTAGATCCAGCAAAACTAGAGCCGGCGGCCTGGTTGACCCGGATCCTGTTGCACTAGCGGCCACTGTCCCAGCCGCCATGCTGCCAGAAGCCGGTGCCGATCCAGCCATGAAGACGACGGCTTGGCTCGACGGCTCATAGGGCTCCGGGTCATGGTAACCCTCAAAGTAGCCCCCAATCCCACCGTTATGAAGCTGGTAGATTGATTCCGCCTCTCCGCTTGAGGATCCGTCCTCGGAGCAGACGAGGGTTTCCTCTCGCGACATCAAGCATTCCTCAAACTCCATGCCTTGGGTGAAGCAGACGAAGACATGCTTCCGGCCCGGGTTGATCCGGGAAGGTTGCGTGCGCCGGGCCGGCTCGATGAGGTCGGTGCAGATGTCCGGCCCGGGCTTAGATCCGCCGATCTTGCCAATGAAGACGTAAATTCCGCCGAAGGGGACCCGGTACCCATACTCAACTGAGTCGGCCTTGGGGCCCCAGCCAGCGTCGTCGATGTAGATCTTGCTGCGACAACTCTTAGTCATCCTGCCAATGGCGTATCCCTCGATCCCTGGGAGAGAGCCCTTCGAGTACTCCAAACCACCGAGCATCTGCCCCACGATGGGTGCCAACTGTCGTGGTTCTGTCACGGCAGATGTCCTAGTGCAAGGACTTAGGGGTGAAGCCATCGCTACAGCAGTTAACTCTAAGGGGTTGATCGGGACGAAAGACACAGGTTTACCCAGGTTCGGCCCCTCTCAAAGGAGGTAATAGCCTACGTCCTGCTTTGAGTTGTATTGGGAGCAGATTCGCTAGACCTAGTACTCGATCAAAGGTTTCGTGGTCTAAGCCGCCCAGGGAACCCGCCTTTATATACACAGGTCGAGGCCCTAGGCTTACAAGAGTCCGGGCCGGGTTACATCTAGTAACCGACCTTATCTCTAACTATCCTTGCCTTGTCTGGCAAACCATCCCCCGGTGGCTTACGCCTCCGGGTCACATGTAGCCTTCCGGCTCTGGGCCTCTTCCAGGCCCATCTGGCAAGTCACTCCCAGGCCTTGTCCTGAACTTTCAGCCTGCCCAGGCCTTACTACTAAGCTGCCAATCTCATGACCCGGCCCCTCCTGGGCGGGTCTCACCATGGGGTTATATCCCCAACAGTAATGATTTATGTTTGTTCATATTCACATAGAAGTTATACTGTCATAGATCCTTCAACATGTGGTGCTTGCTCAATATCTTTTCTGGCCAAAAATTCCGCACTAAGTAGAGATACTACTTGTGCATCCAAAAACCCTAAAGACAAATTCATGTTTTGAGAGTCCACCATACCTACCTATGGATTGAGTAAGATCCTTCAAGTAAGTTGTCATCGGTGCACTAAGGCGATAAAAATTGCTTCTAAATGTGTTTGATCAATTAGTGTAAGAGAAAATTGAGCGTTGTACGAACTTGTGATGGCAAAGCAAAAAAAGCGACGGACTTCATAATAAAGGTTGCTATCACAAGTGGCAATATAAGGTGACATTCTTTTGCAATAAGGGATTTGGCATAGAAACCAAAAAGCGCATGACAACCTCTGCTTCCATCTGCGAAGGGCCTATCTTTTACCTTTATGTACTTACTTTTATGCAAGAGTCAAAGTATTCTTCCCTATTCCTTTTTTCTTTTTCTTTTTGCAAGCATCATGTGGTGAGGAAAGATCTAGGCACATATATCCAGTTGGATATGAGTGAGCATGAGTTATTATTGTTGACATCACCCTTGAGGTGAATACGTTGGGAGGTAAAACTATAAGCCCCTATCTTTCTATGTGTCCGGTTGAAACTTTTTGCTCATGGGTATGCTTTGAGTGTTAGCAATCATAGAAGATTAAATAATGGTTGAGTGTGTGGACTTGCCAAAAGGCTCTGACACGAGACCCTTCCTAAAAATATGATGAATTGCAGTTGCAAAGTTGACTAAAAACATAGTTTGTTGGTTTTCAATAAGGTTTATGCTTTATACTTGTATGTCGTGATGAATTGTTACTTGTTAATGAGAATTTATATGATGAAGTTATATTAAAAATTCTTATGACAAAGTTTGTTGCTGTTATGATAATAAGCATGATGCTACTATGTTTGTATTTTTTTTATTATCGACACCTCTCTCTCAAACCATGTGGACATGTTTTTCAATATCGGCTTTCGCTTGAGGACAAGCGAGGTCTAAGCTTGGGGGAGGTTATACGTCCATTTTGCATCATGATTTCCTGCTGTTATTTATAATGTTTTTATGCATAATAATGCTTTATGGAGTAATTCTAATGCCTTTTCTCTCATAATATGCATGGTTTACACAAAGAGGGAGAATGCCGGCAGCTGGAATTCTGGACCTGAAAAAGCATGTCAGAGATACCTATTCTGCACATCTTCAAATAAAATGAAACTTCACGGAGATTTATTTTGGAATATATAAAAAATAATGTAGCAAATAACCACCGGAGGGGGGCACCTGGTGCCCACAAGACACCAGGCCCCCCAAGCGCGGCCTGGTGGGTTGTGGGCAGCCCAGCCAACCTCCGGTGCCCATATTCTAGTACATAAGGTGTTTTGACCTAGAAAAAATCAAGAGTGGACATTTGGGACGGAACGCCACCGTCTCGAGGCGGAACTTGGGCAGGAGCAATTTTTTCCTCCGGCGGAGCGATTCCGCCGGGGGAACTCCCCCCCCCCCCGGATGGGGAAATCGAAGCCATCGTCATCACCAACAACCCTCTCATCTTTGGGAAGCCAATCTTCCTCAACATCTTCAACAGCACCATCTCCTCTCAAACCCTAGTTCATCTCTTCTGTTCAATCTTTTTACCGGAACCTCAGATTGGTACCTGTGGGTGACTAGTAGTGTTGTTACATTACATAGTTGATTACTACATGGTTTATTTGGTGGAAGATTATATGTTCAGATCCATTATGCTATTTAATACCCCTCTGATCTTGAGCATGAATATCATTTGTGAGTGGTTACCTTTGTTCTTGAGGTCACGAGAGAAGTCATGTTGCAAGTAATCATGTGAAGTTGATATGTGTTCGATATTTTGATGATTTGAATGTTGTGATTTCCTTAGTGGTGTCATGTAAACGTCGACTACATGACACTTCACCATCTTTGGGCCTAAGGGAATGCATTGTGGAGTAGTTATTAGATGATGGGTTGCTAGAGTGACAGAAGCTTAAACCCTAGTTTATGGGCTATTTCGTAAGGGGCTGATTTGGATCCAAATGTTTAATGCTATGGTTAGAATTTATCTTAATACTTTTCTCGTAGTTGCGGATGCTTGCGAGGGGGTTAATCAAAAGTGGGAGGTTTGTTCAAGTAAGAACAGCACCCAAGCACCGGTCCACCCACATATCAAATTATCAAAGTAGCGAACGCGAATCAAACCAACATGATGAAAGTGCCTAGATGAAATTCCCGTGTACCCTCAAGAATGCTTTGCTTATTCTAAGAGACCATTTTGGCATGTCCTTTGCCACAAAAGGATTGGGTTATCTTGCTGCACTTTATTTACCGTTACCGTTACTTGCTTGTTACCAATTATCTTGCTATCAAACTACTTGTTACCTACAATTTTAGTGCTTGCAGAAATTACCTTGTTGAAAACCGCTTGTCATTTCCTTCTGCTCCTTGTTAGGTTCGACACTCTTACTTATCAAAAGGACTACGATTTACCCCCTACACTTGTGGGTCATCAGCCGCACCCTTACTTGCTCACTCGCGACGGTTCCATGAGAGGGCGAGACACCAAGGACCTTTGTGAGGTGACATACGCGGGAGCAGGGCCGCGAGCCAGAGCTCGATTGCTTGGATTTATCGACGCTGTAGGGACAGACCCGAGCACAAATGTCATGTCCAGCCCCCGGTCATGAGACAGCAAAGGGAGTGGTCGCGAAGGCGTAGTGATTTTAGATGGTAACGAGGCACCAACACAAGGCTTATGCAAACGACATAAGATCAACAAAAGATAACCAGATTCTCAACATAACCAAAAAGTGAAGACGCTGCAAGGACGGGCCCGTGCCAGCTTGGAGATGATGCAGCCCAAAGGGCACCCTCAATTTAAACAAACCAAAAATTCACCTGGCAATCACGCTGTTGCGGGGGCGTTGGGCTGATGTCTACTACGCAAGTTTATTCTTGTAGACTCTGTTGGGCCTCCAAGCGTAGAGATTTGTAGGACAGTAGCAATTTTCCCTCAAGTGGATGACCTAAGATTTATCAATCTGTGGGAGGTGTAGGATGAATATGGTCTCTCTCAAACAACCCTACAATCAAATATAAGAAATCTCTTGTGTCCCCAACACATCCAATACAATGGTATATTGTATAGGTGCACTAGTTCGGTGAAGAGATGGTGATACAAGTGCAATATGGATGGTAGATAAAGGTTTTTGTAATCTTAAAATATAAAAAAGCAAGGTAACAAGTGTATAACAGCGAGAAAACGTTGTATAAATGCTTGGAAATATGGCCTAGGGTTCATACTTTCACTAGTGCAATCTCCCAACAATGCTAACATAGTTGAATCATATGATCCTCCCTCAACGTGCAACAAAGAATCACTCCAAAGTTTCTATCTAGTAGAGAACAATAAGATGAAATTGGTGTAGGTAGTAGAACCACCTCAAAGTTATTATTTCTGATCAATCTTTTGGGCCACTCCTATAAGTGTCAGAAACAGCCCTAGAGTTCGTACTAGAATAACACCTATGATACACATCAATCAACCCTAAGGTCACCTAGATACTCCAATGTCATCTCAAGTATCCGTGGGTAAATTATGCGACATGCATCAAACAATTTCAGATCTATCATATTCAATCCAACACAAAGAACTTCAAGGAGCACCCCAAGATTTCTATTGGAGAACATAGTATGAAAACGTGCAATCAACCCCTATGCATAGATTCCCAAGGTCACCGGAATCCACAAGTTGATGCCATGACATATATCAAGTGAATCAATAGAATAAACCATTGTCACTATGGGTATCCTCATGCAAGACGTACATCAAGTGTTCTCAAACCATAATATTCAATCCAACATAACGAGATCTCAAAGGGAAAGATTCAATTCATCACAACAAGATGGCAAGGGAAGAACATCATATGATCCACCTATATTAACAAAGCCCGTGATACATCAAGATCGTGACATCTCAAGAACATGAGACAGAGAGATTGAACACATAGCTACTGGTACAAACCCTCAGCCCAGAGGATGAACTACTCCCTCCTCTTCATGCATGGCCTCCGCCGGGATGATGAAGATGGCCACCGGAGATGATTTACCCCCTCCGGCAGGGTACTGGAAAGGCTCCAGATGGGTTTTTGTCGATACAGAGAGTTGCGGTGGCGGAGCGGAGAGTCTCTCTTTATTTCTGGGGTTTCTGTGATTTATAGGATTTTTCAGCATTGGAATCACGCGCAACGGAGCCACGTGGGCCCCAGCACACATCAGGGCAGGGCCTAGGGGGCGTGCCCTGATGGCTTTTGGCCCACAGGTGGCTCCCCTCCGGTGGTTCTTTGCTCCAATATTGCTTATTTCCTCCAGAAAAAATCAACAAAAAAATTCGGGCGATTCCGAGAACTTTCATTTTTTGCGCAAAAACAACACCACGGTAATTCTGTTGAAAACAGTGTCAGTCCGGGTTAGTTCTAAATAAATCATATAAAGTGCATCAAAATCATATAAAAGCATTGTAAACATAGGCAAATATGGCATGAATACTTCATAAATTATCGATACGTTGGAGACGTATCAGCATACCCAAGCTTAGTTCTTGCTCGTCCTCGAGTAGGTAAATGATAAAAGAAATAATTTATGAAGTGTGAATGCTAGCATAGTGAATAGTTTTGATCATTGATAATTTTAGTCACTTTTCTAGCATCATAACCAGCAACTTTTTCTCATAAAAATCATCATGATAGAGTAGCAATCAATTCACATGTCATGGTTCAAATAATTCATTCACTTGAAACTTAACAATCTATGTTCTTGGTCACCAAACAATTTCAATGCATCATCAAGTCTAAGCAAGAGCTCGACATACTCAATTATTATATAGTCTTTTATGATTGCTAATACTCAAGACATATTTTTAGAACAAACAACATCCATCGAACACATAGAAATATAGGGGCTTAATGTTTCGCCTCCCAACATACTTATCATGAAGATAATTGTCAAAAATAATGAATCATGATCAAATATATTTGTCTGGATATATATGTTTGGATCTTTCCCCACCACATGATGCTTGCCAACTAATAGACTGAGGTTGGAATAAGAAGTTGACTCAACACAAACAGGAAATAGCATGAAAGTAAGTAGATTGTCCCTTCGTAGAGGGAAGCATGGATTTGCATAGGTGCTAGAGCTCATTGTTTAAAACAGAGATGAATATGTAATTTTGAGTGATGTGCTTTTCCTGTCAATGTCACAACAGAGTTTTCAATATCTTCCATGCTAATCACATTATTGGCGGTTCCCAAACAAAATTGAAATTTTACTCCCCCTCCACCATTCAAACAAATTCCATGGCTAGCCGAATCCACGGATGCCCTCCAAACAATCAACTTTCTAGGGGGAGTTTTTTGTTTATTTATTTTTGTATTATGCAGGACTGTGCATCCTTTTTACGAGCCTCTCTCATGCAATGACAAGTGAATAAACACTCATCTTGAGAATAACTCGCTTAGCATGGAAGATAATGACTGCCCCGTCACTCCGTCGCCTTGGTGGGGATCTCCACCCCGGTTATCCCTTCTGTTGCTGGCATGGCCTCCTTCGCGCATGGCACCACGGACGCCGCGGTCCCGGCCCTGGCCGGCGTGCCCGTTGCGTGGGAGCCCGAACGCCCGACAGTCCCTCGTGTCGTGAGAGCGCACGTTGTGGTGGATGCAGAACATTCCCCCGCCTCCTCCGAGCGCAGCACTACCAGAGCCGAGTGGCAGGCCAAAACCAGACACCGGGACCTAAAGGAGGAGGAGGACAAGTGAGGCGGGCCTTGCTCAGGCCCGTCGGGCTAGGGTCCGATGGGGCCGCCTCCTGGCGGCGGTGGCCCGCCGCCCGCACCCCCTGCCTCTTGCGGCGGGGCCCGGATCGGACGGTAGGGAGCCAGAGCCCTCCTGGCGACGGTGACAAGCTCGGCGATGTGGTCTTCCCAAGAGTCTTTGCCTCCATGAGTCGGGCGGTGGCGGAGCAGCTCACCCGCCATGAGCAACGCATCCTGCGCGTTCAGGTCCCCAACATGCACGCGAGCCGAAGGAGGTGCGACGGGGCGGCCGCCCCGTTGTGCTGGGGGCCGCGAGGGGTCCAGCTGCCCAGGGGATGGCACGGTCCACGGCGGCAGCGGCCGCGTTGTCGACGGTTCCATTGCGACCACCCAGCGCTGAGCGCGCGGCGCGTGCACAGCGAGTGTCAACCATCAAGTCGGCGCAGGCGAGGTCGAGGCGGAGCCGGAAGGTGGCTGCGCACCCCTACCTGGCACGTCAAATGTCGGAATCGAGGCTCCGCACACCCAAGAGAGGTTCGAACATTGGGGTGCACTCGCTCTCCAGCCCTACTCGTCCTCACAACTTTGTAGCGACTCTCCGGTGACTCTCGCTTAAGGAAGACAAACAAGGACACACGGTTTACCCAGGTTCGGGCCACCTCGCGGTGTAAAACCCTACTCTGGCATGGTGGATTGCTCGAGGTGGAAGATGAGTACAAGGCGTGTTCTTGCCAGCCCAAAAGACTTGCCCACCTACGGTGGCCGGCCCCCTCCTTATATTGGCCTCGGTCCTCTTCCCCCGAAAATATCTGGCCGGAAAGGTTGCCACAACGGCCAGTTTGAAGGGGGACAGGGTTGCAGTTTATCCTGACAAAAGGTGGTCTTCGCCTGCTAAAGCTCCTCGCCGTGATGCGTCAATGGGCTCAGGGATGACCTCCGTCCTACCGAGCCTTTGGTCTTGGTCTTCTTGCATCAGGAAGGCAACCTTTGGAGTTGCTTTTGGAACCCGCCAGCCGGTGCTGCTCATCTATCACCAAAGAGGAAAGCCTCTCTGTCCGCGCCCGCTGGCACGACCCCTAGTACCGTTTCTCACGGTGCGCGTCACCCATGTACAGGCACCGGGTCATAGGGCTTCGCAGGGCTCGCAACTGGCAGATCTGCCTCTCGAGGGCGTGGGGCCAGCCCTTCAAGGAATCCCCGCGGAGCCCTCGTTGTTGATGCCACCGTGCGCCTCGCGAGGCGTGGCCCCTCGCGAGGGCCTTGCTCTTGAAGCTTGTAGGTGGGCCACGTGGGACCCAGAGCAGCCCTTTCTTCCTGGGCCGTAGGCAGACGGTCCTAGGTACCCCAGTCCCAGAGGCCCGACAATAGCCCCCGGGCCCACGATGCGCACGACGTGGCCTGCCGAGGGGGTGAAGCGACGTGGGCCCTAACCGCCTACGGCCCAGGCTAGACACGCGGCGTGAGTTGACTTGCACGTCGCCTCCACTCCCCCACGATGCCTCGAGAACCGCGCCCCCGCCTAGAAAACCCTCGTCTTTGATGGTAGAACCACCATTAAGCAGTTCCCCGCTCATCTCCCATCGCTGCCTCCGCCTCTCAGTGCAAACACCGCCTTCATCTCCTCGCGCAACTCCATGGCAGCAAAGAAGGATACCTCGGGTGCTGGAGCCCAAGAAGGGCCCTCGTCTCCGGCCCCGACGCGGCGACGCTGAGCCGCCAACGACGAGTAAGTACTTTCGCCTTCCCGAGCTTCCTCTTGCATTCCCATCTTGGTCAGCGATCCTGACCACCAAGATCGTCAGGGCACGCACACTCAAGAGGCGGAGGGAGGCCTCGTCCGGGGCCTCCTCCCGTGTGCCGCCTGTTGGTGAGTCCTCCGCCCGTGCGCTCGGCTTGGCAGGGCCCAGCGAGCGCGTGGTTCATGCCGCTGCTCATGCAGTGCCCATTGCTGTGCGCGAGGCGGAGCTAATCTACCGGGAGGCGGCCGTCGCTGATCTGGAGGCCGACGTGGCCGTGCATGAATGTGAAACCGACCGGACCGCCTTCGACCAGGAGGCAGAGCGCAAACGCCTCGAGACCCTGGAGGGTCGTGTCCTCGCCGGCGATGCCGCTCTTGCAGAGTTGCACGAGGAGGCCCGTGCTGACACCGATGCACGGGTGGCTTGGGAGCGGGCAGTCGCCCTCGCGGAGTATCAGGGCGAGCTGGCCCGGCAGGAGGTCCGGCTCCAGCTCCACTGTGACGTGCTCCAAGGGGAGGTGAGCGCGCTTTGGGCCCAGCTGTAGGGCATCGAGGCCGAGCTCTAGGGCGCTCTCGCGAGCAAGGAGGACATCAAGGCGGAGCTAACGTCGCTACATGCCCAAGTTGGTGAAGCCTTCGATGCCATGCAGGTGGCCCAGGACAAAGCGGCACAGGAGCGCATGATGGAGTCACAGCACGCGGGGCAGTTCCGGGGCCTCGCGCACCGTGCTGGCGGCGCGCTACATCGCTTTGTGGAGGACATCCTGGAGCTGCCGATTGCGCACGGCGATGGGGGGTACCTCGACTTCTCCGCGAAGGTGGTGGAGGCACTGGAGTCGGGCATCTCCAAGGTGGAAGAGGACATCGAGTCAAGCGCACGTGATCTCCTTGACTGCGCACTGACGCGCGTCTTCTCCAACCTGCGGCGTCATGACCCCGCCTTCGACCTCTCCAGCGTGATGGACCCGGTGCCCGAGGAGCTCCGGCGCCCCCTCAGGGAGGAGGTGCGCGAGCACGTGGAGTTGCTGATGGGGCGGTTCGCCCCAGACGCGCCTCCTGAGGGAAGCGGGAGCCTTGACGCGGCGTCCTTCGGCGGCCATGACGAAGAAGATGCCTCCTACGCTTAAGTTTTTATAACCTGTTCCTATAACGTTATAATCCATCGGGCCCCGAGCGAGCATAAGACATTGAAAGTTACTTTTGCTAATGGTTAGTTACTTATCGTGATTTGGATGCCTTTTATGCAGCCCACATGCCCTAGCCGGCTGGGGGCCACGCCCGTGGCGAGCCTCGAGCTGCTGACGAGGTTCCTTCCATTGCAAGCCCCGTGTCAAGGGGCAGGGGTCCTCGGCGTCGGTGAAGGCCCGCGTCGCACAGCACCCATGATTCCTGCCCTTTATGCGTGACGTGACCCCGGGCGACATCCCCCGAGGCCTGTAGCATCCAGCTCGTGCCTTGTCAGGCCGTCATCCTTCACCTGTCCTTTCTTGAGGACTTCTCCTGCACACCGTCCCACTAGACACCTCACACTTTGGGTCCCGCACAAGGAAATTCATCGCCCAAGACACTCGTGAGGTGATGGGACGTCTCCGGCATGAGCGGGGGCGTGCGCTGGGCCTGGGCCCACCCCACGGAGCCCGCAGGTGGCCAGGCCCGACCTGCAGCACATACGATGTCATAGGTCGTCGGCGTCCGGGCTTGTACACCTACCCCACGGGTCTGGCAGTGTGCTCCACGAGCTTCACCAGCAGGTGGAGACGAGACTAGTGCGGGCCCCATTACAAGAGAGTTCAGCGTGGCGCTGTTGGAAATATGCCCTAGAGGCAATAATAAATTGGTTATTATTATATTTCCTTGTTCATGATAATCGTTTATTATCCATGCTATAATTGTATTGATTGGAAACTCAAATACATGTGTGGGTACATAGACAACACTGTGTCCCTAGTATGCCTCTAGTTGACTAGCTCGTTGATCAAAGATGGTTAAGATTTCCTAGCCATTGACATGAGATGTCATTTGATAACGGGATCACTTCATTAGGAGAATGATGTGATGGACAAGACCCAAACTGTAAACGTAGCATTTGATCGTGTCAGTTTATTGCTATTGTTTTCTACATGTCAAGTATCTGTTCCTTTTACCATGAGATCATGCAACTCACTGACACCGGAGGAATACCTTGTGTGTATCAAACGTCGCAACGTAACTGGGTGACTATAAAGGTGCTCTACAGGTATCTCCGAGGGTGTCTGTTGGGTTGGCATGGATCAAGACTGGGATTTGTTACTCCGTATGACGGAGAGGTATCTCAGGGCCCACTCGGTAATACAACATCACAATGAGCCTTGCAAGCAATGTGACTAAAGTGTTAGCCACGAGATCTTGTATTACGGAACGAGTAAAGAGACTTGCCGGTAACGAGATTGAACTAGGTATAGAGATACCGACGATCGAATCTCGGGCAAGTAACATACCGAAGAACAAAGGGAATAGCATACGGGATTAACTGAATCCTTGACATAGAGGTTCGACCGATAAAAGATCTTCGTAGAATATGTAGGAGCCAATATGGGCATCCAGGTCCCGATATTGGTTATTGATCGTAGAGGTGTCTCGGTCATGTCTACATAGTTCTCGAACCCGCAGGGTCTACACACTTAACGTTTGGTGACGATTAGTATAGTTGAGTTATTTTGTTGGTGACCGAAGGCTGTTCGGAGTCCCGGATAAGATCCCGGACATGACGAGGATCTCCAGAATAGTCCGGAGGTAAAGATTGATATATGTGATAATAGTGTTTTGATCTCCGGAAGAGTTCCGGAGTTCACCGGAAGGGGTTCCGGATGTTTACCGAAGTGTTCGGGTGCAGCAACACTTTATATGGGCCAAGGGATAAAAGCCCACGAGGTATTGGAAAGTGCAAAAGTAGTTTTGCTGCCGCGTAAGCGGTACTACCGCTTGGTGAAGCGGTACTACCGCCCGAGCGGTACTACCGCCTGTGTGAAGCGGTACTACCGCCCGAGCGGTACTACCGCTTGTGTGAAGCGGTACTACCGCTTGTGTGCGGCTGTGCACGGTTCGGCAGGGATCCGAGTTGGACTCTTTCCCTACGGGCCAAACCGACCTTGTGCGGGCAAAACCGACCTGGAGGAGGCTTTTACTCCAAGTTTAGACCCCAAGGCTCAACATATAAATAGAGGGGCAGGGCTAGCACACGGGACACATCAAGATTTCCCCAAGTCGTGTGCGGCAACCCTAACCCTCTAGTTCCTCCGTCATAATCTCCGTAGCGCTTGGCGAAGCCCTGCAGAGATTGTTCCTCACCACCATCACCACGCCGTCGTGCTGCTGGAACTCAACCACTACTTCACCATCGCTCGCTGGATCGAGGAGGTGAAGGCGTCATCAAGCCGTACGTGTGTTGAACGCGGAGGTGCCGTCCGTTCGGCGCTAGTTCGTGATCGGATCGAGGGACGACTTGCGATTTGGATCGCGGAGACGTTCGACTACATCAACCGCGTTTCTTAAAACGCTTCCGCTTAGCGATCTACAAGGGTATGTAGATTTACTCTCCCTCTCGTAGATGCTCATCACCATGGATAGATCTTGTGTGTGCGTAGGAAATTTTTTGTTTCCCATGCAACGTTCCCCAACAGTGGTATCAGAGCCAGGTCTATGCGTAGATGAGATCTCGAGTAGAACACAAACGAGTTGTGGGCGTGGGTGTATACATATTGCTTGCCGTTACTAGTTGATATTTGATTCGGCGGTACTCTGAGATGAAGCGGCCCGGACCGACATTACGCGTACACTTACGCGAGACAGGTTCCTTCAACTAACATGTAACTTCGTTGCATAAAGATGGCTAGCGGGTGTCTGTCTCTCTCACTTTAGTTGAATCGATTTCAATGAAGAGGGTTCTTTTAGAAGATCAAAAAGCAATCACTACACCACGTTGTGGTTTTGCGTAGGTAAGAACGGTTCTTGCAAACCCGTAGCAGCCACGTAAAATTTGCAACAACAATTAGAGGACGTCTAACTTGTTTTTGCAGGGTATGTTGTGATGTGATATGGCCAATTACATGATGAGATATATGTGATGTATGAGATGATCATGTGTTGTATAGAATATCACGACTTGCATGTCGATGAGTACGGCAACTGGCAGGAGCCATAGAGTTGTCTTTAATTATTGTATGACCTACGTGTCAATCATTAAGCGCTATGTAATGCTTTACTTTATCGCTAAACGTTAGCAATAGTCGTGGAAGCAACAGTCGGCGCGACAACCTTATGGCGACACGTTGATGGAGATCAAGATGATGGAGATCATGGTGTCATGCCGGTGACGATGGAGATCATGCCGGTGCTTTGGAGATGGAGATCAAAAGCACAAGTTCATGGCCATATCATGTCACTTATGATTTGCATGTGATGTTAATCCTTTTATGCATCTTATTTTGCTTAGGACGACGGTAGCATTATAAGGTGATCCCTCACTTAAATTTCAAGATAAATTGTGTTCTCCCCAAGTGTGCACCGTTGCGAAAGTTCGTCGTTTCGAGACACGCCGTGATGATCGGGTGTGATAGACTCTACGTTCACATACAACGGGTGTAAGCCATGTTACACGTGCGGAACACTCGGGTTAAACTTGACGAGCCTAGCATGTACAGACATGGCCTCGGAACACAAGAGACCGAAAGGTCGAACATGAGTCATATAGTAGATATGATCAACATAAAGATGTTCACCATTGAAACCACCTCAACTCACGTGATGATCAGACTTGAGTTGGTGGATTTGGATCATGTTACACTCGAATGATCGGAGGGATGTCAATTTGAGTGGGAGTTTTTAAGTAATATGATTAACTAAACTCATTATCTAAGAACAATAGTCTAAGTTGTCTTTGCTATATTTATGTTGTAGATCATGGCTCGCGCAGTAGCACCCCTGAATTTTAATGCGTTCCTAGAGAAAGCTAAGTTGAAAGATGATGGAAGTAACTTTGTGGACTGGGCCCGTAATCTAAGGATTATCCTTACGGCTTCCCAGAAGGCTTATGTCCTTGATGCACCGCTTGGTGATCCACCCGCTCCAGTTGAGTCTCTAGACGTTGTGAACGCCTGGCAGGCTCGTTCTGATGATTACTCAATAGTTCAATGTGCAATGTTGTATGGCTTAGAACCGGGACTTCAAAGACGTTTTGAACGTCATGGAGCATATGAGATGTTCCAGGAATTGAAGTTTATCTTTCAGAAGAATGCCCGGATCGAGAGATATGAGATCTCCGATAAGTTCTATGCTTGCAAGATGGAGGAGAACGGGTCTATCAGTGATCACGTACTCAGAATGTCTGGGTACTCCACCCGTCTGGCTGAGTTAGGGATGCCCCTTCCGCCAGAGGCTATCACTGACAGAGTTCTTCAATCATTGCCACCTAGCTACAAGAGCTTCGTGTTGAACTATAACATGCATGGGATGAACAAGTCAGTCGCCGAGCTGTTTGCGATGCTGAAAGCCACTGAGTCTGAAATTCAGAAGGAGCATCAAGTGTTGATGGTCAATAAAACCACTAGTTTCAAGAAAAATGGCAAGGGTAAGAAGGGTAACTCCAAGAAGAGTGGCAAAGCAGTTGCTCCTCTCGTTTAGAAACCCAAGGCTGGACCCAAACCAGAAACTGTGTGTTTTCATTGCAAGGGAACTGGACACTGGAAGCGGAATTGCCCCAAGTATTTGGCTGACAAGAAGGCGGCCAACAACAAACAAGGTATATATGATATACATGTTATTGATGTGTACCTTAGCAACTCTCGTTGTAGTGCCTGGGTATTTGATACCGGTGCGGTTGCTCATATTTGCAACTCAAAACAGGAACTGCGGAATAGACGGAGGCTGGCAAAGGATGAAGTGACGATGCACGTGGGAAATGGTTCCAAGGTTGATGTGATCGCCGTCGGCACGCTCGCTCTTCGATTACCGTCGGGATTAGTGATGAACCTAAATAAGTGTTATTTGGTGCCTGCGTTAAGCATGAACATTATATCTGGATCTTGTTTATTGCGAGACGGTTACTCATTTAAATCAGAGAATAATGGTTGTTCTATTTATATGAGTAATATCTTTTATGGTCATGCACCCGATGTGAGGGGTTTATTCTTATTGAATCTCGATAGTAATGATACACATGTTCATAACATTGATGCCAAAAGATGTAGAATTGATAATGATAATACCACTTTCTTGTGGCACTGCCGTTTAGGTCATATTGGCGTAAAACGCATGAGGAAGCTCCATGCTGATGGACTTTTGGAGTCACTTGATTTTGAATCACTTGACACATGTGAGCCATGCCTCATGGGCAAGATGACTAAAACGCCATTCTCTGGAACAATGGAACGGGCAACTGACTTATTGGAAATCATACATACTGATGTATGCGGTCCGATGAGCATTGAGGCGCGCGGTGGTTATCGTTACTTTCTCACCTTCACTGATGACTTAAGTAGATATGGGTATATTTACTTAATGAAACACAAGTCTGAAACATTTGAAAAGTTCAAACAATTTCAGAGTGAAGTTGAGAATCATCGTAACAAGAAGATTAAATTCCTACGATCTGATCGAGGAGGAGAATATCTGAGTTATGAGTTTGGCAGTCACTTAAGACAGTGTGGAATTATTTCACAATTGACACCGCCTGGAACACCACAGCGTAATGGTGTGTCCGAACGTCGTAATCGAACTTTATTGGATATGGTGCGATCTATGATGTCTCTTGCCGATTTGCCACTATCGTTTTGGGGTTATGCATTAGAGACAGCTGCATTCACTTTAAATAGGGCACCATCGAAATCCGTTGAGACGACGCCATATGAACTTTGGTTTGGCAAGAAGCCAAAGCTGTCGTTTCTTAAAGTTTGGGGATGTGATGCTTATGTCAAAAAGCTTCAGCCTGAAAAGCTGGAACCCAAAGCGGAGAAATGCGTCTTCATAGGATACCCAAAAGAGACAGTTGGGTATACCTTCTACCTCAGATCCGAAGGCAAAGTGTTTGTCGCTAAAAACGGAACATTTCTTGAGAAAGAGTTTCTCTCGAAAGAATTGAGTGGGAGGAAGATAGAACTTGATGAGGTTGTTGAATCTTTACTTCAACCTGAGAGTAGCGCAGCGCAGAAAGTTGTTTCTGTGGAGCCTACATTAGCTGAAGAGGAAGTTAATGATGATGATCATGAAGCTTTGGATCAAGTTGCTATCGAACCTCGTAGGTCGACAAGGACGCGTATTGCTCCTGAGTGGTACGGCAACCCTGTCTTAGAGGTCATATTGTTAGACAACGATGAACCTACGAGCTATGGAGAAGCGATGATGGGCCCGGATTCCGAGAAGTGGTTAGAGGCCATGAAATCCGAGATGGGATCCATGTATGAAAACAAAGTATGGACTTTGGAAGTATTACCTGAAGGGCGTAAGGCCATTCAGAACAAATGGATCTTTAAGAGGAAGACGGACGCGGACGGTAATGTCACCGTCTATAAAGCTCGACTTGTGGCAAAGGGTTTTTCACAAGTTCAAGGAGTTGACTACGAGGAGACCTTCTCACCCGTAGCGATGCTTAAGTCCGTCAGAATCATGTTAGCAATAGCTGCTTTTTTCGATTATGAAATTTGGCAGATGGATGTCAAAACAGCGTTCCTTAACGGTTACCTTAAGGAAGAGTTGTATATGATGCAACCAGAAGGTTTTGTCGATCCAGAGAATGCTGACAAAGTTTGCAAACTCCAGCGATCCATTTATGGACTGGTGCAAGCATCTCGGAGTTGGAATCTTCGTTTTGATGAGGTGATCAAAGCGTTCGAGTTTATACAAGTTTACGGAGAAGCTTGTATTTACAAGAAAGTGAGTGGGAGCTCTATAGCGTTTCTAATATTATATGTGGATGACATATTACTGATTGGAAACAATATAGAAATGCTGGAAAGCGTAAAGGAATATTTGAACAAGAGTTTTTCAATGAAGGACCTAGGAGAAGCTGCTTTCATATTAGGCATCAAGATCTATAGAGATAGATCGAGACGCTTAATAGGACTTTCACAAAGCACATACCTTGACAAAGTTTTGAAGAAGTTCAAAATGGATCAGTCCAAGAAGGGGTTCTTGCCTGTATTGCAAGGTGTGAAGTTGAGTAAGACTCAATGCCCAGTGACTGCAGAAGATAGAGAAAAGATAAGTATCATCCCCTATGCTTCGGCCATAGGTTCTATCATGTATGCAATGCTGTGCACAAGACCCGATGTCAGCCTTGCCATAAGTATGGTCGGAAGGTTTCAAGGTGATCCAGGAATGGAACACTGGACGGCGGTCAAGAATATCCTGAAGTACCTGAAAAGGACTAAGGACATGTTTCTCGTTTATGGAGGTGATCAAGAGCTCGTCGTAAAGGGTTACGTCGATGCAAGCTTTGACACTGATCCGGATGACTCTAAGTCTCAAACCGGATACGTATTTATTCTTAATGGGGGTGCGGTTAGCTGGTGCAGTTCCAAGCAAAGCGTGGTAGCAGATTCTACATGCGAAGCGGAGTACATCGCTGCCTCGGAGGCGGCGAAGGAAGGTGTCTGGATGAAGGAGTTCATGACAGATCTTGGAGTAGTGCCTAGTGCGCTTAACCCAATGACTCTGTTTTGTGATAATACTGGTGCCATTGCTCTAGCCAAGGAACCAAGATTTCACAAGAGGACCAGACACATAAAGCGACGCTTCAATTCCATCCGCGATTACATCAAGGAGGACGACATAAATATTTGCAAAGTACACATGGATCTAAATGTTGCAGATCCGATGACTAAACCTCTTCCAAGGGCTAAACATGAACAACACCAGAACTGCATGGGTGTTCGATTCATTACAATGTAAATCACATAGTGATGTGAACTAGATTATTGACTCTAGTGCAAGTGGGAGACTGTTGGAAATATGCCCTAGAGGCAATAATAAATTGGTTATTATTATATTTCCTTGTTCATGATAATCGTTTATTATCCATGCTATAATTGTATTGATTGGAAACTCAAATACATGTGTGGGTACATAGACAACACTGTGTCCCTAGTATGCCTCTAGTTGACTAGCTCGTTGATCAAAGATGGTTAAGGTTTCCTAGCCATTGACATGAGATGTCATTTGATAACGGGATCACATCATTAGGAGAATGATGTGATGGACAAGACCCAAACTGTAAACGTAGCATTTGATCGTGTCAGTTTATTGCTATTGTTTTCTGCATGTCAAGTATCTGTTCCTTTGACCATGAGATCATGCAACTCACTGACACCGGAGGAATACCTTGTGTGTATCAAACGTCGCAACGTAACTGGGTGACTATAAAGGTGCTCTACAGGTATCTCCGAGGGTGTCTGTTGGGTTGGCATGGATCAAGACTGGGATTTGTTACTCCGTATGACGGAGAGGTATCTCAGGGCCCACTCGGTAATACAACATCACAATGAGCCTTGCAAGCAATGTGACTAAAGTGTTAGCCACGAGATCTTGTATTACGGAACGAGTAAAGAGACTTGCCGGTAAAGAGATTGAACTAGGTATAGAGATACCGACGATCGAATCTCGGGCAAGTAACATACCGAAGAACAAAGGGAATAGCATACGGGATTAACTGAATCCTTGACATAGAGGTTCGACCGATAAAAGATCTTCGTAGAATATGTAGGAGCCAATATGGGCATCCAGGTCCCGCTATTGGTTTTTGATCGTAGAGGTGTCTCGGTCATGTCTACATAGTTCTCGAACCCGCAGGGTCTACACACTTAACGTTTGGTGACGATTAGTATAGTTGAGTTATTTTGTTGGTGACCGAAGGCTGTTCGGAGTCCCGGATAAGATCCCGGACATGACGAGGATCTCCAGAATAGTCCAGAGGTAAAGATTGATATATGTGATAATAGTGTTTTGATCTCCGGAAGAGTTCCGGAGTTCACCGGAAGGGGTTCCGGATGTTTACCGAAGTGTTCGGGTGCAGCAACACTTTATATGGGCCAAGGGATAAAAGCCCACGAGGTATTGGAAAGTGCAAAAGTAGTTTTGCTGCCGCGTAAGCGGTACTACCGCTTGGTGAAGCGGTACTACCGCCCGAGCGGTACTACCGCTTGTGTGAAGCGGTACTACCGCCCAAGCGGTACTACCGCTTGTGTGAAGCGGTACTACCGCTTGTGTGCGGCTGTGCACGGTTCGGCAGGGATCCGAGTTGGACTCTTTCCCTGCGGGCCAAACCGACCTTGTGCGGGCAAAACCGACCTGGAGGAGGCTTTTACTCCAAGTTTAGACCCCAAGGCTCAACATATAAATAGAGGGCAGGGCTAGCACACGGGACACATCAAGATTTCCCCAAGCCGTGTGCGGCAACCCTAACCCTCTAGTTCCTCCGTCATAATCTCCGTAGCGCTTGGCGAAGCCCTGCAGAGATTGTTCCTCACCACCATCACCACGCCGTCGTGCTGCTGGAACTCAACCACTACTTCACCATCGCTCGCTGGATCGAGGAGGTGAAGGCGTCATCAAGCCGTACGTGTGTTGAACGCGGAGGTGCCGTCCGTTCGGCGCTAGTTCGTGATCGGATCGAGGGACGACTTGCGATTTGGATCGCGGAGACGTTCGACTACATCAACCGCGTTTCTTAAAACGCTTCCGCTTAGCGATCTACAAGGGTATGTAGATTTACTCTCCCTCTCGTAGATGCTCATCACCATGGATAGATCTTGTGTGTGCGTAGGAAAATTTTTGTTTCCCATGCAACGTTCCCCAACAGGCGCGTCATGCACGATGGGACGTGTGGCCCCCACTACTCCCCACGACCCCATGGTAACTGCGCAGCGCTACCATAAAGCCTGGGCGCGGCGCGGGGTCATCATGACTCCTCTTAACCCCACGCCAATCCAATGGTGGGGGCGCAGGCCGGGCATCCATCGAGACTTTATATAAAGGAGAGGGGTGGAGTCCCTTGGCTCATCCTCCCCCCTCTCATCTTCCCTCGCCATCTGTCATTGTAGCAGTAATGGCGCCCCGCGAAGAAGTTCTTCACCGCTGAGAAAGGAAAGGCAGCGACCGGTGAAGCGGGCTCATCAAAGGCGGCGAGGGGTGGCGGTCATCGGCAAGCACCCATCGCCGCGCTTGAGGCGCCTTCTCAAGGGCGTGGACAACCCCCGTCAGCGGCCCATGCCAGCCCGAACAGTCACGGAAGAAGCTCCGCCCGTGGCCGTGGCCACAGCGGCCGAGGCGGCCGCGGGCGGGGCCAGCGACACGGGGCGGCCGTCCGGCCGCCCCGGCCATGGGGCCACTCCGCTGATGCCGCCCACGAGTTCATCGTGAGGATGGAGGGCAGGCCTCGCTCTTGGCTCCGGCTCCCGGATTCCTTCGCACGGGAGATGGAGGGGCGCGCGCCCGTGGGTCTGTGACTGTAGCCGAATGGTTGCTGGAACGGTTCTTCCTGGGTGGCGACAGAGTTCAACCCCCTTGGCTTCATGTTCCTGGATCGCGGGGGGAAATCGTTCGCCCTTGCTCGCGGCTTGCAGGACGGGCGCGTCCTCCACTTCAAGTTTGACGGCGCCTCCACTCTCTTCATGAAGGCCTTCGGGAAGGTTGGCAACCGCCTGGGCTGCTTCTTGGAGAGCGCCAGTAACGGCGACTCCCCCTCCGAAGGGAGCGAGAGCCGGAGCGACTCCGACGGCTCCTCGGGTGCCCGCATCAAGGAGGAAGACTCCGACTAGGACCAGCGACGTCAAGGCCTCGGCCTCCGGAGGCAACACTGCGAGAGCCCGGTCTTCCTTTTATTCAAGTTTCCTTTCCTTTCCTGTAACGAACCAAGCTCACCCCGTTGGGGTATGTAGAGGAGGGGTTACGTTGTTTCTCGTGCTTTGACTAAATGCTAATTTGGGTCGAAAATAAATTTTCTTTACACCATCCCTCGCGAGGTTTGCTCCTTTTACTAAGGCCGTATCGTCGCCCCGCGCTTCTTGGCATGAGAGGTCTCAATGCGTGGGGCCTCCGGGGGTTGCCTGGTCCTGCCTCGTGAGGCCACCTGGGGAATTACCCCAGGGGGAGAGGTCTTGTGTGAGAGCGCTTAGTCTTGAAGTGATACGCGCTTACCGACTTACTCTTGGGCGTCGCGCGAGGAAGATAGTCACCAACGTCCTTGGTGAGGTGTCGTGCGTGTGGGCATGTCCCCGGCCCAGAACCCAGTCTCCCTCGTTCCAGAGCCGCTAGGCCAGGCCCAAGCACAGGCGCCGTGCCCAGCCCCCACGTGCGTGAGGCCCAAGGGGGAGCCAGTGGGCGCATGTCGCGGGTGGGGGGGGGGGGACGAACGGCTGCCAAGGTGAGGGCCGCTCACTTTTCAGATTATCGCGGCCCTCCAGAGGGAGATCTTTGTCATTTCTCCCAGCGCGGAGCATGGGGCTTCCACTAGGCATGGGCGGGAGTCCTCCTGAGGTTGAGGGGCGGCTCAAGCAGGAGGCTCCGGGGCGTGTATAGCCCCAAAACTCATTATTACGTGAGAGTGTCACGGGCAGCGATTGAAGGGGTTAGTCCACCAGCGCGGAGCATGGGGCTTCCACTAGGTGTGGGCGGTAGTCCTCTTGAGGCCGAGGGGCAGCTCAAGCAGGAGGCCCCGGGGCGTGCAGCCCCAAAACTCATTATTACGTGAGAGTGTCACGGGCGGCGATTAAAGATGTGTCGGATGCCCCAGGCACACGGCTCAGGGGCTCCTTCCTCAGTCTTCAGGCGGGTTACACCTTGTTTTTCACACAATTTGTGTGTGTCCCCGCGACCCATTACATGGGCGCGGAGCGCTTCGTGCAGCTACCGGGGCTGGGCGTCAAAGGCGATGAGGCGCCCGCCCGGCAGCCACACGAGTTGCGTCCTTTCGCCACTGCCCGCCCGCGACGGTTCTCCAGGAGGGTGATACGTCTCCAACGTATCTATAATTTTTGATTGTTCCATGCTAATATATTATCTATTTTGGATGTTTTATATGCATTAATATGCTATTTTATATTATTTTTCTTGGACCAGAAGGAACCCAGGAGACTTGGAGAAGAGGCCAGAAGACCCACGGGTGGGCCACAAGCCACCAGGGCGTGCCCCTGGAGGGGCGCCCCCTGGCTTGTGGGCCCCCCGTAGCTCCTCCAACCCTAATTCTCCGCCTATAAATTCAGAAATATTCCCCCAATACCAAAGAGAGCCAGGATAATACTTTTCCGCCGCCGCAAGCCTCTGTTCCCGTGAGATCCCATCTTGGGGCCTTTTCCGGTAATCTGCCGGAGGGGGATTCGATCATGAAGGGCATTGATGACCCACAAGTATAGGGGATCTATCGTAGTCCTTTCGATAAGTAAGAGTGTCGAACCGAACGAGGAGCAGAAGGAAATGACAAGCGGTCTTCAGCAAGGTATTCTCTGCAAGCATTGAAATTATTGGTAGCAGATAGTTTTGTGATAAGATAATTCGTAACGGGTAGCAAGTAACAAATGTAGCAAAGGTGCAGCAAGGTGGCCCAATCCTTTTTGTAGCAAAGGAGAAGCCTGGACAAACTCTTATATAAAGCAAAGCGCTCCTAAGGACACATGGGAATTTCTGTCAAGCTAGTTTTCATCATGCTCATATGATTCGCGTTCGTTACTTTGATAATTTGATATGTGGGTGGACCGGTGCTTGGGTGCTGCCCTTACTTGGACAAGCCTCCCACTTATGATTACCCCCTCTCGCAAGCATCCGCAACTACGAAAGAAGAATTAAGATAAATCTAACCATAGCATGAAACATATGGATCCAAATCAGCCCCTTACGAAGCAACACATAAACTAGGGTTTAAGCTTCTGTCACTCTAGCAACCCATCATCTACTTATTACTTCCCAATGCCTTCCTCTAGGCCCAAATAATGGTGCAGTGTCATGTAGTCGACGTTCACATAACACCACTAGAGGGGAGATACCATACATCTCATCAAAATATCGAACGAATACCAAATTCACATGATTACCTATAACAAGACTTATCCCATGTCCTCAGGAACAAACATAACTACTCACAAAGCATATTCATGTTCATAATCAGAGGAGTATTAATTATCATTAAGGATCTAAAACATATGATCTTCCACCAAGTAAACCAACTAGCATCAACTACAAGGAGTAATCAACACTACTAGCAACCCACAAGTACCAATCTGAGGTTTTGAGACAAAGATCGGATACAAGAGATGAACTAGGGTTTGGAGAGGAGATGGTGCTGATGAAGATGTTGTTGGAGATTGACCCCCTCTCGATGAGAGGATCGTTGGTGATGACGATGGCTTTGATTTCCCCCTCCGGGAGGGAATTTTCCCCGACAGAACAGCTCCGCCGGAGCCCTAGATTGGTTCTGCCCAGGTTCCGCCTCGAGACGGCTGCGCTTCGTCCCGAAAGCTCTCTTGTGATTTTTTCCAGGTCAAAACACATCATATAGCAGAAGATGGGCACCGGAGGCCAACCAGGGGGGCCACAAGTGAAAGCACAATATGCTCCCTTGGTGGTTTTGATAATTCATGACAACATACATTGTCTCTTGGACTAATACCTTTACCTAGTGTATTTCAGATAAAGTCCATAGAGAGGATCAGCAAAAGGATTGAGGAGATTGTGGAATACCCCGAGATGCAAGGAAATAGTTTGGCAAAGCTTCAAGCAAGAGGACTCTACATTTTACATTTGTGAGAAATCACTTTGAGTCCATAGGAAAGCCAATACTATTAAAAGGGGGTAAGGTTTTGTTGGTGAACAAAATGCTCATACGTGCACAAGTGACAGTCACCAAAAACACCCACAAGCTCTCCCACCAAAGTCTGTCATAGCCTAACACTCAAAATCGGTGCAACCAACTTTTCCATTTCGGTGCCACCGATTCTCACCTCAGACAAACTCAGCCATACCCTAGCCACTTCGGTGCAACCGATTCCATACCGGTGCCACCGAGTTTGGGTTGCCAACTCTCTGTTATGCAAATTCACAAAATCGGTGCAACCGAGATTGTTGGATCGGCATCACCGAGATTGTCAATCTGACCGTTGGTCACCTTATCGGTGCAACCGAGTTTCCTATATCTGTCTCACCGAGATTCAAAAGTTGCCACCTTTTGGTCACTTCGGTACCACCGAGATTAACACATCGGTGTCACCGAGTTGGTCATTTTGTGTGTAATGGTTGGATTTTTGGGGATGCCTATATATACCCCTTCACCACCACCTACTCGAAACAGAAGCACTCAGAACAATTCCATACTTGCCCCATCCTGTTTTCTGAGAGAGAACCACCTAGTCTTGTGTTGAGGTCAAGATCTTCCACTCCAACCATATGGATCTTGATTTCTAGCCTCCCCAAGTTGCTTTCCACCAATCCTATCTCTTCCACCAAGCCAAATCTGTGAGAGAGTGATTGTGTGTTGAGGAGTCTATCATCTTGAAGCACAAGAGCAAGGAGTTCATCACCATTACCGAGCCTATTACCTTTTGGAGGGTGGTGCCTCCTAGATTGGTTAGGTGTCGCTTGGGAGCCTCCTACTTCGTGTTGTGGAGTGAACCAAGAAGTTTGTAAGGGCAAGGAGATCGCCTACTTCGTGAAGATCTACCCATACTGAGGCTAGTCCTTCATGGACGGAAGCCGTTATGGAATAGTCAAGGTTGCTACTTCGTGGACCCTTATGGGTGGAGCCCTCCGTAGACTCTCGCGACCGTTACCCTCCATTGGTTGAAGACTCCATAAACGTGGATGCACGATAGCACCACCTATCGGAACCACGGGAAAAAATCCTTGCGTCTCCAATTGCGTTTGATCTCCATATCTCTACTCTTTACTTCATGTGCAATGTCTTTACTTTCCGCTGCCATATTTGTTGACATGCATGTGTAGGGCTATTAGACTTGCTATCTTGTCATGAAATGCTAAAATCTGCCAACCAATTAACTAGGGAAAAGGTTAGGTTTTAAATTTCTGCTTGTAGTCTATTCACCCCCCCCCTCTAAACACTCTTCTAGTGATCCCTCAATTGGTATCAGAGCATTGGTCTCCATTGCTTCGGTTTAATCACCGAGGAGGAAGATGGATGTGTCTAGTATAGGGAGTTTGAGTTGTAGAGTGCCTATTCTCGATGGAGAGTACTATAGTCAATGGAAAAGCCTGATGCTTGAGCTGTTTAATGAATTTCAATTGAGCAAATATGTCAAGTGCCCCTATGTGCCTCCCATTGATCCTTTGCATCCCACACACGAAGAGGAAGTTGATATGCTATGCAATCTTAGAACTGTCAATCTCATTGTTAGAGCTTTGCCTAGAAATGTGCTCAATCAAACGAAGAATTTTGTATGTGCTTACACTTTGTGGAATGACTTGGAGAAACGATATCCAAATTATTCATTGAGTAATCTTGATGAAATTCTTAATAAATCTATTGCCTTCCACAAAATGACGCCTAGTGATCCTAAATTTGATGATTGTCGATTTGAGCTTAGAGACCTCATGCATGCGAAAGGAGATGTCACTACTATCAACAATATCATTATAGAGGCCCTTCGCATTCATAAACTTGAACATTGTCATGATCACAATCCTAACGAATCTCTTGTTCTTTATGACGAGGATTTCCCACTTGATGATGACAATGTGGAACATGGCTACTATGATGAAGATGAGTTGTTCGACATCGAGTATGAGAAGATCATGAAGAATCTAAGTCTCATGGCAAACTTCAAGGATTATATGTCCGGAGGAAAAGAGTGGATTCTCGATAGCGGATGTACCGATCATATGACCGGAGATAGAGAAATGTTTGAAGAGATCACACCAAACCATGGACCAGGAAGGTACGTAACGTTTGGAGACAACTCCAAGGGTAAGGTACTTGGTCTTGGTAAGGTGGCCATATCCCATGATAGCTCTATCCAAAATGTTATGCTTGTTGAATCTCTTGGCTACAATCTTCTTTCCGTATCTAGACTTGCTGACTTTGGATTTAATGTGCTATTCACGAAAGTAGATTGCCAAATGTTTTGTCAAGATAATCATAAAATGGTCTTCATCGGTATCCGCAGAGGTGATCTATACATTGTTGACTTCACTAAGAGATCCAAACCTCGCACTTGTTTAATTGCTAAATCTTCTAAAGGTTGGCTTTGGCATAGAAGATTAGGACACGTTGGCATGCGTAATTTAGACAAGCTTATCAAAGGTGATCATATAATTGGTGTTAAAGATGTTATCTTTAACAAAGATAGACTTTGTAGTGCTTGTCAAGCCGGAAAGCAAGTAGGTGGAAGTCATCCCGTTAAAAATATCATGACTACTAGGAGACCACTCGAGTTACTTCATATGGATCTTTTTGGTCCCAATGCTTACAAGAGCCTCGGTGGAAATTCCTATGGTCTAGTTATAATTGATGATTTTTCCAGATTTACGTGGGTATTCTTTCTTGATGATAAGTCACAGGTTCAAAAGATCTTCAAGAACTTCGCTCGCAAAGCGCAAAATCAGTTTGAAGTGAAGATCAAGAAGGTTCGAAGCGGTAACGGATCGGAGTTCAAGAACACCCGTGTGGATACCTTCCTTGACGAAGAAGGTGTCTCACATGAGTTCTCAGCTACGTACACGCCTCAACAAAATGGAGTTGTTGAGAGGAAGAACCGGACGCTCATTGAGATGGCAAGAACGATGCTTGACGAATACAAGACGCCAAGACACTTTTGGGCAGAAGCCGTGGAAACAGCATGTCATGCCACAAACCGACTCTGCATGCACAAGCTTCTCGGTAAAACGGCATACGAGCTACTCACCGGTAACAAACCCCAAGTTGGATACTTTCGGGTATTCGGCTCAAAGTGCTACATTCTTGATAAGCATTGTCGTACTAAATTTGCTCCTAAATCTCATGAAGGATTTCTACTCGGTTACGGATCGAACTCTCACACTTACCGTGTCTACAACAACTTCACTCAAAAAGTTGAAGAGACGGTAGATGTGAAGTTTGATGAATCTAATGGTTCGCAAGTCGAACAATTGCCAAATGATGTAGGTGATAAGGACCCTTCGGAAGCTATACAAGATTTGCCCATCGGCAAGATTCGTCCCATGGAGGTGAAGGAAAGTACCTCATCAACTCAAGTGGAAGCCCCTACTTCACGTCAAGGTGAACCACAACATGACATGGAGGCATCAACAAGCGGTACACGACGAAATGATGAAGAGGAGATAGTGCATCATGAAGATCCACCACAACCTTCTTCACCACCACCTCAAGGGAACGACACATTCAACAACAACGAGGATGAAGGAGATGATGATGAAGAAGAAGCTCCACCATCCAACAATCGGAAGCTGACCCGAGTTCGAGCACAAGTGACCAAGAACCATCCCCTAAACCAAATCTTTGTTGATATACAAACAGGGAGAATCACTCGCTCTAAAACTCGCCTAGCTAACTTCTGTGAGCATTATTCTTTCATCTCTAGCATTGAACCCTTGAAGGTAGAACAAGCTCTAGAAGATGCTGATTAGGTGAACGCGATGCATGAAGAGCTTCACAACTTCGAGAGGAACGAAGTGTGGACACTCGTGGAGAAGCCCGAGGATGAGCACAACATCATCGGAACCAAATGGGTGTTTCGAAACAAGCAAGATGAAGACGGTCAAGTCGTACGGAACAAGGCTCGTCTCGTAGCCCAAGGATATACGCAAGTCGAAGGTATGGACTACGGTGAGACCTACGCCCCCGTCGCTAGACTTGAGGCTATTCGCATCCTTCTTGCTTATGCTAATCACCATGATATCACGCTTTATCAAATGGACATTAAAAGTGCCTTTTAAATGGTGAAATTGAAGAAGATGTTTATGTTAAGCAACCACCTAGTTTTGTAAATCCTAAGAAACCTAATCATGTCTACAAGCTTCGTAAAGCTCTTTATGGTCTTAAACAAGCCCCTCGTGCTTGGTACAAATGCTTAACGAAATTTCTTATTGAAAAGGGTTTTGAGATTGGTAAAATTGATGCAACCTTGTTCACTAAGAGAGTTAATGGTGAATTATTTGTGTGCCAAATCTATGTGGATGATATTATCTTTGGTTCCACTAACCCTCAATTTAGTGAAAGATTTGGAAGGTTGATGTCCGAGAAGTATGAGATGTCTATGATGTGTGAGCTGAAATTCTTTCTTGGCTTGCAAATCAAGCAATCAAGAGAAGGAACTTTCATATCTCAGACTAAGTATACCAAGGACTTGATCAAGAAGTTCAACATGCAAGAGTGCAAAGGTATGAAAACTCCCATGCCTACTAGCGGACATGTTGATCTTACCAAGGATGATGAACCGGTTGATCAAAAGGTTTATCGATCTATGATTGGTTCATTGCTATATCTATGTGCCTCTCGTCCCGATATTATGCTTAGTGTTTGCATGTGTGCTAGATATCAAGCTGCACCTAAAGAGTGTCATCTTTTGGCCGTGAAACGTATTGTGAGATATTTGATACAAACACTAAACTTTGGCATTTGGTATCCCAAGGGATCTTCCTTTAACCTTGTTGGCTATTCTGATTCGGACTATGCCGGTGACAAGGTTGATAGAAAATCCACCTCGGGTACTTGTCAATTTTTGGGTAGATCTCTTGTATCTTGGTCCTCCAAGAAACAAAACTCGGTATCTCTATCTACTGCCGAAGCTGAATACATTGCTGCTGGATCTTGCTGTGCGCAATTACTATGGATGACACAAACTCTTAAGGATTATGGAATCCATGTTAGAAATGTTCCATTACTTTGTGACAATGAGAGTGCTATTAAGATTGGTCATAATCCCGTGCAACATTCTCGAACTAAACATATTCAAGTTAGACATCATTTCATTCGTGATCATGTTGCCAAAGGAGATATTAACCTTAAGCATGTTCGCACTAACAAGCAATTGGCCGATATATTTACAAAACCGCTCGATGAGAAAACGTTTTGTCACTTGAGGAGTGAGTTGAACATCATTGATGCTTCAAACTTGAGCTAGACTCGCTCGGATGCATGCAAGGGCATGAGCCTTCTTGATATTTCCATGTATCTTAACATGTTATCTTATGCCATGGAATTCTATGCTCCCTTGTATTGCATCTAATCCTTTTGTACGTACTTGGAAGAACTTCATTCCACAAGATTGCCCTCAACTCAAATCATAAGCAATCTTGTCATAACCAAGTATCCACAACCCCTCTTGATGATGGATGGAAGAAGACCTCAACCATATCCTTGACATACATTTATAATTCCTAATTTGGTATCATGTCAAATGGATATATCTATTGCCCTTCCTTGCATGACTAACTCTTGTAGGTGACAACTGTACTAAAACGAGAAGGATTGCTCCAAAACTCAAGATGATCTTCATCAACCTCGAGCATCCTCAACAAGTTCATCTACAAGCTACGTCATCAACATCACTCAAAGGTATGTACTCATATCCTTGAAAAGGCTTTACTCCAAGTAATGAGGTAAAGCAACTCAAGTGATATGAAGACATTAAAATGCTTAATCAAAAATGGTAACCCCATTCTGAGCTTAACGTAGAGTATGACCTATGATCAAGTATGCTTGCTTGGCTCCTATGTCAATATACTCTAATATAGGTGACCTAGTCACCGCCCATCATCTAGTTAAGAATCTTGTGTGGTTCATTCTCTTTTTGTAAGATTTCTCGGAATCACTCAAATCTTATCTAGTTGATATCTCTTTGTAAAATCATTTGCATTCCCTTATTTTCTTTTGTTTCTCCTAAATCAGAAACTTGGTCCTTTGTTCTATTTTCTGACTTGGTGCTGCCGATACAAACATCTCGGTTCTACCGACATTGCAGATGAGCTGCACCACAAAATCTCGGTACCACCGGTGTATCTGTCTCGGAGTCACCGATTTGTTTCTTTTTCTCTTTTGCGTTCTTTTTCAATTCTGTGTTTCCTTTGTGATCTCTCTAGCAATACTTCTGTTAGTTCGATGATCCCGTTTAGATATTAAAAAAAAGGGGGGGAGAATAACAAAACTGATCTTAGAGAGAAAATTTCTTTATTCAAGGATTCCTATCTTAACGGAAGAAGGGGGAGAATAACAAAGTCTTACAACATCTCAAAAGGAGAGAAACTATTTTCCCTGATTCCCTCAGTTTTCATTTATATATTCAGTGACCCTTGTTCTCAAGGATCCCTTCTCAGTCAATGATCCCTGTATCTATCCCAGTTTTTGACCTTTTTGGAAATTAATGCCAAAGGGGGAGAAGAACAAAGCTTCATGCTAAAGGGGAGATACATGCTTATGCAAAGGGGGAGATATGATCAAGGGGGAGAGCCAATATCAAAGTTTATATTTATATAAACAAGGTGAGAATACCAAAGTAGGGGGAGAAAAATATATTTGGAGAGAGAAAAATACATTTGGAGAAAATGTGTCTGTTTTGTGATCATCTTAGTTGTTTCTCACCCTATACAATCCCAATATCTATCACTAAGATTCAGGGGGAGAGGATGATTTACTATTTTCATATCAAAGGGGAGAAAGTTCTAAATGATCTTGGAGACATATCAATCTTAAGAAATACTATCTTCTATATGTTCTCCATATCTTGGTACTTTTGAGTTCTATTGCCTTTGGTTGGTAGAATACTCTTGTGTTTCCTAACATTGTTTTCTCAAGTGTATTTCTACTACAAGAATGCTCAAGAACTCAAGGTAAGTATATGCATCATACCTTTAATCAAGATGATCTCTTGCTTCCTGCACATATTGTTTGCAAGAGTGAAGTCTTGAACAAGGATACAACTCATTGTTATATATTTGATGCATATAGCCAAGATATACATGACTTATTATATCCCTTCATCCATATGTGTGTCCATGCATTCCAAAGCAACTATCCTTTAAAGGACTGCACACATTTAGGGGGAGCAAATCTGAGTCATGTGTCTCTCAAAGTCTTCATTATATCCATGCATATCTTTATTTGAAGCTTTGATTGTATGTTGTCATCAATTACCAAAAAGGGGGAGATTGAAAGCACAATATGCTCCCTTGGTGGTTTCGATAATTCATGACAACATACATTGTCTCTTGGACTAATACCTTTACCTAGTGTATTTCAGATAAAGTCCATAGAGAGGGTTGGCAAAAGGATTGAGGAGATTGTGGAATACCCCAAGATGCAAGGAAATAGGTTGGCAAAGCTTCAAGCAAGAGGACTCTACATTTTACATTTGTGAGAAATCACTTTGAGTCCATAGGAAAGCCAATACTATTAAAAGGTGGTAAGGTTTTGTTGGTGAACAAAATGCTCATACGTGCACAAGTGACAGTCACCAAAAACACCCACAAGCTCTCCCACCAAAGTCTGTCATAGCCTAACACTCAAAATCGGTGCAACCAACTTTTCCATTTCGGTGCCACCGATTCTCACCTCAGACAAACTCAGCCATACCCTAGCCACTTCGGTGTAACCGATTCCATACCGGTCCCACCGAGTTTGGGTTGCCAACTCTCTGTTATGCAAATTCACAAAATCGGTGCAACCGAGATTGTTGGATCGGCGTCACCGAGATTGTCAATCTGACCGTTGGTCACCTTATCGGTGCAACCGAGTTTCTTATATCGGTCTCACCGAGATTCAAAAGTTGCCACCTTTTGGTCACTTCGGTACCACCGAGATTAACACATCGGTGTCACCGAGTTGGTCATTTTGTGTGTAACGGTTGGATTTTTGGGGATGCCTATATATACCCCTTCACCACCACCTACTTGAAACAGAAGCACTCAGAACTATTCCATACTTGCCCCATCCAGTTTTCTGAGAGAGAACCACCTAGTCTTGTGTTGAGGTCAAGATCTTCCACTCCAACCATATAGATCTTGATTTCTAGCCTCCCCAAGTTGCTTTCCACCAATCCCATCTCTTCCACCAAGCCAAATCTGTGAGAGAGTGATTGTGTGTTGAGGAGTCTATCATGTTGAAGCACAAGAGCAAGGAGTTCATCATCATTACCGAGCCTATTACCTTTTGGAGGGTGGTGCCACCTAGATTGGTTAGGTGTCGCTTAGGAGCCTCCTACTTTGTGTTGTGGAGTGAACCAAGAAGTTTGTAAGGGCAAGGAGATCGCCTACTTCGTGAAGATCTACCCATAGTGAGGCTAGTCCTTCGTGGACGGAAGCCGTTATGGAATAGTCAAGGTTGCTACTTCGTGGACCCTATGGGTGGAGCCCTCCGTGGACTCTCGCGACCGTTACCCTCCGTGGGTTGAAGACTCCATAAACGTGGATGTACTATAGCACCACCTATCGGAACCACGGGAAAAAATCCTTGCGTCTCCAATTGCGTTTGATCTCCATATCTCTACTCTTTACTTCATGTGCAATGTCTTTACTTTCCGCTGCCATATTTGTTGACATGCATGTGTAGGGCTGTTAGACTTGCTATCTTGTCATGAAATGCTAAAATCTTCCAACCAATTAACTAGGGAAAAGGTTAGGTTTTTAATTTCTGCTTGTAGTCTATTCACCCCCCCCCCTCTAGACACTCTTCTAGTGATCCCTCAACAAGCCACAGGGGCGCGCCCAGGGGGGTAGGGCGCGCCCCCCTGTCTTGTGACTGCCTGGTGAGTCCCCCTGGTATATTCTTCGCCCAATATTTTTTATATATTCCAAAACAATTCTTCGTAGATTTTCAGGACTTTTGGAGTTGCGCAGAATAGGTCTCTCATATTTGCTCCTTTTCCAGCCTAGAATTCTAGCTGCCGGCATTCTCCCTCTTCATGTAAATCTTGTAAAATAAGAGAGAAAATGCATAAGTATTGTACCAAAATATGTAATAATAGCCCATAATGGAATAAATATCAATATAAAAGCATGATGCAAAATGGACGTATCAGGCATCTACATCAACACCATCGCCCCTCCGATGATGCGTGAGTAGTTCACCTCAGACCTTCGGGTCCATAGCTAGTAGCTAGATGGCTTCTTCTCTCTCTATGATCTTCAATACCATGTTCTCGATGATCTTCATGGAGATCTATCCGATGTAATACTCTTTTGCGGTGTGTTTGTCGAGATCCGATGAATTGTGGATTTATGATCAGATTATCTATGAATATTATTTGAATCTTCTCTGAATTCTTATATACATGATTTCATATCTTTGCAAGTCTCTTCGAGTTATTGGTTTGGTTTGGCCAACTAGATTGGTTATTCTTGCAATGGGAGAAGTGCTTAGTTTTGGGTTCAATCTTGCGGTGTCCTCACCCAGTGACAAAGTAGGGGTAGCGAGGCACGTATTTGTATTGTTGCCATCAAGGATAAAAAGATGGGGTTTTTAACATATTGCTTGAGTTTATCCCTCTACATCATGTCATCTTTCTTAATGCGTTACTCTGTTCTTCATGAACTTAATACTCTAGATGCAGGCAGGAGTCGGTCGATGTGTGGAGTAATAATAGTAGATGTAGAATTGTTTCGGTCTACTTGATACGGACGTGATGCCTATATGCATAATCATTGCCTTGGATATCGTCATAACTATGCGCTTTTCTATCAATTGCTCGACAGTAATTTGTTCACCCACCGTATTATTTTCCCTCAAGAGAGAAGCCTCTAGTGAAACCTATGGCCCCCGGGTCTATTTTCCATATTATATTTTCAGATCTATAAACCAAAAATACCAAAAATACTTTGTTGTAATCTATTTACTTTTATTTTACATTTCGTTTTAGTAATCTTTTATATCTATCTCTATCAGATCTCATCCTTGCAAGTAATCATGAAGGGACTGACAACCCCTTTATAGCGTTGGGTGCAAGTGTTTGATTCTTTGTGTAGGTGCAAAGATTGGGGCCTTGCTTGTACCTCCTACTGGATTGATACCTTGGTTCTCAACAACTGAGGGAAATATTTATCTACTTTGCTGCATCACCCTTTCCTCTTCAAAGGAAAACCAACGCAAGCTCAAGAAGTAGCAAGAAGGATTTCTGGCGCCGTTGCCGGGGAGGATACATAGCAAGTCAAGATCTACATCAAGCCTACCAAGTACCCATCACAAACTCATCTCTTGCATTTACATTGTTCGCCATTTGCCTCTCGTTTTCCTCTCCCCCACTTCTAAAATGATTTTCAGAAAAAACCAAAAAGATTTGCCTTTTTATTCGCCCTTCTTCCGTTCGCCTTTTCATTTGCTTTTTGTTTGCTTGTGTGCTAGATCGATTCATTGCCACCATGTCTGAATCTAGGGAGGTTTTCATTGAAAAGGATGGTAATAATCTTGAGGGGAATTTTGATGACTTTGCTAATAACGACCCCCATGAAGAACCTACTATCACGCATACAAAAAAATTCCGCATAGGTAGCGGTAATATTATTGGAAAAGGTGTTATTCAAGATTTCTTTACTTGTGCTGGTACGCTACCTACTTTAGGAGGGTCTATTCTCAATAAAACTAATAGTCTTGCGGATACAATAACACTGTTAATAATTGAACTTGAGAGGCAATTTGTTCGTATGAGTTCTCTAATATTCAGCATTCTTCCGTTAAGCGTGCCGCCACTATATTTCTAGCCCACGAGTTTAGATTCATCATGGAAGAGGCTAGCGAAATTTTTGCTCATTATAAAATTAAAGGTGGATGTCCCCCTATAGAGGAGTTCCTTTTTAATCAAGGAGAAATAATGATATTGCAATCTCCGGATTATGTTGCCTATAATGAAAATTTGAGAAAAAGGGTCCCTACCGAGGTTTTGGTTGATAAGATTTCTGAACTCAATGATAATTTTGCTATACAAAACAACGGACTAGAGTTCATATTAAGAGATAGGCTTATGACTTTCTGAAAGCACAACATGCTCCCTTGGTGGTTTTGATAATTCATGACAACATACATTGTCTCTTGGACTAATACTTTTACCTAGTGTATTTCAGAGAAAGTCCATGGAGAGTAGGGTTGGCAAAAGGAGTGTGAAGATTGTGGAGATACCCCAAGAAGAAGGAAATAGCATTGGCCAAGCTTCAAGCAAGAGGACTCTACATTTTACATTTGTGAGAAATCACTTTGAGTCCATAGGAAAGCCAATACTATTAAAAGGGGGTAAGGTTTTGTTGGTGAACAAAATGCTCATACGTGCACAAGTGATAGTCACCAAAAAACTCCCACAAGCTCTTCCACAAAAAGTCTGTCAAAGCCAAATATTCAAAATCGGTGCAACCAACAACTTCCACTCGGTGCCACCGATTCTCAACCTCAGACAGACTCAGCCAAACCCTAGCCACTTCGATGCAACCGATTCCATTCCGGTGCCACCGAGTTTGGGTTGCCAACTTTCTTTTACGCAAATTCACAATATTGGTACCACTGAGATTGTTGGATCGGCGTCACCGAGATTGGGCAATCTGACCGTTGGTCACCTTATCGGTGCAACTGAGTTTCCTATATCGGTACCACCGAGATTCAAAAGTTTCCACCTTTTGGTCACTTCGGTACCACCGAGATTAACACATCAGTGTCACCGAGTTGGTAATTTTGTGTGTAACGGTTGGATTTTTGTGGATGCCTATATATACCCCTTCACCACCACCTACTCGGAAGAGAAGCACTCAGAACTATTCCATACTTGCCCCATCCAGTTTTCTGAGAGAGAACCACCTACCCTTGTGTTGAGGTCAAGATCTTCCACTCCAACCATATGGATCTTGATTTCTAACCTCCCCAAGTTGCTTTCCACCAAGCCAAATCTGTGAGAGAGTGATTGTGTGTTGAGGAGTCTATCATCTTGAAGTACAAGAGCAAGGAGTTCATCGTCATTACCGAGCCTATTACCTTTTGGAGGGTGGTGCCTCCTAAATTGGTTAGGTGTCGCTTGGGAGCCTCCTACTTCGTGTTGTGGAGTTGAACCAACAAGTTTGTACGGGCAAGGAGATCGCCTACTTCGTGAAGATCTACCCATAGTGAGGCTAGTCCTTCGTGGACGGAAGCCGTTATGGAATAGTCAAGGTTGCTACTTCGTGGACCCTTATGGGTGGAGCCCTCCGTGGACTCTCGCGACCGTTACCCTCCGTGGGTTGAAGACTCCATAAACGTGGATGTATGATAGCACCACCTATCGGAACCACGGGAAAAATCCTTGCATCTCCTATTGCGTTTGATCTTCCTATCTCAACTCTTTACTTCATGTGCAGTGTCTTTACTTTCTGCTGCTATACTCTTAGACATGCATGTGTAGGGTGTGTTAGACTAGCTAGCTTTGCTAAAACTGTTAAAATCTGCCAACCAATTAACTTGGGAAAAGGTTAGGTTTTAAATTCCTGCTAGTAGTCTATTCACCCCCCCCTCTAGACACTCTTCTAGCGATCCCTCAATTGGTATCAGAGCATTGGTCTCCATTGCATCGGTTTAATCACCGAGGAGGAAGATGGATGTGTCTAGTATTGGGAGTTTGAGTTGTAGAGTGCCCATTCTTGATGGAGAGTACTATAGTCAATGGAAAACTTTGATGCTTGAGCTGTTTAATGAGTTTCAATTGAGCAAAATTGGTAAGAGCCCCTATGTACCTACCATTGATCCCTTGCATCCCACACACGAAGAGGAAATTGATATGCTATGTAATCTTAGAACTGTTAATCTCATTGTTAGAGCATTGCCTAGAAATGTGCTTAATCAAATGAAGAATTTTGAATGTGCTTATACTTTGTGGAATGATTTGGAGAAACGATATCCAAATTATTCATTGAGTAATCTTGATGAAATTCTTCATAAAACTATTGCCTTCCACAAAATGACGCCTAGTGATCCCAAGTTTGATGATTGTCTATTTGAGCTTAGAGACCTCATGCGTGCTAAAGGAGATGTCATAACCATTAGCAACATCATTGTAGAAGCCATTCGAGTTCATAAACTTGAACATTGTCATGATCACAATCCTAACGAATCTCTTGTTCTTTATGACGAGGATTTCCCACTTGATGATGACAATGTGGAACATGGCTACTATGATGAAGATGAGTTGTTCGACATCGAGTATGAGAAGATCATGAAGAATCTAAGTGTCATGGCAAACTTCAAGGATTACATGTCCGGAGGAAAAGAGTGGTTTCTCGATAGCGGATGTACCGATCATATGACCGGAGATAGAGAAATGTTTGAAGAGATCACACCAAACCATGGACCGCGAAGGTACGTAACATTTGCAGACAACTCCAAGGGTAAGGTACTTGGTCTTGGTAAGGTGGCCATATCCCATGATAGCTCCATCCAAAATGTTATGCTTGTTGAATCTCTTGGCTACAATCTTCTTTCCGTATCTAGACTTGCCGACTTTGGTTTTAATGTTCTATTCACGAAAGTAGATTGCCAAGTTTTTCGTCAAGATAATCATAAAATGGTCTTTACCGGTATCCGTAGAGGTGATCTATACATTGTTGACTTCACTAAGAGATCCAAACCTTGTACTTGTTTAATTGCAAAATCTTCTAAAGGTTGGCTTTGGCATAGAAGACTAGGACATGTTGGCATGCGTAATCTAGACAAGCTCATCAAAGGTGATCATATACTTGGTGTTAAAGATGTTATCTTTGACAAAGATAGACATTGTAGTGCTTGTCAAGCTGGAAAGCAAGTAGGTGGAACTCATCCCGTTAAGAATATCATGACTACTAGGAGACCACTCGAGTTACTTCACATGGATCTTTTTGGTCCCAATGCTTACAAGAGTCTCGGTGGAAATTCCTATGGTCTATGTCGGATTTCGGGCTCCGCAAAACCCTTAAGATTCGAACACAGGGGCGTGTACGAAGATCCCCTGCAGCCTCGCATTCCCTAGCTCGCTACTCGATGAACACAGCAACAGACTCGCACGAAGACGAGGAAGACGATGAACACGACAGTTTACCCAGGTTCGGGCCGCTGCGAAGCATAATACCCTACTCCTGTTTTTGGGTGGATTGCCTCTCGAGGAGGTGAGGTGGATGAACAAGTACAGTGTTTTGGGGCCTCCTGAGGGCTCTCAGTGGTGTTCCAGGCCCTCTGCGGCTCGGTGGTCGAAGAGTGGTGGAGTTGGTGGATCCGGGGGTCCGTCCCCTTCTACGGTGCGGCCTACCCTCTATATATAGCGGTGGCTCGGGTCCTCCTCCCTTATCACAATGGCAGGAAGGGATCCCACAACGGCCAATTTCGAAGGGGGACAGGGGTTCGTGCTCGCCCTGCCCAAAGGCGGTCTTCGCCTGCAAAGTGGCTGTCGACGGCGCAGGGACGGGCTCAGCGATAACGTCCGTCCTACGGAGCTGGTGGTTGCGGTCTTCTTGCACCGAAATGGAAACCTTTGGGGGTGCTTTGGGAACCTGCGTACGTCCTTGCTCCCTTTGCACCAAAGGGGGAACTGCCCCGCCTGGCGCACTGGTGCTCGCCTGTCCTTGTGTGCGTCTTCTTTGACTCCCGAGGCCGGGCCCTACATAGAGATCTCCGCCGCTCCGGAGGGGGCCTGGGAGGCCAGCCCCTTGCCGGTCTTGATGCTGTTCCTCCTCGCGAGGCTTGGACCCTCGCGAGGGCCTTGTCCTAAGTGGGGCCGTGCCAGGCTGCGTTGGTTGACGAAGTGGGCCATGCCCTAGGCCGCAGGCAAGCAGGTCTGGGTACCCCCATTCCCAGAACGCCGACAGTAGCCCCCGGGTCCAAGGCGTGCTCGAGCTGGCTTCCGGGCAAAGCCTTGAGGACGGCCCGAAGCGCCACGGGCCCCAATTACCTGTGGGCCAGGCTTTATATGTGGCAGCCCGGGGACTTGTCACCCCTTCTTCTCCGCGCTGGGCCGGTCATAGCGAGGTTTGCCGAGCCCCCTGACTTTCGCCTCCGATCCGTCTTCGTCTCCCGTCGATTCCGCCACCTTTTCTCCCTTCCCGCGCGACTCCAGCCCCCGCTGTCGAATCCCCGTGCGCCGCGCCGTTTCTCCCCCCCCGTCCTTCTTGCCATGTCTCCGAAGGGGGTGAAAGGCGGGGGCTTGAGGGGCCCAACCTCCGCAGTGACGCCCCAACCCGCGCTGGGCCAGTCGTCGGTGGTGAACTTCGAGGGGTTGGAGAAGGTTTAGCTGGTAGTCGCGGCCGGTTCCAATGAGTGGGGGGCACCAAGATCTGGCCGGGTTCGCGGCCCAGGGGCGAGATGGCGCCCTTCGCCATTCCTCTTCATATCCATGCCCTCCTCTCCAGCGTACTGCCGCCGTTCTCGAGCTTCCTCACCGCTGTGCTTTCGCATTACCAGATCCGCGTGCTCCATCTTGACCCTGGTTCTCTCGTCCTCCTCTCGGTCTTCGCGTTCCTGTGCGAGGCCTTTGTTGGCGTTCCCCCTTCCATGGCTTTGTTACGCCACTTCTTCTCTCTCGAGTTGGCCTCTGAGGAACAGTGTTCCGGGTGCGTGTCCTTGAGAATGGTAGACGCATCGGCCCGGGGGGCCCTCGACGCCGAACTATCCCCGGAAGCAGAAGGGTTCCAGCAACAATGGGTGTATGTTGAGACTGCCGAGGCTGAAGCTCTTTTTCAACCCCCGCTGACCCCCGCAACGCCGAATCGAGGGTGGGTGCGCGAGGAGCTTGCTGACCCTGGGCTTGCACCGGTCCTAGCCCGGCTGGCGAGGCTGAAGCAGGCGGGCGTGATGATGGCGATGGTGGTGCGGGAGTTCACTCGCCGACGAATTGCTCCTCTTCAGCGCCACTCCCGTCCGATGTGGGCCTTCGTGGGCCCCCGTTACCCAATGAGGATCCAGGTCCCGCCTCTCTCCCCTGACATCCTGCGCGAGCTCCTTCGCCGCCTGACCGGCGGTGAACCTGTCGAGCTCCCCCGGGACGGCCTCCCCTTGTACAACTTCAAGGCCCGAGAAGCTCTCGTCGCGAAGATGCCGCGCTCCGATGTGGGGATTTCTTCCTACGGAGGAGGCGCGCCCTCAGGGTGCCGCATCCCCGGGGACTCTGGCCTCCGAGGACTCGTGTCATGCCGCCCTCCCTATGGCCGGGATGTGCCGTGCCTCACCGCCCGCTCCCCCGGCTCTTGCCCCGGGTCGAGCCGGGATCGGGGGCGGCACCCAGTCGTCGGTGGAAGTTTTCGTTCCCGCCGCTGATCATCGATCGTGGGTCGTCAACTCTTCACCCCCGGGCCCCTGCGTCGACCGGAAGAGGAAGGCGCCCAGGGGCGGCCGCTCCTTGGTGCCGTGGGCAACGGTGAAGAGAAAGTGGATCGCCATAGACGAGTAAGCGCCTGTGCCCTCCTTCGTCCTTCTTTCCAGTGCCTTCCTTCTGAGCTTTTATTTCGCAGGCTCCCCATCGACGATGGGGAAGGCGGGTCGGCGTTGCCCACTCCTGCGGTCGCCGAGCCTCTTGTGGTTTCTTCTCTCGCGCACCACGGGGTTCAGTCCTCCGAGGCGCCTACGCCTGAGCCTGCCTTGACGCCTGGTGGCCCTGAGCGCGAGCTTCCCGTGGTCCTCCTCGCCCGCGGCCTCCGGCTCCCCAGAATGAGGCCACTTCCCTTGCCCGCGGCTCCTTCCGGGGTCATGCTGCGCCGCACCTCTGGACCCCCTTTGCTCGGCGATGTGGGGTCCTAGGGGGCGCGTCCTTCTTCCGGGATGCCTATATGGGAGCCCCCAGCCCCTGAGCCTAGGTTCAGGCTTAGAGGATCCTCGCGCGCCTCCCCCATTCGCCATGGGGAAGGTGGGAGTTCTGGTTGGCCGGCTGGGCCTGCTGAAGACCTGAGCGCCGCGCCGTGGGGTTTTCTCCATACCACGGCGGACGCGCTTCAGCGCCTGGGAGTGGGGCTCGCCAACAGTGATGCCCGCTTGGAGGAGGAGCGCCAGCGCCTTGCGCAGGGATGGCACCAGCTTGAGGTTGCCATGAACCTTGGCTATCTGCAGCGCGAGTGTGCCCGCACGAAGGTAGAAGGGTCCCTTGCCACGGCGATGGAGGCCCGCGAACGCACTCTTGTCGAGGCTCAGGAGGCCGATTGCCGGCGCAGGGCCTCCGAGGATCACCTCAGGGAGCTCCAGGCCCTCAACGCCGATCTTGAAAAGCAGATCCAGCTACGGAAGGCCACGCTCGAGGGTCCGCCGGCTGAGCTCCTCCCTACCGGCGCGAGCCCCCGGGCGCCTGTCGACGCGCTGGTGTTGGAAGCGCTAGAGCAGAGCCTGGAACAGGAGAGGTTGGAGGTGAGGGAGCGCCAGGTGTCGCTTGCTGAGGAATCTCTTGCCTCTCGCGAAGCGAAGCTCCAGGAGGAGGTCGACAACAAGGTGGCGGAGGTTTGGCGTCCCCTTCTTCAGGACTACCGCTCGAAGCTGAAGCTCCAGGAGTCCCGTTTCCGCGAGCGCCGCGACCATCTGAAAGGTGAGGTTGATGTCCTCAAGAAAAGGTTAAATCAGGAGGAAAAACGCCGGCGGGCCGCGATGGACGCCCAGGCTTCCGCCGAAGCCGAGCTGGCTTTTCTTTGTAAACAAGTGAAGGGCGCCGCTTCCCTAGCAGAAGAGGCTTCCGAAGAGGCGGGCCGCGCTCGCGGCCTCCAGCATGAGCGTTCCCTAATGTTCCAGTCCCTCGAGAGGAGGGCCACTCGGGCCCTGAGCGACGTCTGTGGCGCGAGCGTCTCGAGCCCCCTGGTCCCAGACGATGCCGGGTACTTGGGCTTCTTTTCAAGGATCGTGGAGTGTCTTGAGGAGAGCGTGGAGAAGATCCGCGTGCTCGTGGAGGAGAAACGCCGTGATCTCCTCGAGCGGGCGGCTTCGGACATCTTCAGCCACCTCCTCCGTCTCAACATGCGTTTCGATTTCGGAGCAGTGCTGGGTCCTGTGCCTGAAGCGGCTCGCGCTGCCCTTGCCGAACGGGTCAAGGACCATGTGGATGATCTGATAGCGGGGCTTGTTTCCGACGAGGCCTGAGGGCGGCGCCTGAGCCGGGACACGCAGGGCTGTCTCTGGGCGGCGGAGGCGAGAGTTTCGACGATGGCATGTCCCCTTGAGCAGCCTCCTTTTTCTCCTGACAGGGTTACACGCGAGGTTTAATGACGACTTGTATGTATTTCGGAAGTACCTTTAAATGTGTTCCTTGATGGCGGGGTGTGTAGCGCCGTGCTCCCTTTGACCAGGGTCGTTGCCAGTTCAGTTGTAACGACTACAGGGTGGCAACGATCTAGCTCGCACTCGCGGTTCCGTCTGATGCGCTTCCTCCTTGCTTGCGGGACGGTTTGGGGGCCCTTTCGGCACTCTGTGTCTGCAGGTCCCAGTCCCGCGCATTTCCCGACCACCGTTGCGTACGACCGGATAACCAAGGACGCAGCTATGGGGTCAGGCCCCGACACCCCTGATGCCAACCGGAAACCAAGGATGACATCAGGGTGGTCGAGTGGCTATATGACCGGTAAGGCTCCTGAGGCGCGCTGCTCAGGAGCCCCCTTTGACGCTCAAACCGCTCTACGTCGACAGATCCCAGTCCCGCACATTTCCCCTCCACCATTAGGTACGACCGGAAACCAAGGACGCACTTCACGGGGTGAGGCCCCGACACCTCTGATGCCGACCGGAAACCAAGGACGACATCAGAGAGGCGAGTGGCTATATGACCAGTAAGGCTCTTGAGGCGTGCTGCTCAGGAGCCCCCTTTGACGCTCGAGCGATCCCCCATTCCATTCCTCCAGTAGCCGCCCCTGGAGGCCCAAGGGCCTCCCGAGCCTCCACGCTGTGGTGCCGCGCTGTGGTCTGGGCCCACAGCTTTTCGCAAAATGCCAATCCAGAAAGAGAGAGCAAACTCAAGATCGGTAAAACGAGAGAACACAGAGAAAAAGTCCCCGCCCTTCTTTTCTTTTTATATCATAGGGTCACGAAATCTTTGAGCTTTCGACAAGCTCAAGCATAAAAAAGGGGGCCATCGAAGGCTGCAACTTGAAATACAAAAAGGAGCGAGAAAACGGCCACGTCCGGCTTTTTAGGGTTGTCCCCGCCATCGTCTTCCCCCAGCGCTAAGCGTAGGGCATCCACGTTGCATGGGCATAGCCATTGATGGGCAGTGTTGACTTCTCCGCCAGCTCTGGGCTGTGGCTGCCACATTGCGTGGGAGGAACCCCTCCGTGTCCTCGGGGGGCTCCGGGCGTATACAGCCCGCTCATTATTACGTGAGAGTGTCACGGGTTGATGTAGGTCCCAGGGGTGTATAGGGAGCTCCGTGCCCCGCAGGCACGAAGCCCACTCCCAGCCCCCGGGCTCGTCGCGGCGAAGTGAGGTCTGCCCTGGGCGAGCCCTCGAGCATAGGGGAAACCCCTTGAGCTCTCCGGCCAGAGAGCCCGCACCAGCAGAAGGTCCTGAGTTCCCCGGGCGTTGCCCCAGCGCGCCTCGCTAGGGCCCCCGGGGTTCCCAAGCTGGTACTCTGGGCCCTGCCCCCAGGCCGGGCGAGCCGGGCCTGGAGACATGGGCGAGTACATGTTCACCCGCTGGCGATCGAACGAAACCCGACCTGGCGACATGGGCGTATGTTCCACCCTCCGTCCCCAAGCGAGTGTCGCGCGCCCCGGAGACAAGGGCGCATGCTCCACCCTTTGCCTCCAGGTTGGGATCGTCTGGCCCAGTGACATGGGCGTGTGTTCCACCCTCCGTCCCCAAGCTGGGCCCCCCCCGGTCCGGGTACGAGGGCGCATGTTCCACCCTTCGTTCCCGGGCGAGTGACCCCTGGTCCCCAGACCCAGACGTCTGCTCGAAGCAGCTCCCTGCCAGCGGTCGTGCCTCGCGAAGATCTCCGCGCCGGGCACCCTCGCGAGGCCTGCCCCGCAAGCCGCCACCGCGAGGCTGCACGTACCTATCCGCGCGGGGGCTGCTCGTGAAGTCGCGTGTGCGCCTCTTGCCGCCGTGGTGGCCGATGTTGCTCTCTCCATGGCTCGGGCGCGCGACAACATGGTCGTCGTTGAGTTGCACGGGCCTCCGGGTGCTGGCGTAGTCGAGCCTCCGGTCCTCCTCCCTGGTTCCGGAAAGCGTGCCGGGAGGCGCGAAGCCACACCCCCCTCACGCGGCCGGGGCCCGCGCCCCCGGCGGCTCGAGCTAGGTCCCCGGTGAGGGCGGGCCGGCGTAGAGGTTTCGAATGTGCCCACGTGGTCCAGGCGCCGTGGCCCCCGGTTGTGCGTGTCCATGGGCGTGGGCCCCGCGGAGGTCCGCATGGGTTTCGTTGGCGGCGGTGTCGCGCTCGGGAGCACGCTTGGGCTCGTCGGTGCGGCGGCGGCGAGTGGCCCATTGGCGCCGGAGCTCGTGCGCCACGAGAAGCGCGACATGTCTGTGTGTTGGGTCTTGACAAACTTGGAAGAACGGCGGCGCGGCCTGAACGCGAGGAAAGGCTGGGGGGACGGGGGCGCGCCGTGTGGCGGATGAAGGCGACAGCCCCCAGCGCCCGTCGGGAGCCCGGCCGGTGTCGACGCCCGCTAACGGGGTGGCAGAGCGCTGCAAGGCGCTCCAGCTCGCCTGCGCCGGCCGCGCCACGTGGGCAGCTCGCCGCTCCGCACGGACTCGTCGTCCCCCTGCCATGAGTGCAACGAGCGTCGGCGAGGCGAGATCTGAGAGAGATTTCGACACGCCCCCTACCTGGCACGCCAAATGTCGGATTTTGGGCTCCGCAAAACCCTTAAGATTCGAACACAGGGGCATGTGCGAAGATCCCCTACAGCCTCGCCTACCCTAGCTCGCTACTCCATGAACACAGCAACAAACTCGCACGAAGACAAGGAAGACGATGAACACGACAGTTTACCCAGGTTCGGGCCGCTGCGAAGCATAATACCCTACTCCTGCTTTTGGGTGGATTGCCTCTCGAGGAGGTGAGGTGGATGAACAAGTACAGTGTTTCGGGGCCTCCTAAGGGCTCTCAGTGGTGTTCCAGGCCCTCTGCGGCTCGGTGGTCGAAGAGTGGTGGAGTTGGTGGATCCGGGGGTCCGTCCCCTTCTACGGTGCGGCCTACCCTCTATATATAGCGGCGGCCCGGGTCCTCCTCCCTTATCGCAATGGCGGGAAGGGATCCCACAACGGCCAATTTTGAAGGGGGACAGGGGTTCGTGCTCGCCCTGCCCAAAGGCGGTCTTTGCCTGCAAAGTGGCTGTCGACGACGCAGGGACGAGCTCAGCGATGACGTCCGTCCTGCAGAGCTGGTGGTTGCGGTCTTCTTGCACCGGAATGGAAACCTTTGGGGGTGCTTTGGGAACCTGCGTACGTCCTTAGTCCCTTTGCACCAAAGGGGGAACTGCCCCGTCTAGCGCACTGGTGCTCGCCTGTCCTTGTGTGCGTCATCTTTGACTCCCGAGGCCGGGCCCTACATAGAGATCTCCGCCGCTCCGGAGGGGGCCTGGGGAGGCCAGCCCCTTGCCGGTCTTGATGTTGTTCCTCCTCGCGAGGCTTGGACCCTCGCGAGGGCCTTGTCCTGAGTGGGGCCGCGCCAGGCTGCGTTGGTTGGCGAAGTGGGCAATGCCCTGGGCCACAGGCAGGCAGGTCTGGGTACCCCCGTTCCCAGAATGACGATAGTCTAGTTATAGTTGATGATTATTCCAGATTTACGTGGGTATTCTTTCTTGATGATAAGTCGTGGGTTCAAAAGATCTACAAGAACTTCGTTCGCAAAGCGCAAAATCAGTTTGAAGTGAAGATCAAGAAGGTTCGGAGCGATAACGGATCGGAGTTCAAGAACACCCATGTGGATACTTTTCTTGACGAAGAAGGTGTCTCACATGAGTTCTCGGCTACGTACACACCTGAACAAAATGGAGTTGTTGAGAGGAAGAACCGGACGCTCATTGAGATGGCAAGAACGATGCTTGACGAATACAAGACGCCAAGACACTTTTGGGCAGAAGCCGTGGAAACAGCGTGTCATGCCACAAACCGACTTTACTTGCACAAGCTTCTCGATAAAACGGCATACGAGCTACTCACCGGTAACAAACCCCAAGTTGGATACTTTGAGTATTCGGCTCAAAGTGCTACATTCTTGATAAGCATCGTCGTACTAAATTTGCTCCTAAATCTCATGAAGGATTCCTACTTGGTTACGGATCGAACTCTCACACTTACCGTGTCTACAACAACTTCACTCGAAAAGTTGAAGAGACGGTAGATGTGAAGTTTGATGAATCTAATGGTTCGCAAGTAGAACAATTGCCAAATGATGTAGGTGATAAGGACCCTTCGGAAGCTATCCAAGATTTGCCCATCATCAAGATTCGTCCCATGGAGGTGAAGGAAAGGACTTCATCAACTCAAGTGGAAGCCCCTACTTCACATCAAGGTGAACCTCAACATAACATGGAGGCATCCACAAGCGGTACACGACAAGATGATGAAGAGGAGGAAGTGCATCATGAAGATCCACCACAACCTCCTTCACCACCACCTCAAGGGAACGACACCTTCAACAACAACGAAGATCAAGGAGATGATGAGGAAGAAAAAGCTCCACCATCCAACAATCGAAAGCTGACCCGAGTTCGAGCACAAGTGACCAAGAACCATCACCTAAACCTAATCTTTGGTGATATACAAACCGGGAGGATCACTCGCTCTAAAACTTGCCTAGCTAACTTTTGTGAGCATTATTCTTTCATCTCTAGCATTGAGCCCTTGAAGGTAGAGCAAGCTCTTGAAGACGCGGATTGGGTGAACGCCATGCATAAAGAGCTTCACAACTTCGAAAGGAACGAAGTGTGGACACTCGTGGAGAAGCCCGAGGATGAGCACAACATCATTGGAACCAAATGGGTGTTTCGAAACAAGCAAGATGAAGAAGGTCAAGTCGTATGCAACAAGGCGCGTCTCATGGCCCAAGGATATACGCAAGTCTAAGGTATGGACTACGGTGAGACCTACGCACCCGTCGCTAGACTTGAAGCTATTCGCATTCTTCTTGCTTATGCTAATCACCATGATATCATGCTTTATCAAATGGTTATTCAAAGTGCCTTTTTAAATGGTGAAATTGAAGAAGAGGTTTATGTTAAGCAACCACCTGGTTTTGTGAATCGTAAGAAACCTAATCATGTTTACAAGCTTCATAAAGCTCTTTATGGTCTTAAGCAAGCCCCTCGTGCTTGGTACAAATGCTTAACGAAGTTTCTTATTGAAAAGGGTTTTGAAATTGGTAAAATTGATGCAACCTTGTTCACTAAGAGAGTTAATGGTGAATTATTTGTGTGCCAAATCTATGTGGATGATATTATATTTGGTTCCACTAACCCTCAATTTAGTGAAAGATTTGGAAGGTTGATGTCCGAGAAGTATGAGATGTCCATGATGTGTGAGCTGAAATTCTTTCTTGGCTTGCAAATCAAGCAATCAAGAGAAGGAACTTTCATCTCTCAAACTAAGTATACCAAGGACTTGATCAAGAAGTTCAACATGCAGGAGTGCAAAGGTATGAAAACTCCTATGCCTACTAGTGGACATGTTGATCTTACCAAGGAGGATGAACCAGTTGATCAAAAGGTTTATCGATCTATGATTGGTTCATTGCTATATCTGTGTGCCTCTCATCCCGATATTATGCTTAGTGTTTGCATGTGTGCTAGATATCAAGCTGCACCTAAAGAATGTCATCTTTTGGCAGTGAAACGTATTGTGAGATACTTGATACAAACACCAAACTTTGGCATTTGGTATCCCAAGGGATCTTCCTTTAATCTTGTTGGCTATTCCGATTCGGACTATGCCGGAGACAAGGTTGATAGAAAATCCACCTCGGGTACTTGTCAATTTTTGGGTAGATCTCTTGTGTCTTGGTCCTCCAAGAAACAAACTCGGTATCTTTATCTACTGCCGAAGCTGAGTATATTGCTGCTGGATCTTGTTGTGCGCAATTACTATGGATGACACAAACGCTTAAGGATTATGGAATCCATGTTAAAAATGTTCCATTACTTTGTGACAACGAAAGTGCTATTAAAATTGGTCATAATCCTGTGTAACATTCTCGAACTAAACATATTCAAGTTCGACATCATTTCATTCGAGATCATGTTGCCAAAGGAGATATTGATCTTAAGCATGTTCGCACTAACAAGCAATTGGCCGATATTTTTACTATGCCACTTGATGAGAAAACGTTTTGTCATTTGACGAGTTAGTTGAACATCATTGATGCTTCAAACTTGAGCTAGACTCACTCGGTTGCATGCAAGGGCATGAGCTTTCTTGATATTTCCATGATCTTTTAATATGTTATCTTATGCCATGGAATTCTATGCTCCCTTGTATTGCATCTAACCCTTTTGTAGGTACTTGGAAGATTTTCATTCCACAAGATTGCCATCAACTCCAAGCATAAGTAATCTTGTCATGTCCAAGTATCCACAACCCCTCTTGATGATGGAAGGAAGAAGACAACAAAAACTTATCCTTGACATATACTTGATCGTAATTGCTAAATCTCAATTGGTATCATGTCGAATGGATATATATTGGTCTTCCTTGCTTGACTAACCAATGTAGGTGACAAGTGTACTAAAACGAGAAGGATTGCTCCCAACTCAAGATGATCTTCATCAACCTCGAGCATCCTCAACAAGTTCACCTACAAGCTACGTCATCAACATCACTCAAAGGTATGAACTCATATCCTTGAAAAGGCTTTACTCCAAGTCATGAGCAAAAGCAACTCAAGTGATATGAAGACATTAAAATGCTTAATCGAAAAATGGTAACCCCATTTTGAGCTTAACGTAGAGTATGACCTATGATCAAGTATTCTTGCTTGGCTCCTAAGTCAATATACTCTAATATAGGTGACCTAGTCACCGCCCATCATCTAGTTAAGAATCTTGTGTGGTTCATTTTCTATTTGAATGATTTCTCGGAACCACTCAAATCGTCTCTAGTTGATATCTCTTTGTAAAAAAACCTTTTGTATTTCCTTTGAAAAAAATTCTGTTGACACTTTGGAAACAGAAACTTGGTCCCTTATTCTGTTTTAGCCTCGGAGCCGCCGATACAAACATCTCGGTTCTACCGAATTTGCAGATGAGCTGCACCACAAAATCTCGGTATCACCGATTAGTTTGTATCGGAGCCACCGATTTGATTTCTTCTCTGTATCTGTGTTTCACTAGTGATCTTTCAATTTGTATCTTTCTAGAGATGTTTTTTTGTTACTTCTATGATCCCTTCTTACAAAAAATCTTAGGGGGAGAAATTCTTTATTCCAGGATCCCTAATTCAAAGGAGGAGAAGACTTAACAAGATCTCATTTCTATATGCCAAAGGGAGAGAAATTATTTTCAATGATTCCCTCAGTTTTCCGTTCTATGAACCCTACATTCAATGACCCTTGTTCTCAAGGATCCCTTCTTATCAATGATCCCTGTATCTATTCCTGTGTTTGACCTTTTTGGAAATTAATGCCAAAGGGGGAGAATAACAAAGCTTCATGCTAAAGGGAGATACATGCTTATGCAAAGGGGGAGATATGATCTAGGGGGAGAGCAGATATTATGCTTACTTTTATAAACAAGACGAGAATACCAAAGTAGGGGGAGAAATATATTTGGAGAAAATGTGTATTGTATTGACTATTCATTTTAGATCTTTTCTCACCTTATCCAATCCCAATATCTACATGCTAAGATTCAGGGGGAGAGGATAATTTACTATTCTTATATCTAAGGGGAGAAAGTTCTAATTGATCTTGGAGACATATCAATCTTAATGATTACTATCTTCTATATGTTCTCCATATCTTGGTACTTTTGAGTTCTATTGCCTTTGATTAGTAGAATACTCTTGTGTTTCCTAACATTGTTTTCTCAAGTGTGTTTCTACTACTAGAATGCTCAAGAACTCAAGGTAAGTATATGCATCATACCCTTGGTCAAGATGATCTCTTGCTTCTTGCACATATTGTTTGCAAGAGTGAAGTCTTGAACAAGGATACATCTCATTCACATATATTTTGATGCATATAGCCAAGATACACATGAGTCATCATATCCCTTCTACTATATGTGTGTCCATGCATTCCAAGGCAACTATCCTTTAAAGGGATTGCACACATTTAGGGGGAGCAAATCTAAGTCATGTGTCTCTCAAAGTCTTCATTATATCCATGCATATCTTTATTTGAAGCTTTGATTGTATGTTGTCATCAATTACCAAAAAGGGGGAGATTGAAAGCACAACATGCTCCCTTGGTGGTTTTGATAATTCATGACAACATACATTGTCTCTTGGACTAATACTTTTCCCTAGTGTATTTCAGAGAAAGTCCATGGAGAGTAGGGTTGGCAAAAGGAGTGTGAAGATTGTGGAGATACCCCAAGAAGAAGGAAATAGCATTGGCCAAGCTTCAAGCAAGAGGACTCTACATTTTACATTTGTGAGAAATCACTTTGAGTCCATAGGAAAGCCAATACTATTAAAAGGGGGTAAGGTTTTGTTGGTGAACAAAATGCTCATACGTGCACAAGTGATAGTCACCAAAAAACTCCCACAAGCTCTTCCAGAAAAAGTCTGTCAAAGCCAAATATTCAAAATCGGTGCAACCAACAACTTCCACTCGGTGCCACCGATTCTCAACCTCAGACAGACTCAGCCAAACCCTAGCCACTTCGGTGCAACCGATTCCATTCCGGTGCCACCGAGTTTGGGTTGCCAACTTTCTGTTACGCAAATTCACAATATCGGTACCACCGAGATTGTTGGATCGGCGTCACCGAGATTGGGCAATCTGACCGTTGGTCACCTTATGGGTGCAACCGAGTTTCCTATATCGGTACCACCGAGATTCAAAAGTTGCCACCTTTTGGTCACTTCGGTACCACCGAGATTAACACATCGGTGTCACCGAGTTGGTCATTTTGTGTGTAACGGTTGGATTTTTAGGGATGCCTATATATACCCCTTCACCACCACCTACTCGAAACAGAAGCACTCAGAACTATTCCATACTTGCCCCCATCCAGTTTTATGAGAGAGAACCACCTACCCTTGTGTTGAGGTCAACATCTTCCACTCCAACCATATGGATCTTTATTTCTAGCCTCCCGAAGTTGCTTTCCACCAATCCCATCTCTTCCACCAAGCCAAAACTGTGAGAGAGTGATTGTGTGTTGAGGAGTCTATCATCTTGAAGCACAAGAGCAAGGAGTTCATCGTCATTACCGAGCCTATTACCTTTTGGAGGGTGGTGCCTCCTAGATTGGTTAGGTGTCGCATGGGAGCCTCCTACTTCGTGTTGTCGAGTTGAACCAAGAAGTTTGTACGGGCAAGGAGATCGCCTACTTCATGAAGATCTACCCATAGTGAGGCTAGTCCTTCGTGGACGGAAGCCGTTATGGAATAGTCAAGGTTGCTACTTCGTGCACCCTTATGGGTGGAGCCCTCCGTGGACTCTCGCGACCGTTACCCTCCGTGGGTTGAAGACTCCATAAACGTGGATGTACGATAGCACCACCTATCGGAATCATGGGAAAAATCCTTGTGTCTCCCATTGCGTTTGATCTTCCTATCTCAACTCTTTACTTCATGTGCAATGTCTTTACTTTCCGCTGCTATACTCGTAGACATGCATTTCGTAATGTGTTTCAACTTAAATTTGGCGTGGCAATAAAGCATCATCCTATTAACATCCTGTATTTTTTTAGATTTTTTCGAACCTTTTTAGAATCTTTGTTTCGTGTTTTTCATCGGTTTCCACCGAATGTTGGTTTCGGTATGATATTCTCCCCATAAATAGATGGATGTGTCCTATAATTCGTGCAACCAAAGTGTAGTTATTTTCTATACCAATATATAAATAACATAATTTATTTGGCCATTGACTTTTTTCATAATGCTAATATCATTTAGTATCATAGACGTGTATATTTATGTAATATTACCTAAATCTAAAACAATGGTTTAAAAACATGTGGTAAAGCTAGCCGCGCAAATGCGCGGGTGACCCTGCTAGTTTTATCTCTAAACCAAAACAAATGGAAGAAATATAAAACAAAACTTAAATGGAAAAAAGGGGAAGTTACCTGGCACCTACCTGTAGCCCAAGTGGAAAGCCCAGCCCAACCCACCAGGGGTGGGGAGGTCATCTCCCACCTCCGGCCAGTAGGCAGCCGAGGTGTCGACCGCGCACGCGCCGGCCTCCACCTCCTGCTTGCCACCTCCTGCCTGCTCCCGCTCGTCCTAATCCACACGAGAAGCCGAGCCAGCCCCCCTGCCGCTCTCTCTCTCTCCCCTCGGGCGCTCTCTCCCGCACCGGACCGAACCGCCGCTTGCCGCACCCGTAGCCTCCGGCCTCCCCTCGCCGCTTCGAGCTGCCCACGATCTTCGCCGTCTCGAGCTGCTCCTCCCCGCTGAAGGAATCGTGCCGGGAAGCCCAGAAGGCGACGACCGTGTCCATCTTCTCCGACCACGGTCGCCGGCCGCCGCCCTTCAATTCGATGCGAGCAAGCCGTCCCCGAGCCCGCTGAGACCACCGGTCGACCCGCAGTGAGCTCCTTCCCCTTCTCCCTAACCCCAGGCCCTCGCATGGGTGCCCCAGCCGCTACTTCCGCCATGGCCGAAAGCTCCTGCCGCCGGCCATGTCGTCGCCGTCGTTGTAGCCTGCGGTAGCCCCTCCTGAGCGCACGATCTTGCTCCTGACGACCTCGGGAAGCCGTAGATGGCCCCGTTGATCTTCCCGAGCTCTGTAGCCAAGCACCACTTCGAGCCCGTAGCTGCGCCGCCGCGGAGATGCTCGTCGTGGTCAGCTCCGGCCACCCCCGGTGATCCTGACCACGCCGTTGGATGCGGGCGAGTCTCCGCGTCCCTTAGCCGCAAACGGCGCCCCAAATGGAGCCCCGTAGCCGATTTCCGGCGGGCGTCGCCTCTGTTTTGGTCGTCGCCGGCGCGCCGCCGCGTTTGAAAGCCGGTGATTCACTGCCATGCGGGCCCAGCCAGTCAGGTGATTAGTTTAAGCCTAACCGCCCACCTAACCAACCCCGACCCACTGACAGTGGGCCCAGCCCACTAATTAACACTGTTTTAGTTAGGTAAAACCCCCTGGTTAGCCCTGTGTCAATGACAGGTGGGTCCAGGTCGTCAGGTTTGACCTGGACCGTGCCTGTTGACTGGCTGACATCATAATGACGTCAGGCTGAGGCAGTATTTAATTTCTGTAATAGAAATAATTCCAGAAAATGTTTAAAACTTCAAAAATTCATAGAAAATAATATGTAAGTCAGATTAAAATAATTTGTATATGAACAATGATCAGAAAAATCCAATGAATCTGTTTATGCCATGGTCATGCATGTTTGAACAAGTTAACATCACCAAGTAGGACATTTTATGATTAGGGAAAATTGGATAATTAGTTTTGGATTGGAATTTGATATATATTGAATTCCACTTCAATTAACTTGAATTAATGTTGCGTTAGGTCAATTCAGCACCTTAACATGTCATATCATACATCATGTTTGTTGCATTGCATTGAATGTGTTTCTTTCTTGTTTTGTCGGTGTTGTTCCTTCCCGGTAGACGATGGTTCCGACGTTGAGATCGTTGTCACCGATGAAGACTCACTGTTATTGTGGGATCACTAGAAGAGTGTCTAGAGGGGGGGTGAATAGACTACTAGTAGGAATTTAAAACCTAACCTTTTCCCAAGTTAATTGGTTGGCAGATTTTAACAATTATAGCGAGTCTAGCACACCCTACACATGCATGTCTACGAGTATAGCATCGGAAAGTAAAGACATTGCATATGAAGTAAAGAGATGAGATAGGAAGATCAAACGCAATTGGAGACGCAAAGATTTTTCCCGTGGTTCCAATAGGTGGTGCTATCATACGTCCACGTTTATGGAGTCTTCAACCCACGGAGGGTAATGGTCGCGAGAGTCCACAGAGGGCTCCACCCATAAGGGTCCACAAAGTAGCAACCTTGACTATTCCATAACGGCTTCCGTCCACGAAGGACTAGCCTCACTATGGGTAGATCTTCACGAAGTAGGCGATCTCCTTGCCCTTACAAACTTCTTGGTTCACTCCACAACACGAAGTAAGAGGCTCCCAAGCGACACCTAACCAATCTAGGAGGCACCACCCTCCAAAAGGTAATAGGCTCGGTAATGACGATGAACTCCTTGCTCTTGTGCTTCAAGATGATAGACTCCTCAGCACACAATCACTCTCTCATAGATTTGGCTTGGTGGAAGAGATGGGATTGGTGGAAAGCAACTTGGGGAGGCTAGAGATCAAGATTCATATGGTTGGAATGGAATGTCATGATCTCAACACATGAGTAGGTGGCTCTCTCTCAGAAAACTGGATGGGGAAAGTATGGAATAGTTCTGAGTGCTTCTTTTTCGAGTTGGTGGTGGTGAAGGGGTATATATAGGCATCTCCAAAAATCCAACCGTTACACCTAAAGTGACCAACTCGGTGACACCGATGTGTGAATCTCGGTTGTACCGAAGTGACCAAAAGGTGGCAACTTTTGAATCTCGGTGAGACCGATATATAAAACTCGGTTGTACCGATAAGGTGACCAACGGTCAGATTGCCCAATCTCGGTGATGCCGATTCAACAAACTCGGTCGGACTGATTTTGTGAATTTGCGTAACAGAAAGTTGGCAACCCAAACTCGGTGGCACCGAAGCAGAATCAGTTGCACCGAAAGGCTAGGGTTTGGCTTAGGTATGTCTGAGTATGGGAATCGGTGGCACCGAGTGGGAAGTGTTGGTTGCACCGATTTTGGATATTTGACTTTGGACAGACTTTTGTGGAAGAGCTTGTGGGTGTTTTTGGTGACTATCACTTGTGCACATATGAGCATTTTGTTCACCAACAATACCTTACCCCCTTTTAATAGTATTGGCTTTCCTATGGACTCAAAGTGATTTCTCACAAAGTAAAATGTAGAGTCCTCTTCCTTGAAGCTTTGCCAATTCAGTTCCTTGCATCTTGGGAAAACTCTTCACATACCTTTTGCCAACCCATCTCTCCATGTACTTTTATCTGAAATACACTAGGTAAAAGTATTAGTCCAAGAGACAATGTATGTTGTCATGAATTATCAAAACCACCAAGGGAGCATGTTGTGCTTTCAATCTCCCCCTTTTTGGTAATTGATGACAAGATACAATCAAAGCTTCAAATAAAGATATGCATGGATATAATGAAGACTTTGAGAGACACATGACTTGGACTTGCTCCCCCTAACTGTGTGCAATCCCTTTAAAGGATAGTTGCTTTGGAATGCACGGACACACATATAGTAGAAGGGATATAATGAGTCATGTGTATCTTGGCTATATGCATCAAATATATATGAATGAGATGTATCCTTGTTCAAGACTTCACTCTTGCAAACAATATGTGCAAGAAGCAAGAGATCATCTTGATCAAAGATATGATGCATATACTTACCTTGAGTTCTTGAGCATTCTAGTAGTAGAAACACACTTGAGAAAACAATGTTAGGAAACACAACAGTATTCTACTAGTCAAAGGCAATAGAACTGAAAAGTACCAAGATACGGATAACGTATAGAAGATAGTAATCATTAAGATTGATATGTCTCCAAAATCATTTAAAACTTTCTCCCCTTAGATATGAGAATAGTATATCATCCTCTCCCCCTGAATCTTAGCATGTAGATATTGGGATTGGATAGGGTGAGAAAAATCTAAGATGATCACCATTAGAAAGTGTGTCTATATAAGTAAAAACTTGGATATTCTCCTCTCCTCCTTGATTATATCTCCCCCTTTGCGTAAGCATGTATCTCCCTTTAGCATGAAGCTTTGTTTATTTCTCCCCCTTTGGCATTAATTTCCAAAAAGGTCCATTCAGAGGGATAGATACAGGGATCATTGATAAAGAAGGGATCCTTGAGAACAAGGGTCATTGAATGTAAGGTTCATAGAAATAAATCTTGTGGGAATCATGGAAAATTATTTCTCTCCCTTTGTTTAAGCTGATGGCTTGTAAGACTTCTCCTCCTTTGAGTTAGGGATCCTTGAACAAAGTTTCTTCCCCTAATTTTTTTTAACAAGAAGGGGTCATCGAAGAAACAAAACCATCACTAGTAGGATTACTAAAGAAACATAGATTCGCAAATATGAACTCAAATGAGAAAAGAAATCAAATCGGTGGCGCCGAGACAGACAGATCGGTGGTACCAAGATTTTGTGATGCAGCTCAACTGCTGATTCGATAGAACCGAGTTATTTGTATCGGCAGCTCCGAGACAAAAACAGAAACTTGGCAACTTCTAGAAAACCTAAAAATCATCTTGCCAATTGATTTTAAAAGAAATTTTCAAAGAAAATGCAATAGACTGTACAACGAGATATCAACTAGAGAAGGTTTGAGTGGTTCCAAGAAATTTTGCAAAACTGAGAATGAACCATTCAAAATACCTATCTAGATGATGGGCGGTGACTAGGTCACCTATATTAGAGTATATTGACTTAGGAGCCAAGCAAGAATACTTGATCATAGGTCATACTCAATGTTAAGCTCAAAATGGGGTTACCATTTTTCGATTAAGCATTTTAATGTCTTCATATCACTTGAGTTGCTTTAGCTCATGACCTGGAGTAAAGCCTTTTCAAGGATATGAGTACATACCTTTGAGTGATGTTGATGATGTAGCTTGTTGGTGAACTTTTTGAGGATGCTCGAGGTTGATGAAGATAATCTTGAGTTGGGAGCAATCCTTCTCGTTTTAGTACACTTGTCACCTACAAAGGTTAGTCAAGCAAGGAAGAACAATATATATATCCATTTGACATGATACCAATTGAGATTTAGCAAATATGATCAAGTATATGTCAAGGATATGGTTAAGTTGTCTTCTTCCTTCCATCATCAAGAGGGGTCGTGGATACTTGGTAATGACAAGATTGCTTATGATTGGAGTTGATGGCAATCCTGTGGAATGATGTTCTTCCAAGTTCCTACAAAATGTTAGATGCAATACAAGGGAGCATAGAATTCCATGGTATAATATAATATGTCAAGAGATCATGGAAATATCAAGAAAGCTCATGCCCTTGCATGCAACCGAGTGAGTCTAGCTCAAGTTTGAAGCATCTATGATGTTCAACTCACTCCTCAAGTGACAAAATGTTTTCTCATCAAGTGGCTTAGTAAAGATATCGGCCAATTGCTTGTTAGTGCGAACATGCTTAAGATTAATATCTCCATTGGCAACATGATCACGAATGAAATGATGTCGAACTTGAATATGCTTAGTTCGAGAATGTTGCACAGGATTATGACCAATCTTAATAGCACTTTCATTATCACAAAGTAATGGAACATTTTTAACATGGATTCCATAATCCTTAAGCGTTTGTGTCATCCATAGTAATTGTGCACAACATGATCCGGCAGCAATATACTCAGCTTCGGCAGTAGATAGAGATGCCGAATTTTGTTTCTTGGAGGACCAAGACACAAGAGATCTACCAATAAATTGACAAGTACCCGAGGTGGATTTTCTATCAACCCTGTCACCGGCATAGTCCGAATCGGAATAGCCAACAAGGTTAAAGGAAGATCCCTTGGGATACCAAATGCCAAAGTTTGGTGTTTGTATCAAATATCTCACAATACGTTTCACGGCCAAAAGATGACACTCTTTAGGTGCAGCTTGATATCTAGCACACATGCAAACACTAAGAATAATATCGGGACGAGAAGCACATAGATATAGCAATGAACCAATCATAGATCGATAAACCTTTTGATCAACCGGTTCATCCTCCTTGGTAAGATCAACATGTCCACTAGTAGGCATAGGAGTTTTCATACCTTTGCACTCCTGCATGTTGAACTTCTTGATCAAGTCCTTGGTATACTTAGTTTGAGAGATGAAAGTTCCTTCTCTTGTTTGCTTGATTTGCAAACCAAGAAAGAATTTCAGCTCACACATCATGGACATCTCATACTTCTCGGACATCAACCTTCCAAATCTTTCACTAAATTGTGGGTTAGTAGATCCAAAGATAATATCATCCACATAGATTTGGCACACAAATAATTCACCATTAACTCTCTTAGTGAATAAGGTTGCATCAATTTTACCAATTTCAAATCCTTTTTCAATGAGAAACTTCGTTAAGCATTTGTACCAAGCACGAGGGGCTTGCTTAAGACCATAAAGAGCTTTACGAAGCTTGTAAACATGATTAGGTTTCTTAGGATTCACAAAACCAGGTGGTTGCTTAACATAAACCTCTTCTTCAATTTCACTATTTAAAAAGGCACTTTTAATAGCCATTTGATAAAGCGTGATATCATGGTGATTAGCATAAGCAAGAAGAATGCGAATAGCTTCAAGTCTAGCGACGGGTGCATAGGTCTCACCGTAGTCCATACCTTCGACTTGCGTATATCCTTGGGCTACGAGACGTGCCTTGTTGCGTACGACTTGACCGGCTTCGTCTTGCTTGTTTCGAAACACCCATTTGGTTCCGATGATGTTGTGCTCGTCCTTGGGCTTCTCCACGAGTGTCCACACTTCGTTCCTCTCGAAGTTGTGAAGCTCTTCATGCATTGTGTTCACCCAATCCGCGTCTTCAAGAGCTTGTTCTACCTTCAAGGGTTCAATGCTAGAGATGAAAGAATAATGCTCACAAAAGTTAGCTAAGCGAGTTTTAGAGCGAGTGATTCTCCCGGTTTGTATGTCACCAAAGATTTGGTTTAGGGGATGGTTCTTGGTCACTTGTGCTCGAACTCGGGTCAGCTTTCGATGGTTGGATGGTGGAGCTTCTTCATCATCATCATCTCCTTCAACTTTGTTGTTGTTGAAGGTGTCGTTCCCTTGAGGTGGTGGTGAAGGAGGTTGTGGTGGATCTTCATGATGTACTTCCTCCTCTTCATCATCTTGTCGTGTACTGCTTGTGGATGCTTCCATATCGTTTTGTCAGTAGGCTTGATCTGAAGTAGGAGCTTCCACTTGGGTTGATGAAGTGCTTTCCTTCACCTCCATGGGACGAATCTTGCCGATGGGCAAATTTTGGATAGCTTCTGAAGGATCCTTATCACCTACATCATTTGGCAATTGTTCGACTTGCGAACCATTAGATTCATCAAACTTCACATCTACCGTCTCTTCAACTTTTCGAGTGAAGTTGTTGTAGACACGGTAAGTGTGAGAGTTCGATCCGTAAGCAAGTAGGAATCCTTCATGAGATTTAGGAGCAAATTTAGTACAACGATGTTTATCAAGAATGTAGCACTTTGAGCCGAATACCCGAAAGTATCCAACTTGGGGTTTGTTACCGGTGAGTAGCTCATATGCCGTTTTACCGAGAAGCTTGTGCAAGTAAAGTCGGTTTGTGGCATGACATGCTGTTTCCACGGCTTCTGCCCAAAAGTGTCTTGGCGTCTTGTATTCGTCAAGCATCGTTCTTGCCATCTCAATGAGCGTCCGGTTCTTCCTCTCAACAACTCCATTTTGTTGAGGTGTGTACGTAGCCGAGAACTCATGTGAAACACCTTCTTCGTCAAGAAAGGTATCCACATGGGTGTTCTTGAACTCCGATCCGTTATCGCTCCGAACCTTCTTGATCTTCACTTCAAACTGATTTTGCGCTTTGTGAACGAAGTTCTTGAAGATCTTTTGTAACTGTGTCTTATCATCAAGAAAGAATACCCACGTAAATCTAGAAAAATCATCAACTATAACTAGACCATAGGAATTTCCACCGAGACTCTTGTAAGCATTGGGACCAAAAAGATCCATGTGAAGTAACTCGAGTGGTCTCCTAGTAGTCATGATATTCTTAACGGGATGACTTCCACCTACTTGCTTTCCAGCTTGACAAGCACTACAAAGTCTATCTTTGTCAAAGATAACATCTTTAACACCAAGTATATGATCACCTTTGATAAGCTTGTCTAAATTACGCATGCCAACATGTCCTAGTCTTCTATGCCAAAGCCAACCTTTAGAAGATTTTGCAATAAGACAAGTACGAGGTTTGGATCTCTTAGTGAAATCGACAATGTATAGATCACCTCTACGGAAACCGGTAAAGACCATGTTATGATTATCTTGGCGAAACACTTGGCAATCTACTTTCGTGAATAGCACATTAAAACCAAAATCGGCAAGTCTAGATACGGAAAGAAGATTGTAGCCAAGAGATTCAACAAGCATAACATTTTGAATAGAGCTATCATGGGATATGGCCACCTTACCAAGACCAAGTACATTACCCTTGGAGTTGTCTCCAAACGTTACGTACCTTCACGGTCCATGGTTTGGTGTGATCTCTTCAAACATTTCTCTATCTCCGGTCATATGATCGGTGCATCCGCTATCGAGAATCCATTCTTTTCCTCCGAACATGTAATCCTTGAAGTTTGCCATGAGACTTAGATTCTTCATGATCTTCTCATACTCGATGTCAAACAGCTTATCTTCATCATAGTAGCCAAGTTCCACATTGTCATCATCAAGTGGGAAATCCTCGTCACGAAGAACAAGAGATTCGTTAGGATTGTGATCATGACAATGTTCAAGATTACGAATTCGAATGGCTTCTACAATGATGTTGCTTATGGTTATGACATCTCCTTTAGCATGCAGGAGGTCTCTAAGCTCAAATAGACAATCATCAAACTTGGGATCACTAGGCTTCATTTTGTGAAAGCCAATAGTTTTATGAAGAATTTCATCAAGATTACTTAATGAATAACTTGGATATCGTTTCTCCAAGTCATTCCACAAAGTATAAGCACATTCAAAATTCTTCATTTGATTAAGCACATTTCTACGCAGTCCTCTAACAATGAGATTAACAGCTCTAAGATTGCATAGCATATCAATTTCCTCTTCATGTGTGGGATGCAATTGATCAATGGGAGGTACATAAGGGCTCTTAACATACTTGCTCAATTGAAATTCATTAAATAGCTCAAGCATCAAGGTTTTCCATTGACTATAGTACTCTCCATCAAGAATGGGCACTCTACAACTCAAACTCCCTATACTAGACACATCCATCTTCCTCCACGGTGATTAAACCGAAGCAATGGAGACCAAAGCTCTGATACCAATTGTGGGATCACTAGAAGAGTGGGGGTGAATAGACTACTAGTAGGAATTTAAAACCTAACCTTTTCCCAAGTTAATTGGTTGGCAGATTTTAACAATTATAGCGAGTCTAGCACACCCTACACATGCATGTCTACGAGTATAGCAGCGGAAAGTAAAGACATTGCATATGAAGTAAAGAGATGACATAGGAAGATCAAACGCAATTGGAGACGCAAAGTTTTTTTCCCGTGGTTCCGATAGGTGGTGCTATCGTACGTCCACGTTTATGGAGTCTTCAACCCACAGAGGGTAACGGTCGCGAGAGTCCACGGAGGGCTCCACCCATAAGGGTCCACGAAGTAGCAACCTTGACTATTCCATAACGGCTTCCGTCCACGAAGGACTAGCCTCACTATGGGTAGATCTTCACGAAGTAGGCGATCTCCTTGCCCTTACAAACTTCTTGGTTAACTCCACAACACGAAGTAGGAGGCTCCCAAGCGACACCTAACCAATCTAGGCGGCACCACCCTCCAAAGGGTAATAAGCCCGGTAATGACAATGAACTCCTTGCTCTTGTGCTTCAAGATGATAGACTCCTCAGCACACAATCACTCTCTCATAGATTTGGCTTGGTAGAAGAGATGGGATTGGTGGAAAGCAACTTGGGGAGGCTAGAGATCAAGATTCATATCGTTGGAATGGAATGTCATGATCTCAACACATGAGTAGGTGGCTCTCTCTTAGAAAACTGGATGGGGCAAGTATGGAATAGTTCTGAGTGCTTCTCTTTCGAGTAGGTGGTGGTGATGGGGTATATATAGGCATCTCCAAAAATCCAACCGTTACACCTAAAGTGACCAACTCGGTGACACCGATGTGTGAATCTTGGTGGTACCGAAGTGACCAAAAGGTGGCAACTTTTGAATCTCGGTGAGACCGATATATAAAACTCGGTTGCACCGATAAGGTGACCAACGGTCAGATTGGCCAATCTCGGTGACGCCGATTCAACAAACTCGGTCAGACCGAGTTTGTGAATTAGCGTAACAGAAAGTTGGCAACCCAAACTCGGTGGCACCGAAGCAGAATCGGTTGCACCGAAAGGCTAGGGTTCGGCTTAGGTCTGTCTGAGTATGGGAATCGGTGGCACCGAGTGGGAAGTGTTGGTTGCACCGATTTTGGATATTTGACTTTGGTCAGACTTTTGTGGAAGAGCTTGTGGGTGTTTTTGGTGACTATCACTTGTGCACATATGAGCATTTTGTTCACCAACAATACCTTACCCCCTTTTAATAGTATTGGCTTTCCTATGGACTCAAAGTGATTTCTCACAAAGTAAAATGTAGAGTCCTCTTCCTTGAAGCTTTGCCAATCCATTTCCTTGCATCTTGGGGAAACTCTTCACATACCTTTTGCCAACCCATCTCTCCATGGACTTTTATCTGAAATACACTAGGTAAAAGTATTAGTCCAAGAGACAATGTATGTTGTCATGAATTATCAAAACCACCAAGGGAGCATGTTGTGCTTTCAGTTATCTTCAGAAGTGTCAGGCAAGCAAACCCCCTTTGAGCATTCCGATACAATCCCACTCTCTCGCTCCTGCTCTCTTTTACTGCATTAGGACAACAACGATTCAACTGTTACTTGTTTCGGTAGATGAACCCAATCCTCTGCATGACCTGTCCTTGTCACAGTAAATAGTTGAAACCACTTAGCATGAGTAGCAACTGCTTGAGCCTTGTTGTGCTTACTCATCCATGCTTGTTTACTGTGTCTGTTATGCTTAGAGTTGTGTCAGGTCTGATTCATCTGGGTGATGAACCGGAGTGAAATGAATGTGTCCTGATGATGAGGGTTAAGTGTTGAACCTGTTTTGGTAAAGGTAGCGATGAGAGGCCATGTAGGAGTGCATGGTGGGTTGTCTCATTAAAGCCGCTCATAGGAACTGAGTTCCGTGTTTGTGTTCCAAGACTAGCTACTACCGCACATTGGGCTCCGGTAACTCGAGCTCTCTCGGCCTATTAACCTACCTTGTTCTCAGTCCAGGAGTCACAGTAGTTCGAAACGTTGATAGGTGTGGCACGGCCTGCGAAGTGGATGAATGGCCCGATCGGGACCGGCTTGGGGCCCCGCTCACAACGTTTGAGGCCATGTTGGAAACCTCGGTCGGACTTCCATTATGGGTCCAACTCAGATAGGCGACTGCCTTGGACGTGAGTCGTTGTAAGTTAACGTCCGTGGCCAACTCCCTCGCTGGGCTTCCGCTTGAAGGTTGCCGAGGTGCCTTTTTACGTGCACATGGCGGTAAGTGGTGGGAGGATGTGTGACGAAGTACACCCCTGCAGGGTAAACTATCTATTTGAATAGCCGCGTCCGCGGATATGGACTACTTGGAGACTTGCATTGTTCATAGATAACTTTAAATGGATACTATAAAATGCTCCAGATAAGTGTGAGTGCTATGGATGGCTTCTCGTAGGAAGACGAGAGAGGATCCATAGTGGTGTATTGATGTGGTGAATATGTGGACTCGTGTGTGATACGCCACCTCAAAGAAAGTACTCATAGTCGTAGTACAGGTTAGCCAAGAGTCAAAGCTGGCTTGCTGCAATAAACTACACAACCCCCCCCCCCCCTTGTTGACAATGATGCATATGCAGATAGTTCTGATGTAAGTCTTGTTGAGTACCTTTGTACTCACGTTTCCTTATTTATGTTTTTGCAGATGAGACCTCAGTCTCATTAGTGATTCTTACGACGTGAAGTTCAATGTTGACCGGATTAGCTTGGGAATCCCAGACAGAGGTCTGGCTCCTTTGGTAGGGTCGTTGTAGCTTTTCAGGCTCTTCCAGCCGCTTTTATTAGATGTCTGTACTCAGACATGTAATTTTCGCTTGTTGTTTGTATGCTCTGAATGTTGGGTCATGTGACCCACCCTGCTTGTAACATTATACTATGTTGGCTCTTCGGAGCCTTCTAAATAAATGTTATGTTGTAGAGTTTTGTTGTGATGCCATGTTGTATCTACACATATCATGCATATTGTGTGTATGTTTGAAATACATTGGTATGTGTGGGATTCGACACCTAACTGTATACTTTTAGTAGCCTGCTTTACGGGGAAATGCCTCTTTGTGCTTCCACCGAGCCTTGGTAGCTTGCTACTGCTCCGGACACATTGATTGACCGGCGTGTATCCTTCTTGTTGTTGTGTCTGTCCCTTCGGGGAAATGTCTCGCAGTGTAATGGAGTCCATGTAGCTTGCTATGACTCGTCTACGCACAGTTGATGACATTTATGTCCCACGGCGTAATGGAGTCCATGTAGCTTGCTATGACTCGTCTACACACGCTGATGACCGACACCTGCATTATTGGGTTACGTATGCCTGTCCCTGTACGGTTGTGCCACTTGGGTCTATAACTAGTCATGTCGACCCGGGTTCTTTGACGTGTGGATGCTAGCGACATGTTCATATCCGTGAGCCAAAAGGCGCAAACGGTCCCGGCCAAGGTAAGGTGGCAGCCATTGGTTACCGTGCGTGAGGCCGCAAAGTGGTGTGACATGTTACAGGCTGGATTTATATGGCTTAGGATCGGGGTCCCAACACCTCTCCCGAGGCCGCCCTGGGGGCCCGCGCGAGGCGTATTAACCAAGGATGGCACGGTAGGATCATGCAGCCCTGCCCCTTCACGTGGTTGACACAGGCTACGCAGGGCGGCCCCAGGAGCCGTACCAGCAGGCGCGGATAGAGAGGCTTTCTGTTTTCGTGCTAGGGGAGCAAGGCCAGCTCGCAGGTTCCCAAAGCAATCCCCAAAGGTTTCCCATCTGGTGCAAGAGGACCAAGACTGGGGGCTCGGCAGGACGGAGGCCACCCCTGAGCCCATCGGCGCGTCACGGTAGGGACCTTTGGCAGGAGAAGACTACTTTTGTCAGGATAAGCTGTAGTCTTGTCCCCCTTCAAACTGGACGTTGTGGCAACCCTTCCTGCCTTGTGTTTTCAGGGGGAAGAGGACCAGGGCCGATATAAGAGGGGAATCGACCCCAGTAGAAGGGGGGCACCTTGTACTCATCCTCACCCCCATACAATCCAGACAAGTAGGAGTAGGGTTTTACACCGCGGGGTGGCCCAAACATGGGTAAACTGCGGCATCATGTGTTCGTCTTCCTTAGCTCGAGCCGCCGGAGAGTCATCGTGAGGTTGTGAGGTAGAGTAGGGCAGGAGAGCGAGCGCACCCCAGAGTTCGAACCTTTCTGGGTCCCCGGAGCCTCGATTCCGACAACTCCATTTCTGCCCAGTCAACGAGGAAGTCCGCCAGTGCGTGGGACTTGACGGCAGTGCAGGACTCATAGGTAATGTGGTGGTCGGCCAGCTGTATGGCCCACTTGGCGATCCGGCCAGCCGCGTCCCGGTTGCCCATGATTTCCCTGAGGCGGCGGTGCTCACCACCGTGACGGGATGCTCCTGGAAGTAGGGTTTGAGCTTCCGAGCCGCCAGGAACACGTCGTAGCACATCTTCTGGTAGCGGGGGTAGTTCTGCTTCGAGGAGGAAGGACCTCGCTCGGGTAGTAGACCGGTCGTTGGATCGGCTGGGCTCGGTCCAGCTCCGGCCGCTCGACGGCCATGACGACACTAACCACCCGGCCGGTCGCCGTGATGTAGAGAAGCATCGGCTCTTTGTCTGCCGGCACGGCCAGGACGGGTGCGGTGGAGTGCGCCCGCTTGAGGCCACGGAGTGCCTCATCTTCCTGATCGGACCAGGCGAAACTATATGTCTTCTTGAGCACACGGTAGAGGGGGGCGCCTATTCCCCCAGCCGGCTGATGAAGCGACTGAGCGAGGCCAGGCAGCCGGTGATCTGCCAGACGCTGGTCAAGGTAGCCGGCCGGGCCATGCACTCGATGGCCCAAATTTTCTCCGGGTTGGCCTCGATTCGCCGCTCGCAAAAGAGGAAACAGAGGAGCTGGCCGGCTGGGACGATGAACACGCATTTCTCCGTGTTCAGCCGGATTTTGAACTCGCGCAGGCTCGCGAATGTCTCTATGAGATCGTCCAGGAGGGTGCGGCTCTCTTTGGTCTTGACCACAACGTCATCCATGTAGACGTGTACGTTGTGGTCGAGCTGTCTATAGAGATAACGCTGCATGCAGCGCTGGAAGGTGTCGCCGACATTTTTCAGCCCGAACGTCATGGTGATGAAACAAAACTCGCCGAAGGGGGTGATCAAAGCTGTTTTGATCCGGTCAGCCGGATTTAGCCTAATCTAGTGGTAGCCTGAGTAGGCGTCCAAGAAGGACAACAGCTCGCAGCCGGCCGTGGAATCGGTCACTTGATCGATACGGGGCAGAGTGAATGGATCCTTGGGGCATGCCTTGTTCAATCTCGTGTAGTCGATACACATTCGCCAAGTCTTGTTCTTCTTCAGCACCAGAACCGGGTTCGCCAACCAGTCTGGGTGGAAGACTTCCATGATGAAGCCGGCTGCTAGCAGCCGGTCAATTTCTTCATGGATGGTTTTCCACTTCTCCTCGGTGAAACGGCGCAGCGGTTGCTTGAACGGTTTTGTGTTCGGGCGGACGTGCAGGAAGTGCTCGGCAAACTTCCTTGGGACTCCAGGCATGTCCTTTGGAGACCATGCGAAGATGTCCCGATTCTCAAGGAGGAAGTCGACGAGCTCGCTTTTCTATTTGTCGTCGAGGCCGGCCCCGACCATGACTTACTTGCTTGGGTCAGCCGGGTCGAGCGGGATCCTCTTGGTGTCCTTGCCGGTGGCCGGCTAGAACTGGGACTCCCCAGCCAGCTGCTTCAGCTTGGGCTCGGGCATGGCCAACTGCTCGCGGGCGAGGGCCACAAGCCGGTCGATCTGGCGCCGCTCCTCGGATATGACGAGGGATTCGGCCAGCTTGGAGCCGGTCAGTGCGCACTCGGTGGACTTCTTATAGTCACCGATGATGGTGATGATGCCGTTGGGACCCGGTAGCTTCATCTTCAGGTAGGTGTAGTGAGGGACTGCCATGATTTGGCCAGGGCCAGCCGGCCCAGGAGCGCTTGGTAAGGGCTAGACTGGTCCACCACCTCGAACCAAATGGGTTTGCGGCGGAAGTTCTTCGCCGTGCTGAACAGCACATCCAGCCGGATTTTGCCGATCAGAGAGCACGAGAGGCCCGGCACGATGTTGTGGAACACCATCTGGGTCGGCTGGAGCTCAGGCTTGCCGGATGCCCAGCTTGTCCATGGTGTCATGGTAGAGGATGTTGATGTTGCTACCGCCGTCAGCGACAACCCGCGTGAAGCAACAAGTGTTTCGCTTGGAGACGAAAGTGGGGTCGAGGACTAGCGCGTAGCCGCCCGGCGTAGGCATCACGGTCGGATGGTCCTCGTGTCCCCAAGTGATGGGTTTGTCTGACTAGTGCATGTACTTGGGGACCGGGGGGTGATGGCGTTGACCTCGTGCGCATGCCTGCACTGGATGTGCTTGTCGTAGTCCTCCGATGTGAAGACGACGTAGGTCGCGTCCTAGCGCGGGTAGTCAACCCGGGCGCCGGTGGCTCCCGGGGCAGGCGGCGGCGGGGGGGTGCCGGCGTGGGTGGCAGCACGTCGCCCCGCGCAATCTTGGTGAACCAGCTGCACTGGTGAGCCATATAAGTGGCCGGCTTGGCCCCGCTATGGAACTTGTAGGGCCCGTCCAACATCGCCTCAAAGGTGTACTTGGGCTGCCAGGGCTACTTGCCCTCATTGGTGCATTGGCGCCGGCTGGAGCTTGGGCAATCGCCATCTTACCGTCGTCCATGGTGGGGACCTGTCGACTGCCGTAGTGGGCATCCGGCTGGTCAGGCTTGCGTTTGCCCTAGTCTGGCTGTGACCTGCCGGTCGTGGGAGCGGCAGCCGGCTTCGCCAGGGTTGGCTTGCCGGTGGAGTCGACCATGACCAGGAGCTTCATGGAAGACTCGGCCACGGCGTACTCGTCCACGACAGCCATGAGCTGCGCCAGAGTTGCCGGCTCCCGGCGCATGAGCTTGTGCTTGAGGAGGGTGCCGTCTCGGCAACCAACGATAAAGTATTGGATCGCATTTACCTCATGAACGTCCTCGCAGGAGTTGCGGAGCTCGGTCCAGCGTGTGAGGTAGTCGCGGAGAAGCTCGGTCGACCCCTAGACACAGAGGGCCAGCTGGCGGGGCCGGCTGGGATGCTTGTACGTGTCGGTGAAGTTGCGCACAAACGCCTCGTGGAAGTCCAGCCAGCCGTTGATGCTGCCGGCCAGGAGGCTGTTGAGCCAGGTCCGGGCTGAGCCGAGTAGCATGAGGGGTGCGTAGCGTACCGATCACGCGCTTGTTGCCGCAAGCGATGCCGACGACGGTGGTGTAGTCGGTCAACCAATCCTTGGGCTTGGTCGAGCCGTTGTACTTGGGGGTGTCACGCGCCAAGGTGAAGCCCTTCGGGAACGGTTCCCTCAGGATGCGCGACCCGAAACACGACGGGCCGGTACTGCTTTATTCCTCAGCGGCATGGCATTCCACGAGCCGCTCGAGGCAGAACCGGACGTCCTGTTCGTCCAGGATGCACGCACCGACGCGTTCGGCCACTGGGCGTCGGGCCGCCGGCTGCTCAGTCGGCCGACCGTGGTCTTGACCACTGCGCGGATCACTTTGCACCGACCAACGGTTGTCTCGCCGGCCCAGGCTATTCACGCGCCGGCCGGCTCTGTGAAGGTTTGCGTCAGCAGGTGAAGATGCCTGATACATGTCCCACCGGCCGCCTACTGGCCGGTGAGGGTCGATAGTGTTGGCGTTGGTCCTCGAGCGGGAGCCGGCCGGGTCTCGAGACGACTGGGCCGGCTGCTCCTACTACACGTTTGCAGCCTCGACAAGAGAGCGGATGCACTCCTGCTGCACCTTGCGAGCCAGCCCGTCGAGCTCTTCCAGCTCGATGAGGGTGGCCCTCGCGGCTCTCATGTTCTTGACGGGCGTGTTGTAGATGGGGCGGCCGCCGGCTAGGTCCTGGCCGACGATGCCACCGTGGCGTCATACCTCCGCTAGTTGGCTGGATGTCACACCCTGTGTTTTTATCACTTTGCTATGCTATGGATTTACAAAATTTGGAACCAATTAAAACTTTTCCAGTGCATGAGCTTGTTTGAATTATTCATGCTTGCTTGTTTGATTGATTGGGTTTGGCACTCATAGATTCTACTCCCCCCATACTCATTTTCCTTGGCCCAAACATCTTGCCCAATGATCATGCCATGTGAATAGTACCCAAAACTATTTTTATCAAATATTACTTTGGCCAAAAAGGATTTATCCAAATTAGGTTTTCAAAAACCTCTGAGTGGAGGTTTGTACTACAAGTCCTCAAATTGGGTGGATCCTTTTTCCACAAAGACTTTATTATATATCTACTATATATAAGCCTTCCCAAAACCACCAAATATTAGTTTTAAGATATTTTTTGCTATTTTATTTAAAGGCTTTTTCTTAAGGCCGGAAATGGTTTTTCATAGGGAAAAATTATTTAAATGCTTTAAAAATATTTGGGAAAATTTAGAGAAACTCAGTGGACATATATTTTCCATATATATGAGTTTCAACACATGGTCATGTTCAAAATTATGGGCAAACCCCCTCAAAACCCTTTCTGCTTAAATCAAGCTTTTGAAATATTTCTATAAGAAATATTCTCAATAAATTCCAGGAAAATTTCAACAAGACACACATGCCATATGTGATGATCTTGCAAAGTTTCATCTCAATCCCCCTTGATTTGCTTCACCAAAATATTCCAAAACCATTCCTGTCCAGAGTCAAGTTTGAACAACTTTACATTGTGAAGTTTGTCCTATTGACCCCAAACTTTGTGGGCATGTGCTAAACCCCAAATGATGATACCACACCAAGTGGTGGATTTGGGGGAAGTGAAATGCATGCCTAGATCTACAGAAATCCGATTATGTTGATTTCTAGGGTTTTACAAAGTTACATTGTGAACTTTCTTCAAATTGGCTCAAACTTGGTGATTCTCTCTTATTTTACCTACATTATCACCCTGTTAATCTCATGGCAAGAAAACTCCATTTGCTTGCCCAAACACTGATCAAACACCTTCAGGCAGAATCCAAGAATCAATTATTGAGCCCATTCCCTTGTTCTCCTTGAGCACAAAAATTTACCACAGCACCATGCAATCCCTCCCCACCTCCAGCAAAGATCCTGGCGCCAGAGAACATGATTGCATGGGGTAAAAACCCCATTTCCCCCTCTGGACAGCACCTTTTCTCTCCTCTCTCACTTCTCTCTCGCACTCACGGCCACTCCAGAGCATCCAAGGCTCTTTCCCACTTGTTTACTCCCTCCTGCAACCCCTGGACACAAGTGGGCACGCCAGAGCGCGCAAAAGTCCTGCCATGCCGGCCAAAAGCACGCTCTGGAGCGCACTACAGGACGGGCAGAGGGTTGACCTCCCTCTCCTGCCCATGCGCGGCCACCTCGAGCCTCCCCCGCGTGCCAGTCGAGGCTCATCGACGTCCGCAGCATGCCACACCTCTGTCCCCCTTCTCTCTCTCGCTACAATGGCCTCCCCATCGCGTGCTCGACACCGCCCCGTTCGGCCAATGCATGGCTCCACACGCACGGCGCGTCTGCCTCACCCCGTGCCTCCCTCTCTCCTTCCCGCGTCGTGGACTACTCCCACGAGCACCTCAGGCTCACTCCCTCCTCCTCCAACGGTCGCCAGCGCCATTGCCGCGGAGCCCGATCCCCTGTCCACGGTGCGCCAGCACCCCCGGCTATATAAAGCCACCCCGGGCTCCCCTCTCCCCTCTGCTGGCTCTCTCTCCTCCCCAATCGCCCTCCTGTGCCACCAAATCAACCCCGGAGCCGCCTGAGCTCGAGATCGAACCCGAGCTCTGCCGGCTCGGCTCGCCGGAGATCTCCGGGTACAGCCCCCTCCAGCCCCCATTCTTCTTCCCCTACTCCTCCCTCAGCTCGCTGATGCGTTTCCCCTTCCTCTCATGCGTTTTGCTGCAGGAACCGACAGCTTGGAGCACGCCCGAAGCTCCTCCGTTGTGGCTTCGTCGTCGCCGGCGACCAGGGCCTCCCCGTCGACTGCCTTCACCTCCCCTTGAACGGCGACAAGCCCCCGAGTCCATACCCGTGCTCGCCAGCCCTCGCCGTGCCCTGCACCATCGCCGGTGAGCTCGCTGACCTCCATGTCGCGAGGTTGGAGATGACAGGCAGGGCCAACCTGTCATCCTCACCTTCCTCCCCCTCCTCTCTCCGTCGTTGGCCTTCGGGCCCCAGCCGTCAGGTTTGAACACGGGCGCGCGCGCGCGTCGGTACGCCTGGGCTGGCTGGCTGCTGGACCGGCCCAACTGGGGCCAGATCTGGCCCAGGGCACAATAGCCTTTCTTCTTTTTCTTTTCAGTTTAACTTCCAAAAATCCCACATAATTAAATATTTGTCCAATTCCAAATATTTTTCCACCACAAATCTTGTAATATTCTGTAGAATTTTATAGTGCCACTTGTGTAAATTTTTGAAAACATTTTATGTACTGGTTTTATTTAAAGGCTAGTTTTGATTATTTTTAGCCTCTGTTTAAATAGTTTCCAAAATCTTTTTCTCAACAAAACCTTAGGCAAATATTTTTAGTATAGTTTGTAGTATTTATCAGAGTAGGGTAACATTTTAGAAGTGAGTTTTGTGCTCTGTTTTTGTGATGATTCTTATTTTTACCGTTATTTATCGCGACGATATATTGCGAGGTTGACGAGGGAGTTGAACCCGAAGACTTCGAAGACCCCGAAGACTTTGTTGATCCAGGCAAGCAGCCCTTTGACCATGACTATGAAACCTCTTATTGCATGGCATATAGCACATTACTTCTTGATGATGATCATGTTGATGTGGTATCCCCTTCGGAGGGATGCCTCCAATACTTTTACCGTTGATACTTGCATCGTGCATGACCCTATCTCCTTATGAGGGTTGTGCGGGTGGGAGTAGTTAGGTTGCTTAGTAGATGCTACGCAATGTGGGACGGGGGTATGCATGGTGTTGGAAACAAGAGAGTTTTCAAAGACTTTACAAAAACCCCGTCGGGTGCCACTAATGACCGGGGGAGATGATGTTGAGCTAGGTAACCACTTGATAAAGAAGTGGTGTACCAGAGCAAGTGAGTGTGTGTGTTTTCGAAAACGGATTAGATTTAAGATTTGTCGACCGTCCCAACCTTACATCCACAACCACGATACCCCTTATGGGACGGAGCTTTGTTGACTACTTTGGTAGGTACTAGCATAGAGCCCGCACTACTAGTGGCGGGAGTGACGTGGTCACTCTTGATACGGGGTCGTGCCTGGTAGGGCGACCATGCACTGTCTTCACAGGCACCGGGCACACCGTTGCGTGCCCTCATGGATAATACGTGTGATGTATATCATGAGGGATGGCACCAACGAGTGGACTCTTTGTTTAGTATCGGTAGGGGAAAGGCAATGTTCGGGTACTTACCTAGGGTATGAAATATATCGCAAGTCGTGGCTTGACACGGAAGTTTCCCGAGTCTTGTGGGTAAAGTGTGCAACCTCTGCAGAGTGTAAAACTAGTCGAATAGCCGTGTCCACGGTCAAGGACAGCTGGGTGCTGCTGCTTAAACTATGTCATGGGTTTTTCATAAACTTGGTGTGCGTGTGTGGTTAACAAAGATGGAATACCCGAAACAAGTCGGATGACTTAACATGATGATTGAACATGAGATGTTCAGACCTTGATTATATTGATATCGGTAACCTGTTTGTGTGGATACTTGTATCCTCATGATGCATGCTATTACTAGTTATCTTGATCATGTCATTGCACTCAAAATTAGCGTTCCGCAAAACTTACCTACTTAGTGCTATATCATGCATTGTTATTGTCTTGTTCCAAAACTTGGGTTGTTTGCGAGTACATTCAAAGTACTCATTGGCTTGCCACTAGTTATTTAATTGGCCAGGCATGGAAGAGCAGGAATATGATGAAGAGTTCATTGGAGACGAACATGCGATCTAGGATGCTTCCCAATCAGAATGCCTGTAGGTTAAGGCAGATGGCATGGGTCTACGCGTTCGATCAAGATTTCCGCTGCTAGTTATGTTGTTATTTGGCCTCTCATGGCCCTACCTGTGTAAGACTTGAACTTCATGGTCTTTATTTGTGTAAGATGCTAAATGTGGATGTAAGACTCTTGTTATTCAGCTTCTGTGTGTTCAGTGAGCATTGATCTCTGGGATCACTGTACATGTGCATTCGGTGATCACGACTTATGAGTCGGGGTCCCCATAGAGCTGGTATCAGAGCCATCCTGACTGTAGGAAGCCCTTAGTTAGCATGGACGTCAGTTAGGATAAAACTATTTTCAAAACTACACCTAGCACCTATACTTAGGAGTTTCCGCACTTATTACCTCTTCTATTCTTCACACAGCACTATACTGACTCTCCTCCCTTCAAACCTTTGTAGATGGCTGTCGTACCCGAAGCCCTCCTAGCATCCGGCTTTCCCCTACTCCTTGAGGATAGCCTGGAGAAGTGCCAATATCGCCGACCACCCGTTTTCCTCTACCACGAGCACTGGGTCGATGCCGTCACGAAGGAGTACCACGTTGATGTGGTCGTGAATGCAAACGACTCCCCGGCCAGTTGGTTCTTTGAAGGACCACAGATGGAGACCCTGGCACTCGCAGTTGAGATAGCTGCACGCAAGGCACTCCTACACCTTCAAGACATCATTCCAAAGATGGCTGACGAGCCAGCTACTCGCTACCTACCTTTCAGGAAGGATGATCTTGGCGAGAGTTGGACGTTGATTCCATCCAGGGAGGATGGCACACCACTCAGGTTCCAGACCTACTTCAGCCTCTCCATCGACAGTCTGGCTCACAACCTGATTAAGGAGTCTGTGAAGCTCCGTGAGGAACTTCACCACACCCGAGAGCTACTTCGTCAAGCCAAGACGAAGCGAGACTGGATCAAGAAGGATGGAGCCCTCGAGGGACGACCAGCTGTCGCTTACCGAGGAGGAGTACCCCCAGCTAGAGATGCACCCACATGTCGTCGTCGCATGAGTGCGAAGGAGTACCGTGAGCTCTTCACTGACCCACCGACGAAGCGTCATCGGGATGGACATCCTCGTTCCCCGACCCCTTCGACCGGAGACGATGCCCGTACGGATGATGATCAGGAGGAAGACCCAGAGGAGCATGACTACGAGACCGAGCACTCCACCACCTGAGTCCGAGAACCCCTAGGGTAGGATCAGTCATGTACCCCTCATGTGAAGTCGAGTCCGTGTAATGGTTCATATGAAACCATGTGTGCTTGTTGTTTGCTTTTGTTGTTTGTGTTCCGATGCAAGTCGCGCTTTTGCCTTAGGCAACATGTAAGCGACTCCATCGTCTATCTTATCTAAATATATGTAATGGTCTTTCGACCTTCGTTTTACCACACTTGCACTATACGAACCGCCTTAGGCGCGCTTTCTCCGTTATGTCTTTTCCTCTCGTCTATCCCAGTTATTTGACTTGGCTACTCCAAACAGGTTGGTGACTGCAACCCGCAACAGCTCCTTCACCAACCCTGAAGCTGGCAACTCCAGCCAGCAACAGGAAACTGGTGGGACTGCTCAGGCTGGAGGACACCAGGGGCAGCCACAAGGCGACATTCCCCCGCCACCACCTCCACCGGAGAACATGACCATAGCTCAGTTTCTCCAAGTTCTCCGGGAGGAACGCCAAGCCAACACTGCTGCTATCCAGCAGATGGCCCAAGTCCTTGTGAACAACCAGCAGCAAGGCAGGAACGGCAATGGCCGTTCCACTCTGTCTGAGTTCATGAGGAATTCGCCCCCAACCTTCACCGAGACTGCTGAACCACTAGATGCTGATGACTGGATCCGCACCATCGAGGACCTCCTTGCACTGGTCAATTGCAACGAGGATCGTGAGAAGGTGTTGTATGCCTCTCACTGCCTCGGAGGTACCGCTAGAGCTTGGTGGGATGGATTCAAGGTCATGCAAGGCGACCGTGTGATCACCTGGGATAACTTCAAGGAAGGATTCCGCACCGCCCACATTCCTTCTGGGATCATGGCTATCAAGAAGAGGGAATTCCGAGCGCTGAAGCAAGGAAGTGGCTCTGTCAAGGAGTATATGCAGAAGTTCAACCTGCTGTCAAGGTATGCACCTGAAGATGTCAACACGGAGGCTGCTAAGATGGAACGCTTCATGGAAGGACTTCAGCAGACCCTGCAGTATCAGCTCATAGTCTGTGACTGTCGGACCTTCTTCGACCTGGTGAACAAGGCCTTCATGCTTTAATACAAGCGTCGTGCCATGGACGACACTCGCAAGCGCAAGATGATCAGCAAGGGTAGTTCCAGCACCCAGAAGCCTCGCCCCTGGCAGCCAGCCCTAGCCAAGCCAACCTATCAGCCGCAGCAGGCTAGACCTCCTTCACCTCGTCCGAGATACCAGCCTCAGCAGTATGCCAATCCCAGGCCTGCCTACAACAACCCCAATAACAACAACGGTGGCAGGAACAACAACAACAACAACAACTATGGTCGGATCACTTGCTTTGGGTGTGGTCAGCCTGGACACATCTCTAAGCAGTGCCCCAACAAGAAGCCAGATGCACCGCGCCCCCATGCGCCAAACCAAGGTCAAGGCTGTGGAGCACCACCAAGGAACCTAGCTCCTCGCAACCAGCCCAACAATGGCAAGGGTCGTGTAAATCACGTCATCACCGAGGAAGCCCAGGAAGACCCGGACGTCATACTGGGTACGTTCCTCGTCAACTCAACCCCAGCAACCGTACTATTTGATTGTGGAGCTTCGCATTCTTTTGTCACTCAAAAGTTTGCACTAGCAAGTGGTATGAAGCCTACACCCCTGGGTAGCCATATGTTGCTACAAACCCCGGGATCAGTTATGAAGTCCGAGATAGGTTGTAAAGGAGTTGAGATTAACATCAACGGGGTAGACTTCCTAGCAGACCTTATCATCCTGAAGTCGGAAGGCTTGGATGTGATCCTAGGCATGGACTGGTTAACCAAGCACAGAGGCTTGTTAGACTGTGCCAAGAGGATTGTTACCATGACAAATAGCCAAGGAGTGGAAGTCAAGTATGTTCCCAACCCTGCCTCTGCTCAAGCCCCTCAGGCTAACTGTTTGTCGGGAGTTGAGTTGGATCAAGTGCCAGTGGTATGTGAATACCCGGACGTATTTCCTGATGAGCTGCCCGGAATGCCTCCTAACTGCGACATCGAGTTCATCATTGAGCTAATGCCCGGAGCAGGACCCATCTATAAGAAGCCCTATAGAATGGGATCCGAAGAGTTGGCTGAATTGAAGAAGCAACTGGCAGAGCAGCTCAGAAAAGGATTCATTCGCCCTAGTGCCTCTCCTTGGGGATCACCTGTTCTATTTGTGTCAAAGAGGGATGGAACTATCCGACTCTGTGTCGATTACCATTCTCTCAATGAAGTCACAATAAAGAACAAGTACCCACTTCCCAAGATTGAAGACATGTTCGATCAGCTGAATGGGGCAAAGGTGTTTTCCAAGATCGACCTTAGGTCAGGGTACTACCAGTTGAAGATCAGGCCCCAAGACATTCCGAAGATGGCATTTGTAAACTGGTATGGCCTGTATGAATACACGGTCATGTCATTTGGACTGACCAATGTCCCTGCCTACTTCATGTACCTCATGAACAAAGTCTTCATGGAGTACTTGGACAAGTTTGTTGTCGTCTTCATTGATGACATACTCGTCTTCTCCAAGTCTTAAGAAGAGCATGAGCAACACTTGAGGTTGGTCCTAGACAAGCTTCGAGAGCACCAGCTTTATGCCAAGTTCAGCAAGTGTCAATTTTGGCTGCATGAAGTTGGATTCTTGGGTAATGTGTTGACTGCAGAAGGATTGTCAGTGGATCCTGCCAAGATTGAAGCCGTTACTGAATGGCAATCCCTAACCAATGTGAAGGAAGTCAGAAGCTTCCTCGGACTCGCGGGATATTACCGCAAGTTCGTCGAAGGATTTTCGAGCATTGCCCGACCCATGACTCAGCTTTTGAAGAAGGACAAGAAGTTTGAATGGATGCCGAAGTGCGAAGAAAGCTTCCAAGAGCTCAAGAAGAGATTGACCACAGCCCCAGTTTTGGCCACCCCCGATATTCACAAGGAGTTTGTGATATACTGTGATGCATCAAGAACTGGGATTGGAGGTGTTCTGATGCAAGAAGGAAGAGTCGTGGCATATCTATCCAGAAAGCTACGTCCTCATGAAGAGAACTACGCTACTCATGATCTTGAGTTGGCAGCCGTAGTTCATGCCTTGAAAACATGGTGACATTAACTTCTAGGGAAGCGAGGTGAGATATACACAGACCACAAGAGTTTGAAGTATATTTTCACTCAAAAAGAATTGAACATGAGGCAGCGAAGATGGTTGGAGTTGATCAAGGACTATGACCTCAGTGTTCAGTACCACCCCGGAAAGGCTAATATGGCGGCAGACGCCTTAAGCAGAAAGGCTTGTTCCTTGAACGCTATGATTAAGGAAAGGCTACCCACCTTGTATGAAGAACTTGAAAGCTTCGGCTTGGAACTAGTTGCACCTGGATTCCTAGCCAACCTCGAAGCAAGGCCTACCTTGATAGATGACATCAAGGAAGCTCAGAAGGGACACGAGAGCAGTGAAGGCATCAAGAGGAAGATCAAAGCAGGCAAGGCCCCAGGATTCTCAGTGGATGAACAAGGAGTTGTATGGTTCGGGAAGCGCATCTGCGTACCCAACAAAGGAGAGCTCAAGAACTTGATCTTGCAAGAAGCTCATGACACTCCGTATTCCATCCACCCTGGAGGAACCAAGATGTACCAAGACCTCAAAACAAGATTCTGGTAGCATGGCATGAAATGGGAAATAGGCACCTTTGTTGCTAGGTGTGACATATGCCAGAGAGTCAAAGCAGAGCATCAGCGACCCGCTGGGCTATTGCAACCTCTCAAAGTGCTTGAATGGAAGTGGGACAAAGTCGGGATGGACTTCATCACCGGATTACCTAGGTCAAGCAAGGGACATGATTCCATTTGGGTCATTGTCGATCACCTGACCAAGGTAGCCCATTTCATTCCTGTCAGGACCACCTATGATGGAAGCCAGCTGGCAAACCTCTACATCAACCGCATCATAAGTCTTCATGGAGTTCCAAAGGAGATTGTGTCAGACCGAGGGACCCAGTTCACCTCAAGATTTTGGAAGAAGTTTCAAGAAGCAATGGGAACCAAGCTCTCCTTCAGCACTGCTTTTCACCCCGAGACCGGTGGGCAGACAGAGCGAGTAAATCAGATACTCGAGGATATGCTCCGTGCTTGTGTTCTGGCGTACAGAGCCAAGTGGGAGGACTGCCTGCCATTTGCTGAGTTCTCCTACAACAACAGCTATCAGTCGAGTCTTCAGATGGCACCACTTGAGGTGTTGTATGGACGCAAGTGTCGTACTCCCCTCAACTGGTCGGAGACCGGAGAAGGACTAGTCTTTGGGCCAGACATTCTCCGCGAAGCAGAAGAGCAAGTTCAACTCGTTCGAGAGCGCCTCGAGACCACCAAGCCAAGACAAAAGAGTTACGCCAACTCTCACCGCCGAGAAGTGAGCTTCAACAATGGAGATCATGTCTATCTTCGAGTCACACCCCTTAAAGGGACCAAGCGTTTCCACATCAAAGGAAAGCTTGCACCAAGATACATCGCCCCCTTCAAGATCACCGCAAGATGAGGAGAAGTTGCCTATCAGCTAGATCTACCTTTCGAGCTGTCTGATGTGCACAACGTCTTTCACGTGTCACAACTCCGGAAGTGTCTTCAAGCTCCCAACCGCCCTGACCTCTACAAGGACATCGATCATCAAGCCATCCACCTTCAGCCAGACCTCACGTATCGTGAGAGGCCAATCCGTATTTTGGATGAAGCAGAGCATTGCACCCGAAGTCGCACCATCAAGTATTTCAAGGTCCAATGGAGCAACCACACGAAAGCAGAAGCAACCTGGGGGCGTGAAAACTATCTTAGATCTGAGTTCCCTTATCTTTTTAGCGCTTGGCCTAGGAATCTCGGGGACGAGATTCTTGTAAGGGGGGGGTAGGTCTGTCACACCCTGTGTTTGTATCACTTTGCTATGCTATGGATTTACAATATTTGGAACCAATTAAAACATTTTCAGTGCACGAGCTTGTTTGAATTATTGATGCTTGCGTGTTTGATTGATTCGGTTTGGCACTCATAGATTCTACTCCCCCCCCCATACTAATTTTCCTTGACCCAAACATCTTGCCCAATGATCATGCCATGTGAATAGTACCCAAAACTATTTTTTATCAAATATTACTTTGGCCAAAAAGGATTTATCCAAATTAGGTTTTCAAAACCCCCTGAGTGGAGCTTTGTACTACAAGTCCTCAAATTGGGTGGATCCTTTTTCCACAAAGACTTTATTAGATATCTACTATATATAAGACTTCCCAAAACCACCAAATATTAATTTTAAAGATTATTTTGCTATTTTATTTAAAGGCTTTTTCTTATGGCCAGAAATGGTTTTTCATAGGGAAAACTATTTAAATGCTTTAAAAATATTTGGGAAATTTTAGAGAAACTCAGTGGACATATATTTCCATATATATGAGTTTCAACACATGGTCATGTTCAAAATTATGGGCAAAACCCCTCAAAACCCTTTCTGCTTAAATCAAGCTTTTGAAATATTTCTATAAGAAATACAACAACAACAACAAAGCCTTTAGTCCCAAACAAGTTGGGGTAGGCTAGAGGTGAAACCCATAAGATCTCGCGACCAACTCATGGTTCTGGCACATGGATAGCAAGCTTCCACGCACCCCTGTCCATGGCTAGTTCTTTGGTGATGCTCCAATCCTTCAGGTCTCTCTTTACGGACTCTTCCCATGTCAAGTTCGGTCTACCCCGGCCTCTTTTGACATTATCAGCACGCTTTAGCCGTCCGCTATGTACTGGGGCTTCTGGAGGCCTGCGCTGAATATGTCCAAACCATCTCAGACGATGTTGGACAAGCTTCTCTTCAATTGGCGCTACCCCAACTCTATCTCGTATATCATCATTCCGGATTCGGTCCTTCCTTGTGTGGTCACACATCCATCTCAACATGCGCATCTCCGCCACACCTAACTGTTGCACATGTCGCCTTTTAGTCGGCCAACACTCAGCGCCATACAACATTGCGGGTCGAACCGCCGTCCTATAGAACTTGCCTTTTAGCTTTTGTGGCACCCTCTTGTCACAGAGAATGCTAGAAGCTTGGCGCCACTTCATCCATCCGGCTTTAATTCGATGGTTCACATCTTCATCGATATCCCCATCCTTCTGCAACATTGACCCCAAATATCGAAAGGTGTCCTTCTGCGGCACCACCTGCCCATCAAGGCTAACATCCTCCTCCTCCTCGTGCCTAGTAGTACCGAAAGCGCACCTCATGTACTCGGTTTTAGTCCTACTAAGTCTAAAACCTTTCGATTCCAAAGTTTGCCTCCATAACTCCAACTTCCTGTTGACCCCCGTCCGACTCTTATCGACTAGCACCACATCGTCCGCAAAGAGCATACACCATGGGATATCTCCTTGTATATCCCTTGTGACCTCATCCATCACCAAGGCAAAAAGATAAGGGCTCAAAGCTGACCCTTGATGCAGTCCTATCTTAATCGGGAAGTCATCAGTGTCGCCATCACTTGTTCGAACACTTGTCACAACATTATCGTACATGTCCTTGATGAGGGTAATGTACTTTGCTGGGACTTTGTGTTTCTCCAAGGCCCACCACATAACATTCCGCGGTATCTTATCATAGGCCTTCTCCAAGTCAATGAACACCATATGCAGGTCCTTCTTTTGCTCCCTATATCTCTCCATAAGTTGTCGTACCAAGAAAATGGCTTCCATGGTCGACCTCCTAGGCATGAAACCAAACTGATTTTTGGTCACGCTTGTCATTCTTCTTAAGCGGTGCTCAATGACTCTCTCCCATAGCTTCATTGTATGGCTCATCAGTTTAATTCCACGGTAATTAGTACAACTCTAAACATCCCCCTTGTTCTTGAAGATTGGTACTAATATACTCCGTCTCCATTCTTCTGGCATCTTGTTTGCCCGAAAAATGAGGTTGAAAAGTTTGGTTAGCCATACTATCGCTATGTCCCCGAGGCCTCTCCACACCTCAATGGGGATACAATCAGGGCCCATCGCCTTGCCTCCTTTCATCCTCTTCAAAGCCTCCTTGACCTCCGACTCCTGGATTCGCCGCACAAAAAGCCTGCTAGTATCAGCAAAGGAGTCGTCCAGATCAATGGTAGAGCTCTCACTCTCCCCATTGAACAGCTTGTCAAAGTACTCCCGCCATCTATGCTTAATCTCCTCGTTCTTCACCAGGAGTTGATCTGCTCTGTCCTTGATGCACTTGATTTGGTCAACATCCCTCGTCTTCCTCTCTCGGATCTTGGCCATCTTATAAATGTCCCTTTCGCCTTCCTTCGTGTCTAACCGTTGGTAGAGGTCCTCATACGCCCGGCCCCTTGCTTCACTCACAGCTCGCTTTGCGGCCTTCTTTGCCATCTTGTACTTCTCTATGTTGTCTGCACTCCTATCCAGATATAGGCGTCTGAAACACTCTTTCTTCTCCTTAATTGCCTTCTGGACATCATCGTTCCACCACCAGGTATCTTTAGCTTCTCTTCTACTTCCCCTGGACACTCCAAACTCCTCTGAGGCCACCTTACGAATGCAAGTCGCCATCTTCATCCACATGTTGTCTACATCACCTCCTTCCTCCCAAGGGCCCTCCTTAATGACCCTCTCCTTGAACGCCTGAGCTACCTCCCCCTTGAGCTTCCACCACTTCGTTCTAGCGACTTTGGCACGCTTGTCCCGCTGGACATGAATCCGAAAGCGGAGGTCAGCAACCACAAGCTTATGCTGAGGGACAACACTCTCTCCAGGTATCACCTTATAGTCTAGGCATGCACGCCTGTCTTCTCTTCTCGAGAGGATGAAATCAATCTGGCTAGAGTGTTGCCCACTACTGTAAGTCACTAGATGTGATTCTCTCTTCTTAAAGAGGGTGTTAGCTATGATCATGTTGTAGGCTAGCGCAAAGCTTAAGACATCTTCTCCTTCTTGGTTCCTGATGCCATAGCCAAAACCCCCATGCACCCCTTCAAAACCTGTGTTAGATGTGCCCACGTGGCCATTGAGGTCTCCTCCTATGAAGAGCCTCTCGCCAATCGATACACTCCTAACCATGTCCTCTAGGCCTTCCCAGAACTCCCTATTGGTGTTCTCATTGTGGCCTACTTGCGGGGCATACGCGTTGAAAACGTTGAGAACTAAGTCCCCAACTACCAGCTTGACCAGGATAATCCGGTCCCCACGTCTCTTGACGTCTACCACTCCATCCTTGAGGCTCTTGCTGATCAAGATGCCTACTCCATTTCTGTTTGCAACCGTCCCCATGTACCACAGCTTGAAGCCGGTACCCTCCACCTCCTTCGCCTTTTGTCCCCTCCATTTGGTCTCTTGGACGCAAAGGATATCAACGCCTCTCCTCACCGCGGTATCAACTACCTCCCGAAGCTTACCTGTCAGAGACCCTACATTCCAGCTACCTAAGCGAATCCTCCTAGGCTCGGCTAGCTTCCTTACCCTTCGCACTCGTCGAGTCAAATGCGAAGACCCTTGCTCAATTTCCACTACACCCGGGCGCCGATGTAGCGCGCCACTAAGGATGCGACGACCCGATCCTCGCTCACTTGCCACCGTATCCAGATCAAGATACGGCGCGCCACCTGGGGGGTGACGGCCCGGCCCTTGCCCATTTTCCACCACACCCGGGTTCCGATGTGGCGCGTCGCTGAGAGGGTTACGCCCCAACGAAAATCTTTTGGGTTTCATCTCCATAAGAGTGGCTGAGTTTTGACGTTGGCTCGCCAAGCCTATCACAACCCTCCTCCTTTATCCGGGCTTGGGACCGGCTATGTTGAGACAACATAGGCGGAGTTGAAATATTTCTATAAGAAATATTCTCAATAAATTCCAGGAAAATTCCAGCAGGTCACACATGCCATATGTGATGATCTTACAAAGTTTCATCTCAATCCCCCTTGATTTGTTTCACCAAAATATTCCGAAACCATTCCTGTCCAGAGTCAAGTTTGAACAACTTTACATTGTGAATTTTGTCCTAGACCCCAAAGTTTGTGGGCATGTGCTAAACCCCAAATGATGATACCACACCAAGTGGTGGATTTGGGGGAAGTGAAATGCATGCCTAGATCTACAGAAATCTGATTCTGTTGATTTCTAGGGTTTTACAAAGTTACATTGTGAACTTTCTTCAAATGGGCTCAAACTTGGTGATCCACTCCAATTTTACCTACATTATCACCCTGTTAAATCTCATGGCAAGAAAACTCGATTTGCTTGCCCAAACACTGATCAAACACCTTCAGGCAGAATCCAAGAATCAATTATTGAGCCCCTTCCCTTGTTCTCCTTGAGCACAAAATTTTACCACAGCACCATGCAATCCCTCCCCACCTCCAGCAAAGATCCTGGCGCCAGAGAACATGATTGCATGGGGTAAAAACCCCATTTCCCTCTCTGGACAGCACCTTTTCTCTCCTCTCTCACTTCTCTCTCGCACTCATGGCCACTCCAGAGCATCCAAGGCTCTTTCCCACTTGTTTACTCCCTCCTGCAACCCCTGGACACAAGTGGGCACGCCAGAGCGCGCAAAAGTTCTGCCATGCCGGCCAAAAGCACGCTCTGGAGCGCACTACAGGACGGGCAGAGGGTTGACCTCCCTCTCCTGCCCATGCCCGGCCACCTCGATGAAAGCACATTTGCTCCCTTGGTGGTTTTGGTAATTAATAACAACATATATGTCATTGAACTAATGTTTCCACTAAGCATATTTCAGGAGAAGTTCAATGATAGGGATGGCAAAAAGGATTGTGGAGATACCCCAAGATGCAAGGAAATGGATTGGCGAAGCTTTAAGCAAGAGGACTCTACATTTTACTTTGTGAGAAATCACTTTGAGTCCATAGGAAAGCCAATACTATTAAAAGGGGGTAAGGTACTGTTGGTGAACAAAATGCTCATACGTGCACAAGTGATAGTCACCAAAAACACCCACAAGCTCTTCCACAAAAGTCTGTCCAAAGCCAAATATCCAAAATCGGTGCAACCAACACTTTCCACTCGGTGCCACCGATTCCCAAACTCAGACAGACCCATGCCAAACCCTAGCCAGTCGGTGCAACCGATTCTGCATCTGTGCCACCAAGTTCAGTTGCCAACTCTGTGTTTAGCTATTTTCAGTCATCGGTACCACCGAGAATTGTGGATCGGCGCCACCGAGTTTCTGGACCAACTCTCTGGTAAGCCATGGTCGAGAATCGGTACCACCGAGATGTGACAATCGGCATCACCGAGATTGCGCAATCTGACCATTGGTCACCTGATCGGTACCACCGAGATTTATATATCGGTCTCACCGAGATTCAAAAGTTGCTATCTTTGGAGCAACTCGATACCACCGAGATTCACACATCGGTGTCACCGAGTTGGTCACTTTAGGTGTAACGGTTGGATTTTTGGAGATGCCTATATATACCCCTTCACCACCACCCACTCGAAAGAGAAGCACTCAGAACAGATCCCCACTCATACCAACTGATTTTCTGAGAGAGAGCCACCTACTCATGTGTTGAGATCATGCCATTCCATTCCAACCATATGAATCTTGATCTCTAGCCTCCCCAAGTTGCTTTCCACCAAATCACTCTCTTCCACCATAGCCAAATCTGTGAGAGAGTGATTGTGTGTTGAGGAGTCTATCATCTTGAAGCACAAGAGCAAGGAGTTCATCGACATTGCCGAGCCTATTACCTTTTGGAGGGTGGTGCCTCCTAGATTGGTTAGGTGTCGCTTGGGAGCCTCCTACTTCGTGTTGTGGAGTTGAACCAAGAAGTTTGTAAGGGCAAGGAGATCGCCTACTTCATGAAGATCTACCCATAGTGAGGCTAGTCCTTCATGGACGGAAGCCATTATGGAATAGTCAAGGTTGCTACTTCGTGGACCCTTATGGGTGGAGCCCTCCGTGGACTCTCGCGACTGTTACCCTCCGTGGGTTGAAGACTCCATAAACGTGGACGTACGATAGCACCACCTATCGGAACCATGGGAAAAAATCTTCGTGTCTACAAATTGCGTTTGATCTTACTACCCTTCCTTTACTACTCATGCTTGTCTTTACTTTCCGCTGCTATACTCTTAGACATGCATGTGTAGGGTGTGCTTGACTTGCTATGAATGCTAAAATCTGCCAACACTTAAAATTGGGAAAAAGTAGATTTTTATTTGGTCAAGTAGTCTAATCACCCCCCCCCCTCTAGACATACTTTCGGTCCTACAAGTGGTATCAGAGCTTTGGTCTCCATTGCATTGGTTTCACAACCTAGGAGAGTATGGCATCTAGTGAGGGAAATTATCACCGTAGAGGTCCATACTTTGATGGCACAAATTTTGCTAGTTGGAAGCACAAAATGAAAATGCATATTCTTGGTCATAACCCCGCCGTATGGGTTGTTGTTTTTGTTGGCTTGCAAGGTGAATTCTTTGGTGATGGAAAGGAACCGGATTGTGAAGCGACCGCGGATGAATTGAAGATGTTGCAATACAACGCTCAAGCATGCGACATTCTCTTCAACTGCCTATGCCCCGAAGAATTCAAAAAAATCAGCCGTCTCGAGAATGCAAAAGAGATTTGGGATACTTTGGTTGATATGCACGAAGGAACCAAGTCTGTGAGAGAATCCAAGTTGGATGTTCTTCAAAGTCAGCTTGACAAGTTCAAGATGAAGGATGGTGAAGGAGTCGCGGAGATGTACTCTAGGCTAGCTCTCATCACCAATGAGATTGCCGGCTTAGGAAGCGAAGAAATGACCGACAGATTCATCATCAAGAAGATACTTAGAGCTTTGGATGAGAGATACGACACCGTGTGCACATTGATTCAAATGATGCCCAACTACAAAGATCTCAAGCCTACGGAAGTCATTGGAAGGATTGTTGCTCATGAGATGACACTCAAAGACAAAGAAGAGCTTCACAACAAGTCTAGCGGTGCTTACAAAGCCACAAGTGATGCTCCCGCAACTTCAAGCCACAACCTTGTCACCAATGAAGAGATAAGCCTCATGGTCAAGAAATTCAACAAGTTCTACAAGAATAGAGGCAAAGAACGAAGCTCTAACTCAAGATATGAAGAGAAGCGTTCGTCAAGTCGTGACCGAAACTGCTACAATTGTGGGAAGCCCGGACACTACTCCAATGAGTGCACGACTCCCTACAAACGAAGAGAAGAGTAACCAAGAAGACGAAGCTCAAGGAATGAATCACCTCAAAGAGAGAGAAGGAGTAGAGATGATCGTTATGAACAAACACCCTCAAGGAGAAGTAGGGACTCGGAGAAGAAGGACAAGTACACCAAGAGCTACTCAAGAAGAAGACATCAAGCTCATGTTGGTGAATGGGTTTCCGGCTCCGACTCCGACAACAACTCCGAGAGAAGCTATCACTTCAACTCCGACTATAGTCAAGATGAAGGTGTTGCCGGACTTGCACTAGTGACTACCAACTCCTATGATCTATTTGATTTACCAAATGAAGGGAGTGGAAGTTGCTTCATGGCTAAAGGCCCCAAGGTATCACACCCCGAGTATCTTGATTTCGATAGTGATGAAGATGACTTACTTTGTGATGATGACTTGCACTTTGATGAAACTAGTGATGTTAGTCAAAATGAACTTGATAATTCTCATGCTAGGCAAGATAAGTCATTTGATGATGATAAGATGAAAATAGAACAACTAACTAAAGAATTAAACACTCTTAAGTTAGCCCATGAATCTACTCTCGAAGATCATAGAGAGCATGTAAGAACTCATGAGAAGCTACGCTTCGAGAAGCTCACCTTGGAGCAAGAGCATGAGTTTCTTAAAGCTATCAATGACGATCTCCGAAAGAAGACTTTATCTTATCTAGCCAAACGATTACTCTTGTCTACATTCATGCCACAAGTTCAAACTAGACAAACTAGTAACAAAGGCAAGAAAGGTTCTTCATCTAGTAGCAACAATAAAAATGCTAAACATAATGATGTTGCTTCTAGTAGTTCTATTGATTCCACTAATGATGATTCTCTTAGCCAAGTTAAACTTGAGCAAGAAAATGCTTTATTGAAAGGAATTATAGAGAAAGGTATCTACAAGAGTATTGCCGGGTGTAAGCAATTTGAGGAAATTGTACGCAAGCACGGAGGATACCGGAAGAACCTTGGCATTGGCTACTTCAACGCTAATGGAGTTGAATGGGAAGAAGGTCAATACCCCAAGCCCAAGTTTGTTCCTCAAAAGGAGAAGTATGAAAGTGCTCCTCCCAAGGAAATAAACACTCAAGATGACCTTCCACCACAAGACCACAAGCTCAAGGGCAAGAACAAGCTTCAAGAGGACATTGACTCATATGAAGATGAATCCCAAGCTTTGGTGGAGTGGGTTCCCAAGGCTACTTCAAGCTCAACTTCTACAAGGGCTACTTCAACACCAAAGATCCCCAACAAGTTGATGTGGGTCCCCAAGAAGAAGAACTAGAAAGTTCTTGAGGGGTGACTCCGCCAATGAAATTCACTCACATTCATTATTGGCAAGAACTATTTGCAATCAGCATCAACTCTATGCAATAGTTCAAGGAGTCACACATTCCCTCAAAGGTAAGCAAGGGACAAGGTAATCAACAAATCAATGGACATCATCACACTTGCTTTGCACTCCATGTCCATAGATATCCTTGTATTTGTCTCTTGTGTGTTGGGACTAACCCATGTAGGTGAGAAGAGTAAGGAAACAACAAGGATGCTCCCAACTCATGGTGATTTTCATCAACTTTGAGCATCCACCACTACTTCACCTACATGAAGTCTTCATCAACAAAACCCAAGGTTAGTTTATCCCTCCTATGGGGGGATATCACATCAAGGGGGAGCTTTACTCTAAGACTTGAGTCAAAGCATCTCATAGTATGTGACAACATTAAATGCTTTATGTAAAAGTGGTAACCCCACTTGTGCTTAAACGATGAGTATGACCTATGATCAAGTATTCTTACTTGGCTCCTAAGTCAATATACTCATATATAGATGACTCCGTCATCGCCAATATGCTTGATAGATGCTAGTATGTATATGCATGTTTGCCATGATTTCATTTGACATCCTATTGTGTGAGCATGTTGGTCTGCATTTATTTATCCATTCGAGGACATCCAATTGTTGCTATTTGGCTTTTGTTTTCTCTTTTGCCAATTGGATGGACAAGAATGCCTAGGACCACTCTCTAGCTATCTATGCTTTGTCAACTCATATTCTTTTCTTGCTGCATCAAAAAACTTGATCAAGCACTTCTCGATCCCTCTGTGTGAGATGCACTCGAAGTTCCGTGCCGAAAAGGGCTGCACTCCAAAACCTCCCAAGTGCAACTCGGTGTGACCAATAAACATTTCTCGGTTTCACCAATTGCAGTGGGTTGATCTGGATTTTCATTCTCGGTAACACCGATTCCTTATTCTCGGTTACACCGAGTTTCCCTATCAGCTGACAGTTGAGAAACTCGGTGACACCGAAATTTTTCGAACCGGTGTCATCGACAGCAAGGGGTAAATATGCTGTGGACCCGACACTTTGAAATTCACTCCTCAAACCGTCGCGCTCCAAAACCCTAAGCTGCCAAAAAGGACCCCCAGGTCATCGCCCTTGTCTCCCCGTGCTCCTCCACCGCTGGGATCCTCGCCGTCGACGGGCATCTTTGTCGCCGTCTTCGCCGTAGCGGACCATCACCAAGCTAGGGTACGGATCCGATCCTCTCTTGCGCTCCATCGTCTAATTCTTGTACATTCAGAAGTTCTTATCTATAAGCCACTGTGTGCAATCCTCCCTATCCACCAGAGTTCTCATAGATTAGCGAACAATGAAGATTTTAGGGTTAGCTGTCCGCAGATTGCATCTCGGTACCACCGAGTTGAAAAAATCGGTTCCACCGATCGTGTTTTAGGGTTACTGAGAACCATATCGGTGAGACCGAAGCAAACTTTTTGGTTCCACCGAAAAGGCTGCCAAGTCTCTGTTGATGCATATGGTCTGTCTCGGTGACTCCGAAAAATACCACTCGGTGACACCGAAATACCTTCTGCAGAAAGCTAAAACTAATGTCTTCCTTGTTCAAATTTTTGAAAATCTATGTGCTTTGTGATGCTCAACCCCTCTGCTCCTCTATATTCCTTTCACAGGGTCAGAGATGTCTGCTTCAGATGACAGTGAGAACAATTTCAGATAGGAGAATATTGTCATGAGTTCAGGCACTAGTCCCGAGGAGAGTTTTGATGATGTGCCCAGTTCTCCTGATTTGCCTAAGGCTGCTACAAGGACTAGGAGGAAGCTCAATTTTGATGAAGACGATGAGGACTTCATCCCTAATGAGCTGCCTAAGAAAGATGATGCTGCCACTTCTTCCAAGAAGAAGAAAGCTATCAGAAAGGAGTATGCTAGCTCTGAGATAGTGAGAGCACCTGAGAGCTCCAGAGCAACCATCACTATTGAGCCTCCCAGGAAGTCTATGCCCAAGAAGGTTGGTGAGAAGAAGAGATCCAGGAAGAGGATTGTTTATGTTGTTGGCAGGCCTACCTCTATGTTTGAGGATCCAGAGGAGGCAGCTGCTGCAGAAGAGGAGGTAGAGCCAGCTGCAAAGGCCCCTCCCAAGAAGAAAAAGAAGCTTATGGCAGATGCTATGCCCAAGACTAACACTTCCAAGAGCACCAAATCTGCTACTAAGAAGGTTGCTGCTGCTGATAAGCCTAAGAGGTTTTCCAGAGATATACCAGCTTCCAGCAAGAACAAGACCTCCACTTTCAGGGAAGCTGAGGATGATGATGATATCACTGCTTTGATGAAGCTCAGACCACACCTTCCAGAGCATAATGCCAGTCATCTAATTGCTGAAGATATGAAGAAGAGGAAGGATTTAGGTTTGAGGGCATGGAGAGCAATTGATCCATATGCCAAGAGGGGAAAAACAGCTGTGGACTACAGGTTCTACACCAAGGTGCAATAGGATTTCTATGAGACAATCTTACTTGACAAGATCCCAACTGTCAGTGACATAAGATACGTTGACTAGAAGTATATCAAGGCAAATGAAGACTACTTCCCAAATGTTCAAGACAATTTTCATTGCATTGGCCTAGATGAATTTGTTGGCAAAGAATTCACTGCATGGAACGACGAGATGATCATGCAATTCTACTCCACTGCTCACTTCTATGGAGATGGTAGGATTGTATGGATGACTGAAGGAGCAAGATATGAGTCTTCTGTTGAGGAATGGGCTACCATCTTAGGAGTCCCAAAGGTGGAAGATGGTGACTTGGATGTCTATTCTGAATCCAAGGAGAGCCATGATTCTATGAAGTATATGTACAATGAGATCCCTACTGCCAACTTGAAATCACACAAGTTTGGATCCATTTACTTCCTCCAGGCTGGCCTCCGCACCATGAACACCATCTTGAGGCACACACTGATGCCTAAGTCTGGAGATGACAAGATGATTCGAGGCTATTTCATCAACATATTGATCCATCTTGATAGACACACCAGGATACGAGTGATGGACTTGATTGTAGAGACTGTGAAGAGGGTTGCTGCTGATCAGAAGCGCTCATGCTGCTATGCACCCTACATTCAGATGCTCATCAACTCCAAGCTAGAGAAGCACATATTTGCTCTTGACAGGCCTCATTTGCCCCTACAGCCAGATCTTGAGGACAACATTGTGGTGATGGACCCAGATCATCCCACATCAGTTGCAGCACAGGCAGAGGCAGAGGCAGCTAGAGCCACTAGTGCTCCAGTCCCTAGATCCAGGAACGAGCAAATGGATCTTTTGATCTCTACTGTTCAGGGCATGCAGAAGGACATCAAGGACATACTAGGGAATCAGAATAGTCTTGTGAGGATCTTTGAGAATAGGATCAAGACCCTAAGTGACAAAGTGGATGGGTTGACAAAGACAGTTAATGAGCTGAAGAAGGAAGTTGACAGCGTGCCCAGTCCCGACACTTCAGATGATGAGGATGACTCTCCTCTCAGGCCAGGCACTCACTTCACTACCCAGGCCAGATCAGCCACAGTGCCAGCTCCAGATTTGAGGCCTTCTTCATCAGCACCTGCTACAGCCTCCTCAGTTCCATCAGCTCCAGTACCTCCCGTTGCTACTCCAACTCCATCCATGACATCAGCAGAGGTCTTCGCCGACGTAGTTCTCTCAACTCCTTCATCAACAACCGGAGGAGATCAGCCCCAGAAGAGCGTTTAGGTATACACCTTTGAACTTTTTGGTAACTAGTTGCCAAAGGGGGAGAAGTGTATATAGATCTTTAGGCTTCGAGTGAGAGAGCGTTTGGTTTTTATCGCTTTTTCAAAAACATTTGATCTTTTGGTTTCTTGTGTTAAACCTATGTGGTGTTTGATCATACGCTTAATGTGTGTTGCTACTATTTCCTATCATTATGATGCTTATGAGATGATCATTCACCTTTACTTGTTTGTGTTGTGCTATGATGTTCATTCTTATTACTCTCGCACACCACCAAGTTGTATGTGACATGAAAGAGTGCCCCATGTACCTAATCGATTGTGCATTTGCATTCAAACGCAAATTTAAAATAATGCACAAATTTAGGGGGAGCTCTTGCTTATCACATACTTTTCAAAGCGGCGATTATATTCATTGATTATATCATATGTCGAAGCTATGATCCATATGTTGTCATCAATTACCAAAAAGGGGGAGATTGAAAGCACATTTGCTCCCTTGGTGGTTTTGGTAATTAATAACAACATATATGTCATTGAACTAATGTTTCCACTAAGCATATTTCAGGAGAAGTTCAATGATAGGGATGGCAAAAAGGATTGTGGAGATACCCCAAGATGCAAGGAAATGGATTGGCAAAGCTTCAAGCAAGAGGACTCTACATTTTACTTTGTGAGAAATCACTTTGAGTCCATAGGAAGGCAAATACTATTAAAAGGGGGTAAGGTACTATTGGTGAACAAAATGCTCATACGTGCACAAGTGATAGTCACCAAAAACACCCACAAGCTCTTCCACAAAAGTCTGTCCAAAGTCAAATATCCAAAATCGGTGCAACCAACACTTTCCACTCGGTGCCACCGATTCCCAAACTCAGACAGACCCATGCCAAACCCTAGCCAGTCGGTGCAACCGATTCTGCATGGGTGCCACCGAGTTCAGTTGCCAACTCTCTGTTTAGCTATTTTTAGTCATCGGTACCACTGAGAATTGTGGATCGGCGCCACCGAGTTTCTGGACCAACTCTCTGGTAAGCCATGGTCGAGAATCGGTACCACCGAGATGTGAGAATCGGCGTCACCGAGATTGTGCAATCTGACCGTTGGTCACCTGATCGGTACCACCGAGATTTATATATCGGTCTCACCGAGATTCAAAAGTTGCTACCTTTGGAACAACTCGGTACCACCGAGATTCACACATCGGTGTCACCGAGTTGGTCACTTTAGGTGTAACGGTTGGATTTTTGGAGATGCCTATATATACCCCTTCACCACCACCCACTCGAAAGAGAAGCACTCAGAACAGATCCCCACTCATACCAACTAATTTTCTGAGAGAGAGCCACCTACTCATGTGTTGAGATCATGCCATTCCATTCCAACCATATGAATCTTGATCTCTAGCCTCCCCAAGTTGCTTTCCACCAAATCAATCTCTTCCACCATAGCCAAATCTGTGAGAGAGTGATTGTGTCTTGAGGAGTCTATCATCTTGAAGCACAAGAGCAAGGAGTTCATCGACATTGCCGAGCCTATTACCTTTTGGAGGGTGGTGCCACCTAGATTGGTTAGGTGTCGCTTGGGAGCCTCCTACTTCGTGTTGTGGAGTTGAACCAAGAAGTTTGTAAGGGCAAGGAGATCGCCTACTTCGTGAAGATCTACCCATAGTGAGGCTAGTCCTTCGTGGACGGAAGCCGTTATGGAATAGTCAAGGTTGCTACTTCGTGGACCCTTATGGGTGGAGCCCTCCGTGGACTCTCACGACCGTTACCCTCCGTGGGTTGAAGACTCCATAAACGTGGACGTACGATAGCACCACCTATCGGAACCACGGGAAAAATCTTTGTGTCTACAAATTGCATTTGATCTTCCTACCCTTCCTTTACTACTCATGCTTGTCTTTACTTTCCGCTGCTATACTCTTAGACATGCATGTGTAGGGTGTGCTTGACTTGCTATGAATGCTAAAATCTGCCAACACTTAAAATTGGGAAAAAGTAGATTTTTATTTGGTCAAGTAGTCTAATCACCCCCCCTCTAGACATACTTTCGGTCCTACACTCGAGCCTCCCCGCGCGCCAGTCGAGGCTCCTCGACGTCCGCAGCACGCCACACCTCTGTCCCCCTTCTCTCTCTCCCTACAATGGCCTCCCCAGCGCGTGCCCGACGCCGCCTCGTTCGGCTAATGCATGGCTCCACATGCGCGGCGCGTCTGCTCACCCCGCGCCTCCCTCTCTCCTTCCCGCATCGTGGACTACTCCCACGAGCACCTCAGGCTCACTCCCTCCTCCTCCAACGGTCGCCAGCGCCGTTGCCGTGGAGCCCGATCCCTGCTATATAAAGCCACCCCGGGTTCCCCTCTCCCCTCTGTTGGCTCTCTCTCCTCCCCAATCGCCCTCCTGTGCCACCAAATTGACCCCGGAGCCGCCTGAGCTCGAGATCGAACCCGAGCTCCGCCGGCTCGGCTCGCCGGAGATCTCCGGGTACAGGCCCCCTCCAGCCCCCATTCTTCTTCCCCTACTCCTCCCTCAGCTCGTTGATGCGTTTCCCCCTTCCTCCCATGCGTTTTGCTGCAGGAATCGTCGGCTTGGAGCACGCCCGAAGCTCCTCCACCGCGGCTTCTTCGTCGCCAGCGACCAGGGCCTTCCCCTCGACTGCCTCCACCTCCCCTTGAATGGCGACAAGCCCCCGAGTCCATTCCCGTGCTTGCCAGCCCTCCCTGTGCCCTGCATCGTAGCCGGTGAGCTCGCCAGCCTCCCTGTCGTGAGGTTGGAGATGACAGGCGAGGCCCGCCTATCGTTCTCACCTCCCTACCCCTCCTCTCTCCGTCGCTGGCCTTCGGGCCCCAGCCGTCAGGTTTGAACACGGGCGCGCGCGCGCGTCGGTTTGCCTGGGCTGGCTGGCCGCTGGACCGGCCCAACTGGGGCCAGATCTAGCCCAGGGCACAGTAGCCTTTCTTCTTTTTCTTTTCTGTTTAACTTCCAAAAATCCCACAGAATTAAATATTTGTCCAATTCCAAATATTTTTCCACCACAAATCTTGTAATATTCTGTAGAATTTTATAGTGCCACTTGTGTAAATTTTTGAAAACATTTTATGTACTGGTTTTATTTAAAGGCTAATTTTGATTATTTTTAGCCTTTGTTTAAATAGTTTCCAAAATCTTTTTCACAACAAAACCTTAGGCAAATATTTTTAGTATAGTTTGTAGTATTTATCAGAGTAGGGTAACATTTTAGAAGTGAGTTTTGTGCTCTGTTTTTGTGATGATTCTTATTTTTACCGTTATTTATCGCGACGATAGATTGCGAGGTTGACGAGGGAGTTGGACCCGAAGACTTCGAAGACCCCGAAGAGTTTGTTGAGCCAGGCAAGCAGCCCTTTGACCATGATTATGAAACCTCTTATTGCATGGCATATAGCACATTACTTCTTGATGATGATCATGTTGATGTGGTATCCCCTTCGGAGGGATGCCTCTGATACTTTTACCGTCAATACTTGCATCGTGCATGACCCTACCTCCTTATGAGGGTTGTGCGGGTGGGAGTAGTTAGGTTGCTTAGTAGACGCTACGCAATGTGGGATGGGAGTATGCATGGTGTTGGAAACAAGAGAGTTTTCAAAGACTTCACGAAAACCCCGTCGGGTGCCACTAATGCCCGGGGGAGATGATGTTGAGCTAGGTAACCACTTGATAAAGAAGTGGTGTACCGGAGCAAGTGAGTGTGTGTGTTTTCGAAAATGGATTAGATTTAAGATTTGTCAACCGTCCCAACCTTACATGCACAACCACGATACCCTTTATGGGACGGGGCTTTGTTGACTACTTTGGTAGGTACTAGCATAGAGCCCGCATTACTAGTGGCGGGAGTGACGTGGTCACTCTCGATACGGGGTCATGCCTGGTAGGGCGACCATGCGCTGTCTTCACAGGCACCGGGCACACCGTTGCATGCCCTCATGGATAATACGTGTGATGTATATCATGAAGGATGGCACCAAAGAGTGGACTCTTTGTTTAGTATCGCTAGGGGAAAGGCAATGTTCGGGTACTTACCTCGGGTATGAAATATATCGCGAGTCGTGGCTTGACACGGAAGTTTCCCGAGTCTTGTGGGTAAAGTGTGTAACCTCTGCATAGTGTAAAACTATTCGAATAGTCGTGTCCACGGTCAAGGACAGTTGGGTGGTGCTACTTAAACTATGTCCTGGGTTTTTCATAAATTTGGTGTGAGTGTGTGGTTAACAAAGATGGAATACCCAAAACAAGTCGGATGACTTGACATGATGATTGAACATGAGATGTTAAGACCTTGATTATGTTGATATCGGTAACCTGTTTGTGCGGATACTTGTATCCTCATGATGCATGCTATTACTAGTTATCTTGATCATGTCATTGCACTCAAAATTAGTGTTCTACAAAACTTACCTACTTAGTGCTATATCATGCATTGTTATTGCCTTGTTCCAAAACTTGGGTTATTTGCGAGTACATTCAAAGTACTCATTGGCTTGCCACTGGTTATTTAATTGGCCAGGCATGGAAGAGCAGGAATATGATGAAGAGTTCGTTGGAGACGAACATGCGATCTAGGACGCTTCCCAGTCAGAATGCCTGTAGGTTAAGGCACATGGCATGGGTCTACACTTTCGATCAAGATTTCCGCTGCTAGTTATGTTGTTATTTGGCCTCTCATGGCCCTACCTGTGTAAGACTTGACCTTCATGGTCTTTATTTGTATAAGACGCTAAATGTGGATGTAAGACTCTTGTTATTCAGCTTCTGTGTGTTCAGTGAGCATTGATCTCTGGGATCACTGTACACATGCATTCGGTGATCACGACTTATGAGTCGGGGTCCCTATACTGGGATCGACATCCGCCGGCGTAAGGTCGTGCGCCGCGTTATACTCGCGTTGCGCGGCCTCGAACTCGCATTGTGTGGCCTCCATCACCTCCGCCTTTGCGAGCAGGCACTGGTGGTGGCTGTCTAGCTCCGCGGTCGTGGCTGCCGGGTCAGCCATGGGCGGGATGGGTGCGTGTAACGTGTTTACCGCCATGCGCAGCGAAGTCTGCCATGTCGACCCGCCCCCAGAGAGGCGGTGGTCATTACCTCGATACGGGTGCAGAGGTCGTCGACGTTGTTGGGGAGGACAACGTCGTCGGCCGACGGTAGCTCGTCGCAGCCGAGCACCTCAGCGGTGTACTCGTTGGGGATGACCGCGACGTAGACGCGACGGTCGCCGAAGGGGATGATGGAGCCATCCTCGGGGAAGTCCACGTCCTCGAGGTGGTGAGCATTGTCGTTGACGCAGTCGAGCGCACCGTAGTGCACGACCAAACCATGCGCGATGCGTGCACCAGAGGCGGTGAAGGGTCCCGCCCGGAACGTAACTCCGGCCAGCGTCACTGCTGGCCCCACGATGGGTGCCAACTGTCATGGTATTTCTGCGGCAGATGCCAGGGGGTGGCTTAGATCGTGGTTTGGGGACAACGGGCACCATCGGCGTCCGGAAACGGGTGGAGGCGCAAGACACACGACGTTGATCTACCCAGGTTCAGGGCCCTCCGATGGAGGTAAAACCCCTAGTCCTGCCGGAGTGACTATAGGTGGTCACAATACAGGGTGCTCCTCGATTTGTTCGTAAGGGAGAAGACGGAGCTCTAGTTGCCGGCCTTGCTACCTCTGTGTCAGTGTGTATGTGTGTGTGTGTGTGTGTGTGTTTGTGGATTCTACGTGTGCCCGCCCCCTCTCATAGGGGGCTGGGGGTCGGCTTTATAGTCCAGCTGGAGGATTACAATAAGGGGTGAGAAAGGGGGCGCGGGCCCCGGCTGCCAGCCTCTTGGGTCGGCCGCGGGGCCCGCCGGCTGTCGCTTCTTGTTGGGCGCGGGGCCCACCGGCCGCGCGCCACTGTGGCCGGCATGCTCCATCGTCATGGAGTAGGTAGACACATGCCTGCTACAGGGCCGTCTCGTCCGATCAAGTCTGGTGGTAACCGCGGTCCTCTAGCCTCGCCTAGCTTGCGTCAGGGAGTCCTGTAGCCACGCGAGCTCTGTCAATGCATCGTGTAGCCACACGTGCCTCTCGTGGGGGTCTTGTCTTGTCGTCGTACGCTGGTATGGGCGGATGGGACGGGCGCTGACCCGCCAGCTGTTGCTGTGGCTGGCCGACATCGAGGCGACCGGACGGGCCACCTATCGCCAGCCGGCCTAGGGGGCCAGCCGGCCCCCCAAATGTCTTGAAGTGGGATTCCCTCCGCTCTAGTATACCCAGGGGTCATATCCCCATCACCCATCACGGCGTCTTACCGGTTTCCCGATCCGCCACTAGAGACGACATGAGGGCGCTTCCTCGAACAGCTAGCGGCGACGGCGTCTTGCTGGTTTCCCGATCCGCCACCGGAGGGACGTAGCTTCAGTGACGTTGTGAAGCCAAGTCACACAAGGCCTTAGCCCGCTATATCTGCCCCCATTCTACATCCAATGGACAGGAGTTACTCAAGGCAAAAAAGGCCCAGCGTTGGCAGTTTTCAGCTGTACAGTGACGCAAATAAATCAGTTTGGCGTTGGACACTCTCCAGCCTTAAAATTTCCACACAAAAAATATTCAAGCACTTCAGATTGATTGTCTGAACCATATCATTCATATTATGTAGCAACAAGCACTAATGATGAATAATCATCGAATTATGTTACTGAAGCAATTTATCTGCCATTGCCAACACATATAATCAGCTGACTAAATCGCACAACACCAATTAATATTCTAGATGCATATTTGAAACAATTACTAATACTGATATTGCACTAGTAGTATATCTGAATATTACTTAGTGTTCTATCACCAGATTAGAACTTGAAACTCACTAAACAAGTTGCACTCCCGTAAAAATTCCAAAGCATGGTCAAAAGAATTAATACAACTTGCAGAACCATGTAATCCCGCAAAAATTACAAAGCATTACTACTAATAGAAGCATCATCTCAACTTCTGAATAATTAGGTGCTCACGGTTTGAGCTTGGCTGCAGTAAAATTGGACTTAAATCAGAATTACCTCAACGGTTGTATCTTCTTGGTGGAATCAAGGGGCCGATCAGGTGAACGAAATTCGCGGCCGCGCTATATCTTCAGAAGCTCTGGTGCGGCGAGGCCCTCCTCCCCATCGGCTCCGCGGCGGCGCGAGCCTGCCCTACTTTCTCTCCAATGAATACGGCGCGACGACCTCCTCTGCTCTGGACGGAATAGATCTCCAACCTCTCCTCCACGGCGAAGCCTCTCGCCTCTCTCTCAGGCTCTCGAAGGTGGCGCTCCCGCCAAACCCTCGCTTACTCGGCGGCCGCGCGGGAGAAATGGATGACGCCCCCGCAAAAACAGAACACCTCGCTCCCCCTCATATTTCCGCTGAAACTGCTGAAGCTGGGTCATTTTGCCTTGACTGATTCATGTCCATTGGATGTAGAATGAGGGGCAGATTTAATGGGCTAAGGAGACACAACACACCCTTGACCCCCGTGTCGCCCGAGCCGGGCGAGGCGGGGGAACCCTAACCGCCGCCGGCTCTTCCCCCACCTGCCGTCCACCCTAGCGTTGCCGTCGCCGGAGGGCTGGCCGGCGAAGCCGCGCCGGTCCCTGGGATGGCGGCGGCGGGGCCGATTCTTCTCGTGCTCTGTCCCAACCCTCTCCCTCCACCCACTCCCCCAGATCTGGTGTTGGCAGCGCCGATGGCCTCCACCAGCGGCGGGAGCGGCCCTTCCCGGCTTCCCCGGTGTGCTGGAGACGCTGGAGCCCCCCCCCCCCCTTGGTTGCGTCTCCCTTGCGGCGGCTCTGGCATGACCTGAATCACGTTGGTTAGGGCGATGTTCTACTCTATTATCTGGGAGATCCCCTTCTGCAGCAACTTCACCTCTGCTGCATGCCCCCGGTCGAGTGCCTTCCTCACCCACGACACTGATACGTCCATTTTGTATCATGATTTCCTACTGTTATTTACTTTGTTTTGTTGAATAATAATGCTTTGGGGAGTGATTCTAATGCCTTTTCTCTCATAATATGCAAGGTTTACACAAAGAGGGAGAATACCGGCAGCTGGAATTCTGGACCCAAGAAAAGCACGTTAGAGATACCTATTCTGCACAACTCCAATGAAGCTGGAATTTTGCGGACATTATTTTTGCATTTAATAAAAAATACTGGAATAGAAAACTACCGGAGGGTGCCTCCCAGGTGGGCACAACCCACCAGGGCGCGCCAGGCCCCCTGGGCGTGCCCTGATGGGTTGTGGCCACCTCGTCCCACCTCCAGTGCCCATCTTCTGGTATATGGTCACACTTGACCTAGAAAAAATCAGAGGAGGACTTTCGGGACGAAGCGCCGCCGCCTCGAGGCAGAACTTGGGCAGGAGCACGTTTGCCCTCCGGCGGAGCGATTCCGCCGGGGGAACATCCCTCCCGGAGGGGGAAATCGAAGCTATCGTCATCACCAACACCCCTCTCATCTTTGGGAGGCCAATCTTCATCAACATCTTCAACAGCACCATCTTCTCTCAAACCCTAGTTCATCTCTTGTGTTCAATCTTTGTACCGGAACCTCAGATTGGTACGTGTGGGTGACTAGTAGTGTTGATTACCTTGCGTAGTTGATTACTATATGGTTTATTTGGTGGAAGATTATATGTTCAGATCCATTATGCTATTCAATACTCCTCTGATCTTAAGCATGATTATTATTTGTGAGTAGTTACCTTTGTTCTTGAGGTCACGGGAGAAGTCATGTTGCGAGTAATCATGTGAATTTGATATGTGTTCGATATTTTGATGATATGTATGTTGTGATTCCCTTAGTGGTGTCATGTGAACGTCGACTACATGACACTTCACTATTCATGGGCCTAAGGGAATGCATTGTGGAGTAGTTATTAGATGATGGGTTGCTAGAGTGACAGAAGCTTAAACCCTAGTTTATGCGCTACTTCGTAAGGGGCTGATTTGGGTCCACATGTTTAATGCTATGGTTAGACTTTGTCTTAATACTTTTCTCATAGTTGCGGATGCTTGCTAGGGGGTTAATCATAAGTAGGTTGTTAGTTCAAGTAAGAACAGCACCTTAGCACCGGTCCACCCACATATCAAATTATCAAAGTAGCGAACACGAATCAAACCAACATGGTAAAAGTGACTAGACGAAATTCCCGTGTACCCTCAAGAACACTTTGCCTATTACTAGTGATTGTTCTGGCCTGTCCTTTGCCTCAAAAGGATTGGGCTACCTTGCTGCACCTTGTTTACCGTTACCGTTACTGGCTTGCTACCAATTATCTTGCTATCAAACTATCTGTTACCTACAATTTCAATGCTTGCAGAAATTACCTTGCTGAAAACCACTTGCCATTTCCTTCTGCTCCTCGTTGGGTTCGACACTCTTACTTATCGAAAGGACTACGATTGATCCCCTATACTTGTGGGTCATCAGACACTAACCTTTTGGTAGGTCCGGATCTGAAATCAAGGGAGCCGCCCACTCTGCTTCACGCGGCTTGGTTATATAAAACCACTCCTTCTGCCAGACCTTCACGGTATCAATGAAGGTGTCGTCCGGCCACTCGACGCGGGGGAGTTTGCTAATCACCGTCCCACCACAGTCCGCATGTTGACTATTGACTATCTTTAGCTTGACATTGAAGATTTTCAGCCACAAGCCAAAGTGTGGCTAGACCCACAGGAAGGTCTCACATACGAGGATTAAGGCTGAGATGTGCAGGAAGGAATTTGGGGGAGATCATGGAAATCTAACCCGTAGAAGAACATCAGTCCCCTGACGAAGGTATGGAGCGGGAAGCCGAGCCCTCACAGGAAATGGGGGATGAATACCACCCTCTCGCCCGGCCGCGGTGTGGGGATGACCTGGCCCTCTTCGGGAGCGCGGTGGACGATGTTGGCTGAGAGGTACCCAGAATGCTTCAGCTCAATGATGTCGTCGTTGGTGACGCAGGAAGCCTCCCACTTGCCCTTCGAGCCTGAGCCGGCCATGGCCGAGCTAAGGGTGTGGCTGGGGAGAACGGAGAAGAGCGGATCTGAGTGCCGGAGCTCTGAAGATTGGGGAGGCAATGGCTATGGAGGACCTGTGAAGCGTGTGGAGGCTTTGGTGGCCTTTTTTCCTTTTATAGGCAGTCGTAATACCAGGAGTCCCTTTGTTGTGCCACGAACCTCGCCGCGTCCCAATAAAATTGCGCCATTATGGGCGCATAGTATAACCCAAAACATTGATCATATCCTGCAAAGAACGGGGCATGATCTCTTTATTGATGAGATGTGCCAGTAAAGAGGCGGCCTCGAACCGCGAATCGAGTTTTCCTGCCTGGTCAGGGGTCATGGCCGGTCATGACCCTTCGCCGAAAGTTGTCAGACGAAGGCACTATTCACACCCGAGCTGATGGCCCTTATGACTGGGATGCGCGTAGTATTCGAACAATGAGGAATCATCGGCGGCCGGACTAACATCGGTTGAACATAGAGGAGGATGAGAACTCGCCCCGCAAGCCAAAGACTTCTGCAGGATTGCTGGTGATCGTGGACCTCGGTGTTGGAGGCTAGTTCGGGGGCTACTGAGAGAGTCCGGGACTAAAGGGTCCTCGGGCCGTCGACCTATTTCCTATAGGCCGGACAGGTGGGCAACTTTGGGCCCAATACATGGAGGCCAAACTACAATCCAACCTCGTGTTTGGAAAGGAAAGCTTAGATGTCTTGGTGTGTCCTCCAACTCAAGATGCAAGATCGACAGGTTTATTCCTTGATGATAACCGGCCATGTGTAACTCTAGGTACCCCTGGTGTCTATATAAACTAGAGGGTTTAGCTCGTACAGGAGAACCATTACACCGACTCATCTAGGGTTTAGTTCATCTAATCTCGTGGTAGATCGACTCTGTAATCGTCATACACCCATCAATACAATCAGAGCAAGACGTATGGTTTTACCTCTTCGAGAGGGCCCGAACCTGGGTAAACACCATGTCTACGTTCCCTGTTCTCCATTGATTCAAGATCCACAGCTCGGGACCCCCTACCCGAGATCTGCCGGTTTTGACACCGACACCAGGGGCCTCGAGGGCTCGAATACATAAGCTCAAATACGAACGAGTCGGCGGAAGCAACAATATCTCAGTACAGACATAAGTAAACAAGTTTGCCTTAAGAAGGCTAGCACAAACATCAACATGGATCGAAAAGGCAAGGCCTCCTGCCTGGGAGCCTCCTAACTACTCAGCAGCCTCCACGTAGTAGTAAGCTCCGTCGGGGTAGTAGTAGTCGTCGGTAGGATCAACCATCTCCTGGGCTCCATCATCTGGTCACAGCAATCGTGTCGAGGGGAAAAGGGGGAGCAAGGCAACGGTGAGTACTCATCCAAAGTACTCGCAAGACTGACATCAGATCTATGCTAAGTATGCATCAGTATTTTTGGAATGTGGCTATATCTTTGGACCGAACTGCGGAAATGCCAGAATAGAAGGGAAAGACCTAGCCTATCGAGGACTAGCATCTTCAATGTCTTGCGACATTAGAAGAGTGTAGATTAGCATATTATAAATAGCAAGTTTATTAAGTAACGCCCAGAGATCCTTCCTCAACTCCCTGCGAGAAAGCGATCCCAGAGCCATCATTTCATTTTAAAGTCACAATTCTAGTTGTATTAGATCGGGATACAACTATGAGCATCCGTTACCGTGGACATGGCTATTCAAATAGATATACTTCCCTGTAGGGGTGCACCAACTTGCCCAACACGCTCGATTAACTCTGGCCGGACGCAATTTCCAGGTCATGCCCGGCCTCGGATGATCGACACGTCGTAGTCCTACCTAGGCTCAACAGAGAGGCCACACGCCGGTCTACATCCTAAATGCGAAGGGGTCATGGGCCAATCACCCTTTGCAATCCTGCGTGTTACGAGGATGGTCAGTGTCAGTCCTGGCACCTCTTAATACGGTGCTTATGCGGGCCACCCGGGCGCGTGCCGCTCAACTGTGACGTCTGAAGAGCTTTCGGGCGAATGTACGATGTAGAGTGCCCATACTGATTCCCGCATGGTGGTTAATGCGAAACAGGCCATAGGCCTTCTCGGATCACATATCCAAATCCATTAATGTTTTGTTAGCTGCGATGACGATCAATGATCCACGATATGTGGTCCCGTCACCCCGTCTTGAGAACTTATGGCAAGGGCCAAGAATGCCCGGCCGTGCCTCGTCATTATTACACAAGAAGCCTCCAGGTCAACCCGACCTTAAGATGGTTCTGTAGTAAAGTCAAAGTAATCGTGTGTCCATAACATTAAGGGGGAATCCGAGGAATCACCCTCGATGGATCCCACTCGATGTAATTGTCAAGGTGACCAGAGAGGAATCACCCTCGATGGTTTACGCTTGAGGTGTTGCACGACAGAGTCGTTATCGGAAGAGGTGAAGGAGGAATCACCCTCTGTTGTCCAGTCCACTCTCGGTTAACTACACTACAGAGTTAGCATCAGGAGTACGTCACGAGGTGTCACCCTCTGTACTCGATAGTAGCTCTGCAGAGTCGTACAACTAAGGGGGTGTGAGGTGATGTGTCAGGCTCAGGACGTCGATCACGTTGATTGAGTCATCGATGATGAAGCGGGGGCAACTGGGACAAGCGGGGTCACTGGTGGATCACTAACCAACCTATACTAAGCATATAGGGTACAGGTAAGGTACAACAACAGTTTATCAAAAACAGGCTATGCATCAGAATAACAGCTATCAACAACAGTAGCAAAATCTAATGCAAGCATGAGAGAGAAGGAATGGGTGATATAGGAATGCTCAAGGGGTTTTGCTTGCCTGGTTGCTCTGCAGACAGATATAGATCCTCGACGGTGAAGTAGTCGATCACCGGATCAACATTAGTCTCGGGGTCTACCGGAAAGAAGTAACAGAGGGGGAAACAAACAAATAACGCAGCAAACAAATGCAACACAAATGCAATGGCACAACAAGATGTGTGGGTGACATGCTCTAATGCATCCCTAAGCATTTTAAAAGAAGGGGGAAATATCTGGTGATATTTTCCCGGCTCCAGGTATTTTTCGGACAAATGATCCTAACGCAAAATTTCCATGTTCATTATGTTAGAGGGGTGTGACAGCTATGTGGATAGCATATTCGGATTCGTTATATTTTTCTGATCATTTTTCATATATAAATTATATTCATCTGAGTTACGGATTATTTTATATGATTTTTCAAAGTTTTATTAATATTCTCAAATTAGTGGAATTATATTAATTCAATAAAATATAGGAAAAGGCTAGGTGCACCTGGTCCAGTGCACCCAGCTGTGCACCAGAGGCTCACACGGGGGCCAGTTGAATGCTGAGTCACCAGTCAACTGTGGACCAGTTGACTGGTCAACTGACCAGTGGGGCCCCACTGTCAGTGATAGAGGTCAATTAACAGGGTTTTAATAAATTTTAAATATCCTAATTAGCACGTGGGGTCGGGCTGTCAGTGACTGATTTAACTAACAGAGTTTATTTTAAACTAAACTTAATTAGTGGCCGAGGGCACATGTGTCAGTGAGTATTAGCACTTTAGTTAGTTAACCCTAATAATAATCGTTACAGTAAAAGGGCCCCACATGTCAGTGGCTGGTTAGAGTGTCAATAAGCTCCTAATGAGCTGACGGGTGGGACCCATCGATGTTTAAACGCCGGCGCGCGCGCGCCGATGACCAAACGACGGCGGCACGGCGCGGGACATCGTCGGAAATGCCCTACAGACCACCGTTTTGCACGCGGTTTGTTCCTACGGGACTCGCGCGACGAGGCGAGTCTATTGGTGCGACCGACGGCAGCGGGGGTGGTCCGAGCGGCCCAGTGTGACAACGACAGGCGGCGACCGGAGCACGACCGCGGTCGTTTCGACACCACGGACACGCACCCGATGAACTGAGCACGCGAGCGGCACCTATGCAACACCACGAGCACGACGGCGTGCTCGGTCGAGCCCGAGGGGCACTAGGGGGAAACTGGGAGCTCAACTGTGGCGGCAGAGCTCCGGCAATGGCAGCGGCGAAGCGGGGCTCGAGCGCGAGGGAAAAGAGAGGGGAAACGAAAGGGGGCTCACAGCTGAGCTCGAGGAAGGCCTCGGGGAAACTGGGGTTACCGGAGAGGAGCGAATCGAGCGACGGTGTTGCGGTGGCCGTGGCGGAGCAGTTCGATGCGGGCGACGTGGCGGCGGCCTCCCGTGGTCCTGCGACTTGTCGGGGAGGAGGATGAGGTCGAGGTGGTCTTCCTCGACACGGCACAATGGCTCGGGGACGGTTGTCGCCGCGGTGGTCAACGGCGGGTGGCGACAGGAGCGGTCGGGCGCGGCGGATCTGAGGAAGAGGAGTGGAGAGGGGGAGTGAACAGGGAGGCGCCTGAGGGGGGGGGTCGCGCGGCGACCTTATCCCCTCCCGTGGTGGGGCCGACATAGTGGTCCGACTGGGACGGCGATGGGCGCGCGTGCGCCTCGGTCGCCTCCTCCTGTAGCGAGGTTGGGGATGACTGAGGGGGATGGCTGGGCCGGTCTGGGCCTGCCACTGTGGGGGAGTGAATGGGGAGGCGCCCGAGGGGAGGGGGTCACGGGGCGACCTTATCCCCTCCCGCGGTGGGGCCGACATGGTGGTCCGGCTGGGACGACGATGGGCGCGCGCATGCCTCGGTCGCCCCTCCTGTAGCGAGGTTGGGGATGACCGAGGGGGTTGGCTGGGCCGGTCTGGGCCGGCCACTGTGGCCTAAGGCCCAGGACAGGTGGGCTTTTTCCTTTTCTTTTTATTTTATTTATTCTTTTCTGTTTTCTTTTTTTAAAACAAAGTTATTTTAGTTTTACAAAATATATAACTTGCACCAATATTTGTAATGCATTAGTAGGCACTGCCACAAAAAAATTGTTAGTTATTTGAATTAGTTTGCATTTTCATAATTTAGAAAAGGCATTTTAAATAATGTTTTGGCCTCTGTTTTAATTATTGTAGGGCACTTAAGTATTTCAAATGATGTTAGTTCCTACATGACAATTACTTAGGGAATATTTGCAACTAAACCAACATTTTTGTTTTACAGTTGGAAGAAATAATTTATTTGATTTTATTTTAAATTTTAATTTGGCTTTGATTTTTGGACAAGTGGCAATTTGCATAGTAATCATAAAGACATGGCCACCATTAGGGGGAGATTATTGTAGCATGATTCTCGGGGTGTTACACAGTACAAAACATCTATCTATGCAGTTGATAGATGTAGTGATTACATATCCAAGTGGATCACTAGATTCAGATATAGATGGTTCCCGATGGAATATCACTTTTGAATTGAAATGCAAAACGCAACATACATTGTGTTAAACCGATACGTCCCCATATGGCTTATTATTGTCGGTACATTTGGTACACCGACATAGTGAGTTCCTTACACACAAGGATTACTCCTACATTGATGATTACCCATACATGTTAAGCATGTGATCATCAAAATGACGGAATTTGAGATGAAGGATTTGGGTACAACCCCGAGCACCTTCACTCATACATTATGGTACACCATGTTGTCTATGTCCATATTATATTGGAGAAATTGATTGTGGACAAGTATTATCCATCCATAGTTTCCATGGTTATTCGTTCTCTAACGTAGAAGATGATTCATCTAGACCATGAGGAGACGAAAATAAGATGTTGAGACCTAAGGTTCCATATCACAGTGCATGCATTAGATCCACCAAACACAATTGGTTGAGACTCAAAAATATATTTCAATATCTCCAATGCATCAAACATTTTGTCCTAATCGTTCAGTCTCAGAGAAATTTGGACACCAATATTATTGGATGCATCGATAAGAACCCCACTATGTCAGATCGTAGACAAGCTTTGTGTTACTACTAGGTGTGGTAGCCATCTCATGAGAGTCTTCGAAATAGACCTCGTCGCTACATCCACCAACCATTATCTCAGAGATAATGTTGCTTGTGTTACCTGGATGCAAACAGGATACGTAATAAGCAATATCGCCATATTGCATATGTTGCAAATCAAATCATGTGACTGATTTGCTCACAAAGTCTCTACCAACTTTTACATTCCAGAACTATATTCATGGAATAGATATGTGACGGCTTCGAAATTTGCAAGAATCAGGGGGAGTATCTTCCTGAATTGTTTCTATTCAACGCATCATATTATACTCTTTTTCCATTCATGAGTTTACTATACAGGTTCTCATAAAGATTTTTAATGAGGTAATATCAACATAAGATCATATGTCATACTTTATGTTTTTCCCACCGGGGATTTTAGGAAAGTATATACGACATATTTATTGTCCTCTTAATTCTATGAGTTTTCTCACATATTGAGTTAAAAGAGGCAATAACCATTATATGTTGCATCATTTTTATCCTTATTTTTCCCACTGTGTTTGAAGGAGTTTCAGCAACATATCAAACACCTATCTCCATATATTTTTCCCACAGGGTTTTTCAAGGAGAATCTTTATCAAGATGAAGTCTGCTCACAAGATCAAGCATTGATTAGGGGGGTGTTAGGATTAATTAATACATGTTAATTAAGGGATAATCCCTGCTTGTACTAACCCTGTTCAACAGGCACGTCCTCTGAACAAACGCCTCTTTAATGGCGTCCTTTCCCTTGTATAAATAGCAGTTACCATCTAATAAAGAGTACACTTGATTCATTTGTTGTCTCTTGACTTTTTTTCTCGATCTTTACTTTAACACCATGCATTGAGACATTTTGATGTGTGCAGGCGTGCAGCGTGCATTTACAATGCATGTATGCTCTCAATTAAGTGGGAATTCACACATGCCATGGTTGGTGTGCTAGAATTTGTCCATGAGCCTCTGCTTGGTAGAGATTGCAGGTATGTGATGTGCTTCGAGAAGCAGATTCGAATATTCTGCATGTGGTGCTCGGGCCCGCCTGGTATGTCATTAAATGTTTGGATGGGCCTAACTGATGATACAAAGTGCCGTTACATTTACTTGGAGCTGATGCACATGTTTGTCTATTTAGACCGGTTGTCCCCTTCATCTGGCACACTGGACATGAGCGATTTCGTCATAGATGGGATGAAAATCTTCTTCGAGTGCGATTTAGATAATCATTGTGCAGATCCGTCAAAAATTATGATTTTTAAGTTTTGGGATTCGTTGGGTGTGTGGGGAATCTCAGCTAGTGCGATGCAATGAACCCAAAAACGGTTCTTCGTACCAGTTAACACGGTGATAGTTAAAAAATAAAAATAAAATCAGTGACGAACCTGGTGCGCACAATTGATTTTAAAAATAAAATATGACCGCACCAGGCATAATGCATCTTCTTTTCGCTGCTTAAGAAAATAAAAAATAATATAATTTCCATCTTCCACTGGAAAAAATGTAGTCATAAAAATTGGTAGAATGCATCTTAATTGAATTGATTAGGAACACTGGGTAACATCTGCGGTTGGCTAAAAATTGAAGAGCGCCGATGGTCGAACGGTTTTCATCCTTTGGTAGAGGGGCCGACAATAAAATATCATTTCGTACATGTGATTTATCTTGTGCCCATGCGAGTATAAGATATGAGGATTTCGTGGAATTTTCACATCTGAAAAATGCCGATTAGTACACTTGGAGTGCCATGGGGTCGATGTTAGTCGCAATTATGGTACGACACCGAAGAACTGACCGCGGGGGGGGGGGGGGGGGGGGGGGGGGGGGTATGTTCAATTCGTTACGGAATTGTTAGTGCTAGGGGAGCGATTGTTTTTAAAATAAACCACTAGTATAAAATGGCAAACAATCTGAATGCATTTTTGTTGATAGTGTATGAAAATTTGACACAGACTGAATGAGTTGCAGTATCCGTGCAGATTGGCCCGCATACACTTATTTGTATATCACACGAGGAGTGGCTGTGTCGTTACGTGTTAAAAATAGGATAACTTTGAGAGGAAGGCACATTGTGGAGAGAAATTTGTAACAAAAAATTGGGATGCAAAAGTAATCTGGAAAATGCATCTAGACAATGAATGCATGTGAAGGAAAAATGTCATTCTGAGATGTGATAGTAAATACAATTTGAATTATGCACATGTAAGCCTATGTAATGTTATTTATAAAGTTGTATCCAAATGTTTGGTTAATCGTCTTCGTCCCTTGTTGGCGAGCTTATCTCAGAAAAATCCAAAGTGCGTTCATACCGGGGAGGCTCATCTCTAATAATACCATTATTGCTTTTGAGTGTATCCACCATATCCAGACCTCTATTCAGGAGGAGTCTTATTGTGCATATAAGTTGGATGTCTCAAAAGCATATGATCGGGTGAGCTGGGACTTTTTGGAGAGTGCCCTACTCAAGTGGGGATTCTCTGTCAGCTGGGTTAACCGCATTATGGTGTGTGCCAGATCGGTCAAATACTAAGTAAAGTTTAATGGGAAGCTATTGGACCAATTCACTCCTTCTAAGGCCTTCGACGGGGTGATCCTTTATCTCCTTCTTTATTCTTATCCGTGGCTAATGCTCTTTCTGCCTTGTTGCATAAAGCTACTAATGAGGATGGATTGGAAGCTTTACAAATTTGCAGAAGAGCTCCGGCGATCTCTCATCCTTTGTTTGCATATGATATTTGTCGGATTTCGGGCTCCGCAAAACCCTTATGATTCGAACACAGGGGCGTGTGCGAAGATCCCCGGCAGCTTCACCCAACCTAGCTCGCTACTCGATGAACACAGTAACGAACTCGCACGAAGACGAGGAAGACGATGAACACAACAGTTTACCCAGGTTCGGGCCGCTGCGAAGCGTAATACCCTACTCCTGCTTTTGGGTGGATTGCCTCTCGAGGAGGTGAGGTGGATGAACAAGTACAGTGTTTCGGGGCCTCCTGAGGACTCTAAATGGTGTTCGAGGCCCTCTGGGGCTCGGTGGTCGAAGAGTGGTGGAGTTGGTGGATCCGGGGGTCCGTCCGCTTCTACGGTGCGGCCTACCCTCTATATATAGCAGTGGCCCGGGTCCTCCTCCCTTATCGCAATGGCGGGAAGGGATCCCACAACGGCCAATTTCAAAGGGGGACAGGGGGTCGTGCTCGCCCTGCCCAAAGACGGTCTTCGCCTGCAAAGTGGCTGTCGACGGCGCAGGGACGGGCTCAGCGATGACGTCCGTCCTGCGGAGCTAGTGGCTGCGGTCTTCTTATACCGGAATGGAAACCTTTGGGGGTGCTTTGAGAACTTGCGTACGCCCTTGCTCCCTTTGCACCAAAGGGGAAACTGCCCCGCCTGGCGCACTGGCGCTCGCCTGTCCTTGTGTGCGTCATCTTTGACTCCCGAGGCCGGGCCTTGCATAGAGATCTCCGCCGCTCCGGAGGGGGCCTGGGGAGGCCAGCCCCTTGCCGGTCTTGATACTGCTCCTCCTCGCGAGGCTTGGACCCTCGCGAGGGCCTTGTCCTAAGTGGGGCCGCGCCAGGCTGTGTTGATCGACGAAGTGGGCCATGCCCTGGGCCGCAGGCAGGCAGGTCTGGGTACCCCCGTTCTCAGAACGCCGACAGTAGCCTCCGGGTCCAAGGCGCGCTCGAGCTGGCTTCCGGGCAAAGCCTTGAAGACGGCCCGAAGCGCCGCGGGCCCAAATTGCCTGCGGGCCAGGCTCCACACGCGTCGAACGACCAGGCGGCGGCGCCTCCGCTCCCCGAGGCGCCCGGAAGCACTCCCAGTCAAACTGACACGACGTCCGGGTGCTACGCCGGCCATCATTGCTCCTTATTGAATGTTGCCGCTGCCTCAGGCCTCCACCCCTCGGGCCACACGGACGTGACCCTTCAGTTGGCAGGGGAGGCGACGTGGAAGGTAATGCACGAGCCGAACCACCTCGCGGCGCCCGAGGGACGCACGACGCCTGCCCTCCCACGACGCCTGGCGGCTGCGGTTATGCCTATAAATCCGCCCCGCCCATGGCAAGGGGGGGGGGGCATTGCAGTCTCGAGTCTTCTTCCTGTTTCCTTTGCTCCGCCAAGAAAACCCTCTTTCCTTCCCATCTTCTCATCCTCCATGGCGTCCGGTGGAAGCGGCACGGGCGCCGGGAAGCGCACCGCGCCCGTGGCTCCCTCGTCCTCCTCCGGAGGCAGCGGTGGGGGGGATTCAGGGTCGGCATAGGTTCGCCGACGCTGGGCCCTGGTCGATGAGTAAGTGCTCTGCCACCTCCATTTGCTTCGGTCCTTCAGCCCAGTTTTCCGAGCATGATTCTCTTCGCCTCCCAGGGCGCCAGCGGCCAAGAAGCGCAAGCTTGGCGAGCTTCAGGAGGAAGTGGAGGCACTGCGGGCCCGGCTGGCCACCGCCGAGGTCGCCTTCCAAGCCGCCCTCCGAGGTGAGGCGGAGGCCAAAGCAGAGCTGGCGTCCCTTCAGACCCAGGTCCAGGAGGCGGCCGATGCCGTGCAAGCCGCCCAAGACGAGGCGGCGCATGCCAGGCTGCTGGAGTCCCAGCGTGCCAAACAGTTCGCGGGCATCGCCAGCCGCGCGGCCGGTGCAGTGAACCGGTTCGTCGGGGATGCTCCCGCGCTGCCGAACGTGCGCGCCGACGGGGGCTACCTTGAGTTCTTCGGAAGGTGGTGGAGGCGCTGGAGACTGGCGTCTCCCGGGTGGACGCGGACAGCGCGTCCGACGCGCGCGACCTTCTGGACCTCGCCTTGACGCTCGTCTTCTCCAACTTGCGCCGCTTCGCCCCGCAGCTCGACCTCCGGCGCGTCGAGGAGCAAGTGCCCGACGAGCTCCAGCGCCCCCTCCGGGACGAGGTGCGCCCGCACGTGGAGGGCATGGTGGAGTGGTTCATCCAGGTGCCCGCCTCCAGCGAGGAGGACGACTCCGATGCCGAGCCGGTCGGCGGCGCGGGCGGCGAAGGCGGCTTCTCCTCCTAGGCATCCTCTGTTTCCCCTTCCCGGTTCCTGTAATGCCAGAAGAAGAACTTTGCCCTGTTGGGCGTTAATCTTTTGCAAGTTACCTTTCACCGTTTTGTCTTTCTTCCTTAATTCGCTGGTCGTTCGCCTGCCATTGTCGTGGCTTAGCTTCCTCGCGCGCGGCTTGATGCTGATCTCGCCGTGGCCTGGTGACAGCGGCCGTCGGAGCCCTCGCGAGGTGTCTCCTCCCGAGGTGTCGCTTGCGCCACCGTTTGCCTGGTCGGTGGCCTTGCCGCTTATCGTGGCTTGGTCCGCAGTACCTGCGTCCTCTCGTTAGTACACGCAATTCTTAATCCGCCCATGGGTCGACGTGAGGCCAGGAGGCCCTTGCTCGGTTTCGCAGTGTACTTAGCTTATGGGGTGGCGGCGGCCTCGTTCGCAACTCCTCCTGAGTTGCTCCTTCCTTGTTCGTGGGACGGTTTGGGGGCCCTTTCGGCACTCTGTGTCTGCAGGTCCCAGTCCCGCGCATTTCCCGACCACCGTTGCGTACGACCGGATAACCAAGGACGCAGCCCCGGGGTCAGGCCCCGACACCCCTGATGCCGACCGGAAACCAAGGACGACATCAAGGTGGTCGAGTGGCTATATGACCGGTAAGGCTCCTGAAGCGCGCTGCTCAGGAGCCCCCTTTGACGCTCAAACCGCTCTACGTCGACAGGTCCCAGTCCCGCACATTTCCCCTCCACCGTTAGGTACGACCGGAAACCAAGGACGCACTTCACGGGGTGAGGCCCCGACACCTCTGATGCCGACCGGAAACCAAGGACGACATCAGAGGGGCGAGTGGCTATGTGACCAGTAAGGCTCCTGAGGCGTGCTGCTCAGGAGCCCCCTTTGACGCTCGAGCGACCCCCCATTCCATTCCTCCGGTAGCCGCCCCTGGAGGCCCAAGGGCCTCTCGAGGCTCCACGCTGTGGTGCCGCGCTGTGGTCTGGGCCCACAGCTTTTCGCAAAATGCCAATCCAGAAAGAGAGAGAAAACTCAAGATCGGTAAAACGAGAGAACACAGAGAAAAAGTCCCCGCCCTTCTTTTCTTTTTAAATCATAGGGTCACGAAATCTTTGAGCTTTCGACAAGCTCAAGCATAAAAAGGGGGGCCATCGAAGGCTGCAACTTGAAATACAAAAAGGAGCGAGAAAACGGCCGCGTCCGGCTTTTTAGGGTTGTCCCCGCCTTCGTCTTCCCCCAGCGCTGAGCGTAGGGCATCCACGTTGCATGGGCATAGCCATTGATGGGCAGTGTTGACTTCTCCGCCAGCTCTGGGCTGTGGCTGCCACATTGTGTGGGAGGAACCCCTCCGCGTCCTCGGGGGGCTCCGGGCGTATACAGCCCGCTCATTATTACGTGAGAGTGTCATGGGTTGGTGTAGGTCCCGGGGGTGTATAGGGAGCTCCATGCCCCGCAGGCACAAAGCCCACTCCCAGCCCCCGGGCTCGTCACGGCGAAGTGAGGTCTGCCCTGGGCAAGCCCTCGAGCGTAGGGGAAACCCCTTGCGCTCTCCGGCCAGAGAGCTCGCCCCAGCAGAGGGTCCTGAGTTCCCCGGGCGTTGCCCTAGCGCGCCTCGCTGGGGCCCCCGGGGTTCCCAAGCTGGTACTCTGGGCCCTGCCCCCAGGCCGGGCGAGCCGGGCCTGGAGACATGGGCAAGTACATGTTCACCCGTTGGCGATCGAACGAGACCCGACCTGGCGACATGGGCGTATGTTCCACCCTCCGTCCCCAAGCAAGTGTCCCGGAGACAAGGGCGCATGCTCCACCCTTTACCTCCAGGTTGGGATCGTCTGGCCCAGTGACATGGGCGTGTGTTCCACCCTCCGTCCCCAAGCTGGGACCCCCGGTCCGGGTACGAGGGCGCATGTTCCACCCTCCGTTCCCGGGCGAGTGACCCCCGGTCCCCAGACCCAGACGTCTGCTCGAAGCAGCTCCCTGCCAGCGGGCGTGCCTCGCGAAGATCTCCGCGCCGGGCACCCTTGCGAGGTCTGCCCCGCAAGCCGCCCCCGCGAGGCTGCACATACCTGTCCGCGCGGGGGCTGCTCGCGAAGTCACGTGTGCGCCTCCTGCCACCGTGGTGGTCGGTGCTGCTTGTGCCTTGCCGCTCCCCCTAGGTCATCATTCCTGAGGCCTGAGGGCTTGGTCCGTCGTCACTTTCCCGCGGGGGCGCTGGCCGGTGCCGTGCCCCGCGGCTTGAGGGCGCCCTCCTGCTTACGCAGCCCGGGCCCGGTGCTCCGCTGACGGGAGCCCCCAGGCGCGGCTCGAGGAGGACGCCCAGGGTGCTCCTTACTCTTGGGGGGTGCTGGCGCCTGCGGCGGGCGCCTGTACCACCCCCCCGCCAGGTGGGCCAGGTGGTATGACGTAGCATGGTACGTAGGGCTCCACGTAGGTGCTCGGTCCGCCTCCTGAGTCGTCCGCCGGTGCGCCGGGGACGGTCCCTCCCGGCGGCGGAGGAAGGTTGCCCCGTGCGCGTCGCTCACAGACCCTCCTGCGCCGGGCCTCGGAGCGGAGTTGCTTACCTCTGCCACCGCCGTTGGGTCGGCCTCGCGTCCCCTGGTGTAGATTCCCCCCTTGGTGCCCCGATGCGCCTCCGCTGTTGTTGCTTGCTCGTCCGGCCGCCTGCGCCGCCTGCTCGTTGCGCCGGATGGCGCGCTCCCGCCTGGTCAACCCGGGCTGCTGAGGGCCCACCAGGTCACAGGGATGCATGTCGGTGTGCGCGTCGGGCGCCCCATCGTTCCCTCCGTGCGCCTAGTGGTTGTCGCCGGGCGGCGCCACGAGACCGGTCACCGGGATTCGGAGGAGAAGGAGCACAGCATGTGGCGCGCCCCGATCGGCCCCGTCTGGCATTGGAGGGGGCCTTCCGCCGGCAGGCCCGGGGGTGGGCGCGGCATGCGAGCCCCCGGCGCCTGGCGCCTGCGGTCTTGGAGGAGAGTGAGATAGGATGGCGCTCTGGGCGACGGTGACCAGCTCCGCGATGTGATCTGCCCATGCGTTGAAGCCCCCGTGCGTCGGTCAGTGGCGGAGCATCTCGCTTGCCAGCAGTAACGCATCATGGGCGTCGAGGTCCCCCACGTAGGTGCGACGTGTTGATGAAGCCGTGGACGCTGCCCGCTCGCCGTGCGCTTGAGCGGCACGGGGGGCGGTAACGGTGGAGGTGGCGCTAGCGACCTGGTACTGGCCGCTCGGCACCATGATGCCGGGGGGTGGGCCTCCGACCGCCGCGGCGGGGTTGACAGAGGCCTGCCCGCCGCGGCTCGGAGAAGCTTGTTGAGCGTCGGCCATCGGAGCCGCGAAGCTTGGGAAGGACGAAGCTTGGAGAAGACCTCGACATGCCCCCTACCTGGCGCGCCAAATGTCGGATTTCGGGCTCCGCAAAACCCTTAAGATTCGAACACAGGGGCGTGTGCGAAGATCCCCGGCAGCTTCACCCAACCTAGCTCGCTACTCGATGAACACAGCAACGAACTCGCACGAAGACGAGGAAGACGATGAACACAACAGTTTACCCAGGTTCGGGCCGCTGCGAAGCGTAATACCCTACTCCTGCTTTTGGGTGGATTGCCTCTCGAGGAGGTGAGGTGGATGAACAAGTACAGTGTTTCGGGGCCTCCTGAGGACTCTAAATGGTGTGCGAGGCCCTCTGGGGCTCGGTGGTCGAAGAGTGGTGGAGTTGGTGGATCCGGGGGTCTGTCCGCTTCTACGGTGTGGCCTACCCTCTATATATAGCGGCGGCCCGGGTCCTCCTCCCTTATCGCAATGGCGGGAAGGGATCCCACAACGGCCAATTTCAAAGGGGGACAGGGGGTCGTGCTCGCCCTGCCCAAAGGCGGTCTTCGCCTGCAAAGTGGCTGTCGACGGCGTAGGGACGGGCTCAGCGATGACGTCCGTCCTGCGAAGCTGGTGGCTGCGGTCTTCTTATACCGGAATGGAAACCTTTGGGGGGTGCTTTGAGAACCTGCGTACGCCCTTGCTCCCTTTGCACCAAAGGGGAAACTGCCCCGCCTGGCGCACTGGCGCTCGCCTGTCCTTGTGTGCGTCATCTTTGACTCCCGAGGCCGGGCCTTGCATAGAGATCTCCGCCGCTCCGGAGGGGGCCTGGGGAGGCCAGCCCCTTGCCGGTCTTGATACTGCTCCTCCTCGCGAGGCTTGGACCCTCGCGAGGGCCTTGTCCTGAGTGGGGCCGCGCCAAGCTGCGTTGATCGACGAAGTGGGCCATGCCCTGGGCCGCAGGCAGGCAGGTCTGGGTACCCCTGTTCCCAGAACGCCGACAATATTGTCCTATTTTTTCGGGCGAGACCTGACCGAGCGATCATTGTCAAAGAGGTTTTGAACACGTATGCAACGGCAACGGGACAACTTATAAACCCGGCCAGGTGTTCCATCTTGTTTGCTGACAATTGTCATGCTATGGTGTCCAATGAAATCAAAAGCATATTGGATATTACTCACTAGGTATTCGAGCCAAAATATTTAGGTTTACCAGTTCCAGAGGGAAGGATGAACAAGGGGAAACTACAACCTTTACTTGACAAACTTGCTAAAAGGTTGGTGGATTGGAGTGAGAAATACATGTCCATGGCAAGTAAAGAAATATTGATTAAGGAAGTGGCACAAGCAATCCCAACTTACATCATGAGTGTGTTTAAGCTGTCGATGTCAATTTGTGATGATCTGTCAAAACTCATTAGACAATATTGGTGGGGTGTTGAAGAAGAAAAAAGAAAGATGGCTTGGCTAGCTTGGGATAAAATGATTCTTCCAAAGTCTATGGGTGGCATGGGCTTTAGAGACATGCATGCGTTTAACCAGGCTCTCCTTGCTAAGCAAGCTTGGAGGCTAATCATGCACCCGGAAAGCTTGGTTGCAAGGTTGCTCAGTGCGAAATACTACCCTACTGGGAATCTGGTGGACACTGTTTTTCTAGAAACACGTCCGCTGTGTGGCGTGGCATTGAGCATGGTTTGGAGCTAGTGAAAAGAGGAATGACTTGGCGTGTAGGGAATAGCAATAAAATAAAAACCTGGAGGGATCCCTGGATTCCACGTGGTCCTTCTCTTAGGCCTATCACACCGAAAGGGAGATGCAGACTAAATAAAGTTGTAGATTTTCTAAGTGCAAGTGGAGTTTGGAAGGTGGAGCTGCTTAATCGGTTTTTCTGGCCTGCTGATATACATGTGATAAGAAACATGCGTACGTCACCGAGCCAAGGAAGTGACTTCCTAGAATGGTTTCCAGGAAGATTTGGCCAGTTCACAGTCAAGAGTGCTTATTATTTGGCCATGCACGAATACGTAAACACATGCCCGACGCATGCAGCACAAGACCAGAGAGTGAGCGCCCATGTTGGAATCTCGTCTGGCAGGCGAAGGTTCCACCCAAGATGCGATCGTCTGCGTGGAAAGTGTTGGTTGGCGCGTTACCGACTGGGGCATGCAAACTGCAACGGCATGTCACTATCACAGGAGACTGTCGGCTCTGTGGTGCACCCGATGATTCCTTCCATGCATTAATTACGTGTCGGTGGTCTGTGGATATTTGGAATGAGATGCGACAAGTCTAGCCTTTACCGCCAACTGACAAACTATTGCATTGCGGCAAGGAGTGGTTGTTCACTGTTTTGATGTCTAGGACTGGGGAAGTAAGAGCAATGATTATTATGCTACTATGGAGGATTTGGAACCTGAGAAATGATGTGCTACATGATAAGATGCCCCCACTAATAGAAGTTACACGGACATTCTTATGCAGCTACTTGACCTCATATAACCAAGCAAAAAATATGGTATTGTGGAGATTATTAAAGGGAAGATGTCGGTGGTGGATTTCGCTCTTGAACCTGCCATTATTACAAAGGAACGATTACCCTGACCTAAACCGCCAGCAGGATGGGTTGCTCTATCAACTAATGGCTCTTGTGTCAAGGAAAATGGGATGGCAGGTACGGGTATGGTTCTAAAAGACTCGGTAGGTACTGCTATTTTCTCGGCCTACAGATACCTCTTCCATTGCAAAGATGCTCTAGAATTTGAAATCAGCGCCGTATTGGAAGGTATCTCAATTAGTTTGCAGAGGACATAGCTTCCTATTATTATTCAATCCGACTATTCTGTCATGGTTGTTGCTTTAACTGACGAGTCGTTGGACAAATCTGCTCATGGACATTTGATTCTGGAAATTAAGAGGCTCCTAGAACCGCGTAGGTTTATTCCGCAGAAATTAGATCGTCATCAAAATAGTGTTGCTCATTGTCTAGCTAATATTGGTTGTTCTGGAGGTAGCACCATCTATTGGTTGCACCGTGTTCTGGACAATGTCTCTAGTTTTGTATTAGCGGACTGTAACACTGGTTCAAAGGAATAAACCAAATATTTCCCACGCAAAAAAAAGAATTATGCACAATTTCTATTTTTCTAACCCGTCAAACAACAAATGATGTTATCAGGTGATTTTGTGTACCAAAAGGCACATATTATATTGGTGGTTACACAATGACGATTTATCATAGAAATTTGATACACCAAGTTGGACTAAGTGATGTGTTAACTTTTTTTAGAGAAAATGCATTACGCCCAACTTTATAGATAGAGTCCAACAAGCCAAGTAACAAAGTAGCAACACGAAAGCATGAGTAGCACGAGTAGCACGACAGGCGAAACGGAAGTCTAAGTACAGCCAACCATGGCAACAAGCACGCAGGCCAAAACGAAAGAAAAGGAGCAACGGCTAAGGATCACACTCCACGGGGCTGGCTTGACCGGGTGGCAAGACGAAGATTGCAGGCGGACGCACGGGTCTTGGCAATGTAGTCGGTGAGCATATCGTTGTCCGTCACCTTAGACGGCGGCTTCCACTGCTGTAAATGTGCGGCCATTTTGAAAGGACAGTCAACCGGATACATGGGAAAAATATGCTCGATAATAAAATTGTTCATAGGACAAAAACATCAAGAAAAAACAGCAAAGGCGAACCAGAAGACATGGGCCTATTGGCCATTAAGATTATTAGCAATCGATAGAAGCTCCAAACAGCTTTTTGGGGCCCATTTACAATTAAGTCAGGAGCGAACACAGCTGCGTCCAAACCTGGCCAGCACGCAATTAAAAAGGATATGCTCTGTATCTTCAGTCTCTCCACAAAGAGCGCAAGCCACATTGGCCTTGCCATGCCTCTTGATGAATTGGTCACTAGCTAGACGTTTACGTTTGATAGCTTGCCAGAGAAAGATTCTAATTTTCAAGGGGGCCCGGGAGCGCCAAATAGCCTTAAAACGATTGTCCTGATGCCCAGCACAGAGACGAGAGTAAAGAGACTTAACAGAGAAACGTCCCGACGGGTGTGGGGCCAAGAGATGGAATCGGGAGTCTCCGAGAGCACAGGGAAGTAGGCATAGAGTTCTTGCCAGTTGTCCAACTCTTCAGGAGAGAGAGCCCTTCTAAAACCCAAGTCCCAATTACGAGAAGCCAGAGTTGCAATAGAAACAGCACGGTCGATGACATAGGAGAAGAGAGTAGGGAAGGAATTAGCCAGTGGGTCATCACCAACCCACCAGTCTATCCAAAATCTGGTAGAGTTGCCATCACCAACAACAATGACTAAGCTTCTAAATTCATCGCATACCGTCCCAAGGGACCGCCAGAACTGAGACCCGCCAGAGAAGTAAGCAAAGAATGGGGAGGTATTCGGGACATACTTAGCTTTTAAAATGGAGATCCAGAGGGATCCCGAAGGTTCACTAAAGATGCACCACCACCACTTCGTGATGAGGCACTTGTTCATGATGGTCGTATTGGTGATCCCTAACCCCCCCCCCCCCCCCAAGGTTTTTGGGTTTGCACATCAGTTTCCATCTTACCATCATGTATTTCTTTTTATTATTCGTCGTGTTCCAATAAAAAGCACCTCTGTCTCAATCAAAGGCTTTATGGTTGGAAGCAAAAAGGCGGTAAAAGCCCATAACGAACATAGGTAGACTAGAGAGGCTGGAGTTGATGAGAACCACCTTCCCGACCGAAGTACGGTGCCTACCACGCCAGGGCGCAACCCGTTTCGCAATCTTTTTCTTGGTAGGTCTAAAGGCCTCCGCTTTTAGGCTGTGGGGATAATCGGGACACCAAGATATGTAGTAGGAAAGTATCCCAATTTACAGTTAAGCATGTTATTAGAAGCACAGGTAGACTCCTCCTGAGAACAACCCAGAACAAAAGCCTCCGCTCTTAGAAAGATTGATCTTGAGACCGGAGAGGTGCTCGAAGCAAAGCAGAATGAATTTGAGATTGGCCAGCTGGAGCTCGTCATACTCAACCAGGATGATGGTATCGTTCGTGTATTGAAGATGGGTAATGCCATTCGGATACAGATTGGTAGCAACGCTTGAAATATGCCCCTTAGCAGTGGCAGACTCTTAACATTTTAGCCAGGGCATTGACCACAAAGTTGAAAAGAAGCGGAGAGATCGGATCTCCCTGCCTGAGGCCCCGGTTGTTTTTGAGATAGGGGCCAACAACCCCATTGATCAGAATAGATGTGTGACCACCAGACACCAACTGCATCATCCTAGAAACATATGCATGGTCAAAACCACGGAAGAGAAGGATTTCCTGAAGAAAAGGCCAACAGACGCAGTCGTAGGCCTTCTCGAAATCAAGTTTAAGCACCACCACCTTCTTCTTCTTAGAGTGGACTTCATGCAGCAGCTCATGGAGCACCATAATACCATCTAGGATAAATCTCCCTTTGATGAACGCCGTTTGGGTGGGACTGGTGATTTTATGGGTGTCAGGGGTCAGTTTGGAAGCAAAAGCCTTAGAAGGGAATTTCGCAATGTTGTTAATCAGGGCTATAGGTCCGAAGAGGAAAATTTACCACCTTCTTCTTCATAGAGTGGAGCTCATGCAGCAGCTCATGGAGCACCAGAATACCATCTAGGATAAATCTCCCTTTGATGAACGCCATTTGGGTGAGACCGATGATTTTATGGGCGACAGGGGTCATCTTGGAAGCAAAAGCCTTAGAAGGGAATTGCGCAATGTTGTTAATCGGGGCTATAGGTCTGAAGGAATTTGGTCAGCCCCCTTAACTTTGGAAATAAGAGTAAGGGACGTGTAGTTAAGCCTGGATCTGTCAACAGTACCCAGACTAAGCCCGTGCAAATCGCACAGATAAGATGCTTAAGAGTAGGTCAGAACTTCTTAAAGAAATGAATCGTAAAGCCACCAGGGCCAGGTGCCGAGTTGGACTTAGAAGAGGACACAGCCACATCAATCTCCTCAGACGTGAGGGGGTTGGTGAGCATCTCCAAGTCAAAGGAAGAGACGCGCTGGTTCTATCCCAAGCAGTAGGGTCAAAGCTAATGCCGGAAGGCGGTGGCACGCCAAGTAAGTCAGAGTAGAAAACATAAATATGAGAGGAGATGATGGACATGTCTGGTCAGAGGGGCCATGCCACGTGATCTTTTCTAGTAGTACTCGCTACTACCTTCGTCCGGGTTTATTAGGCTCCCTCTTATTTTGAGTTAAAGTTTGGCTTTCAAATTTAACTAATAAAATATAAACTAAATGTCATAAAATTTATATTGTCAAAATGCTCTTCTAAATACAAATTCAACAATATAATGTTTCATAGCATATACTCCCTCCGTAAACAAATATAAGAGCGTTTTAAACACTCTTATATTTTTTTACAGAGGGAGTACTTTATTTTAATAGTCTATAGATGATCAAAAATTGACACAAAATACGAAGAGCCTAATAAAGCCAGACGGAAGTAGTACAGTCCTGTGTCAAGCGTAGCTGCGGGTAAGATTTGATGAGGCATAAATATTGACCAAGCAGCACGCGAACATGTGCGACGGCTGTGTTGCCACCGTGCATAAATGGGAATACGGTGCCGTGTAAAACAGCACGCGAACATGTGCGACGGCTGTGTTGCCACTGTGCATAAATGGGAATACGGTGCCGTGTAAAAAAGCCTGACGGGGGAAATACATGAGACAAGTACGGAGCTGTGCCTGATCCCTGCGAAGACCGACGCCCTAGATAGCGAGCCCCACGGCTCGGCCTCCAAAGAGCATTTTCGATTTAAAAATGTGTTTTTTTAAGTGGGTTCATATGTACCATGACTTTTTCCTATGGTAACTCCTCCTATAGGAGGTAAGGACTAAGGAGGGGAAAGTGCCCTTCTGCTCTCGGGCTCATTTGAGCCTGCTGAACAGTAAAATCGAAAAAATTTCGAAAGAAGTTCAAACAATTCCGAAATTTTTTTTATAAAACATTGACAAAAGTTATAACTGCGTGTAAATATTCGGCCTGAAATAACATTCCTACAAGAAGGCGTGACAAAAAAAACAAAATCGATACTCTGAAAATAAACACTCTTTATAAGCCACCCTCCACCACTTGGAGTAGGGGACGATTTCGTTCTCCCACGCTCTCTCAGACTACTTCTCTAAATTCCACAATCATACGAAACAAAAAAAGCAGCCTCCTTCCTAAACTCGATTCTACTGTCGGAATTAGAACCACGACAAGACCATTCCAATTTCTCTCATTTCTTTTGCCATCAACCAGCACAACTGAGCACTCTTGTTTTTAGACTAAATGGCTCCAAGTCAGCACCACGTTTCTGGTTCCAACTTTATATATACAAGTGAATGGCTGTGCAACTGCATGTTTGCGCGTAGGACTAGGATGGTGTACACATAGCGTGGCCGCTATGTGTACACACTGTAATTCTGAGTCCAGTTGAGTGTTACATGGATGGATTATGAGAAGCTCGCTAAATATACAGCACAGTGAAATATAAATACCTGAATCAACAATCACAGTGACTACAAGATCGAGCCATAATGTTCGTCATCACATGGTTCAGGTTAACATAGCAGCAAACTTGAAACAGCACCCCAAGCTGCTTAATTTAACTACACCAGCCACACATGGTTCAGATTAACATAGCACCAAACTTAAAAGTTATTTAATTTTAACCACACCGGCCACCTGACTTGCACCGGATATCGTTTCTAGGCAGAGACTTGAGTTGCCTGTTTGTCTTCACTGCTGGCTTCCATACGATTGCTTCTCCTGTTTTCGTGCAAAAGCTACAAGTTAGCAGACTAGAAGGCCATGTTGATGGCTATAAAATTGACTCCATTTATATTTCAACTGTCCTAAAAAAAGAAAGCGGGCTAGCCCTATTATCCCATTGGGAACCCACCTCCCCCGATTACCAATCCCCCCCCCCCCCCCCCCCCCCACCCAGGTAGGTTTCTCTCGTGAGACCAGAGGGGGCGCCGCGGCGCAGGCGCACTACCGCCACCGCCGCGAATCTCGCCGCCGCCACGCCATCGCCTATTCCTCGTCACACCTAGCCCCTCCCTGCCTCGCAGCTTCTCCTTCTTTGACTCCGGCCGGATGCAATGGCCAGGTCACCACCATCCCCAACCCCGTCGCCCAGGTCGCCGCCAACGTCAACCCCGACGCCCAGGTCATGGCCAATCCCAACCTCGATGCCCAGGTCGCCGGCAGCAGGTAGTCCCTGGTTGATGTAATTTCCTTATTAACAGATAACACAATTGTCCCTGTACAACATTTGTCTGTCAAGACTCAAGATTCAGGTGCTATGGCTATAACAGGTTCTTTAGACTGCACAATTTGACGTTGGTGTGCACATTTGCCCATAGAAGTAGGAACTGACTTGGGATGACCTCAAGGATATGAAAGGAACTTTCAAGATAAATAGGTCTATGTTCAAGACGCACAATAAAAAAACATGTTGATGTGATTTTATAGCAGGAGATTGAAGTGTAACCTGGTTAGATTGTCAGTGGTTGATGTAATTTCTTTACAAGCAGATAATACATTCGACCTGTAGTGTACTGTACAGCAGAGAAGTACTTGTTCAGTGTTGACAGCAAGCTACTTGCCATTGCAGATTTTGCTGTACAAAGATGTTAGCCTATACAAGTTTTTTTTTTTTTTGCCGTTAAAGATGCCGCTTTTCTCCTCTGCCAGTGCAATTGCAATGGAATCAGCCTTAAAAAATTAACGACATCTAGATCACCAAAAGACAGGAAGGCTGGAGACCATGGTGGTGATCAAGGCTATGCTGGAGCCACCTAAGGTACTTCAGATTCGTTTTTGTTATTCTGGCATAAAAAATATTAGACGATTGATATTCTGAAGGTTTCATCCCCGTGTTCAATGTTTCTATTGTTTCGCTATTGTCTCTATAGTCTGTACTGCCGACATATTATGCATCCATCTTTCTCTGTTTTAGTGACTAGCATATGTTTTCCTAATTGGCTAACTGAGGCTGACCATGTTCATCCCCTCAGGTTCTATGTTAGGTGTCAAGTTTACCATTGTTATCAAAGTTATAGTCAGACGATTTTCACAAATATTGTAGCTTAAATAACTTGCAAGCATGTTTGTCTATAGCCTGCAGTTTATAAACTAGGAAGTACGTATACATTTCTTATGCAGGAAGTGGAACCCACTTATGCCCACTTAATCCATCAAACATCTAGCGGGCTGTCCTCTAGTGCCCATTAAACAGTGGTGGGACTGGGTGGGGTTGTGGTGGGATGCCCACCTACAGTCCCACCTGCAGCCTGAAACTGTCCACAAAAAAAACTTTCTTTCTTCTTCAAACTGAACACTAACCAGGACATAGTTCAGTGCTCTTAGTGCGCAGTTGCTACTGCCTACTGGCTGGAATGCAACTACAAACCTAGTTGCTACCTGTTTCGTCAATTAACCGCCGATGAATCAAAGTCTACACAATTAATAATAAGCTGTAAGGCAGAACCATACAAGTAACTAGCGTTACTACAGGCAGGGAGGGATATCTAAAACAGGGTAAGGCCATAGAACCTATAACAACCACAATATATAGGTCCAATTTGACATCCAAAACAACAGGGGAAAATCATCATAATTAAAGCTAGCAAGTGCATCATGTATATGTAAGGATAAACAAATTGCTAAAGAAATACCTTCCTGATTCTCAGCGAGAAATACAGGACTGGCTGCACGGGCGCTCCTCCCTTGTTAAGTCTGCAAAACAGTTAGGTGGAAGCAAACTTCTCCTGGGTAGATGGGGGCCGCGATTCGATCCGCTTGACGGTGTCCTTGAACACTTGGAACCGCATAGCCTTCTCTCTCTCGTCTCGGTATGTCTTGTTGAACTCCTTCATCCAATTCTCGAACATCGCCTTCATCTCCTCCTCTTTCTTGCGAGAGGCTGCACAAGAAGACATGCACATATGCGTGAGGGGGGTGTTCCATAAATGAAACCCCGGAGAGCTGACGAATACGAAGAATCTACCTGACTCATCATCATCTGGGCGTTTCCTGAAATACTGAGCTGCCCAGACTCCAACGCCAGCACACGCAACCGCGGCCACACCGGCAGCACCAACAAGGCCTTCACCGATGGTGAGTTCCTTCTGTATCGATCGGGATGAGAAACATGAGAGGGGAGCCTGGAGTTGCAGATCTGAGTAAAACAACGAGGGAGACTCACCAAGGTGTGGAAAGAGCGTGCAGGAGCCGTCCTTGGGATCACACGCGGCGAGAACCTCCGCGTGAGGACGAAACCGACGGCCCGCCGGAGGGACATGATTGCCTCTTCCTTCGCCTTATCCTCGGTTTCGTTTTTGGTCGCCGCCGCCGCCGCCTGCCTCGCCTCGATTCGATTCTAGGGTTTCGCTACCGACGGGCAAGGGAGACAGTTTATATCTGGAAGAACCGGACTTCCGGTCAAGACTGGCCAACGGGCCGGCACGTTGAAGCCCGTGAGGCACGTTTACAAGGGAGCTTTTTTTTTTTTTTTAAGGGATCCCACACTTTATTAACTACTAGAAACTATGTTCATAGGGATACAAAGGGGGTCATGAGAGGTAAAAGCCACAAATGGCGACCCTGTGAAAGCGAGACGGAAAATTTAACAAGATTGTGCGCCTCTAGATTTGAAGCACGACCTTCAAACATAAAATCACAATTAGCAAAATACAGTCTTCTCTTATTTATCTCCTTGACGACTCTGGGTGCCTCCTATCCCTTTTTTTATGTCATCCACAATCGTCTTGCAGTCACATGCGATCACCAAGCAGTCACAAGTGTCAAGGCCTCATGACAAGCAATGGACTCTAAAATTGTAGGATTTATAACCCCAGGTAGAACAATTGCCGAGGAACCGAGGTACTGACCATGTTCATTCCTACACACTGCTGCTGCAGCTCCAACACGCCCATCATGGGACACCCCCCATCTACATGGATTTTCACATATCCCTTTGGAGTTGCTTTCCAAGAGCTTCGCCTCATTATCGCATGTGCGCGCCCAGCCGAAGTGGGGGTGCTAGCAATCATATTGATGACATCCAACTCGGCAATAAAGTTTTTGATGAAGCGGTGAGTCGTCCCGTTGGGAGAAGTGGCTACAACGACCAGTAGTGGGCCGCGGCCCATTAAACACCGCTCGCTCGCTCAAAAAACAAATCATTCCCTCCATCAACTCCCCCCCCGACAGCATTTTTTTCTGGCTGTGTTGTGCCGCTGCTACAAGAAAAAGACCGGACTCCGTTTTTTGCGATTTCGAATATGTTTGTGAAATAAAAAAAGTTCATGCATTTATTAAAAAATGTCCGTGGGTTTAAAAGAGTTCAAGAAATTGTAAGAAAAAATAAAAAAAACACGAATTTAGGACAGTAAAACTGAACCAATTCCCTGCCCTCTCACGATCTCACCGTTTTTGGCCGTCCATTGTTGTGATTGGGTCATTTGGAGTCGTCAGATCTTCTGTCCTAAAGGGCAGCTTCTCCACAGGAAAAATCCAAGCTCTCTCGTCAACTGGGCCGTAAGACCCATCCCAATTAGGTAGAAAGGCCAGGATCCGTCCGTCATGAGAGACCACCAATCGATCGCTATTCCTCCAAAAGAAAAATAGTCACCGACGCGAGGAGTGAAGAGGATCCGTCAGTTGCGGGAGAGATGGGATCTGGGAAGCCGATGCAGACCGGCCCTACAAGAGAGAGAGAGAGAGAGAGAGAGAGAGAGAGAGAGAGAGAGGAGGGGTGGATCAATCAGTGCACGAAGGGGGCAATTCAGACCGAGGACATGGTTGTTCATTTGAGCGAAACTTCTCCGCTAAAATTTAATGGGCGCACTCATTCTTCAGTTTCTCTGCGCAAATTCATGACGGGTGATGTTCCCATCGTTTTCGCTGCCTTGGAGTCTAAGTACCTCTGCATATATGCTTCATCCCCTGTCACTCTTCCAGCCTCCGTTCGCAGTTAATCCGCCGTCCCTGGAACCAGCCGCCGGTGAGCCACCCATTAATATTGTGCATCATATTTTCGCCCCAGATCCTCTCTTCTCTATGCTCAATTCCAACTCTGATCTTCTGCAGGGACACGCCATCATCCTTCTCCGCCTTCCTTTGTAGTAGTAGTTTGTGCATTCTGTGTGATCTCGGATTTCATCTAACCATCCTGAGTTCCTTACTACCCCACGTGTGCGGTATAAATCCTGCTACCCATGGCCATATGGGCGCTGCAAGGTCGCGTTGTTCCTTCTGTTCGTTGGGCAGTTGGTCCTCCTCCGCTTGATATATTGTTATAGAAATTTTTCAGACAATTGGGTATGAAATTATTATAGAAATTTAGGAGATGAAAGCTTTGGTCATATGCAGTAACGAAGACACAAGGATTGAAAAGGAGTGGCCCACTTCTATCAGCTGAGAGCGGTAGAAGTACAAGAATTTTCCACACTAATTTGTTGAATTGTTTTTTTTGTCAAAGCCCAGTTTAACAATATTGTTTGTAATAGTTCTATTGTACTCCGATGTTTGTTTGGATCCATTGGTTCTGATGATTATATCAGGTTCAGAAAATTAGAGACAATGATCCATGTGTTCTGAACAAATGATCCATGGGTTCTGATGATTATATCAGGTTCTAAACAAGTGATTCATACTATATTGTACTCCAATGTTTGTTTGGATCCATGGGTTCTGGTGATATGGAGCAAATTTACACTTAACTGACTGAGAAGCTGCACTTGAACACTATCCTGAAGCTCATAACTTGTATGGTGTTGTTGCAAAGAAATAAATGGGGTAATGATATTTATTTAATATCAGGAAATAGGCATATATGTGTGACCTGCATTGTCTCTAATTTTTTAGATATTAGCAGTATCCAACAATATTATTTTTCTGATACATTAAGGAAGAGCTTTCAATTGTGCCTTCTAAGAATTCATGTTATTTCTATTTTTGCAGCAGGGGCAATGTAATTCAGGTGGCAGTGCCGGCCAGATTGAGTCGGTAACAAATGAACTGCATACCCAGAGAACGTGCTCCATGTGAAGAAGCACTTTGTTTACATGAACATAAACAACGATGATGGAATACAGGAAGGAGATACCTCATCAGTCTATCAGAAGCATAAGTACACTAAGCAGGAGGAGAAATCGCCTGAGTTATACCTGAACTGCGTCCAGTATATGAACTTTTGCATTTGGATAATCAGTAGCGGTGTTGTTATAGTTTTCTCGGAAATGTTTTTTATGACCGTTTTACTGCAGCTGTTATAGTAGTCAAGTTTCCACCCTTTTCCTTTGCCTCTCTTGTTCCCCTCCCCCTCCCGTGATTTACAATCCTTGTTATTCTTATATAAAATCAAACTACCACCAAGCATTTAACATAGCATATTGCTACTGAACAAACTAATCAACTTAAAAGTATTTTTCTGTCAATAAAAAACATGCTCACGTAAAAAATAAGCAAGCGCAAAAGCACACACAATTGGATGAATTTCAGGTTTCAAAATTTCAGGTAAAAAACATGATTCATGGGTTCTGATGATTATATCTCATGATTGAATACTGCCCTAAAATATAATGTGATGATTATACCACATGATTAAAATACTACATTTACATACAATTGCATCAATGACTAATATTAGTGTCAAAATTGACGGGCGCAGCAACGCGCGCCTTCGACGGTCTAGTTGTGTAAAAGATTCATCGGTTTTGAAAAAAGTTCATTGAACTGCAAAACATTTAACAAATTTAAATAAAGTTCATAGGTTTTGGAAAAAGTTCATCGATTTTCAAAAAATTTAGTCGATTTTCAAAAAAGTTCATCGAAATTTTAAAAAGTTCACGAAAATTGAAAAAAAAATCATTGATTTGAAAAAAAGTTCGTTCATTTGAAAAAAAAATGAAAAAGGTTCTGCATTTTCAAAAAAGGAAAAAAAAAGTAAAAAAGGAAAAAGGAAAAGGAAAAAAAGAGTAAATAAAAGAAGCAGAAAAGAAAAGGAGAAAACCCAAACAAAAACCAGACCCAAAAAAATCTAAACGGAAGAAAACCCTGCTGGGAACCTTCCAGAAGCTTCCCAAAACCGGAAATAGCTCCCTCCCGTTGGAACATAGATGGGATGGACCATTTTCGAACGCTTCAGGCGCCAATTAATGAAATGCACGAAATATGGTGGAAACTTGAGTCGGTGGTCACTTTGGTCCACTAAGTTCAATATACCCGAAATACGATCCAACTTGTCAATGGGGTTCACATACGGTCCTAAATATGGCTTTGTCCACGTATCCGCTGATTTGGCACTTGTCCAGTCATCTACTTGGCAGCTTAACTGGCACGTCGTCTTACCTGCCTAAATACGCTGGGAGCCAAGTTTTTTTTTTGCAAAATCGCCACAAAAAAAAACTCTTCTCTCCATAACCGCTCCGTCTCGCCGCCGATCCCCTTCCTCCACCACCACCACTAGCTACACCGGCACACCATCCTCTACCCCCTCCTCCACGGCCATGGCTTCCACCTCCTCGGGACCCCGCACCACAAAAACGACAACCACCGCCTCCTCCTCAACCTCCTCGAGGTCCAGCCGCTCCAGCCTCGCCGTGGCGCATGCCTCCCTCCCGGACCAGCCAGTCGGCGGCTCGATCGGCACGAACGCTGATTGCGTGTGTCGCATGAATTAATGGGTTAATTGCATGCACGAGAGCAAGAGGGCGTCGTGCCCTTTCGTTGGCCGACGAGGTCCTCGCCAACCTTGAGGCGACGCTGCGTCAGCTGGACATAACTGTTGTCAGTATAAGAGAATGTATATTAGATAGTACTCTTCATCAACCTTGTTGCCCTCACCATGATGTGTGAGTAGTTCACCACAGACCTACGGGTCCGTAGGTAGTACCTAGATGGCAATCTCTCTCTCTCGATCTTCAATACAATGTTCATCGCATCTTTGCCTTGATCTATCCAATGTAATCCCTTTGTATGGTGTGTTTGTTGGGATCCGATGAATTGTGAGTTTATGTTCAAATTATTCATGAAAAGTATTTGAGTCAAACCTGATTACTATGATTCTTATTTGCATGGTCATCATAGCTTCGTAATGCTCTTTGATCTATTGAGATAGTTTGGCCAACCAGATTGATATTTCTTCAGTGGGAGTGGTGTGTTGTAGTAGGTTCAACCTGACGAGTTTCTATATCCGAGTGACAGAAGGGGACAAGTTGCGTCTTTGTGTTGTTGCTACTAAGGATAAAATGATGGTGTTTATTCATATTAGTTGAGTTTACTTTGTCTACATCATGTCATCATTCTCCAAGCATTACTCTGTTTGTCATGAACTTAATACATAGAGAGGCAAGCATAGAAGCGCTCTTGAAGTGGAGTAATAGTAGTAGGTGCAGGCAGGAGTCGGCCTATTTGCTTATGGACGTGATGCCTATATACACATGATCATTGCCGTGAACATCGCATAATTATTCGCTTTTCTATCAGTTGCCCAACAATAATTTGTTTACCCACCGTATGCTTTACTTATGAGAGATGCCACTAGAGAACTCTACGGCCCCCGGGTCTATTCACTTATAAATTCGCAAATGCTATCATTACCTTGTTGTTATTTATTACCTTTTATTTTATTTTGCACTTTACTATTATCTACACAACTCACTTGCTTGCAAATAACGAGATCAAGGGGATTGACAACCCTCTTGCCGGCGTTAGGTGCAAGTTGTTTGTTCTTTTGTGTGCAGCCGCTGAAGACGGTTGTGGATTGATATTCCTATTGGTTTGATAAACCTTGGTTTCATAACTAAGGGAAATACTTACCCACTTTGTGCTGCGATTACCCGTTCCTCTTCATGGAAAACCCAACGCAGATCACGAGTATCAGGAAGTATTTCTGGTGCCGTTCCCGGGGAATACCATCACCAACTATCAAGTAACTTCGCACAAAATCTCATTCACTTGTTCTTCTTTTTATTTGCTATTATATTTAGTTTGTCTCATAAAAATCAAAAATATAAAAATATTTATCTTTGCTTGTTACTAGTTTTCTCGTTTGAAGTCATGGCTAGTTCTTCTTTTGTTCGTGCCACTCCCAATAATGATGTTATCAAATTTACACAAAGGGGAGGAGAAAGTTTGAAGGATGCATAGTATAGGATTTGCCATGCCCAAAATAAAGCAACTAATAAGCTATCCACCACCAATTTGCTTCATAATTTCTATGTTGGTGTGACAACTTGGTATAGGTTTGTCCTTGACACCATCATCAGTGGGAACTTCTTAATGTGTCATACTTTGTATGCTTATAACACAATTGAAAATCTTGTTGGAACACCACCTCTTATCGTTAATGAAACCAATTTGACATTGGAACATGTTATGCAATGGCTTGATGCTATCTAAAAGAAAATGATCACTAGTGAGCCTATTGAGGAGTTAGATAAAAAAACTTCATAATCATATCACTCAATTTGGGTCACGGTTAGGAATAACTGTGAAAACTTTAAAGGAAAAATATGCTACTATTGATAAGAGGGTAGAACAAGGATTGAGTAAAATTGATAAAATGGAGGAGGTTATCGACAAAGTGAGCTCCGCTTTCACACCATCCAAAACTAGTGCTAGTACCTCACAAGATAAAAATCCCAAGTTCATATTTATTCCTAAGAGCATTAGTACACCTCCTTCCAAAAGAAACAGATTCTGTACTAATTTTTCAGAATTTTTAGATTTACAGAAGTATGGGATCTTTACAGATTGCTACAGACTGTTTTGTTTTAAACAGATTCTGTTTTGCTTGCATAGTTTGCTTGTTTTGATTATGCCATGGATTATATCGGGGGTGTAAGTCATGGAGAAGTTAGAATACAGTACCTATTATGCAAAAATGAATTTGAATCAATTTATCACAGTACCTCAAGTATGCAATATGTTTCTTATACTAACGGATCTCACGAAGTTTTGTTGAGTTTTGTGTGATTGAAGTTTTCAAGTTTTGGGTGTGATCACGATGGACTATGGTATAAGGAGTAGCAAGAGCCCAAGCTTGGGGATGCCCAAGTCACCCCAAGTATAATTCTAAGGAGACTCAAGCGTCTAAGCTTGGGGATGCCCCGGAAGGCATCCCCTCTTTCGTCTCAATCCATCGGTATGTCACTTGGAGCTATATTTTTATTCATCACATGATATGTGTTTTGCTTGGAGCGTCGTTTGCTTTTGTTTGCCTTTACTTTAAGTTTGTCACAATCATCATTTGCTGGACACACCTATTTGAGAGAGACACACCTTCATGATAATTTTCTAGAATACTCTATGTGCTTCACTTATATCTTTTGAGCTAGGCAGTTGCTCTAGTACTTCACTTATATCTTTTTGAGCACGGTGGAGTGTAGATTTTTATAGAAATAATATCCTATCATTCCTCACTTATATTTGTTTGAGAGCTGAGTAATAGTGACGGTAATTTGCATGGGTCATAAGACTAGTCCAAGAATATTAGGTATTCAATGAATGATAATCAAAACCATCATGTAGCACATGTAGAGAAGTTGTGGGTTAATGACATTGATGTAGTAATATGGAAAAGGTGTGAGTACAAAATTGTTGATTCGTAGAAGTGTCGAGATTAAGAGGTGTTAACTTGTTATTCATCTAAAAATTAAAGAGGCATGGTGATGATGTGTGAGCATTTATATTCCTTGTTGAAATCCTAGTGTTATTTTGAGTCGGGGCCGCGCGATGGTTAACTCCTGCCAACCTCCTACCTCGGGGCATGCGAGGAGTACTTTGATTTGTGATAAAACTAATAAAACTTTGCAATAAGTATGTGAGTTCTTTATGACTAATGTGACACCATGGGCATACGCATCTTCACCTTCTCATATTTGCTAGCCTCTTCGGTACCGTGCATAGCCCATTCTCACCTCGAGGATCGGTGCAAATATTCGCCGGTGCATCCAAACCCCGTAAGATGATACGCTCTGTTGCACATAAGCCTCATTATATCTTCCTCAAAACAGCCACCCTACCTACCTATTATGGCATTTCCATAGCCATTCCGAGATATATTGCCATGCAAATTCCATCGTCACTTCACATGACTAGTTCGTTCATCATCATAATGCTTTGCATGATCATATAGAGCTGACATAGTATTTGTGGCAAAGCCACCGTTCTTCATATTTTTGATACATGCCACGCTAGATCATTGCACATCCTGGTACACTGCCAGAGGCATTCATACAGAGTCATATCTTCCTATCAGTTCTTCATGTTGAGTTGTAAGTAAATAAAAGTGTGATGATCATCATTATTAGAGCATTGTCCCAATGAGGAAAGGATGATGGAGACTATGATTCCCCCCACAAGTCGAGACGAGACTCCGGACGAAAAATGAAATAAAAATGGGGGAGGCCAAATGAGCCCACCATATAAAAAAAGAGAAAATGGGGGAGGCAAAAGGAAAAGATAAAAAAAGAGAAAAGCCCACCATAAAAATAAAATAAAATAATGAGAGAAAAGGGAGAAGGGACTTTGCTACTATCCTTTAACACACTTGTGCCTCAAAGTGGCGTCATGTTCTTGATATAGAGAGTCTCCTATGTTGACACTTCCATATGCTAGTGGGAATTACCTTTTCATATAATAAACTTGGCTTGTATATTTCTATGACGGGCTTCCTCAAATGCCCGAGGTCTTCATGAGCAAACAAGTTTGATGCACACCCGACTTAGCTTCAGTTGAGCTTTCATACACTTATAGCTCCAGTGCATCATTTGCATGGCAATCCCTACTGCTCGCATTGATATCTATCGATGAGCATCTCCATAGCTCGTTGGTACGCCTAGTTGACGCGAGACTATCTTCTCCACTTTTTACCCTTTTGATACCTACCACCATATTCTATTCCACCTATATACTATGTCCAATGGTTCACGCTCATGTATTGCGTGAAGAATAAAAAGTTGATGCATATTGAAAAAGTACGATCCAATTACCTGACTTGAACACCGTGGTGCTTAACTTTTGTATCTATGTGGTGAAGCCGGAGTCATGCCTTGCTAATATAATAAGATGAATAGGGGTAAACATTCTTCTATGATCGTATACTTTGAAAAATTAATGATTTTGTTTTTTATACTTATAAATATTACTATGTTGCTGTTTGTTAATTCATCATTTCTCAATGAGCATACATACCAAGGATTATATAATGGGTAGCATGTTGATGTCTACTACGCAATTTTATTCTTGTAGACTTTGTTGGGCCTCCAAGCGCAGAGTTTTGTAGGACAGTAGCAATTTTCCCTCAAGTGGATGACCTAAGGTTTATCAATCCGTGGGAGGTGTAGGATGAAGATGGTCTCTCTCAAACAACCCTGCAATCAAATACAAGAAATCTCTTGTGTCCCTAACACACCCAATACAATGGCAAATTGTATAGGTGCACTAGTTCGGCGAAGAGATGGTGATACAAGTGCAATATGGATGGTAGATATAGGTTTTTGTAATCTGAAAATATAAAAATAGCAAGGTAGCAAGTAACAGAAGTGAGCACAAATGGTATTGCAATGCTTGAAAACAAGGCCTAGGGTCCGTACTTTCGCTAGTGCAATCTCTCAACAATGCTAATATAATTGGATCACATAACCATCCCTCAACGTGCAACGAAGAATCACTCCAAAGTTCTTATCTAGCGGAGAGCATAAGAAGAAATTGTTTGTAGGGTATGAAATCACCTTAAAGTTATCCTTTCCGATCGATCTATCCAAGAGTTCGTACTAAAATAACACCATATGATACACATCAACCAACTCTAATGTCACCTAGATACTCCAATGTCACCACAAGTATCCATGAGTTAATTTTACGATACACATCAAACAATTTTAGATTCATAATACTCAATCCAACACAAAGAACCTCAAAGAGTACCCCAAGATTTCTATTGGAGAAGGTAGGACAAGAACGTGTATCAACCCCTATGCATGGATTACCCCAATGTCACCGCGGGAATCCACAAGTTGAGTACCAAAACATATATCAAGTGAATCAATAGAACACCCCATTGTCACCATGGGTATCCACATGCAAGACATATATCAAGTGTTCTCAAATCGAATATTCAATCCAACATAACGATATCTCAAAGGGAAAGATTCAATTCATCACAAAAAGATAGTAAGGGAAACACACCATATGATCCTACTATATTAACAAAGCCCGTGATACATCAAGATCATGACATCTCAAGAACACGAGAGAGAGAGAGAGAGAGAGAGAGAGAGAGAGAGAGAGAGATTGAACACATAGCTACTGGTACATACCCTCAGCCCCGAGGGTGGACTACTCCCTCCTCGTCATGGCCTCCGCCGGGATGATGAAGATGGCCACCGGAGATGGATTCCCCACTCCGGCAGGGTACTGGAATGTCTCCAGATTGGTTTTTTGTCGATACAAAGAGTTGCGGCGGCGGAGCGGAGAGTCTCAGGTTATCTTTGGGGGTTTCCGAATATTTGGGAATTTATAGGCATCGGAGGCGGTGGAGGGGGTGCCCGAGGCGCCCAGCCCCCACCAGGCCGCGCCAGGGGGCCTCTGGCGTGCCCTGGTGGGTGCTGACCACCCTGGGCCCCCTCTTCTGGTGTTCTTTGGCCCATCTTCTTTCTTCTGGTCCGTAAAAAATCCACAAAAATCCCCGCGACGTTTTGTCTCCGTTTGGTACTGATTTTCTGCGGAGTAAAAAAACAAGCAAAAACAACAACTGGCACTTTGACACTATGTCAATAGGTTAGTCCCAAAAAATGATATAAAGTTGTAATAAAATGATTGTAAAGCATCCAAGAATGATAATATAACAGCATGGAACAAGCAAAAATTATAGAGACGTTGGAGACGTATCAGCATCCCCAAGCTTAATTCCTACTCGTCCTCGAGTAGGTAAATGATAAAAACAGAATTTTTGATGTGGAATGCTGCCTAACATGTTCATCATATTCTTTTCTTCTTTGTATAGCATGGACATTTGGACTTGTAAATGATTCAAAGCAATAGTCTAGTTTTAACATAATGACTTCAATACTCAAGCATGTCAACAAGCAACCATGTCTTTCAAAATATCAACACTAAAGAAAGTTACCCCTAGCCCATCATGCTCAATCATTGATCCATTCATGAAACACACTCAAATATTAGCTATGCCAAATGCTCAAGTACGATCATAGTGCCCCCTAGTTGGTGCTTATAAGAGAAGATGGAGACTCAAAGCAAAAATAAAAATTGCATAAAGTAAATAGATAGGCCCTTCGCAGAGGGAAGTAGGGATTTGTAGAGGTGCCAGAGCTCATAGTTTTAAATTGAGAGAGAAAAAATATTTTGGGTGACATGCTTTTCCTGTCAACGAAAATGACAAAGTAGCTCACAATACTTTCCATGCTAGATATATCATAGGCGGTTCCCAAACAGAAAATAAAGTTTATTCCTTTTTCCACCAAACTTTCACATTCCATGGTGGGCCGTATCCACGGTTGCCTTCCATACTAACACTTTCCAAGGAATTTATTATTTGACAACATAAAGTAAATATATTTTTCTTTTTTATTTCGGGAATGGGCATCCCTATTACCGCCGCACTCTCGTGCAATGACAAGTGAATAAACACTCATATTGAGAATAACACATCTAGCATGGAAAAATATTGGACACTCCCCACCGTTTCATGAGCGGTACGGGCACACAAAAGAGAAAATTTATTTTGAAAAATTAGAGATGGCACATACAAATTTGCTTGGAACGGCATGGAAATACCGCATATAGGTAGGTATGGTGGACTCATAAGGCAAAACTTGGTTTAAGGATTTTGGATGCACAAGTAGTATTTCTACTTATTACAAATGAAGGCTAGCAAATAGATTGGGAAGCAACCAAACCAAGAAACGAAAAATCACATAAGTGAGCATTGAACATAACTAACACCGAATAATGCACCACAAGTAGGATGTAACTTCATTGCATAACTATTGACTTTCGTGCATGCATAGGGAATCACAAACCTTAACACCAATATTCCTACTAAGCATAATTACTCATCAACATGACTCACATATTACTATCATCATGTTTCAAAACTATTACAAAGAATCAAATTTAATTTGTCCAATGATCTTCATGAAAGTTTTTATTATATCCTCCTTGGATATATATCACTTTGGGACTAGTTTCATATATTTCCATTGCTTTTTGGCAAGCTCAAACAAATTTAAGTGAAGCACATGAGCAAATGACAAGTTACTCTCAAAAGATATAAGTGAAGATCAATGAGTAGGTAAACAATCGAGTAGCTATGTGAGGGATCTCTCTCTCAATAAATATTTTCAGATCTGAGTATTTTATTCAAACAGAAAAGTAAACAAAAATAGAACTCCAAGAATAGCACATATCATGTGGACAAATAAAATTTTAGGCTCAACATAGGCTAACCTATAATTGTTGATGAAGAGAGGTGGGATGCGTAGCATCCCCAAGCTTAGATGCTTGAGACTTCTTGAAATATTTACTTGGGGTGCCTTGGGCATCCCCAAGCTTGAGCTTTTGTATCTCGTTCAATCCTCTCATGTCCCGGTTTCACCTAGGTCTCAAAAACTTCATCCACACAGAACTCAAAAAGAACCCGTGAGATAGGTTAGTACACATAAGAACAAATCAACACTTCATGTACTGCCAAGACAAGTTGCACAATAATTTTCAAACATCATATACTGTTTACTATCGTTTCCACAATTTATATCTACCAATATAGGCTATGGAAACTATAGGATAAGTAGATAACAAAACTATGACAGCAATCTGTCCAAACAGAACAGTCTGTAGCAATCTATTAAACCAGTGTACTTATGTAACTCAAAAAATTATGAAAATTTAGGACAGGCTAAATAATTTATATGAAAACACTGTGTAAAAATTTCAGAAACTTTCCATGTTCCAGTAAAATATGAAAATTCAGACACTACAGAGAAAGTTTCTGTTTTTACACAGCACACATCAAACATGCAATGCAAGCATCCTAAGGCAATTCTTGGAAATTTTTATTGAAAAAAACAAGATTATAAATAACACCTAACAGATAAAAACAAAATAAAATGACGCTCCAAGCAAAACTCATATTATGTGATGAATAAAAATATAGCTCCAAGTAAGATATACCGATAGTGTTGAAGAAGAAAGAGGGGATGCCTTCCGGGGCATCCCCAAGCTTAGGCGCTTGAGTATTCCTTGGATATTACCTTGGGGGTGCCTTGGGCATCCCAAGCTTAGGTTCTTGTCACTCCTTATTCTCCTCATATCGGTGTCTCACCCAAAACTTGAAAACTTCAATCACACAAAACTTATCGGAACTTCGTGAGATGGGTTAGTATAATAAAGATAGATCATTCACTTAGGTACTGTTAAGAAAAGATTTATAATTGTTCCCACATTATACCTACTGTATTCTACCATTCCCATAATTTATACCACTAAATATAAGCTATGGGAACACTAAAACAAGCAAACTATGCACGCAAAACAGAATCTGTCAAAAACAGAACAGTCTGTGAAGATCTGTAGTGTAACCATACTTCCATGTCTCTAAAAATTCTGAAAAATTAGGAAATCCTGAAGAATTTGTATATAAAGACTGTGTAAAAATTTCAGAATTTTTTGACGCTCTAGTAAAATCAGAAAAATTATTTACTAGAGGCAAAAGTTTCTGTTTTGGTTCAGCATCAATTCTACTCATCTTGTGAGTCATCCCAAAGGCTTTACTTGGCACTTTATTGAAATAAAAGGCACAAAACATTATTTCTACAGTATCTGATCATGTGAACACATCAAAACAGAAACTAAAAGTGTTGGGTTGTCTCCCAACAAGCGCTTTTCTTTAATGTCTTTTAGCTAGGCATGATGATTTCAATGATGCTCACATAGGAATAGTAATTGAGACACGCAAGGGAGCATCATGAATCACATGGCAAGCACATTTAAGTCTAACCCTCTTCCTATGCATAGGGATTTTGTGAGCAAACAATTTATGGGAGCAAGAATCATCTAGCATAGGAAGGCAAAACAAGTGCAACTTCAAAACTTTGAACACATAGAGAGGAAACTTGATATTATTGCAATTCCTACAAGCATATGTTCCTCTCTCATAATAATTTTCAGTATCATCATGAAGGAATTCCACAACATAACTATCACATAAAGCATTCTTTTCATGATGCACAAGCATAGAATTTTCATTACTCTCCACATAAGCAAATTTCTTCTCATTCATAATAGTGGGAGCATCAAATGAAACTCGAATACTATAAATTGTTTCCACATTAAAGGAGTAATGTTCAGTAAAAGGATATTCAAAATTATGACAATAGTTATCACTACTTTTTATAACATAAGTATCATCACAATAATCATCATAAGTAGCAACTTTGTTCTCATCATAGTCAAGTGAAACCTCTTCCGAAATAGTGGAATCATTACTAAATAAAGTCATGACCTCTCCAAATCCACATTTATCATTATAATAAAATTCATCACCCTCCAAAATAGTGGGATAATAATTATCTAAAGTTGACACTCTCCCAAACCCACTTTCATAAATATCACAATCATCATAAATAGGAGGCATGCAATCATCATAACAAATTTGATCATTCAAAGTAGGGGAACTAAAAAGATCATCTTCATTAAGCATAGCATCTCCAAGCTTGGGACAAACATTAATTGCAGCAAATAAATTCTCAAACATGTCATTCTCATCAAACATAGCATCCCCAAGCTTGTGGCTTTGCATATCATTAGCATCATGGATATTCAGAGAATTCATACTAGCAATATTTCTATCATGCTCATCATTGAAGGAATTCTCGTTAAGTATTTTCATAAATTCTTCCGCTACCAATTGAGCACAATTTTCCGAACCATCATTTTCACGAAAGACTTTATAAAGACGAGACAATTGATGCAACCTAAACTCCATTTTTTTGTAGTTTTCTTTTATAAAACCAAACTAGTGAGAAACAAGAAACTAAAAGATTTAAATGCAAGATCTAAAGATATACCGTCAAGCACTCACCTCCCCCGCAACGGCGCCAGAAAAGAGCTTGATGTCTACTATGCAACTTTATTCTTGTAGACTTTGTTGGGCCTCCAAGCGCAGAGTTTTGTAGGACAATAGCAATTTTCCCTCAAGTGGATGACCTAAGGTTTATCAATCTGTGGGAGGTGTAGGATGAAGATGGTCTCTCTCAAACAACCCTGCAATCAAATACAAGAAATCTCTTGTGTCCCCAACACACCCAATACAATGGCAAATTGTATAATTGCACTAGTTCAGCGAAGAGATGGTGATACAAGTGCAATATGGATGGTAGATATAGGTTTTTGTAATCTGAAAATATTAAAACAGCAAGGTAGCAAGTAACAAAAGTGAGCACAAACGGTATTGCAATGCTTGAAAACAAGGCCTAGGGTCCGTACTTTCGCTAGTGCAATCTCTCAACAATGCTAATATAATTGGATCACATAACCATCCCACAACATGCAATGAAGAATCACTCCAAAGTTCTTATCTAGCGGAGAGCATCAGAAGAAATTGTTTGTAGGGTATGAAACCACCTTAAAGTTATCCTTTTCGATCGATCTATCCAAGAGTTCATACTAAAATAACACCATATGATACGCATCAACCAACTCTAATGTCACCTAGATACTCCAATGTCACCACAAGTATCCATGAGTTAATTTTACGATACGCATCAAACAATTTCAGATTCATAATACTTAATCCAACACAAAGAACCTCAAATAGTACCCCAAGATTTCTATTGGAGAAGGTAGGACAAGAACGTGTATCAACCCCTATGCATAGATTACCCCAATGTCACCGCAGGAATCCACAAGTTGAGTACCAAAACATATATCAAGTGAATCAATAGAACACCCCATTGTCACCACGGGTATCCACATGCAAGACATATATCAAGTGTTCTCAAATCGAATATTCAATCCAACATAACGATATCTCAAAGGGAAAGATTCAATTCATCACAACAAGATAGTAAGGGAAACACACCATATGATCCAACTATATTAACAAAGCCCGTGATACATCAAGATCATGACATCTCAAGAACACGAGAGAGAGAGATTGAACACATAGCTACTGGTACATACTCTCAGCCCCGAGGGTGGACTACTCCCTCCTCGTCATGGCCTCCGCCGGGATGATGAAGATGGCCACCGTAGATGGATTCCCCTCTCCGGCAGGGTACTGGAACATCTCCAGATTGGTTTTTTGTCGATACAGAGAGTTGCGGGCGGAGCGGAGAGTCTCAGGTTATCTTTGGGGGTTTCCGAATATTTGGGAATTTATAGGCATCGGAGGCGGTGGAGGGGGTGCCCGAGGCGCCCAGCCCCCACCAGGCCGCGCCAGGGGGCCTCTGGCGCGCCCTGGTGGGTGCTAGCCACCCTGGGCCCCCTCTTCTGGCGTTCTTTGGCCCATCTTCTTTCTTCTGGTCCGTAAAAAATCCACAAAAATCCCCGCGGCGTTTTGTCTCCGTTTGGTACTGATTTTCTGCGGAGTAAAAAAACAAGCAAAAACAGCAACTGGCACTTTGGCACTATGTCAATAGGTTAGTCCCAAAAAATGATATATAGTTGTAATAAATGATTGTAAAACATCCAAGAATGATAATATAACAACATGGAACAAGCAAAAATTATAGATACGTTGGAGACGTATCACATGTCAAATCAAAAATTCCATTTTTATCATTTACCTACTCGAGAACGAGCAAGAATTAAGCTTGGGGATGCTGATACGTCTCCAATGTATCTATAATTGTTGATTGTTCCATGCTGACATATTATCATTCTAGGATACTTTTGGGGTGTTTATTTACCAATTTATAATATTTTTGAGCACTAACCTGTTGGCCTAGTGCCCAGTGCCAGTTCCTGTTTTCTGCGTGTTTTGCCTTTTCGGAGTTACAATACCAAACGGGGTCCAATTGCCATGAAACTTTTTGGTGATTTCTTCTAGACCAATACAAGACCTAGAAGCTTCGGAGGAGGGCCAGGAGGTGCACCAGGGGCCCACCACACATCCAGCCACCGCCCCAGGGGGGGCGCGGCCAGATGTGTGGTGCCCCCCTGGAGAGTCTCCCGACGTCGTTCTCTGGCCTATTGATGACCCACAAGTGTAGGGGGTCAATCGTAGTCCTTTCGATAAGTAAGAGTGTTGAACCCAACGAGGAGCAGAAGGAAATGACAAGCGGTTTTTAGCAAGGTAATTTCTACAAGCACTGAAATTGTAAGTAACAGGTAGTTTGATAGCAAGATAATTGGTAACGAGCAAGTAACGGTAATGGTAAAAAAAGTGCAGCAAGATAGCCCAATCCTTTTGTGGCAAAGGACAGGCCAAAACAGTCTCTTATAATAAGCAAAGTGTTCTTGAGGGTACACGGGAATTTCATCTAGTCACTTTCATCATGTTGGTTTGATTTGTGTTCGCTACTTTGATAATTTGATATGTGGGTGAACCGGTGCTTGCGTGCTATTCTTACTTGAACAACCTCCCACTTATGATTAAACCCCTCGCAAGCATCCGCAACTACGAGAAAAGTATTAAGATAAAATCTAACCATAGCATTAAACATGTGGATCCAAATCAGCCCCTTACGAAGTAGCGCATAAACTAGGGGTTAAGCTTCTGTCACTCTAGCAACCCATCATAGAATAGCTACTCCACAATGCATTCCCTTAGGCCCAAGGATGGTGAAGTGTCATGTAGTCGACATTCACATGAGACCACTAAGGGAATCACAACATACATATCATCAAAATATCGAACACATATCAAATTCACATGATTACTTGCAACATGACTTCTCCCGTGACCTCAAGAACAAAGGTGACTACTCACAAATAATATTCATGCTCAAGATCAGAGGGGTATTAAATAGCATAATGGATCTGAACATATAATCTTCCACCAAATAAACGATATAGTAATCAACTACGCAAGGTAATCAACACTACTAGTCACCCACAGGTACCAATCTGAGGTTCTGGTACAGAGATTGAACACAAGAGATGAACTAGGGTTTGAGAGGAGATGGTGCTGTTGAAGATGTTGATGAAGAATTGCCTCCCAAAGATGAGAGGGTTGTTGGTGATGACGATGGCTTCGATTTCCCCCTCCGGGAGGGAAGTTCCCCTGGCGGAATCCCTCCGCCGGAGGGCAAAAGTGCTCCTGCCCAAGTTCTGCTTTGAGACGACGGCGTTCGTCTCGAAAGTCCTCTCCTTATTTTTTCTAGGTCAAAATTCCTTATATACCAGAAGATGGGCTCCGGAGGTGGGCCGTGCTGAGCACAACCCACCAGGGCGCTCCTGGGGGGCCTGGCGCGCCCTGGTGTCTTGTGCTCACCAGGGTGGCCCCCTCCGGTAGTTATTTGCTCCAATATTTGTTATATATTCCAAAATAAATCTCCCCGAATTTTCAGCTTATTTGAAGATGTGCAGAATAGGTATCTCTGGTATGCTTTTTCAGGTTCAGAATTCCAGCTGCCGGTATTCTCCCTCTTTGTGCAAACCTTGCATATTATGAGAGAAAAGGCATTAGAATTACTCCATAAAGCATTATTATGCATAAAAACATTATAAATAACAGTAGGAAAACATGATACAAAATGGACGTATCAACTCCGCCAAGCTTAGACCTCGCTTGTCCTCAAGCGAAAGCCGATATCGAAAAACATGTCCACATGGTTTGAGAGAGAGGTGTTCATAAAAAGAAAATACGAACATAGTAGCATCATGCTTATTATCATAACAACAACAAACTTTATCATAAAACTCTTTCATATAACTGTTATTTTATAACATCATCATATAACTTCTTATGAACAAGTAACAATTCATCACAACATAGAAGTAAAAAAGCATAAACCTTATTGGAAACCAACATACTATGTTCTCAGTCAACTTTGCAACTACAATTCATCATATTTTCAGGAAGGGTCTCGTGTCGGAGCCTTTTGGCAAGTCCACATACTTAACCATCATTTAGTCTTCTATGATTGTTAACACTCACAGCATACCCATGAGCAAAAAGTTTCAACCAGACACATAGAAAGATCGGGGCTTATAGTTTTGCCTCCCAACGTATTCACCTCAAGGGTGATGTCAACAATAATAACTCATGCTCACTCATATCCAACTGGATATATGTGCCTAGATCTTTCCTCACCACATGATGCTTGCAAAAAGAGAAAAATAAAAAGGAATAGGGAAGAATAATTTGACTCTTGCATAAAAGTAAATACATAAAGGTAAAAGATAGGCCATTCGCAGAGGGAAGCAGAGGTTGTCATGCGCTTTTTAGTTTGTATGCCAAATCCCTTAGTGCAAAAGAACGTCACGTTGTATTGCCCCTTGTGATAGCAACCTTTATTATGCAGTCCGTCACATTTATTACTTTGCCATCACAAGTTCGTGCAAAGCTCAATTTTCTCTTACACTAATTGATCCAACACTTTTAGAAGCAATTTTTATTGCCTTAGTGCACCGATGACAACTTACTTGAAGGAACTTATTCAATCCATAGGTAGGTATGGTGGACTCTCAAAACATGAGTTTGGGTTTGGGATTTTTGGATGCACAAGTATTATCTCTACTTAGTGTGGAATTTTTGGCTAGCAAAGATATTGAGCAAGCACCACATGTTGAAGGATCTATGACAATATAACTTATATATGAATATGAACAAACATAAATCATTACGTTGTCTTCCTTGTCCAACATCAACAATTTTGGCATATAATATTTAATGGGGGCTCACAATCATAAAAGATGTCCAAGATAGTGTATTTGCATGTGAATCTTCTCTTCCCTAATTAATTCTTTCATGAGTTGCATCATTGACTAATGCTATGTTTATCAATCTCCAATAAATTTTACCACTTATACTTTTTCTTATGTGATGTCATTACTCACCATAAGATTAGCATATGATCCTTTTCATTTATTATGATAACAAGAAAGTAAAGAAGCAAGAGCTCAAACTAAACTTTATTATATAACTCTCACTCGATTACATAGATAGATAGATCACGAAACTAACACTCGGAAATAGATCATACTAGACTTTTATTCAACTAAATCATGAAAAAGTTAAGGATTAAAATAAAAAGTAAAGGTAAAAAGTGATGGTGATACGATATCGGGGCATCTCCCCCAAGCTTGTCTCAAGCCAAGTGGAGTGCCCATACCCGTGTACTCAAGTATCCTTTGGTGGTGAAGATGATGAAGGTGGTGGTGATGAAGAAGTAGTAGGTTTGTTCTCTAGCTTCCAGGGCAAGGGTTCATCATCAAAAGTTGATGCACGAGTCCCCTGAGTCCTGCAACAAGCAGCTAAACTCATACGTTTATGTTGGGTTCTACCGTAGGTGCACCGCATGCCAATTAAAATTTTCCTATGCGCAGAACATCCAAGAACATGCTAAGGAGATGGATCACAGCTCATTACCACTAGACCCGCAGTGCCGTGCAGCGGAAGTAGAGTTGGGGCAGGGCGTTCGCGTGGTTCGTCTCCTCCTCGTCCGATCTCCTTCGAACAGCCGATCCGATCTCCCTCGTGCAGCCGGTCGCCGGATCCCACGTTTAGGTTCGCCGGAGCAGCGCAAGTGCACCGCCTCTAACGGTATCCACGCGTGCAGGAGGAACACCGTGCGGCGGACTGCTAGGTCCGATCACACAGTCGGCGGCGGCAAGTGGAGGTGGCTAGCTGCAACACATGCAAAGCCCTAATGACGGCGCCGAAGTGATCAACCAGATGGGTGTGCCGCACCTCCACTATATATAGGCATCCAGCACGGGCTCAACTCTTGGGCCTCGCACGGATCCTAAAGCCCACGTGTAGTTCCTTCCCTTAAGCGCGCGACCCCTTAGGTTCTCGTTCACTTGGTCACGAGTCAGATCACATCCGACTCGACTAGTCGGTAGCGGCCTCTAGCAAAGCGTGCCGACTCCAAGTGTCCGATGAAGCTGGTTAGGCGAACCCGTACATCACACTTCTGTTCCCTTTGCCACACGATATATGTTGTCGTGCTCAAGGAGACATGGTCATCCTTGTTGCCGCATGACCTCTTACTCGTTCCGGTGAATCCGACCAACACTTCAGATTATCTCATAATCCTCATCGCATGGCCATGCTTATCCAGGTCGGATCACCCGAGGGGCCTAGAGTATATCTCTCCTCATCGGAGGGGCAAATCCCATCTTGCTCGACCACGTCTCACAGCATGGGTCTGGACAAGCCCGAAACCTACCTTTACAACTACCCTGTCACGAAGTAGTGTTTGGTCGGCCCAAAGCAAGTCTGTCACCATCCTGAGTACATGCGCCAGCTCAGGTCTTAGAACACAGAACGTATGTTGTACTAGAGACTCACAGATGACCTATCGCTGCGTCTCATAGTTGGGTCTGTCCAACTCAGACCTTATCTCGACTCGGATCTGACTACATCGAATCCGACCAGATCTTTCTGAGTCCATATTATCTGGCTAGCATCCAATGCTACATGGTCAGTGAGACCGAACCATCCACCGTGTCATATGCTAGTCTAACTGGCTGAGTGTCCACACAGCCTTTACGACTAGGGACCATTTAGGACAGTCATCATACAATGCATAGTCTCACAAACAAGTCACGTACTTGTTAATACACATTACTGATAATGTCCAAGGACTATCTTTATTCATAAACACATAGGAAATATCATCATACATGATTGCCTCTAGGGCATATCTCCAACAGTCTCCCATCATACATGATTGCCTCTAGGGCATATCTCCAACAGTCTCCCACTTGCACTAGAGTCAATCAAATAGACATCGAATGCCCATAGCTCTAACGTGCCCCTCATGCTTGGGTTGTGGAAGCGGCTTAGTCAACGGATCTGCAACATTTTCATCCATATGAATCTTGCATAAATTAGTATCACCATTCTTTACGAGCTTTCGTATCAGGTGGTACTTTCGATCTATGTGCCTGGTCTTGTGGTGTTGTCTCGGCTCCTTGGCCTATGCGATGGCACCTGAATTGTCACAATACAGGTCCAACGGTTTTGCCCAGCCCGAGAACACACCAAGATCCTCCAGGAACTTCCGAATCCAAACACCTTCCTTTGCGGCTTCACAAGCCGCAATGTATCCGGCCTCTGTTGTGGAGTCGGCCACCGTATCTTGCTTGGAACTCGTCCAACTCACTGCTCCTCCATTCATGACATACACGAATCCAGTTTGCGATCGACAATCATCCATGTCGGTTTGGAAACTAGCATCAGTGTAACCCTTTACGCAGAGCTCCTCCTCACCTCCATAAACTAGGAACATCTCTTTAGTCCTTTTCAGGTACTTCAGGATAGTTTTCACTGCTGCCCAGTGAATCTCACCTGGGTCAGCCTGGTATCTGCTTGTTAAGCTTATTGCATAGGAAACATCAGGTCGAGTACATAGCATGGCATACATGATGGATCCTATTGTCGAAGCATACATAATCCTATTCATCCGGTTTAGCTCATCAGAAGTCGTAGGACTCTGAGTCTTGCTTAGCCTTATACCATGTGAGATGGGCGAGAACCCTTTCTTAGCCTCACTCATGTTGAACCTCTTCAACACTTTTTCTATGTACGTGCTCTGGCTCAAGCCGAGCAGTCTCCTCGATCTATCTCTATAGATCTTGATGCCTAAAATGTACACTGCCTCTCCAAGGTCTTTCATTGAAAACTTGCCATTCAATGATTCCTTGACTGAGTTCAACATCGAAACATCATTTCCGATCAGCAGTATGTCATCCACATACAGGATCAAAAATACTACCGAGCTCCCACTAGACTTCTTGTATAAACAATAGTCCTCTTCGTTCTTGATGAAACCAAGTTCAACGATGACTTCATCAAAACGAATGTTCCAACTCCGAGCTGCTTGCTTCAATCCATAAATGGATCTCTTGAGCTTGCATATTTTACTAGCATTATTTGGATCGACAAAACCTTTAGGCTGTATCATGTATACATCCTCCTTTAAATTTCCATGAAGGAAAGCCGTTTTGACATCCATCTGCCATATCTCATAATCGAAATATGCAGCTATAGCTAGTATGATCCTCACCGACTTTAGCATCGCTACTGGCGAGTATGTATCATCGTAGTCAATTCCTTGAACTTGTCCATAACCTTTAGCGACAAGCCGAGCTTTGTGGATCTGAACATTTCCATCCACATCGGTTTTCTTCTTAAAGACCCATTTGCAACCAATGGCAATTATGCCAGGTGGCGGATCAACTAAGTCCCAGACTTGATTATCATCCATGGACTTTAACTCAGATCTCATGGCCTCCAGCCATGCCTCGGAATCTAGGCTCACCATTGCTTCCGCATACGTGGCTGGCTCGTCGCTTTCTTGCAACAACACATCGCGCACTCTACGCAATCTTTCCGACCTCCGTGGCTCCGGTGCTGATTCCACTACGGGTTCCTAACCAACTCCGGTATGATCTCATCACCAGCCGATCTGTCCCCGAGTGGCTCTCGAACTTCTTCGAGTCGTACCGTTCTCCCACTAGCTTCCCGACTAAGAAACTCTTTCTCTAGGAAAACCCCGTTCCGAGCAACAAACACCTTGTTCTCTTCTCGGTTGTAGAAGCTGTATCCCAAGGTTTCCCTCGGATATCCCACGAATATGCATTTATCTGACTTGGGTGTAAGCTTGTCCGACATGAGTACTTTGACAAATGCTTCACAACCCCAAATCTTTAAAAAAGACAAACTAGGACTCTTCCTAGTCCACATCTCATGTGGTGTCTTATCTACGGATTTTGATGGTACCCTATTAAGTGTGAAAGCTGCAGTTTCTAGAGCGTATCCCCAGAATGACAAGGGTAAATCCGATTTGCTCATCATTGATCGGACCATGTCCAACAAGGTTCGATTTCTCCGTTCTGACACGCCGTTTCTCAGCGGCGTACCCGGAGGTGTGAGCTGAGGTACTATACCTCGACTTTTCGGATGATCATCAAACTCTTGGCTCATGTACTCACCTCCACGGTCTGATCGTAGAAGCTTTATTGTCTTGCCGAGCTGATTTTCAACCTCGTTCTGAAACTCTTTGAACTTTTCAAAAGTTTCCAACTTGTGCCTCATCAAATAGATATATCCATATCTACTCAAGTCCTCGGTAAAAGTCACGAAGTACTGATAGCCACCTCTGGCCGTTGTGCTCATTGGACCACACACATCACTGTGTATAAGCTCCAACAGCTCGGACGCCCTTTTGCAACTCTTTGCAAAAGGAGACTTAGTCATCTTGCCGAGCAAGCATGATTCGCATGTCTCGAACGACCCAAAGTCAGACGAAGTTAGGAGTCCATCATCATGGAGCTTCTTCATGTGTTTCAGACTAATATGTCCAAGCCGACAATGCCAGAAGTAAGTCGGATTTATCTCATTAGGCTTATGCCTCTTGACATTCATTTTATAGACTGGTTCCGTTTCTAGATTCAAAATAAATGGCCCATCTACAATGGATGCATAGCCGTGGAACATTCCATTCAAATAAAATGAACAACCATTGTCCTTTAAATTGAATTCATAACCTTGACTCATCAAACATGAGGCAGAAATAATGTTCCGACTAAGTGCAGGAATGTAATAATAATTATTCAATTCCAAAATAAATCCAGAAGGAAGCTTGAGCTGCATCATATCGACCTCCAACGCAGCAACTCTTGCTTTGTTGCCGACCCTGATGTCAATCTCCCCTTGTGCCACATGCCTAGTTCTTATCAGCCCCCACATCGAGTTGCAAATATGAACAACCGATCCGGTATCAAATACCCAAGAGCTACTAGGTATGTCAGCAAGGTAAATGTCTATAACATATGTAACAAGTGTACCTTTGCCTGAAGAAGCATTTTCGGCCTTCTTGCCATGCTCAGCAAGCCACTTGCTACAGTTCCTCTTCCAGTGACCAGTTTCCTTGCAATGAAAGCAAACGGTCTTTGAGTCTGGTGCCGGCTTCGACGCAGCGGTGGAGACAACCTTCTCCGTGCCCTTTGCCTTGCCCTTTTTCTTGGACCAACTCTTCTTGAACTTAGCCGATTTCTGCACCATCAACACTTGATGCGTGCCTTTCTTAATATCTTGTTCTGCCACCTTGAGAATCCCATGCAATTCAGTGAGCTTCTTATCCATGCTGTGCATATGATAGTTCGAGACGAACGTCCCATAGCTAGGTGGAAGCGAACCCAGAATTGCATCCGTGGACAGCTCATCCCCAAGTGGGAAGCCTAACCAATCCAAAGCTTGCACGTACCCGATCATCTTGATCACGTGCGGGCTTAGTGGATCACCCTCTTTCAGCTTACAATCCGTCAAGGATTGCCAGACATTGAACCTTTCGGTTCTAGCCTGGACCTAAAACATGCTCTTGAGACTCTCGATCATATCGAAAGCGTCAACGTTTCCGAATTGCTGTTGCAAATCGGTCTCCATACAAGCCAGCATGAGGCAGCCGATCTCGTTTGATTTATCAACGAGTTTCTGATGGGCATTCTTGGTTGTGGCACTAGCATTCTCGGCAGGTTCCTCTGGAAGTGGATCCTCTAGAACATGTTCCTTTTTATCGTGCTTGAGAACAATTCTCAGATTTCTAAACCAGGTGGTAAAGTTTGTTCCATTTAGTTTATCCTTTTCCAGAATTGATTTCAATGCAAAGTTGGGTTGAGCAGGTGGTGCCATTGATCTACAACAAAAAATATGCAATCACTAAGCAATGTGTTTATGTAGAGTAATTCAAGCCTTAAACAGAACTACTCCCACTGAAGTCAGCATCCCTCCGCAAACTCTCAGTGATTCAGGATCCATCTAGTGAGATTTAGCATCACTGCTAGCCAACTTGCCTATTTGGTAAGCAACTCCTTGCTAATCGTATCTCTATACGACTCATGTCGGTCGAGTAGGTATCTCATACCCCGGCTCCCGACCTTCTTTGCCACAAGGCCCAAAACCGTTTTGATAGCCTTGTCAAGTTAACCTGATGCAGTGCATGTCCGTGTCCGACACGAACCCTCCAGTTCAAGGACACCTAGTAGCACCTCAATTTTATGAGCCCACCACTAGACGTACTTGACGTGCGAAGGTGCAACATCCGGAATGACAATGTGCTTGATATTAACGAGGGATCTTTCTACCATTATAACATGCATAGAAAACAAGAAGCAATATCAATCACATAGAAACAAAAATATGTGAAATAATATGGCTCCTTCATGGATGTCCTTCTAGGCCGGCTCCAACTCCGATGACCAGGGCGAAATTCCATCTTGTTCGTCACGCCGGGATGCCAAAACCTCGAACTTGATCTCTGTCCTCCATGTACTACAACTAGTAATGAATTTTACAGAAAATTACAAGTCGACACACAGGCCGTTATACAATATAATGACAGCACTTTGGCTCCTGCCGGCTGACAATCATGACACGCAGGTTATGTTAAAATTTCACACATGCATCACATACATCTGAGCCATGCTATTCACATCAAACCTGCAAAACAAAGTTATGCATGGAATCGCATTCTACCGATTTGTGTATCGTGTACGAAATACAAGACGCTACGCACACGGTGGTCCCGACGTTTTCGGAAATCACAGATCGAATCTGTATTCCGATCACGCCAGATTTTCTGATCTGACCGATCTCATCGATCATCGCAAACCCGACTCGGATTTACGTTTCACTGTTAACCCCGATGGCGGATACCGACCGGTAGGGGTAGGTTGTGTCACGACCTCATCGATTCCGATGGACAGAAAATATAGCCATATCGATCCCCATGCGTAGTTGATCTCATCAACCGTGCACATAGCCAATCTCATAAACAACGACAGATCTCATCTGCCGCCTCCACATATCAAATATGCATCCGATCTGAATCCAAATCCTATTGCAGTGGCTCTGATACCACTGTTGGGTTCTACCGTAGGTGCATCGCATGCCAATTAAAATTTTCCTATGCGCAGAACATCCAAGAACATGCTACGGAGATGGATCACCGCTCGTTACCACTAGACGCGTAGTGTCGTGCAGCGAAAGTAGAGTTGGGGCAGCGTGTTCACATGGTTCGTCTCCTCCTCGTCTGATCTCCCTCGTGTAGCCGGTTGCCAGATCCCACGTACAGGTTCGCCGGAGCAGCGCAAGTGCATCGCCTCTAACGGTATCCGCACGTGCAGGAGGAACACCGTGCGGCGGACTGCTAGGTCCGATCACACAGTCGGCGGCGGCAAGTGGAGGTGGCTAGCTGCAACACATGCAAAGCCCTAATGACGGCGCCGAAGCGATCAACCAGATGGGTGTGCTGCACCTCCACTATATATAGGCATCCGACGCGGGCTCAACTCTTGGGCCTCGCACAGATCCTAAAGCCCACGTGTAGTTCCTTCCCTTAAGCGCGCGACCCCTTAGGTTCTCGTTCACTTGGTCACGAGTCAGATTACATCCGACTCAACTAGTCGGTAGCGGCCTCTAGCAAAGCGTGCCGACTCCAAGTGTCCGATGAAGCTGGTTAGGTGAACCTGTACATCACACTTCTGTTCCCTTTGCCACACGATATATGTTGTCGTGCTCAAGGCGACATGGTCATCCTTGTTGCCGCATGACCTCTTTCTCGTTCCGGTGAATCCGACCAACACTTCGGATTATCTCATAATTCTGATCGCATGGCCATGCTTATCCAGGTCGGATCACCCGAGGGGCCTAGAGTATATCTCTCCTCATCGGAGGGGCAAATCCCATCTTGCTCGACCATGTCTCGCAGCATGGGTCTGGACAAGCCCGAAACCTACCTTTATAACTACCCTGTCACGGAGTTGTGTTTGGTCGGCCCAAAGGAAGTCTGTCACCATCCCGAGTACATGCGCCAGCTCAGGTCTTAGGACACATAACGTATGCTGTACTAGAGACTCACAGATGACCTATCGCTGCGTCTCATAGTTGGGTCTGTCCAACTCAGACCTTATCTCGACTCGGATCCGACTATGTCGAATCCGACCAGATCTTTCCGAGTCCATATTATCCGGCTAGCATCCAATGCTACATGTTCAGTGAGACCGAACCATCCACCGTGTCATATGCTAGTCTAACTGGCTGAGTGTCCACACAGCCTTTACGACTAGGGACCATTTAGGACAGTCATCATACAATGCATAGTCTCACAAACAAGTCACGTACTTGTTAATACACATTACTGATAATGTCCAAGGACTATCTTTATTCATAAACACATAGGAAATATCATCATACATGATTTCCTCTAGGGCATATCTCCAACAGTTTAAATCTTGCTTCATACTCAAAAACTTGATTTTGAAGATCATAAATTTGACTTTGCAGAAATTTGATTTGCTCGTTGAATGTGAAGACGGTGTCCTTCATGGAATGGCCATCCACCATGTAATCATGTGTGAATTCCGTGATCATGGAGTGATTGGCACTAAGTCCACGCTCCACCATCCCTTTGCACTTGAAGATGTCTTGTTCCACAGCTTCAAGCCTGGCCTCCATGCTTCCCGTCTTCTTAGGCCCTTGAACATCTCAAATGTGGAGCACCCCCTCACGCATCTCAATGGCTTGAGGGTGCTTCATCACCTCCGACAAGTACGGATTGATAACCTTTTTGAAGAACTTGTCCTTGGGGGAACATGGTGGAGCCATGTAGATCTTGATCTGACAAGAAAACAACACAAAACAAGAACAGAGAATATTTCCATGATGCGGTGGTCAAAATAATCGAGGGTATATATAGAGAATTTTTATTCTTGAGAAACAAGCATATGGAAGGAAAACGGAGTCGGGAAGGTTCCCAAGGTGGGCACAACCCACCAGGGCGCGCCAGGGAGGGCAAGCGCACCCTGGTGTATCGTGCTCACCTCAGTTGCTTTCCTGTTTATTTATTATTTTCCAAAATTTTCTAATATTCCAAAACTGACAGAAAGTATTTTTGCGGATTTTTTGGATTCCGTTTACTTACCGTATCACGTACCTCTTCTTTTTCACGATTCTGGAGTGTTCCGGAAGGTTTCTATTATGTGTTTCTCCGGTGTCATGGTTTGGATAACATTGCTTTAAACATTAATAGGCCTACCTGAGATATAGTGTTTAATTCTTTGTCCATTGACCACCTTCCGGTTAGTACCTTCGGCATTATTAATCTTGATAGGTCCAGAGCGATAAACCTCTTCGATAACATATGGTCCTTCCCATTTGGAAAGAAGTTTCCCTGCAAAAAATCTGAAACGAGAGTTGTACAAAAGAATGTATTCTCCAACTTTGAATTCTCGCTTTTGGATTCTTTTATCATGCCATCTTTTAACTTTTTCTTTGAATAGTTTGGCATTTTCATAGGCTTGGGTTCTCCATTCATCTAGTGAGCTAATATCAAATAACCACTTTTCACCGGCAAGTTTGAAGTCATAGTTGAGTTCTTTAATTGTCCAAAATGCTTTGTGTTCTAACTCTAGAGGCAAAAGCTTTCCCATATACCATTTTGTATGGAGACATACCCATAGGATTTTTATAAGCTGTTCTATAGGCCCAAAGTGCATCATCTAGTTTCTTAAACCAATTCTTTCGGGACCTATTGACAGTTTTTTGTAATATTATTTTTATTTCTCTATTGCTAAGTTCAACTTGACCACTAGATTGAGGATGATAGGGTGATGCAATTCTATGGTTAACATCATATTTAGCAAGCATTTTACGGAAAGCACCATGAATAAAGTGTGAAACACCATCAGTCATGAAATATCTAGGGACTCCAAACCTCGGGAAGATAACTTCTTTAAGCATTTTAATGGAAGTGTTATGATCAACACTACTAGTTGGAATAGCTTCTACCCACTTAGTAACATAATCAACAGCAACCAAAATATGAGTATACCCATTAGAGGAAGGAAAAGGTCCCATATAGTCAAATCCCCAAACATCAAATGGTTCGACAACAAGTGAATAATTCATAGGCATTTCCTGACGCTTACCGATATTACCAATTCTTTGACATTCATCACAAGACAAGACAAACTTACGGGCATCCTTGAAGAGAGTAGGCCAACAAAAAACCAGATTGCAATACCTTATGAGCAGTTCTATCTCCCGCATGATGTCCTCCATAGGCTTCGGAATGACATTTCCGTAGGATTTGCTCCTGTTCATGCTCAGGTACACAACGTCTAATAATACCATCTACTCCTTCTTTATAAAGATGTGGGCCATCCCAAAAGTAAATCATAGAATAATTTTTTCTTTTGGTGGTATGTGAAACTAGGCGGCATATATTTAGCAACAATGTAATTAGCATAATCAGCATACCATGGAGTGTTTTGAGAAACATTTATTGCAGCTAACTGTTCATCAGGAAAACTATCATCAATAGGTAGTGGGTCATCAAGAATATTTTCTAACCTAGACAAGTTATCAGCTACGGGATTCTCAGCTCCTTTCCTATCACTAATATGTAAATCAAATTCTTGAAGTAAGAGAACCCACCTAATGAGTCTAGGTTTAGCATCTTTCTTTTCCATAAGATATTTTATAGCAGCATGATCGGTGGGAACAATAACTTTGGAATCAACAATTTATGATCTAAATTTATCACAAGCAAACACAACTGCTAAGAATTCCTTTTCAGTAGTAGCATAATTTCTTTGGGCACTGTCTAGAGTTTTGCTAGCATAATGGATAACATTTAATTTCTTATCAACTCTTTGTCCCAGAACAGCACCAATAGCATAATCACTAGCATCGCACATAATTTCAAAAGGTAAGTTCCAATCAGGTGGTTGAACAATAGGTGCTGTGGTTAAGGCTTTCTTAAGTGTTCGAAAGGCTTCTACACAATCATCATCAAAAACAAAGGGAATATCCTTTTGTAAAAGATTAGTAAGTGGCCTAGAAATTTTGGAGAAGTCTCAAATAAACCTCCTATAGAAACCAGCATGACCAAGGAAACTCCGAATACCTTTAATATCTTTAGGACATGGCATTTTCTCAATTGCATCAACTTTAGCTTGATCCACCTCAATACCTCATTCGGAAATTTTATGCCCCAAGACAATACCTTCATTAACCATAAAGTGGCACTTCTCCTAATTCAAGACGATATTAGTTTGTTCACATCTCTGCAAAACTCGATCAAGGTTGCTTAAGCAATCATCAAAAGAAGCTCCGTAAACGGAAAATCGTCCATGAAAACTTCCACAATCTTTTCACAAAAATCAAAGAATATAGCAGCCATACATCTTTGAAAGGTAGCAGGTGCATTGCATAAACCAAAAGGCATACCTCTATAAGCATAGGTTCCAAAAGGGCAAGTAAAGGTGGTTTTCTCTTGAGCAGATTGTGACACGGGTAATTGAGGGAAACCAGAATATCCAGCCAGGAAACAAAAGTGTGTGTGCTTAGATAATCTTTCTAGCATTTGATCAAGGAAAGGTAGAGGGTAATGATCTTCTCTAGTAGCTTTATTAATTTTCTAAAATCAATTACCATTCTATAGCCAGTGACAGTTCTCTGTGGGATAAATTCATTTTTATCATTAGGAACAATAGTAATACCTCCCTTCTTAGGGACACAATGAACGGGACTTACCCATCTACTATCAGCTATGGGATAAATTATACCTACTTCCAGCAGCTTTAATATTTCAGTTCTTACCACTTCTTTCATCCTAGGATTCAATCATCGTTGGTGATCAACAACAGGTTTAGCATCAGGTTCAATATTGATCTTGTGCTGACATAGAGTGGGACTAATGCCCTTAAGATCATCAAGAGTATATCCAATAGCAGCCCGGTGCTTCCTTAGAATTTTTAATAATCTTTCTTCTTCATGTTCTGAAAGGTTAGCACTAATAATAACAAGATATATCTTTTCCTCATCAAGACAAGCATACTTCAAAGTGTCAGGCAATTGTTTTAATTCAAACACAGGATCACCTTTAGGTTGAGGTTGTTGTTCAAAGAAATTTTTATCTATTTCATTTGTTTCACGCAAGTGCATATCATTTTCATGGTCTAGCAAATATTGTTCTAGTGGATCAATGGGAGGAACGACAATAGCAGCAAGACCAATTATTTCATCCTTACTAGATAATTCTTTATCACGGGGTTGTCTACTAAACTTGGAAAAATTAAACTCATGAGACACATCACCAAACTCAACACTGACGATTTCTTTTTGGCAATCTATCTTAGCATTAACAGTGTTCAAGAAAGGTCTACCAAAGATAATGGGACAAAAGTCATCTTGTGGGGAACCAAGAACTAGAAAATCAGTAGGATATTTTATTTTCCCACACAAGACTTCAACATCTCTAACAATCCCAAGTGCTGTGATGGTGTCTCTATTAGCAAGTTTAATAGTAACATTGCTGTATTCTATTTCAGCAGGTGCTATGTCATTCATAATTTCTTGGTATAAAGTAGAAGGAATAGCTCTCACACTAGCATCCAAATCACATAAGCCATGATAGCAATGATCTCCTATTTTAACTGAGACAACAGGCATGCCAACTACGGGTCTATGTTTATCTTTTTCATCGGGTTTAGCAATTCTTGCAGCTTCATCACAAAAGTAAATAACATGCCCATCAATATTTTCTACCAAGAGATCTTTAACCATAGCAACACTAGGTTCTACATTAATTTGTTCAGAGGGCTTAGGTGCTTTAATATTACTTTTGCGAACCACAGTTGATACCTTAGCATGTTCCTTTATCCTAACAGGGAAAGGTGGTTTTTCAATATAAGCAGTTGGCACAACTAGATCAACATTGTAAATGATAGTTTCTTCTTTAGCTATGACCGGTTCTTTAATTTATTTTTTAATAGGGGGGTGATATTTAAACCACTTCTCCTTAGGGAGATCAACATGAGTAGCAAATGATTCACAAAAAGAGGCTACTATCTTAGAGTCAAGTCCATATTTAGTGCTAAACTTGTGAAAAGCATCGGTATTCATAAAAGATTTAACACAATCAAACTCAAGCTTAATATCTGACTCATTACCTTCGTCGAGTTCCCAATCTTTAGAGTTGCATTTAATTCTTTCTGATAAATCCCACCTGAATTCAATAGTCTTCTTCATAAAAGAACCAGTGCAAGAAGTATCGAGCATGGATCGATCGTTATGAGAAAGCCGAGCATAAAATTTTTGAATTATAATTTCTCTCGAGAGATCATGATTGGGGCATGAGTATAACATTGACTTAAGCCTCCCCCAAGCTAGAGCGATGCTTTCTCCTTTACGAGGCCAAAAGTTATATATATATTCCGATCACGATGAACTAGATGCATAGGATAAAACTTTTGGTGGAATTCCAATTTCAATCGATTCCAGTTCCATGATCCAATATCATCACATAGACTATACCATGTCAATGATTTTCCCTTCAAAGATATAGGGAAAAACTTCTTCTTATCTTCATCTCCAGATAAATCTGCAAGCTTAAATAATCCACAAATTTCATCCACATGTATTAGGTGCATATCAGGATGTTTAGTTCTGTCTCCTGCATAAGGATTAGCTAGCAGTTGTTCTATCATATCCAAAGGAATTTCATAACCAATATTTTAAGTAGGTGCAGTAGGTTGAGGGGAAACTAATTGTGGTTCCGGTCGAGGTGAAGATACCCCGAACAAACCCCTCAAAGGATTGTTCTCCATAGTAACAAGTGACAATAAATTTCAGCACGTAGTATAAGTTTTTCCTTATCAATTTCCACTTACCAAGAGCTCTTCACTCCCCGGCAACAGTGCTAGAAAAGAGTCTTGATGACCCACAAGTGTAGGGGGTCAGCCGTAGTCCTTTCGATAAGTAAGAGTGTTGAACCCAACGAGGAGCAGAAGGAAATGACAAGCAGTTTTCAGCAAGGTAATTTCTGCAAGCACTGAAATTGTAAGTAACATGTAGTTTGATAGCAAGATAATTGGTAACGAGCAAGTAACAGTAATGGAAAATAAAGTGCAGCAAGATAGCCCAATCCTTTTGTGGCAAAGGACATGCCAAAACAGTCTCTTATGATAAGCAAAGTGTTCTTGAGGGTACACGGGAATTTCATCTAGTCACTTTCATCATGTTGGTTTGATTTGTGTTCCCTACTTTGATAATTTGATATGTGGGTGGACCGGTGCTTGGGTGCTGTTCTTACTTTAACAACCTCCCACTTATGATTAACCCCCTCACAAGCATCCACAACTACGAGAAAAGTATTAAGATAAAATCTAACCATAGCATTAAACATGTGGATCCAAATCAGCCCCTTATGAAGTAGCGCATAAACTAGGGTTTAAGCTTCTATCACTCTAGCAACTGAAAGCACATTTGCTCCCTTGGTGGTTTTCGTAATTAATAACAACATATATGTCATTGAACTAATGTTTCCACTAAGTATATTTCAGGAAAAGTTCAATGATAGGTTGGCAAAAGGATTGTGGAGAAACCCCAAGATGCAAGGAAATGGATTGGCAAAGCTTCAAGCAAGAGGACTCTACATTTTACTTTGTGAGAAATCACTTTGAGTCCATAGGAAAGCCAATACTATTAAAATTGTGTAAGGTACTGTTGGTGAACAAGATGCTCCACGCGCACAAGTGATAGTCACCAAAAACACCCACAAACTCTTCCACAAAATTCTGTCCAAAGCCAAATATCCAAAATCGGTGCAACCAACAATTCCCACTCAGTGCCACCGATTCCCAAACTCAGATAGACCCATGCCAAACCCTAGCCATTCGGTGCAACCGATTCAGCATCGGTGCCACCGAGTTCAGTTGCCAACTTTCTGTTACCTGGTTTCATAAAATCGGTACCACCGAGTTTTGTGGATCGGCGTCACCGAGTTGTGCAATCTGACCACCGAGAATTTTGTATCGGTCTCACCGAGATTCAAAAGTTACTGCCTTTTGATCACTTCGGTACCACCGAGTTTTACACTTCGATGTCACCGAGTTGGTCACTTTAGGTGTAACGGTTGGATTTTTGGGGATGCCTATATATACCCCTTCACCACCACCCACTCGAAAGAGAAGCACTCAGAACTATTCCATACTTGCCCCATCCAATTTTCTGAGAGAGAGCCACCTACTCATGTGTTGAGATCATGCCATTCCATTCCTACCATATGAATCTTGATCTCTAGCCTCCCCAAGTTGCTTTCCACCAAATCAATCTCTTCCACCATAGCCAAATCTGTGAGAGAGTGATTGTGTGTTGAGGAGTCTATCATCTTGAAGCACAAGAGCAAGGAGTTCATCGACATTGCCGAGCCTATTACCTTTTGGAGGGTGGTGCCTCCTAGATTGGTTAGGTGTCGCTTGGGAGCCTCCTACTTCGTGTTGTGGAGTTGAACCAAGAAGTTTGTACGGGCAAGGAGATCGCCTACTTCGTGAAGATCTACCCATAGTGAGGCTAGTCCTTCGTGGACGGAAGCCGTTATGGAATAGTTAAGGTTGCTACTTCGTGGACCCTTATGGGTGGAGCCTTTTGTGGACTATCGCGACCGTTACCCTCCGTGGGTTGAAGACTCCATAAACATGGACGTATGATAGCACCACCTATCGGAACCACGGGAAAAATCTTCGTGTCTACAAATTGCGTTTGATCCTCCTTCCTACCCTCTACTACATATGCTTGTTGTTACTTTCCGCTGCTATACTCTTAGACATGCTTGTGTACGGTGTACTTGACTTGCTATCATTGCTAAAATATGCCAACACTTAAAATTGGGAAAAGGTAGAATTTTTATTTGGTCAAGTAGTCTAATCACCTCCCCTCTAGACATACTTTCAATCATACAAGTGGTATCAGAGCTTTGGTCTCCATTACATTGGTCTCACAACCTAGGAGAGTATGGTGTCTAGTGAGGGAAATTAACATCCGTAGAGGTCCGTACTTTGATGGCACAAATTTTGCTAGTTGGAAGCACAAAATGAAAATGCATATTCTTGGTCATAACCCCGCCGTTTGGGCTATTGTTCGTGTTGGCTTGCAAGGTGAATTCTTTGGTGATGGAAAGGAACCGGATCGTGAAGCGTCCGTGGATGAATTGAAGATGTTACAATACAACGCTCAAGCATGTGACATTCTTTTCAACTGCCTATGCCTCGAAGAATTCAACCAAATTAGTTGTCTTGAGAATTCCAAGGAAATTTGGGATACTTTGGTTGATATGCACGAAGGTACCGAATCCGTGAGAGAATCCAAGTTGGTTGTTCTTCAAAGTCAGCTTGACAAGTTCAAGATGAAGGATGGTGAAGGAGTCGCAGAGATGTACTCTAGGCTAGCTCTCATCACCAATGAGATTGCCGGCTTAGGAAGCGAAGAAATGACCGACAAATTCATCATCAATAAGATACTTCGAGCTTTGGATGAGAGATATGACACCGTGTGCACATTGATCCAAATGATGCCCAACTACAAAGATCTCAAGCCTACGGAAGTCGTTGGAAGGATTGTTGCTCATGAGATGACACTCAAAGACAAAGAAGAGCTTCACAACAAGTCTAGCGGTGCTTACAAAGCCACAAGTGATGCTCCCGCAACTTCAAGCGACAACCTTGTCACCAATGAAGAGATAAGCCTCATGGTCAAGAAATTCAACAAGTTCTACAAGAATAGAGGCAAAGAACGAAGCTCTAACTCAAGATATGAAGAGAAGCGTTCGTCAAGTCGTGACCGAAACTGCTACAATTGTGGGAAGCCCGGACACTACTCCAATGAGTGCACGACTCCCTACAAACGAAGAGAAGAGTCACCAAGAAGACGAAGCTCAAGGAATGAATCACCTCAAAGAGAGAGAAGGAGTAGAGATGATCGTTATGAACAAAGACCCTCAAGGAGAAGTAGGGACTCGGAGAAGAAGGACAAGTACACCAAGAGCTACTCAAGAAGAAAACATCAAGCTCATGTTGGTGAATGGGTTTCCGGCTCCGAATCCGACAACAACTCCGAGAGAAGCTATCACTCCAACTCCGACTATAGTCAAGATGAAGGTGTTGCCGGACTTGCACTAGTGACTACCAACTCCTATGATCTATTTGATTCACCAAATGAAGGAAGTGGACGTTGCGTCATGGCTAAAGGCCCCAAGGTATCACACCCCGAGTATCTTGATTTCAATAGTGATGAAGATGATTTACTTTGTGATGATGACTTGCTCTTTGATAAAACTAGTGATGTTAGTCAAAATGAACTTGATAATTTTCATACTAGTCAAGATCAGTCGTGTGATGATGATAAGATGGAAATAGAACGACTAACTAGAGAACTAAACACTCTTAAGTTAGCCCATGAATCTACTCTCAAAGATCATAGAGAGCTTGTAAGGACTCATGAGAAGCTACGCTTCGAGAAGCTCAACTTGGAGCAAGAACATGAGTTTCTTAAAGCTATCAATGATGATCTCCGAAAGAAGACTTCATCTTATCTAGCCAAACGACTACTCTTGTCTACTTTCATTCCACAAGTTAAGTCTAAGCAAACTAGTAACAAAGGCAAGAAAGGTTCTTCATCTAGTAGCAAGATTAAAAATGCTAGATCTAATGATGTTGCTTCTAGTAGTTCTATTGATTCCACTAATGATGATTCTCTTAGCCAAGTTACACTTGAGCAAGAAAACAATTTACTGAAAGGAATTATAGAGAAAGATATCTACAAGAGCCTTGCCGGGTGTAAGCAATTTGAGGAAATTGTACGCAAGCACGGAGGATACCGGAAGAACCATGGCATTGGCTACTTCAACGCTAATGGAGTTGAATGGGAAGAAGGTCAATACCCCAAGCCCAAGTTTGTTCCTCAAAGGGAGAAGTATGAACATACTCTTCCCAAGGGAACAAACACTCAAGATGACCTTCCACCACAAGACCACAAGCTCAAGGGCAAGAACAAGATTCAAGAGAACATTGACTCATATGAAGATGAATCCCAAGCTTTGGTGGAGTGGGTTCCCAAGGCTACTTCAAGCTCAACTTCTACAAGGGCCACTTCAACACCAAGGATCGCCATCAAGTTGATGTGGGTCCCTAAGAAGAAGAACTAGAGAAGTTCTTGAGGGGTGACTCCGCTAATGAAATTCACTCACATTCATTATTGGCAAGAACTTGTTGCAATCAATGTCAACATGATGCAATAGTTCAAGGAGTCACATATTCCCTCAAAGGTAAGCAAGGGACAAGGTAATCAACAAATCAATGGACATCATCACACTTGCTTTGCACTCCATGTCCATAGATATCCTTGTATTTGTCTCTTGTATGTTGGGACTAATCCATGTAGGTGAGAAGAGTAAGGAAACAACAGGGATGCTCCCAACTCTTGGTGATCTTCATCAACCTTGAGCATCCACCACTACCTCACCAACATGAAGTCTTCATCGACAAAACCCAAGGTTAGTTTGTCCCTCCTATGGGGGAATGTCACATCAAGGGGGAGCTTTACTCTAAGACTTGAGTTAAAGCAACTCATAGTATCTGACAACATTAAATGCTTTTTGTAAAAGTAGTAACCCCACTTGTGCTTAAACGATGAGTATGACCTATGATCAAGTATTCTTACTTGGATCCTAAGTCAATATACTCATATATAGATGACCCCGTCATCGCCAAAATGCTTGATAGATGCTAGTATGTATGTGCATGTTTGCCATGATTTCATTTGACATCTTATTGTGTGAGCATGTTGGTCTGCATTTCTTTAATCATTCAAGGACATCCAATTGTTGCTATTTGGCTTTTGATTTTTCTTTTGCCAATTGGATGGACAAGAATGCCTAGGACAACTCTCTAGCTATCTATGCTTTCTCGTCTCATATTCCATTCTTGCTGCATCACAAAATTTGAACAAGTACTTTTTGATCCCTCTGTGTGAGGAGCACTCGGAGTTCCGCATCGACAAAGGACTGACCATTAAAACCTCCCAAGTGCATCTCGGTGGAACCAACACCAAAATCTCGGTCTCACCGAATGCCTAGGGTTGATTTGGATTTTCAATCTCGGTAACATCGACTCCTTATTCTCGGTTACACCGAGTTTCCCTATCAGCTGACAGTTGAGAAACTCGGTGACAGTGAAATTTCGAACTAGTGTCACCAACAGCGAAGGGTATATTACCTTGCGGACCCGACTTTTGAAATTCAATCTCAAGAGTCCGTTTCCTCCAACCCCAAGCTGCTGCTCTGGACCCCTTGGTCGTCGCCCTTGCCTCCTCGTGCATCTCCGCCGTTGGGAATCGCCGCCGCCGACGGAATCTTCACCGCCGTCGTTGCCTTAGCGGATCCTTCACCGAGTTAGGGTATGGATCTGGCCCTCCTTGCGCTCTCCGTCCGATTCATGCACATTGGAGTTACTTTTATCGATAATCCACCGACTGCAATCCTCCCTATCCTCTAGAAATCTCATTAGATTAGCGAACGAAGGATTTTTAGGTTTAGTCGTCCGCAAAACCGAATCTCGGTGACACTGAGTCAGAAAAATCGGTTCTACCGATTTTGTTTTTTTTTCTATTGAGGACAGTCTCGGTGAAACCGAGTGGCAATTTTTGGTGCGACCGAAATTGCTGCCAAGTTTCTATAAAGAGCTCTGTGTGTCTCGGTGGTACCGAAACTTTTGACACGGGTCAACCGAAATTCCTTTTTGCCGAAAGCTATATCTAAGGATTTCTCTGTTCAAACCTTTGAAAAATGTCTGCATTTTGTGATGACTCATCGCTTCCACTCTTCTATACTCTAATTCAAAGGGTCAAAGATGTCAGAAGCTGAAGACAGCCAGAATGATCTAAGAGAGCAGAGTGTTGACATGAGCTCAGGCACTAGTCCTGAGGGGAGCTATGATGATGTTCCTAGCTCTCCTGATCTGCCCAAAGCTGCAACTAGGGAAAGAAGGAAGCTCAACTCAAATGAGGAGGATGATGATATGACATCTTTGATGAAGCTAAGACCACACCTTCCAGAGCACAATGCCAGCCACTTGCTTGCTGAGGACATGAAGAAGAGGAAGGACTCTGGTTTGAGAGAGTGGAGAGCAATTGATCCATATTCCCAGAGAAGGAAGACTGCAGTTGACTACAGATTCTACACCAAGGAGCAACAAGATTTCTATGAAACAATCTTGCTTGATAAGAGCCCTGCTGTAAGTGACATGTGGTATGTGGATTGGAAGTATATCAAGGAGAATGAAGATTACTTCCCAAGTGTGCAAGACAACTTTCACTGCATCGGTTTGGATAAGTTTATTGGCAAGGAATTCACTGCATGGAATGATGAAATGATCATGCAATTTTACTCCACTGCTCATTTCTATGGAGATGGTAGAATTGTGTGGATGACTGAAGGAGCAAGATATGAATCAACTATTGAGGAGTGGGATGCCATCTTAGGAGTCCCAGAGGTGGAAGATGGTGACATCAATGTCTACAATGAGCCCAAGGCTAGCCACAATGCTATGAAGAACATGTACAATGAGATCCCTGCTGCACATGTGAAGTCTCACATGCTAGGATCCATTTACTTCCTCCAGGCTGGCCTACGCACTATCAACACCATCTTGAGGCATACCTTGATGCCTAAGTCTGGAGATGAGAAGATGATCAGAGGTTATTCCATCAACATGCTGCTCCATCTAGATCAACATACAAGATTCAGAGTGATGGATCTGATAGTGGAGACTGTGAAGAGGGTTGTTGCTGATCAGAAGCGTTCTTGCTGCTATGCACCCCACATCCAGATGCTCATCAACTCCAAGCTGGAGAAGCACATCTTTACTCTTGACAGACCACATTTGCCTCTACTGCCAGATCTAGAAGACAACGTTGTGGTGATGGACCCAGACCATCCCACTTCAGATACAGCACAGGCACATGCAGAGGCTGCCAGAGACTCCAGTTCTCAGGTGCCCAGATCTAGGAGTGAGCAGATGGATCTCCTACTTAGCTCTGTGCTCAGCATGCAGAAGGACATCAGCGAGATATTGAAGAACCAGGCGAGCCTCTTGAGGATTGTTGACAACAAATTTCATATTCTCAACAACAAGGTGGATGAGCTCACAGTGACTGTGAATGAGCTCAAGAAGGAAGTTGATGCAGTGCCTAGCCCTCATTCTACTTATGATGATGATGATGAGGATCGTGCACCTCTCAGGACGAGCACTCAATTCACTACTCAGGCTAGATCAACTACAGTGCCAGCTCCAGAGTTGAGACCTTCTTCATCAGCACCTGCTACAGCTTCTTCAGCTCCATCAGCTCCTCCAGTCCCTCCAGTTGCTACACCGACTCCGTCCATGACGTCTGCAGATATCTTCACCGATGCCGTTCTCTCGACTCCTTCATCAACCACCGGAGGAGATCAACCCCAGAAGAGCGCTTAGAGGTATACCTTTGAACTTTTTGGTAACTTGTTGCCAAAGGGGGAGAAGATGTATATAGATCTTTAGGCTTCGAGAGAGAGAGAGAGCGTTGGTTTTATCGCTTTTCAAACCATTTGATATCTTTTGGTTTGGTTGTGTTAAACTTTGTTGGTGTTTGATCACACACTTGATTGTGTATTGCTACTACTTCCTATCATTGTGATGCTTATGAGATGATCATTCACCTTTGCTTGATTGTGTTGTGCTATGTTATTCATTCTTATTATTCTCGCACACCACCAAGTTGTATGTGACATGAAAGAGTGCCCCATGTAACTAATCGATTGTGCATTTGCAATCAAACGCAAATTCAAATTAGTGCACAAATTTAGGGGGAGCTCTTGCTTATCACATACTTCTCAAAGTGACGATTATATTCATTGATTATATCACATGTCGAAGCTTTGATCTATATGTTGTCATCAATTACCAAAAAGGGGGAGATTGAAAGCACATTTGCTCCCTTGGTGGTTTTGGTAATTAATAACAACATATATGTCATTGAACTAATGTTTCCACTAAGTATATTTCAGGAAAAGTTCAATGATAGGTTGGCAAAAGGATTGTGGAGAAACCCCAAGATGCAAGGAAATGGATTGGCAAAGCTTCAAGCAAGAGGACTCTACATTTTACTTTGTGAGAAATCACTTTGAGTCCAGAGGAAAGCCAATACTATTAAAAGGGGGTAAGGTACTGTTGGTGAACAAGATGCTCCACATACACAAGTGATAGTCACCAAAAACACCCACAAACTCTTCCACAAAAGTATGTCCAAAGCCAAATATACAAAATCGGTGCAACCAACAATTCCCACTCGGTGCCACCGATTCCCAAACTCATACAGACCCATGCCAAACCCTAGCCATTCGGTGCAACCGATTCTGCATTGGTGCCACCGAGTTCAGTTGCCTACTTTTTTGTTACCTGGTTTCATAAAATTGGTATCACCGAGTTTTGTGGATCGACTTCACCGAGTTGTGCAATCTGACCGTTGGTCACCTAATCGGTACCACCGAGAATTATGTATCAGTCTCACCGAGATTCCAAAGTTACTGCCTTTTGATCACTTCGGTACCACCGAGTTTTACACTTCGGTGTCACCGAGTTGGTCACTTTAGGTGTAACGGTTGGATTTTTGGGGATGCCTATATATACCCCTTCACCACCACCCACTCGAAAGTGAAGCACTCAGAACTATTCCATACTTGCCCCATCCAATTTTCTGAGAGAGAGCCACCTACTCATGTGTTGAGATCTTGCCATTCCATTCCTACCATATGAATCTTGATCTCTAGCCTCCCCAAGTTGCTTTCCACCAAATCAATCTCTTCCACCATAGCCAAATCTGTGAGAGAGTGATTGTGTGTTGAGGAGTCTATCATCTTGAAGCACAAGAGCAAGGAGTTCATCAACATTGCCGAGCCTATTACCTTTTGGAGGGTGGTGCCTCCTAGATTGGTTAGGTGTCGCTTGGGAGCCTCCTACTTCGTGTTGTGGAGTTGAACCAAGAAGTTTGTACGGGCAAGGAGATCGCCTACTTCGTGAAGATCTACCCATAGTGAGGCTAGTCCTTCATGGACGGAAGCCGTTATGGAATAGTCAAGGTTGCTACTTCGTGGAACCTTATGGGTGGAGCCCTCCGTGGACTCTCGCGACCGTTACCCTCCGTGGGTTGAAGATTCCATAAACGTGGACGTACGATAGCACCACATATCGGAACCACGGGAAAAATCTTCGTGTCTACAAATTGCGTTTGATCCTCCTTCCTACCCTCTACTACATATGATTGTTGTTACTTTCCGCTGCTATACTCTTAGACATGCTTGTGTAGGGTGTACTTGACTTGCTATCATTGCTAAAATCTGCCAACACTTAAAATTGGGAAAAGGTAGAATTTTTTATTTGGTCAAGTAGTCTAATCACCCCCCTCTAGACATACTTTCGATCCTACAGCAACCCATCATCTAATAACTACTCCACAATGCATTCCCTTTGGCCCAAGGATGGTGAAGTGTCATGTAGTCGACGTTCACATGACACCACTAAGGGAATCACAACATACATATCATCAAAATATCGAACACATATCAAATTCACATGATTACTTGCAACATGACTTCTCCCGTGACCTCAAGAACAAAGGTAACTACTCACAAATAATATTCATGCTCAAGATCGGAGGGGTATTAAATAGCATAATGGATCTGAACATATAATCTTCCACCAAATAAACCATATAGTAATCAACTACGCTAGGTAATCAACACTACTAGTCACCCACAAGTACCAATCCGAGGTTCCGGTACAGAGATTGAACACAAGAGATGAACTAGGGTTTGAGAGGTGATTGTGTTGTTGAAGATGTTGATGAAGAATGGCCTCCCGAAGATGAGAGGGTTGTTGGTGATGACGATGGCTTCGATTTCCCCCTTCGGAAGGGATGTTCCCCCGGCGGAATCGCTCCGCCGGAGGGCAAAAGTGCTCCTGCCCAAGTTCCGCCTCGAGACGGCGGCGTTCTGTCCCGAAAGTCCTCTCCTTATTTTTTCTAGGTCAAAACACCTTATATACCATAAGATGGGCTCCGGAGGTGGGCCGTGCTGAGCACAACCCACCAGGGTGCGCCCCGGTGTCTTGTGCTCACCAGGGTGGCCCCCTCCAGTAGTTATTTTCTCCAATATTTATTATATATTCCAAAATAAATCTCCGCGAAGTTTCAGCTTATTTGAAGATGTGTAGAATAGGTATCTCCGGTATGCTTTTTCAGGTCCAGAATTCCAGCTGCCGGTATTCTCCCTCTTTGTGCAAACCTTGCATATTATGAGAGAAAAGGCATTAGAATTACTCTATAAAGCATTATTATGCATAAAAACATTATAAATAACAGTAGGAAAACATGATGAAAAATGGACGTATCACCTATAAATTCACATCTACCCTAAAAACACCAGAAGCGCTCCCAAAACACTTTTTCCGCGGCCGCAAGCCTCTGTTCCGACGGGAGGCCATCTACACCTCCGTTCCGGCACCCTGCCGGAGGGGAGATTGATCACAGAGGGCCTCTTCATCAACCTTGCTGCCCTCACCATGATGTGTGAGTAGTTCACCACAGACCTACGGGTCCGTAGGTAGTACCTAGATGGCAATCTCTCTCTCTCTCTCTCGATCTTCAATACAATGTTCATCGCATCTTTGCCTTGATCTATCCGATGTAATCCCTTTGTATGGTGTGTTTGTTGGGATCCGATGAATTGTGAGTTTATGTTCAGATTATTCATGAAAAGTATTTGAGTCAAACCTGATTACTATGATTCTTATTTGCATGATCATCATAGCTTCGTAATGCTCTCCGATCTATTGAGATAGTTTGGCCAACTAGATTGATATTTCTTCACTGGGAGTGGTGCGTTGTAGTAGGTTCAACCTGACGAGTTTCTATATCCCAATGACAAAAGGGGACAAGTTGCGTCTTTGTGTTGTTGCTACTAAGGATAAAACGATGGGGTTTATTCATATTAGTTGATTTTACTTTGTCTACATCATGTCATCGTTCTCCAAGCATTACTCCGTTTGTCATGAACTTAATACGTAGAGAGGCAAGCAAAGAAGTGCTCTTGATGTGGTGTAATAGTAGTAGGTGCAGGCAGGAGTCGGCCTATTTGCTTATGGACGTGATGCATATATACACATGATCATTGCTGTGAACATCACATAATTATTCGCTTTTCTATCAATTGCCCAACAATAATTTGTTTACCCACCGTATGCTTTGCTTATGAGAGATGGCACTAGATAACTCTATGGCCCCCGGGTCTATTCACTTATAAATTCACAAACGCTATCATTACCTTGCCATTATTTATTACCTTTTATTTTTTTTTTGCACTTTACTATTATCTACAATTATCTACACAACTCACTTGCTTGCAAATAACGAGATGAAGGGGATTGACAACCCTCTTGCCGGCATTGGGTGCAAGTTGTTTGTTCTTTTGTGTGCAACCGCTGAAGACGGTTGAGGATTGGTATTCCTATTGGTTCAATATAAACCTTGGTTTCATAACCGAGGGAAATAAACTTTGTGCTGCGATTACCCGTTCCTCTTCACGGAAAACCCAACGCAGATCACGAGTATCACCGTCGTCATCACCAACCCTTCTTAATCAACAATTCTATGATGCTCACCACCAGGAGTGAGTAATTCCTTTATAGGCATGATGGACGATGATGGGATTTGATGAGATTGATCATGCAATCGACTTATGATAGGGCTTGATCCCTAGAATCCACTATGTTCTGAGATTGATGTTGGTATGACTTTGTTATTCTGAATGCTTGTCACTAGGGCCCGAGTGCCATGATTTTAGATCTGAACCTATTATATTTTCATAAATATGAGAGCGTTTTGGATCATATCTTGCAAGTTATATGCACCTATTACGTGTCATGATCCGCATACCCCAAGGTGACAAAAATTGGGATTATTTCTTGTGATTGTCATAGTTTTAGGAGTTCATGTATTCACCATGTGTTAATGTTTTGTTCTGGTTCTCAATTAAAAGGATGTCTTAACATCCCTTAGATTTCCTTATGGACCCCGCTGCCATGGGAGCGTAGGACAAAAGATGTCATGCAAGTTCTTATTGCAAGCACGTATGACTATATACGGAATACATGCCTACATTCTATTGATGAATTGGAGCTAGTTCTGTGTCGCCCTACTCTATAACTGTTACATGATTGATGTCATCAAAATCATTATCTATCACCGATCCATGGCCTATGATTTTTCATATTGAATCTTGCTGGGTTACTATTGCTGCTATTGCTGTCATCATCACTACAAAACTGTTGCTGTTACCGTTACTATTATTATTACTATCTTGTTGTGCTACTAAATCTTTGTGACAAAGAGTAACCTGGTGTGGTTGAATTGACAACTCAACCGCTAAGACCGATAAATATTCTCTGTCTCCCCTTGTGTCAAATCTACAAATTTGGGTAAAATACTTCCCTTGAAGACTGTTACGATCCCCTATACTTTTGGGTTATCAAGACTGTTTTCTGGCACCGTTGCCGGGGAGCATAGCTCTATTTATTGTGTTCACCAAGGATACTTAATTTTCATTATGAAGAATCTGAAAGTTACCAGAACTAAGATCGTACCCTCTAAGACGAGGGGAAGTAAGGAACCGCCATCTAGCTCTGCATTTGATTCACATACTGTTTTGAATCGGCTTATGACACCTCCACATGTTATTCAATCTACTATTGCTTCTACTGTGGATGATATTAACGATGATGCTACTACTATGCTCGATGAAACTGAAACTGTGCCACTGAATGAATTACTTGATGCTCATATTGCTAAAGCTAGAGAACTTGAGAATGCTGAAATTGATGAACACTTTGATTCCCCAATTACGCCTAGATCTCCTAATAGATATGATATGCCTGAGGTACCCGAGGGTTATGTTATGGATGGGGAGATAGCTAGAGACTTTCTTGCTTGTAATGATAGAGATGATCTGAAGAAACTGCTATGCAAACTGAAAGAAAAATCTATGATGAAGAAAATGAAACATGATCCTAAAATTTCTACTTCTCCTATATGTGTTACTGATAAGGATTATGAATTGTCTATTGATCCTGAGTTAATCACTATAGTAGAATCCGATCCTTTCCAAGGTTATGAAACTGAAACTGTTGTGGCACACATTACCAAATTGCTGATATTGCTGCCTTGTTTGCTCATGAAGAAAAGATCTACTTTTATATTCTAGCTTTTTCCTTTTTCACTAAAAGGTGATGCTAAGAATTGGTTCCTTTCTCTTGCTCCTAGTTGTGTGCGTAGCCCCCAGGATATGATCTATTACTTTACTGAAAAATATTTTCCTGCTCATAAGAAACAAGCTGCTTTAGAGGAAATATTTAAGATTGTGTAAATTGAAGAAGAGAATCTCCCTCAAGCTTGGGGGAGGCTTCTCTAGCTACTTAGAGCTTAACCTAATCATCCTCGTAAGAAAAATGAAATACCTGATATCTTTATAATGGACTAACTGATGCTTCTAGGGACTACCTAGATAGTTGTGTTGTTTGTGTTTTTTAGGGAACAGACTATTGGACAGGCTGAAGAACTATTGAATAATATTTTGAAGAATGGTAATGATTGGACACTTCCCGAACCATCGCCGGAACCCATTCAGAAAAAGGGAGGTATTCTATGCAAGAAGCCAAGAGAACTATGAAAGAAAAATGTATTAAATCTGAAGATGTTAAGAATTTACCACCTATTGAAGAAATACATGGACTCGATATCCCTACATAGGTATTAGAGGTAGATTCTCTTCGTAGATTTGATGAAAGAAATATACCTTATGCCAAGACTCCTAGTCAATGCATGGATGAATTTGATAATTATATTGTTAAGCAAGAGCATTTTAATAATGATGTCAAGGATCAATTACAACGCAATGCTATGATGATAGATCGCTTGAGTGACTTGATGTTCATAATTGCTAATGATGTTAAAGTTCTAGGTAAGCATGCTTCCATGGTTCACACTCAACTATACCAAGTTGCTAAGTCACAAAATTATTTGCTTGATGAACTAAATGATGATATGAATGATCATGTTGTTAGAGTAATGACTAGAGGAGATTGAATGACTCATGAACCTCTTTATCCTGAAGGTCATCCTAAAAGAATTGAACAAGATTCTCAGAGAATTAATGAGAATGCACCTAGTCCAACTAAAAAGAAAAAGAAAAAAAGATGATAGGACTTTGCATACTTCTAGTGAACCTGTTATAGAAAAACCTACCCAGAGTCATGCTAATGTTTCTATTTCTGATGCTGAAACATAATCTGGTGACGAACATCCACCTAGTGATAATGATAATGATAATGTTCTTGATGATGCTCCACCAGAAAATGATAAAGAACCTAATAATGATGTGGAAATAGAACCTGCTAAAGATCTTGATAACCCACCTCCTAGAAATAAACATTACGATAAGAGAGACTTTGTTGCTAGAAAGTGTGGTAAAGAAAGAGAACCATGGGTCCAAAAACCCATGCCTTTTCCTTGTAAGCCTTCTAAGAACAAGGATGAGGAAGATTTTGAGGTCTTTGCTGAAATGATTAGACATGTTATTTTGCACACTCGCTTGACTGATATCTTGAAAATGCCTCCATATGCTAAATACATGAAAGATATTATCACTAATAAGAGAAAGATACCTGAAATTGAGATTTCCACCATGCTCTCTAATTATTCTTTTGATGGTGGAGTGCCTAAGAAGTTGGGAGATCCGGGTATACCCACAATACCTTGCTCCATTAGACGAAGTTATGTTAAAACTGTTTTATGTGATCTAGGAGATGGTGTTAGTGTTATGCCTTTATCTTTATATAAAAGACTTGATATGAATAAGCTCACACCTACTGAAATATCTTTGCAAATGGCTGATAAATCTACTGCTATACCTATTGGAATTTGTGAGGATGTTCCTGTTGTGGTTGCAAATGTTACTATCTTAACAGACTGTTATTCTTGAGATGCCCGAGGACGACAACATGTCAATTATCCTTGGTAGACCTTTCATAAATACTGCAGGGGTTGTTATTGATTGCAACAAAATCAAGGTTACTTTTCATGTCAATGGTAAACAACATACAGTGCACTTCCCAAAGAAACAAGCTTCGATGAATAATATTAATGCCATTGAGCAAGTTGCCACAATCATTTTTGGGGATTTTAAATTTCCTCTTCCTATTGCCAAGAAGAAATATGATATTATTATTGTTAGGGAGATGCAAATCCCCATTGAGGTAACCTAGTGTTATACGAAGATTCTTCACTTTCATGTTAATCCGAAATGGTTAGTTAATAAGACTTGATCAACATTGTTAATGGATCCTTTTTAGGGGCATGTGGTCGATGAATTTAATAAACACAATTTTCTGTACCATTAGTTTGCTCTCTGTTATTTTTAGTTTAATAAAATAAAATGCCATGATTATCATGTTTTCTGAATTTCTCGTACAATAAAAAATGGCCCAAAAATGAAAAGTGTCAGATTGCCACAAAAATTCTACAAGAATTTTTCTAGAATATATTTAAAAAATTGGAGCTAAAAACACCTGAGGGGGTGCACCTGTTGGTGCTAAGCCAACAGGGCGCACCCACCCCCATGGGCGCGCCCTGGTGGCTTGGGGGCCCACAAGCACCCCCTCACTTATCCATTCAACCTACCCCTTCTTCCTTCTCTAGAAAAAAATGTCCGTTGCTCTCTCTCTCTCTCTCGTGTTCTAGCTCCGAAACCCAAGATTTTTGATCTCTTTGCTCAGAACACCGTTTCCGAAATTGTTTTGAGGGATTGCTCCTTGGTATGTGACTCTTCCATTCCTCCAATTAGTTTTTGCTTTAATGGTTTATATTTTGCTGCACTTGGTGCTACTGAAATTGAGCTTGCATGTTGAATTCTTTAAGTTCCAAGTAGTTTGAATGCTTGATATGGCCTCTAGGCATCTATATGTGTAGTTGCCATCAATCTTATAAAGTTTTGTTGACATAATTTTGTGGTCCAAAAATTTCAGAAATTTGCTCTTAGGAAAATGAACAGCTTTAGGAGGAGCTCTTCAAGGAGAAAATCAGGAGAATTGTCAGGTGAAAGTTTGGTACGACAAGCTTACGTTGAACCAAAGGCAAGTTTCGTGGGCATGGCTGAAGCTAAATCATGCCGTTGGCCATGTGATGAGTTCATGATGGGTGCCGGTATTAGAGAAGAATTTGATTGATACATTTATAACACCAACCTCATAGACTTCCTCATAGATAAGTGCGCCCAACATTATAATCTTACCCATTCGTTCACACAAAGGTTTGAGTATTACTCTCATACTTGTAGAGTTTTGTTTCATCTCTTTGATAAATCCTATAGTATGACTCTAGAAGAATTTTGTGATGCATGCAAACTTCCATTTCAGGGCTCACTTAGCAAACCACAAAAATCTGATTATAATTTATTCCTTGAGAGTTTATGCAGTGGTGAGGATAGAGGAGTTACCCAGGCTAGAATAAAAAGTATTCAATTTCCCTTTGTTCGCTACTTTGCATTGTTTAATGGGAAATGTATTACGTGCAAGCAAGATTGTAGTGCACTATGCGCCCCTGACCTTAGCATTATTTACACTACTTTAACCGGTAATAAACAGTATAATCTGGGGGCAACTGTTGCCCGTAGGCTACATCTTAACGCGGGGAATGATGACTTGTATGGGGGAATTTATGCCTCCCGCGTAGCCGCAAGGCTAAGGTCACGCCTCGACCCAATGATCCTATTTTACTTGTTAGATACTTAGACTTTGAGGCGATGCAGTGCCACGACTTTACTAAAGACAGGGCTCAGGGTTATGATTACAACTTAACATTTGATAAATACCGCATTGTCTCTGTTATGTTGCATGCGCCTACTCTCTTTGATTTTCAGAACAAACAAAGATATTTCATTATGAGAACGAAGCGCATGAGTACAACACAACAGTGGTGGCCACTCGCTTGGTAGAGGAGGCGGCACGGAATGCCTCTACGAGGTACCACTTCGATTATTATCTAGACCAGCGATGGTGATCACCAAGCTAGGCCAAAAGCCTAAGCTTCGGGGAGTACGTATTTCTCACCGACATTACATTCATGTTCACATATTTCGTATCAACTGTCGGTGTTCATCCACTTTCATTATATATCCATGTTAGTTTTATTTTTCTGCTTTCCTCTTGTGTGTTTGAAAAACATCGAAAACCCAAAAATATTTCTCTCTTCTTTTCGGTTTTTCTTTCTAGTCTAATTAGTGTACATCACTAAAAGAAAACCCAAAAAGATTTCTTTTGATTGTTGGGAGCATTCCCGTGTAAATATTTTTTCTCGCTTTTTGTTTTCCTTTGTTTATTTGCTGTCTTGAGAAACCAAAAACTCAAAAATATTTGAGTGTGTTTCTCTGAAATTCTTTTCCTTTTCGTTGAGTCGTTAAAAGGAGAATACCACGATGAAAATGATGAGTGTCTCTCATATGCATTATTGTTTACCTAACGAAGAGTCAATATTACCTTGTCTTCTCCTTTGTATAAACTGTTTCGCAGATTCCAGCTTAGTCCATGGCACACTTGCACTATTATCATTTTCACATCATTCGGTCGTGCAAGTGAAAGGCAATAATGATGATATTTGATGAAGTGATCGTGGTAAAGGAAGTTGATATGAACTCTTCTTATTTCCCCTTTTTGTAAATATGTTTAGCTCGTTTGATCTTGATTGAGCATATTATGAGTAAACATGTTTATGATGACAATTAGAGATTATCGTTGCTCATGCCATGCTTAAATAGCTAGGAGTGAATAATGATTTATCTTATGTGTCAACATGCATTAAAATGATTGTGATGTGGTATGATAGTATGGTATCCTCCTCTGAGTAATTCGAGCGGCTTGACTTGGCACATGTGCAAACATGTAGTTGATTCAAATCCAATGTAGCCTTCATGATATTTATGTTTACAGTGTTTATATCCTACTCATGCTGATATTCAATGTTAAGTAGTTGCAATGCATGAGTATGACAGTTGTCGCTCTGTGGCTGGTCGCTTCTCAATCTATTTGCTAGCCTTCGCCTGCACTAGGCGGGAATGCTGCTTGTGCATTAAAACCAAGTTGTTCCAAATGAGTCCACCATATCTACCTATATGCGGTATTATCGTGCCGTTCTAAGTAAATTTGCATGTGCCACCTCTAAACATTCAAATAAAAATATGTTTTGTGTGCTCGTACCGCTAATGGAGCGACGGGGTGGTCGGTATCTTCCATGCTAAGCGGATTATTCTCAAGGTGGGTGTTTATTCGCCTGTCATTGCCCAAGATATGTTGGTAAAAAGGGATGCCCAATCCTGCATAATCAAAAATAAATTAAACAAAACTCCCGGGACAGTTGACATGTTGGAGGGCACCAGTGGATTCGGCCAGCCATGGCTTGTGTATGTATGGTGGATGGGAGTAAATTTTATATTACCGCTTGGGAATCGCCAATAATGTGTTTAGCATGGAAGATATTGAAAACTCTGTCGTGACGTTGACAGGAAAAGTATACCACTCAAAACTACAATTTCATCTTTGTTTTAAACCATGAGCTCTCGCACCTCTGCAAATCAATGCTTCATGATACTTGTGTGATATCCTAACATATTAGGGATGATAGAGATAGACTACTCATATCAATAAGGTATTCCTTCTTTTCCGGGAGCCCATTCGAATAGAAGTGCTAGGTTAAGCGTGCTTGGCTTGGAGTAGTTCTAGGATGGGTGACCGACCGAGAAGTTGGTCCCAGGTGCGCACGAGTGAGGACAAAGTGCACAGAAAAGACTAGTATTGATCTGTGGGGCCAGTCTAGATCCCGCCCGAAGTAACGACGCGGGTGTGTCCAGGGCGTTACAAGTTGGTATCAGAGCCAACCCTCGCGGTTACACGGATGTTTGCAGACAGGTGCGTAGTCATGTTGTTCATGACGTTTGTGACCCGTCGTGGCACACGACATGGCACATGTACTGGACTGGATGCACAGACGTTTGTGCCAAGAGGGAATGTTCCTGTGACCCGACGAGGACATCGGTTCCTCTGAGTGGGGGTGTATGTGATAGCCTGGCATATTAGGGATGATAGACTACTCATATCAATAAGGAATTCCTTCTTTTCTGGGAGCCCATTCGAACAGAACTCCCATGTTAAGTGTGCTTGGCTTGGAGTAGTTCTAGGATGGGTGACCGACCGGTAAGTTGGTCCCGGGTGCGCACGAGTGAGGACAAAGTGCGCAGAAAAGACTAGTATTGATCTGTGCGGCCAGTCTAGATCCTGCCAGGAGTAACGACCACCGGCGGGTGTGTCCGGGGTTTTTCCGCGAAGAGGAGCGGATGATGCAGCACATTATAGATAAGTATTTCCCCAGTGAGAACCAAGGTTATCAAGCCAATAGGAGGACCACGCAACTCCCGTCTTCAACGCCTACACACAAAAAGAGCAAACACTTACACCCAACGCGGGCAAGTAAGTTGTCAAGCCCCTTGAACTCGTTACTTGCAAGTGGATAAGTAGTGTAGTGATAGTTGGATAAATATAAATTACAAAATAAATAAAAAGTAAATAATGGCAGCAAGGAAATAGTAATGTTTGTAAATATATAAGTGAATAGACCCGGGGCCATACTGTTCTTTAGTGGCATCTCTCTCGAAGTAGGCATACGGTGGGTAAACAAATTACCGTTGGGCAATTGATAGAAAAGCGCATAGTTATGTGATATTCACGGCAATGATCATGCATATAGGCATCGCGTCCATAAACAAGTAGGCCAACTCCTGCCTACACCTACTACTATTACTCCACTTCGAGAGCGCTTCTATGCTTGCCTCTCTACGTATTAAGTTCATGACAAACAGAGTAATGCTTGGAGAACAATGACATGATGTAGACAAAGAAAATCCAATTAATATGAATCAACCCCATCATTTTATCCTTAGTGGTAGCAATACTAATACGCGTCTTGTCCCCTACTTTGTCACTGGGATATAGAGCACCACAAGATTGAACCCACTACAACACACCCCTCTCACTAAAGATAGATTGGTCTAGTTGGCCAAACCAGATCAATTGATCGGAGAGATTTACGAAGCTATAATAATCATGCAAATAAGAATCATATAATTCAGAGAAGACTCAAATCTTTTTCATGAATAATCTAAACATAAACCCACAATTCATCGGATCCCAACAAATGCACCGCACAAAGTGATGGCATCGAACAGATCATCGCGAAGATGCTGAACTTTGTATTGAAGAACATAGAGAGAGAGGGAGAGAGAGAGAGAGAGAGAGATCTAGATACTAGCTATGGACCCGTAGGTCTGTGGTAGACTACTCACACATCATCATTGGAGCAGCAAGGTTGATGAAGAGGCACTCCCGATCGACCCCCCCTCCGAAAGGGCACCGGAACAGGGCTCCAAATGGGCACACGGTGGAACAGAGAGTTGCGGCGGTGAAAAAGTGTTTCGGCAGCTCTCCTAGGGTTTTTAGAATATATTTGAATTTATAAGCTAGAGAGGGACGTTGGGAGATGAGAGGGGGGCCGGCCTAACAGGACGCAACCCCCCTGGGCACGCCCTGTTGGGTCGTGGCTCCCTCGTGCGGCCTCTGGTCTTCTCTCGAAGCTTCCAAGTGTTCTTTTGGTCCAGAAAAAATCATCAAAAAGTTTCGTGGCAATTGGACTTCGTTTGGTAATGTAAACCTGAAAAGCCAAAAACATGCAGAAAACAACAACTGACACCGGGCACTAGGTTAATAGGTTAGTGCTAAAAAATAATATGAATTGGCAAATAAATGGCCAAAAAGCATCCTAGAATGATAATATTATAGCATGGAACAATAAAAAATTATAGATACATTGGAGACGTATCACTTCCCTCTACGAAGGGCCTTTCTATTTACGGTCATGTTATTTTATTTTTATTTTTGAGTCATCACCAAACTATTCAACCTCATTTTTCAGGCAAACAAGATGCCAAAAGAATGGAGATGGAGTATATTAGTACCAATCTTCAAGAACAAGGGGGATGTTCAGAGTTGTACTAATTACCATGGAATTAAACCGACGAGCCATACAATGAAGCTATGGGAGAGAGTCACTGAGCGCCATTTAAGAAGAATGACAAGCGTGACCAAAAATCACCATGGAAGCCATTTTCTTGCAACGACAACTTATGGAGAGATATAGTGTTGGGGATATTCCCCACGACCAAGACCCGGCAGACAGTTATGACCCAGCGGACAGTTATGACCCGACGGACAGTTATGACCCGACGGACAGTTATGACATGGCAGATAGTTATGACCCGACAGACAGTTATGACCCGACAGACAGTTAAGTCCCGGAGATGAGTCCCTGAAGTTGAGTCCCTGAAGATGAGTCTTGAAGATAAACTCGACTGTAAGCCGCCCGACTGTAAGCCGCCCGTCTAGAGATAAGAAGCCTGGGACTCAGAAGCCCGTGATGGGAAGTCACAATAGGTTAAGTCTTAAATCCGACTTGGACTCTACATGTAAACCGCCCCTTCAACTTATATAAGGAGGGGCGGGTCACTCCAAGAGGGTGAAGTTTTTTAGACGTCTCAATAGAGAGGTCTTAGACAGACAAGTTCAAGTCATTAGAGATAGACAGATTAGAGGCTCTCGAGATTAGAGGTAGCGATTCCGCACCCTTGTAATCGAGATCGTCATCATCATCAATATAGATACAAAGCAGGACGTAGGCTTTTACCTCCATCGAAGGGGCCGAACCTAGGTAAACTCGCGTCTCTTGATTCCGACCAACCCCTCTCAAGCCGCCACATAGTTTTGATGGCCTCACACCCAAGTTCTCTCACGAGGACATCTTGCCGTGACAAAACCACGACAGTTGGCGCCCACCGTGGGGCCCGACACACGGTGGTGTTATGTTCTTGAAGGGATCTCTCCTAGGGATCGAGAAGCTTACGAACCGTCGGATCAGCAAGAGCCAGTACCGAAGGATCTACATCGACTTGGAGTTCATCAGTCAAGATTGAAAGAATTTCAACGGCATCATAAATCGGATCAGAGTAAAAAGTAACTTCAACGGCGGCGACATGCACGAAAACCTCTAGGTCGATTACATAACTCCAACGCGGCGCCCCGTACACATCACCGAATCTGGTTTCTTGCGATCGGAAATTGTTGCTACTGCGTGCGAGCAACGTGAGGCACTTCAAGTTTTGATGCGGAGCAATTTGTCCAGATTTTCCTCCTTCACGTGGTCACGTCAGCACCATACTATGAGTTTCACAAGAGAAGGCAAGCTGTCCCAAGATAATACTACCTCAACGTAAGACAAAATTTCAAGCCCTGCACGGACACGGACGAGTCACTCCTGCTTTCCCCATCAGCCAAGAGAAAAGCTACGCGGAGAAACCTCTGATGGGGAGTCAAATCAAAGTCAAACACCACAATTTTCAGCTGTGTTCACTCCACCTCCGCCACCATTGAGCCGGCCAGCTGCTGCGGACTCGCCCTGCTGCACCTGCCGCGGTCGCCATGGCTCGCCTCGCTCCGGCCGTATCCAACAAGCCGCCGGCCTGCTACGCCCGGCCGACTCTACCTCGCTTCATCACCGCGGCCGCCTTCCACCTCACCTCCTCCCCGGATTCGACCGCGGATTCGACACCATGGCTCCGCCTGTCTCTCCGCCATGGCTGGCCGCCACCGTAGCCTCACAGCGAGCCATCGTACCTCGCCTCCTTCGGCCCCGGCTGCACGCGCCCTGCCTCCGCACGCCGTTGCGTCGGGCGGCTCCGCCTCCGCTTGACCGCGCTGCTTCGGGCGCCCTATGCCTGCGCCGGGTCTGCTCCGCGCTCCGTGCGCCGCCTCGCTGATACGTCTCCAACGTATCTATAATTTTTAATTGTTCCATGCAATTATATTATCTGTTTTGGATGTTTTATATGCATTAATATGCTATTTTATATTATTTTTGGGACTAACCTATTAACCTAGAGCCCAGTGCCAGTTTATGTTTTTTCCTTGTTTTTGAGTATTGCAGATAAGGAATATTAAATGGAGTCCAAATGGAATAAAATCTTCGCGATGATTTTTCTTGGACCAGAAGAAACCTACCAGACTTGGAGAGGAAGGCAGGAGACCTGCCGGGAGATCACAAGCCTGCAGGGCGCACCCTAGGGGGGGGGGGCGCCCCCTGGCTTGTGCCCCCCTGCAGGCTCTCCAACCCTAATTTTCCTCCTATAAATTCCCAAATATTCCCCCAATACCAAAGAGAGCAACGATAATACTTTTCTGCCGCTGGAAGCCTCTGTTCCCGTGAGATCCCATCTTGGGGCCTTTTCCGGTAATCTGCCGGAGGGAGATTCGATCACGGAGGGCATCTACATCAACTCCATTGCCCCTCCGATGATGCGTGAGTAGTTCACCTCAGACCTTCGGGTCCATAGCTAGTAGCTAGATGGCTTCTTCTCTCTCTCTATGTTCTTCAATACCATGTTCTCCATGATCTTCATGGAGATCTATCCGATGTAATACTCTTTTGCGGTGTGTTTGTCGAGATCCGATGAATTGTGGGTTTATGATCAGATTATCTATGAATATTATTTGAATCTTCTCTGAATTCTTATATGCATGATTTCATATCTTTGCAAGTCTCTTCGAGTTATTGGTTTGGTTTGGCCAACTAGATTGGTAATTCTTGCAATGGGAGGAGTGCTTAGTTTTGGGTTCAATCTTGCGGTGTCCTCACCCAGTGACAAAGTAGGGGTAGCGAGGCACGTATTTGTATTGTTGCCATCAAGGGTAAAAAGATGGGGTTTTCATCATATTGCTTGAGTTTATCCCTCTACATCATGTCATCTTACCTAATGCGTTACTCTGTTCTTCATGAACTTAATACTCTAGATGCAGGCAGGAGTCGGTCGATGTGTGGAGTAATAGTAGTAGATGCAGAATCGTTTCGGTTTACTTGACATGGACGTGATGCCTATATGCATAATCATTGCCTTGGATATCGTCATAACTATGCGCTTTTCTATCAATTGCTCGACAGTAATTTGTTCACCCACCGTATTATTTCCCTTCAAGAGAGAAGCCTCTAGTGAAACCTATGGCCCCCGGGTCTATTTTCCATATTATATTTTCAGATCTATAAACCAAAAATACCAAAAATACTTTGCTTCAATCTTTTTTACTTTTATTTTACTTTTCGTTTTAGCAATCTTTTATATCTATCTCTATCAGATGTCATCCTTGCAAGTAACCGTGAAGGGATTGACAACCCCTTTATAGCGTTGGGTGCAAGAGTTTGATTGTTTGTGTAGGTGCAAAGATTGAGGACTTGCTTGTTCCTCCTACTGGATTGATACCTTTGTTCTCAACAACTGAGGGAAATACTTATCTACTTTGCTGCATCACCCTTTCCTCTTCAAGGGAAAACCAACGCAAGCTCAAGAAGTAGCACTCGCCCCTGCTGACCCGCCTACCGCGGGAAGCTCCACCTTGCATCGCGCCGTGGCCGCAGAGCCGCCTCACCCCGCCGCTGCCGTGCCCCGCCGTTGGCTCGCCGCTACTGCGCCTCATGCACCGCGCTGCTCGAAGCCGCCCCCATGCTAGCTCCACTATGCTGCGTTGATTCGTCGTCCGTGGCCTCGTTTCGAGCCGGACTCACCCCGCTCAGCGCCGGCTCAGCCGAGCCTGCGACCTGGCCGCCCGTCGCTGGACCGACAACCGCGTGTGCACGACCACACTGCGACCGATGGCTTCGCCTGCCCCTTGGCCACCGCAGCGCCGCGTTTCGAGCCGCTGTTGCGCTGGCTCACCTCGCCTCGCCTCTGCCTCCAAACCGCCCTGGCCGAAGCGACCTCGCCTTCGCCTCGCGCTGTTTCGAAACCACCTCCGCCGCCGGGTCAAGGACCGCACCCCGAGCCGCCATTTCGTCGACCCACCTCGTCGCCTTAGCCATGGCTAGCCTCGAGAAAGGCCTGCTAGTGGAGTTCGTCCACGTCCTTGGGACCACAAAGGTCAAAGGGCTTCTTCGATTCGTTACTCCCCATGGGATAATCAGTTGTTCAAATCAAAGTTCACAAGTATCTTCGGCGGACACACACGCCACTCATGTATGCATCTTGGATGTCAACTTCTGCTGTTGCATGGGATATATGGTGGACATGGATGCTCGGGCAAGCCGGACTGTTTGAGTACATGGAAACATTGGAAGCATGATCATGCGTTTAGGAATCCTTATTTTCCTACTGTTGAATAAAGAAGGAATTCGTAACAGGATTATTCAGCTCCAAATTCTGCATAAGTCCTCCTCGGAGTAAATTCACACACGTGTAGTGCTGGAGCCTTTGGTCTATTTTCAACCAGAGTTTGATATGTCAGCAGATTTCGTGTTGGGGGTAAACAAAAGTATACTCAAGAGGATAGCAGCTACAAAAAGAAGGAAGCACAATGGCCTAAATTGGCCTTGCCGCCACAGCCGGTTTACAAAGAGCGGCTGGCCCAATGTTGTTGTTGGTTCATTGTACTTGCCGATTCATCTTTATAGTTGTTTCGTCATTACAACTGGCTCGACATCCGACAAAAAAAAATCAAGCGCTGTCTTTTCCATCTATTTATCAGTACATAATAAATTCTTTCGAGAGCAATTACTTTGCCTGCAATATTTGTACGCAGGACAATTCTCCATTACAGAAGTGGCATTATAACGCGGAGGAGGAGCGCGCACCAGCATCATTCCACACCGGTGTTTGTCCGTGTCGCGTTGCTCAACGGACTCGCGCACCGGCTTCCAACGCCGCGGCCAACTTTCATGTCCGCGTGACCAAAAAACGTCTTACAACGCTGCGAGCGACTCTCGCGTCCGTGCCAAATCACCGGACAGCTCTCGCATTCAACTCAACGCGCCGGTGCTGCGCTCGCCTATACGAGTCGCCCGACGGATGCGCGCAAGCCGCCGTCCCCGTGGCCTAGTCTGCATCAACACGTCGGGGCTGCGTTCGCCCATATGATTCACTGGTGCGCAAGCCGCTACCCCTGCGATCTGGTTTACTCCAACAAACACTAGAGCAAGGAAGAAACATATATCTATTATCAACCTCAACTCGCACCGGGTTACCCAATGGATAGATGCACTGCCTTGTCATCCCCCGGTCCGGTCTGTTTCAACATATCAAAGGAAACAAGAGAGTTTTTCATGAAGGAAACATCCATGGAAGGGCAATAGAGAGCCGGCCACAGGAGAATCGGCAAATTCAAAGCCATCGACGAAAAACTAAAAATGACCCTGGGGGAGCCAGGAGAGCCGGATTAAGTGATAGTAGCAAAGAAGGGGTTAAGAGGCATATGCACTCAATTTGGCCACGATATTTGCCAAGGACATATAATGAGCATCGAGAAGATTACCAACTCGCCGACCTCTGGCCTCAATAAATTTCCTCTCTCAACTGACAACTCTACAAACGGCTTATGCAATAGCCAAGTATGAAGAATCTCAAGCCAACTCCTCGAGTCGCCTTAAGACTCGGGGGCTACGCAGACATGACTTGGCAGCACTGGTCTTTGTCATAAATTCAAGAACCCCGGTCATTAAAGGGAAGATGCCCGGTCCTGGAGACTACTGCCACATTGGTGAAAGTTTAAAATATGTCAGAAAATTTCTGGCTCAAAAAGTGTCGGGCAGTCAGAAAGGTTCGGTTCAAAATCCAGCTCAAGGGAAATCTGTTTCTCGCAAAAGTGTTGAGCTCTCAATATCCAGCTCAACATCCGGTGCAAAAGGAATTCATCTCTTGCAAGTTCGAGTTTTCAGAAAATTAAAGGTTGCCAAAGAGAACTAGCTGCTATGATGCGCGGTTCAAACATGGGTATCCTGCCCTATTGGCTTATCATATTATGGGTCACTTGGGGGCTTCCTACTCAATGAGTATAGCTATCTTACCCTCTTGATCGGCTTCCATGCCATATTATGGTCACTTGGGGCTTCCAACTCTATGAGTTTACCTTTCATACCCTCTTGGCCGGCTTTATATGCCATATTCGAGTTAAACCTGCCTGTTTGCAACTTGCTACTCCGCCATGTGACCCGCCGAACTCTTGACAGTCAATCTTGCTAAGAGACCCTGAACTCCATAGTCAATCTCGCACAAAGACCCTGAACTTGTCAAGGTTTAAACGACGGCTTTTGTCACGAGAGCCGGCTTACAGTGAGCTAGGATAAACTCGCCTTGTTTGTTGTAGTCTCTTCGCTATGTGGCCCGTTCGTACTCTTAACAGTCAATATTTTTTAAGACCCTGAACTTGTTAAGGTTTAAACGGCGGATTTATGTCATGTGAGAGCCAGCTTACGAGGTTTCATGCTTTCATGCCAAGCTTCTTTGAAGCAAAACTTGAGTTTTTCAAAAAACGAAATAGAGATAGTCTCTTTTTGTCGAGCCTTGAAAGCTGACATTTTTATACTCTGTTATCATACACATACATCATCATACATTGCATCATCATACCATGCATCATATATGCATGGATATCCTGGTTTATGTTGCAGGAGCCGGTTTTCAAACCGGGTTATATTATTCAAAGCTTAATAGCCAATGCGGCTGGATTTTTATTATGGTTATCATAACCTATATTGGATGATTGAGGTTTTCAAAGCCCCTTCAGAGCAATGGTTGTTATTCCCTCATCCAGAAATACTAGCTCACAGCAGGGAGCATGGTTCAACATTGATATGCCAAGCATTCAGCAATATCGTCCATATAATGGATAGGATTTATTCTGCAATGGAAAGAATAGTCCCGAGTCGCTGTAGGAATACAACCCGGCACTTGGGGGCTACATTATTTAAGTCCTGTTTATATCAAGTATGCAAGTCCCATGTCACTGTAAGCATGCACCACGACACTTGGGGGCTAATGCAAGTTGTTTTTCAAATCATTACATTGTCAACAGACCCTGTTATCTCAAGGAGATGAGCCGGCCTTTTCTATCTTTTTCTAAGTCCCAGCCCAGTATTGTCTTACTGAGCCGACCCTTGGGGGCTACACATTGCTCCTCAAGTCTATATGATCGGATCTACAAGAAGTCCCTGCTCATTATTGCATAATGACCCGGCCCTTGGGGGCTACACTGGCTGAATTTTTATGAGCACAAGACATTTACAAGTCCCAGGTTGCTGCAGGCAAGACAACCCGGTACTTGGGGGCTACATATGTGGAACATTCAACTTATGACTGGTGACTCAGACGAACAAACCAGATTTTCTCCAGAGTTGCAATATTTATATTGAAGCAAGTCTTAAAGCTATCACTACGTTCCTCTCTTAAGACTTGGGGGCTACAGGTAATATGGATATAAGGAAGGTATGCTTTCAAATTCTCAGTTATGAATAAAACAGGTCTCATATATTTTTTGGAGAAATTTGCAAAGGTTATCTCCCCCGGGCTATTCAGACAACATAACATCATACGGATTTTTTCATCGAAGTCTGGAGTATTGAAAGTTGGCACAACATCAAACGAATTTTATCAAGCCAAGACAGTGGAAGATAATAAGGGTTATTTTTTCTAAGGAGCTAGCGTCAGTTTATTGATATGACATAGATTCAGAGTTTTCAGGAGCTGGTTAACTGGTATTTTTGAGTGAACCGGTCCCTTTACATATTCTTATTACAAGAGTTTAGCATGAATAAATTGAAAGCTAAACCGGGGGCTAATGTTGGGGATATTCCCCATGACCAAGACCCGGCAGATAATTATGACCCGGCGGACAGTTATGACCCAACGAACAGTTATGACCCGGCGGACAATTATGACCCGGCGGACAGTTATGACCCGACGGACAGTTATGACCCGACAGACAGTTATGACCCGACAGATAGTTAAGTCCTGGAGATGAGTCCCTAAAGTTGAGTCCCCGAAGATGAGTCTTGAAGATAAACCCGGCTGTAAGCCGCCCGGTTGTAAGCCGCCCGTCTGGATATAAGAAGCCTGGGACTCAGAAGCCCATGGAGAGAAGCCCGCGATGGGAAGTCATAATAGGTTAAGTCTTAAATCTGACTTGGACTCTACATGTAAACCACCCCTTCAACTTATATAAGGAGGGGCGGGTCACCCCAAGAGGGTGAAGTTTTTTAGACGTCTCAATAGACAGGTCTTAGACAGACAAGTTCAAGTCATTAGAGATAGACAGATTAGAGGCTCTCGAGATTAGAGGTAGCGATTCCGCACCCTTGTAATCGAGATCGCCATCATCATCAATATAGATACAAAGAAGGACGTAGTCTTTTACCTCCATCGGAGGGGCCGAACCTGGGTAACCTCGCGTCTCTTGATTCCGACCAACCCCTCTCAAGCCGCCACATAGTTGCGATGGCCTCACACCCAAGTTCTCTCACGAGGACATCTTGCCGTGACAAAACCATGACATATAGGGAGCAAAAGAAGGACCTGCATATGGTGTTCATTGACTTGGAGAAGGCCTATGATAAGATACCGCGGAATGTTATGTGGTGGGCCTTGGAGAAACACAAAGTCCCAACAAAGTACATTACCCTCATCAAGGACAGGTACGATAATGTTGTGACAAGTGTTCAAACAAGTTATGGCGACACTGATGACTTCCCCATTAAGATAGGACTGCATCAGGGGTCAGCTTTGAGCCCTTTTCTTTTTTCCTTGGTGATGGATGAGGTCACAAGGGATATACAAGGAGATATCCCATGGTGTATGCTCTTTGCGGACGATGTGGTGCTAGTCAATGATAGTCGGATGGGGGTCAACATGAAGTTGGAGTTATGGAGGCAAACCTTGGAATCGAAAGGTTTTAGACTTAGTTGGACTAAAACCGAGTACATGAGGTGCGCTTTGAGTAATACTAGGCATGAGGAGGAGGAGGATGTTAGCCTTGATAGGCAGGTGGTGCCTCAGAAGGACACCTTTCGATATTAGGGGTCAATGTTGCAGAAGGATGGGGATATCGATGAAGATGTGAACCATCGATTAAAGCCGGATGGATGAAGTGGTGCCAAGCTTCTGGCATTCTTTGTGACAAGAGGGTGCCACAAAAGCTAAAAGGCAAGTTCTATAGGACGGCGGTTCGACCCGCAATGTTGTATGGCGCTGAGTGTTGGCCGACTAAAAGGCGACATGTGCAACAGTTAGGTGTGGCGGAGATGCGCATGTTGAGATGGATGTGTGGCCACACAAGGAAGGACCGGATCCGGAATGATGATATATGAGATAGAGTTGGGGTAGCTCCAATTGAAGAGAAACTTGTCCAACATCATTTGAGATGGTTTGGGCATATTCAGCGCAGGCCTCCAGAAGCCCTAGTGCATAGCGGACGGCTAAAGCATGCTGATAATGTCAAAAGAGGCCGGGGTAGACCGAACTTGACATGGGAAGAGTCCGTACAGAGAGATCTGAAGGATTGAAGCATCGCCAAAGAACTAGCCATGGACAGGGGTGCGTGGAAGCTTGCTATCCATGTGCCAGAACCATGAGTTGGTCACGCGATCTTATGGGTTTCACCTCTAGCCTACCCCAACTTGTTTGGGACTAAAGGCTTTGTTGTTGTTGTAGTCATCACCTTCTCGCTAAAGCACCCGACCTGAGAGTACTATTGTCATCTTTATGCATTGAGTCTAGTTAATGTTGGATGTGAGCATGACTGGATCTTCTCTACTCTGAATTACAATGTTTAGTCGCTTCTTGGACCTCATAGGTGCTCTGCATGTTTTGCGGTCTCAGAAAGGGCTAGCGAGATACCATATCATCATATTATATCATGATTGTTTTGACAATTTTTTGGCATGTGAGATATTTTATTATTGCTCGCTAGTTGGTTATGTTATTGTCATGAGTGAATATAATAGCTAAGCGTTATCATTGATATGGTAACGAGAACAAAAGAGTTTGTAAAAGTTTCTTTATCACTTTCAGTTTATCAACCGAATTGCTTTAGGACAAGCAATGAGTTAAGCTTGGGGGAGTTGATATGTCTCAAACGTATCTACTTTTCAAACACTTTTGCTCTTCTTTTGGACTGTAATTTTCATGATTTGAATTAAACTAACCCGGACTGACGCTGTTTTCACCAGAACTACCCATGGTGTTGTTTTTGTGCCGAAATAAAAGTTCCCGGAATTGGACGAAACATTTTGGAGATTTTTTCTGGAATATAACAAAAATATTGGAGCGAAGAACCAACGGAGGGGCGCCACCTGTTGGTGCAAAGCCAACAAGGCGCGACCACCCCCCAAGACGCGCCCTATTGGCTTGGGACCACCTGGTGGCTCCGCAGACCCTAATTCTAGTCCTATAAATTCCTATTTCTAGAGAAAAATAGGAGAGAAGTTTTCATCGTGTTTTACGAGACGGAGCCACCGCCACCTCTTGTTCTTCCTCGTGAGGGCTGATCTGGAGTACATTTGGGGCTCCGGAGAGGGGGATTCATCTCCATCATCATCACCAACCATTCTTCATTAACAGTCCCATGATGCTCGCCACTAGGAGTGAGCAATTCCATTGTAGGCTTGCTGGATGGTGATGGGATTTGATGGGGTTGATCATGTAATCGAGTTATTTTGGTAGGGCTTGATCCCTAGTATCCACTATGTATTGAGATTGATGTTGCTATGACTTTGCTATGCTTAATGCTTGTCACTAGGGCCCGAGTGGCATGATTTCACTTCTGAACCTATTATGTTTTCATAAATATGAGAGTGTTTTGGATCCTATCTTGCAAGTTGTATGCACCTATTACGTGTCATGATCCGCATACCCCAAGGTGACAATAATTGGTATTTTCTCCGGTGATTGCCGTAGTTTGAGGAGTTCATGTATTCACCATGTGTTAATGCTTTGTTTCGGTTCTCTATTAAAAGGAGGCCTTAATGTCCCTTAGATTTCCTTATGGACGCCGCTGCCACGGGAGGGTAGGACAAAAGATGTCATGCAAGTTCTTATTGCAAGCACGTATGACTATATACGGGATACATGCCTACATTATATTGATGAATTGGAGCTAGTTATGTGTTGCTCTAGTGTATAACTATTACATGATTGATGTCATCAAAATCATTATCTATCACCAATCCATGGCTATGCTTTTACATACTGAATCTTGCTGAGTTACTATTGCTTCAATTGCTGTCATCATCACTACAAAACTACCACTGTTACCGTTACTATTATTATCACTATCTTGTCGTGCTACTAAATCTTTGTGACAAAGAGTAACCTTGTGTGGTTGAATTGACTACTCAACTGCTAAGACAATAAATATTCTTTGTTTCCCCTTGTGTCGAATCTAGAAATTTGGGTAAAATAATACCCTTGATGACTATTACGATCCCCTATACTTGTGGGTTATCAGAGGCTAGACCATGTAGACCACGACAAAGTAGGGGAGCACGACGCGGCGGTCCAGCACCACCAGCTCACCGTAGATATGTCCATTTTGCATCATGATTTCCTACTATTATTTATAATGTTTTTATGCATAATAATGATTTATGGAGTAATTCTAATGCCTTTTCTCTCATAATATGCAAGGTTTGCACAAAGAGGGAGAATGCCGGCAGCTGGAATTCTGGACCTGAAAAAGCATATCAGAGATACCTATTCTACACATCTTCAAATGAGTTGAAACTTTCCGGAGAATTATTTTGGAATATATAAAAAATACTGGAGCAAATAACTACCGGAGGGGGGCCACCTAGTGAGCACAAGACACCAGGGCACGCCAGCCCCCCCAGGCGCGCCCAGGTGGGTTGTGCTCAGCCTGGCCCACCTTTGGTGCCCATCTTCTGGTATTTAAGGTGTTTTGACCTAGAAAAAATCAAGAGGGGACTTTTGGGACGAAACGCCACCGTCTCGAGGCGGAACTTGGGCAGGAGCACTTTTGCCCTCCGGCGGAGCGATTCTGCCGGGTGAATTTCCCTCCCGGAGGGGGAAATCGAAGCCATCGTCATCACTAACAACCCTCTCATCTTTGCGAGGCCATTCTTCATCAACATCTTCAACAGCACCATCTCCTCTCAAATCCTAGTTCATCTCTTGTGTTCAATCTTTGTACCAGAACCTCAGATTGGTACCTGTGGGTGACTAGTAGTGTTGCTTACTGTCGGTGTCAAAACCGGCGGATCTCGGGTAGGGGGTCCCGAGCTGTGAGACTAGGATCGATGGTAACAAGAGACGAAGGGGACAAGGTTTTACCCAGGTTCGGGCCCTCCTATGGAGGTAATACCCTACGTCCTGCTTGATTGTATTGATGATATGAGGATTACAGAGTTGATCTACCACGAGATCATAGGACTAAAACCCTAGATGAGTTCTCTGGCTTACAAGCTAAAACCCTCCGACTTATATAGACGCCGAGGGTACCTAGGGTTTACACATAGTCGGTTGCACATTTAAAGGGAAAAAACATGCCTATCTACTGTCGACAACTTGAAGGACACGTCATGGCTCCTTGAAGCTTTCACCCTGGCGATGGGGCCCCGGATCATCCAATCCACATCCAGTGGCCCACATAGTCTGGCCTATGAGAAATAGGCCGGCTATCCGAGGACCCCCTAATCCAGGACTCCCTCAGTAGCCCCCGGACTAGCCTCCAACGCCGAGGTATATCCGGATAAACTTGTACACCGAAGTCTTCGGCTTGCGAGGCGAGTCCCTCCATCCCTTCTTGTTCGGCAACCATCCTGTCATCGGCGAAATCCCAAACGTCACGGGATTGCTGGGTCCATTGTAATAATGTTTCTTGAACCCTGCGCGTCGTGGGGAGACGAGCGGTTCAGTAGTTTTTTTTACAAAACTACCCTTCCCACAAAGGAGGCACCATCCATTTAAGCAAATTGAATCGTGGCCCAAGCCACATCTTCTTCTTCTTCCCCATCGGAAAAAACCTCCAGCGAAAGGTCCCCACCCAAGATGGCGAGCGCCCCTGGTTCCTCCTCAGATCCTTACGGATCCCATCCTGGGGACTGGACAAGCTGCTCCGTGTCGCTCCTTCAACTTCGCAACCTCGAGACCCAAGGGTACCTCCCCTCCTCGGATCCGATGGCTATCCGCGCCGGCTTGTCTTCTCTCGACGGCGAGGCCTTCGCGGAGAATTTCCCCCGTCCACGAAAGGGGGAGCATGTATGTTTCATGCCTTTCCGCCTGCGAGGTCTCGGGTTTCCCATTCACCCATTCCTGAGAGGGTTACTAGCGTTTTATGGAATCCAGCTCCATCACCTCACCCCAGGGTCTATCCTGCACATCTCGGGCTTTGTCGTCCTTTGTGAGATGTTCCTGGGCTGCGAGGCGCACTTCGAACTATGGAGGAAGTACTTCTGCCTTGTTCCCCGCACTAGGGACAAGACAATTTTCAAGGTCGGCGGAGCCGAAGTGTGCCGTATAGCGGGGACGGGATACCCCGTGGGGACGCCGAAGGAGTCCGAAGTATGGACCTCGGAATGGTTTTATATCGAGGACGTCCCTCTATTTGACCCAGCTCGGAGGGGCCTGCCCGAATACTCCGACGCCCCTTTAAGGAAAAGATACAACTGGCGTCCGAAGAGCCTGTCCCAAGAGGACAGCGTCGAGGTGCAGCGATTGTCAGCCCGCGTGAGGGTACTAGCCCATCACAAGTTGACCATGATTGACGTCATGGCCGCCGCCATCACCCGGTGCATCCAACCACCTCAACAGAGGATACACCCCTTATGGCGCTACAACGGGACAAGTGACACTACTCGCTCCCGAAGACTGAGTCCTGCCGATCAAACAGCGTTAGCCGCCGCACTTGCCGACCTATACAAAGGGGAGCAAGAAGATTTTATTCGGCGGTCGACGAAGGAGGGATACTCAAGCCATAATCCCATCGAATGGGTAAGTCTTTCTACCCCGCGACCATAGTTCGGTTTCTTAATATCTCCCTTTTTGACCGAAGCCTTTATGTGAACAGGAATGGAGAGGCTTTATTGAGACAGTTAACTGTCCGACCCCTCAACCCGAGGACTATTCCCGTGACGATGATCCGGGCTTCCACGAGGACCCAGACCTGTCAGTCGAGCTCGAAGACGGGGTTTTCTACCAGGAGGGCCTTGACGGCTCCAAGGTGGCTATCATAGCTGATTACCCTGGATCCTTCCCTTCCCCTGTGACAAGCAAGAAGAAGAAAAAGAAGACCACCTCCAGCAAAAGGCAAGTACCTTCCATCGATCCGAACGCACCGGCTCCTACTCCCAAGCGCCGTAGATCTGCACGTCATACATCAGCAATGGCGGCGGTGCTTGGGTCGGAGAGCAACAGGGATCCGACAAATGAGCCGGTCGTTGGGGCACGTCCGCCTATGAGTTTATCCCAGAGGTATTTCGCACGACCGTTTGATTTAGTATTATGATTGATAAAATCTCACAAGAGACCTCTTTGTCAAAACATTCAGGCAAAGAGTTCGGCCGTCCCCCACCGGGGACGTTGCCAGGTCGTCTGGCGGTGCTCAAGATTCCAGACCTTCCGCCCATGCCGAACCTGCTACTGGAGCCCCCACCGCCAATCCAGCCCCAGCCGATTCTGGAGACACCACATCCGTTACCAAGTCCGAGGTTGGGAGCGCTATGCATCATCGGCAGCGACGAGAAGCCCTGCGTCATCCGGCCTTCTCCGAACATGAGTTCGGTGCTCTGTGCACGGCGGATGCACACCTCGGAGCCGCCCGATCTGGGTTCAGGGAGGCCATAAAAATGATATCATCCAGCTTGTAGGTGAGTAGTTGATTACTAAAAGTCCGAACACTCGTGTAAACCCAGTAGCCCCCGAGCCTTAAATTGGTCGGCATGACCGAATTAAGGATCTCTTTTCTGCAAATACAGGCTTCTAAGCAACAGTGCGAGCAACTGGCCAAGGAGCTAGAAGCCAGCCAAACACAGGTCGAATCTGTGAAAGCCGAGTTGGAGCAAGTGAAGAGCTTTACTCGGGAGGCACATGGTGAGTATATCTATTTGGCTAATCTATAGTATATTCCCATGCTTACGCGAGGGTACTGTGTAGCAGCTGAATCAATAGGGCAATTACAAAAAGATTTGGATGTAGCCCAAGAATCTCAGCGATATGCCGAGTCCCAGCAGGAGGCTGGCTGCCGTGTTATGCAACGACATATTGAAGAGAAGAACCGCCTCAAGGAGGAGAACAAACAGCAGGCCGATGAAATTGAGAGCTTAAAGACTCAATTGGCTGAGGCTCAAGGAGAAAACCGGAAATTACAGAGGGGCATATTCGGTAAGTGTGATTCTAACATCAAAAGGTATTTTTTATGAATGAAGCATAATATGCATGCCGTGACTCATGTATAGGTCTCCTGACTGGGCGACCCGAAGAAGTGATCGGATCCTACCAGGGAAGCCTTTTAAAAGAGATGTTCGCCCTTCATGAGCGGGCTCGGAAGGCCATGAAGAGCATCGTGAAAGCACTGTGGCCCGCCGAGCAGTCTCCGGAGGGGATGACCGAACTAGTCGATCGCTTCAAGGGAGCCCGAAGTAGGTTCGAGCTATGGAAGACATCGGCTTGTTGAGAGGGAGCACGAGAGGCGTGGGCGATGATCAAGACCCGCTATACCAGACTTAACCCTGAGCGTATGGCTCAAGTTGGGCCAGTAGGGTCAGATGGGCAAGAAGTACCGCTCCACCTGGTATACGATCAGGTGATGCCTGCCGCCCATCTCTCACAAGAAGATTGCTCCCTGGACACCATAATCGACAATCTCGATCGGCAGCCAGATGTATGATTATATGTAACTATGTATTAATAATCGAGGGATAACTCCGTCTGTGTTGTAAACTTTGTCTTAACCGGCCATCGGCTTCCGCCTCCCGCGCTAATAGCTTGGGAGTGTTCCTTAGAAATTATCACCCTAAGGGAGTGAATTATGTTTGGGGAACCAGGCAATCCGGCCATGTGGTGCGAACAGACAGAAAGCACACAGGGAGGTATGTTATATTACTGCTTAGCGCAAGAAATATCTTCCGAAGAAAATAGTATCTCTATCGATACATTTCTTCAGGTTGCTACGTAAATCGTAGGTAGTAGGCCGCATACTTTTAGTATGCGGCTAAGGGCTTGTTGTAAGAGAAGAAGCCCGAGTAATGGTCATGACGACCATAGTGTTATAAGTTGGTTCCGTCGTAGCCGATCAATTGTCTACTGAAGATAGCTAGCTTTTGGCTTCACCCGTCTAAGGTACGTATCCGGATGACCCGGTCGTAACAATCGGAGAGGTGCTCCCTTTACCCTCTAGCCAAACAATCAGGAACGTAGAGGATAACCACAGGAGCGAGGCAACCCAGCTTGGCAAATTCTTAGTTCGAATTGATGCATATGGTGGCTTTAAAACGACAGGGGAAACATTCAAAGCACAAATAAATGTAAATAAGTGCTTATGATATAAAATCAGTGGCTTCGGAAAAGAAGCCCCCCAGCACTGTGTTCGGATTTAACACTTAAAGGTGTCGGCCGAAAATATTTAGTACAAGATCGGTTGAGCCGAACATAGAGTGAAAAAAGAAAGAAGTCAAACCTGCCAAAGATTAAAGTGGGAGGGAGAAGAAGTAACAAGGAAAAGAAAGAAAACAAAAAGGAGGGTAAAGAGTATGACGACACCGGTCTAGCCATAGAAGCGTCGAAGACGAGCTGCATTCCATGGGTTCGGTTCAAGGCGGTTATCCGGCAGGTTCCGAAGACGGTAAACCCCTCCTGTGAGTACTTCGTCGATGATGAAGGGGCCTTCCCATTTGGGCTTGAGTTTATGCTTCTGCTTCTCCGGGAGCCATAGCACGAGTTCGCCCATGTTGTATGCTTGTGCCCTGACCTCCCTGCTCTGGTACCGCCGGGCCTGTTGTTGATAAAAGGTAGAACGTGCCCGAGCTATATCGCGCTCCTCTTCCAGGGCGTCCAAGTCGTCCTGCCAATCTAACTCAGCGTCCTTCTCTTCGTACATGTGCACCCTTGGCGCGTCGTGAATGATGTCGCAGGGGAGGACTGCTTCTGCCCCATAGACCATGAAGAACGGTGTGTATCCCGTCGATCTATTCGGGGTGGTGCGCAGGCCCCATAGAACGGAGTCGAGCTCCTCAACCCAATGACAGTCGGACTCTTGAAGAGACCGGACCAAACGTGGCTTAATGCCGCTCATAATGAGACCGTTTGCTCGTTCGACTTGTCCATTGGTCTGCGGATGATAAACCGATGCGTAATCGAGCTTGATGCCCATCTTCGCGCACCAGTCTTTGACCTCTTGGGCCATGAAATTGGATCCGTTGTCAGTTATTATACTGTGTGGGACACCATAACGGTGTACCATGCCGGATATAAAGTCGATTACTGGTCCGGACTTGGCTGATTTGACAGGTTTTGCCTCTATCCACTTGGTGAACTTGTCCACCATGACCAGTAAATATTTATTCTTCTTGGTCCCCCCTTTAAGTGGTCCGACCATATCCAGCCCCCAGACCGCGAAGGGCCAGGTGATCGGAATAGTCCGAAGAGCTGTTGGGGGGCATGTGACTCTGGTTTGCAAAAAAGTTGGCACCCCACGCAATATTTGACAAGTGACTGGGCGTCCGCCCGAGCCGTGGGCCAGAAAAACCCAGCCCGAAAGGCCTTGCTTACTAAGGCTCTTGCTGCAGCGTGATGACCGCCCATCCCTGCGTGGACTTCGGCTAAGAGCTGCCGCCCTTCTTCCTCAGATATGCACCGCTGTAGTATTCCGGTGGTGCTCTTCTTATATAACTCACCTTCGTGTACCTTGTAGGCTTTAGAGTGCCGAATTATGTGCCGCGCCTCCGTCTGATCGTCGGGGAGTTCTTTGCGAAGGAGGTAGGCGAGGAAGGGCTCGGTCCATGGCGCGATTACTGCCATGACCTCGTGAGCCGAGGGCGTTTCGTCCATTACGGAGCCACCGATGATTTGATCGTCTGGTTCGTTTACAGGGGTAACAACCTTGTCTACCCTGTTTAGATCGGCGCCCTTTTGATCGTCCTGCCAAACCACGGATGGCTTAAAGAGCCGTTCCAGGAAAGTGTTTGGTGGGATAGGGTCGCGTTTGGCTCCCATGCGGGCTAGTATGTCGGCAGCTTGGTTGTCGTCTCTAGCGACGTGGTGAAATTCCAGACCCTCGAACCGTGCGGATATCTTGAGGATAGCGTTTATGTATGCCGCCATCTTGGGATTCTTGGCATCAAACTCGCTGTTGATTTGAGAGATGGCTAGGTTGGAGTCTCCCCGTACGTCCAGCCGCTGTATGCCCATTGAAGCTGCCATCCGAAGACCGTGCAAGAGGGCTTCGTATTCGGCTGCATTGTTGGAGTCGGCATACATGATCTTCAATACGTATCGAACGTTGTCGCCTATGGGGGATGTGAGAACAACTCCAGTCCCCAGTTCGGCCAAAGTTTTGGATCCATCGAAGTACATCGTCCAGTGGGAGTAGGTACTATATGCCCTGGGGAGCTCGGCTTCGGTCCATTCGGCGAGGAAATCTACCAACACCTGAGATTTAATAGCTCGTCGTGGTTTGTAGGTAATTTCAAAAGGAAGGAGCTCAATGGCCCATTTGGCAATGCGGCCGGTGGCGTCCCTGTTATTGATTATATCATTCAGGGGTACTTCGGATGCCACCGTGACCGAACACTCTTGGAAGTAGTGTCTTAGTTTCCGTGATGCCATGAATACTGTATAGGCTATCTTCTGGTAGTGCGGGTATCTGGACTTGCATTGCGTTAGTACTTCTGACATGTAATAGGCCGGCTTCTGTATCTGGAATTTGTGTCCCTCCTCCTCTCGTTCGATGACGAGCACCGCGCTAACGACTTGGTTGGTGGCCGATATGTATAATAACATGGTCTCACCTGCGCCTGGTGCGGTGAGTATGGGATTGCTTGCCAGGAGTGTCTTGATTTCTTCTAGCGCAGCTTTTGCTTCATCGGTCCATTCGAAATTCTTGGTCCGTTTCAGCAGTTTATAGAGCGGTAAAGCCTTTTCACCGAGGCGGGAGATAAAGCGGCTTAACGCCGCCACGCAACCTGCCAACCTTTGGACATGCTTTAGCTCTGTGGGGATTGCAAGTTCTGATAGGGCACGGATCTTGGCCGGATTCGCTTCTATTCCTCTATGGGAAACGATGAATCCGAGCAGTTTGCCAGCGGGAACTCCGAATACACACTTCTCCGGGTTGAGCCGTATATCGTATTCGCGTAGGCTAGCAAAGGTTTGTCTTAGATCGTCGATCAAATGGCTGACGTGTTTGGTTTTGATGACCACATCGTCAACGTATGCCTCGACTGTTTTGCCAACCTGTTTTTCGAGACAGGTCTGGATCATGAGCTGGTATGTAGCCCCAGCGTTTTTTAGCCCGAAAGGCATTGTGTTGAAGCAGAAAGGCATGTATGGGGTGATGAAAGCGGTTGCAGATTGGTCGGATTACTTCATTTTGATCTGATGGTATCCGGAGTAAGCGTCGAGGAAACATAGTGAATCGTGTCCGGCTGTGGCGTCGATGATCTGGTCTATCCGTGGTAGGGGGAAAGGATCCTTGGGGTAGGCCTTGTTAAGGTCTTTGAAGTCGACACACAGCCGCCAAGATTTGTCTTTCTTTGGTACCATCACCAGATTTGCCAACCATTCGGGATGCTTAATGTCCCGAATGAATCCGGCCTCTAGCAGTTTGGCTAATTCTTCACCCATAGCTTGTCGTTTGGGCTCGGAAAAGCGGCGCAGAGTCTGCTTGACGGGCTTAAAGCCTTTGATGATATTCAGACTATGTTCTGCTAACCGCCGCGGGATTCCGGGCATATCAGAAGGGTGCCAGGCGAAGATGTCCCAGTTTTCTCGTAAGAATGCTCGCAGCGCTTCATCCACTACGGGATCAAGCTGAGCTCCGATGGACACTGTCTTGCTGGGGTCCGTCGGGTGCACCTAAAATTTAACGATTTCCTTTGCCGGTTTGAAGGATGTGGGTTTGGGCCTCTTACTGAGGATCACATCGTCCTTGTCTACTGTTGACCGAAGTGCAGTCAGCTCTTCTGCAGCAAAGGTTTCAGCTAGAGCCTCGAGGGCCAGCGCTGCTGTTTTGTTTTCGGCCCGAAGGGCTATATTCGGATCACTGGAGGTTGTGATCACCCCGTTTGGTCCTGGCATCTTAAGTTTCATGTACCCATAATGTGGTATAGCCTGGAATTTTGTGAAGGCGTCATGTCCCAACAGGGCGTGGTAGCCGCTGGGGAAGGGCACGATATGGAAGAGGAGTTCTTCGGATCGGTAGTTTTCGGGAGTGCCGAACACTACGTCCAGGATGATGCGTCCTGAACAGCGTGCCTCTCTCCCTGGGATGATTCCCCGGAAAGTTGTGTTGCTATGCTCGATGCGAGATCGGTCGAACTGCATTTTTTCTAGGGTATCTTCATATATCAGGTTTAAACCGCTGCCGCCATCCATTAGCACCTTGTGTAACCTGAAGCCATCGATGATGGGGTTCAGGACTAAGGCGGCCGGTGAATGACCGGGAAGAATGGCTAGTCGGTCAGTGTCTGTGAAGGTAATGGGCATATCTGTCCATGCACTTGTTGCTGCCACATGATATACCTGTTCAAGTTCTTTAAGAGCTCTTTTTCTCCTGTTCCTTGAGGGGAACGTTTCGTAGATCGTCAAGACTTCGGCATTGCATTTGGGTGGCGATATAGAGCGCCTGTTCGGCGGTGGTGCCTCGAGAATGGCTTCACCGCTTTTTGCAATCTGCCTGACGACCCATCAGGCTCTAAGGCTGTGAGTCGGGGCTGTGTTCAGTAGCACGGAGTGTATAGGGCAAGGTTTATCCAGTAGTCCATCCAGGATGGTACTGACCCCTGAAAGGGGCCTGTTTCTCTTTTTGGCGGGCTCAAGTTGGGCTGGGCGCTTCAGAGGTATCCCCTTCTGCCGATCTCCTCTAGGGTATTTGGTAAAGGTTGGTTCCGAAAATAGCCGCTCGGCTTGCCAAGCGCTTTCCATGGCACAATACTTCTTCACCAAGACGGACAGCTCGGTGAAGTCCCGAATGTGCCGCCGTGCCAGGGCATTGAGAATACCTTTGTCCTGGCAGTTGCGAACGAAGCTTGCCATTATCTCTTGATCATTGAGGCCCCATACTTTGATTCGAGCAAGGAGGAGTCTGGCCCAGTAATGATGGACTGACTCTCCTGGTAACTGTATAATGTCATGTAGGTCCGAAGACTTGGGCGCTGCTGTGGTGCTTGAGTGATCGGCTTGGGAGGTGGGTGGGAAAAGACTTGATTCCACGCCACGATGGGAGTCCGGAATCACAGATTCCGAACTATGTGACAGATCAGGGACCAATTCCGGATTGTTTCCGGAGCGAGCGCCCGAGTCTGGGTCACATGCGAGGTCTTGGTGATCGGAGACTGGGGTATAAACCGTTTTTAATTCCGGTCATTGGGAGGACGGGCCCCCGGCCGGACACTCGATGGTGGCGACAAGGTGGGTGACCGTGGGGGTGTGAATTTCCCTGTCGTCAGGTTTGAGCCCGAGCTGGTCATAGACCGAGATTTGGTCATCGGCCATACGCATTGTCTCCACCCGATCAAACAACTCGTTGAGAAACGAGGCGATGGTAGGATGCGTGTCGCCGAAGCGAGTGGGGTCGGTGTGCGGCGTCGAAGTTCCGGAGTCGTGCGAGAGTGATCCCGGATTAGACTCAACCGTGTTAGATCCGGTCACAACGACCAAATTGGGCGGTACGGACAGCCTGGGGATAACAGCATTATCATCGGAGGCAGGGTCCGATGTCTTCGGCGTTGAGGCGTCGGGATCGGCGGGCTCCCTTGTAGGAGTCAAGGGTTCCACCAGAACGAGTTCTCCCCGTGAATCGGCGATGAGCTCTAAGGTTCCGAATCGAATTCCTTGATCGGGGGAAAGGTTTCCGATCTGGCATGGATGGCCGATCGGGTAAGCGTGCGACGAAAGATCGCCGCTCGCGGAGATCTGATCCGGAGCGGAAGCCCCCTGGGTACAGATCTCGCTGCTTGTAACAAGACGAGCCATCGATTCCTTCTGGCGATCACAGCGGAACTCTCAATGAAAGCACCAATGTCGGTGTCAAAACCGGCGGATCTCGGGTAGGGGGTCCCGAGCTGTGAGACTAGGATTGATGGTAACAAGAGACGAAGGGGACAAGGTTTTACCCAGGTTCGGGCCCTCCTATGGAGGTAATACCCTACGTCCTGCTTGATTGTATTGATGATATGAGGATTACAGAGTTGATCTACCACGAGATCGTAGGACTAAAACCCTAGATGAGTTCTCTGGCTTACAAGCTAAAACCCTCCGGCTTTTATAGACGCCGAGGTTACCTAGGGTTTACACATAGTCGGTTGCACATTTAAAGGGAAAAAACATGCCTATATACTGTCGACAACTTGAAGGACACGTCATGGCTCCTTGAACCTTTCACCCTGGCGACGGGGCCCCGGATCATCCAATCCACATCCAGTGGCCCACATAGTCCGGCCTATGAGAAATAGGCCGGCTATCCGAGGACCCCCTAATCCAGGACTCCCTCAATTACATTACATATTTGATTACTATATGGTTTATTTGGTGGAAGATTATTTGTTTAGATCCATTATGCTATTCAATACCCCTCTGATCTTGATCATGAATATCATTTGTGAGTAGTTACCTTTGTTCTTGAGGTCACGGGAGAAGTCATGTTGCAAGTAATCATGTGAATTTGATAAGTGTTCGATGTTTTGATGATATGTATGTTGTGATTCCCTTAGTGGTGTCATGTGAACGTCGACTACCTGACACGTCACTATATTTGGGCCTAAGGGAAAGCATTCTGGAGTAGTTATTAGATGATGGGTTGATAGAGTGACAGAAGCTTAAACCCTAGTTTATGCCCTACTTCGTAAGGGGCTGATTTGGATCCACATGTTTAATGCTATGGTTAGATTTAATCTTAATACTTTTCTTGTAGTTGTGGATTCTTGCTAGGGGGTTAATCGTAAGTGGGAGGTTGTTCAAGTAAGTGTTGGGATCTACCGTAGGTGCATCGCATGCCAAATATAATTTTCCTACGAGCAGAACATCCGAGAACATGCTACGTAGAAGGATCACAGATCGTTACCACTAGACGCGCAGTGCAGTGCACCGGATAGAGTTGGGGCAGCGCGTCCGCGTGGTCCGTCTCCTCCTCATCCGATTCTCCCTCGAACAGCCAGTCGCCGGATCCCACGTACAGGTTTGCCGGAGCGGCACAGGTGCACCGCCTCTAACGGTATCCGCGCATGCAGGATGAACACCGTGCGGCGGACTGCTAGGTCCGATTACACAGTCGGCGGCGGCGAGTGGAGGTGGCTAGTTGCAACACATGCAAAGCCCTATTGATGGCGCCGAAGCGATCAACCAGATTGGTGTGCCACACCTCCACTATATATAGGCATCCGGCGCGGGCTCAACTCTTGGGCCCCGCACGGATCATAAAGCCCACGTGTTCCTTCCCTTAAGCGCGTGGCCCTTTAGGTTCTCGTTCACTTGGTCACGAGTCAGATCACATCCGGCTCGACTAGTCGGTAGCAGCCTCTAGCAAAGCGTGCCGACTCCAAGTGTCCGATGAAGTTGGTTAGCCGAACCTGTACTTCACACTTCTATTCCCTTTGCCACACGATATATGTTGTCGTGCTCAAGGCGTCATGGTCATCCTTGTTGCAGCACAACCTCTTTCTCGTTCTGGTGAATCCGACCAACTCTTTGGATTATCTCATAAACCTCATCGCATGGCCGTGCTTATCCAGGTCGGATCATCCGAGGGGCCCAGAGTATATCTCTCCTGATCGGAGGGGCAAATCCCATGTTGTTCGACCATGTCTCGCTGCATGGGTCTGGACAAGCCCGAAACCTACCTTTGTAACTACCCAGTCACGGAGTAGCGTTTGGTCGGCCCAAAGCAAGTTTGTCCCCATCCCGAGTACATGCGCTAGCTCAGGTCTTGGGACATAGAACGTATGTTGTACTAGAGACTCACATATGACCTATCGCTGCGTCTCATAGTTGGGTCTGTCCAACTCAAACCTTATCTCAACTCGGATCCGACTACGTCGAATCCGACCAGACCTTTCCGAGTCCATATTATCCGGCTAGCATCCTATGCTACATGGTCAGTGAGACCGAACCATCCACCGTGACATATGCTAGTCTGATTGGCTGCGCGTCCACACAACCCTTTCGATTAGGGACCATTTAGGACAGTCATCATACAATGCGTACTTTCACAAACAAGTCACGTACTTGTTAATACACACCAATGATAATGTCCAAGGACTATCTTTATTCATAAACACATAGGAAATATCATCATACATGATTGCCTCTAGGTCATATCTCCAACAGTCTCCCACTTGCACTAGAGTCAATCAAATAGACATTGAATGCCCATAGCTCTAACGTGCCCCTCATGCTTGGGTTGTGGAAGAGGCTTAGTCAATGGATCTGCAACATTTGCATCCATATGAATCTTGCATAAATTAGTATCACCCTTCTCTACAAGCTTTCGTATCAAGTGATATTTTCAGTCTATGTGCCTGGTCTTGTGGTGTTGTCTCAGCTCCTTGGCCTCTGCGATGGCACCTGAATTATCGCAATAAAGGTCCAACGGTTTTGAATAGCCCGGGAACACACCAAGATCCTCTAGGAACTTACGAATCCAAACACCTTCCTTTACGGCTTCACAAGCCGCAATATACTCGGCCTCTGTTGTAGAGTCGGCCACCGTATCTTGCTTGGAACTCGTCCAACTCACTGCTCCTTCATTCATGACATACATGAATCCAGTTTGCGATCAACAATCATCCCTGTCGGTTTGGAAACTAGCATCAGCGTAACCCTTTACACAGAGCCCCTCCTCACCTCCATAAACTAGGAACATCTCTTTAGTCCTTTTCAGGTACTTCAAGATAGTTTTCACCGCTGCCCAGTGACTCTCACCTGGGTCGGCCTGGTATCTGCTTGTTAAGCTTATTGCATAGGCAACATCAGGCCGTGTACATAGCATGGCATACATGATGGATCATATTGCCGAGGAATATGGAATCCTACTCATCCGGTTTCGCTCATCAGAAGTCGTAGGACTCTGAGTCTTGCTTAGCCTTATACCATGTGAGACAGGCAAGAACCCTTTCTTGGCCTCACTCATGTTGAACCTCTTCAACACTTTGTCTATGTACGTGCTCTGGCTCAAGCTGAGCAGCCTCCTCGATCTATCTCTATAGATCTTGATGCCTAAAATGTATACTGCCTCTCCAAGGTCTTTCATTGAAAACTTGCTATTCAATGATTCCTTGACTGAGTTCAGCATCGAAACATCATTTCCAATCAACAGTATGTCATCCACATACAAGATCAAAAATACTACCGAGCTCCCACTAGACTTCTTGTATAAACAATAGTCCTCTTCGTTCTTGATGAAACCAAGGTCAACGATGACTTCATCAAAATGAATATTCCAACTCCGAGCTGCTTGTCTCAATCCATAAATGGATCTCTTGAGCTTGCATATTTTACCAGCGTTAGTTGGATCGACAAAACCTTCAGGTTGTATCATGTATACATCCTCTTTCAAATTTCCATGAAGGAAAGCCGTTTTGATATCCATCTGCCATATCTCATAATCGAAATATGCAGCTATAGCTAGTATGATCCTTACCGACTTCAGCATTACTACCAGCGAGTAGGTCTCATCGTAGTCAATTCCTTGAACTTGTCCATAACCTTTAGCGACAAGCCGAGCTTTGTGGATATGAACATTTCCATCCACATTGGTTTTCTTCTTAAAGACCCATTTGCAACCAATGGCTTTTACGCCAGGCGGCGGATCAACCAAGTCCCAGACTTGATTGTCATCCATGGACTTTAACTCGGATCTCATGGCCTCTAGCCATGCCTTGGAATCTAGGCTCACCATTGCTTCCGCATACGTGGTCGGCTCGTCGCTTTCTAGCAACAACACATCGCGCACTTTGCGCAATCTTTCCAACCTTCGTGGCTCCGGTGCCGACTCCACTATGGGTTCCCTAACTAACTCCGGTATGATATCATCACCAGCCGAGTTGTCCCCAAGTGGCTCTCGAATTTCTTCGAGTCAAACCATTCTCCCACTGGCCTCCCGACTGAGAAACTCTTTCTCTAGGAAAACCCCGTTCCGAGCAACAAACACTTTGTTCTCTTCTCGGTTGTAGAAGCTGTATACCAAGGTTTCCCTCGGATAACCCACGAATATGCATTTATCCGACTTGGGTGTAAGCTTGTTCGACATGAGTCACTTGACAAATGCTTCACAACCCCAAATCATTAGAAAAGACAAACTAGGACTCTTCCCAGTCCACATCTCATGTGGTGTCTTGTCTACGGATTTTGATGGTACCCTGTTAAGTGTGAAAGATGCAGTTTCTAGAGCGTATCCCCAGAATGACCAGGGTATATTCGATTTGCTCATCATCGATCGAAGCATGTCGAACAAGGTTCGATTTCTCCGTTCTGACACGTTGTTTCTCTGCGGCGTACCCGGAGGTGTGAGCTGAGGTACTATACCTCGACTTTTCAGATGATCATCAAACTCCTGGCTCATGTACTCACCTCCACGATCTGATCGTAGAAGTTTTATTGTCTTGCCGAGCTGATTTTCAACCTCATTCTGAAACTCTTTGAACTTTTCAAAAGTTTCTGACTTGTGCCTCATCAAATAGATATATCCATATCTACTCAAGTCATCGGTAAAAGTCACGAAGTACTGATAGCCACCTCTAGCCATGGTGCTCATTGGACCACACACATTACTGTGTATAACCTCCAACAGCTCGGACGCCCTTTCACAACTCTTTGCAAAAGGAGACTTAGTCATCTTCCCTAGCAAGCATGATTCACATGTCTCGAACGCCCCGAAGTCGGACGAAGTTAGGAGTCCATCATCATGGAGCTTCTTCATGCGTTTCAGACTAATGTGTCCAAGCCGGCAATGCCAGAGGTATGTCGGATTTATCTCATTAGGCTTATGCCTCTTGACATTCATGTTATAGACGGGTTCCGTTTCTAGATTTAAAATAAATAGCCCATCTACAATGGGTGCATAGCCGTGGAACATTCCATTCAAATACAATGAACAACCATTGTCCTTTAAATTGAATTCATAACCTTGACTCATCAAGCATGAGGCAGAAATAATGTTCCGACTAAGTGTGGGAATGTAATAACAATTATTCAATTCCGAAATAAATCCAGAAGAAAGCTTGAGCTGCATCATGCCGACCTCCAACGTAGCAACTCTTGCTTTGTTGCCGACCCTGATGTCAATCTCCCCTTGTGGCACACGCCTAGTTCTTATCAGCCCCTGCATCGAGTTGCAAATATGAACAATCGATCCGGTATCAAATACCCAAGAGCTACTAGGTATGACAGCAAGGTAAATGTCTATAACATATGTAACAAGTGTACCTTTGCCTAAAGAAGCATTTCCGGCCTTCTTGCCATGCTCAGCAAGCCACTTGCTACAGTTCCTCTTCCGGTGACCAGTTTCCTTGCAATGAAAGCAAATGGTCTTTGAGTCCGGTCCTGGTTTCAGTGCAGCGGCAGAGACAACCTTCTCCGTGCCCTTTGCCTTGCCCTTTTCTTGGACCAACTCTTCTTGAACTTAGCCGAGTTCTGCACCATCAACACTTGATGTGTGCCTTTCTTAATATCTTGTTCTGCCACCTTAAGCATCCCATGCAATTCAGTGAGCTTCTTATCCATGCCGTGCATATGATAGTTCGAAATGAACGTCCCATAGCTAGATCGAAGAGAACCCAGAATTGCATCCGTGGACAGCTCGTCCCCATGTGGGAAGACTAACCAATCCAAAGCTTGCATGTACCCGATCATCTTGATCACATGCGGGCACAATGGATCACCCTCTTTCAGCTTACAATCCGTCAAGCATTGCCAGACGTTGAACCTTTTAGTCCTAGCCTGCACCTGAAACATGCTCTTGAGACTCTTGATCATATCGAAAGCCTCAACGTTTTCGAAATGATGTTCCAAATCGGGCTCCATACAAGCCAGCATGAGGCAACTGATCTCGTTTGATTCATCAACGAGTTTCTGGTGGGCATTCTTGGTTGTGGCATTAGCATTATTGACAGGTTCCTCTGGAAGTGGATCCTCTAGAACATGTTCCTTTTTATCATGCTTGAGAACAATTCTCAAATTTCTATACCAGGTGGTAAAGTTTGTTCCATTCAGTTTATCCTTTTCCAGAATTGATTTCAATGCAAAGTTGGGTTGAGCAGGTGGTGCCATTGATCTACAACAGAAAATATGCAAGCACTAAGCAATGAGTTTATGTAGAGTAATCCAAGCCTTAAACAGAACTACTCCCACTGAAGTCAGCATCCCTCCGCAAACTCTCAGTGATTCAGGACCCGTCTAGAGCGAGCGACTAGTGAGCTTTAGCATCACTGCTAGCCAACTTGCCTATTCAGTAAGCAACTCCTTGCTAATCGTATCTCTATACGACTCCTATCGGTCGGGTAGGTATCTTATACCCCGGCTCCCAACCTTTTTTGCCACAAGGCCCAAAACCGTTTTGATAGCCTTGTCAAGTTAACCTGATGCAGTGCATGTCCGTGTTCGACATGAACCCTCCAGTTCAAGGACACCTAGTAGCACCTCAATTTTATGAGCCCACTACTAGACGTACTTGACAATATGCTTGATATTAATGAGGGATCTTTCTATGATACTAACATTAATAGAAACAAGAAGCAATATCCATCACATATAAACATAAATATGTGAACTAGTATGGCTCCTTCATGGGCGTCCTTCCATGGCCGGCTCCAAATCCGATGACCAGGGCAGAACTCCATCTTGTTCGTCACGCCAGGATGCCAAAGCCTCGAACTTGATCTCTGTTCTCCAACTACTACAACTAGTAATGAATTTACAGAGAATCACAAGTCATCACGCAGGTCGTTATACAATATAATGACAACACTTTGGCTCCTGCCGGCTAACAATCATGACACGCAGGTCATGTTAAATTACACACATGCATCACATACATATGAGACATACTATTCACATCAAACCTGCAAAACAAAGTTGTGCATAGAATCACATTCTACCGGTTTGTGTGATTGTGTACAAAATACAAGGCACTACACACACGGCGGCCCCGCTAGCTGGTTAGCCAGTAGGGTTCGAAGGGGAGCGCCCCTCGCGGGTGCGGGCAGTGCCCGGCATTTTCAGAAATCACAGATCGCATCTGTACTCCGATCACGCCGAATTTTCTGATCTGACCGATCTCATCGATCATCGCGAACCCGATTCGTATTTATGTTTCACAGTAAACCCCGATGGCGGAAACCGACCGGTAGGGGTAGGTTGTGTCACGACCTTGTCGATTCCGATTGTTAGAAAACATAGCCTCAACGATCCCGATGTGCAGTTGATCTCATCAACCGTGCAGATAGCCGATCTCATGAATGACGACAGATCTCATCCGTCGCCTACACATATCAAATATGCATCCGATCTGAATCCAAAACCTATAGCAGAGGCTCTGATACCACTGTTGGGATCTACAGTAGGTGCATCACATGCCAAATATAATTTTCCAATGCACAGAATATCCAAGAACATGCTACGGAGATGGATCACGGATTGTTACCACTAGATGCGCAGTCCAGTGCACCGGATACAGTTGGGGCAGTGCATCCGCGTGGTCCGTCTCCTCCTCGTCCGATTCTCCCTCGAACAGCCAGTCGCCGGATCCCACGTACAGGTTCGTCGGAGCGGCGCAGGTGCACCGCCTCTAAAGGTATCCGCGCGTGCAAGATGAACACCGTGCGGCGGACTGCTAGGTCCGATTACATAGTCAGCGGCGGCGAGTGGAGGTGGCTAGTTGCAACACATGCAAAGCCCTATTGATGGCACCGAAGCGATCAACCAGATTGGTGTGTCGCACCTCCACTATATATAGGCATCCGGCGCGGGCTCAACTCTTGGGCCCCGCACGGATCCTAAAGCCCATGTGTTCCTTCCCTTAAGCGCGTGACCCTTTAGGTTCTCGTTCACTTGGTCGCGAGTCAGATCACATCTGGCTTGACCAGTCAGTAGCGGCCTCTAGCAAAGCATGCCGACTCCAAGTGTCCGATGAAGCTAGTTAGCCGAACCTGTACTTCACACTTCTGTTCCCTTTGCCACACGATATATGTTGTCGTGCTCAAGGCGTCATGGTCATCCTTGTTGTAGCACAACCCCTTTCTCGTTCCGGTGAATCCGACCAACACTTTGGATTATCTCATAATCCTCATCGCATGGCCATGCTTATCCAGGTCGGATCACCCGAGGGGCCCAGAGTATATCTCTCCTGATCGGAGGGGAAAATCCCATCTTGCTCGACCATGTCTCGCAACATGGGTCTGGACAAGCCCAAAACCTACCTTTGTAACTACCCAGTCACGGAGTACCATTCGGTCGGCCCAAAGCAAGTCTGTCACCATCCCGAGTACATGCGCCAGCTCATGTCTTGGGACATAGAACGTATGTTGTACTAGAGACTCACAGATGACCTATCGCTGCATCTCATAGTTGTGTCTGTCCAACTCAAACCTTATCTCGACTCAGATCCGACTACGTCGAATCCGACCAGACCTTTCTGAGTCCATATTATTCGGCTAGCATCCAATGCTACATGTTCAGTGAGACCGAACCATCCACCGTGTCATATGCTAGTCTGATTGGCTGCGCATCCACACAACCCTTTCGACTAGGGACCATTTAGGACAGTCATCATATAATGCATGGTCTCACAAACAAGTCATATACTTGTTAATACACATCAATGATAATGTCCAAGGACTATCTTTATTCGTAAACACATAGGAAATATCATCATACATGATTGCCTCTAGGGCATATCTCCAACAGTAAGAACAGCACCCAAGCACCGGTCCACCCACATATCAAATTATCGACGTAGTGAACATAAATCAAACCAACATGATGAAAGTGACTAGATGAAATTCCCGTGAACCCTCAAGAACACTTTGCTTATTATAAGAGACCGTTTTGGCCTGTCCTTTGCCACAAAAGGATTGGGCTACCTTGCTGCACTTTATTTACTGTTACCGTTACTTGCTCGTTACCAATTATATTGCTATCAAAATACCTATTACCTACAATTTCAGTGCTTGCAGAAACTACCTTGCTGAAAATCGCTTGCCATTTCCTTTTGCTCCTCGTTGGGTTCGACACTCTTACTTATCGAAAGGACTACGATTGACCCCCTACACTTGTGGGTCATCAAGACTCTTTTCTGGTGCCGTTGCCGGGGAGTGAAGTGCTCTTGGTAAGTGGAAATCGATAAGGAAAAAAACTTATACTACGTGCTGAAATTTATTCTCACTTGTTACTATGGAGAACAATCCTTTGAGGGGTTTGTTCGGGGTATCTTCACCTTGACCAGAACCACAATTAGTTTCCCCTCAACCTACTGCACCTACTGAAAATATTGGTTATGAAATTCCTTCGGGTATGATAGAACAACTGCTAGCTAATCCCTATGCAGGAAACAGAACTGAACATCCTGCTATGCACCTAATACATGTGGACGAAATTTGTGGATTATTTAAGCTTGCAGGTTTATCCGGAGATGAAGTTAAGAAGAAGGTTTTCCCTTTATCTTTGAAGGGAAAAGCATTGACATGGTATAGGCTATGTGATGATATTGGATCATGGAACTGGAATCGACTGAAATTTGAATTCCACCAAAAGTTTTATCCTATGCATGTAGTTCATCGTGATCGGAATTATATATATAATTTTTTGGCCTCATGAAGGAGAAAGCATCGCTCTAGCTTGGGGAAGGCTTAAGTCAATGTTATATTCATGCCCCAATCATGATCTTTTGAGAGAAATTATTCTTCAAAATTGTTATGCTCGACTTTCTCATAATGATCGATCCATGCTCGATACTTCTTGTATTGGTTCCTTTATGAAGAAGACTATTGAATTCAAGTGGGATCTTTTAGAAAGAATTAAACGCAACTCTGAAGATTGAGAACTCGACGAAGGTATTGAGTCAGGTATTAAGCTTGAGTTTGATTGTGTTAATTCTTTTATGAATATCGATGCTTTTCACAAGTTTAGCACTAAATATGGACTCGACTCTATGATGGTAGCCTCTTTTTGTGAATCATTTGCTACCCATGTTGATCTCCCTAAGGAGAAGTGGTTTAAATATCACCCCTATTAAAAAATAAATCAAAGAACTGGTAATAATTAAAGAGGAAACTATCATTTACAATGTTGATCCAGTTGTGCCTAGTGCTTATATTGAAAAACCACCTTTCCCTGTTAGGATAAAGGAACATGCTAAGGTATCAACTGTGGTTCGCAAAAGTAATATTAAAGCACCTAAGCCCTCTGAACAAATTAAAGTAGAACCTAGTGTTGCTATGGTTAAAGATCTCTTGGCTAAAAATATTGATGGCCATGTTATTTACTTCTGTGATGAAGCTGCTAGAATTGCCATACCCGATGAGAAAGATAAACATAGACCTGTAGTTGGCATGCCTATTGTCTCAGTTAAAATAGGAGATCATTGCTATCATGGTTTATGTGATATGGGTGCTAGTGTGAGTGCTATTCCTTTTAGTTTATACCAAGAAATTATGAATGATATAACACCTGCTAAAATAGAAGACATTGATGTTACTATTAAACTTGCTAATAGAGACACCATCACACTACTTGGGATTGTTAGAGATGTTGAAGTCTTGTGTGGGAAAATAAAATATCCTACTAATTTTCTAGTTCCTGGTTCCCCACAAGATGACTTTTGTCCCATTATCTTTGGTAGACCTTTCTCGAACACTTTTAATGCTAAGATAGATTGGCAAAAAGAAACCGTCAGTGTTAAGTTTGGTGACGTGTCTCATGAGTTTCAGTTTTCCAAGTTTAGTTGTCAACCCTGTAATAAAGAATTATCTAGTAAGGATGAAATAATTGGTCTTACTTCTATTGCCGTTCCTCCTACTGATCCACTAGAACAATATCTGCTAGACCATGAAAATGATATGTACTTGCGTGAAAGAAATGAAATAGATAATTTTTTCTTTGAACAACAACCACTACTAAAACACAACTTACCTATTGAAACTCTAGGAGGTCCTCCTCCACCTAAAGGTGATCCTGTGTTTGAATTAAAACAACTGCCTGACACTTTGAAGTATGCTTATCTTGAGGAGAAAAAGATATATCCTATTATTATTAGTGCTAACCTTTCAGAACATGAAGAAGAAAGATTATTAAAAATTCTGAGGAAGCACCGGGCTGCTATTGGATACACTCTTGATGATCTTAAGGGCATTAGTCCCACTCTATGTCAGCACAATATTAATATGGAACCTGATGCTAAACCCGTTGTTGATCACCAACGAAGATTGAATCCTAAGATGAAAGAAGTGGTAAGAACTGAAATACTAAAGCTTCTGGAAGCAAGTATAATCTATCCCATAGTTTATAGTAGATGGGTATGTCCGGTTCATTGTGTCCCTAAGAAGGGAGGTATTACTGTTGTTCCTAATGATAAAAATGAACTTATCCCACAGAGAATTGTCACTGCCTATAGAATGGTAATTGATTTTAGAAAACTAAATAAAGCTACTAGAAAAGATCATTACCCTCTGCCTTTCATTGATTAAATGCTAGAAAGATTATCTAAGCACACACACTTTTGTTTTCTGGATGGATATTCTGGTTTCTCTCAAATACCTGTATCACAACCTGATCAAGAGAAATCCACCTTTAATTGTCCTTTTGGAACCTATGCTTATAGACGTATGCCTTTTGGTTTATGCAATGCACCTTCTACCTTTCAAAGATGTATGATTGCTATATTCTCTGATTTTTGTGAAAAGATTGTGGAGGTTTTCATGGATGATTTTTCCGTTTACGGAACTTCTTTTGACGATTTCTTAAGCAACCTTGATCGAGTTTTGCAGAGATGTGAACAAACTAATCTCGTCTTGAATTGGGAGAAGTGCCACTTTATGGTTAATGAAGGTATTGTCTTGGGGCATAAAATATCTAAACGAGGTATTGAGGTGGATGATACGTCTCCAACGCATCTATAATTTTTGCATGTTCCATGTTGTTATATTATCATTCTTGGATGTTTTACAATCATTTTATAACAACTTTATATCATTTTTGGGACTAACTTATTGACATAGTGTCAAAGTGCGAGTTGCTGTTTCTGCTTGTTTTTTACTTCGCAGAAAATCAATACCAAACGGAGTCCAATCGCGACGAAACTTTTTGGAGATTTTTTCTGGACCAGAAGACACCTGGTGGGCCAAAGAAGTGTCGGGGGAGTGGGACGAGGATACCACAACCCACCAGGGCACGCCAGGGGGACCCCGGCGCGCCCTGATGGGTTGTGCCCTCCTCGGGGCCCCTCTCCACCGCCTGTCATGCCTATAAATTCCCAAATATTCCAAAAACCCTAGGGGAATCGACGAAACACAATTCTAGCCGCCGCAAGTTCTAGAACCTCGAGATCCAATCTAAACACCATCACGGAGGGGTTCATCTTCCTCATAGGTGCCTCTCCGATGATGCGTGAGTAGTCCACCATAGACCTATGGGTCCGTAGGCAGTAGCTAGATGGCTTCCTCTCTCTCTTATGATTCTCAATACAATGGTCTCCTGGAGATCTATTTGATGTAAACTTTTGCGGTGTGTTTGTTGGGATCCGATGAATTTTGAGTTCATGATCAGTTTCTATCCATGAATATTATTTGAGTCTTTTTTGATCTCTTATATGCATGATTACTTATAGCCTCGTATTTCTTCTCTGAATCTTTGGTTTAGTTAGGCCGACTAGATCGATTTTTCTTGCCATGGGAAGAGGTGCTTTGTGATGGGTTCGTTCTTGTGGTGTTCTTTCCCAGTGACAGAAGGGACAGCAAGACACACATGTGTCGTTGCTATTAAGGATAACAAGATGGGGTCTATTCCTACATGAATAGATCTTGTCTACATCATGTCATCGTTCTTAGTGCATTACTCCATTTTTCCATGAACTTAATACACTAGATGCATGTTGGATAGCGGTCGATGTGTGGAGTAATAGTGGTAGATGCAGGCAAGAGTCAGTCTACTTATCTTGGACGTGATGCCTATATAATGATTATCGCCTTGGATATCGTCATGACTATTCGATTTTCTATCAATTGCCCAACAGTAATTTGTTCACCCACCATGCGCTATACTCATGAGAGAAGCCACTAGTGAACCCTACGGCCCCCGGGTCTACTTTTCCAACATATTGCTTTCAGATCTATCTTTTTGCATCTTTGTTTTCAGATCTACAAAACCAAAAACCCAAAAACATATTGCTGCATATTTTATTTGCCCTTTTTATTTTGTGTTCTTGAGAGACCTATCTCTCCTATCTATCACTACCTAATATATATTTTTACCCTAGAGAGATTGACAACCTCTCTTTCGCGTCGGGATGCAAGTATTTGTTGTTTGTGGGAAGGTGCTACTTATAGGGTGGTGGTGATCCTCCTACTGGTTTGATAACCTTGGTTTCATAACTGAGGGAAATACTTACCGTCGCTGTGCTACATCATCCCTTCCTCTTTGGGGAAATACCGACGCAGTCTCAAGCCACGTCAGTGGATCAAGCTAAAGTTGATGCAATTGAGAAAATGCCATGTCCTAAAGATATTAAAGGTATTAGGAGTTTCCTTGGTCATGCTGGTTTCTATAGGAGGTTTATTAAAGACTTCTCCAAAATTTCTAGGCCTCTTACTAATCTTTTACAAAAGGATATTCCCTTTATTTTTGATGATGATTGTGTAGAAGCCTTTGAAACTCTTAAGAAAGCCTTAACTTCTGCACATATTGTTCAACCACCCGATTGGAACTTGCCTTTTGAAATTATGTGTGATGCTAGTGATTATGCTGTTGGTGTTGTTCTAGGACAAAGAGTTGATAAGAAATTAAATGTTATCCATTATGCTAGCAAAACTCTAGACAGTGCCCAAAGAAATTATGCTACTACTGAAAAAGAATTTTTAGCAGTTGTGTTTGCTTGTGATAAATTTAGATCTTACATTGTTGATTCCAAAGTTATTGTTCACACTGATCATGCTGCTATAAAATATCTTATGGAAAAGAAAGAAGCTAAACCTAGACTCATTAGGTGGGTTCTCTTGCTTCAAGAATTTGATTTACATATCACTAATAGGAAAGGAATTGAGAACCCCATAGCTGATAACTTGTCTAGGTTAGAAAATAGTCTTGATGACTGATACGTCTCCAACATATCTATAATTTTTTATTGTTCCATGCTATTATATTATCTGTTTTGGATGTTTTATATGCATTAATATGCTATTTTATATTATTTTTGGGACTAACCTATTAATCTAGAGCCTAGTACCAGTTTCTGTTTTTTCCATGTTTTTGAGTATTGCAGATAAGGAATATTAAACGGAGTCCAAACGGAATAAAATCTTTGGAATGATTTTTCTTGGACCAGAAGCAACCCAACAAACTTGGAGATGAAGGCAGGAGACCTGCCGTGACGCCACAAGCCACTAGGGCGCGCCCTAGGGGGGCGCCCTCCTAGCTTGTGGGCCCACGGCAGCCCTCCTAACCCTATTCTTCGGCCTATAAATTCCCAAATATTCCCGGGATACCAGAGAGGACCACGAAAATACTTTTCCGCCTCCAGGAGCCTCTGTTCCCGTGAGATCCCATCTGGGGACCTTTTCCGATAATCTATCGTAGGGGAATTCGATCACGGAGGGCATCTACATCAAGTCCATTGCCCCTCCGATGATGCGTGAGTAGTCCACCACAGACCTTTGGGTCCATAGCTAGTAGCTAGATGGCTTCTTCTCTCTCTTTGCTCTTCAATACCATGTTCTTCATGATCTTCATGGAGATCTATCCGATGTAATACTCTTTTGCGGTGTGTTTGTCGAGATCCGATGAATTGTGGGTTTATGATCAGATTATCTATGAATATTATTTGAGTCTTTTCTGAATTCTTATATGCATGATTTCATATCTTTGCAAGTCTCTTCGAGTTATTGGTTTGGTTTGGCCAACTAGATTGGTAATTCTTGCAATGGGAGAAGTGCTTAGCTTTGGGTTCAATCTTGCGGTGTCCTCACCCAGTGACATAGTAGGGGTAGCGAGGCACGTATTGTATTGTTGCCATCGAGGATAAAAAGATGGGGGTTTCATCATATTGCTTGAGTTTATCCCTCTACATCATGTCATCTTACCTAATGCGTTACTCTATTCTTCATGAACTTAATACTCTAGATGCAGGCAGGAGTCGGTCGATGTGTGGAGTAATAGTAGTAGATGCAGAATCGTTTCGGTCTACTTGACACGGACGTGATGCCTATATGCATAATCATTGACTTGGATATCGTCATAACTATGCGCTTTTCTATCAATTGCTCGACAGTAATTTGTTCACCCATCGTAATATTTGCCTTCATGAGAGAAGCCTCTAGTGAAACCTATGGCCCCCGGGTCTATTTTCCATATTATATTTTCAGATCTATAAACCAAAAATACCAAAAATACCTTGCTGCAATCTTTTTACTTTTAGCTTTACTTTCCGTTCTAGCAAACCAATCTATCTATCTCTATGGGATCTCATCCTTGCAAGTAACCATGAAGGGATTGACAACCCCTTTATAGCTTTGGGTGCAAGTGTTTGATTCTTTGTGTAGGTACATCTATTGGGGACTTGCTTGTATCTCCTACTAGATTGATACCTTGGTTCTCAACAACTGAGGGAAATACTTATCTACTTTGCTGCATCACCCTTTCCTCTTCAAGGGAAAACCAACGCATGCTCAAGAAGTAGCAATGACCCACTACCTATTGATGATAGTTTTCCTGATGAACAGTTAGCTGCGATAAATATTTCTCAAAACACTCCTTGGTATGCTGATTATGCTAACTACATTGTTGCTAAATATATACCACATAGTTTCACATACCAACAAAAGAAAAAAATTCTTCTATGATTTAAGACAGTAATTTTGGGATGACCCACATCTTTATAAAGGAGTAGATGGTATTATTAGACGTTGTGTATCTGAGCATGAAAAGGAACAAATCCTACGGAAATGTCATTCCGAAGCTTATGAAGGACATCATGCGAGAGATAGAACTGCTCATAAGGTATTGCAATCTGGTTTTTATTGGCCTACTCTCTTCAAGGATACCCGTAAGTTTGTCTTGTCTTGTGATGAATGCCAAAGAATTGGTAATATCGGTAAGCATTAGGAAATGCCTATGAATTATTCACTTGTTGTTGAACCATTTGATGTTTGGGGTTTTGATTATGTGGGACCTTTTCCTTCCTCTAATGGTTATACTCATATTTTGGTTGCTCTTGATTATGTTACTAAGTGGCTAGAAGCTATTCCAACTAGTAGTGCTGATCATAACACTTCCATTAAAATGCTTAAAGAAGTTATCTTCCTGAGGTTTGGAGTCCCTAGATATTTAATGACTGATGGTGGTTCACTCTTTATTCATGGTGCTTTTCGTAAAATGCTTGCTAAATATGATGTTAACCATAAAATTGTATCACCCTATCATTCTCAATCTAGTGGTCAAGTTGAACTTAGCAATAGAGAAATAGAATTAATATTACAAAAAACTGTCAATAGGTCCCAAAAGAATTGGTCTAAAAAACTAGATGATGCACTTTGGGCCTATAGAACAACTTATAAAAATCCTATGGGTATGTCTCCATACAAAATGGTATATGGGAAAGCTTGTCATTTCCCTTTGGAGTTAGAACATAAAGCATTTTGGGCAATTAAAGAACTCAACCCTGACTTCAAACTTGCCGGTGAAAAGAGGTTATTTGATATTAGCTCACTAGATGAATGGAGAACCCAAGCTTATGAAAATGCCAAACTATTCAAAGAAAAAGTTAAAAGATGGCATGACAAAAGAATCCAAAAGTGGGAATTCAAAGTTGGAGAATATGTTCTTTTGTACAACTCTCGTTTTAGATTTTTTACGGGAAAACTTCTTTCCGAATGGGAAGAACCATATGTTATCGAAGAGGTTTATCGCTCTGGAGCTATCAAGATTAATAATGCCGAAGGTACTAACCCGAAGGTTGTCAATGGATAATGAATTAAACACTATATCTCAGGTACTCCTATTAATGTTGAAAGCAATATTATCCAAACCTTGACACCGGAGTAACACATAAAAGAAACCTTCCAGAACACTCCAGAATCCTGAAAAAGAGGAGGTACGTGATGCGGTAAGTAAACGGACTCCGAAAAATCCGCAAAAATATTTTCTGTTAGTTTTGGAATATTACAAAAATTAGGAAAATAAGAAATAAACAGGATATCAACCGAGGTGAGCACGATACACCAGGGCACGCCTGCCCTTCCTGACGCACCCTAGTGGGTTGTGCCCTCCTCGGGCACCTTCCCGACTCCATTTTCCTTCCATATGCTTGTTTCCAAAGAGAAAAAATCTCTATATATATCCCCAATTGTTTTCACCACTGCATCACAGATAAATCCCCTGTTCTTGTTTCGTGCTATTTTTCTATCAGATCTATCAAGCCAGGCATCATGTCTTCTTCCTCCTCCAATAACGTAGAAGAAGATGCTTGGTTGATGAAGATGGAGCTGAAGAGAGAGAAGCCAAAAGAAGCCAACAATGAAGACAAGGGGAAGGAAGCTACGAGGGATCAAGCTCAAGAAGGAGGGCAATCCATGCCCACAGAAGAGGAGGAAGAAGAAGATTTCCTTTGACCTTATTAGAATCGTCTCACCCCCTGAAATTGAAGTTTTTAGGGCTTTCGAAGCGGTTCATGTTCAGAGTAATTTCTCACTCATGAAAATATTTTGCTAGAGGAGCACATCATCACCCTTCGGAGCATCATCCGTAAATTGGAGTACCTATTGAGGCTGAAGTGTGACACTTCATCACCACCACCTTCATCATCTTCACCACCAAAGGAGACTTGAGTACACGGGTATGGGCACTCCCCTTGGCTTGAGCCAAGCTTGGGGGAGATGCCCCGGTATAGTATCACCATCACTTTTTAGCTTTAATTATTTTATTTCGATCCTTAGTTATTCCGTGATTTAGTTGAATAAAAGTTTAGTATGATCTATTTTCGAGTGCTAGTTTCGTTATCTATCTATCTATGTAATCGAGTGAGAGTTATATGATAAAGTTTAGTTTGAGCTCTTGCTTCTTTACTTTCTTGTTGCAATCATAATAAAATAAAATAAATGGAAAGGATCATATGCTAATCTTATGGTGAGTAATGACATCACATAAGGAAAAGTATAAGTGGTAAAATATATTGGAGATTGATATACATAGCATTGGTCAATGATGCAACTCACGAAAGAATTAATTAGGGAAGAGAAGATTCACATGCAAATACACTATCTTGGACATCTTTTATGATTGTGAGCCCCCATTAAATATTATATGCCAAAATTGTTGACGTTGGACAAGGAAGACAACGTAATGATTTATGTTTGGTCATATTCACATAGAAGTTATATTGTCATAGATCCTTCAACATGCGGTGCTTGCTCAATATCTTTGCTAGCCAAAAATTCCACACTAAGAAGAGATACTACTTGTGCATCCAAAAACCCTAAACCCAAACTCATGTTTTGAGAGGTCACCATACCTACCTATGGATTGAATAAGATCCTTCAAGTAAGTTGTCATCGGTGCACTAAGGCAATAAAAATTGCTTCTAAATGTGTTTGATTAATTAGTGTAAGAGAAAATTGAGCGCTGTATGAACTTGTGATGGCAAAGTAATAAAAGCGACGGACGTCATAATAAATGTTGCTATCATAGGGGGCAATACAACGTGACGTTCTTTTGCACTAAGGGATTTGGCATACAAACTAAAAAGTGCATGACAACCTCTGCTTCCCTCTGTGAATGGCCTATCTTTTACCTTTATGTATTTACTTTTATGCAAGAGTCAAAGTATTCTTCCCTATTCTTTTTTACTTTTTCTTTTCGCAAGCATCATGTGGTGAGGAAAGATCTAGGCACATATATCCAGTTGGATATGAGTGAGCATGAGTTATTACTGTTGACATCACCCTTGAGGTGAATACGTTGGGAGGCGAAACTATAAGCCCCTATCTTTCTATGTGTCTGGTTGAAACTTTTTGCTCATGGGTATGCTGTGAGTGTTAGCAATCATAGAAGATTAAATGATGGTTGAGTATGTGAACTTGCCAAAAGGCTCCGACAAGAGACCCTTCCTAAAAATATGATGAATTGTAGTTGCAAAGTTGACTGAGAACATAGTTTGTTGGCTTCCAATAAGGTTTATGCTTTATACATCTATGTTGTGATGAATTGTTACTTGTTCATAAGAGGTTATATGATGATGTTAGAGAATAAAAGTTACATGAAAGAGTCTCATGATAAAGTTTGTTACTCCTATGATAATAAGCATGATGCTACTATGTCCGTATTTTGTTTTTTTATCGGCACCTCGCTCTCTCAAACCATGTGGACATGTTTTCCGTTATCGGCTTTTCGCTTGAGGACAAGCGAGGTCTAAGCTTGGGGGAGTTGATACGTCCATTTTGCATCATGATTTCCTATAGTTATTTATAATATTTTTATGCATAATAATGCTTTATGGAGTAATTCTAATGCCTTTTCTCTCATAATATGCAAGGTTTCCACAAAGAGGGAGAATGCCGTCAGCTGGAATTCTGGACCTGAAAAAGCATATAAGAGATACCTATTCTGCACATCTTCAAATGAGCTGAAACTTTCTGGAGAATTATTTTGGAATATATAAAAAATACTGCAACAAATAACTACCGAAGGGGGCCGCCTGGTGAGCACAAGACACCAGGGCGCGTCAGCCCCCCCAGGCGCGCCCTGGTGGGTTGCGCTCAGCCCGACCCACCTCCGGTGCCCATCTTCTGGTATTTAAGGTGTTTTGACCTAGAAAAAATCAAGAGGGGACTTTCAGGACGGAACGCTGCCGTCTCGAGGCGGAACTTGGGCAGGAGCACTTTTGCCCTCCAGCGGAGCGATTCCACCGGGGAAATTTCCCTCCCGGAGGGGGAAATCGAAGCCATCGTCATCACCAATAACCCTCTCATATTTGGGAGGCCATTCTTCATCAACATATTCAACAACACCATCTCCTCCCAAACCCTAGTTTCTCTTGTGTTCAATCTTTGTACCGGAACCTTAGATTGGTACCTGTGGGTGACTAGTAGTGTTGATTACATTACATAGTTAATTACTATATGGTTTATTTGCTGGAAGATTATATGTTCAGATCCATTATGCTATTCAATACCTCTCTGATCTTGAGCATGAATATCATTTGTGAGTATTTACCTTTGTTCTTGAGGTCACGGGAGAAGTCATGTTGCAAGTAATCATGTGAATTTGATATGTGTTCGATATTTTGATGATATGTATGTTGTGATTCCCTTAGTGGTCTCATGTGAACGTCGACTACATGACACTTCACCATCTTTGGGACTAAGGGAATTCATTGTGGAGTAGTTATTAGATGATGGGTTGCTAGAGTGATAGAAGCTTAAACCCTAGTTTATGCGCTACTTCGTAAGGGGCTGATTTGGATCCACATGTTTAATGCTATGGTTAGATTTTATCTTAATACTTTTCTCATAGTTGCGGATGCTTGCGAGGGGGTTAATCATAAGTGGGAGGTTGTTCAAGTAAGAACAACCCCCAAACACCGGTCCACCCACATATCAAATTATCAAAGTAGCGAACACGAATCAAACCAACATGATGAAAGTGACTAGATGAAATTCCCGTGAACCCTCAAGAACGCTTTGCTTATTATAAGAGACCGTTTTGGCCTGTCCTTTGCCACAAAAGGATTGGGCTACCTTGCTGCACTTTATTTACCATTACCGTTACTTGCCCGTTACCAATTATCTTGCTATAAAAATACCTGTTACCTACAATTTCAGTGCTTGCAAAAACTACCTTGCTGAAAACCGCTTGTCATTTCCTTCTGCTCCTCGTTGGGTTCGACACTCTTACTTATTGAAAGGACTATGATTGACCCCCTACACTCGTGGGTCATCAGCCGCTGCTTGCACCACCTAGCCATACTCGTCACCGTGCTCTTCGGGTTGTTCGTCGGCAGGTGTGACAGACATGCCTGAAGATGACGCAACACACCAGCCTGCCCTTGTGGCCCCTTGCGCCCTCCCGTGGCACCCGCGTCCGCCATGCCGCTTCTGGTGAATGTGCGCACGACTCTGACCGTGCCGGTCCAGTGGCACGTGGCGAGGGCAGCGTAGATCACCTTGGCGCCCCCGGCCTCCGCAACACGGTGGCACTGGAACAACATCCACTCATTACCGTTGGTGGCACATGCTACTATGCGAGGGTGTCCGGGACCTGCGGTATGGGGAGGCATGGCTGGAGGAGGTAGACTAGGATAGGATGATGACACTTAGGGAAGCGGAGCGGGCACTGTGGCGCACCGGCGGCGTGTTGGAGCGGATCCTAGCCGGGACGATGCGAATCGAGCCTGGGTTGTCAGAATCGCGATTTTGTTGTATGATTCTATGACTTTACGATCCGAACTAACTCTTGTGATTCTACAATTTTGGTTCATAAAATCTATGTTTTTACGATCCTGATAGTGAAGATTCTATGATTTGCGATCCTGCTATCGGAGATCCGATCCGATTCAGAATCGCGATTCTAACAACCTTGAGCCCCCGTGATGCGGAGCAGATGACCCCGGTCCAGGAGCAGAGGACGCGGCGACAATTATTTTAATATGTGGTGAATTTGATGAAACCCCCTCTAGTCTATATGTATTTGTGTTGTTTCGGTGATGTGTCGAGTCAACGCCACTCTGTACCACTTGACCAACGCCACATTAGCCAATACGTATACAAAACCGTATTTAGGACCGTATGTGAACCCCTTTGACAAGTTTAGGGATCATATTTCGGGTATATTTAACTTATGGGACCAAAGTGACCACCGCTTCAAGTTTAGGGACCTATAGTGAATTATTCTCTATCTGGAAGGACCAGATTTCCGATCAAGACTGGCCAACGGGCAGACACGTTGAAGCCCGTGAGGCAGGTTGAAGCCAGAAATACTTAGAAAATAAATTAGAAACAAATATAGAAAATCTGAAAAAAGTTAAATGTGATAAAGTGTCATATGGGATAAAATATCGAGCTTCATTAGTAGCTGCTTTATCAAAATCTCCCATCCCTGAGTGTTTGGCATGGGGCACTTGTAGCAATGCTCCCCCTACACCGGCCCTAAGAAGTGATAGTTAGTCATCAACCTATGGTTAAGTACCGTTGAACCGGAAACACACACAACACCCTCTAAGTTGAGAGCAAAGTGCTCTGCAAGATGAGTCATTGGGCCTCCCACAAGTATACTTCCCTCCGGTTGCTTGTGTTGCCTACCAAAGTGTGTCATAAGCAAAGCTCCCAAGTTGGGCTTGGGGGCTGCGTTGGGGTGCAGTGCTGCGTGGAGCACACACATATCATAGATCAATATGCCCCAAGGTTCTATCTCCCAAACAGGACCGATGAAAGTCATGAAATAGCGAATGACGACGTTTTGACGAGGTTTTGTATGCTAGATACCTTCCTACCAGATAGATCGTGCTCATCCTTGATGGTGATGAGGTCCCATGTCCCCAACGCCTTGGCGGTGGGTGAGGGAGTCCGGAACTAAGGGGTCCTCGGGCCGCCGATCAATTTCTTATGGGCCGGATAGACGGGCTGCTCTATAACTAGTGTTGGAAGGCTGAGCTATAGGATGACTCCGTGTTCAGGAGGGAAGCCTCCAATGCCTTGGTGTGTCCTCCAAGGCAAGATGGTAGATTCGACATGTTTATTTCCTAATGGCAACCGACCATTTGTAACCCTAGGTACCCCTGGTGTCTATAAACCATAGGGTCTGAGAAGGAGAAGGGGGAGCCTACTCATCTTGGGTTTAGTTCATCTAATCTCATGGTAGATCGAATCTTTAATTGTCATACACACATCAATACAATCAATCAGGACGTAGGGTTTTACCTCTTCGAGAGGGCCCGAACCTGGGCAATACTGTCCCTCTGCCATCTTGTTCCCCATTGATCCAAGATCCATAGCTCGGGACACCCTAGCCGAGATCTGCCGGTTTTGACACCGACATTGGTGCTTTCATTGAGAGTTCCGTTGTGGGATCGCCAACAGATCGATGACTCGCCTAATCATCAACAGTGACATCTGCAACGGGGACATTTTCGTCCTGGATAGATCTTCGCGTTCGGCAGCATCGTGCTGCACGCCGATCCGACGGGCCACCTTGGCCAAATCGGAAGTTTCACCCATGATCAGGAGATCAGGTTTAGTAATCTAGAGTTCATCGCCGATTACCGGGGGGGTCTGGTCCTTACCGGGGTCGCGGCCTAACTCGATGAGCCTGGGAATCCTGAAACTTTAACTTCGGGCCTCCCGCTCGACCCCGTCACCAGGTCGGTCCTTACCTAGGATCCAGCTTTGAGCTTGGATCTGATCATAGCGTCTGAATACCAGGGGTCATCCTTGACCGAGCATGCTCCATGTGCCGACGTGTCGGAGGCCAACTCCGAAGGACTCCGGAGGACTAATCTGGCCGACCCCTCGCTATTGAATGAGACACTGGCCCGAATCCAGACAATGAACATTACATATGACCCGCCCTCGACCCATGCCCGGATCGGTCTTGAGGCGGGCCACAGAGAATTTTACATCCCACCCACCAACCACTTGGTAGCCACTATTGAAGATTTACTTGATATGCTGGACTACGCCTCCAAGGAGTCCAATGACATAGATGAAGATGTCAACGCCACTGCCCCTCCCTCCACTGGATGGTGGACAATCATCTCCACCTACAATGTCTATATGGTGGAAACCCTCGGTGATCAGGGCGACAACTCCACCGGAGAAAATGGCGACAAGCCCGGTGAGGAGCCGCCCAAGCGCTGACGTCAACGCAAATGATCGAAGGGGCGCAAGGGTAGAGAAAGCAACATGGGCACCAAAGAAAATGATATCCCAGACAATATGGAAGACCTTGGCAATCCCGTCTCTCCCGAACAGCAACTCGATTACTCGAAGGGGCATGAGGATCGGTACAACCCCGAGGACCTCAATGACTCCGAGGACAGCAACTACCTTCCTCCATCAGAAGAGGAGGTTAGCCTCGGATCTGAGGATTTCATCCTCCCCAAGGACCCGTTGGATCAAGAACGGTTCAAGCTGCAACTTATAGCCACCGCCCAAAGCCTGAAGAAGAAGAAGCAATAGCTAAAAGCCGAACAAGATACCCTCAATGATAGATGGATGAGAGTCCTAGCAGCCGAAGAAGGGTATGGCCATGAACGGCTGGATCAAAACAAAATCTACCTGCGTCGACATTTGCTGCCGCAATTCGACGACGAGGTCCTTGACCCTGCGCCACCCAGATGCACTCAGGGCAACCCGCCAGACCGCCCCCTCGAGGACGAGACAAGACGGCTGGAGAGGCCGAAGATCCAACTGCACTCCTTCGCAGGAGAGGGAAGGAGACAACACAGCCTAAAGACTCATATGACCTACAACACGACCTGGACGCTAGAGCAGGTCATAAAAGATCCATCTATGGATCTAGAGCTTACACTCCCGCCAGACTGGATGGATACCAAGGTTGGCTCGACCAAAATGATAAAGAACGGGAACAACACCAGATCCGGATGAGAGACGATCTCCAGCGTGACGTAGCTCGGGTCAGGGGCGCCGCTCACCCAATGTGCTTTACAGATGAGGTGATGCATCATCAGTTCCCCGAAGGGTTTAAACCCGTAAACGTTGAACAATACAATGGGACAACAGAACCGGTCGTGTGGATCGAAGACATCCTTCTGCACATTCATATGGCCCAAGGAGACGATCTCCACGCCATAAAATACTTGCCATTAAAGCTTAAAGGACCAATGCGGCACTGGCTAAACAACCTCCCCGAAAACTCCATCGGGAGCTGGGAAGAGCTCGAGAATGCTTTCCGAGCTAACTTTCGAGGAACCTATGCCCGGCCCCCAGACTCCGATGACTTGAGCCACATTGTTCAACAGCCCAGTGAGTCAGCCCAACAATTTTGGAATTGGTTCTTGACTAAGAAGAACCAAACTGTCGACTGTCCGAACGCCGTGGCAATAGCCTCTTTCAGACACAACATCCGGGACGAATGGCTTGCTCGTCAGCTCGGCCAAGACAAGCCGAGAACAATGTCGGCCCTTACCTCACTCATGACCCGCTTCTGCGCAAGCGAGGACAGTTGGTTAGCTCATCAAAGCAACAACCCCGAAGACCCCGACACCTCGGAAGTTCAGGATGGAAACGAGAAATCACGTGGCAATAAGAACAAGCATCGACACAACAGCGGTGATGCCGAGGATACGACAGTAAATGCAGGATTCAGCAACTCAAATTTAGGACCGCGGAAGAAGCCCTCCAAAGGGAGTAGGGATGGACCAACAGCATTGGAGAAAATTCTGGATAGGCCCTGCCAGATCCACGGCACCCCAGACAAGCCTGCCACCCATGCCAACCGCAACTGTTGGGCTGATCAAACAGGCCGGCAAGCTCATAGCCGAGGAGCAGGGAAAGGGCCCCCGCAACGAGGATAATGACGAGCCTCGCGGGCCGAACAATGGAGGCTAGAAGCAACTCCCACCTGAGGTAAAAACTGTGAACATGATCTACGTCACGCACATACCAAAGAAAGAAAGGAAGCGTGCGCTTTGGGACGTCTAAGCCATAGATCCGATAGCCCCAAAATTCAGCCCATGGTCAGCGTACCCGATCACCTTCGACCGTAGGGACCATCCGACCAGTATCCGCCATGGAGGATCGGCGGCCCTGGTGCTTGACCCCATCATCGATGGGTACCACCTAACTAGAGTCCTCTTGGATGGAGGCAGTAGCCTCAATCTGATTTACTCAGATGCAGTGAGAAAAATGGGTATCGTTCCGTCAAGGATCAAACCTAGAAACACCACCTTTAAAGGAGTAATTCGAGGCATTGAATCCCGCTGCTTAGGCATCGTGACTTTGGAAGTAGTGTTTGGCTCGCCTGACAACTTCCGCAACAAAGACTTGATCTTCGACATCGCCCCTTTCCGCAGCGGCTATCACACACTTCTCGGTCGTACATCGTTCGCTTGCTTCAACGTCGTCCCCCATTACGCATACCTAAAGCTCAAGACGCCCGAACCCTAGGGTGTCATCATGGTCAGCGGCAACACGGAATCATTCACTCTGAACTGAGGAGCACACAACGGCTCTGGCAGCCGAAGCCCGGGTCGGCAATGAGGCGCCAAAGTCCTAGTCTGTCATCAAGGCACGAGAGGCGAATAAACAAGCCCGAGGCCTATCTCAGCTCTCGGAGTCTTCCCACACTCCACATAAATAGGAACACACTCCCCACAGCATGGCCGCGATAGCCGCAAGGTACGTACCTCGGAGGCACAACTTCGCGCTCAAAATACCATGGGCAGCTATAGGAACCTACTATCCAAGGACCAGATGACTTAGTGGGGCCGCACGGTCCTGCACCTTCACGTGGGCGACACGGGCTGCGCTAGGCAGCACCACAAGCCATGCCATAGGGCACGAATGGGGAGGATTTCCTCTTCTGTGCTAAGGGAGTGGGGCCAGCTAGCCCACTGCCAAAGCAACCCCCAAAGGTTTTATGTTTGGTGCAAGAAGACCAGGGCGGGGGGCTCGCCAGGACGGAGGTCATCCCCGAGCCCGCCAGCGCGTCAAGGTAGGAGGCTTTTTGCACGCGGAGACTACTTTTGTCAGGATAGGCTGCAGTCCTACCCCCCTTCAACTGGCCATTGTGGCAACCCTTCCCGCCTTGTGTTTTCGGGGGAAGAGGACGAGGGCCAGTATAAGAAATGATAGGTGTCGTCGTTTTGTCACGGCAGATGCCATGGGTAGGCTTATCGAGAGTGGTTGGGGCCGAAGGACGCCGACGGGCTCCGGGAGCGGGGTTAGGCACAAGCAGTGGCGGACACACGATGTACCCAGGTTCGGGGCCCTCTGTGGGAGGTAACACCCCTAGTCCTGCTTGGTCTAGTTTAGACAATGGAGAAGTTACAATGGTGCTCCTGGAGCTGTATGGCTGGAGGAGGAAGAAAGAGCTAGGTAGCCCTTGCTGCCTCCCTATGTGAGTGTGGTATGTGAAAAGAGTCGACCCCGTTGCATGGGGGAGGCCCGGGGGGTTTTATAGGCCAACCCCCCGGAGTACAATATGAATAAGAGATCTCAGGGGGCCCCAACCGGCAGCCTCACTAGCCGGCCGTGGGGTCCCCGGATGAGGGGTCCCGTCGGGAGCCGGCGGGGCCCGCACGGTGGGTCCCCGCGCCGGTCATATCGCGGCACGGGTTCGTCCTTCGGGACGTCACCTTGTGGCAGCCGGCCGAGGTCAGCAGTACGGCCGGCCGCACTGTAGCCACGCCGGGGCAGGTAATGGAGTGGTTGGAGGCGTGCCGGCACTGTTGCCTCGCCCGGTCGCGGTCAGCCAGAGTCAGCGGTCACTGTAGCCACGCGTGGCCATGCGCCAGCGGTCATTGTGGCCGCGCTGGGATACATCGTGGGGGTCTTGTCTTGTCGCCGTACTGACGCGCAGAGAGACGGGACGGGAGCTGGTCTGTTCGAAGGTCAGCGGAAGGGCCGGCCTAGAGGCAGCCGGCCATAAGCCAGATGCCCGGCTCCTTGATCAGCCGGCCGTGGGTGAGCCGGCAACGGACATGCCGGCTCCTCGCCATCCGGCTCCTCGCCAGCCGGTCTTGAGGCAACCAGCGGACTTCCAGCCGGCCGTAGCCCAGCCGGCCCCGCGCTGGCCGGTGGCATCGATTTTCTTTAAACGAGGGGGAGGACCCCGCAGCTTTGGCCTACCCGGGGGTAATAACCCCGTCAGTAGTCCCCGAAGCCGGCGGGGGCCCGCGTTCGCCCGACGAGGGGGAGCCGGCGGCTTCCTTCAGGCGGTGTTTTTATCTTCCGCGCAGAGCCGAACGGCCGGGCGAGGCGGTGGCCGCCCCCGACGCCTCGGGCTCCATCGCGTCTCCCCGGGCCTCGCGTCGGCCCGCGGCGCGCCACGCGGGGCGCAGTGAAGCCGTGTGGCCCGCACGCGTGGGCAGACGGGACGTCGCCCTGGGGTTAGCCCGCCAGGCCGCGGGCGTAGCCTAGTAGGCCTCGGGCCGCAGGCCGAGATCTTCTGTGCCTAGACCGCAGCGGTCGCGTCCCGAGGCGCCCACGATCTCGCGGGTATCCGGGGAGTGGGCGCAGTTAATCCCTACCTCCCCCGGGCGTCGCCCCCTTATTTAAAAGGGAAGGGCGAGGGGCGGAGGCAGTTGCGCTCCTCTTGCCCCCTTCGTCTTCTTCCTCTTCGCTTTCCCCGCTCGCCTCGCGCCGCTGCTTCGTCCACTCGCCGCTTTCGTGCCGCCATGCCGCAGCGATGGCTGACGGCCCGCATGGTTGCTAGGGAGGCTCCATTGTCACGGAGGAGGACATCGCGAAGCTCCGCCGTGCCCGCATGCTGCCGTTGGAGGAGCGCGTGATCGCTCGCGCACCAGGCGGCGAGGTGGTGCCCAGACCACAGGCGAGGGAGCACGTCGTCTTCGCATGTCACTTCCTGCGCGGCTTTGGCCTGCCGGTGAGCCTCTTCTTCCGTCTCCTGATGGACACCTTCGACCTCTAGCCGCTCCACCTCGACCCCAACGCCATTCTCTACATCGCGAGCTTCGTGACCTTGTGCGAGGGGTATCTTGGGATGCTTCCCTTCGTGGAGCTCTTCAGGAAGCTCTTCTTTCTTAAGGCCCTGAAGAACAAGGACGAGGTGCCGTACGCCTGCGGGGGCGCGGTGGTGTGTTGCCACGGCCCGCAGTTTCCCCGCATCGACCACATCGACTCTGTCAAGGGATGGAATCGGACGTTCTTCTATGTGAAGAACGCCGACCCGCAGCAGGATTACATCCGGTTGCCGGCGTTTGTCAACGCCCCGTCCACCGGAGTGAATTGGTCGGGAGTTGGCCCGCGCGGGGCCGTGCTCGGCGAGCTGGGCCGGCTCCAGGCAATGAGGAGCGGAGAGGGGCTTGTTGCCTCTGACCTGGTGGCCGCCTTCATCGCGCGCCGGGTGCTGCCCCTCCAGTTAAGGCCGCACCAGATCTGCGACATGTCCGGCCGGCGGGACCCCTGCCGGCTGTCCACCGTCGAGCTGACGTCGGCCCGTGTGGCGAAGCGGGTGAACGCCATCACGACCTTCAAGCTGGTGCCGGGGACTTGGTCCCTGGGCAAGGAGCCGTATAGCCGGCTCAATCCGGCACCCCTGGTACGCCCTGTTGAGGTGAATTTTCTTTTCCTTTTTGGATCTTTCCAGCCGGCACCCGATCTCACCCGACGCACTGACCGTAGCTTTTCGTTCGACAGAACACGCCGGACGGCCCGCATCCCCAGATTTTCGAGGCGGAGCGCGCCGAATCCGACCCCGAGCCGGGGGCCAGACCCGAAGAGGGGGTCGACTCCTCGGGAGAGGCCGAGGCGGGGGGCGACCCGAGAGCCGGCGGGTCCCGACCGGCTGGTGAGTTCCCCTCCGGCCCCACGATCAAAGATTGGAGCGATGATGATGATGATGATGATGATGATGTCCGGATCCTGGACGCGCCTCCCCCCGCAGTTCAGCGGAGCCCGCGCGGGCAGAGCGAGGAGCGGCCGTCGCGCAGCCGGGCGGCCGGGACCTCCCGTCGGGAGAAGAGGCCGGCTCAGGAGGAGCCGGCGGCCCAACCGCCGGCTCGCAAACGGGTGAAGGCGGTCACAGCGAAGCCGCTGGTGCGGGCCAAGCGGGTCCTTCCTGTCGTCGCCGGGTAAGTACCTCGGTTCTTGGAGGTGTTTCTCTCAGTTAATTTCGTGACGGCAGACGGCTGAGTGTTTGCTCGTTCCAGGGACCCCATCGAGCTCCACGATGTGGAGTCGACAGCCGGCCCGGGGGAGCCCACCAGCCAGCTGGCCCTGGAGCACGCAGCCACACTGCGTGAGGAGAAGAGGAGGTTCGCGGAACTGCGAGCCTCGAAGTCAGGAGCCCAGGGTGGGACCGCGCACTCCGAGGCCTTGAGCGGCGGGAGGCGGAGGCGGTCCGCGGAGCCCGCGCGGGCATCGGACTCGGCGGCAAAGTCGGCTCGCACATCGAGACCTCCGCCGAGCGAGCCGCGGAGGCCGGCTGCGGAGGCAGTCCCGACTTCGACCGGGGCGGAAGTGGCCTGGCCGGGGGGAGCAAACCCCGAGCTGGCACCGGAGGGGCCCCGGCAGGCGGAGACGGTGGTGACGCCGCCTGTCACCGAGCCGGCCGCGGTCGTCGTGCCGGAGGCCCTGACGGCGCCGGAGGCGGCACCGGAGGTGCCGGCCACAGAGACGGGAACGCCGGTCGCCGCGACCGCCCCGTCGAGCCGGGCGGGAGAGGAGGCAACGGCGCCGGACGTGGGGCAGTCGGGAACCGATTCCCGAGCCCTTGTGGTCAGCGATCGCCCCCCGGCAGCTGGCGCCGCGGCGGATGCCGGAGCGAGCGACGGGGGGAGCCTGTCCGGGAGGACCATGCTGGACGTGATTCAGGACTGGGAGGCGCTGGCCCGCGTTCCAGCCGTCCTGCCTCCGTCGGTCGGCGGCCCGGTCCCGGCACTCGATGAGCTGGGCAACGTCCTGGCGCGGTGCCGCGAGGAGCTGGCCAAGTTTGCCGAGGCGGCCGACAACGCCCTGCAGCGCACAGAGGTAAACCTTTCTGGCCCTTGTCAAATTTCGAGTGGGGGCACTCAAGCGCACCCACTGGGTGTAGCCCCCGAGATGTGGGCCGGCTGACCAGCTGCGAGGCAGCCGGGCCGGATCTTCCTTTGCATGTTCTTGACTGGTTTCTCGGAGCAGGCGGGGAACTCCAGGCGGCGGGAGCTCTTTGACGAGGCGGTCGCTATCCACAATCGTGGCAAGCGCGGCTATTACCGCCTGGAGGAGGAGCTGAAGAAGGCGCAAGGTACGCCAGTTCCAGTGGGGGCGCGCGAGCGCACCCACTGGGTGTAGCCCCCGAGAGTCGGGCCGGCTGCTCGGCAGCCGGCACGGGTCTTGTGCATTTGGCTGATTGCGGTCGATGTTTCTGCAGGGGACCTGGACGCCCTGGCCTCCATCCGGGAGAAGAGGGATGAGGTGGCCTCCGAGCAGGACCAGCTGGCACGGAACGTCCAGGCGATCACCTCGGAGCGGGACCGGCTGGCCGGCCTGCTGGTGGATGGGCAGGCGGCCCAAGAGCGTCTGAGGGAGGAGCTACAGCTGGAGGTGACGGCCAAGGAAGGCGCTGTCAAGGCGGCGGCTGATGCCGCCCAACAGACCGCCGCCCTCGAAGTCAAGGTGACCCGCCTCGAGAAGGCGCTTGAGGCGCGTAGCGCCGCCCTTGCCCAGGCGGAGACGGCACTGGCAAGCGAGAAGGAGGCGGCGCTGCAATTCGTCATCGAGATGGACGACGCTTTCCAGCGTAAGCCTTGATCTTCTTCTCAGCCGTCCGTGTTTTTCTTGCCCTCGAGGTGTTTTCTGATTCCAACTTTTCTTTCTTCGGAGCGTTTCCCGGAAACCCAGCGCTGTGCTGAGCGAGCCGTGGCGGGCCACAGGGAGGATCTGTGGCAGCGCGGGCGGGAGCGCGAGGAGGATGCCGGCTGGGACGTAGATGAGCTTGGGTTGGCCGTGGAGAACCGGCTGATCCACCTCTAGCGCAGCGTGGAGCGGCTGAAGACGGCGGCAAGGAGGTGATCGCCGCCTTGTGGCTGGGTCGTGGGGCCCCGGAGAACCGCGTGGCGCTGTGGCTGGAGAACGCCAAGGCCCGGCTTGAGGTCTGGAAGGCGTCAGCGGCTCGAGCCGGTGCGCAGATGGCGCTCCGGTTCGTCACGGCGTGGTATACCGGTGTCAACTTAGACCGGCTGGCCACGATGCGTGATGTCCCGGCGGCGGAGCGGGCGGCCCGTGAAGGTGCCCTAGTCCGCCGAGCCAACGAGCTTGCGTCGTATGTCGACCCGGACGAGCTTCTGCCGGCGCTTGGCGAGGACGGCGAGCCGGTCGCTGAAGACTCCTTCGGCAACCCCCAAGGCCCGGAGGACGATGAGGTCGCCGACGAGAGCACCGCCTCCAGCACCGACGGTGGCACCGGCGCCACAGAAACCACGGGGGCGGACCCGAAGGCCGCAGCTTCTTCTGGGCGGACCGTCGAGCCGGCTGACAACGCGCCGGTGGCCTGAGCCGCCCCGCATTTTACCTGTTTCTTTTGCTGCAACATTATGCTTAAGACACTTTTCCACCCACTGGGTGTGGGTGTATTGTAATGAATCTTTGGCCTGTGGCCGTTTATCGTTTTAACTTGTGCCATTTAAAAAATTGTGCGTGCCGGCTCTTCTTTCGCCTTTTGCCTTTTGACTTGTGTCGCACGCCGGGATTCCTTCCGGCTTCCGCCCCGCCTGCCAGCCAACCGGGAGCCGGTCTGGGGCAGGGCCGAGGCGTCGTCCTTAGGGAAAAAAAGAGCGCCATTTAGAGTCATCTGGCTAGGGCTAGGTCGAGCCGGTAGTGGCCGGTTTGCTAGAGATAATCATAGTTCGGTTGGGTCGGTCCGGCTGCCACTCGTTGGCCGACCTTCGTGTGAGAAGTTCCCTCGTACCCCGTGGTCCTGTCAGCCGGACAGCCGGGAGCCGGTCTGTGGCTGGTTAGGGCGGTAGCGAAGGGTTGCTTGCTCACATTACTTATCCGCCTCGGAGGGGAGCCGGCGAGCCCCCGGGCCAGGGAGCCGGACCCGGGTGACGTGCTTTAAATAATGAGAAACCTTTGGAAGGATCGAAAAGGGGCGTGCCCCAAGTGCTGGCTTGGGGCCCCCGTTGCATTCAGAAGCCCAAAAGGGAGGAATATATACATACACTGGTTTTCAGCAGTAAAATGGACGGAGGAGCGCCGCGTTCCATGGGCGCTCCGTATCCTCGCCAGAGGAGTCTCTCTTGCGCTTCTGTGGCTTCTGGGCGTCTATTAGGTAGTACGCGTTGTTGTGCAGTGACCTGCTGACGATGAACGGGCCCTCCCATGGGGAGGACAGCTTGTGCTGGCCGGCAGTTCGCTGGATCCGCCTGTGCACCAAGTCCCCTTCGCGGAAGGAGAGCGGTCGGATCCGCTTGCTGTGGTAGTGCCGGGGCTTCTGCTGGTAGATGGCCGTCCGGCTCAGGGCCAGCTCGCGGGCCTCCTCGAGGAGGTCGACGCCATCTTCTCTCGCTTCCTTCGCGTCCTTCTCAGTGTACAGGGTAACCCGAGGCGAATCAAACTCGATGTCGGTGGGGATGATTGCCTTGGACCCATACACGAGAAAGAACGGGGTGTAGCCGGTCGACCGGTTGGGCGTGGTCCTGAGGCTCCAGAGGACAGCCGGCAGCTCTTCGATACAGCAGCCGGCTGACCTGACCAGTGGCGCTATGAGCCGGGGCTTGATGCCGAACAGGATCAGGCCGTTGGCCCTCTCGACCTATCCGTTTGACTGGGGGTGGGCGACAGACGCCAAATCGAGCCGGATGCCCTGCTTGGAGCAAAAGCGCGCTAGCGCGCCCTTGGCGAAGTTCGTGCCGTTATCGGTGATGATGCTGTGTGGGACGCCGTAGCGGACCGTGATGTCTTCGACGAACCGGACGGCCGTGGGGCCGTCCAGCTTCTTGATTGGCTGGGCCTCGATCCACTTGGTGAATTTGTCGACAGCTACTAGTAGATGTGTCATGCCGCCTCACGCGGTCTTGAAAGGTCCCACCATGTCCAGCCCCCAGACGGCGAAAGGCCACGAGAGGGGGATGGTCTGGAGGGCTGAAGCCGGCAGGTGGCTCTGCGTGCTGAAGCGCTGGCAGCCTACGCACTCGTCAACCAGCTTCTTGGCCGCCTCCAAAGCAGTCGGCCAGTAGAAACCGTGCCGGAATGCCTTGGCCACCAGGGACCTGGAGGCGGCGTGATGCCCGCACTCGCCCTAGTGGATGTTGAGGAGGATTTCTTGCCCTTTCTCCGGCTCGACGCAGCGTTGGAAAACGCCGGTGGTGCTGCGATGAACCAGCTCGTGGTTGATGATGCTGTAGGCTGGGGCTCGGTGCTGGATTTGCCTTGCCATGGCCTCATCAGAGGGGAGCTCGCCGCGTAGGAGGAACGCCAGGATGGGCTGGGCCCATGAGGGAGCCGAGACGGGAGCCGGCTCGGGCTCGTGCGGGATGTTGGTGGCGGCAGCAGCCCCCGGGTCCGGAAGACCAGTCCCCGGGGCCGGCTCAACAGTCCCCGCGGCCGGTTCGCCAGCCCCTGGGACCGGCTCGCCAGCCCCCGGGTCCGGCTCGCCAGCCCCCGGGTCCGGCTCGCCAGCCCCCGGGAATGAACTAGTGGAAGGAGCGTCGATTGCCATCATGACGGCCGCGGGCTCGGAGCTGGCCGTCGCGAACGTGGCCGGCTCGCCAGCCGGAGCGGGTGCGGCCGGCTGGACAGCCGGGGTTCGCGGAGCCGGCGAAGTTGCCATAGCCGGCGGGACCGGCTGGGCAGCCGGATCTGTCGGCGGGCCGGCTGCGTTAGCCGACACGAAGATGGACTCCGATTCGGGAGAGGGCTTGATCGAAGGTTTGAGCAGCCGCTCGAGGGAGACGCCGGCTGGGATGGCCTGCCGGGTGGAGCCGATCTTTGCCAGCGTATCAGCCGCCTCGTTGTCCTCACGGGGGACGTCATGGAACTCACAACCCTCGAAGGAGCCGGTGAGCTGTTGGACGAGGAAGCGGTAGCTGGCCATGTTGGCGTCCCTGGCGTCCCATTCGCCAGAGACTTGCTGCACCACGAGGTCAGACTCGCCGAAGCATATGTTGCGATGGATGCCAATCTCCTTGGCGAGCCGGAGGCCGTGGACGAGGGCCTCGTCCTCGGCCACGTTGTTGGAGGCGGCAAAATGGATCTGGAGCGCGTACTTGAGCTGGTCTCCCCTCGGGGATGACAAGATGATGCCGGCTCCCAGGCCGGCTCGCATCTTCGAGCCATCGAAGTGCATACGCCAATGCGTGGAGTCGGGTGAAGGCGGCACGAACTGGGTTTCGGCCCAGTTGACGAGGAAGTCGGCCATCGCTTGTGACTTGATGGCGGTGCGCGGTTCATACCGTATTTCGTAGTCGGCGAGGGCGATGGTCCACTTGGCAATCCGGCCGGTGGCGTCCCGGCCGCACATGATTTCGCCCAGCGGCGCGGTGCTGACCACGGTGATGACATGCTCCTGGAAATACTGCTTGATCTTCTGGGCGGCGAAGTATATGCCATAGCACATCTTCTGGTAGTGCGGGTAATTCTGCTTGGAGGCGGAGAGGACCTCGCTGAGGTAGTAGACGGGACGCTGGGTTGGCAACGCTTTGCCCTCCTCCGGCCGCTCCACCACCAGGACGACGCTGATGACGCGCGTGGTCGCTGCGATGTAGGCGAGCAAAAGCTCCTTCTCAGCCGGCGCGGCCAGGATGGGAGCGCTGGTGAGGGCCCGCTTGAGGCCGTGGAATGCCTCGTCCGCCTCGTCGGACCAGTCGAAAATGGCCGGCTTCTTCGAGGGATCGCGGCCCGGCTCGACCAGAGCTGTCTTGCGTAGGAGCCCGTAGAGGGGCAAAGCCTTCTCGCCCAGCCAGCTGATGAACCGGCTGAGGGAGGCGAGGCAGCCGGTGAACTTCTGGATGTCGCGGAGCCGGGTCGGCTTGGGCATGCGCTCGATTGCCCTGATCTTCTCGGGGTTAGCTTCGATGCCGCGGGCGGACACGAAGAAACCCAAGAGTTGGCCGGCTGGAACGCCGAAGACACACTTCTCCGGGTTGAGCTTGATCTTGTACTCGCGCAGGTTGGCGAATGTTTCCCGGAGATCGTCGAGGAGGCTAAAATGCTTCTTGGACTTGACGACGATGTCGTCAACGTAGACTTGGACGTTCCTGCCTATCTGAGGCAGGAGGCACTTCTGCAGGCAGTGCTGGAAGGTGGCGCCCGCATTCTTCAGGCCGAAGGACATGGTGATGTAGCATTAGGCCCCGAAAGGGGTGATGAACGAGGTTTTCAGCCGGTCGGCGGGGTCCAGTTTGATCTGGTGGTAGCCGGAGTAGGCGTCCAGGAAGGACAGCAGGTCGCAGCCGGCCGTGGAGTCGATGACTTGATCGATCCGCGGCAGGGCGAACGGGTCCTTGGGTCATGCCTTGTTCAGGCTGGTGTAGTCGATACACATGCGCCAGGTTTTGTTCTTCTTCAGCACCAGGACTGGGTTGGCCAGCCAGTCCGAGTGAAACACTTCCATGATACAGCCGGCTGCGAGCAGCCGGGCGATTTCTTCTCCTTTAGTACGCCGCTTCTCCTTGGAGAAACGGCGCAGGGGTTGCTTGACCGGCTTCGCGTCCGGCCGCACATGAAGCTTGTGCTCGGCGAACTTCCTCGGAACACCCGGCATGTCCTTGGGAGACCATCCAAAGATGTCCCGATTCTCACGGAGGAAGTCGACGAGCTCGCCTTCCTATTTGCTGTCGAGGCGGGAGCCGATGGTGACGCACTGGGTGGGGTTAGCCGGGTCAAGCGGGACGTGCCTGGTGTCCTTGGACGGCTGGAACGAGGCTTCGCCGATCGTCTGGGATGGAGGAGCTGGCATGGCCGGCTGGGCCGAGGCGAGGGCCACGAGCTGGTCGAGCTGTCGCTTCTCCTCCGCTATCTCCAGGGCTTCGGCCAGCCGGCTGCCGTCTCGCGCGCACGCGATAGACATCTTGTAGTCGCCGGCAATGGTGATGATACCCTTGGGACCCGGCATCTTGAGCTTGAGGTAGGCGTAGTTGGGGATCGCCATGAATTTGGCGAGAGCCGGCCGGCCCAGCAGCGCGTGGTAAGGACTGTCGAGGTCCACTACCTCGAACCACACTGGTTCGCGGCGGAAGTGGCTGTGGTCGCCGAAGAGGACGTCGAGTTTGATCTTGCCGACGGGGGTGCAGGACTTTCCCGGCACGATGCCGTGGAAAACCGTCCGGCTTGCTTGCAGGTCCTCCACCTTGAGTCCCAGCTTGTGCGTCGTATCGAGGTAAAGGATGTTGATGCTGCTTCCCCCATCGATCAGCACCCACGAGAAGCGGCACGAGCGCCTCTCGGAGGTGATGGTGGGATCGAGGACGAGGGCGTAGCTGCCCGGGCTTGGCATCACAGCCGGGTGGTCAGCCCGGCTCCAGGTGACCGGCTTCTCGGACCAGTGCATGAACAGGGGAGTCGCGGGCATAGTGGCGTTCTCCTCGCGGCGGAGCCGGCGCTGAGCGTGCTTGTCCGTCTCTTCACTGGTGAAGACGACGTAGGAACCGTCTTGGGCGGGGAACTGATCGAGCAGCCAGCCGTCGTTCTGAGCCAGAGCCGGGGCATGAACCAGAGCCGGAGCCGGCGCGCGAGGAGGCGGCGGGGGAGGAGTCGGAAGACCCTCGCCCCGGGCCAGTCGCTGCAAGAAGCTACACTGCCGGAGCGTGTGCGTGGCCGGCTTCCCACCGGAATGGTGTTTGCAGGGGAGGTCGAGCATCTGCTCGAACGTGAGCTTGGGCTGCCAGGCAGCTTTGCCGGTGCGCTGACGCTGGCTGGAAGCCTGGGCAGCTGGCTGCTCTTCCTCGATTGAGGCAACCTGCCGGCTCCCGTAGCGGGGATCCGGCTGGTCAGCCTTGCGCTTGTTGTTCTGCTGCTGCCAGTTGTCGGCGGCCGCCCGCGGCGTGGCGGGCGGAGGAGCCGGTTTGGCTAGCGTGGCGACCTTCATCCGCATAGCGGAGTCGGCCGTGGCGTACTTGTCCGCCTTGGCCATTAGATCCGCCAGGGTGGCCGGCTCGGAGCACAGGAGCTTGTGCTTGAGGTGGGTGCCGTCTCGGCACCCCTCGATGAAGTACTGGATGGCCTGCACCTCATGCACCCATTCGCAAGAGTTACGGAGCTCGGTCCAACGCGTGAGGTATTCGCAGAGGGGTTCCTCCGGCCCCTGGACGCACATGGCCAGCTCGCGGGGCCGGCCGGGCCGTTTGTAGGTGCTGGTGAAGTTGCGGACGAACGCTTCTTCGAAGTCCGTCCAGGTGTTGATGCTGCCGGCGGCCAGGCTGTTCAGCCAGGTGCGGGCCGAGCCGGTCAGCATGAGGGGGGCGTAGCGAACGACTACGCGCTTGTTCCCCCTGGCGATGCTGACGGCGGTGGTGTAGTCGACCAGCCAGTCCTCCGGCTTGGCGGCCCCGTTGTACTTCGGGGTGTCGCGGGGAAGCGTGAAACCGGGCGGGAACGGTTCGTTGCGGATCCGGGGGCCAAAGCACGCCGGGCCAATCGAGCCCTCCTCCTCGAGGAGAGCCGACTGCGCCAGCCAGTCGAGGCGGAGCCGCGCGTCGTTTTCGCTGTGGGGGACCCGCGGCCCGAGCCGGGCCGCAAGCTCGGGGCGGACAGCCGGCGGGACGGATCGCACCGGTTCCCGTCGTGGAGGCGGAGTGTGTCCGCGGCTGCGCCGGCTACCTCCAGCCGGCGCTTCGTCGCGGTGATCGCCGCCAGCCGGGTTGTTGCTGCGCCGGCTGTTCACCGCCGGCTGCTGCTTCCCGCGCGACTGGGAACGCCGAACGTTGCTTCCCTCGGCGTGCCGGCCGGAGGGACGAGGGGCGCTGGAGTGCTGAGTCGGCCGACGGTCAGCAGCCCCAGCGTCCTCGCCCTCGGGACGGGGAATCTCGGAGACGGCTCCGCCTGGGGCGAAACCGACTTGCTGCGCGTTGGCAGTGTCGATGAGGTCCTTGATGTGCCGCTCGCGCGCGGCACGCTCCTCACCCACCAAGGTAGCCAGATCCTCGTAGGCTACCTTGGCGGCCCGCAGGTTGGCCGCGGGGGTGTCGTAGACGGGAAGGCGGCCGCCAAGGATTTCCGCGACCACGCGGCCGCGGTCACGCACAGCCCCGCACCGGCTGGGCTCGGTGCCAGCCGGAGTGAGACCATACGCAGAGGCGTACTCCCGCTGCGCGGCTTCCATCCGGCGTCGTTCGGCAGCGAGGGCGCTGGCGTCTTCGAACAGCAGGCGGCGGGCCGCCTCCAGCTCGGCTGTGGTGGTGACTGGGTCCGCCGTCGGGGCGATGGGAGTGCCCAGACCCCGGAGGGTAGCGGCGAGCGGGTTGGAGGTACCGGCGCGTGCGGCGGCCGCGTCGGCCTCGGCCCGCGCACGGCCCGAAGAGGTGGAGGATGCGGCGACCATTACCCCCACGCGGGCATGGGGGGCGATGGCCCCGCCCGTGGCAAGCGCGCCCACGGACGAGGGTGGATCGGTGCAGTCGAGCACCCAGCTAGGGCGAGCGTGGCGACGTCGAGTGCAACGTCGCCCGCAGGGCCTGCCGGAGCAAGCCCCACGAGCATGCAGTTCCGCTCGGACGCGGGGCGGACGGGGGAGATGGTGAAGGGCCCCGCCCGGAGCGTGACTCCGGCCAGCGCCACGGACGGCCCCACGGTGGGCGCCAACTGTCGTGGTTTTGTCACGGCAGATGCCATGGGTAGGCTTATCAAGAGTGGTTGGGGCCGAAGGATGCCGACGGACTCCGGGAGCGGGGTTAGGCACAAGCGGTGGCAGACACACGATGTACCCAGGTTCGGGGCCCTCCGTGGGAGGAAACACACCTAGTCCTGCTCGGTCTAGTTGAGACAATGGTGAAGTTACAATAGTGCTCCTGGAGCTATATTGCTAGAGGAGGAAGAAAGGGCTGGGCTGCCCTTGCTGCCTCTCTATATGTGTGTGCTGTGTGTGGAGAGTCGACCCCGTTGCATGGGGGAGGCCCGGGGGGTTTTATAGGCCAACCCCCCGGAGTACAATATGAATAAGAGATCTCAGGGGGGCCCAGCCGGCAGCCTCTCGGACCGGCTGTGGGACCCCCGACTGAGGGGTCCCGTCGCAGGTGGGGTCCGCCGGCTGCAGGGTCCTGTCGGGAGCCGACGGGGCCCGCACGGTGGGTCCCCGCGCCGGTCACGTCCCGGCACGGGTCGTCCTTCGGGGGCGTCGTCTTGTGGCGACCGGCCGAGGTTAACTGTATGGCCGGCCGCCCTGTAGCCATGCCGGGGCAAGTAATGGAGTGGTTGGAGGCGTGCCGGCACTATTGGAAGCCCTGTCGCAGTCGGCCGAGGTCGGCAGTCACTGTGGCCCTGCGCGCCTGTGTGTCAACAGCCACTGTGGCCACGCCGGGGTTGGTCATGGGGGTCTTGTCTTGTCGCCGTACTGATGCGCGGAGAGACGGGACGGGAGCTGGTCCGTCCGAAGGTCAGCGGAAGGGCCGGCCTGGAGGCAGCCGGCCGTAAGCCAGATGACCGGCTCCTTGATCAGCCGGCCGTAGGTGAGCCGGCAACAGACATGCCGGCTCCTCGCCATCCGGCTCCTCGCCAGCCGGTCTTGAGGCAACCGGCGGCCCACCAGCCGGCCGTGGCCCAGCCGGCTCCGGGCTGGCCGGTGGTATCGATTTACTTCGAGCGGGGGGAGGACCCGACAGCTTTGGCCTACCCGGGGGTAATAACCCCGTCACCAGTTCTCCACTACCAAGAGCCCTCGCGAGGCCACCCATCCACTATACTAATTCATCCTGAGCCTCCTCGAGAGGCCAGTCCACCACAAAGCAGGTGTAGGTTTTACACCGCAAGGTGGCCCGAACCTGGGTAAATCTCTGAGTCCATCTCCTTCCCCGCTCGCACTTATTCGACGCAGCTAGGCCGTAGGGTGGCGAGTTTTAGACCTTTAGCCGGTTGAGATCTATGCACACGCCCCAGTGTTCTAACCTTGTTGGGTTTTGCAGAGCCTCGATTCTGACATTTGGCACGCCAGGTAGGGGCCTGTCGTGATCTTCCTCCGGTTCCACTTCGTATCTGCTCTGCTGCTCCCATGGCCGAAGCCCGCCGAGTCCGCACCGAGCGCCGGGCAGCCTGCGTTGCCTAAATGGTGCCCATGTGCCACAGCGTCCCACGCCGCTCCGCCTCTTCTGCGACCAATGCTGCTACCGGATGGGCTGCTTGCGGTCAGCAGGACCTACCGCTGCCACCCTCCGAGCGGCAGGACGACCTCGTCGCTGCGCCGTCCCCTGCTCCCACCACGGCGTCGACCTCCCACGCACACCGCGAACTGGCAAATGCACAGGCTGCGCTGTCCATGGCGCGTGAACTGTTGTGTTACCACCCCGACGATGACCACTCCGAAGACTGGCTTAGCCGCGTCACCGAGACCGCCGAGCCGCTAGTGAAGCCCCGGCGCTTACCCGCTCGCTCCGCCTCCCGCTCTTCTAGGCGGGCGACGTGGCTCACAGCGCGCCACCTCCTCCTTCCCCGCGAAGGGCCGACCGCAAGCCCAGGTGCAAAGCGCGACACCATGAACTACCACGTGGGGCACCGGCGCACGCGCGGGGAGAGACGAGCTGCCAGATGATGCCGTGGCTGCAAGGCGGTGCACGCGCGCGTCCCCCGAAGTTCAACCCAGCGAACAAGTGCGCTAAGGACGAGGTAGGCCGCACCTCCCTCCACGTTCTCCCTGAGACGGACCACGAGGACAAGAAGGCCAAGGCCAAGGAGGCAAAACGCAAGGGCCCCGCCGTGCTGGTAGCTACGCCCAAGGCGAAGCACGGTCGTGGCCCGGAAGGACTCCCCAGGGGCAAACAACCATTTTGCGTCTTCCACTACACCAACACCCATGACACCAGCAACTGCCTAGAGCTCAGGGAGCTCCGCGACGAGCGCTTCGGCCGCCGCCCTGAGCGCAGCAACCACGGCAGCGGCCGTGGGGAGGGCCGCAGCGGGAACCGCAGGGACAACCGTGACCTACGATAGGACTGGCGAGACCAGCCTCACAAGGATTGCCGGCGCGGCGAGCCTCGCGGCGAACCTCGGCGTGACCATCCTCGGGAGGCCCGCCCTCAGGGCAGGGCCGGCCTTCCTCCGCTGCCACCATCGCCAAGGAAGAACGATGGCCGACAGGATGATCAGGCTGGGGGCTTCCAAGAGCCCCGCGCGATCGCTTGCGTCTTGGGCGGTGCATAGGCCCTAGCCTCCAACCGAGCCTTCAAGCAGCTTTTACCCAAGAGCTGCCTGGGGGCTGGAGCCCCTGCCGCTGGCGCCTCAAGACCCATGCCTACTGCTGGGGCACCTTCCCCCTCCGCATAGGAGGGCGTGCCCGGTGCCTCCCTCAGGACGGGCTCGGTTGCTTCCGCCTGGGGAGCTCCTGACCCGACCGGCGTAGCAGAGGAGGAACTCAGGCATCGCCCGGAGGCATGCCTCGGCACGCGACCCCGTGAGCAAGGAGCAAGGCATGAGGCGCCAGGAGCGCAAGAGTCCGGTGTTCACAAGGGCGACGAGCAGCAAAGGGCACATGATGCATGTGCCCTGAGAGGCGTCGGGGCACCCCGGGTCCTCAAGGCATAAGGGAACCAACCGAACCCCCCACACGCGGCCGTCAGGTGACTCCTAGGGTTGTTCCTGCCAAACAATTCTCTGTATTTTGTATCGCCCCAAGCAGGCGTCTTTTGAAAACATAATGAATCCGGCTAACCCCCCGCTCGAGATGGTATTGTTTGTCTAAGCCTCAGGCTCTGGCGCGTCGCCGCTACCGGGGGCTGGCGTGCCCCCCACGACCGTCCCGTGATGGTTCCGCATGGGGGCTGGGCACGACGTCTGCGTGGGACTTGTCCTCGCAGTGAATCGTTGAAAAATCTAAGTACCCGGGCTCTGACCCACGGGCTGGCCACCCGTGCGGATCATCTACCTTAGTGTCACGCCCCCTCAGTGAACCATTGCGGGTGGAGGAACGGAAGGCGGCTCGGCTCGCAGTGCCACAGGGCAGGCGACATGCCGCCTCTTATGATGGCTCTCCTGTAGACGTGCCCTTACGGACACGCGGGGCGTGCCACGGTGCTCATGTTTGGGCCGTAGGGGCACGCAGTTGGTGAACGACGGCTCTCCTGTAGACGTGCCCTTACGGACACGCGGGGTGTGCCACGGTGCTCATGTTTGGGCCGTAGGGGCACACAATTGGTGAACGATGGCTCTTTTGTAGACGTGCCCTTACGGACACGCGGGGCATGCCACGGCGCTCATGTTTGGGCCGTAGGGGCACGCAATCGATGAACAATGGCTCTCCAGCAGACGTGCCCTTACGGACGCGAGCGCAGCACCGACTTGCGCGCTCCCGCACCGAAATGTGCGGGAGCATCTGAAGACCGGGTTAGGAGGTCCTGAGCCTTGTGCCTGGGGTATCCAGCCAATTATCGCCACCGTGACACTCTCACGTAATAATGAGTAGGTTGTATACGCCCGGAGCCCCCCGAGGACGCGGAGGGGTTCCCACCCACGCCCAAGTGGAAGCCCCATGCTCCGCGCTGGCGGACGACACTATCCTCCAATGACTATGCCCACGCCTAGTGGAAGCGCTACGCTCCGCGCTGGGGGGAAGATGAAGACTAGCTACTAGGTGCCGGACGCGGCTGTTCTTTGCTCTCTTTTGAAAACCGAATTTGCCGTCTTTTGGAATGAAGTTTGAAACTTTCGCGTCTTATTCGGAAAATGGGGTGGGAACCTTCTTCTTGCAGCATTTTCTTGCTTTGTGTTCTTTCTAAAGGGGTTTGGCACCCGCCAGCTCCCTCTCATGCGCCCCGCGAGCGGGTGCTGGGAACGGTACATTATGTAGGCTCCGGGCCGTGCATATACCTCACCAAAACTTTGGCGTCCTATTCCTCGCGCGACGCTCTCGAGGCGAGCTAGCGCACAATACCACCTCCGGCCCCCGGTATCAGGAGCGCCCATCTCCTGGCCTCGTCGGGCATCATGACCCGGCACACCGGCGGTGATCGGCCCTCGCAAGGGGCCTCGGGGGCTCTACGGCTAAGGAAAGAAGCTCCGGAGGGACGCGCCCCCATGACGTAGGAGCCTACCGCGGACGAGTCAAGCCAAGTTACCCTAATCACGACGAGCAGGGACATTCGAGTTGCAACGACATAAAAACTGGGATACGAGAAGAAAAATGCTAACATAAAGGTGCAAGCGCCGCAGTTCATTACACCCCCCCCCCCTCACGGGGCCCTCCATGGTTTTTTGTGCAGGAAACAAATAGCAAAAGATGGCCTCCCGAGGACCGCCACTCCAGATGCCTGGCCCCGGCGCCGCTCGCGCTCAGTCAGAGTCCTCCTCCTCCTTGATGGTGGTGCGGCGGCATGGCGGCTCGACGGCCTACGGGACTAGGGCGCGGCGCCGCGGCGGCTCGCCGCCCTCTTTGGTCCGGGCCCGCCGGCGTGGCAGCTCGTCGTAATCGTCGTCGCTCAAGCTCAACCCGGAGGAGGCGTCGCTGCTGCTGGAGGTGCCGCATCCGTCACCAAGGGCAAGCTCACCGTTTAGGACACCACCACCGCGGTGGTCATCGTCGGCGGAGAAGTGGTCGTTGTCGTCGCCATCACCGTCCGAACAGCACCCCAAGCGCCTACTGTCTTCCCCGATGGTCTTGACGAAGAGCGTCACCGCCCCGTCATACTTGAAGTGGAGGGTACACCTCCCCTGCAGGCCGTGGGCACGGGCGAACGTCTGCCACCCACGGGTCAGGAACACGTAACCCGCAGGGGTGTCCTCGACCTCCACCCATGAGGCTCGGCTGCAGCAACCATCGGCCTGCAGCCATAGGCTGGCGGGCCCTCCGGCTGGTAGCGCCCCCGCGAAGAAGCGCGGGAGCTGGACCCAGAAGATGGCCGGACTCTTCTCCCACACCACGAACTCCTGGACCGCGTCGACCGAGTGAGATTGCGGGCGGGGCGGCCGGGCACCAGTTGCATGCCTCCCCCCTCGGCCGCGAGCGCCACGGCTACCGCTGCCGCCTAGGCGGGAGGGGGCCTTCCCACGGCTAGCGGAGGTAGCGCCGGACCACGCCGGGGTGCGCCTGCGTCCTCGAGGGGGCACCGCTGGCGTCACGGTGTGCTTGCGGGGATGGCCGCGACCCCTCTTTGGCGGTGGCAAGCCCAGTCCCTCCAGGCAGCCCTTCCCCATCTTGGAAGCAGAAAACCTCCTCACTGGTGTCATGGTCATGGAAGCGGCGGACTGAAGTGAGGAGGTGACAAGATGAAGATGGGCTAGGGGGCTCTGCCCCCTTGCCCATTTATAGCAGATCAGAGGCCAACCGGTGTCTCTCCACATGTCGGGCAATGATGGCCCCGCGGCATGTGCCAGCCCTTGTCCGTCGGGGCGGTTACCGAGGCGACAGGGGGAAGTGGAGGCGTCCGTGCCTCATCGCGCGCCACGCATCGATCCTGACCCGCAGGCGGTTAGGGCTCGCGGTGCCTCGGTCTTCCCCCTCGGCTTCGCCTCGAGGCCAGCCCGAGCACGCCTTGGGCCCGGGGGCTATTGTCGGTGTTCTGGGACCGGGGGTACCCAGACCTGCCTGCCTGCGGCCCAGTGCGTGGCCCACCTCGAAGCCCCGGTACGTCCCAGCAAGAAGCCCCTCAAGTAAAGGCCCTCGTGAGAGCCCCTGCCTCGTGAGGGGAACGATACCAAAACCTCCGGAGGAGTGGCATCCCCCCAGGCCACCTCTCGAGGAGCGAAGATTCCTATGCAAGTACCCAGCCTCGTGAGGTCGAGGTGACATTGGTTCTGATGGCCAAGCCAGGCGGGCGCCAGCGGGCGCAGAAAGAGGGAAGTTTCCTCTTTCGTGATAAGGAGGCAAGGACGTACGCGGGTTCCCAAGGAACCCACCCCCCCCAAAGTTTTCCTTCCTAGTGCAAGAGGACCGAGACCACAAGCTTGGCAGGACGGATGTCATCACCGAGCCCACCGCTGCGTCACACCCAGAAGCTTTGCAGGCGAAGACCACCTTTAGTCAGGATAGGATGTACCTCTTGTCCCCTTTCAAATTTGGCCGTTGTAGGATCCCTTCCCGCCTGCGTGATAAGGGAAGAGGACCGTGGCCACTATACAGAGGGACTAGCTCCCATCGTAGAAGGCAGGTCGGAGACACCAGTTCTCCACTACCAGGAGCCCTCGCGAGGCCACCCAACCACTGTACTAGTTCATCCTTAGCCTCCTCGAGAGGCCAATCCACCACAAAGTAGGAGTAGGGTTTTACACCGCAAGGTGGCCCGAACCTGGGTAAATCTCTGAGTCCATCTCCTTCCCCGCTCGCACTTATTCGACGCAGCTAGGCCGTAGGGTGGCGAGTTTGAGACCTTGAGCCGGTTGAGATCTACGCACACGCCCCAGTGTTCGAACCTTGTTGGGTTTTGCGGAGCCCCGATTTCGACAATAATTCGCACATATTGCTTGAGCGGGTAATGTCGGTGATGTTGCGTGGCGTTATCCCTGAGGATGAATGGCTAGTACTGGCAGAGCTGAGCTATTTCTTCCATTCTCTTTGTGCGAAAGAACTATCGCCTGGCGCCGGAGTTAATCTGCAAGTTAGAGAAGATCTTTCCACCGGACTTCTTTAATCCAATGCAGCATTTGATTTTGCATCTCCCGACCGAGGCAAGATTGGGGGGGCGTGCAAAATCGTTGGTGCTACGCAACTGAGAGGATGCAGAAGACGCTTCAAGCAAAATGTAAAAATAAACGTAGAATTGAATCATCGATGGCCGAGGCATTCATTTCTGAGGAGGCGACAAACTTCGTGACAGCACATTACGACGCCAAAAATCGTCATTTGCATAATCCGAAGCCTCGGTACAATGCTGGCGACCCTAAAAAGGTCGATCCAACCTCAGCCTATTCAAAGGGAAGCTCGCACCAGCCGGTGGTTCGAAAGCAATAGCGTTGGATCTCGAAGAATGGCAGACCATTTCGTTGTATATCTTCAACAACCTAACAGATGTGCGGTCGTACATCGAGTAATTTCTTGGTACATTGTTTCGCAACTTCTAATTCCTTTCAACTGCTCTTATTCCCGGATATTTGATACAGTCGATACGTCGCCAAATTCTCGGATGGAGCGGTGATCCAAAAGGATTCCATCAAAAAGTATGAGCTTCTGGCAAAGCATGGAAGCGGCTATCCCGGTTTCATCTCTTGGTTCAAACAAACGGTAATTTCCATTAGACCATTTCATTTCTTTGTCTAATTTGCGGCTAATGCAACAATCCTTTCGTATTAAACTTGTAGGCTAATTCAGAGTCTATGGATGCCGAATTGAGACAAGTCGCTAATGGTTTTGACTATAAGGTCCGTTCATTTGAGAAATACGACATCAACGGGTATCGCTTTCGTACCTTTGGCAAAGAGCTATCTATGGCCGACCGAAAGTCTACAAATTGTTGTGTCTCTGCTATCGGCAAAGGAGGTACCGAGTATTATTGAAGAGTTGAAGCAATTTATGAACTTCTATTCTATGGTGAAAACCCACCGAACGTCGTAGTCTTCAAATGTTATTGGTTCCAGCCGAAGGAGACTAGAAGGACTCATGAACATATAGGGCTAGTCGAAATCAAACAAAGCACCCATTTAGATGTTCCCGGTGTCTATATTACGGCTGAACAGGCGACCCAAGTTTTCTATCTACCGTGGGCCTGCCAAACTGATCTAAATCTGAATGGTTGGGATGTCGTTTATGAAGTGCCGCCACGTTTTAGACTACCTCCCCTCAATGAAGAGGATTATGAACCTCACATTAACCCAGACACATATGAAGGAGAATTCTTCCAAGAAACACGTATTTCCAAAAAACGTTTCAAGAACTGCTCTACTTCACCCCAGAACATTGAAGCAGACAGCGACAGTGAATCCGACTTCACCCCTGAGCCGGAACAAGAAGAGCCGGAAGAAGAAGAGGTTACTGCTACGGATGACCTGTCAATGCTTGATCGATTACATAAAGGAGGCCTTTCACATGTTGTTCCCGATAGTGATGATGATGATGCATTTATTGACGATAGTGATGATGATGATGCATTTATTGATGATAGTGATGATGATGATGCATTTATTGATCCCAGAGCATATATAGACGATCAAGATTATTATTAGTTCATGTTAGGTATTTAATTTTTATTATATACCTGATGATGATACACTTAAATTATATACATATTATTATTCATGTCGGTATTCAATTTTTTTTATGTTGTACAAATTTCGTTTACTCTTTGTCATGGTAGGTGTTGAAAGATGGTGGGAGCGGGTCTAGAGCGATCCGCGGCTTCTTCGTCGGCGCGTGGTGGGAGGGGTACTTCCATTCCACCTGATTCTCTCCGGAGAGCGTTGGTCACCAGTTTGCAGACACAGGCGGGCGCTTCTTCGTTGGCGCCGATGCCCATTGGGAGAGGAGGTCGGGGGAAGAAGAGAGCAGGAGGTAGAGGTACACATGCCCGTGGGAGATGTACGGAGGCTACTACCCCTTCCTCGCCACCACCCCTAGCTGATTCATCCAAGCACATGACTGCTGGGGTGAACCTGTCTGAGGTGGAGGCTACGCGGACTTCTGTCCATGAGCCTCGGGTCGACGAGCCTTCGACCCACAAGACTCCTGTCCTAGACGCTTCATCCCACGAGACTCCGAAGCAGAGCAGGGATCTGGCTACGTCCCAGCAGACCCCATGGGATACCTGGCCGGATCTGCATCAGCAGGAGCCGAGTGGCCATGCTGATGGTGGCGGGGATTGGTTTTCTGATAGCGAGGACGAGGTGGTTGAGGGGGCCACCGTCTACCAGCGTGGTAGTACACGGCTCCCGCCCATGCCGGCGACCCGCGAGCAGAGGCTGGTGATTAGGCCTGATGGGGATAAGTGAATGCATTTACCCTTTTTTAACCTTTTGCCTTCACGTTTCTTCAAATATCTAATGCGTTGGCTTTGTCATACTACCGGGGTTGGAAACATGATAGGGATGTCCGCAGGCCCAACACCGTCCTTGGTGTGATTTGCTGGCAAAACTTCCCGGGGTTTGTCATGTTGCCCGATGAGGGTCAGCTTCCAGAGCTAGGATTGACCTTGGAGCACTACTTGGCTGCCCCGGCCTTGCCGGAGGAGATGATCGACGGTGTCTTGTGCCACACGAGGGCCGACATGGTGAGCAGACAGTTTGGGTAATTTCTCCTTTACACAATTAAAAATCAACAATAGCTAGTTATTGTACTAATCAGTGTTGTCTCGTTTGATTGTAGACCTTCTACAGGTGTGAGGAGGGACACGAGGCGGCCGCGACAAAGGTTATCGATGACGAGTGCAGGCGGCTACTACAGAACTTACGGCATGAGGCTCGGCCGCAGGCTGTTCGAGACTACTACGCCTCGCGTGGTGTTAAGAAGGACAAGTCGTCGTGCCGTGGAAAGTTTCTACAGAAGGAGCAGTATATGAAGGTAATTACCTATTCTCAAGGCCTTGTACTTAGTTTCCTTGATTTGATTCGTAGGCGTAGCGCTCAAATTTCTCTTTACTAACTTAGGTGCCCCCAAGATGGTGTGCGGATTAGATGGATTGTTGGGAGGCGTTGGTGGATGAGTGGTGCTCAGACGAATGGCTAGCCGTCCACAACAATGCCAAGAACCGGCGTGCCAAAATGGTTGGTGTGCCACACCATCAAGGCAGCGCCAACTTATATCAGTTCGGGCGGAACTGGGTATGTGGTTTGCTTCATGATTCATGCAATCCATTCTTGATGCTAGCTTGAGCCCTTTACTAATACTTTGTTCCTCTCTCTCTCTTTTAGGTGCATCATAATAACACGGAGGTGCCAGAGGTGTACAACCTCTATGCCATGGCCCATACTGCCTCGTACAAGAAGGCCAAGGCATTCTCGGAGTCTGACCTCGATCATCCTGAGAACTTCACCAACATCTCCTCCCACCACAAGCTCGTGAGGTACAGAGATGAGGGGAAGGAGAGGAAAGGGGAGAACTTTAACCCGAGCCAACATCCTATTGATCCAGAGCTGGTGATGATAGCTGCCGGAGGGAGGCCCCATGGCTTGATAGCCATTGGAGATGGACTTATACGGTTGAGGGAGTCCGGGATTAAGGGGTCCTCGAACTGCCGACCTATTCCTTATGGGCCGGACTCGTGGGCCACTCGTTGGAGGATTGGACTGACCGAATACCCCGTTACCAGGGGGAGGATCTCAGGAGCCGTGGCGTGCCCTTCAAGCTTACGGCAGTAGAATAGGCATGTTTATTCCTTTGATAGGTAACCGGCTATGTGTAACCCTAGGACCCCTGGTATCTATATAAGCCAAAGGGTTTAGTCCGCAAAGGCGGGTGAACTCATCTAGGGTTTAGTCATTCGATCTCGTGGTAGATCAACTCTGTAATATTCATACACATCAATACAATCAAGCAGGACGTAGGGTTTTACCTCCATAGGAGGACCCGAACCTGGGTAAACACCGTCTCCTTCGTCTCCTGTTACCCATCGATCCTAATCTCATAGCTCGGGACCCCCTAGCCGAGATCCGCCGGTTTTGACACCGACACTGGTGCTTTCATTGACAGTTCCGCTGTGCAATCGCTGGAAGGATCGATGGCTTGCCTCATCATTAGCGATGAAGTCTGCAACAAGGATGTTTTCGTCCCTGGTCAGATTTTCGCGTTCGGCAGCATCGTATCGCATGCTGATCCGGCCGGCCATCTAAGGCATGTCAAAAGTTTCCTCCCCGATCAGGAAGTCAGGTTCGGGAGCCTTGAGTTCGTCACCGAATCCCGGGGAGATCTTGTCTTGACAAAATCCTCAACCCTCAAGGAGGAGCCTGCAGGCCCCGACGCCTTAACGCCGGAGGCAACAGGCCCCGCCGTGGAAGTGGCCCCTATCTCTGGGCCGGCCATAACGCCCAACCCATCTGATATGCCCGGAACTGCCACGGCCGAATACAACCTGGGCCCGCCGTCAAGCGACCCTGGGACAACAGCGCTGCGGATCGACCCCATGCGCTCCAACAACTTAGATCCCACCGACATCTCGTCTTTAAACGAGTTATTTGGTCAGATTCAAACCTTGAACGTTACCGACGGCCAAACCTCGGTTTATGACCGGATTAGGTTTAAACCCGATGATAGGGAGATTCGGGTCCCGCCGATCACTCACCTGGTCGCCACCGTCGAGTGTCCGGCCGAAGGCTCGTCCTCTCAACCACCGGAATTAAAAATAGTTTATATCCTAGTTTCCGACCGTCGGGATTTCTCCTACGGTCCGAAATCTAGAACCCAGACCGGAAACAGTTCGGAATCGGCCGCCGATCTGGTGCGCGACCTAGAGCCCGTGCAGAGGGGTCTTGTTAGCCATATGGACTCCAAACCCACCATGACGAACTCCGCAATGGCACGGGAGCCAAACGCCGTGATCCCGGACTCCGATCCTGGCGAGAAACCAAAAATTTCCCCGCCCACCACCCAAGTCTAGCGCTCCTCAGGCAGCACAGGACAACCCAAGTTATCGGGCTTATGGGAAGTTAAACAACAGCCAGGGGAATCAGTCCATCACTTCTGGGCTAGACTCCTCCTTTTTAAAGACAAAGTACCAGACGCTAGCGGCCAGGAGATAATAGCCACCTTTAGGCACAATTGCCACAATGAAGGAATTCTCAATACCCTAGCCCGTCGAAACATTCGTGACTTCACCGAGCTATCGGACCTAGTGCAAAAATATTGCACCATGGAAAGCATCTGGCAAGCCGAACGCTTGTTTTCGGAGCCGGTCCCCTCCGAACACCTTGGAGGAGCTCGGAAAAAGCGAATACCTCCGCAACGGCCGGCCAAACATGAACCCGCCGAGAAAAAGTATAGATCCCCCATGGGAGACAAAACTGTCCTTGACGGACTATTAGACAAGCCATGCCCAATACACTCTGTGTTACTAAACACAAACCTGACTCACAGCCTTAGAGCTTGCTGGGTCGTCAGACAGGTGGCAAAAAGCGGAGAGGCCATCCTTGAGGCCCTACCTCCAGTCAGATGCTCAACAGCACCACCTGAATACAACGACGAGATCCTGACGATCTATGAAACGTTTTCCTCTAGGAATAAGAGGAAGAGAGCTCTTCGCGAACTCGAACAAATCTATCAGGTGGCAGCAACAAACTCATGGATAGACACAGCAATCACCTTCGGAGAAGCTGACCAACCAATCACACGCCCCGCCCGAACACCTGCCGCACTAGTCGTCAACCCTATTGTTGACGGCTTCAGGTTACAGAAGGTGCTAATGGACGGCGGCAGTGGTTTAAACCTCATTTACGAGGATACCTGGGAAAAAATGCAATTCAATCGATCCCGCATCGAACATAGCAACATAACCTTTCGTGGGATCATCCCTGGGAAAGAGGCACGTTGTTCCGGATGCGTTACCCTCGATGTAGTATTTGGCACGCCCGAGAACTACAGGTCCGAAGAAGTTCTCTTTCATATCGTGCCCTTTCACAGTGGCTACCACGCCCTGTTGGGGCGCGACGCTTTCACAAGATTTCAGGCTATACCACATTACGGGTATATGAAGCTCAAAATGCCAGGCCCAAACGGGATTATCACAATAACAAGTGACCCGAATAGAGCCCTTCGAGCCGAAAACATAACAGCAGCACTCGCCCTCGAAGCACTAGCCGAGACCCTGGCGGCAAAGGAACTGACCGCACTTCGGTCAACAGTGGACAAGGACGATGTGGTCCTCAGCAAGAGGCCCAAACCCACGTCCTTTAAACCCGCTGACGAAATCGTCAAGTTTCAGGTGCATCCAACGGACCCCAATAAAACAGCATCCATCGGAGCTCAGCTGGACCCCATGGTGGATGAAGCGTTGCGAACATTCTGACGAGAAAGCTGGGATATCTTTGCCTGGCATCCTTCCGATATGCTGGGAATCCCACGACGGCTAGCAGAACACAGCCTGAACATAATCGTAGGCTTCAAGCCTGTCAAACATGCTCTACGCCGATTTTCTGAGCTCAAGCGACATGCTATGGGCGAAGAACTCGCAAAATTACTGGAGGCCGGATTCATAAGAGAAATCAAACATCCCGAGTGGTTGGCAAACCTGGTGATGGTACCGAAGAAAGATAAATCCTGGCGGCTGTGTGTCGATTTCAAAGACCTCAATAAAGCTTGTCCCAAGGACCCTTTCTCCCTACCACGCATAGACCAGATTATTGACGCCACAGCCGGACATGACTCATTGTGCTTCCTCGACGCTTATTCCGGATACCATCAGATCAAAATTAAGGAATCCGATCAAGCTACAACTGCCTTCATCACCCCCTACGGGCCATTCTGCTTTAACACAATGCCTTTCGGGTTAAAGAACGCAGGTGCTACATACCAGTGTATGATACAGACATGTCTCGAAAAACAAATCGGTAAAACAGTAGAGGCATACGTGGACGACGTGGTCGCAAAGACCAAAAACGTCAGCCAGGTGATAGTCGACCTCGGGCAAACTTTTGCTAGTTTGCGGGAATATGATATACGGCTCAATCTGGACAAATGTGTCTTCGGAGTTCCCGCCGGTAAACTACTCGGATTCATTGTTTCCCATAGAGGAATAGAGGCGAATGCTGCTAAAATCCGTGCCCTATCTCAACTTGCGATCCCTACAGAGCTAAAGCATGTCCAAAGGCTGGCAGGTTGCGTGGTGGCCCTGAGCCGCTTTATCTCCTACCTTGGTGAAAAGGCTTTGCCGCTCTATAGGCTGCTGAAACGGACCAAAAACTTCGAGTGGACCAATGAAGCAACGGCTGCACTAGAGGAAATCAAAACACTGTTGGCCAGCAACCCCTTTCTCACGGCACCAGGCGCCGGTGAACCAATGCTAAAGTACATCTCGGCCACCAATCAAGTGGTCAGTGTGGTACTCGTCGTCGAACGAGATGACGAGGGTCACAAATTCAAGGTGCAAAAGTCAGTCTACTATGTGTCAGAAGTGCTAACGCCATGCAAGTCCAGATATCCGCACTACCAGAAGATAGCCTATAAAGTGTTTATGGCATCACGAAAGCTCAGACACTATTTTCAAGAATGTTCTATCACGGTGGCATCCGAAGTACCCTTGAACGATATAATCAATAACAGGGGCGCCACCGGCCGCATAGCCAAATGGGCCATCGAACTCCTTCCTTTTGAAATCGCCTATAAGCCACGACGAGCTATTAAATCTCAGGTTTTGGCCGATTTCCTCGCCGAATGGACAGAGGCCGAGCTCCCCAGAGAATATAGCACATACTCCCATTGGACGATGTACTTCGACGGATCCAAGACACTGGCCGGACTGGGGGCTGGAGTTATCCTCACATCCCCCACGGGAGACAACGTCCGGTACGTGTTGCAGATCATGTACGCCAATTCCAACAATGCGGCCATATATGAAGCCCTATTGCATGGGCTTCAGATGGCAGCATCGATGGGCATACAACGGCTTGAAGTACGGGGAGACTCTAATCTCGCCATCTCCCAAATCAACGGCGAATTCGATGCTAAAAACCCGAAGATGGCAGCATACAAAAATGCCGTCCTTAAAATATCCGAACGGTTCGAGGGGCTAGAATTCCACCACGTCGCTAGAGACAGCAATCAGGCTACTGACATACTCGCCTGTATGAGGGCCAAGCGCGACCCCGTCCCGAAAAATGATGTCTACTACGCAACCTTCTTCTTGTAGACTCGTGTTGGGCCTCCAAGCGCAGAGTTTTGTAGGACAGTAGCAAATTTCCCTCAAGTGGATGACCTATGGTTTATCAATCCGTGGGAGGCGTCGGATGAAGATGGTCTCTCTCAAACAACCCTGCAACCAAATAACAAAGAGTCTCTTGTGTCCCCAACACACCCAATACAATGGTAAATTGTATAGGTGCACTAGTTCGGCGAAGAGATGGTGATACAAGTGTAATATGGATAGTAGATATAGATTTTTGTAATCTGAAAATATAAAAATAGCAAGGTAGCAAGTAACAAAAGTGAGCAAAAACGGTATTGCAATGCTTGAAAACAAGGCCTAGGGTTCATACTTTCACTAGTGCAAGTTCTCTCAACAATACTGACATTGTTGAATCATATGTAAATCCCTCACGTGCGACAAAGTGTTCACTCCAAAGTCACAAATAGCGGAGAACAAACGAAGAAATTATTGTAGGGTACGAAACCACCTCAAAGTTATCTTTTCCGATCAATCTTATGAGCTATCCCTATAAGTGTCACGAACAGCCCTAGAGTTCGTACTAAAATAACACCTTAAGATACACATCAACCAAAACCCTAATGTCACCTAGATACTCCAATGTCACCACGAGTACCCATGGGCTTGATTATACGATATGCATCACACAATTTCAGATTCATCATGTTCAATCCAACACAAAGAACTTCAAAGAGTGCCCCAAAGTTTCTACCGGAGAGTCAAGACGAAAACGTGTGCCAACCCCTATGCATAGATTCCCAAGGTCACGGAACCCGCAAGTTGATCACCAAAACATACATCAAGTGGATCAATAGAACATCCCATTGTCACCACGGATATCCCATCGCAAGACATACATCAAGTGTTCTCAAATCCTTTAAAGACTCAATCCGATAAGAAAACTTCAAAGGGAAAACTCAATTCATCACAAGAAGATAGAGAGGGGAAAACTCCATATGATTCATCTATATTAATAAAGCTCGCGGTACATCAAGATCGTGTCATCTAAAGAACACGAGAGAGAGAGATCAAACACATAGCTACTGGTACATACCCTCAGCCTCGAGGGTGAACTACTCCCTCCTCGTCATGGAGACCGCCGGGATGATGAAGATGGCCTCCGGTGATGGTTTCCCCCTCCGGCAAGGTGCCGGAACGGGCTCCCGATTGGTTTTTCGTGGCTACAGAGGCTTGCGGCGGCGGAACTCCTGATCTAGGTTTCTTTCTGGGGTTTTTGGTATTTATAGGAATTTTTGACGTCGGTCTCACGTCAAGGGGGTGCTCGAGGAGCCCACAAGCCAGGGGGGCTCGCCCTAGGGGGGTGTGCCCCCTAGGCTTGTGGCTGCCTCGGGACTCCTCTCCGGTATCTTTTTGCTCGAGTATTTTTTATATTTTCTAAAAATATTCTCCGTAAATTTTTAGCCCATTCCGAGAACTTTTATTTCTGCACAAAAAACGACACCATTGTAGTTCTGCTGAAAACAGCGTCAGTCCGGGTTAGTTCTAATAAAATCATACCAAAATCATATAAAATTATTGTAAACATGGCATGAATACTTCATAAATTATAGATACGTTGGAGACATATCAGCATCCCCAAGCTTAATTCCTGCTCGTCCTCGAGTAGGTAAATGATAAAAGAAATAATTAATGAAGTGTGAATGCTAGCAAGTGCACAAGTTTGATCGATGATAATTCCAATCACTTTTTCTAGCTTCAATATAAACCATAAACAGTAGCTCATCTCATAAAACTTCTCATGATCAAGTAACCAGCTATTCACATGTTAAAGTATAGACCAGAAAGTTTCTTGAAAACTAACAAACCATATTCCTAGTCATCGAACAATTGCAATTCATCTTATTTTCAGGAAGGGTCTATGTAAGAGCTTTGATTTAGCAAATTCCACATACTCAACTATCATATAGTCTTCCATGATTATTGACACTCGAAGCATATTTTTAGAACAAATAGCATCCATCGAACACAGAGAAAGATAGGGGCTTAATGTTTCGCCTCCCAACTTATTTATCATATAGATAATTGTCAACAATAATAATTCATGATCAAATATATTTGTGTGGATATATATGTCTAGATCATTCCCCAACACATGACGCTTGCCAAGAGAAAAAGGCGAAATATAGGAAGTGGTGAAGATCACCATAACTCTTGCATAAAGGTAAGTACTAGAAAGTAAAAGATAGGCCCTTCGCAGAGGGAAGCATTGATTTGCAGAGGTGCCAGAGCTCGAGCTTTTAAAACAGAGATGAATAATAATTTTCAGCGGTATGCTTTCATTGTCAACAAAACAACCGAGAGATCTCAGTATCTTCCACGCTAGATACATTATAGGCGGTTCCCAAGCAGAATGGTAAAGTTTTTACTTCCCCTCCACCAATCAATCACACTCCACGGCGAGCCGAATCCACGGGTACCGTCCATACAAACAACAATCTTGGGGGAGTTTTGTTTCATTATATTTTGATTTGATTTTTGAGCATGGAACTGGGCATCCCGAATACCAGCCACTTTCTCGTGAATGAAAGTGAATCAGCACATATCGTGAGAATAACCCACCTAGCATGGAAGATACTGACAGCCCCTAGTCACTATATGAGCGATTCGGGCATACAAAACAGAATATTATTTGAAGGTTTAGAGTTTGGCACATGCAAATTTACTTGGAACGGCAGGTAAATACCGCATATAGGTAGGTATGCTGGACTCTCATGGCAAAACTGGTTTAAGGGTGTTTGGATGCACAAGTAGTATTTCTACTTGGTGCGGAAGTTTTGGCTAGTATGAGGTGGAAGCAAGCAGCACATGTTGGAGGATCCATAACAATATAACTTCTATACAAATATACCCAAACATAACTCATTAAGTTGTCTTCCTTGTCCAATTTTAACTAATTTGCTCAAGTTTTGACGGGGTTGTTACCCCCGGGTAGGCCAAAGCAGCGGGGTTCTGCCTCCCGTTGGAAGAAAATAAACACCGCTGGCTGGTCCATGGCCGGATGGGCCACGACCGGCTGGCGGGCCGCCGGCTACCTCAAGACCGGCTGGTAGGGAGCCGGCAGGTCCGCTGCCGGCTCGCTCGCGGCCGGCTGATCGAGGAGCCGGTCGTCTAGCTTCCGGCCGGCTGACTCCAGGCCGGCTCTTCCGCTGACCCTCGGACGGACCAGCTCCCGTCCCTTCCCTCTGCACGCCAGTACGGCGACAAGACGAGACCCCCACGACGGGTCTTAGTGCAGCCACAGTGACCGCTGACGCGCGGGCGCGCATGGCCACAGTGACCGCTGACCCCGGCTGACCGCGACCGGGCGAGGCGACAGTGTCGGCATGCCACAACCTACTCCATTACCTGCCCCGGCATGGCTACATTACGGCCGGCCACACTGCTGACGCCAGCCGGCCACCACAAGAAGACGCCCCGACGGGCGACCCGTGACGCGACGTGACCGGCACGGGGACCCACCATGCGGGCCCCGCCGGCTCCCGACGGGACCCTGCAGCCGGCGGGCCCTACCAGCGACAAGACCCCACAACCGGCGGCCCCCACAGCCGGCTAGAGAGGCTGCCGGCTGGGGGCCCCCAAGATCTCTTATTCATATTGTACTCCGGGGGGTTGGCCTATAAAACCCCCCGGGCCTCCCCCATGCAACGGGGGGGGGGGGGGACTAGAGACACATATCACACACACACACCTAGAGAGGCAGCAAGGGCAACCTAGCCCTTTCTTCCTCCTCTAGCCATACAGCTCCAGGAGCATCGTTGTAACCTCACCATCGTCTCAACTAGATCAAGCAGGACTAGGGGCGTTACCTCCCACGGAGGGCCCCGAACCTGGATACATCGTGTGTCCGCCACCGCTTGTGCCTATTCCCGCTCCCGGAGCCCGTCGGCGTCCTTCGGCCCCAACCACTCTCGATAAGCCTACCCATCGCATCTGTCGTGACAAAACGACGACAGTTGGCGCCCACCGTGGGGCCCTACGTGGTGCCGGCCGGAATCACGCTCCGGGCGGGACCCTTCACCGCCTCCCTCGGCCGCCCCGCGTCCGGGCGGAAATGCACGCTCGTGGGGCTTGCTCCGGCAGGCTCTGCGGGCGATGCGGCCGGCCTCTCTGACAAGCTCCTCGGCCGCGACCTCGCGTTCGACGTCGCCACGCTCGCCGGGCGCCTCGGCAAGCTGAGCCTCGCCGACGAGCCGGCGGCCGACGAGTACCCTAGCCAGGTGCTCGACTGCACCGATCCCCCCACGTTCATGGGTGCACTCACCGCGGGCGAGGCTGACGACTCCCGCGCCTGTGTGGGAGTGATGGTCACCGCCTCCTCCACCACTTCGGCCGTGCGCGGGCCGAGGCCGACGCGGCCGCCGCCCGCGCCGGTACCTCCGACCCGCTCGCCCCGACGGCGGACCCGGCCACCGCTAGAGCCGAGCTGGAGGCGGCACGCCGTCTGCTGTTCGAAGACGCCAGCGCCCTCGCGACCGAGCGGCACCGGATGGAAGCCGCGCAGCTGGAATACGCCTCCGCATATGGCCTCACCCCGGCTGGCACCGAGCCCAGCCGGCGTGGGGCTGTGCGTGACCGCGGCCGCGTGGTCGCGGAAATCTTTGGCGGCCGCCTTCCCGTCTACGACACCCCCGCGGCCAACCTACGGGCCGCCAAGGTGGCCTACGAGGATCTGGCTACCTTGGTGGGTCAGGAGCGTGCCGCGCGTGAGCGGCACATCAAGGACCTCATCGACACTGCATACGCGCAACAAGTCGGTTTCGCCCTGGGCGGAGCCGTCTCCGAGGTTCCCCGTCCCGAGGGCGAGGACGTTGGGGCTGCAGACCGTCGGCCGGCTCAGCACTCCAGCACCCCTCGTCCCTCCGGCCGGCGGCCCGAGGGGAGCAACGCTGGGCGTTCCCTGCTGCACGGGAACGAGCAGCCGGCTGTGAATAGCCGGCGTAGCAACAACCCGGTTGACGGCAACCGCCGCGACGAGGCGCCGGCTCGCGGTAGCCGGCGCAGCCGCGGACACACTCCGCCTCCGCGACAGGACCCGGCGCGGTCCGTCCCGCCGGTCGTCCGCCCCGAACTCGTGGCCCGGCTCGGGCCGCGGGTCCCCCACGGCGAAAACGATGCGCGGCTCCGCCTCGACCGGCGGGCGCAGTCGGCTCTCCTCGAGGAGGAGGGCTCGATTGGCCCGGCGTGCTTTGGCCCCCGGATCCGCAACGAGCCGTTTCCGCCCGGCTACACGCTTCCCCGCGACACCCCGAAGTATAACGGGGCGGACAAGCCGGAGGACTGGCTGATCGACTACACCACCGCGGTCGGCATCGCCAGGGGAAACAAGCGCGTAGCCGTCCACTACGCTCCCCTTATGCTGGTCGGCTCGGCCCGCACCTGGCTGAACAGCCTGGCAGCCGGCAGCATCAACACCTGGACGGACTTCGAAGAGGCGTTCGTCCGCAACTTCACCGGCACCTACAAGCGGCCCGGCCGACCCCGCGAGCTGGCCATGTGCGTCCAGGGGCCGGAGGAGCCCCTCCGCGAATACCTCATGCGCTGGACCGAGATCCGCAACTCCTGCGAGGGGGTGCACGAGGTGCAAGCCATCCAATACTTCATCGAGGGTTGCCGAGATGGCACCCACCTCAAGCACAAGCTCCTGTGCTCCAAGCCGGCCACCCTGGCAGACCTCATGGCCAAGGCGGACAAGTACGCCACGGCCGACTCTGCTATGCGGATGAAGGTTGCCGCGCCAGCCAAGCCGGCTCCGCCTCCCGCCGCGCCGCGGGCGGCCGCCGACAACCGGCAGCAGCAGAACAACAAGCGCAAGGCAGACCAGCCGGATCCCCGCTACGGGAGCCGGAAGGTTGCCACCATCGAGGAAGAGCAGCCGGCTGCCCAGGCTTCTAGCCAGCGTCAGCGCACCGGCAAGGCCGCCTGGCAGCCCAAGCTCACATTCGAGTAGATGCTCGACCTCCCCTGCAAACACCATTCCGGCGCCAAGCCGGCTACGCACACGCTCCGGCAGTGCAGCTTCTCGCAGCGGCTGGCCCGGGGCGAGGGTCTCCCGATTCCTCCCCCGCCGCCTCCTCGCGTGCCGGCTCCGCCTCCGGCTCCCGCTCCGGCTCAGGCGCCGGCTCCGGCTCAGAACGACGGCCGGCTGCTCGACCAGTTCCCCGTCCAAGATGGCTCCTACGTTGTCTTCACTAGTGAAGAGACGGACAAGCACGCTCAGCGCCGGCTCCGCCGCGAGGTGAACGCCACTATGCCCGCGACTCCCTAGTTCATGCACTGGTCTGAGAAGCCGGTCACCTGGAGTCGGGCTGACCACCCGACTGTGATGCCGAGCCGTGGCAGTTACGCCCTCGTTCTCGATCCCACAATCACCTCCGAGAGGCGCTCGTGCCGCTTCTCGCGGGTGCTGATCGATGGGGGCAGCAGCATCAACATCCTTTACCTCGATACGATGCACAAGCTGGGACTCAAGGTGGAGGACCTGCAAGCGAGCCGGATGGTTTTCCACGGCATCGTGCCGGGAAAGTCCTGCACCCCCGTCGGCAAGATCAAGCTCGACGTCCTCTTCGGCGACCATAGCCACTTCCGTCGCGAACCGGTCTGGTTCGAGGTAGTGGACCTTGACAGTCCCTACCACGCGCTGCTGGGCCGGCCGGCTCTCGCCAAGTTCATGGCGATCCCCCACTACGCCTACCTCAAGCTCAAGATGCCGGGTCCCAAGGGCATCATCACCGTAGCCGGCGACTACAAGATGTCAATCGCGTGCATGCGAGACGGCAGCCGGCTCGCCGAGGCCCTGGAGATAGCTGAGGAGAAGCGGCAGCTCGACCGGCTCGTGGCCCACACCTCTGGCCAGCCGGCCATGCCGGCTCCTCCATCCCAGTCGGTCGGCGAGGCCTCGTTCCAGCCATCCAAGGACACCAGGCAAGTGCCGCTCGACCCGGCTAACCCCGGCCAGTGCGTCACCATCGGCTCTCGCCTCGACAGCAAATAGGAAAGCAAGCTCGTTGACTTCCTCCGTGAGAATCGGGACATCTTTGCATGGTCTCCAAAGGACATGCCGGGTGTTCCGAGGAAGTTCGCCGAGCACAAGCTTCACGTACGGCCGGATGCGAAACCGGTCAAGCAACCCCTGCGCCGTTTCTCCGAGGAGAAGCGGCGTACCATAGGAGAAGAAATCGCCCGGCTGCTCGCAGCCGGCTTCATCATGGAAGTGTTCCACCCGGACTGGCTGGCCAACCCAGTCCTGGTGCTGAAGAAGAACAAGACCTGGCGCATGTGTATCGACTACACTAGCCTGAACAAGGCATGCCCCAAGGACCCGTTCGCCCTGCCGCGGATCGATCAAGTCATCGACTCCACGGCCGGCTGCGACCTGCTGTCCTTCCTGGACGCCTATTCTGGCTACCACCAGATCAAGCTGGACCCGGCCGACCGGCTGAAAACCTCCTTCATCACCCCTTTCGGGGCCTACTGCTACATCATCATGTCCTTCGGCCTGAAGAATGCAGGCACCACCCTCCAGCGTTGCATGCAGAAGTGCCTCCTACCTCAGATAGGCAGGAACGTCCACGTCTACGTCGACGACATCGTCGTCAAATCAAAGAAGCATTTCAGCCTCCTTGACGATCTCCGGGAGACATTCGCCAACCTGCGCGAATACAAGATCAAGCTCAACCATGAGAAGTGTGTCTTCGGCGTTCCAGCCGGCCAGCTCCTGGGTTTCTTCGTGTCCGCTCGCGGCATCGAAGCTAACCCCGAGAAGATCCGGGCAATTGAGCGCATGCCCCGGCCGTGCCGGCTCCGCGACGTCCAGAAGTTCACCGGCTGCCTCGCCTCCCTCAGCCGGTTCATCAGCCGGCTGGGCGAGAAGGCCTTGCCCCTCTACGGGCTCCTGCGGAAGACGGCTATGGTCGAGCCGGGCCGCGACTCCCCGAAGAAGCCGGCCATGTTCGACTGGTCCGACGAGGCGGACGAGGCGTTCCGCGGCCTCAAGCGGGCCCTCACCAGCGCGCCCATCCTGGCCGCGCCGGCTGAGAAGGAGCCTTTGCTCGCCTACGTCGCGGCAACCACGCGCGTCGTCAGCGTCGTTCTGGTAGTGGAGCGGCCGGAGGAGGGCAAAGCGCTGCCAACCCAGCGCCCCGTCTACTACCTCAGCGAGGTCCTCTCCGCCTCCAAGCAGAACTACCCCCACTACCAGAAGATGTGATATGGCCTATACCTCGCCGCCCAGAAGATCAAGCAGTATTTCCAGGAGCATGTCAGCACCGTGGTCAGCACCGCGCCACTGGGCGAAATCATGAGCGGCCGGGACGCCACTAGCCGGATAGCCAAGTGGACCATCGCCCTCGCCGACTACGAGATACGGTACGAACCTCGCACCGCCATCAAATCACAAGCGATGGCCGACTTCCTCGTCGACTGGGCCGAAACCCAGTTCATGCCGCCTCCACCTGACTCCACACATTGGCGCATGCACTTCGACGGCTCGAAGATGCGAGCCGGCCTGGGAGCCGGCATCGTCTTGTCATCCCCGAGGGGAGATCAGCTCAAGTACGCGCTCCAGATCCACTTTGCCGCCTCCAACAATGTGGCCGAGTACGAGGCCCTCGTCCACGGCCTCCGGCTCGCCAAGGAGATCGGCATCCAGCGCATCATATGCTTCCGCGACTCCGACCTCGTGGTGCCGCAGGTCTCTGGTGAGTGGGACGCCAGGGACGCCAACATGGCCAGCTATTGCTTCCTCGTCCAACAGCTCACCGGCTACTTCGAGAGCTGTGAGTTCCATCACGTCCCCCGTGCGGACAACGAGGCGGCCGATACGCTGGCAAAGATCGGCTCCACCCAGCAGGCCATCCCAGCCGGCGTCTCCCTCGAGCGGCTGCACAAGCCTTCCATCAAGCCCTCTCCCGAATCGGAGTCCATCTTCGTGCCGACTAACGCAGCCGACCCATCGTCGGATCCGGCTGCCCAGCCGGCCCCGGCGGCGACGACCACTCCGCCGGCTCCACCAGCTTCGGCTACGCAGCTGGCCGTACCCGCTCCGGCTGTCGAGCCGGCCACATCCGCGACGGCCGGCTCCGAGCACGCGGCCGTCCTGATGGCAATCGACGCTCCTTCCATCGGTTCACTCCCGGGGGCTGGCGAGCCGGTCCCGGGGGCTGGCGAGTCGGCCACGGGGACTGATGAGCCGGTCCCAGGGACTGGTCCTCCGGACTCGGGGGCTGCTGCCGCCACCAACATCCCGCTCGAGCCCGAGCCGGCTCCTGTCTCGGCTCCCTCATGGGCCCAGCCCATCCTGGCGTTCCTCCTACGTGGCGAGCTCCCCTCCGACGAGGCCACAGCAAGGCAAATCCAGTGCCGAGCCCCGGCCTACGGCATCATCAACCATGAGCTGGTTCATCGCAGCACCACCGGCGTTTTCCAACGCTGCGTCGAGCCGGAGAAAGGGCAAGAGATCCTCCTCGACATCCACCAGGGCGAGTGTGGGCATCACGCCACCTCCAGGTCCCTGGTGGCCAAGGCATTCCGTCACGGTTGACGAGTGCGAAGGCTGCCAGTGCTTCAGCACACAGAGCCATCTACCGGCTACCGCCCTCCAGACCATCCCCCTCTCATGGCCCTTCGCCGTCTGGGGGCTGGATATGGTGGGACCTTTCAAGACCGCGCGAGGCGGCATGACACATTTGCTGGTAGCCGTCGACAAATTCACCAAGTGGATCAAGGCTCGGCCAATCAAGAAGCTGGACGGCCCCACGGCCGTCCGGTTCGTCGAAGACATCACGGTCCGCTACGGCGTCCCACACAGCATCATCACTGACAATGGCACGAACTTCGCCAAGGGCGCGCTAGCGCGTTTCTGCTCCAAGCAGGGCATCCGGCTCGATTTGGCGTCTGTCGCCCACCTACAGTCAAACGGCCAGGTCGAGAGGGCCAACGACTTGATCTTGTCCGGCATCAAGCCCCGGCTCGTGGCGCCACTGGTCAGGTCAGCCGGCTGCTGGGTCGAAGAGCTGCCGGCTGTCCTCTGGAGCCTCAGGACCACGCCCAACCGATCGACCGGCTACACCCCGTTCTTTCTCGTGTATGAGTCCGAGGCAATCATCCCCACCGACATCGAGTTTGATTCGCCCCGGGTTACCCTGTACACGGAGAAGGACGCAAAGTAAGCAAGAGAAGACGGCGTCGACCTCCTCGAGGAGGCCCGCGAGCTAGCCCTCAGCTGGACGGCCATCTACCAGCAGAAGCTTCGGCACTACCACAGCAAGCGGATCCGGCCACTCTCCTTCCGCGAAGGAGACTTGGTGCTGAGGCTGATCCAGCGAACCGCCGGCCAGCACAAGCTGTCCTCCCCATGGGAGGGCCCGTTCATCGTCAGCAGGGCGCTGCACAACAACGCGTACTATCTAATAGACGCCCAGAAGCCGCAGAAGCGCAAGAGAGACGCCTCCGGCGAGGAAACGGAGCGCCCATGGAACGCGGCGCTCCTCCGTCCATTTTACTGCTAAGAACCAGTGTATGTATATATCCTTCCCTTTTGGGTTTATGAATGCAATGGGGGCCCCAAGCCGGCACTTGGGGCACGCCCCTTTTCAATCCTTCCAAAGATTTCTCATTACTTAAAGCACGTCACCCGGGTCCGGCTCCCTGGCCCGGGGGCTCGCCGCTCCCCTCCAAGGCGGATAAGTAATGTGAGCAAGCAACCCTCCGCTACCCCCCCTAACCAGCCATAGACCGGCTCCCGGCTGTCCGGCTGACGGGACCACGGGGTAGGAGGGAACTTTTCACACGAAGGTCAGCCAACGAGTGGCAGCCGGACAGACCCAACCGGACTATGTTACTCCTAGCAACCGGCCACTGCCGGCTCAACCTAGCCCTAGCCCGATGACTCTAAAAGCCAGCTTGTTTTTCCAAGGATGATGCCTTGTCCCTGTCCCAGACCGGCTCCCGGCTGGTTGGCAGGCGGGGCAGAAGACGGAAGGAATCCCGGCGTGTGATACAAGTCAAAAGGCAAAAGGCAAAAGAAGAGCCGGCACGCACACATTTTTTACGGCACAAGTTAAAACGATAAGCGGCCACAGGCCAAAGGTTCATTACAATACACCCCAGTGGGTGGAAAAGTGTCTTAAACACAATGTTGCAGCAAAAGGCAGAAACAGATAAACATGAGTGGCGGCTCAGGCCACCGGCGCGTCGTCAGCCGGCTCGACGGTCCGCCCAGAAGAAGCTGCGGCCTTCGGGTCCACCTCCATGGTTTCTGTGGCACCGGTGCCACCGTCGGTGCTGGAGGCGGTGCTCTCGTCGGCGACCTCCTAGTCATCCGGGCCTTCGGGGTTGCCGAAGGAGTCCTCAGCGACCGGCTCGCCGTCCTCGCCAAGCGCCGGCAGAAGCTCGTCCGGGTCAACATACGAGGCAAGCTCGTTGGCCCGGCGGACAAGGGCACCTTCACGGGCCGCCCGCTCCGCCTCCGGGACGTCACGCATCGTGGCCAACCGGTACAAATTGACACCAGTATACCACGACGTGACGAACCGGAGCGCCATCTGCGCACCGGCTCGAGCCGCCGACGCCTTCCAGACCTCGAGCCGGGCCTTGGCGTTCTCCAGCCACAGCACCACGCGGTTCTCCGGGGCCCCACGACCCGGCCACAAGGCGGCGATCACCTCCTTGCCGGCTGTCTTCAGCCGCTCCACATTGCGCTGGAGGTGGATCAGCCGGTTCTCCACGGCCAACCCAAGCTCGTCCACGTCCCAGCCGGCGTCCTCCTCGCACTCTTGCCCGCGCCGCTGCAGATCCTCCCGGTGGCCCGCCACGGCTCCCTCGGCACAGCGCTGGGTTTCCGGGAACCGCTCTGAAGAAAGAAAAAGGTGGAATCAGAAAACACCTCAAGGGCGAGAAAAACATAGCCGGCTGGGAAGAAAATCAAGACTTACACTGAAAGGCGTCATCCATCTCGACAGCAAATTGCAGCGCCGCCTCCTTCTCCCTTGCTAGCCCGCCTCCGCCTGGGCAAGGGCGGCTCCGCGCGCCTCAGGCGCCTTCTCGAGGCGGGTCACCTCACCTTGGAGGGCAGCGGTCCTTTGGGCGGCGTCAGCCGCCTGCTTGACGGCGCCTTCCTTGGCCGTCACCTCCTGCTGCAGCTGCGCACTTAGACGCTCTTGGGCCGCCTGCCCGTCCACCAGCAGGCCGGCCAGCCGGTCTCGCTCCGAGGTGATCGCCTGGATGTTCTGCGCCAGCCGGTCCCGCTCGGAGGCCACCTCATCCCTCTTCTCCCGGATGGAGGTCAGGACGTCCAGGCCCCCTGCAGAAATATCGACTACGATCAGCAAAACACACAAGACCCGTGCCGGCTGCCGAGCAGCCAGCTCGACTCTCGGGGGCTACACCCAGTGGGTGCGCTCGCGCGCCCCCACTGGAACCGACGTACCCTTCGCCTTCTTCTGCTCCTCCTCCAGACGGTAATAGCCGCGCTTGCCACGGTTGTGGATGGCGACCGCCTCGTCGAAAAGCTCCTGCCGCCTGGAGCTCCCCGCCTGCTCCAGGAAACCAAAGTCAAAAACAAGCAAAAGAAGATCCGGCCCGGCTGCCTCGCAGCCGGTCAGCCGGCCTGCATCTCGGGGGCTACACCCAGTGGGTGCGCTTGCGCGCCCCCACTGAAAACTCGACGAAGACAAAAAAAGGTTTACCTCTGCGCGCTGCAGGGCGCTGTCGGCCGCTTCAGCAAACTTGGCCAGCTCCTCGCGGCACCGCGCCAGGACGCTGCCCAACTCGTCGAGCGCCAGGACCGGGCCGCCGACCGACGGAGGCAGGACAGTTGGGACGCGGGCCAGTGCCTCCCAGTCCTGGATCACGTCCAGCATGGTCCTCCCGGATCGGCTCCCCCCGCCGCTCGCTCCGGCATCCGCCACGGCGCCGGCTGCCGGGGGGCGGTCGCTGACCACAAGGGCTCGGGAATCAGTTTTCGCCTGCCCCACGTCCGGCGCCGTTGCCTCCTCTCCCGTCCGGCTCAACGGGACGGCCGCGGCGGCCGGCGTTCCCGTCTCCATGGCTGGCGCCTCCGGCACGACGACCGCGGCCGGCTCGGCAACGGGCGGCGTCACCACTGTCTCCGCCTGCCGGGGCCCCTCCGGTGCTGGCTCGGGGGTTGCTCCCCCCGGCCGGGCCACTAACGCCCCGGTCGAAGTCGCGACCGCCTCCGCAGCCGGCCTCTGCGGCTCGCTCGACGGAGGTCTCGACATGCGAGCCGACTCCGCCACCGAATCCGATGCCCACGCGGGGTCCGCGGACCGCCTCCGCCTCCCGCCGCTCGAAGCCCCAAAGTGCGCGGTCCCGCCTGGGCTCCTGACTTCGAGGCTCGCAGTTCCGCGAGCCTCCTCTTCTCCTCACGCAGCGTGGCTGCGTGCTCCAGGGCCAGCTGGCTGGCGGGCTCTACCGGGCCGGCTGTCGACTCCACATCGTAGAGCTCGATGGGGTCCCTGGAACAAGCAAACACTCAGCTGCCCGCCGGCAAGTGACTTACTAAGAGAAACACCCCCAAGAACCGAGGTACTTACCCGGCAACAACAGGAAGGACCCGCTTGGCCCGCGCCGGCGGCTTCGCTATGACCGCCTTCACCCGTTTGCGAGCCGGCGGTTGGGCCGCCGGCTCCTCCTGAGCCGGCCTCTTCTCCCGACGGGAGGCGTCGGCCGCCCGGCTGTGCGACGGCTGCTCCTCGCTCCTCCCATGCGGGCTCCGCTGAGCTGCGGGGGGAGGCGCGTCCAGAATCCAGACATCATCATCATCGTCGTCATCATCGCTCCAATCCTTGATCGTAGGGCCGGGGGGGAACTCACCAGCCGCTCGGGACCCGCGGGCTCCCGGGTCGCCCCCGCCTCGGCCTCTCCCGAGGAATCGACCCCCTCTTCGGCTCCCGGCTCGAAGTCCTCGGGGTCAGATTCGGCGCGCTCCGCCTCGAAAATCTGGGGGTGCAGGCCGTCCGGCGTGTTCTGTCGAACGAAAAGCTGCGGTCAGCGTGTCGGGTGAGATCGGGAGCCGGCTAGAAAGATTCAAAAAGGAAAAGAAAATTCACCTCAACGGGGCGTACCAGGGGTGCCGGATTGAGCCGGCTGTACGTCTCCTTGCCCAGGGACCAAGTCCCCGGCGTCAGCTTGAAGGTCGTGATGGCGTTCACCCGCGCCGCCACTTGAGCCGGCGTCAGCTCGACGGTGGACAGCCGGCAGGGGTCCCGCTGCCGGACATGTCGCAGATCCGGTGCGGCCTCAACTGAAGGGGGAGCACCCAGCGCGCGATGAAGGCAGCCACCAGGTCGGAGGCAACAAGCCCCTCTCCGCTCCTCATCGTTTGGAGCCGGCCCAGCTCTCCGAGCACGGCCCCGGACGGGCCGATCCCCGACTAGTTCGCTCCGGAAGACGGGGCGTTGACAAACGCCGGCAGCCGGATGTAATCCCGCTGCGGGTCGGCGTTCTTCACGTAGAAGAACGTCCGATTCCACCCCTTGACGGAGTCGACGAGGTCGATGCGGGGGAAATGCAGGCCGCGGCAGCACACCACCACGCCCCCGCAGGCGTATGGCACCTCGTCCTTGTTCTTCAGGGCCTTGAGATAGAAGAGCTTCCTGAAGAGCTCCACGAAGGGAAGCATCCCAAGATAACCCTCGCACAAGGTCACGAAGCTCGCGATGTAGAGGATGGCGTTGGGGCCGAGGTGGTGCGGCTGGAGATCGAAGGTGTCCATCAGGAGACGGAAGAAGAGGCTCACCGGCAGGCCGAAGCCGCGCAGGAAGTGACAGGCGAAGACGACGTGCTCCCCCGCCCGAGGCCTGGGCACCACCTCGCCGCCTGGTGCGCAAGCGGTCATGCGCTCCTCCGACGGTAGCATGCGGGCACGGCGGAGCTTCGCGATATCCTCCTCCGTGACGACGGAGCCTCCCCAGCTACCATGCGGGCCGTCGGCCATCACTGTGGCGGGGCGGCGCGGAGCGGCGAGCGGACGAAAGCTACGGCGCGGGGCGAGCGGAGAAGGCGAAGAGGAAGAAGACGGAGGAGGCGAGAGGAGCGCAACTGCCTCCGCCCTCGCCCTTCCCCTTTAAATAAGGGGGCGACGCCTGGGGGAAGTGGGGATTAACTGCGCCCTCTCCCCCGGGATATCCGCGAGATCATGGGCGCCCCGGGTCGCGACCACTGCGGTCTGGGCGCAGAAGATCTCGGCCGGCGGCCCGAGGCCTAATGGGCTACGCCCGAGGCCTAGCGGACTAGGCCCAGGGCGACTTCCCGTCTGCCCACGCGTGCGGGCCCCATGGCTTCATTACGCTCCGCGTGGCGCGCCATGAGCCGGCGCGGGGCCCGGAGCGGCGCGCCAGAGCCCGAGGTGTCGGGGGCGGCCACCGCCTCGCCTGGCCGTTCGGCTCCCTACAGAAGATAAGCACCGCCTGAAGGAAGCCGCCGGCTCCCCCTCGTCGGGCGGACGTGGGCCCCCGCCGGCTTCGGGGACTACTGACGGGGTTGTTACCCCTGGGTAGGCCAAAGCTGCGGGGTTCTGCCTCCCGTTTGAAGAAAATAAACACCGCCGGCTGGTCCATGGCCGGATGGGCCACGACCGGCTGGCGGGCCGCCGGCTACCTCAAGACCGGCTGGTAGGGAGCCGGCAGGTCCGCTGCCGGCTCGCTCGCGACCGGCTGATCGAGGAGCCGGTTGTCTAGCTTCCGGCCGGCTGCCTCCAGGCCGGCTCTTCCGCTGACCCTCGGACGGACCAGCTCCCGTCCCTTCCCTCTGCACGCCAGTACGGCGACAAGACGAGACCCCCACGACGGGTCTCAGCACGGCCACAGTGACCGCTGACGCGCGGGCGCGCATGGCCACAGTGACCGCTGACCCCGGCTGACCGCGACCGGGCGAGGCGACAGTGCCGGCATGCCGCAACCTACTCCTTTACCTGCCCCGGCATGTCTACAGTACGGCCGGCCGCACTGCTGACGCCGGCCGGCCACCACAAGACGACGCCCCGACGGGCGACCCGTGACGCGACGTGACCGGCACGATGACCCACCATGCGGGCCCCGCTGGCTCCCGACGGGACCCTGCAGCCGGCGGGCCCTACCAGCGACAAGACCCCACAACCGGCGGCCCCCACAGCCGGCTAGAGAGGCTGCCGGCTGGGGCCCCCCGAGATCTCTTATTCATATTGTACTCCAGGGGGTTGGCCTATAAAACCCCCTGGGCCTCCCCCATGCAACGGGGGGGGACTAGAGACACATATCACACACACACACCTAGAGAGGCAGCAAGGGCAACCTAGCCCTTTCTTCCTCCTCTAGCCATACAGCTCCAGGAGCATCGTTGTAACATCACCATCGTCTCAACTAGATCAAGCAGGACTAGGGGTGTTACCTCCCACGGAGGGCCCCGAACCTGGGTACATCGTGTGTCCGCCACCGCTTGTGCCTATTCCCGCTCCCGGAGCCCGTCGGCGTCCTTCGGCCCCAACCACTCTCGATAAGCCTACCCATGGCATCTGTCGTGACAAAATGACGACAAGTTTGAAAATAATTAATGAGCTCACAATCATGGAAGATGTCCAAGATAGTATATTTATATGTGGAATCTCTCTTCGTTCAATATTCTTTCATGAATTGTTCAAGTGACCAATGCGGTGTTTGCTAACTTTCAATAAATTTTACCACCTATACTTATTATGTGTGAAGTCATTACTCCCCATGGGATAAGTATATGAAGCATATTTAATATCAGATTTATGATATTCAATTCATTCAACCATTTACTCATAGGATATAAGTGAAGCACGAGAGTGAATGACAAACTACTCCAAAAAGATATAAGTGAAGATCAATGCGTAGTCAACAATTAAATAACTATGTGAAGACTCTCTCATCTAAGAATTTCAGATCTTAAGTATTTTATTAAACAGCAAGCCAAAGAAAAATAGCACTCCAAGAATAGCACGCATCATGTGAACGAATAAAAATTTAGGCTCAACATAGGCTAACCGATAATTCTTGATGAACAGAGGTGGGATGCGTAGCATCCCCAAGCTTAGATGCTTGAGACTTCTTGAAATATTTACTTGGGGTGCCTTGGGCATCCCCAAGCTTGAGATTTTGTATCTCGTTCAATCCTCTCATATCATGGTTTCACCTATTCTCAAGAACATCATCCACACAAAACTCGAAAAGAACTCGTGAGATAGGTTAGTACACATAATAAAACTCTTTATGTACTGCCAAGACAAGTTGCACAATAATTTTCAAACATCATCTACTGTTTGCTATCGTTTCCACAATTTATATCTACCAATATAGGCTATGGAAACTATAGGATAAGTAGATAACAAAACTATGACAGCAATCTGTCCAAACAGAACAGTTTGTAGCAATCTATTAAACCAGTGTACTTCTTTACCCCAAACAATTATGAACATTTTGGACATGCTAAATAATTTATATGACAATACTGTGTAAAAATTTCAGAAACTTTCCACGTTCCAGTAAAATATGAAAATTCAAATACTACAGCAAAAGTTTCTGTTTCCACAGAGCACACATCAAAACATGCAATGCAAGCATCCTAAGACAATTCTTGGAACTTTTTATTGAAAAACAAGATTATAAATGACACCTAACAGAGAAAAATAAAATAAAATGATGCTCCAAGCAAAACTCATATTATGTGACAAATAAAAATATAGCTCCAAGTAAGATATACATATAGTGTTGAAGATGAAAGAGAGGATGCCTTCCAGGGCATCCCCAAGCTTAGGCTCTTGAGTCTTCCTTGGATATTACCTTGGGGGTGACTTGGGCATCCCCAAGCTTAGGTTCTTGTCACTCCTAGTTCTCCTCATATCGGTGTCTCACCCAAAACTTGAAAACTTCAATCACACAAAACTTCACGGAACTTCGTGAGATGGGTTAGTATAATAAATAAAGATAATTCACTTAGGTACTGTCAAGACAAGATTCATAATTGTTCCCACATGATACCTACTGTATTCTATCATTCCCATAATTTATACCACTAAATATAAGCTATGGAAACACTAAAACAAGTAAACTATGCATGCAAAACAGAATCTATCAAAAACAGGACAGTCTGTGAAGATCTGTAGTGTAAGCATACTTTCCTGTCTCTAAAAATTCTGAAAAATTAGGAAAACCTGAAGAATTTGTATATCAAAACTGTGTAAAAATTTCAGATCATTATCACGCTCCAGTAAAAAATGAAAATTCCTGTACTGGAGTCAAAAGTTTCTGTTTTGGTTCAGCATCAATTCTACTCATCTTGTGAGTCATCCCAAAGGATTTACTTGGCACTTTATTGAATTAAAAGACACAAAACATGATTACTACAGTATCTTAATCATGTGAACACTCAAAAACAGAAAGGAAAATTGTTGGGTTGTCTCCCAACAGTATCTTAGCTAGGCATGATGATTTCAATAATGCTTACATAAAAGATAAGAATTGAAACATGTAAGAGAGCATCATGAATCTCATGACAAGCATATTTAAGTCTAACCCACTTCCTATGCATAGGGATTTTGTGAGCAAACAATTTCTGGGAGCAAGAATCAACTAGTATAGGAAGGCAAAACAAGTGCAACTTCAAAAATTTCAACACATAGAGAGGAAACTTGATATTATTGCAATTCCTACAAGCAAATACTCCTCCCTCATAATAATTTTCAGTAGCATCATGAAGGAATTTCACAATATAACCAACATATAAAGCATTCTTTTCATGATCTACAAGCATAGAAATTTTACTACTCTCCACACAAGAAAATTTCTTCTCATGACTAATAGTGGGAGTATCATAAAAGAATTGAATACTACAAATTGGTTCCACATTAAAAGAGTAATATTCAGTAAAAGGATATTCATAATTATGACAAGTATCATAATAGTAATCATCACTCTTTTTCATCGCATAAGTATCATCACAATAATCATCATAAGTAGGAGCATGCAATCATTATAACGAATCTGATCATTCAAAGTAGGGGGAATAAAAAGAACATCTTCATTAAGCATAGCATCCCCAAGCTTGGGACAAACATTAATTGCAGCAAATAAATTCTCAAACATGTCATTTTCATCAAACATAGAATCTCCAAGCTTGTGGCTTTGTATATCATAAACATAATCACTCTCATCATTAATAGTATGAATAGCACCAATAGTATAGCAATTATTATCATCATATTCCAAGTTGGTGCCATAAATATTTTCAAGATTATAAGAAGTATCATTATCTTCCCAATCATAATTATCACAACAAGCAATAGGCATAACAAAATCATCCTCAAGTGTATCATCTTCCACAACTATTTTTGATTCATTCTCATGAGGCCTATCAATAATGGGAGCAACATTATTTGGGAGAGATACCTCTTTACCTTTACTTTTACTTCTTTACTTCTTCTTCACCACATTATGTATGGGTTTATTTAATTCCTCCAAGATTCTTTTTGAAGAGGTTGGTTGAATAAAAAGCTCCTCCTCGTTACCTGATTCATCATAAGAAAAAATAGGAGGATATTGGGAAACCTCTTCCCCTTCATTAGTATTCTCTTCATCTTGTATTTGTTTTCTTGTCTTTAAGTAATTGGCAATATAAGGATTCTCAATGCAATTTACCACGCAATACATATAGATTTCATTTAGATCAAAATCAATCATTTTCATGAGAACCCAAGCTGGAACATCCTTAGTTTTATGTTTCATTTCTTCATACCCCAAAAATAGACTAAGTTAATTATGATGCTCAAGGGTAATGAGGTTATCACAATTTTTGGACACAATTAGATCATGAAATAATTCACATTGGAAATTAAAATGACCACTTTCATTGCAAATTTCACAAGGACGACGAGAAATATTAAGTCTTTCAGCACAAACATATAGCCTCTCTTGCAACCCTTTAGTTTCTAAATACTTATGCCTCTTACAAAATCTATCTTCCCTTTTAGGCATGTCTTCACAAACTCTATGCACTCCACAAAAATTGACATGCTTATAAGAAATCTTTTTATCATGACTAGTGCAATCATCATTAGTACTATCGATATTCAAAGAATTCATACTAACAACATTGCAATCATGCTCATCACTCAACGATTTAGTGCCAAACATTTTAACAACTTCTTCTTCTAACACTTGAGCACAATTTTCCTTTCCATCATTTTCACGAAAGACATTAAAAAGATGAAGCATATGAGGCAGCCTCAATTCCATTTTTTTTGTAGTTTTCTTTTATAGACAAAACTAGTGATAAAACAAGAAACTAAAAGATTCAATTGCAAGATCTAAAGTGAACCTTCAAGCACTCACCTCCCCGGCAACGGCGCCAGAAAAGAGCTTGATGTCTACTACGCAACCTTCTTCTTGTAGACTCGTGTTGGGCCTCCAAGCGCAGAGTTTTGTAGGACAGTAGCAAATTTCCCTCAAGTGGATGACCTAAGGTTTATCAATCCGTGGGAGGCGTAGGATGAAGATGGTCTCTCTCAAACAACCCTGCAATCAAATAACAAAGAGTCTCTTGTGTCCCCAACACACCCAATACAATGGTAAATTGTATAGGTGCACTAGTTCGGCGAAGAGATGGTGATACAAGTGTAATATGGATAGTAGATATAGATTTTTGTAATCTGAAAATATAAAAACAGCAAGGTAGCAAGTAACAAAAGTGAGGAAAAACGGCATTGCAATGCTTGAAAACAAGGCCTAGGGTTCATACTTTCACTAGTGCAAGTTCTCTCAACAATACTGACATTGTTGAATCATATGTAAATCCCTCACGTGCGACAAAGAGTTCACTCCAAAGTCACAAATAGCGGAGAACAAACGAAGAAATTATTGTAGGGTATGAAACCACCTCAAAGTTATCTTTTCCGATCAATCTTATGAGCTATCCCTATAAGTGTCACGAACAGCCCTAGAGTTCGTACTAAAATAACACCTTAAGATACACATCAACCAAAACCCTAATGTCACCTAGATATTCCAATGTCACCACGAGTACCCATGGGCTTGATTATACGATATGCATCACACAATTTCAGATTCATCATGTTCAATCCAACACAAAGAACTTCAAAGAGTGCCCCAAAGTTTCTACCGGAGAGTCAAGACGAAAACGTGTGCCAACCCCTATGCATAGATTCCCAAGGTCACGGAACCCGCAAGTTGATCACCAAAACAAACATCAAGTGGATCAATAGAACATCCCATTGTCACCACGGATATCCCATCGCAAGACATACATCAAGTGTTCTCAAATCCTTTAAAGACTCAATCCGATAAGAAAACTTCAAAGGGAAAACTCAACTCATCACAAGAAGATAGAGAGGGGAAAACTCCATATGATTCATCTATATTAATAAAGCTCGTGGTACATCAAGATCGTGTCATCTAAAGAACACGAGAGAGAGAGATCAAACACATAGCTACTGGTACATACCCTCAGCCCCCGAGGGTGAACTACTCCCTCCTCGTCATGGAGACCGCCGAGATGATGAAGATGGCCTCCGGTGATGGTTTCCCCCTCCGACAGGGTGCCGGAACGGGCTCCCGATTGGTTTTTCATGGCTACAGAGGCTTGCGGCGGTAGAACTCCCGATCTAGGTTTCTTTCTGGGGGTTTTAGTATTTATAGGAATTTTTGGCGTCGGTCTCACGTCAAGGGGGTGCTCGAGGAGCCCACAAGCCAGGGGGCGCGCCCTAGGGGGGGCGCGCCCCCTAGGCTTGTGGCTGCCTCGGGACTCCTCTCCGGTATCTTTTTGCTCCAGTATTTTTTATATTTTCCAAAAAATATTCTCCATAAATTTTCAGCCCATTCTGAGAACTTTTATTTCTGCACAAAAAATGACACCATGGTAGTTCTGCTGAAAACAGCGTCAGTCCGGGTTAGTTCTAATAAAATCATACCAAAATCATATAAAATTATTGTAAACATGGCATGAATACTTCATAAATTATAGATACGTTGGAGACGTATCAAAAAACACCTTCCTCGAACGGCTTTTCAAGCCATCGGTGGTATGGCAGGATGAGAATAAGGATGCCGGAGCCGCCAGTACGGAAGAGATTGTCCCTCCTTCAAATGAACCAGACGAGCAAATCATCGGCGGCTCCATAATTGAAGAAACGCCTTCAGCTCATGAGGTCATGGCAGTCATCGCACCATGGACCAAACCCTTCCTGGCCTACCTTCTCCACCAAGAACTCCCCGATGACCAGACAGAGGCGAGACACATAGTCCGGCGGTCCAAGGCCTATAAGGTCCATGAGGGTGAGTTATATAAGAAAAGCACTACGGGGATACTCCAACGGTGCATATCTGAGGAAGAAGGAAGACAACTTTTGGCCGAAATCCACACGGGCATGGGCGGCCACCACGCCGCAGCACGGGCCTTAGTAAGTAAAGCCTTTCGAGCTGGATTCTTTTGGCTCACCGCTCGAGTGGACGCCCAAGCACTTGTCCAAGATTGTGTTGGATGTCAACTATTCGCAAATCAAAGCCACATGTCCCCGACAGCTCTTCGGACTATTCCGATCACCTGGCCTTTCGCGGTCTGGGGGCTGGATATGGTCGGACCACTTAAAGGGGGGACTAAGAAAAATAAATATCTACTGGTCATGGTCGACAAGTTCACCAAATGGATCGAAGCAAAGCCAGTAAGATCAGCTAAGTCCGGACCAGTCGTCGACTTTATATCCAGCGTGGTACACCGTTACGGTGTCCCGCACAGCATAATAATGGACAATGGATCCAATTTCACCGCACAGGGGGTGAAGGACTGGTGCGCAAACATGGGCATTAAGCTCGATTACGCCTCGGTGTATCACCCGCAGACCAATGGACAGGTTGAACGGGCCAACGGCCTAATCATGAGTGGCATCAAGCCACGTCTGGTCCGATCTCTTCATGAATCCGACTGCAATTGGGCCACGTTTGCGTACCACCCCGAATCGATCAACGGGATACACGCCGTTCTTTATGGTCTACGGGGCAGAAGCAGTCCTTCCCTGTGATATTGTCCACGATGCACCGAGGGTGCGCATGTATGAAGAAAAGGAAGCCGGGTTAGATCGGCAGGACGACTTAGACGCCTTGGAAGGAGAGCGCGATATAGCTCGGGCCCGATCTACTTTCTATCAACAGCAGGCTCGGCACTACCAGAGCAGGGAGGTCAAAGCGAAGGCATATAATGTGGGCGAACTCGTCTTACGACTCCCAGAAAAACAAAAGCATAAACTCAAACCCAAGTGGGAGGGCTCTTTCATAATTGAAGAAATACTTACAGGAGGAGCCTACCGCCTCCGCAACCCGCCCGACAACCGCCTTGAACCAAACCCATGGAACGCAGCTCATCTTCGGCGCTTTTACGGCTAGACCGGTGTTGTCATATTCCTTACCTTTCTTTTTCTTTTTCCTTTTTCTTCTTTTGTATTCTTCCCTTTCCATTTTTGCTTTACAGGATTGGGTACCATTTCCCAGTGTGTGTTCGGCTAAACCGAGCTTGTGTTAAGATTTTCGGCATACATCTTCAAATGTCCTATCCGAAAAAACACCTGGGAGCTTCTTCTCGAAGCTGACCATTATATATTCTGTGCACCGATTCACGTGTATTGTGCATGCATACTTCCCCTCATCATTTTTAAGCCAGTATATGCATCTATTGGACCTAAGATTTTGCCCAAGCTGGGTTGCCTCGCTCCTGTGCTTACCCTCTACGTTCCCGATTGTTCGGCTAGAGGGTAAAGGGAGCACCTCTGCAATTGTTACGACCAGGTCATCCAGATACGTACCTCAGACGGATAAAGCCGAAAGCTAGCTATCTTAAGAAGAAAATTGGTCGGCTACGACGGAAGTAAAACAAACTTGTGGTGATTATCACCTTTGCTTGGGGTTATGTTTCCCCTAAGAAACCATTATCCACATACTATGAGTATACGGACTTCATATCTACGGTCTACGTAGTAACCCGAAGGAAGGAACCGATAGAGGGATTATTTTCTTCGGAAGATGTTTCTTACGTTAAGCAGTAATATAACATATCTCCCTATGCACGTACTGTCTGTTCGCATCGAATGGCCGGATTGCCTGGTTCCCCGAAGTAAGTTCCTTTTTGAGGACACTAAATGCGGAACACTCCCACGCTCTTAGCGAGGGAGGTTGAAGCCGATGGCCGGTTAAGACAACGTTTACAGCATAGACGGAGCAGATTTTGATCTAAAGTACATAGTTACATAGAATCAAACATCGGGCTGCTGGTCCAGATTATCTATTAAGGTATCCAAGGTGCAATCTTCTTGCGACAGACGAGCGGCGGGCATCACTTGATCGTACACCAAATGAAGTGGCACTTCTTGCCCATCCGTCCCTACCGGCCCAACCCGAGCCATATGCTCTGGGTTAAGTTTGGTAAAGCGGGTCTTGATCATTGCCCATGCCTCCCGCGCTCCCTCTCGACAAGCCGATGTCTTCCATAACTCAAAACGACATCGGGCTCCTTTAAATCGATCAGCCAGTTCGGACATCCCTTCTGGAGGTGCCTCGGCAGGCCAGAGCGCTTTGGTCATGCTCCTCGTGGCTCTCCGAGCCCGCTCATGTACGGCAGACAGTTCCTTTAGCAAGTTCCCTCAGAATGATCCGATCTCTTCCTCGGGCGGCCCGGTTAGGAGACCTAGACACGAGATGAAAAATGTCCCTTACACTTAAAATAAAGGTACTTTTCGGAATTACGAAGATGTAAATACACTTACAGAACATGCCCCTCTGTAGTCCCTGGTTCTCTTCCTGGGTTTGAGCCAATTGAGTTTTCAGGTTTGAGCCAATTGAGTTTTCAAATTCTCAAGCTCTTCGGCCTGCCGCTGGTTTTCCGCCTTAAGTTGGTTCTTTTCCTCAAGACTTCGGGTCAACACACGGTGGCCAGCCTCTAGTTGGGATTCGGCATACCGCTGAGATTGTCGGGCTGCATCCAAATCTTTCTGCAACTGCCCTATGGATTCAGCTGCTATAAAGCACTCTCTCATCAGTACGGGAATGTCGCATTAAATTCGGCAAATTAACGTACTCATCGTGCGCCTCTCAGGTGAAATTCTTCACTTGCTCAAGCTCGGCCTTCATGGTTTGCACCTGTGTTCGGCTAGCCTCGAGTTCCTCGGCTAACTTCTCATTTTGTTGCTTTAAAGCCTACATAGTGCATAAAACAATATTTAGATCCTTAACTCGGCCATTCCGACCAATTCAAGGCTCGGGGGCTACTAGATTAATATTTTTGTTCGGTCGTTAAAACTGATTACTCACCTCCAGATTGGACGATATCAGTTTGGCGGCTCCTTCAAGCCCCGCCCGGGCAGCTCCGATGTGTGCATCCACTGAACTTAGGGAATTAAACTCTTGATCGGAAAACACTTGATGACGCAGGGCTGCCTTGCGCCGCCGGTGGTTCATCGCACTCTCTACCTCGGAGTTAGTAACCGAGACGTCCCCAGAATCTTCGGGGGGCTGGTCCATCGCAGGGGCCTCCGCGTTAAGTTCGGGCTCAGCAGAAGACCTTGATTCATGATGGTTGCCCGGCGCCCCGGCGACGTCCCCGGTAGGAGGTGGCTGTACTCGTCTTCTGAATATTTTCAACACGAGATTTTAGTAAGTACTTACTACAATCATGACAATGGCCGAACTAAAACGGTTAAATAAAGTACATCTTGGATGAGGGTACGGTTGAGGTGGTCCTCGCGGCTTGCTCATAAGGAGGATTCCTGCTGTTGATCGGTACGGGCCCTGCCACCGTCGACGATGTTCGGCGCGTAGACCGAAGACCCTTGGGAGTGGTGGTCGGCACACCCGGATTGGCAGGGGTCGCTCTCCCTTTACGAGAAGGGGCCTTCCTTTTGCCTGTGGTGGAAGAAGGAAGAGGTCCGGGGTGATCGGCTAAAAGAGCCACCTTGGAGCCGTCAAGGCTCTCCTGGTAAAAGACCCCATCCTCGTAATCAATTGACAGCTCCGGATCGTCGTGGAATCTGGGATCGTCATCATGAGAATAACTCTCTGGTTGAGGCACCAGACAGCTAACTATCTCGACCCAGCGCCTCCAATTCTGTTCGGACAGATTAAAAGTTTCGATCAGAGGAACTATACATGAATATCCAAACTCGAAAAATAAAGCTGAAGACTTACCCATTCGATGGAGTTATGACTCGAATAGCCTTCCTTGGTTGTCAGTCGAGCAAAATCTTCTTTTTCTCCCTTGAAAAGATTGGCCAGTATAGACGCCATAGCCGCCTGATTGGCAGGGCCCTTCCGTTGGGAACGGGTGGTGTCATTTGTTCCGTTGTAACGCCACAGGGGATGTGTCCTTTGCTGAAGGGGTTGAATGCATCTAGCAATAACGGTGGCCATCATGTCTATGATGGTTAGCTTACTATGAACTAGTAGCCTCACTTGGGTGGCTAGGCATTTTACTTCGGCACTTTCCTCCTGGGACGAACTCTTCGGTCGCCAGTTGAACCTTTTCTTCAAGGGGGCGTCGGAGTACTCGGGCAGACCCCTCCGAGCTGGGTCAAAAAGGGGAATGTCCTCAATATAGAACCATTCCGAGGTCCATTCTTTGGACTCTTTCTTTGGAGTCCCCACGGGATACCCCGTCCTGGTTATACGCCATACTTCGGCTCCGCCCACTTCCCGAATTGTCCCGCCCCGAGTGCGGGGGACGAGGCAGAAGTACTTCCTTCATAAACCGAAGTGGGCCTCGCAGCCCCAGGACATCTCGCAGAGGGTAACAAAGCCCGAAATGTGCAGAATGGATTTGGGGGTGTGAAAGCACATTTGCTCCCTTGGTGGTTTTGGTAATTTATAACAACATATAAGTCATTGAACTAATGTTTCCACTAAGTATATTTCAGGAAAAGTTCAATGATAGGATTGGCAAAAGGATTGTGGCGATTGTGGAATACCCCAAGATGCAAGGAAATAGGTTGGCAAAGCTTCAAGCAAGCGGACTCTACATTTTACTTTGTGAGAAATCACTTTGAGTCCATAGGAAAGCCAATACTATTAAAAGGGGGTAAGGTTCTGTTGGTGAACAAAATGCTCATACGTGCACAAGTGATAGTCACCAAAAACACCCACAAGCTCTTCCACAAAAGTCTGTCCAAAGTCAAATATCCAAAATCGGTGCAACCAACACTTTCCACTCGGTGCCACCGATTCCCATACTCAGACAGACCTAAGCCAAACCCTAGCCTTTCGGTGCAACCGATTCTGCTTCGGTGCCACCGAGTTTGGGTTGCCAACTTTCTGTTACGCAATTTCACAAAATCGGTACCACCGAGTTTGTTGAATCGGCGTCACCGAGATTGGGCAATCTGACCGTTGGTCACCTTATCGGTGCAACCGAGTTTCATATATCAGTCTCACCGAGATTCAAAAGTTGCCACCTTTTGGTCACTTCGGTACCACCGAGATTAACACATCGGTGTCACCGAGGTGGTCATTTTGTGTGTAACGGTTGGATTTTTGGGGATGCCTATATATACCCCTCCACCACCACCTACTCGAAAGAGAAGCACTCAGAACTATTCCATACTTGCCCCATCCAGTTTTCTGAGAGAGAGCCACCTACTCATGTGTTGAGATCATGCCATTCCATTCCAACCATATGAATCATTATTTCTAGCCTCCCCAAGTTGCTTTCCACCAATTCCATCTCTTCCACCAAGCCAAATCTGTGAGAGAGTGATTGTGTGTTGATGAGTCTATCATCTTGAAGAACAAGAGCAAGGAGTTCATCGACATTACCGAGCCTATTACCTTTTGGAGGGTGGTGCCTCCTAGATTGGTTAGGTGGCGCTTGGGAGCCTCCTACTTCGTGTTGTGGAGTTGAACCAATAAGTTTGTAAGGGCAAGGAGATCGCCTACTTCGTGAAGATCTACCCATAGTGAGGCTAGTCCTTCATGGACGGAAGCCGTTATGGAATAGTCAAGGTTGCTACTTTGTGGACCCTTCGTGGGTGGAGCCCTCTGTGGACTCTCGCGACCATTACCCTCCGTGGGTTGAAGACTCCATAAACGTTGACGAACGATAGCACCACCTATCGGAACCACGGGAAAAATCATCGTGTCTACAAATTGCGTTTGATCTTCCTACCCTTCCTTTACTACTCATGCTTGTTGTTACTTTTCGCTGCTATACTCTTAGACATGCATGTGTAGGGTGTACTTGACTTGCTATGAATGTTAAAATCTGCCAACTCTAAAATTGGGAAAAGGTAGAGATTTTATTTGGTCAAGTAGTCTAATCACCCCCCCTCTAGACATACTTTCGGTCCTACAAGTGGTATCAGAGCTTTGGTCTCCATTACATTGGTCTCACAACCTAGGAGAGTATGGCGTCTAGTGAGGGAAATTATCACCGTAGAGGTCCGTACTTTGATGGCACTAATTTTGCTAGTTGGAAGCACAAAATGAAAATGCATATTCTTGGTCATAACCCCGCCGTTTGGGCTGTTGTTCATGTTGGCTTGCAAGGTGAATTCTTTGGTGATGGAAAGGAACCGGATCGTGAAGCGACCGCAGATGAATTGAAGATGTTGCAATACAATGCTCAAGCATGCGACATTCTCTTCAACTGCCTATGCCCCGAAGAATTCAACAAAATCAGCCGTCTTGAGAATGCAAAAGAGATTTGGGATACTTTGGTTGATATGCACGAAGGAACCGAGTCCGTGAGAGAATCCAAGTTGGATGTTCTTCAAAGTCAGCTTGACAAGTTCAAGATGAAGGATGGTGAAGGAGTACTCTAGGCTAGCTCTCATAACCAATGAGATTGCCGGCTTAGGAAGCGAAGAAATGACCAACAAATTCATCATCAAGAAGGTACTTCGAGCTTTGGATGAGAGATACGACACCGTGTGCACATTGATCCAAATGATGCCCAACTACAAAGATCTCAAGCCTACGGAAGTCATTGGAAGGATTGTTGCTCATGAGATGACACTCAAAGACAAAGAAGAGCTTCACAACAAGTCTAGCGGTGCTTACAAAGCCACAAGTGATGCTCCTGCAACTTCAAGCGACAACCTTGTCACCAATGAAGAGATAAGCCTCATGGTCAAGAAATTCAACAAGTTCTACAAGAATAGAGGCAAAGAACAAAGCTCCAACTCAAGATATGATGAGAAGCGTTCGTCAAGTCGTGACCGCAATTGCTACAATTGTGGGAAGCCCGGACACTACTCCAATGAGTGCACGGCTCCCTACAAACGAAGAGAAGAGTCACCAAGAAGACGAAGCTCAAGGAATGAATCACCTCAAAGAGAGAGAAGGAGTAGAGATGATCGTTATGAACGAAGACACTCAAGGAGAAGTAGGGATTCGGAGAAGAAGGACAAGTACACCAAGAGCTACACAAGAAGAAAACATCAAGCTCATGTTGGTGAATGGGTTTCCGGCTCCGACTCCGACAACAACTCCGAGAGAAGCTATAACTCCAACTCCGACTATAGTCAAAATGAAGGTGTTGCCGGACTTGCTCTAGTGACTACCAACTCCTATGATCTATTTGATTCACCAAACGAAGGAAGTGGAAGTTGCTTCATGGCTAAAGGCCCCAAGGTATCACACCCCGAGTATCTTGATTTCAATAGTGATGAAGATGATTTACTTTTTGATGATGACTTGCTCTTTGATGAAACTAGTAATGTTAGTCAAAATGAACTTAATAACTCTCATGCTAGTCAAGATAAGTCAATTGATAATGATAAGATGAAAATAGAACAACTAACTAAAGAACTAAACACTCTTAAGTTAGCTCATGAATCTACTCTCGAAGATCATAGAGAGCTTGTAAGAACTCATGAGAAGCTACGCTTCGAGAAGCTCAACTTGGAGCAAGAGTATGAGTTTCTTAAAGCTATCAATGATGTTCTCCGAAAGAAGACTTCATCTTATCTTGCCAAACGACTACTCTTGTCTACTTTCATGCCACAAGTTAAATCTAAACAAACTAGTAACAAAGGCAAGAAAGGTTCTTCATCTAGTAGCAACAATAAAAATGCTAAACCTAATGATGTTGCTTCTAGTAGTTCTATTGATTCCACTAATGATGTTTCTCTTAGCCAAGTTACACTTGAGCAAGAAACCGCTTTATTGAAAGGAATTATAGAAAAAGGTATCTACAAGAGTCTTGCCGGGTGTAAGCAATTTGAGGAAATTGTACGCAAGCACGAAGGATACCGAACGAACCATGGTGTTGGCTACTTCAACGCTAATGGAGTTGAATGGGAAGAAGGTCAATACCCCGAGCCCAAGTTTGTTCCTCAAAAGGAGAAGTATGAAAATACTCTTCCCAAGGGGACAAACACTCAAGATGACCTTCCACCACAAGACCACAAGCTCAAGGGCAAGAACAAGCTTCAAGAGGACATTGACTCATATGAAGATGAATCCCTAGCTTTGGTGGAGTGGGTTCCCAAGGCTACTTCAAGCTCAACTTCTACAATGGCTACTTCAACACCAAGGATCCCCATCAACTTGATGTGGGTCCCCAAGAAGAAGAACTAGTGAGTTCTTGAGGGGTGACTTCGCCAATGAAATTCACTCACATTCATTATTGGCAAGAACTATTTGCAAACAACATCAACACTATGCAATAGTTCAAGGAGTCACACATTCCCTCAAAGGTAAGCAAGGGACAAGGTAATCAACAAATCAATGGACATCATCACACTTGCTTTGCACTCCATGTCCATAGATATCCTTGTATTTGTCTCTTGTGTGTTGGGACTAACCCATGTAGGTGAGAAGAGTAAGGAAACAACAAGGATGCTCCCAACTCTTGGTGATCTTCATCAACCTTGAGCATCCACCACTACCTCACCAACATGAAGTCTTCTTCGACAAAACCCAAGGTTAGTTTATCCCTCCTATGGGGGGATGTCACATCAAGGGGGAGCTTTACTCTAATACTTGAGTTAAAGCATCTCTTAGAATGTGACAACATTAAATGCTTTATGTAAAAGTGGTAACCCCACTTGTGCTTAAACGATGAGTATGACCTATGATCAAGTATTCTTACTTGGCTCCTAAGTCAATATACTCATATATAGATGACTCCGTCATCGCCAAAGTGCTTGTTAGATGCTAGAATGTATGTGCATGTTTGCCATGATTTTATTTGACATCTTATTGTGTGAGCATGTTGGTTTGCATTTATTTACCCATTCGAGGACATCCAATTGTTGCTATTTGGCTTTTGATTTTTCTTTTGCCAATTGGATGGAAAAGAATGCCTAGGACCACTCTCTAGCTATCTATGCTTTCTCACCTCATATTCTATTCATGCTGCATCACAAAATTTGAACAAGTACTTTTCGATCCCTCTGTGTGAGGAGCACTCGGAGTTCCGTATCGACAAAGGACTAACCATTAAAACCTCCCAAGTGCATCTCGGTGGAACCAACCCAAAATTCTCGGTCTCACCGAATGCCTAGGGTTGATCTAGTTTTTCATCTCGGTACTACCGATTCCATATTCTTGGTTACACCGAGTTTCCCTGTCAACTGACAGTTGAGGAACTCGGTGACACCGAAAATTTAGAATCAGTGACACCGACAGCAAAGGGTATATATGATGTGGACCCGACGCTTTGAAAATTAGTCTTCAAACCGTCGCGCTCCAAAACCCTATGCTGCCGATTCGTGACCCCTGGTCATCGCCTTTGCTTCCCCGTGCGTCTCCGCCGCTGGGATCATCGCCGTCGACGGGCATCTTCGCCGCCGTCTTCGCCGTAGCTGATCTGTCACCAAGTTAGGGTACGGATTCGATTCTTCTTGCACTCCCCATCTGATTCTCATGCAATGAAGTTAGATTTCATCTATAAGCCAGATTGCAAACCTCCCTATCCTCTAAAAATTCCTATAGATTAGTGAACGATGGATTTTTTAAGTTTTGTCGTCCGCCTTGTGTATCTCGGTAGAACCGATGAAAAAGAATCGGTAGCACCGATTTTATTTTCTGGCCAGCTGAGAACACCTCGGTGGAACCGAGTGCCACTTTTCAGTGTAACCGAGAATGGTGCCAAGTTTCTAGAAAGCAGGTTGTTTGTCTCGGTGGGTCCGAAAATTTTGTCTCGGCTGTACCGAAATACATTTGGCAGAATGCAAAATTTTGAGAAATCTTAGTTCAAACTTTTGAAAACAGCTGCATTTTGTGATGACTCATCTTCTACTCCTCTATATTCTATTCACAGGATCAGTATGTCTGATGCTGAGGACAGTGAGAACAACTTCAGAGAGCAGAGTGTTGAATTGGATTCAGGCACTAGTCCAGAGTCTAGTTCATCTTTAGATCCAGGCACCCCCAGTTCTCATGGGTTGCCCAAGGCTGCTACTAGGGCCAGGAAGAAGCTAAATTCAGATGAGGAGGATTCAGACTTTGTTCCAGAGGAAGTTCTTGCCAAGAAGCAAGAAAAAGCTACCAAGAAGTCTGCTAATGAAGCCACTTCTTCCAGGGGAGCTGTCAGCAAAGTTTATGCTAGCTCTGAGGCTATGAGAGCACCTGAGAGTGCTAGGGCTTCCATGACCATTGAGCCCCCAAGGAAGTCCATGTCTAAGGCAGGAGAGAAGAAAGCCAAGAAAAGGATTGTCTATGTCACTGGTAGGCAAACTTCCATGTATGAGGATCCTGAGGAGGCTGCTGGTGCTGCTGCTGCTGAGGAGGAGGAAGAGCAGGTTGTTAAGGCCCCTCCCAAGAAGAAGCAAAAGAAGCTTATGGCAGATGCTATGCCAAAGACTGGCACATCCAAGAGCACCAAGTCTGCCCCCAAGAAGGCTGCTGCTGAGAAGTCCAAGAAATCATCCAGACAGATTCCAGCTTCTGAGAAGAACAAGGGAACTACCTCCAGAGTTGAGGATGAGGATGCCATGTCTGCTTTGATGAAGCTCAGACCACACCTTCCTGAACATAATGCCAGCCACCCACTTGCTGAAGATATGAAGAAGAGGAAGGATTCTGGTTTGAGGGCATGGAGAGCTATTGATCCATATACCCAAAGGAGAAAAACAGTTGTGGACTACAGATTCTACACCAAGGAGCAACATGATTTCTATGAGACTGTGCTGCTTGACAAGAGTCCAGCTGTGAGTGATATGAGATATGTTGACTGGAAGTACATCAAGGCCAATGAAGATTTCTTTCCCAATGTCCAAGACAACTTTCACTGCATTGGCTTGGATGAGTTTGTTGGCAAAGAGTTTACAGCATGGAATGATGAGATGATCATGCAATTCTACTCCACTGCTCACTTCTATGGAGATGGTAGAATTGTATGGATGACTGAAGGAGCTAGATACGAGTCTACTATTGAGGAATGGGCTACCATCTTAGGAGTCCCAAAGGTGCAGGATGGTGACTTGGATGTCTACACTGAATCCAAGGAGAGCCATGATGCTATGAAGGATATGTACAATGCTATCCCTGCTGCTAACTTGAAGTCACACAAGTTAGGTTCTATCTACTTCCTCCAAGCTGGCCTCCGCACCATGAACACCATATTGAGGCACACTTTGATGCCCAAGTCAGGAGATGAGAAGATGATCCGAGGCTACTCCATCAACATGTTGATCCACCTTGACAGACACACCAGGATACGTGTGATGGACTTGATAGTAGAGACAGTGAAGAGGGTTGCTGCTGATCAGAAGCGCCCATGCTGCTATGCACCCTACATTCAGATGCTCATCAACTCCAAGCTGGAGAAGCACATCCTTGCTCTGGACAGACCCCCACTTTCCCATACAGCCAGATTTAGAGGACAACATTGTGGTGATGGGCCCAGAACATCCCACATCAGCTGCAGCTCAAGCACAGGCAGAGGCAGAGGCAGCTAGAGCCACTAGTGCTCAGGTCCCTAGATCCAGGAACGAGCAAATGGATCTTTTGATCTCATCAGTTCAGGGCATGCAGAAGGACATTAAGGACATTCTGGACAACCAAAACAGTCTTGTCAGAATCTTTGAGAACAGGATCAAGACCCTTAACGACAAGGTAGATGGGCTGACCAAGACAGTCAATGAGCTTAAGAAGGAAGTTGACTCTGTGCCTCTTCCTCGGTCTTCTTCTGATGATGATGAGGAGGAGGAGGAGGATGACTCTCCTCTCAGGCCAGGCACTCAGTTCACTACCCAGGCCAGATCAGCCACAGTGCCTGCTCCAGATTTGAGGCCCTCTTCATCACCACCTGCTACTGTCACCTCAGCTCCATCAGCTCCAGTTCCTCCTGTTGCCACTCCAACTCCATCCACGACATCTGCTGAGATCTTCGCCGACGCAGTTCTCTCGACTCCTTCATCAACAACCGGAGGAGATCAGCCCAAGAACCCTTAGATATATGCCTTTGAACTTTTTGGTAACTTGTTGCCAAAGGGGGAGAAGTGTATATAGATCTTTAGGCTTCAAGTGAGAGAGCGTTTTGGTTTTTATCGCTTTTTTAAAACATTTGGTCTTTTGAATTACTTGTGTTAAACGTTTGATGGTGTTTGATCATACAAGTTATGTGTGATGCTACTATTTCCTATCATCTTAATGCTTAAGAGATGATCATTCACCTATGCTTGATTGTGTTGTGCTATGTTGTTAACTCTTATTATTCTCGCACACCACCAAGATGTATGTGACATGAAAGAAGTACCCCATGTACCTAATCGATTGTGCATTTGCATTCAAACGCAAATCTAAAATAATGCACAAATTTAGGGGGAGCTCTTGCTTATCACATACTTCTCAAAGCGACGATCATATTCATTGATTATATCATATGTCGAAGCTTTGATCTATATGTTGTCATCAATTACCAAAAAGGGGGAGATTGAAAGCACATTTGCTCCCTTGGTGCTTTTGGTAATTTATAACAACATATAAGTCATTGAACTAATGTTTCCACTAAGTATATTTCAGGAAAAGTTCAATGATAGGATTGGCAAAAGGATTGTGGAGATTGTGGAATACCCCAAGATGCAAGGAAATAGGTTGGCAAAGCTTAAAGCAAGAGGACTCTACATTTTACTTTGTGAGAAATCACTTTGAGTCCATAGGAAAGCCAATACTATTAAAAGGGGGTAAGGTTCGGTTGGTGAACAAAATCCTCATACGTGCACAAGTGATAGTCACCAAAAACACCCACAAGCTCTTCCACAAAAGTCTGTCCAAAGTCAAATATCCAAAATCGGTGCAACCAACACTTTCCACCCGGTGCCACCGATTCCCATAATCAGACAGACCTAAGCCAAACCCTAGCCTTTCGGTGCAACCGATTCTACTTTGGTGCCACCGAGTTTGGGTTGCCAACTTTCTGTTATGCAATTTCACAAAATCGGTACCACCGAGTTTGTTGAATCGGCATCATCGAGATTGGGCAATCTGGCCGTTGGTCACCTTATCGGTGCAACTGAGTTTCATATATCGGTCTCACCGAGATTCAAAAGTTGCCACCTTTTGGTCACTTCGGTACCACCGAGATTAACACATCGGTGTCACCGAGTTGGTCATTTTGTGTGTAACGGTTGGATTTTTGGGGATGCCTATATATACCCCTCCACCACCACCTACTCGAAATAGAAGCACTCGGAACTATTCCATACTTGCCCCATCCAGTTTTCTAAGAGAGAGCCACCTACTCATGTGTTGAGATCATGCCATTCCATTCCAACCATATGAATCATGATTTCTAGCCTCCCCAAGTTGCTTTCCACCAATCCCATCTCTTCCACCAAGCCAAATCTGTGAGAGAGTGATTGTGTGTTGAGGAGTCTATCATCTTGAAGCACAAGAGCAAGGAGTTCATCGACATTACCGAGCCTATTACCTTTTGGAGGGTGGTGCCTCCTAGATTGGTTAGGTGTCGCTTGGGAGCTTCCTACTTCGTGTTGTGGAGTTGAACCAAGAAGTTTGTAAGGGCAAGGAGATCGCCTACTTCGTGAAGATCTACCCATAGTGAGGCTAGTCCTTCGTGGACGGAAGCCGTTATGGAATAGTCAAGGTTGCTACTTCGTGGACCCTTCGTGGGTGGAGCCCTCCGTGGACTCTCGCGACCGTTACCCTCCGTGGGTTGAAGACTCCATAAACGTGGACGTACGATAGCACCACCTATCGGAACCACGGGAAAAATCATCGTGTCTACAATTTGCGTTTGATCTTCCTACCCTTCCTTTACTACTCATGCTTGTTGTTACTTTCCGCTGCTATACTCTTAGACATGCATGTGTAGGGTGTACTTGACTTGCTATGAATGTTAAAATCTGCCAACTCTAACATTGGGAAAAGGTAGAGATTTTATTTGGTCAAGTAGTCTAATCACCCCCCCCCCTCTAGACATACTTTCGGTCCTACAGGGTGAGATGATGGAGCTGAATCCCGTAAAATTCCAACAATCCCCTCAAGAAGAGGTGAATGGGAATCCTAGGCCCCGCAGGAGGAAGGACACGAAACATACCCGCTCTCCCTTGCGTGGGGTGGGGAAATTCTCTGCGAAGGCCTCGCCGTTCGAAGAAGTTAATCCTGCTTGGGTGAACGCCATATCTGAGGCGGGAAGATAACGCTGGGTCTCGAGGTTGCGCAACCGGAGGAGGGATACTGAACAGCTTGCCCAATCTCCGGGAAGAGGGCCGTGAGGGCGCAAGGAGGAGCCAGGGGTGCTCGCCATATTTTCAAGTTCTCTCGCTTGGAGCTTTTCAATGGAGAGGAAGGGGAGAGGTTTCCCTAAGCCACGGTTCAGCCTGCTTAATATAGGTGGTTCCTCCCCTTCGCGTGCAGAAAGGGTAGTCCTGTAAAAGGTTGCTAAGCCGCCCATCTCCCATTGGCGTGCAGGAATCGAGGGACGTCGTTAGCCCTGGACAGCGAAGTTAAAGCTGTGGGCCCTGTGACGTTTCGGCGATCGAGAACTCACTGATGGCCAGATCATTGTTTACCGAACATAGAGAAGAGAAGAACTCGCCCCGCAAGCCGAAGACTTTGGGAGCACGGGGCTGTCCGGACTATATACCTCGGCATTGAAGGCTAGTTCGGGGGCTACTGAGGGAGTCCGGGATTAAGGGGTCCTCAGACTGCCGACCTATTCCTTATGGGCCGGACTCGTTGGAGGATTGGCCTGACCGAATACCCCGTTACCAGGGGGAGGATCTCAGGAGCCGTGGCGTGCCCTTCAAGCTTATGGCGGTAGAATAGGCATGTTTATTCCTTCGATAGGTAACCGGCTATGTGTAACCCTAGGACCCCTGGTATCTATATAAGTCAGAGGGTTTAGTCCGCAGAGGCAGGTGAACTCATCTAGGGTTTAGTCATTCGATCTCGTGGTAGATCAACTCTGTAATATTCATACACATCAATACAATCAAGCAGGACCGAACCTGGGTAAACATCGTCTCCTTCGTCTCTTGTTAGCCATCGATCCTAATCTCACAGCTCGGGACACCCTACCCGAGATCCGCCAGTTTTGACACCGACAACGGTCTTCTCGCACTCTCCGGGAGATCAAGGTGCACCAAACGAGCTCATGTCCTGAGATAAGGCCTCGTCCATGGCCAGTCGAGCTCGCCATCGAGGTTAGTCATACGGACTCAGATAGATTTCCTCCATTACATTGTGTGTGCAAACAAAGATGATTACAATGCTAATGAGGAGTGCAGGCTGCTCTTCAGAAAGAGAGAGAGGCAACCCAGGCGCTTCTGGAGGATAGGGACCGGCATGCGGCGGAGAAGGAGAGGGAGTTCGAGGAGAGGACGGCTAGGTTGTTGGAGGAGGAGAGGGCACAGAACGAGGCGTCTCACTGGGCCATGTACGAGCTCTTCGTGGTAAGTTTCTTCTTCATATTAGCCAAATCATGCATGTAATGTTCGTTTCATTAATAACTAATATGATTGACTTGTCAAAACCAAATGTGCAGTCTATGTGTGAGAAGTCCGGCCAGACCCCTCCGCCGATGCGAGTCATTACCACGGCGGGAACGGTGAGTTTCATTTGAATGGTCATTAGTTACTAGTCTTAACATTTCAGTGTCATCATGCTAATGAGACATTGCAAATGATCTTTGGTGCAGCATAACTCCCGAGCCGCATCACACGACCCTTCTCCAGGGCATCCTTCTCCAGGTGAAACCGGCCCGAGCAACCCCGGTGCTTCACCTCCGTGATGACGAGGACGGTAAGTTTTCTCTAGTGTTTTGCTTAACAAATGCATAATGACCTATACTTAGCTTATTTAGTTCATTTATGACATAATTAGCCTACTTAGGTCAAAAATGGCATAATAACCCCGGTTAGCTCATAAATGTCATATACTTAGCTTATTTTCCTCCAAAGGGACATAATAAGCTTACTTAGCTCCAATATGACCTAGTTTACCTAAGTTAACTCTAAAATGACCTATCTTAGCTTTGTTTCCTCCAAAATGACATAATAAGCTTACTTAGCTCCAAAATGACATATTTTACCTAAGTTAGCTCTAAAATGACCTATACTTAGCTTTGTTTCCTCCAAAATGACATAATAAGCTTACTTAGCTCCAAAATGACCTATTTTACCTAAGTTAGCTCTAAAATGACCTATACTTAGCTTTGTTTCCTCCAAAATGACATAATAAGCTTACTTAGCTCCAAAATGACCTATTTTACCTAAGTTAGCTCTAAAATGACCTATACTTAGCTTTGTTTCCTCCACAATGACATAATAAGCTTAGTTAACTCAAAAATGGCATAATTACCTAGGTTAGCTCAATAATTACTTGTACTTAGCTTACTTATGTCAAAAATGGCATAATTAGCTTACTTAGGTAAAAAATGGCATAATAACCTTGGTACCCTCATAAATGTCATATACTTAGCTTATTTTCTTGCGAAATGACACAATAAGCTTAGTTAGGTCAAAAATGGCATAATTACCTAGGTTAGCTCTAAAATGACACAAATAAGCAATAAGAAGAAGAAAAACAAGAGAAGAAAGGGAAAGAGAAGAAAAACGCTTCTTCTTCTTCTTCTTCTTCTTCCTTTTCTTCTTCTTCTAGATCTTGTTCTTCTTCTTCTTCTTCTAGTATTCTTCTTCTAACTTTCTTATTTCCCATTTTGCAGATTTGATTCACTTCACGGAAGAATGCATTGATGGAGTTCATGTGTTTACTTTCTGTTTTGATTTTGTATCGGTGAACAATGTGAAACTTGCTACCTATGGATGAAATTATTGTAATATGGATGAAACTATGCATGTATGGATGAAACTTGCACTTTTGATTTGGTATATTTGTTGGATGATCATATCCATATGGCAAGGATATAGTTTCTGTGAATTATACATATATATCATATATTTGCTTGTGAAAATGATTGGATATAACAAAAAAAGAATAAAAAGGGGCAATACAGGCTCTTTGTCGTCTGCCACTGACGGCAAAGGGCTCTTTGCCGTCTGCCACAGACGGCAAAGGTGCCACGTGGCAGCAACCTATGCAACCTGGGAGCACCAAGTCTGAGCCATTTGGTCACTTTGCCGTCCGCTGGCAGACGACAAAGGAGCTGCTCACTTTGTCGTCGGCTGGCAAACGGCAAAGAAGCCCATCTGTCCAGCTGGCCCATCCTGCCACTTTGCCATCTCTGGCAGACGGCAAAGGAGCTGCTCTCTTTGCCGTCCATGGGCCGACGGTAAAGGCTGTCGTTAGCCACCTAACGGTGCTAACTAGATTCCTGTACCGTCTAGTAGCTTTACCGTCTGCAGGTCCTAGATGGCAGACGGGAGATATGTTTGCTGTCCGCTACTCAAAAGCCAACGGCAAAGAGCCCCTTTACCGGAGTTTTCTATGCCAGACATGGGGCCGTCTGCTGGCAGATAGCAAAGGATTTTGCCGTCCGCAAGCCTATCCTCTGCCGTCTGGCATGGCAGACAGCAAAGTACCTGATTCCTGTAGTGAATTGGTTAACCAAGAATCAAGGATTCTTAGACTATGCCAAGAGGATTGTCACCATAACCAATAGCAAAGGAGTTGAAGTCAAGTATGTTCCCAACCCTACCTCCGCTCAAGCCCCTCAGGCTAACTGTCTGTCGGGAACTGAGTTGGATCAAGTTCTAGTGGTATGTGAATATCCAGATGTATTTCCTGATGAGCTGCCCGGAATGCCTCCGGACCGCGACATTGAGTTCATCATTGAGATAATGCCCAGAGCAGGACCCATCTATGAGAAGCTGTAACACCCCAAAAAAAATTAATATTGTTTTATTAAATAAAATGTTACCAGAAATAATTATTTTCTATTTTCAGGATTTTTCTATTGATTTCTTGGCCACTCTTTTTGTCTGAATTTCAAAAAAATTCTTCTCTCCTATCTGAAACTTTTGAATAATGTTATGTGGCTTGAATTTTTTATTAAATCATTTAATTACATTTAGTAAAACCAATGGAATAATTTTGATAATGAGATTTGCCAAGTTTTAATTCATTTGATAGCATTTAAACCCTTTTAAGAGCCTCATTTGCACTGCAACTATTTTATAACTTCATTTATAAATTCCACAAAAATTTGTAGAGGTCATGTGATGTCCCTGGATCACTTTTATGCAAAAACCCAACTTGGTGTTTTGGAAAATTTGAGCAAACCATCCTCATCTTCATTCTGGTCCAGTTTGGTAGTTTGTACTGCAACCCATCTTTATTTTGCCCTATTGCCATTGGGATTTTTCCTACTATTAGTGAGCCCTACCAAACCCTTAAGTCCAGGAGATCAGACACATTAAAGTAATTTAAACACATGCAATAATGGCCTATATTTTCTTTCCAGAACTGAAGTTTTGCAAAACTTACACTACCAAGTTTCTGGTTTTCTCAAAATAACTTTGCCATCATTCTTAGAATCCAAAGAGACCCCAACCTGGAAAGTTTGGTGGCCAGAAAAGTCTTCTAGGTGTCCTTGGCATTTTGTCAAACACCTTGTGAGTCTGGCCAGATTTGGCATAGTGATAAGATTGTATTATGGGCTTGCCCTTCTGCTCAAACCAGCATGTCCTCTAACCTTGAAATTAACCCTAGCCTAATCCTGGTAAATTGCAGCTCCATCCAAGCCCCCTATCATGCTTTGGCATTTTGTCGAGCACATGGCGGCGTGTCCAGGACGCGAACAGAACGCGCATTTTGCACATGCGTGCGCTCGAGCTGCCGCGTCCCAGGATGACCCCTCCCCCGAGCTCCATCTGATCCGCTGGTGCCGCCGTGTCTCGCCCGCACTCGATAGCCCCCTGGCTCCCTACAGTGTCGCCGCAGCAAGCCTCTTGGCGGCACGCCTACGGCCGCGTCTGCTCCTGCCATGGACGGCGCCGCCTAAGCACTCCCAGCTACCTCTAGGAACAGGCCGTTCTCATCCCCAAGCTCACCGCAGCCATGCCGTGTCGCCGCTAGCATCGCCATGTCGCCCGCAAGCCACTGTCGTTGGAGTTATCCGCTGCCGCCGCGGAACCGCCATACTCCGCCTATAAATAGCTCCTAGAGACCCCGTGAGCTCGTGAGCATCCTCAGTCAAGCCATAGGTAGCTCTCCATTGCTCCAATTTAGCCGGACGCCGTCGTCTCCCTCACCTCCGGTAACTTCGGCCGCCGCCGTGCTTCGGTCAAATTCATCGTGACCAGGGTCCCTTAGCCTATCCATCGCCGCCATTAGCTTCACCTAGACCCCACGGAGCCACCCTACCTCTCAGCCTCGACTGGGAGCCACCGTAGAGCCAAATCCCAATCCAGCCCGAAACCACCGCCCGCCTCGGAGCTTGCCGCCGGCGATTACGTCCACCTCTCCGGTCGTGGAGACCACCTGGAGGACCACCTCGAAGTGTAGATCCATCCCAGCCCTCGGGAGAACCCTAGGAGCCGCCGTCTGTCGGCGAAGATCGCCGGAGCTCCGCCTCCGCTCGGCCAGAGAAGGAAGGTGGCGCGGGCGACTGGTCAAACCTGACCAGTGGGCCCGATGGACCCACTGTCAGCAACCCAGCGACGGCCCGCGTTGGCTTAAGGGAAAGCGTAAACCCTGAAGTACATCTCTCCTTCTCGAAAGCGTATTCCGTCTGAATCGTTTTTTTATTCTAATTTATTTAAAAACAGAGATTTGACCAGACTTTGACTGGCTCTAACTTTTAAACTAAAAACCCAATTGACTTGATTCTTTTTCCCACCTCTCTCAAATTTCACCTAGTTTATTTTCATATTTATTTGATAATTTTCCAAGAAAACTTTTTGTACTGTTTTCAAATTGTGTGTTGATTCGAATATTTTCAAAAAATAGGATATTGGAGGGAAGATGAAAACTTTCAAAAAGTTTGGAGTGTACATCGCCTACATACACATTTCAGGCAAGCATTCTGGACCCTGGTATAATATTTGTTGTGTCTTGTTTGATGTGATTACAACACCAAGTTGATTTGAAGCATGCATTATTTCATGTGATGTTGTGATCATGCTCTTAAGTGCATGATGGAAATTCCTTGCTGTTGGAATTAAAATACTTACGACAGTATTCATCCTCTTATACCTCTCATACCTACCGGAAGGAATCCGGAGAAGTCTCTGTCTCGGGTAGACACGAGCTTGGAGCTGACATCTCGTTGGAGCGAGAATGGTCAGTGAGGCATGAAGGGGTACGATGAGTGGTGATTTATGTCTGATGTCGTGAAATATATTTGTTTGCTAATCATGTAGAGAATACATAACCTCCTGAGTCGACCAGAGATCGAGTCTTGTGCCAGTAACCCCATACTTGCTTCATACTACCACTTGTCCCTGCCATAGGTAGGGTACGGTTCAATAAGTTGTCAACCCCTGTCTTAGCACACACCGTACAGAGAGGCCACAGTGAAAGATACCAGTGGGCCCTAGTAGGCATGTCACTTGGTCCGGGGGCATGGGTGTTCCGGTGAGTCCGAGGGGGTAGCTCCCCTGTTTTGCGCGCAATATAAATTTTGCGATCCCATGCTAATCGAGGTTGGAGCCTCCCCACTTAGAGTTTTGCTTAACGAGTGTCCTGGGTGATTCCAGGCACCGGTAAGTTAAGCTGGTGTGTGCGGGTCAGGTGTGTTTTCAATTCAAAGACCGTAAACGGAATTAGTCCTGATGGACTAAAGGAATCCGTTACTCGTGGGTAAAGAGTACACCCTCTGCAGAGTTTATATCTATTCGAATAGCCGTGTCCTTGGTTAAGGACTACAGTCTGGGATGGGTCAAGTGTCGGTCTTCGGAGGAAAACTTCTAAACCGGAATATTGATCATGGTGTGTGACAAGTGATGATTATGATTATTATTATTGTGGACTAACCATTTATATTCCTTGAATTATTGAGTATCCCTGGGACGGTTCTACCTCCTTCATACACATTGTGATTATTATTTTATAAGCCCTTTATGTGGTGTCGCACAGATGCCCGACTGTGGCATGCAGGTTATTTAAGTTTCTTCTAAGCCCTTTATGTGGCGTCGCACAGCCGCCCTACTGCGGCATGTGTGTTATTTAATTTCCTTATAAGCCCTTTATGTGGCATCGCTCAGACGCCCGACTGTGGCATGCATGTTATATATTTTTCCTTCTAAGCCCTTTATGTGGCGTCGCTCAGACGCCCGACTGGGGCATGCATGTTATTTATTTTTCCTTTTAAGCCCTTTATGTGGCGTCGCTCAGACGCCCGACTTTGGCATGCATGTTATTTATTTTTCCTTCTAAGCCCTTTATGTGGCGTCGCTCAGACGCCCGACTGTGGCATGCATGTTATTTATTTTTCCTTCTAAGCCCTTTATGTGGCGTCGCTCAGACACCCAACTGAGGCATGCTTTATATTATTATTCTTTCGAGGCGTCGCTTCAGACACCCGATCGATTTATTTTTATTCTCTGACTGCTTATTCATGTTTAAATATGAATGACCTGCTTGCGTGCATCATGAATTTTATTTTGTGATTGATTAAGTGATCGTGGATTATTTCAGTGCATGAATGACACCTACTATGTTATATCTGTTTTCATTATGTTTGCGAGTACATTCAAAGTACTCACTGGCTTGTCCCTGGCTATTGTCTTGGCCAGATTTCCTGCTTTGAGAGAAGCAAAATGTCGACAGCCCCGGAGCCTAAGCATCGAAGATAGCAGCCACGCGAAGATAGGAGTTATCCAGGTCAGCTGTTCCTGTGGGAAATGGGGTCCCATGGACGCTGATGAACTCGAACCGCTTCCGCCATCAACCACTAGAAATTTTGTTGTAATCGGAGACCACCTTGGTCGTGTACTTCAAATATTGTATTTTGCTTGGAATTTCTGTATCAAGATTGTGCCTCATCAGCTAACAGTAATCCTGGGGCTGGTGAGCACAAGGGCCATTTACTGGGAAATTAATATCCTGGAAAACCGGTCCTGACAACCTTGGTATCAGAGCCAGGCTGACCATTGGCTAATCCTATCTTAGCCAGGTCGATAAACCTAGGTTAACCCACGCACCAGACCTTAACCTAACCCCAGCCAAGCCTATCATATACGATAGCCCACACAGTGACCCCAATACCTTTTTGGTAGTCGGTGCCCAACCTATCAGCCTAGCCCATCGATCACGCGCCAGTGACCGACACCCAATTTGTCTCATTCGCAAGCGTACGAAGGAAGACTCCATTTTCTTTCTATAAGAGGGAACATTAGCCCCAACCCTGCACAGCATAGCCTCTTCCCCAAAACCAAGCCAAGATGACTGGCCCCATTGTTCACAATGAAACCACAGCAACCAAACTTGGGGTTTTGTAACCGTGCTAGCAAACCTCACCCGTCGTGCCTTTGCATTAGAGGAGCCCCCAGAATATGTTGTGTACCAAGGGCACACGAGTGGTGAGAATCATCAATTCTGGGCCACGGTGCACGTCTATGGTAGGGGTATAGCGCCAGAACGCCCCTACAGGTTCACCAGAAGGACAACTTCCTTTGAGCCACAAGCCATCCAGCTAGCAGCTCGAGAGGCTATAGTTCAACTCCGGCACCTGTCATCAAGAGTTAACTGCCGCTCGTTCTACTACTACCCCAGCCGCGAAGGATACAATAGGCCGCCCCAGGTCACAAATGGAGACCACGAGACGGAGCCTGCATTGCTGCATCTGGTGCGCTATGTAAGTGCACTAGAGGCATTGTTCGATCAGGTCACTCTTGATCTGATCGCAGCTCGTGGAGAACTTGCCCGTCGAGCCCCGGCAAGAAGAGAAGATGTGCCCGACGCCGACAACCCAGTCGTGCTGTTCGGACAACCGATCGAGTCCTTGAGGCCTGCCCCTGCAACCGACCAGAATGCATTTGTATCCCCGGAAGAGCTTCGTCGCCTTTTAGGGACACGCTCCAATAGGATTGTGACCACCAACCCCCGCGATGGTCATCATAGCTACCCCGACCCTGCAGCTCCTCAGCCTAATCCAGCAAACCCCGACGGTGAAGCCCAAGGAGAAGCCTCGACGTCCACAAGGCACGCTCATTAGATATTAACGAGGTAGACTAAGTCACTCGAGTAGTACCGAGTCTTAGTATTCTACGCCATGTAATAGTGTGACCTTGTAATCGCCATGAATAAAATGCAGTTTGCTTGTATGCCATTATTTTAATAGTAGCCACATATAAGTATGTTGGCGTTCGGTTGCATATTAAATTCCGGGCATAGCTACCAAAAACCACCCCAGACGACACCCACAGTAATACGTCACTTTTGTGAGATATGTATATCCGTGGCTTTGACCCCGACCCCATAGAGCAGAACCGTCAACCTAGATCGCCCCCACACCGCAATAGGTAACCCAGCCCTGATGCTATATAAGAGGCCACTCCGTGACCTTACCAAGCATCCCTCACTTTGTGCATAGCTCACACAGCCATTTTTTTGCCATGTCAAGCCCTAGTATTCACCTGAGAACTCCAGATGCGACCCCAGGTAGTTTTGTTAAATTATTGTGGGACTTTACCCAGAGTACCATGAGTTCTACCCATCCACCCCAGTACGAGCTGCTCAAATCGAGAATCACCCCATTCGCCTCAAAATACTGGGCAGTAGTACACATCCCTCCTGTGAACCCAAACCAAGACCCAACGGAAGTCTCCTTCGTGGGGAAATCTATGTCGACTCCGCAAATGGCCATAGAAGCTGCTGCGTATGAAGCGATTACTCGCCTTCGCGGTACCCTCTGCCAGCGAAAGGGGGTATTATTACTTCCCGAGTCATGCAGCACCCGGAGAAGAAGCATCTTTTCCCGGTGGGCGAATAGAGAGGGACCCAGTACTGGCCAACCTTGCCCAGTACGTCATCGCTCAAGAGCGTTTGACCCAACGAGTAATGGATTATCTCCAGAACCTCGCTGTTTTGAATCCTCAGATCGCCATTGGCAGACCACTGAGGACAGACCAGGAAAGGCGCGTTCTTCAACTAGTTAATCCGCTTCCCCCGGAAGAAGAAGAATGTGCCCCAGTGCCGGAGACATTTTCTCAGGACCCAGCATATTTTACGTTTGCGTCGTAGACACCACAACTATGTTTGTTAGCCTAGAATTTATTTATGTGTTGCAGCTTATGCGTTGTATCCTAAGTTTGTGCTATAAATAAATTGTTTGGTTTCAATTGATGTGAGTAATTTTTACTGCTGTGATTTTTGATCAACTGTTTTCACTCTCAGTAAATCCCGAGGTGGGATTTTCCTTGAGCTATCGCAACAAACATTTTTTCCGTGGCATAGATTTAAATTCACGTAGCACCACGACAACAGGCTCACAGCCACAACCACTCGACCACATGCACTAATTGCAAAACCACATACACATTTAGCACCTAACTGATCACCGCACTAACACACCACAGTTTTTCTGAAAGAGAAATTTGTGGGTAATTATTCTAGTGCAGATTGCCTCCAGCACACTGACAACAGTCAGCACCTGACACCAGCACCTAATCCTCATGATCACTGCTACCGCGAAGAGCCAACACTCGAGCAGTAGCATCACGACGATCATCGTGGATCATCACGCACAAGAGCACCGAAAACCCAAGCAATGCCGCCAACCCTCCACATATCAGGATCGTGTACCAATCCGGCATCACCTCCGCCATTAGAGCCTCGTCTCGAGCTCCTGCAAACAGAAATGGAGGAGAAGGAAGAAGAAGAAGAAATGAGGCCAGGTGTGAGGAAGAAGAGGGAAGCACTGCGGTCATTTTATAGCTCGAGATCGGTGTACGGTGGGCAAAGTCCACCAGCGCCGCTCGTCGCTCGATTGCCGGTGTTCAGAGGCAAATCCGCGAGCAGTGCTGACAGCGCACTGGCCCGCGAGGTGAGTGCACGCTGCGCCGGCAGCTAGCACGCCGCGCACTACCGCAGTACGGCCTAGATGTCCTACGCGCTAGACGCCGTCGGTGGAGAAAGCGCGGGAAAGAGCGTGAAAGAGAGGAAGAGAGGAGAGCCAGAGGTAGAAGAAGAGACTGACAGTGGGCCCCGGGTCCACCTGTCAGCCAGAGAGAGCACTGTGCACTCGGGTACGACCAGTGTAATATGGAAATTTAGAATTTTATCAATTCTAAATTTACCATAGCCATAAGTAGAAATCTCTCGGTTTCCCCAACCGTAGATTTTTCCGCGCAGCACCAGTACCCCACTGTAGTTGCACCAATTATCTGCCCACTCACTGTAGCCACGTCATATCGCGTGAGTAGGATAATTGTTTTCATGTTACTACTGCGTGGTAATAGGAATAATATTTTTGAAACCGTCCTTAGCAAATCTCGAGGACGAGATTTTTCTTAAGGGGGGTAGTGTTGTAACACCCCAAAAAAAATTAATATTGTTTTATTAAATAAAATGTTGCCAGAAATAATTATTTTCTATTTTCTGGATTTTTCTATTGATTTCTTGGCCACTCTTTTTGTCTGAATTTCAAAAAAATTCTTCTCTCCTATCTGAAACTTTTGAATAATGTTGTGTGGCTTGAATGTTTTATTAAATAATTTAATTACATTTAGTAAAACCAATGGAATAATTTTGATAATGAGATTTGCCAAGTCTTAATTCATTTGATAGCATTTTAACCCTTCTAAGAGCCTCATTTGCACTGCAACTATTTTATAACTTCATTTATAAATTCCACAAAAATTTGTAGAGGTCATGTGATGTCCCTGGATCACTTTTATGAAAAAACCCAACTTGGTGTTTTGGAAAATTTGACCAAACCATCCTCATCTTCATTCTGGTCCAGTTTGGTAGTTTGTACTGCAACCCATCTTTATTTTTCCCTATTGCCATTGGGATTTTTCCTACTATTAGTGAGCCCTACCAAACCCTTAAGTCCAGGAGATCAGACACATTAGAGTAATTTAAACACATGCAATAATGGCCTATATTTTCTATCCAGAACTGAAGTTATCCTCTGCCGCCATGGAACTGCCATACTCCGCCTATAAATAGCCCCTAGAGACCTCGTGAGCTCATGAGCATCCTCAGTCAAGCCATAGGTAGCTCTCCCTTGCTCCAATTTAGCCGAACGTTGTCGTCTCCCTCACCTCCGGTAACTTCGGCCGCCTCCGCGCTTCGGTCAAATTCGTCGTGACCAGGGTCCCTTAGCCTATCCATCGCCGCCATAAGCTTCACCTAGCCCCCACGGAGCCACCCTACCTTTCAGCCTCGACCGGGAGCCACCGTAGAGCCAAATCCCAATCCAGCCCGAAACCACCGCCCGCCTCGGAGCTCGCCGCCGGTGATTCCGTCCACCTCTCCGGTCATGGAGACCACCTGGAGGACCACCTCGAAGTGCTAGATCCATCCCAGCCCTCGGGAGAACCCTAGGAGCTGCCGTCCCCCGGCGAAGATCGCCGGAGCTCCGCCTCCGCTCGGCCAGAGAAAGAAGGTGGCGCGGGCGACTGGTCAAACCTGACCAGTGGGCCCGGTGGACCCACTGTCAGCAACCCAGCGATGGCCCGCACTGGCTTAAGTGAAAGCGTAAACCCCGAAGTACGTCTCTCCTTCTCGAAAGCGTATTTCGTCTGAATCGTTTTTTATTCTATTTTATTTAAAACAGAGATTTGACCAGACTTTGACTGGCTCTAACTTTTAAACTAAAAACCCAATTGACTTGATTCTTTTTCCCACCTCTCTCAAATTTCACCTAGTTTATTTTCATATTAATTTGAAAATTTTCCAAGACAACTTTTTGTACTGTTTTCAAAATGTGTGTTGATTCGAATATTTTCAAAAAATAGGATATTGGAGGGAAGATGAAAACTTTCAAAAAGTTTGGAGTGCACATCGCCTACATACACATTTAAGGCAAGCATTCTGAACCCTGGTATAATATGTGTTGTGTGTTGTTTGATGTGATTACAACACCAAGTTGATTTGATGCTTGCATTATTTCATGTGATGTTGTGATCATGCTCTTAAGTGCATGATGGAAATTCCTTGCTGGTTGAATTAAAATACTTATGACAGTATTCATCCTCTTATACCTCTCATACCTACTGGAAGGAATCCGGAGAAGTCTCTGTCTCGGGTAGACACGAGCTTGGAGCTGACATCTCGTTGGAGCGAGAATGGTCAGTGAGGCATGAAGGGGTACGATGAGTGGTGATTTCTGTCTGATGTCGTGAAATATATTTGTTTGCTAATCATGCAGAGAATACATAACCTCCTCAGTCGACCAGAGATCGAGTCTTGTGCCAGTAACCCCATACTTGCTTCGTACTACCACTTGTCCCTGCCACAGGTAGGGTACGATTCAGTAAGTTGTCAACCCCTGTCTTAGCACACACCGTACAGAGAGGCCACAGTGAAAGATACCAGTGGCCCCTGGTAGGCATGTCACTTGGTCCGGGGGCATGGGTGTTCCGGTGAGTCCGAGGGGGTAGCACCCCTGTTTTGCGCGCGATATAAATTTTGTGATCCCATGCTAATCGAGGTTGGAGCCTCCCCACTTAGAGTTTTGCTTAACGAGTGTCCGGGTGATTCCAGGCACCGGTAAGTTAAGCTGGTGTGTGCGGGTCAGGTGTGTTTTCAATTCAAAGACCGTAAACGGAATTAGTCCCGATGGACTAAAGGAATCCGTTACTCGTGGGTAAAGAGTACACCCTCTGCAGAGTTTATATCTATTTGAATAGTTGTGTTCGCGGTTAAGGACTACAGTCTGGGATGGGTCAAGTGTCGGTCTTCGGAGGAAAACTTCTAAACCGGAATATTGATCATGGTGTGTGACAAGTGATGATTATGATTATTATTATTGTGGACTAACCATTTATATTCCTTGAATTATTGACTATCCCTAGGATGGTTCTACCTCCTGGATACTCATTGTGATTATTATTTTATAAGCCCTTTATGTGGTGTTGCACAGAAGACCGACTGTGGCTGTGGCATGCAGGTTATTTAAGTTTCTTCTAAGCCCTTTATGTGGCATCGCACAGCCGCCCGACTGCGGCATGTGTGTTATTTAATTTCCTTATAAGCCCTTTATGTGGCGTCGCTCAGACGCCCGACTGTGGCATGCATGTTATTTATTTTTCCTTCTAAGCCCTTTATGTGGCGTCGCTCAGACGCCCGACTGTGGCATGCATGTTATTTATTTTTCCTTCTAAGCCCTTTATGTGGCGTCGCTCAGACGCCCGACTGTGGCACGCATGTTATTTATTTTTCCTTCTAAGCCCTTTATGTGGCGTCGCTCAGACGCCCGACTGTGGCATGCATGTTATTTATTTTTCCTTCTAAGCCCTTTATGTGGCGTCGCTCAGACGCCCAACTGAGGCATGCTTTATATTATTATTCTTTCGAGGCATCGCTTCGGACACCCGATCGATTTATTTTTATTCTCTGACTGCTTATTCATGTTTAAATACGAATGACCTGCTTGCGTGCATCATGAATTTTATTTTGTGACTCATTAAGTGATCGTGGATTATTTCAGTGCATGAATGACACCTGCTATGTTATATCTGTTTTCATTATGTTTGCGAGTACATTCAAAGTACTCACAGGCTTGTCCCTGGCTATTGTCTTGGCCAGATTTCCTGCTTGGAGAGAAGCGAAATGTCGACAGCCCCGGAGCCTAGGCATCGAAGATAGCAGCCACGCGAAGATAGGAGTTATCCAGGTCAGCTGTTCTTGTGGGAAATGGAGTCCCATAGACGCTGATGAACCCGAACCGCTTCCGCCATCAACCACTAGAAATTTTGTTGTACTCGGAGACCACCTTGGTCGTGTACTTCAAATATTGTATTTTGCTTGGAATTTCTGTATCAAGATTGTGCCTCATTAGCTAACAGTAATCCTGGGGCTGGAGAGCACAAGGGCCATTTACTGGGAAATTAATATCCTGGAAAACTGGTCCTGACAGAAGCCCTATAGAATGGGATCCGAAGAGTTGGCTAAATTGAAGAAGCAACTGGCAGAGCAGCTCAAAAAAGGATTCATTCGCCCTAGTGCCTCTCCTTGGGGATCACCTGTTCTATTTGTGTCAAAGAGGGACAGAACTATCCGACTCTGTGTCGATTGCCATTCCCTCAATGAGGTCACAATAAAGAACAAGTACCCACTTCCCAAGATTGAAGACTTGTTCGATTAGCTAAATGGAGCTAATGTGTTTTCCAAGATCGACCTCATGTGTGGGTACTATCAGTTGAAGATCAGACCCCAAGACATTCCGAAGACGGCATTCGTAACCCGGTATGGCATGTACGAGTTCACGGTCATGTCATGTGGGTTGACCAATGTCCCTGCCTACTTCATGTACCTCATGAACAAAGTCTTCATGGAATACATGGAAAAGTTTGTTGTCATCTTCATTGATGACATACTCGTCTTTTCCAAGTCTGTGGAAGAGCATGAGCAACACTTGAGATTGGTCCTAGACAAGCTTCGAGAGCACCAGCTTTATGCCAAGTTCAGCAAGTGTGAATTCTGGCTACATGAAGTTGGATTCTTGGGTCATGTGTTGACTGAAGAAGGATTGTCAGTGGATCCTGCCAAGATCGAGGACGTGACTGAATGGCAATCCCCGAGCAATGTGAAGGAAGTCAGAAGCTTCCACGGACTTGCAGGATATTACCACAAGTTCGTCGAAGGATTCTCGAGCATTGCCCGACCCATGACTCAACTTTTGAAGAAGTACAAGAAGTTCGAATGGACGCCAAAGTGCGAAGAAGCTTCCAAGAGCTCAAGAAGAGATTGACAACTGCCCCCGTTTTGGCCACCCCCGATATTCACAAGGAGTTTGTGATATATTGTGATGCATCGAGAACCAGGCTTGAAGGTGTTCTGATGCAAGAAGGTAGAGTCATAGCATATCTATCCAAACAGCTACGTCCTCATGAGGAGAACTACGCCACTCACGATCTTGAGTTGGCAGCGGTAGTTCATGCCTTGAAGACATGGCGACATTACCTTCTAGGGAAGCGATGTGAGATATACATAGACCATAAGAGTTTGAAGTATATTTTCACTCAAAAGGAATTGAACATGAGGCAGCGAAGATGGTTGGAGTTGATCAAGGATTATGACCTCAGTGTTCAATACCACCCCGAAAAGGCTAACGTGGTAGCAGACACCTTAAGCAGAAAGGCTTGTTCCTTGAATGCTATGATTAAGGAAAGGCTAATCGTCCTGTATGAAGAGCTTGAAAGCATCGGCTTGGAACTAGTTGCACCTGGATTCCCAGCCAACCTCGAAGCAAAGCCTACCCTAATGGATGATATTATGGAAGCCCAGAAGGGACACGAGAGCATTGAAGGCCTCAAGAGGAAGATCAAGGCAGGCAAGGCCCCAGGATTCTCAGTGGATCAACAAGGAGTTGTATGGTTCGGGAAGCGCATCTGCGTACCCAACAAGGTTGAGCTCAAGAATTTGATCTTGTAAGAAGCCCACGACATTGCATATTCCATCCACCCTGGAGGAACCAAGATGTACCAAGACCTCAAGGCAAGATTCTGGTGGAATGGCATGAAGAGAGAGATAGGCACTTTTGTCGCTAAGTGTGACATATGCCAAAGAGTCAAAGCTGAGCATCAACGACCTGCGGGACTGTTACAACCTCTCAAAGTGCCTGAATGGAAGTGGGGCAAAGTCGGGATGGACTTCATCACTGGATTTCCTAGGTCAAGTAAAGTACATGATTCCATTTGGGTCATTGTCGATCATCTGACCAAGGTAGCCCACTTCATCCCCGTCAAGATGACCTACAATGGGAACCAACTAGCCAACCTCTACATCAACCAGATCGTGAGCCTCCACGGAGCTTATAAGGAGATCGTGTCAGACCAAGGTACCCAGTTTACCTCAAGATTCTGGACTAGATTCCAAGAAGCCTTGGGAACCAAGTTGTCCTTCAGTACTGCTTTTCACCCTCAGACCGGAGGCCAGACAGCTCGAGTAAACCAGATACTCGAGGATATGCTCCGTGCTTGTGTTCTGGCATGTGGAGCCAAGTGGGAAGATTGCTTACCCTTCACCGAGTTCTCCTACAGCAACAGCTATCAGTCGAGTCTTCAGATGGCACCATTTGAGGTGTTGTATGGACGCAAGTGCCGCACTCCCCTCAATTGGCCGGAGACCGGAGAAGGACTAGTCCTTGGACCAGACATCCTCAGTGAAGCAGAAGAGCAAGTTCAACTCGTCCGAGAACGCCTAGAGACCACCAAGTCAAGACAGAAAAGCTACGCCGACTCCCACCGTCGGGACATGAGTTTCCGTGTTGGAGACCATGTCTATCTCCGAGTCACGCCTCTCAAGGGAACCAAGCGCTTCCACGTCAAGGGAAAGCTTGCACCAAGATACATCGGCCCCTTAAAGATCACCGACAAGCGAGGAGAAGTTGCCTACCAGCTAGAGCTACCTTCTGAGCTATCATATGTGCACAATGTTTTCCATGTATCGCAGCTCCGGAAGTGTCTCCAAGTTCCCAACCGCCCCGACCTCTACATGGACATCGATCATCAAGCCATCGACCTTCAACCAAACCTCACTTATTGTGAGAGGCTAGTTCACATTTTGGATGAAGCTGAGCGTTGCACCCTGGAGCTGCACCATCAAGTACTTCAAAGTCCAATGGAGCAACCACAGTGAAGCAGAAGCAACTTGGGAGCGTGAAGACTACCTTAGATCCGAGTTCCCTTATCTTTTTAGCGCTTAGCCTAGGAATCTCGGGGACGAGATTCTTGTAAGGGGGGTAGGTCTGTCACACCCTATGTTGTACCACTATTCTATGCTATGGTTTTATAAAATTTGGACCCATTTTGTTTGTCATGAAACCCTTTGGTGTCACATTGGACACTTTTAGGCATGCACATATGCAGCATGTACCACACATTAAAGTTGCGCACTGCGAATTTAAACATGACAACACCATGTTCATACATATATATACTTCATCTGAACCTAATTACAAGTCTTTTTTACAGATTTCACTACGAACTACATATATATTTAGGAACGGAGGGAGTATATATTTGGGTCACTAGCGGGCGTGGTTGTGTTTTGACCCTCTCTTGCGTTTTTTTCTCATTTATCTCAAAGATTCTAGTATTATGTAAAATAGCAAACAAAACTGACGAAACAACCGTATGCGATTGTACCCCGAGCAGACACGAGTGTGCTACCCTAACTGTGTGTGATGCCCGTACACAGCAAAATCGACCTTGCCTAGTGGTGCAAACCGCAAGCATCAGCCAGTGCAAGGGGGTAATGTGCACAGTACAAACCCAAACCCGACAGCGACCTATAAAAGATCTCGCCGGCGGCGGCTAACAGCTAATTTTTCCGCCGATAGCTCGCTACCACCACCACACACACCAAATGGAACCGTTACTCAACCATGGGGATGTGCATGGTGCTATCCTGATAGTGTTGGACGACAACGTGATAGAGGATTCTGACGCATTGGCCACCATGGCGGGCAACGGCAAACAGCCAGCTGTCGCGGCCAACGACGACGGGATAGAGGATTCTGACGCGCTGTCCTCCATATCGGTCAACGGTCAACCATCATTTGCCGTGGCTGCCGTCGACGACGACGACCCCGAGTTTCAGTGTCGGATGCAGATGGCCATCGCTCTGTCCGTCCAGGAATCTGGCCTCGATGCATTCCTGCGCGACGAGGACGAGTGCCATCTCAGTCTCGGTGTGGAACAATCTATCGCATCTGCGGATGCCATCCGCAACGCGGCTAGGGATCTGAAGCGGCAAAAACGGCGGGAGAGTGCGAAGAGGAAGCGGAACTCAGATGCAGAGGGCATAAAGAGGCGGGAGCAGGACCAGAAGGCGGCGGAGCAGGCCGCCGCATGCCTCTCGGTCGCGTTGGAGGCCAGTGCAGCCCTTGCAGCTACGACGGCAGCCCTGGCAACAGCGGCCACGGCGACCAGGGAAGCAGCTCTAGCGAGATCAGCGCCCGTCTATATCCCGATGGCTCACCTGGACGCCACGACATCTTCGTCGACAGTGGCAGACCTGGCGAGAGGTGCCACGGTTGCTCCGGCCGATGTAGCCCCGCCGGTCTCCGCCGTGGAACCAGTGGAGCTCATCGACTTGACGAGATCCTCTGAATACTCGTTCTGAGGCGAGGAAGGTCATGACGACGGTGGAGGCGCAGCGTTTGTATGCATCCATGGCGTAGTGAATATTTTGTGCGGTTCATCTTCATGTAAATTGATGAACTGTTTGTAAATTACTCAGCGTATGAACTAATGTCAACTAATCCGCTGCAAAATAAGGCATTTTGTGTTGAAAATTTGCCAAATGTTTGTGTCATCTGTTTGTGGGCATGTGGAAATTTAGGATGAATTTGACGTCTGCGACTGAAATTGAGGATGAACCGTGTGAGATGAACCCGCCTTGAGAAATCTCAGAAAGAGCTACCCGCCTCAAGCGATGCAAAAATTCGTGGTTTCGCGGCTCGACATTTCGTTACAGCGTAGAGCGTACACACTTTATTATGTTTTGACCGTGTGCGATCTTGGTTGCTCCCGCCCAGTTCGTTTGCCAAAATTTAATTGGAAGCGGTATTTCAACTGCATGCCGCCTTTCCTCGTCCACCGCACAGACCCTATAGTAAAATTTCAGCTGCCGAGGCATTTGAACCGTCGCCATCCCTCGTTCACCACCATCTCCACCCACACCATTACTACTAAAATTTTTAGCAGCTGCGGCACATCCGCAAACACCCCCCTGCGTCCGCACAACACCCCCCTTCCTCCCCCGCTTGAACCCTAGCTCGCCCACGACACCGCCTCCCACCACCAACCTCAGCCGGTCAGCCCGTGCATCATAGCTAAACAAGTTCAGGGTCCCCACCGATCCACATACACCATCGCCGCCCTAAGTTTTTAGATGAGGTCGGCGGTGTCCCTTTCCCCTAGATCCCCATCCTGTACTCCAGAGAGTCGCGGCCTAATCAGCCCGACCACATCCCCCATGGACCTCGAGGAGTGTACGAGCAAAAAGAGGTCTATCATGGCCTCTCTGCCGTACGCTGGCGAGGTGGGCGCCGTTCGTGCCGACCCTTCGATCCCGAACGAACACCTCACCGCGGGAGCCGGTGAGGACGCTGCCTACGGTGCCATGCTGAAGGCTTCAAGTCTGCGGGAACGTGTGTTCCTGTATCTCAGGAGAGCCGGCTACGACATCAAGCTCGTCAACATCACCGGCTTCACCCGGGCCATGTCACAAGTTAAGTGGTCCACCGGCAACGCCTCTGGTTCAACCGCCGTCGATCTCTCCAAAGGCCCCGCCGCTGATCTCCTCCACCTCGCGGTCATGGATTTGCGATCCTTCTACGCCATCGAGCCCCTTTTGTCATTTCTGAAAGAAACATTCTACGGCGGTGGCTTGGGATCCTTAGCTTCAAAGTCAGATCTCATCCACCAAGATAATGGCACACACTACGGCTGTTACAAGGGGAAACGTGCCATCTGCGACATCAGGGAGCGCACCCTGGGCACCTCATATCCCAAGTGGAAGGAGCCCATCCATGACAAGTGAGGCAACATCCTGTGAGCAAATCATACCTTTTGTAGCTAGCTGTCTCATACCCATTGTTGTAGTAGCTTTTGCCATGCGATAATCATGCATTGTTTAATTGAGCATTTGTCCAGTTGACAAGCAGATGCCTTGCTTTTCTGTATCTGGTTGTTAGGTTGGTTGCATTGAGTATTTGTCCAGTTTTCAATGGCTATAGTTGGTTGTTACAGTGAGCATGAATGCCTTGTTTCTTTCAGTTATTCACAATGTGATGTTCATTATGTGCAAGTATGAATTGTGCAGTTCAATTTCATCAATACCACCTGTTATGCCTGGTGTTGTTAACCTGTGCCCTTAACTCCCGCTTTAAACATTTATGCCTTGTTTCTCTGAATTTGGTTGCCAGGTTGGTTGCAGTGAGCATTTGTCTATTTTTCAAGCAGATGCCTTGCTTTTCTATACCTGGTTGTTAGGTTGATTGCAGTGAGCATTTGTCTAGTTTTCAAGCAGACGCCTTGCTTTTCGTTATCTGGTTGTTAGGTTGGTTCCATTGAGCATTTGTCCAGTATCAAATGGCTATATTTGGTTGTTATAGTGAGCATATATGCCTTGTTTATTTCAAGCAGATACCTCATATACTTGGTTGATGTTAAGCCTGATGTACTTATCATGACTTTACATGTACTTGCACAGGACAACAATGGGCGTGGCCAAAGTTTTCCACCGAGGTTCTTTTCATCCCTCCGCTTATACTCCATCCGTTCCATCATGTAGTGCATATAGATTTTTGTGATGTATCTACATATACCATCTAAAATGTATACAATATAAAAATTTGTGATGTATCTAATGAAATGGAATTGCAATTCTAGATGTAAATGTTTTTCTCTACAAACTTGGTCAAAGTAAGTAAATGTTGACTTCTCAAAATGTTTATATGCAACACATTGTGGAACTAATGGAGTAATATATTACACCATTCTGCAACTGCATTTTAGCTTCTAATATTGGCTTCTTGCTTGTAGGTACATATGTCTTAGGTACAAATCCATCCATGGACCCTTTTTGCGCGTGGGGAAATGAAATATTCATAAACCAGCATCAAGTGAGGAAACTGAAAATGATTGTTATGGAAAAGAGACGAACAATGCCAATTAGGCTATTTCTTTACTCTCTATCCAACACAACAGTGAGCTGTAGGATGGTAACTACGAACTCCGTAGGCTTCTATTACTACTGCCCATAATGAGTAGTCACACAACAATGTCTGAATCTTTTTCTTTTGCAGTGGTTCCCAAAGCAGTTTACTCAAGATTACCTCGCAAAGTACATGATTGTTGGACATGCAATGAAGGTTAAAATATATCATCAAGACTACAATGAGCATCGAGAAGTCGTAATGAAGACAGTGAAGGATGGGCGGGCGGCCATCACTAGGGGCTGGCCTAGAGTCGTTCGTGCATTAGTCATGGAGGAGGGCACAATATGGGCATTCCGGTTCATCTTCTCGAGCATCCAAAATGTCTTTCGGCTCTCTCTTTACCGTCTTTAGTACAACCGTGCTTCCATCATTCTTTATTTGTCCCTTCTGTACTTTCCTTTTTTTTGAGAATTGATGCTTATGTAGTTCTTGAGTATATGTACATGTTAATCGAATTATGCATTCGTTCTTAAACCTAAACATGATTCGATATGAAATACATGAATTCCTACTTTCAAATTTAAATTATGTGAATTATGAACAAAGGTATTTAATTAGGGGCAAATCCAGCTCTGCAGGCCATTATAATGCACACAGTTTGAGAAAGCAAAACGTCTGCGATCAATTCCAACATCACACACGTTTCTCCATTCGAGGCGTGTTCGATGAATCTCGTCTTCGCGCATGGTCAGAAGAGAAAGAACGTGTGAGATTAAGAACACCAACATTTGTGCTAGTCTCCTTATCACACACAATTTCGTATTTTGAACTATGTACCATCGTAAACGTTGGTCAAAGAAGAACACGTGCGATAGGCCTTCATCCGACACAGTTATTCTGGATGACACGTTTGGGAAGTATGGATCACACGTTTGGGACGTTTTATAAATCACAAACATTTATCAAAAACCCCACGTGTGGGATATATTCAACCTTCGCATACGGTTTTACAATGATAAACGTATGCACTCTTATATCATATCACAGACGGTTAAAGTGGAACTAACTGTGTGTGATTGTCTCCTTATCGTACACGCTTTATAATCGTGAACTGTTTACGATTCTGTGCACATCGTAAATGGCGCTTCACAGAATAGCGCATGCGATGTTGTGTGATCTCACACGAGTTGCAAGGATGAACCGTATGGGAAATACACATATCTCAAACGATTATCCGGTGACCCGCGTTTGTGATAGATGCGGACATCCCATACGCTTAGCTTTGGCAAACGATTGCGTTCGTTGGCCACCATCGCCGATGGGTTTGCCGTGTCGTGTGGGATAGACCCCCCTATCGCCCACACATGCAAGGCGACGGTTTCAAAGTACGTCGCGGAAAGGGGTTAAAAACCGTTTGTATAGCACGTCACTGCACCAGTGCACGTATATGAATATGTCGCTAGCAATCATATGTCAAAGAACCCGGGTCGACATGACTAGTTATAGACCCAAGTGGCACAACCATACAGGGACAGGCATACGTAACCCAGCAATGCAGGTGTCGGTCATCAGCATGTGTAGACAAGTCGTAGCAAGCTACATGGACTCCATTACGTCGTGAGACATATCTGTCATCAACGGAATGTAGATGAGTCATAGCAGGCTACAGGGACTCCATTACACTGCGAGACATTTCCCCGTAGGGACAGACACAGCAGCAAAGAAGGATACACGTCGGTCAATCAATGTGTCCGGAGCAATAGCAAGCTACCAAGGCTCGGTGGAAGCACAAAGAGGCATTTCCCCGTAAAGCAGGCTACTAAAGGTATACAGCTAGGTGTCGAATCTCACACATACCGATGCATTTCAACCATACACGCATTATGCACGATATGCATAGATACAACATGGCATCACAACAAAACTCTACAACATAACATTTATTTAGGAGGCTTCAAAGAGCCAACATATTATAATGTTACAAGCAGGGTGGGTCACGTGACCCAACATTCAGAGCATACAAACAACAAGCGGAAGTTACATGTCTGGGTACAGACATCTACAAAAGCGGCTAGAAGAGCCTGAAAAGCTACAACGACCCTACCAAAGGAGCCAGACTCCTGTCTGGGTTCCCAAGCTATTCCGTCGATGTCAACGTCAAGAAGAACATAGAATGAACAACGTCTATCTCTGCAAAAACATAAATAAGCAATAGTGAGTACGAAGGTACTCAGCAAGTCTTACATTAGAACTATCTACTTATGCATCATGTATCAATGAACGGGATTGTGGGGGTTTACTGCAGAATGCCAGCTTTGACCTTTGGCTAAACTAGACTACGACAATGTATCCAAAGTATCGTACCTCTCTCGTCTCCCTACGAGAGAGCACACACGAGTCCACATATCCACCATATCAATACACCACTATGGATCCTCTCTTGTCTTCCTACGAGAAGGCCATCCATAGCACTCACACTTATCTGGAGTATTTTAGAGTATCCGTTTAAATTGTCTATGAACAATGCAAGTCTCCAAGTAGTCCATATCCGCAAATGCGGCTATTCGAATAGATAGATTACCCTGCAGGGGTGTACTTCGTCACACATGCTCCCGCCACTTATCGCCATGTGCACGTAAAAAGGCACCTTGGCAACCTTCAAGCGGAAGCCAGGCGAGGGAGTCGGCCACGGACGTTAACTTACAATGACTCACGTCCAAGGCAGTCGCCTATCTGAGTTGGAACCCATAATGGAAGTCTGACCGAGGTTTCCAACATGGCCTCAAACGTTGTGAGCAGGGCCCCAAGCCGGTCCCGACTCGGCCGTTCATCCACTTCGCAGGCCATGCCACACCTATCAATGTTTCGAACTACTGCGACTCCTGGACTGAGAACAGGGTAGGTTAATAGGCCGAGAGAGCTCGAGTTACCGGAGCCCAATGTGCGGTAGTAGCTAGTCTTGGAACACAAACATGGAACTCAGTTCCTATGAGCGGTCTCAATGAGACAACCCACCATGTACTCCTACATGGCCTCTCATCGCTACCTTTACCAAAGCAGGTTCAACACTTAACCCTCATCATCAGGACACATCCATTTCACTCCGGTTCATCACCCAGATGAATCAGACCTAACACAACTCTAAGCATAGCAATCATAACAGGGTTATGGCACAACATGGCTCAAGCATCTACCAGGTATGCTAGGTTGCTTGGTTTAGCTATTTACTGTGACAATGACAGGTCATGCAAAGGAGTGGGTTCATCTACCGCAACACAAGTAGCAGTTGAATCGCATTGTCCAAATGCATTGAAATGAGAGCAAGAGCGACAGAGTGGGATTGTATCAAATATGCTCAAGGGGGGTTGCTTGCCTGTTTATCGGAAGAACACAACTGTTCTTCGATGTCGTCGATAACTACGTCTCGCAAGTCTGTCGACAAGGACAAACAAGGTACAAATTAAGCACGACAAATGCTTCACAAATGATGCATGAGTACGGCATGTCAATATGTTGCTGGTTTGAGCTAATGCATCTATCAACAGGTTAAATGAAGATGGTTTGAACCCAAGGTTCAAATTCAACTCCATATGTGAAGTGGCACATTGTGTTTGGAACAAAATGTCCAAGTTCTCCTATTTAGGTTGCTCTAACATGCATGAAAATGCCACCATCAGATTCATTGGATTTTTCTGATAATTTTTCATATATAAGTTATTTTATAATCTGACTTAAAGATTATTTTCTATGAATTTTTGAAGTTTTAACATTTTCTAGATTATTTTTATTATAGAAAATCATTAATTGCGTCAGCATTGCGTCAGGCTGGCGTCAGTAGGTCAAAGGACCTGGTCCCAGGTCAAACCTGACTAGTGGGGTCCACTGGTCAGTGACCCAGGGCTAACCCCCGCGCTGACCACGGGTTTGACCCACCCCAGTGGCCCACTGTCAGCGGCTAAGGGGCCTAATTAATGGCTGGGTTAGGCCCTAATGACCATGCCACATCGGCACCGGCCCTGGTGAGACCGCTGGCGACCATCCGATGCAGCGAAGGCTCACCGGAATCCGCTACGGGCAGCGAATTGGCGCGCCGAGGGCACCAGGGCGTAGCCCTCGCTCGCCCGCATCCAGGGACAGGCGGCTGGTCGCAGGGGCGCCAGAAGCGAGCCCTGCGACGAGCTTGGCGGCAGCGAAGCTCGGCTTCGATGGCGCATCGGCCTAGAGAACGCGGGAGGAGCCGAGGAGAGGGGGAAACGACGCGGTGGCTCACCTCGGGTCTGGTAGGGGCGACGACGAAGGAGGGGGAGCTCGGGGCGCAGCAAATCGAGCTCTGTGAGCTCCGGTGGCCGGCGACGATGGCAACGCTGCGGGGGCCTCCGGCTTGATTCCTTCGACGTGAGGGAGCAGTGCTCGACGGCAGAGACGATGGGCAGGGTAGCGGGGCTCGTCGAGGCCGGTGGCTACGTGGGCAGCGAGCAGCGGCGACGGGCGCGCTCGGGTTCGTGTGCGGGAGGGCGTCCGAGGGCGAGAGAGAGAGATGGGTTCGGGGGCGAGGAGAGACGTGCACGGGAGGGCCTCGGCGTCCATATCCATCCCCGAGCGGTCGTCGGCAAGCAAGAGGTAGCCGACGCGTGGCTGCAGGCGTCGGGCATGCGCTCTGCGTCCGACTGGCGAGGGGTTGAGGACGACTGCCACGGTGGGCTGGGCTCTCTTGTTGGGCCGGCTACAGGTAAGCCAGGTAGGCCTTTTTCCTTTTATTTGTTTTTCCTGTTTTCTATTCTATTTTGTGCAGTCTATTTTGGCTTCAAATAAAATATTTAGCCATTTGTAAAAATCCTGAAAATAATGATGTGGGCTTAGTGGATTTTACTAGTGCCGCATAAAAAGTTTCAGAATATTTAGAACTATATTTAATATATAGTAAATACAATTCCATTGCAAATAATTGTTTGATTAATCCAAAATCGCAATATAAAATGTTTCTGTGTTTCCAAAATATTGGTTGGCAATTTTACCTCATCCCAATATTTTTAGAATAGTTGGAACATTTTCTTGGACCTATTTGAAGCAGTTTTTATATTGCCTTTTGACAAAATTTTGAATTGTGAGGCTTGATCAAATCCTCATTTCATTTTCAAAAGAAAAGAAAATGCATGCATGAATGCATTAGCAGACATAGAGAAAGTAGGGCTGTGACACGTAGATAGATAGATCACGAAACTTGCACTCGAAAATAGATCATACTAAACTTTTATTCAACTAAATCATGAAAAATCTAAGGATTGAAAATAGAAAGCAAAGGTAAAAAGTGATGGTGATACGATACCGGGGCACCTCCCCCAAGCTTGGCTCAAGCCAAGGGGAGTGCCCATACCCGTGTACTCAAGTCTCCTTTGGTGGTGGTGATGATGATGAAGGAGGTGGTGATGAAGCGGTAGTAGGTTTGTCCTCCGGCTTCCAGGGCAAGGGCTCACCATCAAAAGTTGATGCACGAGTCCCTGGAGTCCTGCAATTGGCAGCTAAACTCATACCTTTAAATCTTGCTTCATATTCAAAGACTTGATTTTGGAGATCATAAATTTGACTCTGCAGAAAGTTAATTTGCTCGTTGAAGGTGAAGACGATGTCTTTCATGGACTGGCCATCCACCATGTGATCATGGGTGAATTCCGTGATCATGGAGTGATTGGCACTAAGTCCACGCTCCACCATCCCTTTGCACTTGAAGATGTCTTGTTCCACTGCTTCCAGCCTGGCCTCCACGCTCCCCGTCTTCTTGGGCCCTTGAACATCCCGGATGTGGAGCACCCCCTCACGCATCTCAATGGCTTGAGGGTGCTTCATCACCTCCGACAAGTATGGGTTGATAACCTTCTCTAAGAACTTGTCATTGGGAGAACTTGGTGAAGCCATGGAGATCTAGATCTGACAGGAAAACAACACGAAACAAGATCAGAGGAAAATCTAGCGATGCGGTGGTCAAAACAATCAGGTATATATATAGGGAATTTTTATTCTTGGAAATCAAGCAACCGAAAGGAAAACGGAGTCGGGAAGGTTCCCGAGGTGGGCACCACCCACCAGGGCACGCCAGGGAGGGCAACCGCGCTCTGGTGTATCGTGCTCACCTCGATTACCTTCTGGTTTACTTCTTATTTTCCAAAATTCTAAAATGTTCCAAAACTGATAAAAAATATTTTTGCGGATTTTTTGGAGTCCGTTTACTTACCCCATCACGTACCTCTTATTTTTCACGATTCTGGATTGTTCCGGAAGGTTTCCCTTATGTGTTCCTCCGGTGTCATGGTTTGGATAACATTGCTTTCAACATTAATAGGCGTACCTGAGATATAGTGTTTAATTCTTTGTCCATTGACCACCTTCGGATTAGTGCCTTCGGCATTATTAATCTTGATAGTTCCACAGCGATAAACTTCTTCGATAACATATGGTCCTTCCCATTTAGAGAGAAGTTTTCCTGCAAATAATCTGAAACGAGAATTGTACAAAAGAACATATTCCCCAACTTTGAATTCTCGCTTTTGGATTCTTTTGTCATGCCATCTTTTAACTTTTTCTTTAAATAACTTGGCATTTTCAAAAGCTTGGGTTCTCCATTCATCTAATGAGCTAATATCAAATAACCTCTTTTCACCGGCAAGTTTGAAGTCATAATTGAGTTCTTTAATTACCCAAAATGCTTTATGTTCTAACTCTAGAGGCAAATGACAAGCTTTTCCATATACCATCTTATATGGAGACATACCCATAGGATTTTTATAAGCTGTTCTATAAGCCCAAAGTGCATCATCTAGTTTCTTAGATTCTTTCGGGACCTATTGACAGTTTTTGTAATATCAATTTTATTTCTCTATTGCTAAGTTCAACTTGACCACTAGATTGAGGATGATAGGGTGATGCAATTCTATGGTTAACATCATATTTAGCAAGCATTTTACGAAAAGCACCATGAATAAAATGTGAAACCACCATCAGTCATTAGATATCTAGGGACTCCAAACCTCGGGAAAATAACTTCTTTAAGCATTTTAATGGAAGTGTTATGATCAGCACTACTAGTTGGAATAGCTTCTACCCACTTAGTGACATAATCAACAACGACCAAAATATGAGTATACCCATTAGAGGAAGGAAAAGGTCCCATATAATCAAAACCCCAAACATCAAATGGTTCAACAACAAGTGAATAATTCATAGGCATTTCCTGACGCTTACCGATATTACCAATTCTTTGACATTCATCACAAGACAAGACAAACTTACGGGCATCCATGAAGAGAGTAGGCCAATAAAAACTAGATTGTAATACCTTATGAGCAGTTCTATCTCCCGCATGATGTCCTCCATAAGTTCGGAATGACATTTCCGTAGGATTTGTTCTTGTTCATGCTCAGGTACACAACGCCTAATAATACCATCTACACCTTCTTTATAAAGATGTGGGTCATCCCAAAAGTAATGTCTTAAATCATAGAAGAATTTTTTCTTTTGTTGGTATGTGAAGCTAGGTGGTATATATTTAGCAACAATGTAATTAGCATAATCATCATACCATGGAGTGTTTTGGGAGACATTTATTGCAGCTAATTGTTCATCAGGAAAACTATCATCAATAGGTAGTGGGTCATCAAGAATATTTTCCAACCTAGACAAGTTATCAGCTACGGGGTTCTCAGCTCCTTTCCTATCAGTAATATGTAAGTCAAATTCTTGAAGCAGGAGAACCCACCTAATGAGTCTAGGTTTAGCATCTTTCTTTTCCATAAGATATTTTATAGTAGCATGATCGGTGTGAACAATAACTTTGGAATCAACAATATAAGATCTAAATTTATAACAAGCAAACACAACTGCTAAAAATTCTTTTTCAGTAGTAGCATAATTTCTTTGGGCACTGTCTAGAGTTTTGCTAGCATAATGGATAACATTCAATTTCTTATCAACTCTTTGTCCTAGAACAGCACCAACAACATAATCACTAGCATCACACATAATTTCAAAAGGCAAGTTCCAATCAGATGGTTGAACAATAGGTGCGGTGGTCAAGGCTTTCTTAAGTGTTTCAAAGGCTTCCACACAATCATCATCAAAAACAAAGGGAATATCCTTTTGTAAAAGATTTGTAAGAGGCCTAGAAATTTTTGAGAAGTCTTTAATAAATCTCCTATAGAAACCAGCGTGACCAAGGAAACTTCGAATACCTTTGATATCTTTAGGACATGGCATTTTCTCAATTGCATCAACTTTAGCTTGATCCACCTCAATACCTCGTTCGGAGATTTTATGCCCCAAGACAATACCTTCATTAACCATAAAGTGGCACTTCTCCCAATTCAAGACGAGATTAGTTTGTTCACATCTCTGCAAAACTCGATAAAGGTTGCTTAAGCAATCATCAAAAGAAGTTCCGTAAACGGAAAAATCATCCATGAAATCCTTCACAATATTTTCACAAAAATCAGAGAATATAGCAGTCATACATCTTTGAAAGGTAGCAGGTGCATTGCATAAACCAAAAGGCATACGTCTATAAGCACAGGTTCCGAAAGGACAAGTAAAGGTGGTTTTCTCTTGATCAGATTGTGACATAGCTATTTGAGAGAAACCAGAATATCCATCCAAGAAACAAAAGTATGTGTGCTTAGATAATCTTTCAAGCATTTGGTCAATAAAAGGCAGAGGGTAATGATCTTTTCTAGTAGCTTTATTTAGTTTTCTAAAATCAATTACCATTCTATAGCCAGTGACAATTCTTTGTGGGATAAGTTCATTTTTATCATTAGGAACAACAGTAATACCTCCTTTCTTAGGGACACAATGAACGGGACTTACCCATCTACTATCAGCCATGGGATAGATTATACCTGCTTCCAGAAGCTTTAATATTTCAGTTCTTACCACTTCTTTCATCTTGGGATTTAATCGTCATTGGTGATCAACAACGGGTTTAGCATCAGGTTCCATATTGATCTTATGCTGACATAGAGTGGGACTAATGCCCTTAAGATCATCAAGAGTATATCCAATAGCAGCCCGGTGCTTCCTCGGAATTTTTAATAATCTTTCTTCTTCATGTTCTGAAAGGTTAGCACTAATAATAATAGGATATATCTTTTTCTCATCAAGATAAGCATACTTCAGAGTGTCAGGCAATTGTTTTAATTCAAACACAGGATCACCTTTAGGTGGAGGAGGGCCTCCCAGAGTTTCAATAGGCAAATTGTACTTTAGCAGAGGTTGTTGTTCAAAGAAAATTGTATCTATTTCATTTCTTTCACGCAAGTGCATATCATTTTCATGGTCTAGCAAATATTGTTCCAGTGGGTCGGTAGGAGGAACAGCAATAGAAGCAAGACCAATCATTTCATCCTTACTAGGTAATTCTTTATCACGAGGTTGTCTACTAAACTTGGAAAAATTAAATTCATGAGACACATCACCAAACTTAACACCGATGGTTTCCTTTTGACAATCTATCTTAGCATTAACAGTGTTCAAGAAAGGTCTACCAAAGATAATGGGACAAAAATCATCTTGTGGGGAACCAAGAACTAGAAAATCAGTAGGATATTTTATTTTCCCACACAAGACTTCAACATCTCTAACAATCCCAAGTGGTGTGATGGTGTCTCTATTAGCAAGTTTAATAGTAACATCAATATATTCTATTTCAGCAGGTGCTATTTCATTCATAATTTCTTGATATAGAGTAAAAGGAGTAGCACTCACGCTAGCACCCAAATCACATAAGCCATGATAACAATGATCTCCTATTTTAACTGAGACGATAGGCATGCCAACTATGGGTCTATGTTTATCTTTTTCATCGGGTTTAGCAATTCTAGCAGCTTCATCACAGAAGTAAATAACATGCCCATCAATATTTTCTACCAAGAGATCTTTAACCATAGCAACACTAGGTTATACTTTAATTTGTTCAGAGGGCTTAGGTGCTCTAATATTACTCTTGCGAACCACAGTTGATACCTTATCATGTTCCTTTATCCTAACAGGGAAAGGTGGTTTCTCAATATAAGCAGTAGGCACAACTGGATCAATATTGTAAATGATAGTTTCTTCTTTAGCTATGACCAGTTCTTTAATTTCCTTTTTAATAGGGGGATGATATTTAAACCACTTCTCCATAGGGAGATCAATGTGAGCAGCAAAAGATTCACAAAAAGAGGCTACTATCTCAGAGTCAAGTCCATATTTAGTGCTAAACTTGTGAAACGCATCGGTATTCATAAAAGATTTAACACAATCAAATTCAAGCTTAATACCTGACTCATTACCTTCGTCGAGTTCCCAATCTTCAGAGTTGCGTTCAATTCTTTCCAAGAGATCCCACTTGAATTCAATAGTCTTCTTCATAAAAGAACTAGTACAATAAGTATCGAGCATGGATTGATCATTATGAGAAAGCCGAGCATAAAAATTCTGAATAATAACTTCTCTCGGGATGTCATGATTGGGGCATGAATATAACATTGACTTAAGCCTCCCCCAAGCTAGAGCGATGCTTTCTCCTTTACGAGGCCAAAAATTATATATATATAATTCCGATCACGATGAACTAGATGCATAGGATAAAACTTTTGGTGGAATTCCAATTTCAATCGATTCCAGTTCCATGATCCAATATCATCACATAGCCTATACCATGTCAATGCTTTTCCCTTCAAAGATAAAGGGAAAACCTTCTTATTAACTTCATCTTAGGATAAACCTGCAAGCTTAAATAATCCACAAATTTCATCCACATGTATTAGGTGCATATCAGGATGTTCAGTTCCGTCTCCTACATAAGGATTAGCTAGCAGTTGTTCCAACATACCAGAAGGAATTTCATAACCAATATTTTCAGTAGGTGTTGTAGGTTGAGGGGAAACTAATTGTGGTTCCGGTCGAGGTGAAGATACCCCGAACAAACCCCTCAAAGGATTGCTTTCCATAGTAACAAGTGACAGTAAATTTCAGCATGTAGTATAAGTTTTTCCTTACCGATTTCCACTTACCAAGAGAGCTTCACTCCCCGGCAATGGCGCCAGAAAAGATTCTTGATGACCCACAAGTATAGGGGATCAATCGTAGTCCTTTTGATAAGTAAGAGTGACAAACCCAACGAGGAGCAGAAGGAAATGATAAGCGGTTTTCAGCAAGGTAATTTTTGCAAGCACTGAAATTGTAATTAGCAAGTAGTTTGATAGCAAGGTAATTTGTAACAAGCAAGTAACGGTAACAATAGGTAAGGTGCAGCAAGGTAGCCCAATCCTTTTGTGGCAAAGGACAGGCCAAAACAATCTCTTATAATAAGCAAAGTGTTCTTGAGGGTACACGGGAATTTCATCTAGTCACTTTCATCATGTTGGTTTGATTCGTGTTTGCTACTTTGATAATTTGATATGTGGGTGTACCGGTGCTAAGGTGTTGTTCTTACTTGAACTAACAACCTACTTATGATTAACCCCCTCGCAAGCATTCGTAACTACGAGGAAAGTATTAAGACAAAGTCTAACCATAACATTAAACATGTGGACCCAAATCATCCCCTTACGAAGTAGCGCATAAACTAGGGTTTAAGCTTCTGTCACTCTAGCAACCCATCATCTAATAACTACTCCACAATGCATTCCCTTAGGCCCAAAGATGGTGAAGTGTCATGTAGTCGACGTTCACATGACACCACTAAAGGAATCACAACATACATATCATCAAAATATCGAACACATATCAAATTCACATGATTACTTGCAACATGACTTCTCCCGTGACCTCAAGAACAAAGGTAACTACTCACAAATAATATTCATGCTCAAGATAAGAGGGGTATTGAATAGCATAATGGATCTGAACATATAATCTTCCACCAAATAAACCATATAGCAATCAACTACACAAGGTAATCAACACTACTAGTCACCCACAGGTACCAATCTGAGGTTCCCGTACAAAGATTGAACACAAGAGATGAACTAGGGTTTGAGAGGAGATTGTGCTGTTGAAGATGTTGATGAAGAATGGCCTCCCAAAGATGAGAGGGTTGTTGGTGATGATGATGGCTTCGATTTCCCCCTCCGGGAGGGAAGTTTCCCCGGCGGAATCTCTCCGCCGGAGGGCAAAAGTGCTCCTGCCCAAGTTCCGCCTCGATACGGCGGTGCTTCGTCCCGAAAGTCCTCCCCTTATTTTTTCTAGGTTTTTCCAGAATTTATACCAGAAGATGGGCTCCGGAGGTGGGCCAGGGTGAGCACCACCCACCAGGTCGCGTTCGGGGGTCCTGGCACGCCCTGGTGGGTGTTCCTTACCAGGTGGCCCCCCTCTGGTAGATTTTTGCTCCAGTATTTTTTATATTTTCTATAAAAATCCCCATAAAGTTTCAGATCCATTGGGGATGTGCAGAATAGGTATCTCTGACATGTTTTTTCAGGTCCCGAATTCCAACTGCCGGTATTCTCCCTCTTTGTGTAAATCTTGTAAAATTATGGGAGAAAAGGCATTAGAATTACTCCCCAAAGCATTATTATGCATAAAAACATTATAAATAACAGTAGGAAAACATGATGCAAAATGGACGTATCAGAGCCAAATATCGAAAGATTCGCTTGACCGCCACAAAGTGGCTTTCCTTAGGTGCGGATTGAAAATGTGCACAAATTCCCACACTTAACATAATATCCATCCTGGATGCACAAAGGTAAAGCAAGGATCCAATCATGGAGCGGTATACCTTTTGATCCATGGCTTTACCATTGGGATCATTGTCAAGATAGCATTTTAGAGGCATAGGAGTGTTGGCCTTGGGTGGATTGAGCTCATTCATGTTGAATCTTTTGAGCATGTCTTGAGTATATTTAGCTTGGTTAATGAAGGTTCCTTGACTTTGTCGCTTGACTTCGAATCCAAGGAAGTACTTTAACTCTCCCATCATGGACATCTCAAACTCATTGGTCATTAGTGCGGCAAACTCTTAATTGAAAGCTTTGTTAGGAGAACCAAATATAATATCATCAACATATAGTTGGCATATGAACAAGTTCCCTTTAACCCTCTTTGTGAAAAGAGTGGGATCGATTTTTTCAATTTCAAACCCACTGTCTTGCAACATCTCGGTAAGGTGCTCATACCACGCACGTGGGGCTTGTTTAAGGCCATATAGAGCCTTATTGATAACATATACATGATTGGGGAACTTAGGATCCTCGAACCCCATGGGTTGCTTGACATAAACCAACTCCTTGAGTGGACCATTAGGAAATGCACTCTTCACATCCATTTGATATAATTTAAAATCATGATGAGAGGCATATGCAAGCAACATGCGAATAGATTCAAGACGTGCAACGGGAGCAAAGGTTTCACCATAGTCAATACCCTCGACTTGGGAGTAGCCTTGTGCCACCAATCTTGCCTTGTTGTGAATGACAACACCATTTGCATCTTGCTTGTTCTTGAAGATCCATTTGGTTCCAATAACATTATGGTTCTCCTTTGGTCTTGGCACCAACCGCCACACTTTGTTGCACTCGAAGTTGTTGAGTTCATCGTGCATGGCTTCAAGCCATTCTAAGTCCTCGAGCGCTTCTTGTACCTTAAGGGGTTTAATACAAGAAACAAACGCATGATGTGCACAAAAGTTTGTTAATTGTTTACGAGTGGTTACCCCTCTATTCAAGTTGCCGTAGACGTTCTCCAAAACATGTTGTTTATGTTTAAGCTTGGCAGCTATCTTGGCGGCTCGTCTTTCTAAGATCTCCTCCATGGAAGGTTGTGGAGCACCATTTTAGGATGGTGGAGGAGCATCATCTTGATGACCTTTAGCGTCATCATGAGCTTGTTCTTGATCTTGAACATGGTCTTGATCTTGAGCTTGCTCGGGGGTGTGAACTTGACCTTGGGCATCACTTGGTGGATCATCAATATCATGAGGTTGATTTTGCCCTTGATGTTGTTCACTTGATTGAGGGCCTTCACTTTGTTCTTCGGAAGCGTGTGGGTCTTGGGTTGGTGATGGTTCCATTGGAGTGGAACATTGTCCTTCTCCTTCGGCCAGGGGTTCCTCAACGGATAGGAAGTGTCCCACACCCATTCTTCTTATGGCTTGGGGAGGAATTTCATCACCTACATCACAAAGACCACTTTGCTCCACTTGGGAGCCATTATTTTCATCAAACTCCACGTTACACATCTCCTCAATGAGTCCGATGGACTTATTGAGGGCACGGTAAGCACGAGAGTTTGTAGAATAACCAACAAATATGCTCTCTTGAGCTCTAGGTTCAAATTTAGACAAACGAACACCTTTTTTGAGAATGAAACACTTACACCCGAACACCTGGAAGTACTTGAGGTTGGGCTTGTTACCGGTAAGAATTTCATACGGAGTCTTGTTCAAGCCTTTGTGGAGGTAGAGCCGATTGGATGCATGACATGCGGTGTTGATGGTTTCGGCCCAAAAGTTGTACGGAGATTTAAATTCCGCCATCATGGTCCTTGCCGCAACCATCAACGCCCGGTTCTTCCTTTCCGCAACACCATTTTGTTGAGGGGTATATGGTGCGGAGTATTGATGCTTGATCCCCTCATCACTAAGGAACTCATTCAAGGTGTAGTTCTTGAACTCGGTGTCGTTGTCACTTCTTATCATTAAAATCTTTGCCTCAAGTTGACGTTGAGCTTCATTGGCAAATTCAATGACAGTTTGTTGAGTCTCACTCTTCCTCTTGAAGAAGTATACCCAAGTGTATCTTGAGTAATCATCCACAATCACCAAGCAATACTTTCTTCCTCCAAGACTATCAAAAGATGGGGGCCCAAAGAGATCCATGTGAAGGAGCTCCAAGGGCCTTTTTGAGTAGATGATACTCGTGGGTCGGTGAGCCTTCTCATGTAGCTTTCCTTCGATACAAGCACTGCAAGCACGATCTTTGGCAAAACTCACATTTGTTAGTCCAAGGACGTGATCCCCTTTGAGGAGACTTTGCAAAGATCTCATATTGACATGGGATAGCCGGTGATGCCAAAGCCAACCCACATCAACTTTAGCCATTAGGCAGGTCGCGGTCTTAGTGGGTCACTCCGAGAAGTTAACCACATAGAGACCATTTTCGACATGCCCAACAAAGGCTACTTTAAGAGTCTTGATCCACAAAAGGGCCACGGTGTCAACACCAAAGAAGGTACAAAAACCCATGAGTGCAAGTTGACGAACGAAAAGTAAATTACATGCAAGAGTCTCAACAAGCATGACATTCTCAATGGACAAGTCCGGAGAGATTACCACCTTGCCAAGACCCAATACCTTTGAACTTGTATCATCACCAAAAGAGACTTGAGTGGCCAAATATGGATTGGTATGAACGTCCACCACCAAGTCCTTGCTTCCGGTCATATGATTTGTTGCTCCATTGTCAAGCAACCATGACACTCCTCCGGAAGCAAACTCCTGCAATAGATCAATGTTTGGATCTAGGTACCCATTCTTTAATGGGTACTTTCATGTTAGTAACAAGGGTCTTAGGAACCCAAATAGACCATTCAATGTACTCATAAGAAGAACCAACATATTTGGCATAAACATGCCCATCACTAGCACGGCATAAAACATAAGAGGGGTTAAAATCGCCGGCCTTGTTGGAGTGGGTGGTCTTGCCCTTCTTGGCATTACCATCCACAACCTTGTCCTTCTTCTTCTCATGAGAACCATTCCCCACTTTGACAAAGTTTCCTTTGGCGGGGGAACTTTCTTGGTCTTCACTTTCTTCTTCTTCTTCTTGGTTTTGGGAGCAAACCCAACACCTTCCTTTGCAACAACTTCCTTTTGATTGCTCAAAAGGTCATTGAGATTCTTCTCACCTTGGATACATGTCACAAGGCCTTTCTCAAGTTGCTCTTTCAACTTAGAATTCTCCTCCACAAGGTGCGCATGCTCACAACAAGAGTTAGTAGCATTGGCACTATCAATTAACACAAAGGGAGGACATGTAGCTATTTCCTTAGTAAGTTTTACTTGGAGTTGATCATAAGACTCTTTGAGAGAGGCAGGAGCACTCTTCAATGCCTTTTGAGCATTGTCTAGAGTGTCAAACTCTTCCTTGAGTCTACCATGGTCAACCCCAAGTGTATCCTTCTCAGATTTAAGCACACGATTAAGAACAATAGCATGATCATGATCTTTACGTAATTTAGCTAGGTCAACATTTTGTCTCATCAAGAGTCAAACGAAGACTTCGCTCTTCCTCAAGAGCAATGGAAAGATCCGCTATTTCATCGGCATAGTCACGGCTATGCCCGCTCAACTCCTCGAGAGATTCCTCTTGAAACTCAATGATATCATTGGCCTCACCAAGTTGTTCCAAGAGAGCAACAAAGTGCTTCTTGGGTTCACCTTTGAGTTTACACAAGAATTTGTCAAACTCATTCCCATCCTCCTTTGCCACCTCATGTTCATCCACACAATTCAACAAAGAAGGAGTGGTAGAAATAGAAGTTTAATGTTCGAGGTTTTGACGTTGGAGGTTACCTTGGTGATACATTTGGCCATAAGGCACCTAGCAATGTGGTCCTCGTTGGGGGCACCGAAGAGAGACATCTTAGTTGGGGTAGAGGATGCAATAGCCACCGAAGCCATTGCCATCCCTTCGCCATTAGTTTCTTCATCATCAACGTCATCATCGGAGGCATATTCTTCTTGGGACACCAACACCTTGTGAGGCACCTTCTTGGTGAAATTGTTCTTATTGGGCATGGACCTGGCCTTATCTTTGCGAATGAGTTTGCCACCATTGTCTTCCCTCTTCTCATATGGGCAATCCACCACGAAGTGACTCACATTACCACAATTGTAGCACGTCCTCACACGTTGCTTGCCTTTTGATCCACTTGAGTTGTTCTTGGAGAAGTTGGGATCCGAGTTCCTCTAGTTGCCCCCAAAATTGCCTTGACGCAAGAGCCATGTGCTCGTGGTATGCATATTTGGTGTCTTCGGGGCAACCCTCTTCTTCTTTCGCCTCTTCTTCTTCTTGAATTACCTTGGCCTTCAAGGCAAGGTTGGGTGAAGCCTTCTTTGACCGTTGAACACGAGCTAGAGCGTTGTCGGCGGTCTTGTTCAAGATGTCCATAGCAATGAATTCATCCAACACATCACCCGAGGATAAGGAGTGAAAATCCGGCCTTTGACGGATGACGGAGGACATGGACTTGTTGAATGGCATGATGGCCTTGAGGAACTTCCGCTTGATCCAATTGTCATCCACATCCTTGCTTCCATGATCTTTAAGAGCAACAGCAAGAGTTGTCACTCTCCGATAGAGCTCACGAGGTTCTTCATCATCGAGCATCACAAATTCATCGCACTCATCAAGAACCACTTCAAAGTTGGACCGTTGAATGCTCGAGCTACCCTTGTACATGGAGACAATGTGTTCCCAACAATCCTTAGCACGAGTGAAAGGACGCAAGTGAGCAAGATCTTCAACGGGGACAATTGCTTGAAGGATGAACAAGGCGGAGTGATTGAGTTGATTGTCGGCCTCTTCTCTTGGAGTGAGGTTTCTTGGATCATGAGGGTAGTACCCTTGCTCAATGATTCTCCAAAGTTGTGTTGAGATGTGATTCAAATGAGACTTGATACGAAAACCCCAATTAGCAAAATCATTCTTAACAAGCTTAGGAGGAGCACCAAGATTAACTCTATGTGGTGGGTGCACCGGTCCTCCATAGACCGCGGGATGGGGTACCGAGGCAAAGGTGCCCATCTCACTAGTTCCTTGAGGTAGCTTGTTCTTCTCAGTGCTAGCCCCTTCCTTTTCGGAGTGGACATCCGATGACGAGTTAGTGGGATTAACCACTAGCAATGGATCGGGAGAAAGTTTGAGACCCTCAAGGAATTCTTTAAACATAGATTTGACCTCGGTCATCATGGAGGATTTAAGTGAGGACATAGCCTCATTGAAATCCTCATGAGAGACCGTGTTCACACCCACGGCCTCGTGGAGTTCAACCGGTCGCTCCCCATCGTCAACCATACTCTTCGGGTGGTGAAACCCTTAATAAAGAGACGAGGCCCTGATACCAATTGAAAGGATCGTTATGGTTGACTAGAGGGGGGTGAATAGGAAACTACCAATTTTTATGCTTTTCTTTGCAAATTAGGTTTAGCAACAAATAGGTTGACTAGATATGCAACTAGGTGAACAACCTATATGATGCTAGCTACAACAACAACAAGATATAAGCAAGCACAAAGTAAAGGTAAGAAATAATCACAAGTGGAACCATTGGAGACGAGGATGTGTTACCGAAGTTCCTTCCCTTTGAGGGGAAGTACGTCTCTATTGGAGCGGTGTGGAGGCACAATGCTCCCCAAGATGCCACTAGGGCCATCGTATTCTCATCACGCCCTCACACAATGTGAGATGTCATGATTCCACTAGTGGTGCACTTGAAGGCGGCAACCGAACCTTTACAAACAAGGTTGGAGACCTCTCCACAACTTAATTGGAGGCTCCCAATGAAACCACGAAGCTTCACCACAATGGAATATGGCTTCGAGGTGACCTCTTCTGTCTAGGGTGCTCAAACACCCAAGAGTAACAAAATCCACACAAGAAAGTATGGGGGAATCAATTTTCCTTTGGTGGAAGTGTAGATCTAGGTCTCCTCCTTCAATCCCTAGCAAATCAACAAGTTTGAGTTGCTAGAGAGAGAGATCGGGCAAGAAAGCTTGAAGGGCATTAATGGTGGAGAGAGAGAGGTAAGAGGTAGAATGGAGATGGAAGAACCACCCCTTTATATAGGGCCCCCACTTTCCAACCGTTACAACCATTTTACATGGCAGCGGTATAACCGGTGATGCGGGCGGTAGAACCGGTAGGACCAGTACAACCGCCCAACCACCGGCCAACCACCGCATCAAAACAGAACCTGAGGCGGTGGTTCCTCCCCGGTGCAACTGCTCGACTCGAGTGCTGGACACGGCAAAGTCCCGAGCGATACAACCACTTGAGACACCGGTAGTACCTGGCTATAGTAATATAGCGGTACAACCGTCCCACATCCGCCCAACAACCGTAGCACAACAGAACCGTGTCCGGTTGTAGCCCGATGCTGGGCTGGTACAACCGCCCAGGGCTGCCACCCAGGGTCACCTAGCAGTTGGCGGTACAACCGTCAGGAGGCAGCGGTACAACCGCTGGGGACCAGTCAGTGGCAGCACCCCCAGGGTATCACCCCTAGGGTGGCGGTTATGCCGGATGACACGAGCGAGCGGTACAACCGTGAGGGCCAGCGGTACAACCGGCCTTCATGGAAGGAAAGCAGAGCCTCTCTCTCTCTGATGGAAGGGTATGAGGTGGGTGCCAAGGATGCGTGTGTGTATTGATTCACCCCAAGACCTTCCAATGAGGATTACCTCTTAATAGTACGGGATCCCTACGACAAAAAAAGCATAGAGAACATCGTCTTCGTTCTTTTCCGTCTGAAGGGAATGCCTAACCGTCTTGTGTCTCACACATAGTACCTGAATAACTTGACACACGGTTAGATAACATAGTGAGGTGTCATCATCACCAAAACACTAAGGTAAGAGAATGCCCTTACAGTGTCCGTCCTCAACGACGCACGGATGCATACACTCATAACAAAAAAATATGTTATTTTTGTTATATTAGGAAACTTGTGATTGTCAATTAATAGTAGAGATAATGGTAATAATAAATGGCATAGAGCGCGGGAATAGGATTTGTTATTGAGGAATATCTAATTATTTTTTGGAAGGTTATCAAGAAAAATCTTATGTTTGTTTTTTAGGAAGATGATCTCATATATATGGTGTGATTCCTGAATTCTTAATTATCTATTACTTACATGATTGGGTTATAAAGCAAGCACCAAACAAGAAAATTTCCCTTTAATGAGATCTGGTTTCTAATAGGAGGGAGAAAATCAAGTGGGACGGGAAAGTAGGAGGTGAGACAAAAAAACCAGCCGAAAAATGGGTAGACAAAAATAAACCGTGGAAGAGAGGCTACCAACTTCCCCTTTAGGATTAGATATATTTCTCTTATGACCCACATCCCATATATTTACTGGATCTCCTCGGATTTTCTTGCCATGCGTCCTTTCTTTTATTTCTTTTATATAGCACAACACATCATATCTTTGTCGGGCCTCTCTTTTATTTCTTGCCATGCATATCCTTATTTACATCCAATATTTATGGGACCTCCTTGCCATGTTTCCTCTTTATTCGGGCATGTCTTTTATTTCTTACCTTGCATGTCCTCTCTTTTATTTCTTGCCATGCATGTCCTTATCTATTGGGTCTTCTTTCCTTCTTAGAAATGGGACTGACACCTCTTCTAGGAGTAGAGATTAATGTAATTTGGTGATATATGGAAATATTAATAAATGTGATTGAGCCAGTTATGGTAAGGTTAATTAATTTAGATTCCGTCTTTAAAGATTTATTAGAAATTAATGCAATTCGGTGATGTATGGAAATACTAATAAATGTGATTGAGCCACTTATAATGTTAATTAATTCATATTTGGTCTTTAAAGATTTATTAAAATTAAATTTGATTGATTCTTTCACATAAATACATTACTAAATATATGATGATGGGAGGAGGGACAAAAAAGACGGACGAAAAAACCGGACGAAGGTGGGAGGTATGACGAAAATAAACCCGGAACGGAAACCTACCATCACGACCTCAGACTACTCCTTTAGGAGTAGATGTCAAGTTGATATTCGTTCAATATTTTGATGACACGTATATTATGTTTCCTCTAGTGGTGCATGTAAACGTCGACTACATGATACTTCACAGTGCGTCCCAACGGGAGGGAGCTATTTAACGTGCATATCGTTAACTGGCGCCCAAAGCGTTCGAAAATGGGCCATCCCATCTAGGTTCCAATGAGAGGGAGCTATTTCTGGTTTTGGGAAGCTTCTGGAAGGTTCCTAGCCGAGTTTTTTTCCGTTTAGATTTTTTTCTGGTTTGGTTTTTCTCTTTTTCTTTTCTGCTTCTTTTATTTACTCTTTTTTTCCTTTTCCTTATTTACATATTTTTCCCTTTTTTGAAAATGCAGAACCTTTTTCAATTTTTTCTCAAATGAACGATTTTTTTTCAAATCAATGAACTTTTTAAAATTTCGATGAACTTTTTTGAAAATCGACTAACTTTTTTGAAAATCAATGAACCTTTTCCAAAACCTATGAACTTTATTTAAATTTGTTAAATCTTTTGCAGTTCACTGAACTTTTTTCAAAATCGATGAATGTTTTTCACAGTTCATGATTTTTTATTTGTTTAATTTTTATTTACAATTTCTTGAACTCTTTTAAACCCACGAACATTTTTTAATAAATGCATGAACTTTTTTATTTCACAAACATGTTCGAAATCGTAAAAAATCGAAGGCCAGTCTTTTTCTTGTAGCAGCAACACAACACAGCCGGAAAAAAATGCTGTCGGAGGGAGTTGATGGAGGGAATGATTTGCTTTTTGAGCGAGCGAGCGATGTTTAATGGGCCGCGGCCCACTGCTGGTCGTTGTAGCCACTTCTCCCAACGGGACGACTCACCGCTTCATCAAAAACTTTATTGCCAAGTTGGATGTCATCAATATGATTGCTAGCACCTCCACTTCGGCTGGGCGCGCACATGCGATAATGAGGCGAAGCTCTTGGAAAGCAACTCCAAAGGGATATGTGAAAATCCATGTAGATGGGGGGTGTCCCATGATGGGCGTGTTGGAGCTGCAGCAGCAGTGTGTAGGGATGAACATGGTCAGTACCTCGGTTCCTCGGCAATTGTTCTACCTGGGGTTATAAATCCTACAATTTTAGAGTCCATTGCTTGTCATGAGGCCTTGACACTTGTGACTGATCTATCTTTGGATCACTTGGTGATCACATGTGACTGCAAGACGATTGTGGATGACATCAAAAAAGGGATAGGAGGCACCCAGAGGAGATAAATAAGAGAAGACTGTATTTTGCTAATTGTGATTTTATGTTTGAAGGTCGTGCTTCAAATCTAGAAGCGCACAATCTTGTTAAATTTCCCGTCTCGCTTTCACAGGGTCGCCATTTGTGGCTTCTACCTCTCATGACCCCCTTTGTATCCCTATGAACATAGTTTCTAGTTTTTTTTTTTTTTTTTTTTTTTTGAGGGAAGAACATAGTTTCTAGTAGTTAATAAAGTGTGGGATCCCTTAAAAAAAATAAAAAAGCTCCCTTGTAAACGTGCCTCACGGGCTTCAACGTGCCGGCCCGTTGGCCAGTCTTGACCGGAAGTCCGGTTCTTCCAGATATAAACTGTCTCCCTTGCCCGTCGGTAGCGAAACCCTAGAATCGAATCGAGGCGAGACAGGCGGCGGCGGCGGCGACCAAAAACGAAACCGAGGATAAGGCGAAGGAAGAGGCAATCATGTCCCTCCGGCGGGCCGTCGGTTTCGTCCTCACGCGGAGGTTCTCGCCGCGTGTGATCCCAAGGACGGCTCCTGCACGCTCTTTCCACACCTTGGTGAGTCTCCCCCGTTGTTTTACTCAGATCTGCAACTCCAGGCTCCCCTCTCATGTTTCTCATCCCGATCGATACAGAATGTACTCACCATCGGTGAAGGCCTTGTTGGTGCTGCCGGTGTGGCCGCGGTTGCGTGTGCTGGCGTTGGAGTCTGGGCAGCTCAGTATTTCAGGAAACGCCCAGATGATGATGAGTCAGGTAGATTCTTCGTATTCGTCAGCTCTCCGGGGTTTCATTTATGGAACACCCCCCTCACGCATATGTGCATGTCTTCTTGTGCAGCCTCTCGCAAGAAAGAGGAGGAGATGAAGGCGATGTTCGAGAATTGGATGAAGGAGTTCAACAAGACATACCGAGACGAGAGAGAGAAGGCTATGCGGTTCCAAGTGTTCAAGGACACCGTCAAGCGGATCGAATCGCGGCCCCCATCTACCCAGGAGAAGTTTGCTTCCACCTAACTGTTTTGCAGACTTAACAAGGGAGGAGCGCCCGTGCAGCCAGTCCTGTATTTCTCGCTGAGAATCAGGAAGGTATTTCTTTAGCAATTTGTTTATCCTTACATATACATGATGCACTTGCTAGCTTTAATTATGATGATTTTCCCCTGTTGTTTTGGATGTCAAATTGGACCTATATATTGTGGTTGTTATAGGTTCTATGGCCTTACCCTGTTTTAGATATCCCTCCCTGCCTGTAGTAACGCTAGTTACTTGTATGGTTCTGCCTTACAGCTTATTATTAATTGTGTAGACTTTGATTCATCGGCGGTTAATTGACGAAACAGGTAGCAACTAGGTTTGTAGTTGCATTCCAGCCAGTAGGCAGTAGCAACTGCGCACTAAGAGCACTGAACTATGTCCTGGTTAGTGTTCAGTTTGAACAAGAAAGAAAGTTTTTTTTGTGGACAGTTTCAGGCTGCAGGTGGGACTGTAGGTGGGCATCCCACCACAACCCCACCCAGTCCCACCACTGTTTAATGGGCACTAGAGGACAGCCCGCTAGATGTTTGATGGATTAAGTGGGCATAAGTGGGTTCCACTTCCTGCATAAGAAATGTATACGTACTTCCTAGTTTATAAACTGCAGGCTATAGACAAACATGCTTGCAAGTTATTTAAGCTACAATATTTGTGAAAATCGTCTGACTATAACTTTGATAACAATGGTAAACTTGACACCTAACATAGAACCTGAGGGGATGAACATGGTCAGCCTCAGTTAGCCAATTAGGAAAACATATGCTAGTCACTAAAACAGAGAAAGATGGATGCATAATATGTCGGCAGTACAGACTATAGAGACAATAGCGAAACAATAGAAACATTGAACACGGGGATGAAACCTTCAGAATATCAATCGTCTAATATTTTTTATGCCAGAATAACAAACGAATCTGAAGTACCTTAGGTGGCTCCAGCATAGCCTTGATCACCACCATGGTCTCCAGCCTTCCCGTCTTTTGGTGATCTAGATGTCGTTAATTTTTTAAGGCTGATTCCATTGCAATTGCACTGGCAGAGGAGAAAAGCGGCATCTTTAACGGCAAAATAAAAAAAAACACTTGTATAGGCTAACATCTTTGTACAGCAAAATCTGCAATGGCAAGTAGCTTGCTGTCAACACTGAACAAGTACTTCTCTGCTGTACAGTACACTACAGGTCGAATGTATTATCTGCTTGTAAAGAAATTACATCAACCACTGACAATCTAACCAGATTACACTTCAATCTCCTGCTATAAAATCACATCAACCTGTTTTTTTATTGTGTTACTTAACATAGACCTATTTATCTTGAAAGTTCCTTTCATATCCTTGAGGTCATCCTAAGTCAGTTCCTACTTCTATGGGCAAATGTGCACACCAACTTCAAATTGTGCAGTCTAAAGAACCTGTTATGGTCATAGCATCTGAATCTTGAGTCTTGACAGACAAATGTTGTACATGGACAATTGTGTTATCCGTTAATAAGGAAATTACATCAACAAGGGACTACCTGCTGCCGGCGACCTGAGCATCGAGGTTGGGATTTGCCGCGACCTGGGCGTCGGGGTTGACGTTGTCGGCGACCTGGGCGACGGGGTTGGGGATGGCGGCGACCTGGCCATTGCATCCGGCCGGAGTCGAAGAAGGAGAAGCTGCGGGGCGGGGAGGGGCTAGGTGTGACGAGGAATAGGCGATGGCGTGGCGGCGGCGGGAATCATGGCGGTGGTGGTAGTGTGCCTGCGCCGCGGCGCCCCCTCTGGTCTCTATCGCCCCATCTGGTCTCTGTCCATGAGAGAAACCTACCGGGGGAAAGGGGTTGGTAATCGGGGGAGGTGGGTTCCCAATGGGATAATAGGGCCAGCCCACTTATTTTTTTCTTGTCCAATGGGAGCCCACTAAAACAGAGTAAGTGGGATGGGCTAGGTAGGTAGTCCCATGTAATCCCACTTCCACATGCAGCCTGAGGACAGTTGAAATATAAATGGAGTCAATTTTATAGCCACCATCCACATGGCCTTCTAGTCTTCTAACTTTAGCTTTTGCATGAAAACAGGAGAAGCAATCGTATGGAAGCCAGCAATGAAGACGCAGGCAACTCAAGTCGCTGCATAGAAACGATATCCGGTGCAAGTCACGTGGCCGGTGTGGTTAAAATTAAATAACTTTAAGTTTGGTGCTATGTTAATCTTAACCATGTGTGGCTGGTGTAGTTAAATTAAGCAGCTTGTGGTGCTATTTCAAGTTTGCTGCTATGTTAACCTGAACCATTTGATGACGAACATTATGGCTCGATCCTGTAGTCACTGTGATTGTTGTTCCAGTATATTTATATTTCATTGTGCTGTATATTTAGTCAGCTTCTCATAATCCATCCATGGAACACTCAACTGGACTCAGAATTACAGTGTACACATAATGGCCATGCTATATTTACAACATCCTAGTCCTACGTGCAAACATACAGTTGCACAGCCATTCACTTGTATACTGTTATCCTATTTATATTTACAATTATATAATAGTCAAATACAATATGTTATATCTATCTTAATTTTCAGCAAAAAATACTGCAACCAATCCCCGCTGCAGCGCTCAGGATATCATTAGTAGTTTGCTGTTGATGGCAAAAGAAACGAGGGAATTTTTTTGCCAGGCAGAGACATCAATAAATAATAAAAAAGAAAACATCAATAAATAATAAAAAAGAAAACCACTAGAGTGCAGAGTCCCATGGGCATCTTTTTTGAAATAGCTTGGATTCTTACCACATGTAATAGTCATCATCTTGTAATGCCTGTAGAAAGCCATTGCCTAGTTGCTTGGGATTATGTCTCAATGCCAAGATGCAATGGAAGTTTGGGGATCAGAAATCTTATGGCTCATAACATGGTAATGATGGCCAAGCTCACTGCCAACATTCTGCCGCCAAGTATCGTTCCATGCTATGAATGGTTAGCCACGCATTATTATCAACGATTATTCTCTACTGAAGCCCACAACAGTGATACTGCAATCTGGAGAGGTATTAGAGCATCTCTACCAGATCCCATAAAAGCGGTCAAACCTATAGATTTATGATACTAACTAAAAGAACAGACAGAATAGATCATGTAAAACAACATAAACGGACAGAATAGATCATGTAAAACAACATAAACGGACAGAATAGATCATGTAAAACAACATATCCCAAAGTTTTTTTTTTGCAGGATTCCGTATATTTGAGCTCCCCTCTATCATATCTATACGATTCGAGCCGTTTTTAGAGGATCGTGTAAAGCCGGTCGACGTCGGAGCAAGGGGCATGCGATGTCGCGTGCGAGCAGCAAGCAGGCGGAGGAGCTCACCGCTGGTCGGCCGGAGCATCGTCGGAGCACGCGGCGGGCCGAAGCGTCGCTAGAGCAGGCCGGAGCGGTGCCATTCTGGCTAGTTGGAGTTCGAGTTTGTCCATGCGTGCCTTTTGGGAAAGTGGAAGCGTGAAGAGAAAACAAAAAAGAAAACTTTTACGGTAAGAGTTTACGGGATTTGTTTTGCCAGATGTCTTGCGGTATCATAAATTCATTTTAGAAGGTCTTGCATACTGTTTTTACAGGTAATGTGTTTACGAGATCTGCTAGAGATGCTCTTAAATCGGCGGTGCAACTTGTGATCGAGTCAACAAGATGCGAGCTAGGAGACGACACCTGAATCTCGTTCTGGACAGATTTGTGACTAGACTGTGGAAGGCTCGAACACACCTTTTTGATACTGTTCACCTTTGCGTAACACAGATGTTGCTCAGTTGCTTCCCAGTTCAGTAATGGCAATTGGCACATAATACTGCACCCCAATCTAAGGGCATGCATAGCCCCAGTGTAATGCCTCACATTTCATATAGGATCGGATGAAAAGTTGGAGTGAAAAGTAAAGATGCATTATGCATATGTATCGAAATCTCTATTTTTTTCCTTGATGAGGCCCATTAGTAGTAGCTTGCATTGAAGAGAAAAAAAATCAATGGGTGTTAATTTGCTGTTCATTTAAATATTTTTATGGCATGGTGATGATGTGTGAGCATTTTTATTCCTCGTTGAAATCCTAGTGCTGTTTAAGTCGAAGGCGCGCGATGGTTAACTCCTTCCAACCTTCTCGTTAGGGACATGCGAGTAGTACTTTGATTCGCAAGAGCTAATAAAATCTTGCAATAAGTATGAGAGTTCTTTATGACCAATATGAATTCATGAATATATGCACTCTCACCACCTCATATTTGCTAGTCTCTTCGGTACCGTGCATTGCCCATTCTCACCTCGAGGATCGGTGCAACCTTCGCCGGTGCATCCAAACCCCGTGACATGATACGCTTTGTTGCACATAAGCCTCATTATATCTTCCTCAAAACAACCACCATACCTACCTATTATGGCATTTCCATAGCCATTCTGAGATATATTGCCATGCAACTTTCACCGTTACATCATATGACTAGTACTTTCATTATCATATTCCTTTGCATGATCGTAAGATAGCTAGCATGCTATTTCCATGGCTTCTCCGTTTTTTATATCCTTTGCTACGCTAGATCATTGCACATCCTGATACACTACCAGAGGCATTCATATAGAGTCATACTATAATTCTTCATGTTGAGTTGTAAGTAAATAAAAGTGTGATGATCATCATTATTAGGGCACTGTCTCAGTGAGAAAAGGATGATGGAGACAATGATTCCCCCACAAGACGGGATGAGACTCCGGACGAAAAATAAAAGAAAAGAAAAGAAAGAGAAAAAAGGAAGAAGAAAAAAATAAGAGAAAAAGAAAAAGAAAAAAGAAAAAAAGAGAGAAAAGAGAGAAGGGACAGTGTTACTACCTCCTTTTCCACACTTGTGCCTCAAAGTGGCACCATGTTCTTCATATAGAGAGTCTCTTGTTTTGTCACTTTCATATGCTAGTGAGAAATTTTCATTATAGAACTTGGCTTGTATATTCCGATGACAAGCTTCCTCAAATGCCCGAGGTCTTCATGAGCAAGCAAGTTGGATGCACACCCACTTAGCTTCAGTTGAGCTTTCATACACTTATAGCTCCAGTGCATCCGTTGCATGGCAATCCCTACTCCTCACATTGATATCTATTGATGGGCATCTCCATAGCCCGTTGATACGCCTAGTTGACGCGAGACTTTCTTCTCCACTTTTACCCCTTTGAAACCTACCACCATATTCTATTCCACCTTTATCACTGGTGCAGTGACGTGCTATACAAACGGTTTTTAACCTCTTTCTGCGACGAACGTTTAAATGTCGCCTTGCCAGTGTGGGCGATAGGGGGGTCCATTCCACACGACACGAAAAAATCGTCGGCGATGGCGATCAACGAACGCAAACATTTGACAAAACTAAGCGTATGAGATGTACGCATCTATCACAAACGAGGGTCATCGAACAACCGTTTGAGATATGTCATACTTCCCATACGGCCCATCTTAGCTACTCGTGTGAGATCACATTAGCATCGCATGCGCTACTCTGTGGTGCACCGTTTATGATGCGTGCTGCATCACAAACAGTTCATGCTTGTAAATCGTGTAGGATGATGCGTATATCACACACATTTAATTCTACTATGACCGTATGTGATATGATATGAGAGTGCATAAGTTTATCCTTAAAAAACCGTATGCGAAGGTTGAATCTATCCCACACGCTGCGCTATTGATAAACGTTTGTGATTTACAAAATGTCCCAAACGTGTCATCCATACTTCCTAAACTTGTCATCCATACTACCCGTGTCAGATGAAGGCCTATCGCACGCGTTCTTCTTTGACCAATATTTAGGATGGGCACGACATCATAAACAGTTCACGGTACCAAATCGTGTGTGATAAGGAGACTATCACAAACACTTGTTGATAAGTAACTGTGTGTGTTGGTGTTGTTAATCTCACACGTTATTTATCGGCTCACTGTGTGCGCAAGAGAGATTCATCACACACGTCGTGAGTGGAGAAACGTGTGTGGTCTTGAAGTTGATCGCAGATGTTTTGCTTTCTCAAACTGTGTGCATTGTAATTGCCAGCGGAGCATAATTTACCCCTATTTAATACCTGCGTACATAATTCGATTCACATGTACATATACTGAGGAACTACATAAGCATCAATTCGCAAAAAAGGAAAACTATAGAAGGGACAAATAAAGAATTATGGAACCACGGTTGTATTAAAGACGGTAAAGGGAGAGTCGAAAGACATTCTGGTTGCTGGAGAAGATGAAATGGAATTCCCATATTGTGCCTTCCTCCATGCCTAACGCACAAACTACTTTAGGCCAGCCCCTAGTGATGGCCGCCTGCCCATCCTTCACTATCTTCATTACGACTTCTCGATACTGATTGTAGTCTCGATGTTACACTTTAACCTTCATTGCATATTCACCAATCATGTACTTTGCGAGGTAATCTTGAGTAAACTGCTTTAGGAACCACTGCACAAGAAAAAGATTCAAACATTGTTGTGTGACAACTCATTATGGGCAGTACTAATAGAAGGCTACGGAGTTCTTAGTTACCATCCTACAGCTCACTGTTGTGTTGGATGGAGCATAAACAAATAGTCTAATTGGCATCGTTCGTCTCTTTTCCCTAACAATCCTTATCAGTTTCCTCACTTGATATTGGTTCATGAATATTTCATTGCCCCCCACACAAAAAAGGGTTGAGGCATGAATCTTTACCAAGAACATATGTACCTACAAGCAACAAGTCAATATTAGAAGCTAAAATGTAGTTGCAGAATGGTTTACTATATTACTTCACCAGTTCCACAATGTGTTGCGTATAAACATTTTGAGAAGTTAACATTTACTAACTGTGACCAAGTTTATAGAGAAAAATATATACATCTAGAATTCCAATTCCATTTCATTAGATACATAAAAAAAATTAACTTTCATATTGTATACATTTTAGTGTGGTATATATAAATAGTATTCTCTATAAATTTGTTCATAGTTTGCAATGCTCACTGCAACCAACCTGACAACCAAATTCAGAGAAACAAGGCATAAATATTTAAAGCGGGAGTTAAGGGCACTGATTAACAACAACAGACATAACATGTGTGAAAGGACGTGGATGTCGCCTAGAGGGGGGAGTGAATAGGCGCTTTAAAATAATTACGGTTTAGGCTTGAACGAATGCGGAATAAAACTATCGTTTAATTAGTCAAGCACAAAACCTAAAACAACTAGGCTCACCTATGTGCACCAACAACTTATGCTAAGCAAGATAGACAACTAAGTGATAGCAAGATATATAACAAGAAACAATATGGCTATCACAAAGTAAAGTGCATAAGTAAAGGGCTCGGGTAAGAGATAACCGAGGCATGCGGAGACGACGATGTATCCCGAAGTTCACACCCTTGCGGATGCTAATCTCCGTTCGGAGCGGTGTGGAGGCACAATGCTCCCCAAGAAGCCACTAGGGCCACCGTAATCTCCTCACGCCCTCGCACAATGCAAGATGCCGTGATTCCACTAAGGGACCCTTGAGGGCGGTCACCGAACCCGTACAAATGGCGACCCTTGGGGGCGGTCACCGGTACCCGTACACTTTGGCAACCCTTGGGGGCGGTTCACCAGTACCCGTACAAATTGCTCGGGGCAATCTCCACAACCTAATTGGAGACCCCGACGCTTGCCCGGAGCTTTACACCACAATGATTGAGCTCCGAGGCACCACCAACCGTCTAGGGCGCCAAGGCACCCAAGAGGAACAAGCTCTAAGGTGCTCAAACACCCAAGAGTAATAAGCTTCTCAAACTTCACTTCCACGTATCACCGTGGAGAACTCAAACCTATGCACCAAATGCAATGGCAAGGGCACACGGAGTGCCCAAGTCCTTCTCACCCAAATCCCACCAAAGCAAATAATGCTAGGGAGGAAAATGAGAGGAAGAACGAAGAAGAACACGAAGAACTCCAAGATCTAGATCCAAGGGGTTCCCCTCACTTAGAGGAGAAAGTGATTGGTGGAAATGTGGATCTAGATCTCCTCTCTCTTTTCCCTCAAGAACTAGCAAGAATCATTGGAGGGATTGAGAGTTAGCAAGCTCGAAGAAGGTCAACAATGGGGGGAAAACTCGAGCTCAAAGGATAAGATGCATTGGGGAAGAAGACCCCCTTTTATAGCTGGGAGAAAATCCAACCGTTACCCCCCAGCCCGCACACAAGCGGTAGTACCGCCCATGGGAGCGGTAGTACCGCCTACAGGCAAAACTCAGTAGTAGAAGGGGCAGCGGTAGTACCGCTTAGTACTACCACCCCTACTACCGCTCGGGCGGCACTGGTCACCAAAATCCAACCGTTACCCCCACAGCCCGCGTTCAAGCGGTAGTACCGCCCACACGCAAAACACAGTAGTAGAAGGGCTAGCGGTAGTACCGCTTAGTACTACCGCCCCTACTACTGCTCGGGTGGCGCAGGTCACCAGACACCAGGCAAAGCAGTGTTTGATGCCCTACGCAAGGAGCCGGAACCCCCCAGCGGTACTACCGCTGTGGCAAGCGGTACTACCGCTATGGACAGCGGTACTACCGCCCCCGGGAGGGTAACAAAGAACCAGAGCAGCCAGATGGAACCAGTAAAACCAGAACTGCCATAACCTTCGCATATGAGCTCCGAATTGAGCAAACTCAAGCTTGTTGGATTCAGGACGACAAGAGCTATCCAACATATCTTAAGAAGAGGCAGTATGAAAATGCCAATGATATAGAGATGTGAAACCTCTATCAATGAAGAACCGACAAAAACTCCAACATCGAAAACATCATAGAAGATGCATATGGACTCCGTTTTCGATGAACTTGAGCTTGTCATGAAGCTGACCATAAGCTCAAGAACCCACATAGAGAAAAGCCAACCAAGAACCAAGAAAGATGATGATGCCAAGAATGCAATGGTTTGAGCTCTCAACGAACGATACGATCAAGCTACTCACTTGAGAGCCCCCCTTGATAGTACGGCTATCGATCCTATAACCCGGTCTCCCAACTACCACCATGAGACCGGTAAAATAGAAAACCCTATCAAGGTCAAACCTTAGCCTTGCGCATAGTCCACTTGAGCTAGATGATGACGATCTTGACTTCCTCAAGATGGACCACCTTTCTTGATTGCGTTGGCTCGATGAAGACTAGATGATTGCTCCCCCATACTCCACTATGGCTGAGCCACTCTTTGGCACATCTTCACAAGTCCATTGTCACCACAATGGACGGCAAGCTTCAAGCATGATCTCTCCGTGATGCTTCACTTGAACTTGCACACCGCAACCTTGATGACGATCACCACTTGATGTCATCCTCCATGGGTTGTATGAGATCTTCCTCTTGACGCAAACCCATGGAAATATACCTAACCCCACAACAAACTCTCACGTAGACCATGGGTTAGTACACAAAGCGTAATGGACAATGCTTACCATACCATGGGATCACTTGATCCCACTTGGTACATCTTCTACGCTTTGTGTGTTGATCAACTTGAATCATTCTTTGCCTTAATCTTGATCAACCTTGTGTCTTATCTTCTCTCTTCATAAAGATGATGTCTTGAAGGTAAACATGAATGCTCACACAATCTTCTTCTTCAAGACATGCTTGCAATAAGCTCAACTCCCACATGACCAATCTTTGGATAAACCTTGAATACCACCTTGGTCACCATATAAACTCCTTGAAACCAACAGATGGACTTCAAGAAGTACCTACGGACAAATCCTTCGAATATAACTCAAGGCAACCATTAGTCCATAGGGATTGTCATCAATTACCAAAACCACACATGGATAAATGTGCTCTTACAATGTGGTATTGATGAAATTGAACTACACAATTCATACTTGCACATAATGAACATCACATTGTGGATAACTAAAAGAAACAAGGCATGCATGCTCACTGTAACAGCCAAATATAGCCATTGAAAACTGGAAAAATACTCAATGCAACCAACCTAACAACCAGATATAGAAAAGCAAGGCATCTGCTTGAAAACTGGACAAATTCTCAATTAAAAACTGCATGGTTATCGCATGGCCAAAGTTACTACAACAACGGGTACGAGAGGGCTAGCTATAAAAAGTATGATTTGCTCACAGGATTTTGTCTCACTTGTCATGGATGGGCTCCTTCCACTTGGAATTTGTGGTGCCCAGGGTGCGCTCCCTGATGTCGCAGATGGGATGTTTCCCCTTGTAACAGCCATAGTGTGTGCCCTTCTCTTGCTCGATGAGATCTGACTTTGGATCTAAGGATCCCAAGCCATCGCCGTAGAACGTTTCCTTTAGAAATAACAAAAGGGGCTCGATGGTGTACAAGTATCGCAAATCCATGATCACGAGGCGGAGGAGATGTAACAGCCCAAGTGCAATCCTTTCTAATTCTTGTAATATATTCCATGTATGAACCTTCCATGATAGGCCTCATGTGGTTTGAGTAATAGGATTGCTTCATATCATTTTGCATCATGGCATCATGTCATAATTTCATAATTTTGCATCATGCTTTGTTTGAAGTGATATGTTGAGTGAGGTGTGTTGTGATGAGTGTGTGCTTGCAACCAAATGCTAGTATGTGAAACCCCTTCCTTCAATTTCTTTAAACTATCCTCCCTCTCTCTCTTTAATCCAAATAATATGAAGTGTGGTGTTTTACTTTCCCTAGTGTGCTAAGTAAAATGTTGCTAAGCTCTCAAATATTCTGTATGGGTTTTTAAAACCAAGCCTAGTCATGTGGGACCTCCCTGCCTTTTATCTTTTCCAAATACTTGGTTTTATAAACAAAAGGCATTTTATTTATTTCTATCTCTTATAAATACTCAGACCAATTTTGTTAAATGGAGCATAATTTTGTGAGTTCAAAACATATTTTCTTTCACCCAAAACCCTCCATCTCTTTTCTCTATGGGTTTTTTTTTGTAGTTTCCTGTTTTTAGAATAAAGGTTAAGTGAAGCCAGAGAGAGATAGTCCAATGCCTTGGGCCTCCTCTTTTCTCTATGGCTCTTTGGTTATGTGTTGATGGATGTGATACACTGGACGGGTAGTGTTATTGCTAGGAGTTGAGTGATTTATTCAGTAATTACTCCGTGTATCCGTTGGACCAGATTGCATAACCAGAAAGATTTCGGGAGTTCTTAGGTGGGAATTCTAGTAGTTACCTAGGATCATCTTCCGACAGATGTGTGATGGTTTATACATTTGTTTCGAGCAACTCTTAGCTCAATACCTTTTTGTGTTATTCAAGCGGCTTCATGATCTAATGATGTTATCACAATCCTGTAGAAGGCGTTCTTACCAATTTTTAGTTTGAATGCAATTGATGATATTCCCGTTGCAATTTCCTTCAAGCCATTTGATTCAACTTATTTCAATCATCTTTGTCAATGGTGTGCTGATATTTATGTCCATCTCCAGGATGGCTCCAGCAATTCGTGGGAACCCAGGTCGTGAAGGGAGCAGTCTGACCCTCCACCACCCCCACCTCCACCTCCACCTCCGGAGGCATGGCAGGCGGTGATGGCCGCAACCAATGCCAATACCCAGATGTTGCTCAATTTGTTGCAAGGTTTTCAGAATCAGGGACATCAGGGCCATTCAAGGGGATTTCAATAATCAGCTGCAATTCGCAACTTTGAACCAGTTCCTCGCAAATCAATCCAAGTCCTTCACCTACTGTGATCAGCCTCTTGATGCAGATGATTGGCTCCGTGACATGAACAAGCATTTTGAGTGCAGCAATGTCAGGCCTGAGGACTATGTCAAGTTTGCGATCTTCCAGCTTAAGGGTCACGTAGCAGATTGGTGGCAGTAGTACAAGGATTCCAGAGGTGGCTGTGCGGTCACCTGGGATGATTTCTGTCTTGACTTCAGAGCTCATCATATCCCGACGAGTTTTGTCGAGGGTATGTGTGAGATGTTCAGGAACTTGAAGCAAGGAAGTATGTTTGTCTATCATTACAATTCTAAGTTCTAGAACCTGGCCCGCTATGCTAAGCAAGACATTCTTGATGAGAAGAGCAAGAATTATCAGTTCGGAGGAGGTGGCCTCAGGGAAGACCTTCAGCTCGCTCTCGTCCTTCACGAGCCTCCTGTGTTTGATCAATTTTACAACTTGGCTCTAAAGTATGAATCAGTTCAGCTCAATGTGGAGAATTCAAGGAAGCGATTCAAAGACTCTCACCCTTCTTCGTCCAGCTCTCAGATTGTTCCTAAGCAGCAGAAGTATTGGGTTCCTCCTCCTCTTCTGCCCTGTCCTCCTCAGAAGCAGAAGCAACATGGTGGTCATGGTCCTTCCCACCCACCCAACCCAGGATTTCAGCAAAGGCCTCAGGCTCCCAAGTCAGCAAATGCTCCTCCTCCAGGCAACTTTCGTCTGCTCTCAGAGGTTACGTGTCACAAGTGTGGTCAGAAGGGCCACTACTCCAACAACTGCACCAACCAGTGGCGTCTTCTGCCTCCTCCTCTTGGTGGTGTTCTCATGCAAGATAAGAAGGTGGTAGCTTATACCTCGCGCCAGTTGAAGCCAAGCGAGAAGAACTACCCCACTCATGATCTTGAGCTGGTGGCAGCTGTTCATGCGTTGATGACCTGGAGACATTTATTGTTGGGAAGACCAGTTGAGGTGTTCACTAACCACAAGAGCTGGAAGTACATTTTCACTCAACCGAATCTCAATCTTGGGCAAACACGTTGGGTGGAAATGATCCAAGAGTACAATCCGAGCATTGAGTATACTCCGGGTAAAGCAAATGTCATTGCAGACGCTTTGAGCAGAAAGGCGTACTGCAACAGTCTTATTCTCAAGCTTCTCCAACCTGAGCTTTGTGGAGCTTTCCGCAAGCTCAATCTCCAAGTAGTTCCTCAGGGATTCTTTGCCAAACTTCAAGTCTCACTAACTTTGGAAGATCAGATTCGCCAAGCTCAGCTTCTCGATGCTATGGTGAAGAAGGTGAAGATAGGTGTGGCCAAGAGCATTCCAAAGTATAAGTGCTTCTGTGTTGATGACAAGGACACCTTGTTTTTCGAGGATCATCTAGTGGTTCCAAAAGGAGAACTCAGGAAAGTTATCATGGATGAAGCACACAATTCTTTCCTCTCCATTCATCCAGGCAGTTCCAAGATGAATCGGGATCTCAAGCAAACCTTCTGGTGGACTCGTATGAAACGTGAGATTACTCAGTTTGTGAACGAGTGTGATGTTTGTCGCAGAGTGAAGGTGGAACATCAATGTCCAGTAGGTCTTCTTCAACCCTTGCCTATCCCAGAGTGGAAATTTGATCATGTTGAGATGGATTTTGTCACTGGGTTTCCTAAGTCCAAGAGAGGTAATGATGCCATCTTGGTGGTCATCGACAAGCTCACCAAAGTTGCCCACTTCCTTCCTGTCAAAGAATCTATCTCGGCAGCTCAGCTGGCAGAGCTGTACACATCAAGGATAGTTTATTTGCATGGTATTCCTCAACTTATATCTTCAGATCGTGGAAGCATCTTCACTTACAAGTTCTGGGATTCCTTCCAAACTGCAATGGGTACCAAGATCTGTTTCAGTACATCTTTCCATCCTCAGACTAGTGGTCAAGTTGAGAGAGTCAATCAAATCCTTGAAGATATGCTCAGAGCTTGTGTAATTTCTTTCGGCATGAAGTGGGAAGACTACCTCCCATTTGCCGAGTTCTCATACAACAATAGTTTCCAAGCAAGTTCGGGCAAGGCCCCATTCGGGATTCTCTATGGCAGGAAATGCCGCACCCCGCTCAATTGGTCTGAAACCGGTGAGCGTCAAATCCTTGGTAATGACATGATCACTGAAGTAGAACAGATGCGCCGTGTCATTCGTGAAAATCTCAAAGTAGCTCAATCCCGTCAGAAGAGCTATTATGATAGCAAGCACCGCGACATGACCTTTCAGATCGATGACTTTGTCTATCTCTGAGTGTCTCCCATGAAGGGCACTCAACGCTTTGGCATCAAAGGGAAGCTTGCACCATGCTTTGTGGGTCCTTTCAAGATTTTTGGGCAAGAGAGGAGACCTTGCCTACCAACTCGAGCTTCCTTCCAATTTCTCAAATGTGCATGATGTGTTTCACGTCTCTCAGCTTCGGAAGTGTTTCAAGACTCCCGAGCGCACCGTTGAGACATTGATCTCCAAGCAGACCTATCCTATCATGAGCATCCAGTTGCTATCCTTGAAGATACTGAGTGCAAGACTCGCAACAAGTCTATCAAGTTTCTAAAGGTGAAGTGGTCACATCACTCCGACAAAGAAGCCACTTGGGAACGTGAGGACATTATCCGTTCCGAATTTCCTGAATTCTTCCATTCATAGATCTCGGGACGAGATCCTCTTGTAGTGGGGGAGAGTTGTGACAACCCAAATGCAATCCTTTCCAATTCTTGTAATATATTCCATGTATGAACCTTCCATGATAGGCCTCATGTGGTTTGAGTAATAAGATTGCTTCATATCATTTTGCATCATGGCATCATGTCATCATTTCATAATTTTGCATCATGCTTTGTTTGAAGTGATATGTTGAGTGAGGTGTGTTGTGATGAGTGTGTGCTTGCAACCAAGTGCTAGTATGTGAAACCCCTTCCTTCAATTTCTTTAACCTATTCTCCCTCTATCTCTTTAATCCAAATAATATGAAGTGTGGTGTTTTACTTTCCCCAGTGCGCTAAGTAAAATGTTGCTAAGCTTAGACATGTGGGACCTCCTTGCCTTTTATTTTTTGCAAATACTTGGTTTTATAAACAAAAGGCATTTTATTTATTTCTATCTCTTATAAATACTCAGACCAATTTTGTTAAATGGAGCATAATTATGTGAGTTCAAAACATATTTTCTTTCACCCAAAAACCTCCATCTCTTTTCCCTGTGATTTTTTTGCAGTTTTCTGTTTTTAGAATAAAGGTTAAGTGATGCCAGAGAGAGAAAGTCCAGCGCCTTGGGACTCCTCCCTCCCATAGGCCCATCAGCGCAGCCCAGCCAGCCCCATCATCCGCTCTCCCTTTCTAGCGTGGACGCCAGCGGCCCCACCTGCCAGCCTCTCCCCGCGCACCTCTCGTCCTCCTCCTGGACCCCTCCTCTCTCTTAGAGAGCTCGAGCGAGGCAGAGCACATGGTCGCCGTGGCTGCCACGATGACCATGCCTCACCTATTTAGCCAGCCCCCGCGAGCCTAGGGTTTCCCCCTCTCCCTCTCCTCCTTCATGCGCCGCCGCCAGCAGGTAAGAGGCACCTAGCGCATCCTCCTCGCCAGCGCCATGACTGGCCCGATCCGAGGTTTTCTGCCGGCGTGCTAGCCGTGGAGCCCCGCTGCTTCATCCGCGCGCAAGAGGACTCGGTGGCAACCTCGTTTTGGACACCAAGGCCGAGCCCCGAGCCCCCGTCGCCGTCCTCTTCTTCCCCTTCCTCACCCGCAGCTTCGGATCAGGAGCGCGTCGGGATTCCTCGCCTTGCCGCCGGCGTCTCGCCGCGTCCCCGACCTTTTCTCCGTGTCTAAGGTAGCTAGGTAACCTCCGTCTTCCTCCTTGCTGAGTCTCGCCGCTGGTAGCTCCTCGTAGGCCGCGCCGTGTCCGTGCCGTCACCGTGCACCCCGCGCTCCGGCTGCATACTCTGAAGTTTTTCTTCAGAGATAAGCAGCTCGGGCCCCTCCCCGTCGTAGCCCCTCCTGCCTGCCTGTGCTCACCCAGCAGCGCTCGCCCATGCTCGCCGCGTAATCTGCAGCTCCTCTGCTCGCGCCCCGCGACCCAGCGGAACCGAGAGGAGCGAGCTCCTGCGCCCCGCCTTGCTGCGCTAGCCATGGGAATGGATCCCCTGCTCAAACCCGCACCTCCGTCGTAGATCGCATGAGCCGCTAGTCGCCCGAGTCGTCGCCGTCGCCGTCGCCGTCGTCTGCTTCTCTGGCACCGCCGAGGAAGATAGGGCCTTTGTTCAGTCTAAGAGGGGTAAAACCCCTCTTCTGTCAGCTGTAGATGTCGTAGCCCAGTGGTCGCCCCCTCTCTCTCTTTATCGGGGAGACCCGTTGTCGAAACCCCCTGGGCACCCTTTTGTTTTATTTTTTTAGCCTCTGAAAGTGGGGCCCGGGCGCACTTGTCATGCTTTGAGGGTCTCTAGTGTGGCTGCCAGTGGCCCCATTGTTTTTATTTTGTTTAATTTCGATTTTATTCTCTGTTTTCTGCATATTACCGTTTAGGGAAAGTTTCCAGATCTGGCCATGCCGTTTCTGTCATCTCCAAATAGGGATATGCCTATTTTGGCATATACTAGGTTATACCTAGTGATAAATATTTTCAATTTTAATTGTGGCATGTTTTCTTGCTGTAATGTAGGCATGTGATATATGATTTTGGTGTAGAAAAATCCAGTGAATCCATCTATGGTGTTAGTTTGATCATTTGAGCAAGTTTGTGTTGTTTTATTTTTTTAGCCTCTGAAAGTGGGGCCCGGGCCCACTTGTCATGCTTTGAGGGTCTCTAGTGTGGCTGCCAGTGGCCCCATTGTTTTTATTTTGTTTAATTTCGATTTTATTCTCTGTTTTCTGCATATTACCGTTTAGGGAAAGTTTCCAGATCTGGCCATGCCGTTTCTGTCATCTCCAAATAGGGATATGCCTATTTTGGCATATACTAGGTTATACCTAGTGATAAATATTTTCAATTTTAATTGTGGCATGTTTTCTTGCTGTAATGGAGGCATGTGATATATGATTTTGGTGTAGAAAAATCCAGTGAATCCATCTATGGTGTTAGTTTGATCATTTGAGCAAGTTTGTGTGGATGCTATTTTGTGCTAAGATGCCATTTTGTTAATTTTGTATGAATTAATCCTTGCATCCTTTGGTAAACTTGTCAACATGAAGATTGGCCTTTGATATGTGTACTAGCCCCTAGTAGTTTTGCATGCCATGATAAACCATGTTTGGACGTGGAATTCTTGCTGTCAACATGCTAAGAAAATATTGTTGTTTCATATGCTCAAATATTTCTAAGTCATAGAATCTGGATTATTTTGTTGCTATGTTTTCATGATGATGGCCATGAATCTGTAGCTCCTTTGGGGTTGGCCCAATGGAGTCAAATGTTGAGCATGTTATCCTCTATTAGTATGTGCCAAAAGTTTGCTAGTAGAGATGTTGCATCTTAGTTATTTTACTGTCAAATATGTCATCCTGATAAAAAAATGCCCTGCTTGCCAATTGATAATTTTTTTAAGTCTGGGGGACTGTTTAGTTCAATATGCCCTGTTGGGAGGATGATAGCTAGTAATCTGTGCACATTTTGATGTTGATATAATGGAGTTAACTGAAGTGCATGTTGTCCTCTATAATTGTATTAAATTTCGTGCCATGAAAGTCCCTGTAGCATGTGGATTTGTTGCTGTCAAAATGCCATCCTGTTAACTCAGATTGTGAAAACTGGCATTTTTCACTAAGTCCTTAACTGCTGTTTCAACATGCCATCTTATGAACTCATTTGCTATTGATCCATGCTTCCATTCATGTTGCCGCTGTTAGATGAATTATTAAGCATCTTGTAGACTTCATGTCCTTGCCCTTATTGTGCATTATAGTGTGATGTAGCTTGTTGATGTGTGGGGTACAATATGTCATGTTGTTGTTTGTGGACAGATTGCTTGTGTTTTTGTTTTGTGCCTTGTGGGAGTTGTACCCACTTGTTTTGCATGATCTTTAGGTCTATTCCTACTAGATTTTCATTTCCAATCCAGTGGCGCCCTTGGGATACCAAGGAATTGCCCATGGGCTTCCTCATCTTTGTTTTTGTCTCCGTTACCGCTAGAACCTCATCGTGAGCGCTTCGAGAGCTCCGTTACTCCGTTTGCAACATTCTCCATATGCATGCATCATTTTGATGAGGAGAATTCATATTTGCCATGTTCATGCATGTCCAAATAACTAATCTTGGGGTTCTGTCCAGAATACTAAAGAACTAAATAATTGCACGAGAAAGATGACTAGCATAGGGTTGCCATGCTAAATACATCAAATTGGTCATGCATCATCCTTGGTTGCGCACTGCACCTTGCTTGTATGTTTATTTGGTGTTGTTTTCTCTTTGGGTAGACCCGAGTGTCGATACTGAGTACGAGGATCCTGGAGAGAACACGTACGAGGACCCAACCTTTATCCCCCTAAAGACCCTACAAGCAAGATGATCGTTACCTGGATCCCGATACTATTTTTGCCATGCTAGATGTCTCGCTTCTAGCATTATGTTTCGTTACCTACCACTTAAATGTCAAGCCTCCTAAATTGCCATGAAAGCCTCTAACCCCTTCACTACCTAGCAAACCATTGTTTGGCTAAGTTACCGCTGCTCAGCCCCTCTTATAGCGTTGTTAGTTGCAGGTGTAGGTTGTTTTCCATGTGACAACATGGATATATGGAGATATCACAATATTTATTGCTATTTAATTTAATGCACCTATATACTTGGTAAAGGTGGAAGGCTTAGCCTTTTGCCCGGTGTTTTGTTCCACTTTTGCCGCCCTAGTTTCCGATTACCGGTGTTATGTTCCATATTGAGCGCTCCTAACACGCTCGAGGTTGTTATGGGGACCCCCTTGACTATTCGTTTTGGGATAAAACTTGTCTGGCAAGACCCAACATTGGTACTCCATTTGCCTAACAACCTAATAATATGCATAGGGCTTAGCTACCCCGTGGATAATTAATCAACCCCCGGGCCAGTGCTCCTCATGAGTGTTGGTCCAACCCAAAGCCACTCGCGGGGCCACCTCGGGCAACTCGAGGGATTTCTATCAGGCCACCATACGTACTGCTCATCCGGTTGTGTCCTGAGAATGAGATACACGGCTCCTATCGGGTTCGTCGACACGTCGGGCGGTCTTGCTGGACTTGTTTTACCTTTCTCGAATGTCTTGTGCACGGGATTCCGAGGATACTTCGGGCTACCTCGAGGTTGAGGTTTTCCACTGGAATTTCCAAGAGACTACGGGTTTTCCATGGTGGAGGTTATTCCCTGCAACTTGTGGTTAGTTTGTGATGGATGAGTTGGAGCACCCCCGCAGGGTTAAATCTTTTCGAGAAGCCGTGCCCCCGGTTATGTGGCAACTTGGAAATTTGTTTAACACCCGGTTATAGCAAACTTAAAGTAAATTCAAATAAAATACACCAATCGTGTGTGTAACCGTGACTGTCTCTGCTCGTGAGTTCTGAACCGAGAGAGAACACGGTGGGGTTATGTTTGACGTAAGTAGGTGTTCAGGATCACTTAGTGGTCATTTCTAGTTCACGCCCGATTATGCGTAGATCACCCCTCTTGTTCTTGTACTCGTAAGTTAGCCACTCAAATGAATGCTTAGTGTTTGCTGCAGCCTCACCACTTAACCATACCTCACCCATTGGCTTACATAGTCTCGGTACCTGGGTTAATGAGATTGTTGAGTCCCCATGGCTCACATATTACTACAACAATACAGGTACAGGTACAGAAAAGATCGATCCAGTTGATGCATCCCAGCTCCAGTGGGAGTTCGACGAGGAACGTGGGCGTATGTACGTGACTTATATGGACGAGTAGGGGAGCTACTTGGTCGTCTTCCTGGGCTTAGCGAGATAGTTATCATTGCTTTTATCGTTTGGTTTCATCCGTAGTCGGACCCTGCATTTCTGGATGATGTATGAATGATTGTATGGATTTGTAATCTAGTTTGTGGCGAGTGTAAGCCAACTCATATACTCGTCTCCTCTTTTACATGTATTACAATGATTTCTATACTTGAGAAACGACGAGATGCGCTTCTATCCCCATCAAGGCCCTCGAGCCTCAATAGGGATATTACCGCATCTTGGGCATTACAGGAGATTAGTGGCGGGGCCTTTGAAGAGATCGATGACGGTTTAACCAGAGGCATTGCTGGTGGACCACTTAATTGGTAACATGGCCCAAGTGAAGCCGTCGATGTTGACGAGCTTGATGTCCTAACCGGCTCTCTTGAGATACAGGAATATGCGAGCGTGTAGACTTGAAGCCTTCACCATGTCAACGTAGTAAATGCCCTCACCGGCTTCCACGGCAAGGTGTTCCTCTGGGATCGAAGGGTCGGCACGAACGGCACCCACCTCGCCAGCGCACGACGGAGAGGCCATGATAGACCTCTTTTTGCTCGTACGCTCCTCGAGTTCCCCGGGATATGTGGTCGGGCTAATTAGGCTACGACTCTCTGGATTACGGGATGGGGATCTAGGGGGAAGGGACACCGCCGGCCTCATCTAAAAAGTCAGGGCGGCGATGGTTTATGTGGTCTGGTGGGTAACCTGAACTTGTTTAGCTAGGAGGCACGGGCATGCCGGCTGAGGTTGGTGGTGGAGGGCGGCGGCGGGGGTGAGCTAGGGTTCAAGCGGGGGGGGGGAGGTGAGGGGGGTTGGTGTTGTGTGGAGATGGTGGGGGGTGTTTGCGGATGTGCCGCTGCTGCTGAAAATATTAGTAGTAATGGTGTGGGTGGAGATGGTGGCGGACGAGGGATGACGAAGGTTCAAATGCCTCGGCAGCAGAAATTTTACTATAGGGTCTATGGTGGACGAGGGAGGGCGGCAGTTTAAATACCGGTTCCACTTAAATTTTGGTAAAGAAATTGAAGCGGGGCGGGAGCAACCAAGATCGCACACGGTCCAAACATAATAAAGTGTGTACGCTATAAGGAAATGCCGCGACACCACGATTTATTGCATCGCTCAAGACGGGTAGTTTTTTCTGAGATTTCTCAAGGCAGGTTCATCTCATAGGTTCATCCTCATTTTCAGACGCAGACATGAAATTCATCCTAAATTTCCACATGCCGACAAACATATGACACAAACATTTGGCTAATTTTCATCACAAAATGCCTTATTTTGCAGCGGATTAGTTGACATTAGTTCATATGCTCACTAATTTACAAACAGTTTGTCAATTTACATGAAGATGAACTGCACAAAATATTCACTACGCCATGGATGCATACAAACGTCGCGCCTCCATCGTTGTCATGACCTTCCTCGGCTCAGAAGGAGCTTTCAAAGGAGCTCGTCAAGTCGATGAGCTCCACTGGTTCCACGGCGGCGACCGGCGGGGCTACCTCAGCCAGAGCGACCGCGGCGCCTCTTGCCAGCTCTACCGCTATCGACGAAGCTACCTTCGCCGCCGCGGCATTTCCCAGGGCAGTCACCGTCGCCGATGAAGCTGTCGTGGCGTCCGCGTGGGCCATCGGGATACAGATGGGCGCCGCTCTCACAAGAGCTGCGTCCCTGGTCGCCGTGGCGGCTGTTGCCAGGGCTGCCGCCGCAGCTGCAAGGCCTGCACTGGCCTCCAACGCAGCTGAGAGGCATGCGGCAGCCTGCTCCGCCGCCTTCTGGTCTTGCTCCCGCCTCATTTTGCCCTCTGCATTGGCATCTGAGTTCTTCCTTAGCCGCTTCCTCTTTGCACTCTCCCGCCATTTCTGCCGCTTCAAATCCCTAGCCGCATTGCGGATGGCATCCGCAAATGCGATAGATTGTTGCACACAGACACTGAGACGGTGCTCGTCCTCGTCGCATAGGAAGGCATCGAAGCCCGATTCCTGGACGGACAGAGCGATGGCCATCTACACCTGACACCGAAACTTGGGGTCATCATCGTCGTTGGCCGCGGCAGATGGTGGTTGATCGTTGACCGACATGGAGGATAGCGCGTCGGAATCCTCGGTAATGAACGTTGTTTTCTCTTCGTCTTCCACGGCCATGAACATATGGTTATATCCAAAATATGCATCAAGGAAGGACAGAAGATCGCAGCCAGCGGTTGAGTCCATGATCTGGTCAATGTGCGGCAAGGGGAACGAGTCCTTCGGGCAGGTCTTGTTGACATCGGTAAAGTCGATGCAAAGCCTCCATTTCCCATTCGCCTTGCGCACCACCATAGGATTTGCTAACCAAGTTGGGTGGATTACGCCCCTGATCAGATCTGCTGCTTCTAACTTTTTGATTTCTTCGGCAATAAATTCTTGCCGCTCCAGGGCTTGTTTCCGGTCCTTCTGCTTGACGGGACGCGCATGGGGACAAACGACAAGGTGGTGCTCAATCACCTCCCTGGGAACACCGGGGATGTCAGACAGTTGCCAGGCAAACACGTCGACATTCGCCCGCAGGAAGGTGACGAGCGTGCTGTCGAGGGTGGCACTTATGGTGAAAGTGCCGCCCTTGTCGTTCTCTCGCATGGGCACTTGCTTCATATTGGGGATGGTCACCTTATCTTTCTTGCTCCTGGCGGCAGAGGTCTCTAAGAAGTCCTCGATGGGCGTACTGCACCTTTTGGTGCGCTTCCCGGAGTCCTTACGAGACTCGCCAAAGTTCTTGTTCTTGTTCTTCCCCCGGGGAGCTTTGTCGGTAGGAGCGAATGCCTCATCAGTAGACGCTGCCATTGCCTCCCAGAAGAGCTTGTTGACGCAGAGGACTACATCTTTGTTGTCAGCATGGATGGTGATGACGCTCATCGGCCTTGGCATGTTGAGAGTGTTGTAGGTGTGGTGTGTTGCTGCCATGAACTTCGCTAGTGCCGGTCGGCCCAGAATCCCATTGTACGACAGCGACATTCTTGCGACGTCGAAGACTACCCACTCTGTCCTGAAGTTAAGCTCGCTGCCGAACGTCACTGGCAAAGTGATCTTCCCCTTGGGCTGATATCTTCTCGGGCTGACCCCTTGGAAGGACCTTGTCGACTTAAGATCCGTGTCAGGAATCTACAGCCGCTTGATCACGTCAGGCGAGATCAAGTTCAACCATGGCCGCACTGTCGACCAGCATTGTCATGAACTTGAGGTTGCGTATTGTTGGCAAAACCAACAACGGCACGCACCCGACGGCGGTGATGCGGTCAGGGTGGTCCTCGGCGTCGAAGATGATGGGAGTGTTGGACCACTTGAGGGGTTTTCTCGCCTCTGCCGCTGGTTCTGCCGCGTTGATCTCACGGGCCCACTGTTTGAGCTCCCAGTGAGAGGAGTGCAAAGATGTGCCTCCGCCAACGCACATGGCATCGACAACCTTCTGGAATTCCTGGCTTTCAGACTCTTCTTCATTTCTATCGTCATCATCGTCTTCATCATCAGACTTCTTGTCTCGGTCTCTAGCAGGTTTCTCTTTGCGCTGCTTGGTCTTGATGCGGCGGCCACCACGGCTGCCGATGCTTTTCTTATCGGAACCACCTGCACCATCTTGGCCTTTCTCCTTATCCCACCTTTCGTACTCTTGTTTCTGCTTCTCGACAAGCTGCTCTACTTGGCAGCACTCTGTGATATCGTGGCTCTTGGTGAGGTGGATCTTGTAGTACAGTTTGTCGGTCCTCTCTCCTGTTGCAGCCTCGTCGTCTCCGGAGCACGCAGACTCTTGCCGGACCCCTTGGACTTGGCCTTCTTGCCAGAGTCGCAGTTACCGTTCCCCTCAATAGCCATGACTGCTTTTCCCTTGCGCTTCATATTGCGCTTCCGCCCCTTTTCCTTGGAGGCCGGCGCATCTTCATCGTCATCCGAGTCGACCTCCGCGCCGACATCCTCTCCAGGGAGCCTTCTTCCCTCTTCAGCCCATGCACACTTGTCGGCCAAGGCGTACAGTTCGGTGACATCCCACACCTTGTTGATGCTCATCTCCTCACGCATTCGCCGGTAGCGCACGTTCGTGTGGAACATGACAATCACATGGTTGGGTGGATGTCAGGGATGTTGTGCTACATGCGGCTGAACCTCTAGATATACTTGCCGAGGGATTCGCCTTCTTCTGGGGGAGCACGTGCAAGTCACTGGGCTGCCTTGGAAGCTTCTGGCCTCCATGGTATGCGCCAACGAACTGGTTGCACAGGTCAGCCCAAGAGGGAATGGACCCCTCCGGCAAGTTCATTAACCAACTCCTCACGCTGGGCTTGAGCGCCGACGGGAAGTAGTTGGCTAAGATTTTCTCGTCGCGTCCCTCGGCAGCCTGTACGGCGATGGTGTAGATGTCGAGGAACTCGGAAGGGCTAATCTTGTTGTCGTACTTATCGGGCAACTCAGGCTTGAAGGGTCTGCTAGAGGGCCAGCGGACTTGTTGTAGCTCGTGGGTGAACGCTGGGCAGCCTACCTCGTAAGGCAGGCTGCCGGGCACCCCCGGCGTGGGCGCATCGAAGGCCGGGTCCGCACGCCCATCAGACTGCTGGCGCGTTTGATGCCGCCTCTCGATGGTGGTGCAGGCGTCCTCCTTGCGCCTGTCCTTCAAGACCTGGCGTTGGTCCTTGTTCATCCGCGGGTCCGTTGAGGCGTACAATACCTCGTCTTGCATGTTGATCCGGCGGGTAGGTTGCTGCTGAGGGGGAGACCGCACCGTGCGCGCCCCGCCAGCGTCGCGTCTGGCGGTGGGAGCCCCCGGAGCCGCCTTGTGGGCGGCTGATGGGCCCGCTCCCTCCGGCCTGTCGCGGTTTGAGAAACTCAGCAGGCTCTGGATCGTAGCACTCTAGTCGTCCATTTTCTCCGGCAGAGGCGGAAAGTTTAGCAATAGCTGGGCCTGCACCAGAGCTTCCTCCGTAGTTTTGGGCATGGAGCGGTGCGAGACGTGGGTGGCGCTCTTACTCCTAATGGCACTAGGAGGAGCATCTCCCCGAGCTGTCGCGCGATGCTCGTTCCCTCCAGGAGGCAGCTGTCGAGCTTGGCCCAGCGTGTCCTGAGATGGACGCGCAGGAGTCTTGTCGGTGCGTCGCCTAGGGTCGCCACACTGGGGGCGTTGGTCGCGGTGGTCCTGAGGAGGCTGCGGCGGGGGTCCTTTTGTAGCCGCCGCCGCTGTTGTGGCCGTCGCTACGGCCTCTATGTCTGTTGTGCCGGCCCCAGTCGCTGCGGGCACATTGTGCGTCTCCATGAAGACGGGGTCCGGGTGGCGGCTCGCAGAACTCCGCGCAGTGTTGTTGCTGCGTTTGTTGACGTGGCTAATGTGTGGGCTGCCCCCGTCCGTGTCGCCGGCCACCACCTGCGGGGGCAGCTTGGACGGGGATGGAGCGGGCGTCACTGGGCCCTTAGCCTTCTTGGGAGGCATGGGTGTCGAAGAAGTTGTCGGTGACGATGCACAGGAGTCGGTGAAGGTTCACGCAAGGGAGTACCCCTTACATGGCGCGCCAAAGATGTTGGGGTACGACGATCTATGGGGCCGGCAAGGCCCCTTTCATGGTTCGGGTGAGGGAATCCTCGGGCACAAAGAGCATCATCGGACACTACACGCTCGAGAGTTTAGACAGGTTCAGGCCGCCAGAGCGTAATACCCTACGTCCTGTGTGGGGTGGTTTATTTGCGTTCATAGTACATGAGCGTCGTAGCCCGACAAGGATGCTTCGGGAGCGTCGCTACACGTGTAAAATGAACAGAGATTCGACCCTTCTAAAGGTAGCCATGGACCTCCTTTTATAGTCCAAGGGGTTACCACAATGGCTAAAATGGTCTTTGCACACAATAAACAATGTATATCTATCTGCCAAAATTGCTGGCAATTGCGGTAGTGGGAAATACCTAACTCTGACGGAGCAGGACAAATGCATTAAATGCGCCATGAGGTGGCACGCTGGCGACTTCTCCCAGCAAGGATTGCCTCTCCTTCTATGTCGTTTGCCCAGCTACCTCTTATTCTTTCGCCATGCTGCGGGACGGGTGTCATTAAAGCTCTGCTGTAATCCAGGGAAACATCCACGCGCCCCGACCAGCCTCACCTACCCACCTGCCCGCTCGACACCTGGCCGATGTAGACAATTAGCCCAGCTACCGTGGAGCGAGGGCTTGGCGGGCGGAGGCCTTGGCAGGTGCGCTATTGCCCGAGCCCCCCCGGCAAGGAAGGTTTGCCGGTTCGTTCGAGTCCTTGTATGAAGAGCTCTGTGTCCAGATCCAGCCCGGCAGGGTCTTGCCGGTCCGGAGGCCGCGGTCGTCTGGTGCACAAGTCAGGGTACTAAGGGCCCCATTCTTTAGTACACCAACACTATTAGAAAAAATCGGTATGAATTAGATGTGATGCCCCCACCTTGATCGTACGCTAATCATACACGCAAATGTGCACAATCAAGATCAGAGACTCACGGGGAGATATCACAAAACAACTCTAGACACAAATTAAGTCATACAAGCTTTATATTACAAGCCAGGGGCCTCAAGGGCTCGAATACATAAGCTCAAATACAAACGAGTCAGCGGAAGCAACAATATTTGAGTACAGACATAAGTAAACAAGTTTGCCTTAAGAAGGCTAGCACAAACATAAACATCAGATCGAAAAGGCAAGGCCTCCTGCCTGGGAGCCTCCTAACTACTCAACAGCCTCCACATAGTAGTATGCTTCGTCCTGATAGTAGTAGTCGTCGGCGGGATCAGCTGGCTCCTGGGTTCCATCATCTTATCGTAGCAATCATATCAAGGGGAAAAGGGGAGCAAAGCAACGGTGAGTACTCATCCAAAGTACTCGCAAGACTTACATCAAATCTCTACTAAGTATGCATCGGTATCAAAGGAAAGGGGCTATATCTTCGGACTGAACTGCAGAAATGCCAGAAGAGAGGGGAAGGACTAGTCCTATCAAAGACTAGCATCTTCAGTGTCTTGCAACATTAGAAGAGTGCGGCTTAGCATATTATAAGCAAGTTGTAGTAACGCCCAGATATCCTTCCTCGACTCCCTGCGAGGAAGCAATCCCGGAGCCATCATTTCCATTTCAATGTCACAAGTATCTAGTTCTAGTTGTATAGATCGGGATACAACTCTAAGCGTTCGTTACCATGGACACGGCTATTCAAATAGGTATACTTCCTTGCAGTTGTGCACAAACTTACCCAACACGCTCGATTAACTCCGGCCACACACACTTTCCAGGTCATGCCCTGCCTCGGCTAATCAACACGTCGTAGTCCTACCTAGGCTCAACAGAGAGGTCACCATGCCGGTCTAAATCCTAAGTGCTCAGGGGTCATGGGCCCATCACCCTAAGCACTCCTGCACGTTACGAGGATGGCCGGTGTCAGTCCTGGCACCTCTTTATACAAAGCAGGTGCTTACGCGGCCACCCGGGCGTGTGCCGCTCAACTATGACGTCTGAAGAGCTTTTAGGAGAATGTACGACGCAGAGTGCCCATTCTGATTCCCGCATGGTGGTCAGTGCAAAAAAGGCCAGAGGCCTACTCAGATCACATATCCAAACCCGTTAGTGTCTTGGTAGCACGCGGAGACGATCAATGATCCACCATCTATGGTCCCGTCGCCCCGTCTCCCGGACTTACGGCAAGGGCTAAGAATGCCCGGCCGTGTAACGTAGTTATCTCGCGGGTACCTTTCTGGTCAATCCGACTACACATCACTCACGGGTACCCTTCGGGGCCGACCCGTCTTTCACATTTCCCTCGCGGATACCCCTCGGGGCCGACCCGTCTTTACATGGTTCTGGGTTAAAGTCAAAGTAATCGTGTGTCCATAACATAAAGCGGGAATCCGAGTAATCACCCTCGATGGATTCTACTCTATGTAACCGTCAAGGTGACCTGGGAGGATTCACCCTCGAGGATTCACACTTGACGTGTTGCACGACAGAGTCATTATCAGGAGTGGTGAAGGGGGAATCACCCTCCGTAATCCACGACCGACTAGCTTCACTATAGAGCCAACATCAGGAGTGCGTTACGAGGTATCACCCTCGGCACTCGATAGTAGCTCTACAGAGCCATACAATTAAGGGGGTGTGGGGTGATGTGTAGGGATCAGGGCGTCGATCACGTTGATCGAGTCATCGATGATAAAGGATGGGCAACAGGGACAAGATGAGGGGTGATTGGTGGATCACTAACCAACCAATACTAAGCATATAGGATAGACAGGTAAAGTACACCATGAGGTTACAAAAATAGGCTATGCATCAGAATAGAAGCTATTAACAACAGTTGAAAAAACTAATGCAAGCATGCGAGAGAAGGAATGGGCGATATAGGAGTGATCAAGGGGTTTTTGCTTGCCTGGATGCTCTGCTGCAAGTGGCTCGACGTCAGTGGTGTTGTCGTATCCGGTAGTAGCGTCGGTCTCGGGGTCTACCAAAGATAAGAGGGGGAAGAAACAATAAATATAAAGCAAACAAATGCATCACGATGCATGGCATGGAAATATGCAGTGATAGGGGTGACCTAACGCAGTGCTACACGATACAGACGAAGCCGGAAAATATCTATGGATATTTCCCGGGTATTTGGCATTTATCGGACAGACGATCCGAGGGGAAAGTTCCATGTTCATCATGCTAGATGCATGTGACAGATGAACGGACGGCGTATTCGGATTCGTTATATTTTCCTAAGCAACTTTCATATATAAATTATTTTCACCCGAGTTACGGTTTATTTTATATGATTTTTCGAAGTTTTAAAGATTTTCTGAAATTTCTGGAATTATTTAATTTCGAAAAATATTAAATAAAAATGCTTAAGGCACACAGCTTTTTGTACACAGAAGTGTACCACAGAGGCTGACCAGTGGGCCCGTTGACTGGGTCAACAGAGGCTGACTGGTGGGCCCCCTTTGATGAGTCGACAGGGTGACTGGGCCGGCCCTATCCGTTTAAATAGTGGCTGGGCCCCACATGTCATACACAATGAGCTAATTTAGGGGTTAGTTTAATTAGCTTGGTTAATTGGAGGGTGGCCCCCATGTCAGTGTGTAGGTTAGTTAATTTAAACATTTTAATTAGCCCTACAAGATAGCAAGTAGATAACCATTTAGGTAAAGGGGCGAGGAAAATCATGATAGTATTGATACGTCTCCAACGTATCTATAATTTTTGATTGTTCCATGCTGATATATTACCATTCTAGGATACTTTTTGGGCATTTATTTACCAATTTATATTATTGTTTAGCACTAACCTATTGACCCAGTGCCCAGTGCCAGTTGATGCTTTCTACATGTTTTTCACTTTTTAGGTTTACCATACAAAACGAAGTCCAATCGTCTTGAAACTTTTTAATGATTGTTTTTGGACCAAAAGAGGACCTAGAAGATTCGAAAGAAGGCCGGGAGCCACCCGAGGGCCCCACAAGCCAACACGGCGCGACCTGGGCGGGGCCGCGCCATGATGGCTTGTGGGCCCCTCGTGGCTCTCCCGACTCCATTCTCTGGCTTATAAATTCTCATATATCCTAAAAACCCTAGGGGCAGTCCCAAAACAGTTTTTACGCCGCCACAAGTCTCTGTTCCGACGGGAGGCCATCTGGAGCTCCGTTCTGGCACCCTGCCGGAGGGGGATCGATCACGGAGGGCATCTTCATCAGCATGCTGCCCTCATGATGATGTGTGAGTAGTTCACCACAGACCTACGGGTCCGTAGTTAGTACCTAGATGGCAATCTCTCTCTCTCTCTTGATCTTCAATACAATGATCATCGCATCTTCACTTTGATCTATCTGATGTAATACTTTTGTGCGGTGCGTTTGTTGGGATCCGATGAATTGTGGGTTTATGCTCAGATTATTCATTATAAATATTTGAGACTTCTCTGAAATATAATATGATTCTTATGTGCATGATCATTATAGCTTCGTAATTCTCTCTGGTCTATTGAAATAGTTTGGCCAACTAGATTGATATTTCCTCAGTGAGAGAGGTGCGTTGTGGTGGGTTCAACCTAGCGAGTTTCTATATCCCAGTGACAAAGTAGGGGACAAGATGCGTCTTTGTGTTGTTGCTACTAAGGATAAAACGATGGGGTTTATTCATATTGCTTGAGTTTACTTTGTCTACATCATGTCATCGTTCTCCATGCATTACTCTGTTTATCATGAACTTAATACGTAGAGAGGCAAGCATAGAAGCGCTCTTGAAGTGGAGTAATAGTAATAGCTGCAGGCAGGAGTCGGCCTATTTGTCTTGGACGTGATGCCTATATACACATGATTATTGCCATGAATATCGCATAACTATCCGCTTTTCAATCAATTGCCCAACAGTAATTTGTTTACCCATCGTATGCTTATTTTCATGAGAGATGCCGGTAGGGAAAACTATGGACCCCGGGTCTATTCACTTATATATTTATAAACGCTACAATACCTTGCTGCCATTTACTTGCTTTTATTTTATTTTGTAATTCTAAAAGCACATTTGCTCCCTTGGTGGTTTTGGTAATTCATAACAACATATATGTCATTGGACTCATGTTTTCACTAAGCATATTTCAGGAAAAGTCCAATGATGGGATGGCTATAAATTGTGAGGAGATACCCCAAGATGCAAGGAATAGATTGGCAAAGCTTCAAGCTAGAAGACCTCTTTTTACTTTGTGAGAAATCACTTTGAGTCCATAGGAAAGCCAATACTATTAAAAGGGGGTAAGGTAATGTTGGTGAACAAAATGCTCCACGTGCACAAGTGCTAGCCACCAAAAACACCCACAAGCTCTCCCACAAAATACTCTGTCTAAACCCTACCACTCAAAATCGGTGCCAGCAAGAATTTCATATCGGCTACACCGACTCAAAACCCCAGACAGAACCCTAGCCAAACCCTAGCTCTTCGGTGCAACCGAGTTCACATCGGTGCAATCGAGTTTCAGTGACCAACCTTCTAGTGACCCAATTCACCAAATCGGAATTTCCAAGTTTTGTGTTTCGGTCTCACCGAGTTTTGGAAACTGGCTCGGCCACTGACTTCGGTATCACCGAGATTCCTATATCGGTCTCACCGAGATTTCGAAAGTTGCCACATTTTGAACAGATCGGTACAACCGAGTTTTGCATCGGTTTCAACGAGATGGTCAATAATGTTGTAACGAGTGGATTTTTGGAGATGCCTATATATACCCCTCCACCACATCCCACTCGTAAGAGAAACACTCAGAACAGTTTCCCACTTCCCATATCCAGATTTCTGAGAGAGAACCACCTACCCTTGTGTTGAGATCAAGATCATCCACTCCAATCATATGGATCTTGATTTCTAGCCTCCCCAAGTTGCTTTCCACCCAATCAATCTCTTCTACCAAGCCAAATCTGTGAGAGAGTGATTGAGTGTTGAGGAGTCTATCATCTTGAAGCACAAGAGCAAGGAGTTCATCATCACTATCAAGCCTATTACCTTTTGGAGGGTGGTGCCTCCTAGATTGGTTAGGTGTCGCTTGGGAGCCTCCTACTTCGTGTTGTGGAGTTGAACCAAGAAGTTTGTACGGGCAAGTAGATCGCCTACTTCATGAAGATCTACCCATAGTGAGGCTAGTCCTTTGTGGGCGGAAGCCGTTATGGAATATTCAAGGTTGCTACTTCGTGGACCCTTATGGGTGGATCCCTCCGTGGACTCTCGCGACCGTTACCCTCCGTGGTTTGAAGACTCCATAAACGTGGATCTACGATAGTGCCACCTATCGGAACCACGGGAAAAATCTTCGTGTCTACAATTGCGTTTGATCTTCTAACCCTTACCTCTATTACATGTATTTGTCTTTACTTTCCGTTGCTATACTCGTAGACATGCATGTGTAGGGTGTGCTTGACTTGCTATCATTGCTAAAATCTGCCCACAACTAAAATTGGGAAAAGGTAGACTTTTTATTTGGTCAAGTAGTCTAATCACCCCCCCTCTAGACCTACTTTCGATCTACAAGTGGTATCAGAGCTTTGGTCTCCATTGCATTGGTTTCACAACCTAGGAGAGTATGGCGTCTAGCGAGGGAAATTATCACCATAGAGGTCCTTACTTTAATGGTACAAATTTTGCTAGTTCGAAGCATAGGATGAAAATGCATATTCTTGGTCATAACCCCACCGTTTGGGCTATTGTTCGTGTTGGCTTGCAAGGTGAATTCTTTGGTGATGGAAAGGAACCAGATCGTGAAGCGACAGCGGAAGAATTGAAGATGTTGCAATACAATGCTCAAGCATGTGACATTCTTTTCAACTGCCTATGCCCCGAAGAATTCAACAAAATCAGCCGTCTTGAGAATGCAAAGGAAATTTGGGATACTTTGGTTGATATGCACGAAGGTACCGATTCCGTCAGAGAATCTAAGTTGGATGTGCTTCAAAGTCAGCTTGACAAATTCAAGATGAAGGATGGTGAAGGAGTCGCAGAGATGTACTCTAGGCTAGCTCTCATCACCAATGAGATTGCCGGCTTAGGAAGCGAAGAGATGACTGAAAAATTCATCATCAAGAAGATACTTAGAGCTTTGGATGGAAAGTATGAGACCATGTGCACATTGATCCAAATGATGCCAAACTACAAAGATCTCAAGCCTACGGAAGTCATTGGTAGAATTGTTGCTCATGAGATGTCACTCAAAGACAAGGAAGAACTTCACAACAAGTCAAGCGGTGCTTACAAAGCCACAAGTGATGCTCCCAATACCTCAAGTGACAACCTTGTTACCAATGAAGAGATAAGCCTCATGGTCAAGAAATTCAACAAGTTCTACAAGAGTAGAGGCAAAGAGAGGAACTCCAACTCAAGATATGAAGAAAAGCGTTCATCTAGTCATGACCGGAATTGTTACAATTGTGGAAGGCCCGGACACTACTCCAATGATTGCACGGCCCCCCACAAAAGAAGGGAAGAGTCACCTAGAAGAAAGAGCTCAAGAGATGAGTCGCCTCGAAGAGAGAGAAGGAGTAGAGATGATCGTTATGAATGAAGACCCTCAATGAGAAGTAGGGTCTCGGAGAAGAAGGACAAGTACATCAAGAGCTACTCAAGAAGAAGACATCAAGCTCATGTTGGTGAATGAGTTTCCAGCTCCAATTCCGACAACCACTCCAAGAGAAGCTATCACTCCGACTCCGACTATAGTCAAGATGAAGGTGTTGCCAAACTTGCACTCGTTTCCTCCAACTCCTACGACATATTTGATTCACCAAATGAAGGGAGTGGAAATTGCTTCATGGCTAAGTGCCCCAAGGTATCACACCCCAAACATCTTGATTTCAATAGTGATGAGGATGACTTGCTAGGAGACGATGACTTGCTATTTGACAAATCTAGTGATATTAGTCAAAATGAACTTGTTAGTAATCACTTTTGTCAAGATAAGTCGTGTGATGATGATAAGTTGGAAATAGAGCGAGTAACTAAAGAACTAAACACTCTTAAGTTAGCCCACGAGTCTACTCTACAAGATCATAGAGAGCTTGTAAGGACACATGAGAAGCTCCGCTTCGAGAAGCTCAATTTGGAGCAAGAGCATGAATTCCTTAAAGCCATCAATGACGATCTTCAAAAGAATACTTCCTCTTATCTAGCCAAACGACTTCTCTTGTCTATGTTCATTCCACAAGTCAAGGATAAGCAAACTAGTAACAAAGGCAAGAAAGGTTCTTCAACTAGTAGCAATAAAAATGATAAATCCAATGATATTGCTTCTCGTAGTTCTATTGATCCCACTAACGACTCTCTTAGCCAAGTTACACTTGAGCAAGAAAATGAACTATTGAAAGGGATTTTAGAGAAAGGTATCTACAAAAGTCTTGCCGGGTGTAAGCAACTGGAGGAAATTGTACGCAAGCACGGAGGATACCGGAACAACCATGGCATTGGCTACTTCAACATAAATGGAGTTGAATGGGAAGAAGGTCCATACCCCAAGCCCAAGTTTGTTCCTCAAAGGGAGAAGTATGAACATACTCTTCCCAAGGGAACAAAAGCTCAAGATGACCTTCCACCACAAGATCACAAGCTCAAGGGCAAGGACAAGCTTCAAGAGGAGATTGACTCATATGAAGATGAATCCCAAGCTTTGGTCAAGTGGGTTCCCAAGGCTACTACAAGCTCAACTTCTACAAGTGCCACTTCAACACCAAGGATTCCCATCAACTTGATGTGGGTCCCCAAGAAGAAGAACTAGATAAGTTCTTGAGGGATGACTCCGCCAATGAAATTCACTCATATTCATTATTGGCAAGGACTAGTTGCAATCAGCATCAACATTATGCAATAGTTCAAGGAGTCACACATTCCCTCATGGGTAAACAAGGGACAAGCTAATTAAGGAATCCATGGACATCATCATGTATGCTTTGCACTCCATGTCCATAGATATCCTTGTATTTGTCTCTTGTGTTTGGTACTAACCCATGTAGGTGAGGAGAGTAAGAAACAAAAAGGATTGCTCCCAACTCAAGATGATCTTCATCAACTATGAGCATCCACTACTACATCACCCACATGAAGTCTTCTACGACAAAACCCAAGGTTAGTTTATCCCTCTAAGGGGGGATGTCACATCAAGGGGGAGCTTTACTCTATGACTTGAGTCAAAGTATCTCTTAGAATGTGACAACATTAACAAGCTTTATGTAAAAGTGGTAACCCCACTTGTGCTTAGACGATGAGTATGACCTATGATCAAGTATTCTTACTTGGCTCCTAAGTAAATATACTCATATATAGATGAATACGTCATCGCCAAAGAGCTTGATAGATGCTAGAATGTTTGTGCATGTTTGCCATGATTTCATTTGATATCTTATTCTGTGAGCATGTTGGTCTGCATATCTTTACTCATTCGAGGATATCCAATTGTAGCTATTTGGCTTTTGATTTTGTTTTGCCAATTGGATGTACAAGAATGCCTAGGACCCCTCTCTAGCTATCTATGCTTTCTTGTCTCAAGTTCTATTCATGCTACATCACAAAACTTGAACAAGCACTTCTCGATCCCTCTGTGTGAGGAGCACTCGGAGTACCGTGTCGACAAGAGCTGCATTCCAAAACCACTTTGTGAATCTCGGTGTAACCAACTCCACAAACTCGGTTCCACCGATTCACTAAGTTGATCTAGGTTTTTGACCTTGGTACAACCGATCGGAAATTCTCGGTCTCACCGAGTCTCTCTGTCTCCTGACAGTCAGGCAACTCAGTGACACCGAAACGTTTCAATCGGTTTCACCGACAGTAAGAAGTTTTTAGCCCGGTGGACCCAACTTTTGAAATTCAATCTTCAAAGTCTTTTCCTCCAAACTCTGAACTGCCGCTCCGGACCCCTTGGTCATCGCCCTTGCTTCCCCGTGCACCTCCGCCGTTGGGAATCACCACCGTCGACGGAATCTACGCCACCGTCGCCGCCGTAGCGGATTCATCACCAAGCTAGGGTATGAATCTGGCCCCTTGTGCGCTCCTCTATCCGATTCTTGCGCATTAGGTTTCTTCCATCCACAAACCATAGTGTGCAATCTTCCTAATCCACTAGAAGATTCATTAGATTAGCGAACGGGAAATTTTAGGTTTAGCCGTCCGCAAAACGCATCTCGGTGACACCAAGTCACAAAAATCGGTTCTACCGATTTGGTTCTAGGGTTCCTGAGAATGGTCTCGGTGAAACCGAGTGGTCATTTTCGGTGACACCGAAGTGGCCACCAAGTTTCTGTGAAGAAGATCATCTGTCTCGGTGAATCCGAAAATTCTGACTCGGTGGTACCGAAATCCATTTTGCAGAAAGTTAAAACTAAGAATTTCTTTGTTCAAATTTGAAAAATGTCTGTGTTTTGTGATGACTCAACCCCACTGCTCTTCTATACTCTATTCATAGGGTCAGCATGTCAGATTCAGTGGACAGCCAGAATGATTCCAGAGAGCCTAGCATTGATGCAGATCTAGGCACTAGTCCTGATCCAAGCTCATCTTGCTCAGAAGATCCAGGCACACCTAGCTCCCATGGTTTGTCCAAGGCTGCAACTAGAGCCAGGAGGAAGTTGAACTCAGATGAAGAGGACTCTGATTTTGTGCCAGATGAGGTCCTTGCTAAGCAAAAGCAGGACAAAGCAGACAAGGCTGCCAAGAAGTCTGCATATGAGGCCACCTCATCTAGAAGACCTGTCATGAAGGAGTATGCCAGCTCTGAGACACAAAATGCACCAGAGAGTGCTAGGGCATCCATGACTGTTGAGCCAGCCAGAAGCTCTATGCCCAAGAAGTCTGCTCAGAAGAAGAGAGAGAGGAAGACATCCATCCATGTGACTAGAAGACTTGTTACCATGGTGAGAACTCCATAGCAAAGTGAAGCTGAGGGAGAGGAAGAGCCAGCTGCTCAGGCTCCTCCTAAGAAGAAGAAGAAGCTGCTTGCTGATTCCATGACTTCTTAGGCCCCTCTCAAAGGCAAGGCAGCTCCTCCTCCCAAGAAGTCCACAACTCCTAAGTCCAAGAGGACTACAAGAGATATTCTAGCTGCAGAGAAGAACAAGGGTACTACTTCCAGAGCTGCTGCTGAAGATGAGGATATGTCTGTCTTGAGGAAGCTTAGAGCTCACCTGCCACAACACAATGACAACTATCCACTTGCTGATGATATGAAGAAGAGGAAGGATTCAGGGCTGAGAGTGTGGAGAGCCAAAGATCCTTATTCTCAGAGGAGGAAGACAACTGTAGATTACATATTCTACACTAAGGGGCAGCAAGATTTCTATGAGACAATTTTGCTTGATAAGAGCCCTGCTGTCAGTGACATGAGATATGTAGATTGGGGCTACATTAAGGAAAATGAGGATTACTTCCCCCATGTGCTAGATAACTTCAAGGCTGTTGGTATTGATGCTTTTGTTGGCAAGAAGATGACCCCCCTGGAATGATGAGATGATCATGTAGTTCTATTCCACTGCACACTTCTATCCAGATGGTAGGATAGTGTGGATGACTGAGGGCACCAGATACGAATCTTCAGTAGAAGAGTGGGCTACCGTCTTAGGAGCTCCACAAGTACATGATGGTGACTTGGATGTGTACTTAGAGGACAAGATGAATCACAATTCCATGGCTAATATGTACAAGGCAATCCCTGCTGACTATGTGCATTCACATAAGTTTGGCTTAGTGTACTATCTGCAAGCAGGCTTGCAAACCACCAACACCATTCTAAGGTACACCTTGATGCCCAAGTCAGGAGATGAGAAGATGATCAGAGGATTCTCCATCAACATGCTGCATCACATTGACCTTCACACCAGATTCAGAGTCATGGACTTGATTGTAGAGACTGTGAAGAGGACAGCTGCTGACCAAAAGAGGTCATGTGGATATGCTCCATACATTCAGATGCTCATCAACTCCAAGGTTGAGAAGAATGTATTTGCTCTTGATAGATCCCACATGCCTCTCCACCCTGAGTTTGAGGACAATGTTGTGGTGATGGACCCAGATCATCCCACTTCATCTACTGCACAGGCAGCAACTGAGGAAGCCAGAGCCACTAGTGCTCCAGTGCCAAGAACAAGGAACGAGAAAATGGATCTTATTCTTAGCTCTATCCAAGGCATGCAGAATGACATCACAGAGATTCTCAAGAACCAAAAGAGCCTAGAAAGGATTGTTGAAGACAAGTTTCATACTTTGAACAACAAGGTGGATGGGGTGACTAAGACAGTTGATGAGCTCAAGAAGGAGGTGGACTTAGTACCCCTTCCCCACACCTCAGAGGATGATGATGAAGATGCAGGTCACCCTCTCCATCCTAGCACACAGTTCAAGACTCAAGCCAGATCCTTGTCAGTGCCAGCTTCTGAGAAGAGGCCATCTACATCAGCTCCTGCTGCAGCTCCTTCAGTCCCACCAGCTCCATCAGCACCTCCAGTGTCTACATCAACCCCTTCCATGACATCGGCAGAAGTCTTCGCGGATGCGGTTTTCTCGACTCCTACATCAACAACCGGAGGAGATCAGCCCCAGAGAGACAATTAGTCCTATACCTTTGAACTTTTTGGTAACTTGTTGCCAAAGGGGGAGAAGTTGTATAGATCAATAGGGCTTCGAGTGAGAGAGAGAGTGTTGCTTTTTATCGCTCTCCAAAACTTTAAAATCTTTTGGTTGTTCATTTGTGTTAAACCTGTTGGTGTTTGATCATACACTTTTTGTGTGTTGTTACTATTTCCTATCCTTTGAGATGCTTATGGGATGATCATTCACTTCTTGCTTGATGTGTTGTGCTATGTTATTCATTCATATTATTCTCGCACACCACCAAGATGCATGTGACATGGAAGAGTACCCCATGAGCCTAATCGATTGTGCATTTGCATTCAAACGCAAATTCAAAATAATGCACAAATTTAGGGGGAGCTCTTGCTTATCACATACTTCTCAAAGCGATGACTCTATTCATTGATTATATCATATGTCGAAGCTTTGATCTATATGTTGTCATCAATTACCAAAAAGGGGGAGATTGAAAGCACATTTGCTCCCTTGGTGGTTTTGGTAATTAATAACAACATATATGTCATTGGACACATGTTTTCACTAAGCATATTTCAGGAAAAGTCCAATGATGGGATGGCTATAAATTGTGAGGAGATACCCCCAAGATGCAAGGAATGGATTGGCAAAGCTTCAAGCTAGAAGACTCTCCTTTTACTTTGTGAGAAATCACTTTGAGTCCATAGGCAAGCCAATACTATTAAAAGGGGGTAAGGTAATGTTGGTGAACAAAATGCTCCACGTGCACAAGTGCTAGCCACCAAAAACACCCACAAGCTCTCCCACAAAATACTCTGTCTAAACCCTAGCACTCAAAATCGGTGCCACCAAGAATTCCATATCGGCTACACCGAGTCAAAACCCAAGACAGAACCCTAGCCAAACCCTAGCTCTTCGGTGCAACCGAGTTCACATCGGTGCAACCGAGTTTCAGTGACCAACCTTCTGGTGACCCAATTCACCGAATCGGAATTTCTGAGTTTTGTGTTTCGGTCTCACTGAGTTTTGGAAACTGCCTCAACCACTGACTTCGGTATCACCGAGATTCCTATATCGGTCTCACCGAGATTCCAAAAGTTGCCACATTTTGAACAGATCGGTACAACCGAGTTTTGCATCGGTTTCACCGAGATGGTCAATAATGTTGTAACGGTTGGATTTTTGGAGATGCCTATATATACCCCTCCACCACATCCCACTCGTAAGAGAAGCACTAAGAACAGTTCTCCACTTCCCATATCCAAATTTCTGAAAGAGAACCACCTACCCTTGTGTTGAGATCAAGATCATCCACTCCAATCATATGGATCTTGATTTCTAGCCTCCCCAAGTTGCTTTCCACCCAATCAATATCTTCTACCAAGCCAAATCTGTGAGAGAGTGATTGAGTGTTGAGGAGTCTATCATCTTGAAGCACAAGAGCAAGGAGTTCGTCATCACTATCAAGCCTATTACCTTTTGGAGGGTGGTGCCTCCTAGATTGGTTAGGTATCGCTTGGGAGCCTCCTACTTCGTGTTGTGGAGTTGAACCAAGAAGTTTGTACGGGCAAGGAGATCGCCTACTTCGTGAAGATCTACCCATAGTGAGGCTATTCCTTTGTGGGCAGAAGCCGTTATGGAATAGTCAAGGTTGCTACTTCGTGGACCCTTATGGGTGGAGCCCTCCGTGGACTCTCGCGACCGTTACCCTCCGTGGGTTGAAGACTCCATAAACGTGAATGTACGATAGCGCCACCTTTATTTTTATCTTTTACTTTCTATTTTTGAGTGTTTGCACAATTATTCTTCTGTTATGATTGTGTTTTTATGTTTTAATTAGTGTTTGTGCCAAGTAAAGCCTTTAGGATGATTCATAAGATGAGTAGAAGCAATGTTGAATCTGAAACAGAAACTTTGCTCCCAGTGTTCGAATTTTCATTTTTTACTGGAGCGTGATCTTAAGCTGAAATTTTAACACTGTATTGCCATACAAATTATTTACGTTGTCCTAAGTTTTCGGAATTTTTAGAGTTACAGAAATATGGGTTGAGTACAGATTACTACAGACTGTTCTGTCTGAAACAGATTCTGTTTTCGTTGCATTGTGTGCTTGTTTTGATGAATCTATGGTTTGTATCGGGGGGTATAAGCCATGGTAAAGTTAGAATACAGTATATATAATGCAATAATAAAATATGAATGTCTTTACAACAGTACTTAAAGTGGTAATTTGCTTTATTATACTAACGGATCTAACACGAATTTTGTCAAGTTTTGTGTGATTGAAGTTTTCAAGTTTTGGGTGAGATCACGATGGATGAAGGAATAAGGAGTAAGAAGAGCCTAAGCTTAGGGATGCTACAGCACCCCAAGATAATATCCAAAGAGTAACAAGAAACTAAGCTTGGGGATGCCCCGAGTGGCATCCCCTCTTTCTTCTAACGACCATCGGTATTTTACTTGGAACTATATTTTTATTCGTCGCATATCATGAGTTTTGCTTGGAGCGTCTTGTATCTTTGCTTTATTTGCTTTTTATCCTTGCTGCACACACCTATTTGAGAGAGCCAAAACTATGCTATGATTTGTTATAATTGCTCTATATGCTTCACTTAAATCTATTGAGCTATGAAATTGCTCTAGTGCTTCACTTATATCTTTTTGAGCACGGCGTGCTTTTACATGTTTGAAGAAATGCTCTCATGCTTCACTTAGATTATTTTGAGAGTTAGTAATTTTGAAGAAATCCTCTCATGCTTCACTTATATTATTTTGAGAGATGAAACTTTTATGCTCATGTTCTTCACTTAAATCTATTTGAGCTTGTCAAAAGCAATGGCAATATATGAAACTAGTCCCAAAGTGATAGATATTCAAGGGGGGTATAATAAAAACTTTCATGAAGATCATTGGACAAATTAAACTTGATTCTTTGTAATAGTTTTGAGACATGATGTAAGTGCATCTAGTGCCACCCTTGTTTGGTTTTGGAGTATTGAAGACAAACGTGGTTGAGGGACTAATGTGTTTCTGAGAGTTCACAGGTCAACACAGAGAGAAGTCCCTAGAGTTTTGGTTTAGCCGTCGAAGATGAACCCCAAAAATGTTTGAAGACATTGATGACGGCTGAAGCCATTGGTAGTAGATGAAGACATTCGTCCAAAGACAATGAAACGCGAAGACGAAGTCTTTTGGTAGTTTTGTTTCTTCTTTCCTGAGTCATAGGAACCACCGTACTATTAAGTGGGGTCAATGAGATCGAAGTCAGATGCTGACGTGATACTCAACCCATACCTATGTCTTCGAGCGAAGACAATGAGAGGAAATCTCTTCCAGAGTTGGTTGAGTCAGCTTTACTTGTAGCCCAAGTAAAGTTGCCGCGTGTGTTTGAAATCCGACCGTTGTGACACGTGTCGGTTGGCCATTGACCCAGGGTCATTTCGGTCATATCAGGTTGGGTTGCGCGCTGGCTATAAATAGCCCACCCCCTCCACCATGAGAAGGTGGCTGCTCAAAGAGAGATATGGTTGTTGTCGTTTTGGAGCAACCCACCTCGAAGACATTGAGAGAGACACATCCTGCGAGGATACACCTAAACACCTAGAGCTAGTGTGTTTGAGCATCACCGAAGTCATTCTGTTCTGAGAGAACTAAAGACTTATTACACTTGAAGACTGTGATCTTCCAGACGGTTAGGCGTCTGGGTCTAGAGCAATCCAAGAGTCATTATGGATCGCCGGGTGACCAAGTTTGTACGGGTTTCGGAATTATCCCTTGAAGACTTACCAGAGTGATTGGGCGCTGTCTAAGTGACTTCGGCTCAAGGGGAATAAGGTGAAGACGAGGTCTTCTGAGTTCAATCTTAGCCTCCCCAACCAGATGTACAGTTGTCACAGCAACTGGAACTGGTCCAACAAATCATGTGTCTTCGTCAAGCAATTGGTTCTATCCTTCACTTTCTTACATTCATGTTTAGTATCGTGAAGCTTTTGCTTGTTCATTGTTTGAAGACTTGTCTTGGAGATATTTATATCTGCTGTTTATCTTCATACTGTCTAAGTTTGTCTTCGACTCATCTTAGTATGCATGATGATAATGCTTAACCTGCTCATATGTCTTCATTGTAATGCATGCCTAGACTAGACCTTTGATTACTACCCCTACCTGATCTTGTATCGCTTCCGCATACTTCGAATACTTACATCGTTTCGAAGCCTTTCATAAAAATCGCCTATTCACCCCCCCTCTAGTCGATAACTAGCACTTTCAATTGGTATCAGAGCAAGGTACTCCCTTGTTCTGTGTTTCGGTTTAACCACCATGGAGTTTTAGCTATGTCGACTGCAGGGATAATCAAGGTCTCCGCTGCGTGCCCTGTCTTCGATGGCACTGAATACCCCTACTGGAAGAACAAGATGCGCATGCATCTCGAAGCCATTGACAACGACCTATGGTATGTCGTCATGGTAGGCATTCCTGAGGTTGGCGAAGGTGTTACTGCTGCTGATGTGAAGAGGTTCGCACAACTGGACTCCACCGCCAAGAACATCATCTGTGGTCATCTAACCAAAGGACAGTATGGCCGTGTGAGTGCACTTAACACTGCTAAGCAAATCTGGGAATGGCTGTCCAAAGTGAATGAAGGTGTCTCATCTCAAAGAGACTCTCATGTTGATGTGCTTCGCAACCTGTTCAACCGCTTCAAGAGACTCGACAACGAAAACGTCCAGCTCACATTTGATTGACTCACTGACATCTCAAATGAGCTGAATGCACTTGGCGCCACTGATATCACCAAACATGAAGTTGTGAAGAACCTACTCAGATCACTTGACAGTTCCTTTGATACTCTCGCACTCATGATCCAAGAGCGCCCTGACTTCAAGAGTTTGGATCCCGCTGATATCCTCAAGAGATTGAACACACATGAGTTCCAACAAGCTGAGAAGAGAGATATCTACGGACCCAGCTACAATCGCTCTCGTGCATTGAAAGCTAAGGCTGTGTCCTCATCTGAAGACAACTCTAACTGCAGTTATGATGGTGCTGAAGACTTTGGAAAGGAACTTGCTCTCCTTGTCCGGAAATTTCAGAAATTTGCCAAGTCAAAACGCTATGCAAAATCTTCTAGGCATGATTCCAAGAGATCTGGAGAAATGTCTTCGAAGGACAGCAAGAAGCAAACCTGTCACAAGTGCAAGAAGGTTGGTCACTTTATTGCTAATTGTCCAAGAAGAAGAGCACGAGCTATGACTCGGATGAAAAGAAGAAGAAGAAGTATACAAAGTCTTCGTCACATAAGAAGAGCTCCACTGGCAAAGCACATGCCTTCATCGAAAAGGAGATGGATTCACAGTCTGAGTCTGGCTCTGAGGCCAAGGAAGCATCTGAGGAGGAATCTGATGCTGAAGTAGCTGGACTGGCAATGGCTTCGGCATATCTCTCCATGTCTGTCTTTGAACCCGAAGACAATGGCTTCTTCCTCCACACCGAAGCCAGTGATGATGATGCTACTACTGCTTACTGCTTCATGGCAAAAGCCTCCAAGGTATCCTCAAAATCCTCACATCATGACTCCAAATCTAAAGCTGAATCTGATGATGACATGAAACCTAGCTATGCTAAACTTGTAAAAATTGCCACTAAGCAACAACATGTCATGGAGAAAATGCAAACTGCTCTAGAAAAAAGCGATGACCTGTTACACGAAGAGATGAGTCTGAACGAAACTATGGTGAAGACATGCGTAGTCTTCGTTCAAGGTTTGAGGATCTCCAAAGTCGTCATGATGCCCTCTCAACTGATCATGAGAAGCTTTCTCTTGAATATCTTCAGAAAAAGATTGATCTTGAAAAATTGAGGGAAGCACATGATGACCTACGGAAGGAAAATGACTCACTCCTAGCAGAATAGATCAGTACCGCTCAGGATGAATTTGATGCTCCATGCTTAAAGTGTATTACCCGTGAAGCTAATGATTCAACTGCAGAATGTTCAAATGCTTCTAAAAATGCTTTATCTTCAACTGTATCTGTGGCAACTAACCCCTCATCTGAGGAAGCCACTGCTATCACTGATGACAATGATAGGTTGAAGACTTTGCTAGAAACTGGCATGTACAAGAGTCTGAAAGGACATCAGATTCTTTGTGATGTCCTGAAGAAGACAATCCTGAACAAAAACCCTAGGAAAGAGGGTGTGGGTTTCGAAAGAAACATCAATGTTGATGGATCCTACTGGACACCTGAGCAGTACCCCAAAACCACATGGGTTGCTGCAAACGGTCCTTCAGTTGATCCTTCCACATTATCTAGCTTCAACTGTGTGAATCCTATTATTATTGACGAATCTTTCGATTCCAACTATAAACTGTTCAAATGCAAAAATGGTGAAGTATTTGCTAGGTACATTGGTACTAACTGCAGGAATGGTTCACCTCTGAAGAAGATCTGGGTTCCCAAATGTCTTGTTGAGAAACTTCATGTGAATGTCATGAAGACATCTCTCAAGAAGAAGACAGATCCCAGATCAATGTCTTCGAGAAGACAAAGGTCTTCATATGATTACACTAACAATCATGTTTCGTAGGGCAAGGCTGAAAAAGCTCATGAATATGTGCATTATGGCAAAAACCGATATGTTCATTCTACTAAGAACTATTCTGCATATTCATTTGAGTACACTAACCCTCCTGTGAAATGTACTATTAGGGCATCTTTGCCTAGATTCTCTGATGCTGCTCTACGTCTCATTGCTTCTAAGCTACCCCTTCGCATGTGGGTGGTTAAGAAGAACTAATATCTTCTATGCAACATCGGGTCTCCAGATAGGAAGAAGCCTATCCCGAAGATCATCTCTGGGGGCCCGAAAACATTCTTGTCTGAACGCAAGAAAACTAATGCATACCTCGTTCAGAATACCTACCATTGTCTAATGCTATATCTTCATCTTAGCATGTTACTCTACATGCTTTGGTGAACTCGACTAATTCTCAATGCAGGAAGACAAATCCAATGCCACTGAATGGATTATGGACAGTGGATGCACAAGTCATATGACTGGTGATCGAAGCCTATTGATGGAGCAAACTCTTCGACCTCCAACAAAAGATCACATCGTCTTTGCTGACAAAAGCAGCAGCAAAGTATTGGGGCTAGGTAGAGTTGCTATCTCAAGGGACCGGCACATGGAAAATGTCATGCTTGTCGAATCCCTTGGTTACAACTTGATGTCTGTCTCAATGCTCTGTGACTTAGATATGCTCGTCATATTCGGCAAATTTCGATGTGTGGTACTAATGGCTTCTGACAAAACCAAAGTCTCCAAAGGTTTTCGAAGAGGTGATCTGTACATGGTAGACTTCTCTGCAGGACCACAGGTTGCCTCATGTCTTCTAGCAAAAGCTTCGGAGTGCTGGCTTTGGCACAAAAGGCTAGGACATGCTGGGATGAGGAACTTGCACACACTCGCCAAGAAGAAGCTCATCATTGGCGTCGAGGGTGTCAAGTTCAAGAAGGACCACCTCTATGGTGCCTGTGAAGCCGGGAAGATGACCAGGGCCAAACACCCCTCGAAGACAATCATGACGACCTCACGTCCCTTCGAGCTGCTACACAAGGACTTATTTGGCCCTACTCACTATTCCACCTTCTCTACCACTTCAAATCTATATGGCTTCATGATTTTTGATGACTATTCTCGATTCACTTGGGTGCATATTATTCTTTACAAAACTGAAGTGCAAGATGTCTTCAGGCACTTCTCAAATAGGTGTATGAAGAACTACGACATCAAGATCAAGCACATCAGGAGTGACAATGGCACTAAATTCAAGAACACAGGCCTGGACACCTATCTTGATACTCTTGGCATCACTCATGAGTTCTCTACTCCATATACTCCTCAGCAGAATGGTGTCGTGGAGCGCAAGAATAGGACTCTTATTGAGATGGCTCACACCATGCTTGATGAATACAAGACACCATGGAAGTTATGGCCTAAAGCCATTGATACTACATGTCACATCATCAACAGAGTATATCTTCACAAGTTCTTCAAGAAAACACCATATGAGCTTCTCCCTGGTAAGAAACCCAATGTAAGTTATTTCAAAGTCTTCGGTGCAAGATGCTGGATAAGGGATCCACACCACACTTCTAAATTTGCACCGAAAGCACATGAGGGTTTCATGCTTGGTTATGGAAAGGATTCGCACACCTACAGGGTCTTCAACATCCTTCACAACAAGGTTGTTGAAACTGTAGATGTGCGATTCGATGAAACTAATGGCTCGCAAAGAGAGCACCTGCCTCCTATGCTAGATGAACTACCTCCCGATGAAGCTATTAGACTGATGGGCACTGGAGAAATTGTGCCTGAAGAACATGTGGTTGAAGAAGAAGTCATCATTCCTCCATCTACTCAGCGCGAAGACAATGTTGAACCCGAAGACAATGCTGCTGATGAAGACAATGCTCAGCAGCCTGAAGAAAGTCTTCGCCCTGCACATCCGCGCGTGGTAAATGAAGTCCAGATTGAGAGAATGCTTGACAGCATAAATGCACCAGGTCCACTTACTCGCTCAAGAGCTACTCAATTGGCTAACTTTTGTGGGTACTTTGCTTTTGTATCCATCACAGAGATCACCAAAGTAGATGAAGCTTTCAAGGAACCAGAATGGATTCAAGTCATGTAGGAAGAGCTTCACCAGTTCGAGCTGAACAATGTGTGGGAGCTCGTAAAGCGTCCTGATCCAAGGAAGCACAACATCATCGGTACCAAGTGGATCTTCCGCAACAAGCAAGATGAGTCCGGTCAAGTCGTCAGAAACAAGGCCAGACCTGTGTCCCAAGGTTACACACAGGTTGAGGGTATTGACTTCGGTGAAACCTTTGCACGTGTCGCTAGACTTGAAGCCATTCATATACTGCTTGCTTATGCTAGCCATCATGACATATGCTTATATCAAATGGATGTCGAAAGTGCATTCCTCAATGGTAAGATTGAGGAAGAAGTATATGTTGCTCAACCACCAGGGTTTGAAGATCCAAAGCATCCTGACAAAGTCTTCAAGCTCAACAAGGCACTCTATGGCCTCAAGCAAGCACCAAGAGCTTGGTATGACACACTCAAGGAATTCCTCAAGAAGAAAGGCTTCAAACCCGGTTCACTCGATCCCACTCTCTTCACTAAATCCTATGATGATGAAATGTTTGTATGCCAAATATATGTGGACGACATTATCTTCGGCTGTACTAACAACAAATACAGTGATGAGTTTGCTTATATGATGCAAGAGAAGTATCAAATGTCAATGATGGGAGAACTGAAATTCTTCCTAGGGCTTCAAATGCGGCATCTTCATATCTCAAGAGAAGTACCTCAAGGATTGCCTCAAGAAATTTGGCATGAATGAAGCCAAAGGCTACAAGACGCCTATGCCTACAAATGATCACCTCTGCACTGACGAAAATGGTAAAGATTTCGATCAGAAGGTATATCGCTCCATGATTGGGTCTTTATTGTACTTATGTGCATCTAGGCCAGATATAATGCTTAGCGTTTGCATGTGCGCCCGATTTCAAGCGGCACCAAAGGAGTCGCATCACCATGCTGTGAAGCGAATACTTAGATATCTGGCTCACACCCCAACGCTAGGATTATGGTATCCAAAGGGTTCGAAGTTTGAGCTGATTGGCTATTCAGATTCTAACTTCGCTGGCGACAGAGTTGATCGCAAGTCTACATCAGGCACTTGTCACTTTCTGGGACGATCTCTTGTATGTTGGTCTTCGAAGAAGCAGAACTGCGTTTCACTCTCCACTGCCGAAGCCGAATACATTGTTGCCGGCGCATGCTGCACTCAGCTTCTATGGATGAAGCAGACTCTCAAGGACTACGACATCAACCTGAAGCATGTACCTCTCTACTGCGACAACGAGAGTGCAATCAAGATCTCCCACAACCCCGTATAGCATTCGAAGACAAAGCACATTCAGATACAACATCATTTTCTTCGGGATCACGTGATGAAGGGCGACATCAACATCAAGCATGCTGACACTGAAGATCAACTAGCAGATATCTTCGCGAAGCCTTTGGATGAGAAGAGGTTTTGCAAGTTGCGGTGTGAGCTAAATATCTTAGAATCCTCGAATGTCCTTTGAATGGGAATACATCCTAACGCTTATGCATGTTGATGACTTTGATGCACAACACACAATGTAACGTATGTCTTCAATTCATGAAGACTTACAATCTGAGTGTGAATACATTAACGAAGAATATGACTTCAGAGCGCCATGATAATTGTGCGCCGTGTCTGAGTCTAACATTCTTATACGGTGGGTAATGCCACCAACCAAACCCGAAGACATTGTTTTTTATCTCAATCTTCTTCACATGTCTTCGAGAGTTGAATGTCTTCAGGACAAAATTTACACTTGCATATGTGTTTCAGTTGAAAACTATTTGTAGATCTACATTTGGATTAGAGCTTTGTCCAATACAGCATTTGTCCTATAACTTTGTCGTCAACTTTTTCCTAGGCAAATGTGATCGGACCCGACATTCTCTTCTGTTCTTACCTCATCCAAGTCTATTCTAATCCAGTCATATGCATTCTATATTGACACGTGTTGACTGTCTTCACTGTGTCCTTGACAGTTGAAGACAAATCAACCACATATTTAATTCTCAAATCTCAACTGTCTCCGCATTATTTGCAACAACTCCCGCGTCGCCGCTTCGATTATGGTAGTGGGTTGTCAGGTGGGTTGCATGTATGCCACGTGTCCACTTAAACCGAGGAGTCAGGGGCATATCCGTCCAACTGGTTTGGATGTTTCCACCCCCTATAAATACAAGTTACCCCCTTTCCATTATTACTTTCCTCTTCCTCCGCCACCCACGTGCTCAAACCCTAGCGCTGTCGCTGGATTCCATCGACGCTGGAGACGAAGTGCTTAGCTGCCATGCCTTCTCCGACGACGTATTCACGCCGGCCGCATACATCTCCTTCACGCCGCCGCCGTAGCTGTCTGTCTCCACCAAGTTAGGGTGAGGCAGATTGAACATCTTGGCCTCTCCGTCTCATCAAGCTGTTCATCGCGTTCTTCATTGCGGTAAATAAAAAGCTATTTTTACCACATGTTTGATCTGAAATTTCTACTGAAAATAGTCGGTTGTTGTTTCTTCACTTTCCACTCAACCGCATCTAGATCTAGATCTCTATTTTGCCCAATACTTTCACTTTTTGGTCTGAAGATTGGTTTGATTCCTCACTTGTACGAATCCTTGGACTTGTACAAATCTGAAATCACCATATAAGCTATAAAAGTGAATGTCTTCGGTAAAAGGTCAATGTCTTCTAAACATAGTGCTATCCTCCAAATCTTCTGAGAATGCATATGACCTCTCCTATTCCCTCGCGTCTCTAACTCTTTCACAGGTACATGTCCGCAGCAGAATCGCTTGGATCTCATAGTTTAAATTCGTTTGCAGACTACTTGCAGATACATCTGGAATCGCCTGGTACTTGTTCTTATCTGCGCACTCCTGTGAAGCCTTTGTCGAAGCCAATGGCAGATGATAAACCAGTCAAGAAGGGAGGGAAGCAGAGACAAAAGAATATTGCTAAGGATCTTCCCCCAGATCTATATGAGCAATACAAGTCAGATGAAGGGGAAACTTATCATCAGCGCAAGACTCGAATCCAATGGATTCGAAGATATTGGAGTGTGGAGTGGTTCAACTACCACTTTGTGACTAAGGAGTATGCTGAGAAGTGTGCTGAAAAAGCACCATGGACGGACATTGTCTACAGAAATCTTCATCCAAAGACTAAGGCAAAAGCCATCAATATGGGGTTCTATCCATGCATGTTCAGGCCCCCAATGCCTAGCAATCCTCATCCATCAAGTATACTTGGCTGCCCAGATCCTACACAGTCTGACTCTGATAATGATAATGATGAAGAGCATCCACCAGCTCCTAGGCCGAAGCCTCTGAAGAAGTCACTGGCTTCAAAGCCCAAGGCTTCAAAGCCTCCCAAGCCGTCTGTACCCTCACCTCAAGCGTCGCGCTCTCCCTCTGTTAATCCAGAAGAGAATGAGGAAGAAGATCGCCTTCACAGGCATATGAAAAGGAAAGCTGTTGCCTCCAGAGGTCCGAAGCCCACTCTGTCATTAATGCACGCCGCCAATATGATTGAACTATCTGACGATGAGTTCAACGATGAAGCCTTAGCTAGGCTCATCCAGCAGAAAGAAGAGGAAGCCAAGCTGCTCGAAGACTTACCTCTCATTGATCCTGTCATTTTCGAACACTTCATTGATGAATGGTTCACAGATCCCTCTCTCACCATTGATGCTCTTCAGCTCCCAATTGGCCTGAGCGTCACGTTCCAAGGACTTGTGAACGAGGAACTAACTGTGGCTCAGAAGGCCAAGCAAATGAAGGCCAAGATTAGTCATGAAAAGGAGCTCTTCAAGCAAAATGTGCACATACTCTCTGCTGAACAGATAAAGGGATATCAGCAAATGATGGCAGACCTCAAAGCTGTGTTTGAGAAGAGATGTGAAGCTATCAAAGGCGCCCTTACGCACCTCAAGAGAAAGACTACAATCATGGTCCAAGCTCACAACGACATGCTGAGAAGAAAGGCTCTTGGTCAGCCTGCTCTTGCTCCCGAAATCATTGCCCGCTCCAGACAAGCGTCAATGTCTTCAGATGTGCCTTCTCCTACACCATCTGTGCGCCGTGGCATTGAGTTTCCAGCTAGTTTCTCTGGCACTCGTGCACCTCTGCCTTTCTCTGCAGCTGATAGCAAGAAGACCAAGAAGGCCGAAGCTGAAGCCAAGAAGCGCAAGGCTGCTGCCACTGAAGCCCAACCTCCGAAGAGGTTGAAGACAAGAAAATCCAAGTCTTCGGAGCCGGCATAAGAACCTGTTCCCCCTACTGCACCGTCATCAACTCCCGCTCCTCAACAAGAGCCTCTGCTCATCAAGCCAATCTCAGTGGCTCCTCCTGCCTCAGAAAACTTGGAGAGACAAGTTGTTCTGCATGAGTCTGCTTCCACAGAGACTCAGAAACCAGAAGATATCCCAGCTGCTGAAGAGAATGCGGCAGCTGAAGACTTTGCTCATGATGACATTGGTGTTGAAGACAATGCTGAGCCTGAACATGTTCCACAGGTGGATGCCCCAATGGTTTCTTCCCCACAGCCAACGAGTGAATTTGTGGACATTGGGACACCTCTACGGCCAAAAGTACTTGAAGCTGAGCCCGGTACACCATCACCTCCATTCTTCCCACCTGTGTCAACCTCTCCAAAATCTCTGTTTGCCCTAATGGAGATTGAAACCACCACTAGCACTTCTCCACTCAAACGTCTTTGTCGAGGCCCTCGAGCTCTCATGTCTCCAATACCTGAAGACGAAGTACGTGTTTCACCGACTGCACCAGTCGAACAAGTGCTGAGGATTGAAGATGTTCCTCTCAGTCAATCTGCACCAGAAGGCATGGCAGCCGAAGACATTACTGCCGATGCCACCATGGGAGAAGCCAATGCTCCATCACCTGATGGACCTCCTGTCCCAGCCACACCATCCACTGAAGACAATGAAGATAATATTGTGATAGCTCGCAATCGGGCATGCGAGAAGGTTCCTACAAGATGGCCTCGCCTTGTTCCACCACCAAGAATGGGACCACAATATGAGTTCCACCTTGATCGACGCCCCAATGTCATGAACCCCATGCCACGTCTTCCAAGTCTTCGCCAGTCTGGCCCTGCAAGACCCTTGGTCTTCGAGTTGGAAAGGTTCAGGCTGAACAACACCTTCTTTGACTCTGACCGCAATCCATACAAGCGTGAAAGAATACAGTCTGACAGGTTCTGGAGTGCTCCACAACGTCAATACTACATGTGTGTGCTCTATGGTCAGAACAGGATCTTTCCCCACAAGCATCTCAGCTTTGAAGCTATGAAAGGTCTTCCCTATTTTGATCAAGCACTGGATTGTCTTCGATGTGGGCCTACTACCTTTCTGCACTGACCATGAAGACTGGAATGAGGAACTCATCCTCCAGTTCTACGCAACTCTCCACATATCTGGCTTCGGTCGTGACTTGAATACTTGGCAGATGGAGTTTATGATAAGGGATGAACATATCACTGCTTCACCACTGGAATTCTTTCCTGCAACACCCCTTGCTGCCTCTGGTGAAGAGTTGGATCCTCGCTCTGAAGCCTATGCAACTGCCACTCGAAGCCTATTCCAAATGCGAGAACCCAACATGACTGAGATGCTTACAATGATGAAGCCTTTGGCTCGAGATGCAGAATTGCCCACTTCCTTCCTTGTGGATGATCTTCAGTACTTGCCCAGGACTATCTATCACATTCTACGACACACTATTTGGCCGATTAAAGGGCACAACTCATCCCGCAAGATTGAAGGGCCTCTGAAGACATTGCTCTACAACATTGTATATGGCATCATGTTCAATCTTCAAGACTTATTTCTTTGCAACCTTGCTGCCAATGGTTTCAATGTCCTCGAGCCGAAGATATATGCTCCCTGGATCATGCGCTTCATCAAGTACAGAACCAACACCAGGTTTCTTCCTTTTGCTCGCAACCATGGCGTTTATCTTCCAGATATTGAAGTTGTGCCAGCAGATCTGTATCCATCCAAGAGCAAGAATCCTATTGTCGAAGGCACTAGTGGCACTGCTGATATTGAAGGTCTTCACATTCCTTCTGATCCATCAAGGGCAAGACTTATTGGTGCTTTTCGACAACCAAGATCCAGTGCTACCAACACCGAAGCCACTGCCAGCACCCTACCTCATCAACGCCTACCAAGAAGAGAACGTGCACTCACTGATCATGAACTTCTTGTTTCACTGATCCAAAGGCAAGATAGGCACCATGAATGGACTCGGTGCCAGATGCATTCCATGATGCAAGATGTCAATCATGTTCACAACCTCGCCACCAAAAATGCATTTGTGGCTTATGAAACCAGTCGCCGCTCATGGAGGACTCTGACTATGCTGGCTCCTGAGGACGAGCTTCGAGAAGATGGATTTCACCCTCGCTACAGATTTGGTGCACCACCTCCCAGTGCGGAGAAATGGCGCAAGACTCCATCCCTCGAAGATAGTGATTTCTCCTCTTCAGCTCCCTCCGCCAACGTCAGGCTTGTAGATGAAGCTGATGATGCCACCTCCCTGCCTCCATCGACTCGACGTCGCGACACTGCACCAAGCTCCACTACACCAGCAGCCCAAGACTCCACTGCACCATCTTCATCGACACCTGCTGGGAACGCGTAGTTCTCAATGTCTTCGTTCCTTTTTGGTCATTCGATGACAAAAGGGGGAGAAGCATTGGGTGATAGTCTTCAAACGGGTCTACTAATAAGGGATGGGTGTTATTTTTGCTAAGTTTACAACTCTCGTTTCTGAACATTTGCTGTTTTGGGTTGTAAAACTTAAGTCCTGATGGACGTCTGCACTTTATGTTTACCATAATCTTTGGCGCTTCTTCAAGTTATTTTATGCGCCCGAAGTCATTCTGCAGACCCCCATTTTTTATTATGCATTTCATTATCTTCGACATATCTGTTAATGCATAGTGATTAGATTACAAGATATAGGGGGAGATCTCCACAAACTACAACCTTTCATGTGCACTTGCATTCAAAGCAAAGTCTTCATTTGCACATCTTCAGGGGGAGCTCTCTATATCCTGTAATCAAAATCTTCATAACCTTATCTTCACATATATTTATCCCCGTTGAAAACTTCAACCAGTTTGTCATCAATCACCAAAAAGGGGGAGATTGTAAGTGCATCTAGTGCCACCCTTGTTTGGTTTTGGAGTATTGAAGACAAACGTGGTTGAGGGACTAATGTGTTTGTGAGAGTTCACAGGTCAACACGGAGAGAATTCCCTGGAGTTTTGGTTTAGCCGTCGAAGACGACCCCCCAAAAATGTTCGAAGACATTGATGACGGCTGAAGCCATTGGTGGTAGACGAAGGCATTCGTCCGAAGACAATGAAATGCGAAGATGAAGTATTTTGGTAGTTTTGTTTCTTCTTTCCTGAGTCATAGGAACCACCGTACTATTAAGTGGGGTTGATGTGATCGAAGTCAAATGCTGACGTGATGCTCAACCCATACCTATGTCTTCGAGCGAAGACAATGAGAGGAAATCTCTTCCAGAGTTGGTTGAGTTAGCTTTACTTGTAGCCCAAGTAAAGCCGTCGCGTGTGTTTGAAATCCGACCGTTGTGACACGTGTCGGTTGGCCATTGACCCAGGGTCATTTCAGTCATATCAGGTCGGGTTGCCTGCTGGCTATAAATAGCCCACCCCCTCCACCATGAGAAGGTGGCTGCTCAGAGAGAGATACGGCTGTTGTCGTTTTGGAGCAACCCACCTCGAAGACATTGAGAGAGACACATCCTGCGAGGATACACCTAAACACCTAGAGCTAGTGTGTTTGAGCATCATCGAAGTCATTCTGTTCTGAGAGAACTGAAGACTTATTACACTTGAAGACTGTGATCTTCCAGACGGTTAGGCGTCTGGCTCTAGAGCAATCCAAGAGTCATTGTGGATCGCCGGGTGACCAAGTTTGTACGGGTTTCGGAAATCTCCCCTGAAGACTTACCAGAGTGATTGGGCACTGTCTAAGTGACTTCGGCTCAAGGGGAATAAGGTGAAGACGAGGTCTTCTGAGTTCAATCTCAGCCTCCCCAACCAGACGTATAGTTGTCACAACAACTGGAACTGGTCCAACAAATCCTGTGTCTTCGTCAAGCAACTGGTTCTACCCTTCACTTTCTTACATTCCTGTTTAGTATCGTGAAGCCTTTGCTTGTTCATTGTTTGAAGACTTTTCCTGAAGATATTCATATCTGCTGGTTATCGTCATACTGTATAAGTTTGTCTTCGAATCATCTTAGTATGCATGATGATAATGCTTAACCTGCTCATATGTCTTCATTGTAATGCATGCCTAGACTAGACCTTTAATTACTATCCCTACCTGATCTTGTATCGCTTCCACATACTTCGAATACTTACATCGTTTCGAAGCCTTTCATAAAAATCACCTATTCACCCCCCTCTAGTCGATAACTAGCACTTTCAATTGGTATCAGAGCAAGGTACTCCCTTGTTCTGTGTTTCGGTTTAACCACCGTGGAGTTTTAGCTATGTTGACTGCAGGGATAATCAAGGTCTCCGTTGTGTGCCCTGTCTTCGATGGCACTGACTACCCCTACTGGAAGAACAAGATGCGCATGCATCTCGAAGCCATTGACAACGACCTATGGTATGTCATCATGGCAGGCATTCCTGAGGTTGGCGAAGGTGTTACTACTGCTGATGTGAAGAGGTTCGCACAACTAGACTCCACCGCCAAGAACATCATCTGTGGTCATCTAACCAAAGGACAGTATGGCCGTGTGAGTGCACTTAACACTGCTAAGCAAATCTGGGAATGGTTGTCCAAAGTGAATGAAGGTGTCTCATCTCAAAGAGACTCCCGTGTTGATGTGCTTCGCAACCTGTTCAACTGCTTCAAGAGACTCGACAACGAAAATGTCCAGCTCACATTTGTTCGACTCACTGACATCTCAAATGAGCTGAATGCACTTGGCGCCACTGATATCACCAAACATGAAGTCATGAAGAAGCTACTCAGATCACTTGACAGTTCCTTTGATACTCTCGCACTCATGATCCAAGAGTGCCCTGACTTCAAGAGTTTGGATCCCGCTGATATCCTCGAGAGATTGAACACACATGAGTTCCAACAAGCTGAGAAGAGAGATATCTACGGACCCAGCTACAATCGCTCTCGTGCATAGAAAGCCAAGGCTGTGTCCTCATCTGAAGACAACTCTGACTGCAGTTCTGATGGTGCTGAAGACTTTGGAAAGGAACTTGCTCTCCTTGTCCGGAAATTTCAGAAATTTGCCAAGTCAAAACGCTATGCAAAATCTTCTAGGCGTGATTCCAAGAGGTCTGGAGAAATGTCTTCGAAGGACAGCAAGAAGCAAACCTGTCACAAGTGCAAGAAGGTTGGTCACTTTATTGCTGATTGTCCTCAGTGGGAAAGGGAATCCAAGAAGAAGAGCAAGAGCTATGACTCGGATGAAAAGAAGAAGAAGTATACAAAGTCTTCGTCGCATAAGAAGAGCTCCACTGGCAAAGCACATGCCTTCATTGGAAAGGAGATGGATTCACGGTCTAAGTCTGGCTCTGAGGCCGAGGAAGCATCTGAGGAGGAATCTGATGCTGAAGTAGCTGGACTGGCAATGGCTTCGGCATATCTCTCCACGTCTGTCTTCGAACCCGAAGACAATGGCTCCTTCCTTCACACCGAAGCCAGTGATGATGATGCTACTCCTGCTTACTGCTCCATGGCAAAAGCCTCCAAGGTATCCTCAAAATCCTCATGTCATGACTTCGAATCTGAAGCTGAATCTGATGATGACATGAAACCTAGCTATGCTAAACTTGTAAAAATTGCCACTAAGCAACAACATGCCATGGGTCTACTTTTCCAATATATTGCTTTCCGATCTACTCTTTTGCCTTTTTGTTTTCAGATCTATTAAACCAAAAACCCAAAAATACCTTGCTGCACTTTTTATTTACTTGTTTTATTTTGTATTCTTGCGAGATCTATTTGCCCAAACTATCATTACCTAATCTATCTTTTTATCGTTGAGAGCTTGACAACCTCTCTTACGCGTCGGGTTGCAAGTATTTGTTATTTGTGTGCAGGTGTTGTTTATGTAGGTGCTTGATAATCCTATACGGATTGATACCTTGGTTTCATAACTGAGGGAAATACTTACCATCGTTGTGATGCATCATCCCGTCCTCTTTGGGGAAATACCGGCGCAGTCTCAAGCCACATCATGATCCAAGATTTTTTTTCACTTGAAGGGATCTCTACCTTTGATAGGAGGATCTATTGTTGCTAGGACCACTAGTTATGCGAATGCTATATCTTTAATCATAGTTGAATTGGAAAGACAAATCATCCACATGCATCCCTCCATACAATGGTTGTTCCTAGAATTCTCGAATATTGAACATGCTCCTACTAAACGATTGGCCACAATATTTCTTGTTCATGAATTTAATCATATTATGCAGCAAGCAAGAGAAATATTTGCTCATTATAGGATTAATTATGAGTGTCCACCGATAGAGGGAATTCTTTATGAGTTAGAAGAAATAAGAAGATTAAGGTCAACGGACTACGTTGCTTATAATGAAAACCTTAGGACAAAGGTTCCACCTAACGTTTTGATTGATAAAATCTCCAAATTCAATGATCAAATTATTGTTACAAATCTTGAACTAGACTATGAGCTTGAGATGAAATTAAGGAAATATATTTATAGGAACCGATATAATGAGAAATTCACTATAACTTATGAAAAGGTTAAGGAGGATCCTCCTCCTCCTCCGAAAATAGACCTCACGGATCCTTGTGTTGTGAAGTTTAGTCCCTTAAACTATTTTTTATTACCTATGGGAAAACATGCTGCTGAGAGAAAGGAATATGATTATATCATGATGAATCGCTCTTATGATTATTACAATACTTGAAACTATGCATTATGCCTAGCTAGGGGCGTAAAACAATAGCGCTTGTTGGGAGGCAACCCAATAGTTATCTTAAATTTTGTTTTTTACTTCATGTTTGTTTGTGATAACATGATTGTTTACTATTTAATAATTGTGTTTTATGTCTAATTAGTGTTTGTGCCAAGTAAAGCCTTTCGGATGGCTCACAAGATGAGTAGAATTGATACGGTGCAAAAACAGAAACTTTAGCGTCCAGTGCAGAATTTCTATGATTTTACTGGAACGTCTTTTTGATCTGAATTTTTTACATAGTATTTATATACAAATTATTAAGGTTGTCCTAATTTTCCAGAATTTTTAGAGTTACATAAGTATAGGATCTCTACAGATCATTACAGACTGTTCTGTTTTAGCCAGATTCTGTTTTTTGCTTGCATACTTTGCTTGTTTTGATGATGCTATGGATTGTATCGGGGGGTATAAGCCATGGAGAAGTTAGAATGCAGTACCTATTATGCAATAATGAAATATGAATCAATTTATAATAGTACCTAAAGTATTTGATATGTTGCTTATACTAACGGATCTCATGAAGTTTTGTTGAGTTTTGTGTGATTGAAGTTTTCAAGTTTTGGATGTTATCACGATGGACAAAGGAATAAGGAGTAGCAAGAGACTAAGCTTGGGGATTCCCAAGGCACCCCAAGGTAATATTCTAGGAAGACTCAAGCGTCTAAGCTTGGGGATGCCCCGGAAGGCATCCCCTCTTTCGCCTCAATCATCGGTATGTCACTTAGAGCTATATTTTTATTTGTCACATGATATGAGTTTTGCTTGGAGCGTTGTTTGCTTTTGTTTGATTTTATAGTTTGCCACAATCATTGTTTTCTGGACATACCTATTTGGGAGAGACACACTATCATCATAATTTGTTAGAATACTCTGTGTGCTTCACTTATACCTTTTGATCTTAGCAGTTGCTCTAGTACTTCACTTATGTCTTTTTTAGCTCGGTGGCGTATAGATTTTATAGAAATAATTACACTCTCGTTCTTCACCTATATTTGTTTGAGAGTTAAATAAACAGTGACAGTAATTTGCATGGGTCATAAGACTAGTTCAAAAATAATAGGTATTCAATGAGTGATAATTAAAACCATCATTTAGCACATACAGAGAAATTGTGAGTTAATGATATTGATGTGGTAATATGAAAAAGGTGTGGGTGCATTATTGTTGATTCGTAGAAGTGTCGGTATTAAGAGGTGTTGACTTCTTGTTTGTCTAAAATTAAAATGGCATGGTGAGGATGTGTGAGCATTTCTGTTCCTCGTTAAAATCCTAGTGTTGTTTCGGGTCGGAGGCGCGCGATGGTTAACTCCTCCTAACCTCCTCCCTCTGGGCATGCGAGTAGTACTTTGATTTGTGATACAACTAATAAAACTTTGCAATAAGTATATGATTTCTTCATGACTAATGTGAAACAATGGACATACGCAATCTCACCTCCTCATATTTTGCTAGCCTCTTCGGTACCGTGCATTGCCCATTCTCACCTCGAGGATCGGTGCAACTTTTGCCGGTGCATCCAAACCCCATGACATGATACGCTCTGTTGCACATAAGCCTCATTATATCTTCCTCAAAACAGCCACCATACCTACCTATCATGGCATTTCCATAGCCATTCCGAGATATATTGCCATGCAAATTCCATCGTCACTTCATATGACTAGTTCGTTCATCATCATATTGCTTTGCGTGGTCATATAGAGCTGACATAGTATTTGTGGAAAAGCCACCATTCATCATATTTTTGATACATGTCATGCTAGATCATTGCACATCCTGGTACACTTCCAGAGGCATTCATACAGAGTCATATCATTCTATCAGTTTTTCATATTGAGTTGTAAGTAAATAAAAGTGTGATGATGATCATTATTAGAGCATTGTCCCAGTGAGGAAATAAAAATGGGGGAGGCCAAATGATCCCACCATCAAAAAATGAATGAATGAGAGAAAATGAGAGAAGGGACTTTGCTACTATCTTTTACCACACTTGTGCCTCAAAGTGGCACCTTGTTCTACATATAGAGAGTCTCATGTTATATCATTCATATGCTAGTGGGAATCACCTTTTCGTTATTATAAACTTGGCTTGTATATTCCGATGACGGGCTTCCTCAAATGCCCGAGGCCTTCATGAGCAAGCAGGTTGGATGCACACCCCACTTGTTTTCAGTTGAGCTTTCATACACTTATAGCTCTAGTGCATCATTTGCATGGCAATCCCTACTCCTTGCATCGATATCTATCGACGGGCATCTACATAGCCCGTTGGTACGCCTAGTTGATGTGAGACTATCTTCTCCACTTTTTATCCCTTTTTGATACCTACCACCATATTCTATTCCAGTTATATGCTATGTCCAATGGTTCATGCTCATGTATTGCGTGAAGAATAAAAAGTTGATGCATATTGAAAAAGTACGATCCAATTCTCTGACCTGGACACCATGGTGCTTAACATTTGTATTAATGTGGTGAAGATGGAGCCATGCCTTGATAATATAATAAGATGAACGAGGGTAAACATTCTTCGAGGATCGTATACTTCGAAAGATTAATGATTTTGTTGCTTGTACTTATAAGTATTGCTATGTTAATGTTTGTTAATTCATCGTTTCTCAATGAGCATACATGCAAAATATTACTTAATGGGTAGCATGTCACAACAAAAATTCTGTTTTATCATTTACCTACTCAAGGATGAGCATGAATTAAGCTTGGGGATGCTTGATACGTCTCCAACGTATATATAATTTTTTATTGTTCTATGCTGGTATATTATCATTCTAGGATACTTTTTGGGCAATTATTTACCAATTTATATTATTTTTTAGCACTAACCTATTGACTTTGTGCCCAGTGCCAGTTGTTGTTTTCTGCATGTTTTTTACTTTTCAGGTTTACCATAACAAACGAAGTCCAATCGTCCTGAAACTTTTTGATGATTTTTTTGGACCAAAAGAGGACCTAGAAGATTCAGAAGAAGGTCGGGAGCCACCCAAGGGCCCCACAAGCCAACACGATGCGGCCGGGGGGGTGCCATGATGGCTTGTGGGTCCCTCGTGGCTCTCCCGACTCCATTCTCTGGCTTATAAATTCTCATATATCCTAAAAACCCTAGAGGCGGTCCCGAAACACTTTTTACGCCGCTGCAAGTCTCTGTTCTGACGGGAGGTCATCTGGAGCTCCGTTCCGGCACCCTGCCGAAGGGGGGATCGATCACAGAGGGCCTCTTCATCAACCTTGCTGTCATGATGATGATGTGTGAGTAGTTCACCACAGAACTACGGGTCTGTAGTTAGTACCTAGATGGCAATCTCTCTCTCTCTCTCTCTCTCGATCTTCAAGACAATGATCATCGCATCTTCGCTTTGATCTATCCGATGTAATACTTTTGTGCGGTGCGTTTGTTGGGATCCAATGAATTGTAGGTTTATGTTCAGATTTTTCATGATAAATATTTGAGTCTTCTCTGAAATCTAATATGATTCTTATGTGCATGATCATTATAGCTTCATAATTCTCTCCGATATATTGAAATAGTTTGGCCAACTAGATTGATATTTCTTCGGTGAGAGAGGTGCGTTGTGGTGGGTTCAACCTGACGAGTTTCTATATCCCAATGACAAAGTAGGGGACAAGATGCGTCTTTGTGTTGTTGCTACTAAGGATAAAACGATGGGGTTTATTCATATTGCTTGAGTTTACTTTGTCTACATCATGTCATCGTTCTCCATGCATTACTCTGTTTGTCATGAACTTAATACGTAGAGAGGCAAGCATAGAAGCGCTCTTGAAGTGGTGTAATAGTAATAGGTGCAGGCAGGAGTCGGCCTATTTGTCTTGGGCGTGATGCCTATATACACATGATCATTGCCGTGAATATCGCATAACTATCCGTTTTTCTATCAACTAGCACAGTGGCCCGCCCGATGAGCGGGCTAGAATTTCATAAAGTTATTTTATGAGAACACATCTTTTGATTTTTCTATAGAAATTTTGTTCCAAATGTGATCACATTCAAAAAAAATGTTCCTTTTGCAAACATAGTTTTGGCAATATATGTATTTTTTCTGAAAGAGTCTAATAATAAATTTTCCAATTAGGTATTTCTTTTTATGTTGCAATGAATATGTGTTGTGAAATCTATTGTGCTTTACATCACATATGATATGATATCTTCTTTTAATACTCCCTCGTTCCTAAATATTAGTTTTTCTAGAGATTCCACTCTGGACTACATACGAAGCGAAATGAGTAAATCTATATCTAAAGTATGTCTATATACATCCGTATGTAGTCCAGAGTGAAATCTCCAAAAAGACTTATATTTAGGAACGGAGGGGGTTTATAAAGTATACAATTTCCTTTTGTGCATTCTCCCATTTTTATAGTGAAACCCGTGTTTACATAACGAAAAGTATAGATAGAAAACATAAAGATGGAATCACATTTGTGTGTAAAAGGTTTTTGTTGTGTGAAAACTATTTCCAGATCCCATGGTTTCTCGAAATGAAGAATGACATTTCATATCCATCATGTGTCTTTTAATTTGCATGTGTTCAAAAATTAGATCAACATAATTTTCATGTCTTCATCCTGTTTTTTTTGTCGCTTTATCTTGGTTCCTCTAGTGTGCACACCTCCTCTCATTTTCTCTCGCTTCTATTTCAACTTGTCTATTGCAAGCCTATTTGTCAATGTTTTTGTCCAAAAATACATCTATTGATATGCTTAATTAGTGAAACATCACCATAAGCCTTTTCTTTAGTGAGGTTTGTAACTTCATGGCCCAATAATTTTGATGTAAAAGATGACACTATACATATTTACTGTCAATCAACTAATATAGTAGCCCATCTCCCATATCACAATGAACGAAATGTAGATTTGAAGTAATTAAGGAGGCACTGAATAACATTTAATATGTCCCTGTGTTGAGCATTAACTCAGAACTACATGAGATGAAACATACATAACCTTTGTTCTTTACCAAGTATAAAACCTTCGATATCCTCACATGTGCCACTTGACCGCATGTATGACCAGCTTCCAATCTGAAAGGCCTACACATTTATAGAAATCATACAAATTAATCACACCTTGCATTTTTATCGAAATTATTTGCATTACATGACTCTTCTCGTGTCCTCCTATAGTGATATGGAAAATTGATTTTATTATTCCATCAAATATATTGCTTTGTCTGTATAACATCAAAAGGAGGTCCAAATTTTTATTGGATCTTTAATTTAAAAATATGTCTCATTTTTCTGCCTTTTTAATAGAATGTTTTCAAGTGGTTGTGTTCTTCTTTCTTAAAGAAGTAGATGGAACAAATGCAACACGATACACATGTGATTAAACATCTAAATACCTTTTCATGTTTGCCACTGTGGTCGATTTTGTGTACCATATGCGTCTGTAGCGATGTTAGTTGCTTTTTGTGTTGTGTTCTCACTTTCTAAAATATATTATTCTGTACTCTCTCCGTTCCTAAATATAAGTCTTTTTAGAGATTTCACTAGGTGACTACATATGGAGAAAAATGAGTAAATCTACACTTTAAAGTATGTTCATATACATCCATATGTAGTCCTCTAGTAAAACATCTAAAAGGACTTATATATAGAAACGAATGGAGTATATTGGATAAATGTACGATACCTATATGCCTATGCCATGTGGTGTGTGTTTAGTTAATTAAATGTTAACATGGCTAAATTTGTGGCAGACTAATATCTAGCTCTCTTGACTAACAATAATTTCTCTTGAATAGTTATCGAAACCACCTCCTCTTTATTAGCTTCATAGTAAAACTAATAATTAACTTAGAACTTCTGTTGACATTAATAGGGTGTTGATGGGTAGTTTCACAATGGTGCTGCATACCTAAAGGATGCAGATTCCCCACGTCCAGTAGAGGGGTTCAACAGGGCAAGGCCCATAGTGGTGCCAAATGTGCGGCTTGCAGAGGATCCATAATTTTGGGGAGCCCTAAATTTTTTATATAGACCCAGTTTTTCTAAATAAAAAAATTGCATAGGCGCTGCCTCACTGGGCCGTTGGGCGCTGGAGCTGGGCCTGAGTTGAGGCCATCGAGCGCTGGTGCTCGTCGGCTTGTCGCTCGACTCGATCGATCTTTCTCAAAAACAAAAGTAAACTGCTCGATCCAGCTATGGAAACGGGATAGTCGGTCTAAAAAAAGGGATCACTGCAGCAATCGATCGGGAAACCGTAACAAGCCAACAGCAGTTCGTCCCCCGTCGGTGCCGCTACAGGAGATGAGATCGTCTCGTCAGTCGTCACCTTCGCCTCATCAGAGCGATATGATTCAGGCCGCTGAATAGGTATGATTTTTTATATGTCCAATTTTATGTAAGGCGTTATTTTATATACATTATAATTTTTTCCCTGTGAGATATAATACATTATAAAAAATTTCTGTGAGATATTATATACATTATAATTTTTTATATGTCCAATTTATTTTTTAGTGCGATAGAGCCTCATTTTTTTGTTCCACACAGGGCCCGGGATTTTGCCGGCCCAGCCCTGGGGTTCAATAAGGTGAACAAAAAGCCAACATATATAGTATGAAAGATGAGATTCTCAAAAGAACAACGTGATGCAAAGCTATTTAAGGTAAGCGCATTCTGGCGTACTTACATCGTCATTTGGAAAGGAAGGCAGGGACATGAGCGTCTCATTCCATCCACGCTGGAAGTCCCTCATGAATCCCAATCGACCTGCACTCACCAATTGATCTGCACATGTCCAGTCTCTCTTGCAGAACTCAACCTTCTCGTCCTGTAACATGAACATAACTATTCTGGAGGTCATCATCAACTACGACTAGAAGCGTTGGTGCACCAGGAGCTTAGTAATGAACATGGACGTGGTGCCCCATACTACCGGCACAGTTTGCTGAAAGTGCACGTGCCATCTAATCTAGCGTGACGGTACCAAGAAATGAATTAGGGCAACCCATTGTGTCACCAAAGGGGCAATCATAAACTATATATAATTGTTCATGGAAGAGCAGAAAGCATAATAGTGTTTACAAAGATTTATAATAGCAAGACGAAGCAGGAATATTTAGTATGATCTCTTATACATTTCCTGCTTGCTTAAAAGGAGCAAATGTAACTCAATATGTTTATCTGGTAACTGAAAGTAGGTATCATATATAGGTTAATTATCAACATAGATTCATGCATGATCAAACATAATTTGAGTAGATAAATATGATGTCACAGTGTATTGGAAATAGACTTAAATCAGTAGCTTGTAGTATTCGCCATCAAAACTATGGGTATGGCTCTATGAAGAATATGCTCAACGCCATCTAAGGCCTTCGACTCTGTTAATTGGGCCTTCCTCCTGGAGGTCATGCAACGCCTTGGGTTTGGACAAAGATGGCGGGACTCGATCTGTCTCTCCCTGTCTTCTTCCTCATCCAGGGTTCTTCTCAACGGAAACCCCGGGAAATCTTTCAGACACGCAAAGGGCTTTTGACAGGGCGACCCAATATCTCCGATGCTTTTCATCCTCGCCATCGACCCACTCCAGCAGATCCTGCAGCTCGCCTCCCGGCAAGGCATCCTCAAGCCCATCCGCGCAAGGACGGCCAGATGCAGAATTTCACTCTACGCCGACAATGCGGGCATTTTTGCAAACCCGGACAAGATTTCTGCAACTCTGAAGACGTTTGGGGATGCTAGCGGGCTAGTCACAAACCTGTCTAAGACCGAGGTCTTCCCGATCAGATGCGCTGGCATTGACCTTCAGGATGCGCTATTTGTCTTCCCCGCAAAAGTCGCCACCTTCCCAGGGCGTTACTTAGGGCTCCCACTGCACTTTCGGCGTCTTAAGGGGATTGATCTGCAACCGTTCATCGACAGGGTCGCGGGCAGACTTCCAGGATGGGAAGGACAGCTTCTGAACAAACCCGGCAGGGTGGCTCTGGCGCAGTCCGTTCTCACGGCCATGGCAACTTTTCACATCACTGCTCTCAACCTGTCAAAGGGGACCTTGAGAAAGATCGACAAAATTATTCGGGCATTCATCTGGCAAAAGGAAGACCAAGCTCAGACCTCGGATGGGCACTCCCTGGTCAACTGGAAGACTGTCTGCCGACCCAAGCATCTGGGTGGACTTGGGATCATGGACCTGGAGAGATTCGGCCGCGCCCTGCGTCTACGTTGGCCATGGCTACAATGGGCTGACCTGGAGAGGCCATGGGCGGGATCCGAGCTGTCTTGTGACCAGACGGACATGAATCTTTTTTGCGCCTGCACCTCCATCACGCTCGGAAATGGACAAAAGGCGTTCTTCTGGCATGACAACTGGACTAGAGGCAGCCCTCTAAAGTTCCTTGCTCCCGAACTTTATAAGATCACCACCAGAAAAAACAGAACGGTGCACAATGAACTCACAAACGATAACTGGATCAGGGCGGTGGCCAAGCTGCAAACCATGCAGCATCTGGGAGAATTTGTGACTCTGTGGGAGCAGATCAACCAGACGTCACTCCTCCCGGCCCAGGAGGACTGCATTCACTGGAACTTGACAACTTCCGGGGCATACTCTGCGGCTTCGGCATATGGTGCACAATTCTTTGGCTCCTACACACGCTTCAACACGACCAAAATCTGAAACTCAAACGCCGAGCCAAAATGCAAATTCTTCGCCTGGCTGGCTCTACACAGAAGAATCCTAACCGCGGATATGCTGGCAGTGAGGAGATGGCCGCACGACCCCGGGTGCATGCTATGTCTCCAACAGCGGGAAACACCAACACACCTCTGCAAGGATTGTCCCTTCACGGTTGCGGTCTGGAACTAGGTGAACATCTGGACAAATGAGGGCGTACCTATCTCGGGCTTCCTTCCAGAACCAGGAAACGTGTCCGATTGGTGGGACACGTTGTTGTCTTCGCGGCCCAAACAGGTGCGAAAGAGGCGCAGCGGGAGAATCGTCTACACGATTTGGATGATATGGAAGGAGAGAAACGGACAAGTTTTCACTGGCCAAAGGCTGACGCATCGCGAAGTCGCGGCTCTAGCCTTAGATGCAATCAACCAGCGTGACCTAGCATTTGCAGGTAGTTTACCAATTGCTGGCATTGGCTAATCTAGCTTTTTAGTCTCCTTTTCTTCGTGGTTTCTGTGACGTTCCCTAAAAACGCTCGCCCCTCTGTAAATTGCGTTTCTCGTCATTCCTGCTATAAGTAAAAGACAGTGCTCCTGCCGGTTCCTCAAAAAAAAATGCTCAACAACTTACAATTGTCTTGGTCAATCAACAAACTCCATAGATACCCACCAATGATTTTTTATAATCAGTACCTGCAATAATTCTAGGCAATGTGAGAAATGCGACAGTTTAGTACTACATATGTAGAGAAGTGTGGAAGAAACTGAGCATGTGATTCTGAATTAAAGTTGCATTTTGTGTCCGCTCCGGAAATCAGCAAAAGCACATCAGGTGAAGTACGTGGCAGCAATGTTTTGCTGATTGGACCTCACCAACTCCACGAACATCCAATTCAACTGGGGTTTCAGGGGCTGCATGGAGTACCCCGAGACGTCCTTGAAGCACATCCTGACGGTGAAGTTCGTGGAAGCACGGATGGTGATCTAAGGTTCAGATCCGCCAAGTCCTCCAGAAGAAAAATCTAGAACTGTGATAACCCCAAGAGCTGAAACACTGCAAGCCTATATTTTAACCCAGAATTATTGTCAAAAGCACTTGGTGCATAATTTTCTTGTGTTAGGTGCACTTGTAAGTTGTAATGGGTGTACTACAGAAAGGATGCATGACAAAATAGAACCTCCTACAGGGCATGTAGGTATACTTGTATGATTCTAGAAACAAAATAAAGAGTTGTACCTTAGCGTACATCTACTATTCCCCTCTCAACGGATGACAGATTTGTTGACATATTATTTGTATCAATATATTTTGATGGGTGTGCAAATAATATTAATTTGGATATACAAAAACTAAGAAAAATATTATTAGCATTGGCGAGTAGCAAGAATATATTAGGACATCTGATTAGTTTAAGGACCCTACATATTTGGTGTAGTTCTATTTATTTAGACACACTGAATCATCAATCTAAGCACATCAATTCAGAATTGAACCATCCCGACTATATGCATCCATCAAGTCGTACATGGAAGCATTACATATTTTTCGTGTAATAAAAAATAAATACATGTTATTCATTAAGCTTGGTAAAAGATCGGGAAACCTGAGACTTGACGATCCAGAGATGTATCAGATAGAATTGGAGCGGCCATCCCTTGTCGTAGTCGTCAGTTGCGAGACCAAATCGTGTCGTGTGTTCATGTGTTTCTGGCCGGCCGTAATCGTGTTACATGCGTTTCAGGCTGCAAGTGGGACAACATGCGGGCCTCCCGCATAACGCCGCATATGTCCACATAATTATGTGGGACTAAGCGGGTTGCCCACTTAATAACAAATCCCGTTCACGGTTGCCGCATGCCCACTTAAAGTATCTCTTGTCCCTGCTGCTGTATGCTCAAAATAACTTGCTACAGGCTACATGACCACTCTAGCATGCTACATGCGGGCATCCTCTACAGCAAGGACATCGGTTCATGCCCACATCACCTCCACAGGGAGACGTTTGATTTCTCAGAACTACAGAAATCAATCGCTTAACTCTGTTCCCACACAACACTAGCATCACCTGCGTACATACATGTAATGGAGGAGACGAGGACTAATATCAACATAAATTTGAGGAACAGAAGGGTCGTGGTCTTATCTTAGGGAGGATGTGGAGATTTCTGCCTTCATTGTAGAAAGCAACTTCAGACCTCAAATCTAAATTTCTCAAAACAATCACTAGGAAAAATAGTACTGAACATAGATGCAACTAGAGATATCTATATCTATATTATATATATATATATATATATATATATATATATATTTATTTATTTATTTATTTATTTACACACTAATAAAGGGGCTATCGCTTCTTACCCCTTGATTTTCGTCCGTTGATTGATACGTCCGTCTCAACGCTTCGTACGTCTTTTTCCTTAACGTGCTTTAAAAAAATCTGACACTCCAAACTGCCAGTGGCCCAGCCCACCTATCGTGACAAGCCAGGCCGAGGCAAAATATGTGTTGTTAGGAAAAATCGAACCCGCAACATCCACTTCAGTATAGAGGACGCCGCAGCCAACAAGTTAAGTCAATTTGCTTGTTAAATAATACCACATCGCCCCCTTACATACAATACGTCCAATTTATATACATCTTTGACTTTTCTGGATGTTAAGAAGCTGTCTTGGAATAAGGAAACAGATGCTAAAGAAGGAACAAGAGGTCAATTAACTGCATGTGAGGCATGAATGGAGGAAAAGCTTTCATTCGCATGGAATGATGCGGCGCATGATGGTTTGCAAAAAGACGAAGATTCAGAAAAAAAATTGGTGCAGAGCCAGCGGCCACTCTGCTGATTTCGCGGATGAGAAAACTTGAAGCTGGGCACCAGCCAGAGCTGGGCACGAAGCCCCGCAGCAAGGCAATGCCGGAGGGTGGGTTGGACACCAGCCACGCCGGATCCGGAGCCTCGGCGCAGATCCAGGCGCTGCGCCAGACCGCATCCGCTACAGGCCCAGCCAGCGGCCCCGCACACTCAGGCCGGCCGACATGAGCCAGTACGCAGCCGCGCCGCAACCAGTCCGACAAACGGGAAGCAGCGTGTCCAGATCTGATGGCGAGCAACCGAGCGACTGCACATCGGCACCGCAGCGGTCCACCGCAGCCCCCGTCGGCGAGCACCGCCACGGCATGGGGACACCGCTCCAGCCCCCGTGCGCCGACGAGCAGGCTGCCGCCGCCCCAGCCGCTGCAGCCAACACGTCCGCGCCGCCAGAACAATCCCACGCCACCGCCATAGCGATGGCCAGCGGCAGCGGCGGCGACGGCGAGGTGGCCTGCGTGCGTAGAGGGAAATGGTCGGCGGAGCTGGCTGGGTTCGCCCCCGGTGTCACCCTGGGGTACGACGCGGGCAAAAAGAAAATTGGGTGGAGCGGCAGGGCAGCCACGTACACCCATGGAGGGGAAGAGAGATGGGGCGATGCAATTGTAAAGCACAGTCATAGTGAGATTTCAACCGTGTCTCAGGATGAGGCGTACACGTCATGGGTGTACGTGGCTGCCCTGCCGCTCCACCCAAAAATTAACTTCTGATGGAAAATATATGTAAAATTTTCTTTTTATCGTTGATGGGCAACATGAACTATGCCTACGTGAAATACTTGTGTTTGGGCACAGACTAAATAGTGCAACAGAAAACGAACATAATAAAATCTCGCAAATCAAATAAATAACCAGTATTTTCTAAAAACACAGCAGCATACCTAAAATCTGTGTGCTTTTTAATATTAATAAATACATTTTATATAAACAATCCCACTTCAATGCACCACGACTCTTCCATTCGATAATAGTGTGATGCTGAAGGAGGCGTCGTCAAAGACATGGATGCGGCTTCATCAATTTTTTTAAACTGCGGACACTAAAACTCCTATCATCATTGACGGTGGCGACGAACATGAAAAGTGGCAACATGAATGAAGCACTAAAAGCGTGTGATGTTTTCTTCTTAAGGTGCAACGCATGTCACATTAAATTGCAGCATACAAAGGTTAAAAGGAACCTTCATTTGAGAAACACGATACAAATGTAGATGATCACAAACATATACATACACTCAACTCTAGAGAGGTTGAGCCGACAGGTCTTTAGATTGATAAAGTCACCATAAACATCTCGTCGACACAAACGTCACCTCCCGCTCAAAGAAGAATATGTCTCTTTATGTGACATCAAAGCATCAAACCTGATTTTTAATTCCTGGTGGTATCGGGGTACTATGGTTCTACTAACCCTCTAAGAAAAGGTTGGTTCTCAGGATTAAAGCAAAATTGGTCCATCCATGTATGACCACGCATGCATGCGTGACAATAATGGACACTAAAGTAGGATATGCATTCCATGCTCTCGTTGTGCTGTGCTGATACGTGTTTTGATGAACACAACAATTTTCTCCTCCGTTGCTATAAAATACTCTTTCAAACCAAACAATTAAACTTCTCTAAAAACAACGTAGTAAAAATCGTGTGTTTGCATTCAAAACTTTTGAAAATTCTAATAAAACTTTGGACTACTTATTAAACCCTTGAATAGTATACAAAAGTTCCTCCCTCTGTATATCCCGATAAAAATGTGCTAAAAATGTTTGTCTTCAAAACATATTTCAGTTCTAAAAAACTCAAAATTGTTCATTATTTTTGAAAAAAACAAAAATATTCATGTATTTTCAAAAGGCAAAAATAAAACCGATTGACAGGATATTTCATGAACCACTAATCTTCCCTCAGATGAAAAAGGTTAAAGTGGCTTCTTCACGTCCACACTTCTTGCTCCAAAAAGCGATAATAGTATAATCTATTACCGATGTTTATCAGAACTACATATATGAAATTGTGCTCACACAGAGCAGATTTTAAAAGTTGTATAAAGAAATTCCACAAGAGATGTTGTTTCTCCAATCTTCTTTTAGGGAAGACGTCAAGAACTCAAGAATTACATAGAAATTCCACATAAGATGGTTCAGTCCCTAGGTTTCATACAGAGTCTATTCGGACAACTATCTTCAATTAGTTTCCTTCCTACTCTTGCAGCCTGACATTGGGGATTCACCTGCGTGCCTCTCGAAACAGGCTTTCGCCCCGCTTTATAGATAAAGCAACATCTGAACAAAGTACACGGCCGAACGATACAAGATGGAGGGACAGCCCTCGTACAACACCGATCCTAGAATACCAGATCACGTAGGAACTACGCAAACGAAAGAGAAAATAGGAGATCTGAGTACATCGACACGCTACACACTAAAACACCTAGGTTCCACGACAACGCCCTCAACAGAGAAAACGGCACAAAGCGTCGCCGTTATCGAGTCCGTAAAGGACACATGTTTTCACCCGGAACCCTGGCATGACGAGGAGCACCACGACGACGTCTTCAAGAAGAAAGCGGCGCCCACAAGCGTCGCCACCGTCGGCGACAAAGCGTAGAGCTTTCGCTCGGTAGCTCCCACGTACCACCTCGAGGTCTTCAATACAAGCGAGACGACAACAGATCCCCGGGTCCGGATCGGGGCGCCGCAACTGCTGAAGACAGAGAACATGCCTGAGCCATCCACCATCACCCCTCTCGCCGCCCACACAACCAAGAAGAGTAGCCACCACCACCATCATGGTGCCCGCCGGAGAGCCAACCATGTGGACCGCCATCCGGAGCCGCCGCCCCGGCATCCAAGCCCGAGAAACCACCAACCATCCCCACCGATGCGACTCAGCCACGACAGAAAGAGTAAAAGGGGCCTCCTTTCAGTCCTAGCCCGGCATCAGTCACGGAACCTGGGTCGACACCTCCACCGTAGGAGGCGTCCGTCCCTGCGTCCCCAGCCAGTTCTGGTGGACCGGAGGGGACACGGCCCATGACTACCGACGGCCGCTGTCGGAATTGGGGCTCCGCGGACCCAACAAGGTTCGAACTCTAGGGCGTGTGCGAAGATCTTAACAGCTCTAGTCTCAAGCTCGTCACCCCACGGCCAAGCCTCGTCGAATGCGTGAGAGCAGGCAAGAAGATGGACACAGATATTTACCCAGGTTCGGGCCACCTTGCGGTGTAAAATCCTACCCCTGCTTTGGTGGATTGGCCTCACGAGGAGGTTAAGGATAAACTGGTACAGTGGTCGAGCTACCTCGCGAGGGCTCTTGGGTGTGGGTGAATCGGTCTATCTGCCCCCCCCCCCACTCTACGATGGAGGCTAGTCTCTATTTATAGTGGCCTTGGTCCTCTTCCCTTATCGCACAGGCGGGAAGGGATCCCACAACGGCCAAATTTGAAAGGGGACCGGAGGTACATCCTATCCTGACTAAAGGTGGTCTTCGCCTGCAAAGCCTCTGGGCGTGATGCAGAGGTGGGCTCGGCGATGACATCCGTCCTGCCGAGCTCGTGGTCTTGGTCTCGTTGCACCGGAAGGGAAACCTTTGGGAGATTCCTTGGGAACCCGCGTACGTCCTTGCCTCCTTAGCACGAAAGAGGAAACTGTCCTCCTCTGCGCCCGCCTGTCCTCAGTCGTCATGGCTCACGTCATCCCAGCCTCACGAGGCCGGGTACCTGCATAGAAATCTCCGCTCCTCGGGAGGCACCCTGGGGGATGCCGCTCCTCTGGAGGTCTTGGCGTCGTTCCTCTCACGAGGCCAGGGCCCTTGCGAGGGTCTTGTCTTGGGGGGCTTGCCCTCGGGCCGTACCGGGCCGTCGAGGTGGGCCACGCGCTGGGCCGCGGGCAGGTAGGTCTGGGGACCCCTGATCCCAGAACGCCGACAGTAGCCCTCGGGCCCAAGGCGCGCTTGGGCTAGCTTTGGGGCGAAGCCAAGGAAGGAAGGCCGAAGCGCCGTGGGCCCCAATCGCCTGCGGGCCAGGCTCGACGCGTGGCACATGACGGGACGCGGACGCCTCCACTTCCCCACGTTGCCTCGGTAACTGCTCCAGCTGACAAGGGCTGGCGCGCTCCGCGGGGCCATCATTGCCCAGAATGCGGAGGGACGCCGGTTGGCCTCTGGTCGTATATAAGTGGGCGGAGGAGAGGAAGCCCCCAGCCCATCTTCATCTTCTTGCCTCCCCACTTCAAGCCGCCGCTCCCAAAGCCATGGCGCCAGTGAGGAGGTTTTCTGCAGCCAAAAAGGGGAAGGCTCCCCTGGAGGGACCCGGCTCGCCGCCGCCCAAGAGGGGCCGCGGGCGTCCCCGGAAGTACACCGCAACGCCGGCGGCGGTTCCCCGAGGGCGCGGGCTGATGTCTACTACGCAACTTTATTCTTGTAGACTTTGTTGGGCCTCCAAGCGCAGAGTTTTGTAGGACAATAGCAATTTTCCCTCAAGTGAATGACCTAAGGTTTATCAATCCGTGGGAGGTGTAGGATGAAGATGGTCTCTCTCAAACAACCCTGCAATCAAATACAAGAAATCTCTTGTGTCCCCAACACACCCAATACAATGGCAAATTGTATAGGTGCACTAGTTCGGCTAAGAGATGGTGATACAAGTGCAATATGGATGGTAGATATAGGTTTTTGTAATCTGAAAATATAAAAACAACAAGGTAGCAAGTAACAAAAGTGAGCACAAACGGTATTGCAATGCTTGAAAACAAGGCCTAGGGTCCATACTTTCGGTAGTGCAATCTCTCAACAATGCTAATATAATTGGATCACATAACCATCCCTCAATGTGCAACGAGGAATCACTCCAAAGTTCTTATCTAGCGGAGAACATAAGAAGAAATTGTTTATAGGGTACAAAACCACCTTAAAGTTATCCTTTCCGATCGATCTATTCAAAAGTTCGTACTAAGATAACATCAAGTTATCCTTTCCGTTCGATCTATCTAAGAGTTCATACTAGAATAACACCATATGATACGCATCAACCAACTCTAATGTCACCTAGATACTCCAATGTCACCACAAGTATCCATGAGTTAATTATACGATATGCGTCAAATAATTTCAGATTCATAATACTCAATCCAACACAAAGAACCTCAAAGAGTGCCCCAAGATTTCTACCGGAGAAAGTAGGACAAGAACGTGTATCAACCCCTATGCATAGATTACCCCGATGTCACCTCGGGAATCCGCAAGTTGAGTACCAAAACATATATCAAGTGAATCAATAGAACACCCCATTGTCACCACGGGTATCCACATGCAAGACATATATCAAGTGTTCTCAAATCCAATATTCAATCCAACATAACGATATCTCAAAGGGAAATATTCAATTCATCACAACATGATAGCAAGGGAATAACATCATATGATCCGACTATATTAACAAAGCCCGTGATACATCAAGATCATGACATCTCAAGAACACGAGAGAGAGAGAGAGATTGAACACATAGCTACTGGTACATACCCTCAGCCCCGAGGGTGGACTACTCCCTCCTCGTCATGGCCTCCGCCGGGATGATGAAGATGGCCACCGGAGATGGATTCCCCTCTCCGGCAGGGTACTGGAACGCCTCCAGATTGGTTTTTCATCGATACAGAGAGTTGCGGCGGCGGAGCGGAGAGTCTGGGGTTATTTATGATGGTTTCTATATTTATAAGAATTTTTGGTGCTGGTTTCACGCGAAGGTGGGCCACGAGGTGGGCACGATACACCAGGGCGCGCCGGGGGGGCCTGGCGCGCCCTGGTGGGTTGTGCCCACCTCGTGGCTCTTCTGGCCCTCACACGAAGCGTCTAGTACCTCTTTTGTTCCAAAAAAAAATCGTCAAAAAGTTTCGGGCGATTCCGAGAACTTTCATTTTCTGCAGAAAAACAACACCACGGTAGTTCTGCTGAAAACAGTGTCAGTCCGGGTTAGTTCTAAATAAATCATATAAAGTGCATCAAAACCATATAAAAGTATTGTAAACATAGGTGAATATGGCATGAATACTTCATAAATTATCGATACGTTGGAGACGTATCAGCATCCCCAAGCTTAATTCCTACTCGTCCCCGAGTAGGGAAATGATAAAAGAAATAATTTATGAAGCGTGAATGCTAGCATAGTGCATAAGTATGATCAATGATAATTTCAACCACTTTTCCTAGCATCATAACAGAAACTCTTTCTCACAAAACTCATCATGATAAAGTAGCAACCAATTCACATGTTATGGTTCAAACAATGAATTCTCTTGAAACTTAACAACCTATGTTCTTAGTCACCAAACAATTGCAATTCAACTTATTCTCAACAAAGTCTAAGTAAGAGCTCCACATACTCAATCATCATATAGTCTTCTATAATTGCTAGTACTCAAAGCATATTTTTAGAACAAATGGCATCCATTGAACACATAGAAAGATAGGGGCTTAATGTTTTGCCTCCCAACATACTTATCATAGAGATAATTGTCAACAATAATAAATCATGATCAAATATATTTGACTGGATATATATGTTTGGATCTTTCCCCACCACATGATGCTTGCCAACTAATAGACTGAGGTTGGAATAAGAAGTTGACTCAACATGAATAGTAAATAACACGAAAGTAAATATATTGTCCCTTCGCAGAGGGAAGCAGGGATTTGCAAAGGTGCCAGAGCTCATTGTTTAAAAACATGGATGAATATAATTTTGGGAGGTGCACCCTTCCTGTCAACGTTACGACCAAGAGTTATCAATATCTTCCATGTTAAACACATTAGCGGCGGTTCCCAAGCGGTAAAAGTAAAGGTTTACTCCCCCTCCACCAACAAACACACTCCACAGCTAGCCGAATCCACGGGTACCGTCCATACCAACAACATTCCTGGGGGAGTTTTGTTTAATTATTTGCAAAAAAAATCAGGACTGGGAATCCCTATTACCGCCCCTCTCGTGCAAGGACGAGTGAATAAACACTCATCATGAGAATAACCCGCTTAACATGGAAGATACTGACCGCCCCCTGTCGCTCCATGAGCGGTCCAGGCACACAAAACAGGTGTTCATTTGAAATTTTAGAGGTGGCACATGCAAATTTACTTGGAATGGCAGTGAAATACCATATATAGGTAGGTATGGTGGACTCTTATGGAAGAAACTTGACTAAAGGATTTGGATGCACAAGTAGTATCTCTACTTAGTACGAAGTATTGGCTAGCAAAAGGTTCTAAACAAGCACCACATGTTGGAGGATCCATAACAATATAACTTCTATGCAAATATACACAACCATAACTCATTACGTTGTCTTCCTTGTCCAACTTCAAATAATTTGCTCAAGTTTGAAAATAATTAACGGGTATTCACAATCATAGAAGATGTCCAAGATAATATATTTGTATGTGAAAGTTCTCTTCCGTATACTAATCATTCACGAATTGCTTGTATGACCAATATTGTGATTGTCAAACTTCAATAGATTTTACTTTATAAACCAGATGTGAAGCTACTACTAAGAATAAAGCACATTGATAATTTCATATTTATGATATTCAATTCATTCACAATTTACTCATAGGATATAAGTGAAGCACAAGAGTAAACATCAAACTACTCTCAAAAGATATAAGTGAAGATCAATGAGTAGGTAAACAATCAAGTAGCTATTTGAGGGCTCTCTCTCAATAAATATTTTCAGATCTGAGTGTTTTATTAAACAGCAAGCAAAAGAAAAATAGCACTCCAAGAATAGCACGCATCAAGTGAACGAATAAAAATTTAGGCTCAACATAGGCTAACCGATAATTGTTGAAGAAGAGAGGCGGGATGCGTAGCATCCCCAAGCTTAGATGCTTGAGACTTCTTGAAATATTTACTTGGGGTGCCTTGGGCATCCCCAAGCTTGAGCTTTTATATCTCGTTCAATCCTCACATATCATGGTTTCACCTATTCTCAAAAACTTCATCCACACAAAACTCGAAAAGAACTCGTGAGATAGGTTAGTACACATAATAATAAATCAACTCTTTATGTACTGCCAAGACAAGTTGCATAATAATTTCAAACATAATCTACTTTTTACTATCATTTCCACAATTTATATCTACCAATATAGGATATGGAAACTATAGGATAAGTAGATAACAAAACTATGACAGCAATCTGTCCAAACAGAACAGTCTGTAGCAATCTATTAAACCAGCGTACTTTTGTAACTCAAAAAATTATGAAAATTAGGACATGCTAAATAATTTATATTACAATACTGTGTAAAAATTTCAGAAACTTTCCACATTCCAGTAAAATATGAAAATTCAAACACTACAGAAAAAGTTTCTGTTTTCACACAGCACATATCAAACATGCAATGCAAGCATCCTAAGGCAATTGTTGGAACTTTTTATTGAAAAACAAGGTTATAAATAACACCTAACAGAAAATAACAAAATATAATGACGATCCAAGCAAAGCACATATTATGTGACGAATAAAAATATAGCTCTAAGTAAGATATACCGATAATGTTGAAGACAAAAGAGGGGATGCCTTCCGGGGCATCCCCAAGCTTAGGCGCTTGAGTCTTCCTTGGATATTACCTTGGTGGTGGATTGGGAATACCCAAGCTTAGGTTCTTGTCACTCCTTATTCTCCTCAAATCGGTGTCTCACCCAAAACTTGAAAACTTCAATCACACAAAACTTAACGGAACTTTGTGAGAAGGGTTAGTGTAATAAAGATAAATCATTCACTTAGGTACTGTCAAGACAAGATTCATAATTGTTCCCACATGATACCTAATTTATTATATCATTCCCATAATTTATACCACTAAATATAAGCTATGGAAACACTAAAACAAGCAAACTATGCAAGCAAAACAGAATCTGTCAAAAACAGAACAGTCTGTGAAGATCTGTAGTATATCCATACTTTCCTGTCTCTAAAAATTCTGAAAAATTAGTACAACCTGAAGAATTTGTATATTCAGACGTTGTAAAAAATTCAGAACATTATCACCCTCCAGTAAAAAATGAAAATTCCTGTACTGGAGTCAAAAGTTTCTGTTTTGGTTCAGCATCAATTCTACTCATCTTGTGAGTCATCCCAAAGGCTTTACTTGGCACTTTATTGAAATAAAAGACACAAAACATGATTAATACAGTATATTAATCATGTGAACACACAAAAACAGAAAGGAAAAGTGTTGGGTTGTCTCCCAACGAGCGCTTTTCTTTAAAGCCTTTTAACTAGGCATGATGATTTCAATGATGCTCACGTAAGAATAGTAATTGAAACATGCAAGGGAGCATCATGAACCACATGGCAAGCACATTTAAGTCTAGCCCTCTTCCTATGCATAGGGATTTTGTGAGCAAAAAAATTATGGGAACAATAATCAACTAGCATAGGAAGGAAAAACAAGCATAACTTCAAAACTTTGAACACATAGAGAGGAAACTTGATATTATTGCAATTCCTACAAGCATATGTTCCTCCCTCATAATAATTTTCAGTAGCATCATGAAGGAATCTCACAATATAACTATCACATAAATCATTCTTTTCATGATCTACAACCATAGAAAATTTATTACTCTCCACATAAGCAAAATTCTTCTCATTCAAAGTAGTGGGAGCAAACTCAACAAAATAATTATCATGAGATATTTGAGTGGCATAGTCCAATTGAAAACTAAAATCATGATGACAGGTTTCATGGTTATCATTATTCTTTATAGGATACATGTCATCACAATAATCATCATATATAGTAGGCATGCTATCATCATAATAGTTTTGCTCATCAAAACTTGGGGCACTAAAAATATCATCTTCATCAAACATAGCATCCCCAAGCTTGTGGCTTTGCATATCATTAGCATCATGGATATTCAGAAAATTCATACTAACAATATTTCTATCATGCTCATCATTCAAGGAATTCTCATTAAGTATTTTCATAATTTCTTCCTCTACCAAGTGAGCACAATTTTCTGAATCCTTGTTTTCACGAAAGACATTATAAAGACGAAACAAATGATGCAACCGAAATTCCATTTTTTGTAGGTTTCTTTTATAAAACCAAACTAGTGAAAAACAAGAAACTAAAAGATTTGATTGCGAGATCTAAAGATATACCTTCAAGCACTCACCTCCCCGGCAACGGCGCTAGAAAAGAGCTTGATGTCTACTACGCAACTTTATTCTTGAAGACTTTGTTGGGTCTCCAAGCGCAGAGTTTTGTAGGACAGTAGCAATTTTCCCTCAAGTGGATGACCTAAGGTTTATCAATCCGTGGGAGGTGTAGGATGAAGATGGTCTCTCTCAAACAACCCTGCAATCAAATACAAGAAATCTCTTGTGTCCCCAACACACCCAATACAATGGTAAATTGTATAGGTGCACTAGTTCGGCGAAGAGATGGTGATACAAGTGCAATATGGATGGTAGATATAGGTTTTTGTAATCTGAAAATATAAAAACAACAAGGTAGCAAGTAACAAAAGTGAGCACAAACGGTATTGCAATGCTTGAAAACAAGGCCTAGGGTCCATACTTTCGTTAGTGCAATCTCTCAACAATGCTAATATAATTGGATCACATAACCATCCCTCAATGTGCAATGAAGAATCACTCCAAAGTTCTTATCTAGTGGAGAGCATAAGAAGAAATTGTTTATAGGGTACGAAACCACCTTAAAGTTATCCTTTCCGATCGATCTATTCAAGAGTTCGTACTAAGATAACATCAAGTTATCCTTTCCGTTCGATCTATCTAAGAGTTCATACTAGAATAACACCATATGATACGCATCAACCAACTCTAATGTCACCTAGATACTCCAATGTCACCACAAGTATCCATGAGTTAATTATACGATACGCGTCAAACAATTTCAGATTCATAATACTCAATCCAACACAAAGAACCTCAAAGAGTGCCCCAAGATTTCTACCGGAGAAAGTAGGACAAGAACGTGTATCAACCCCTATGCATAGATTACCCCGATGTCACCTCGGGAATCCGCAAGTTGAGTACCAAAACATATATCAAGTGAATCAATAGAACACCCCATTGTCACCACGGGTATCCACATGCAAGACATATATCAAGTGTTCTCAAATCCAATATTCAATCCAACATAATGATATCTCAAAGGGAAATATTCAATTCATCACAACATGATAGCAAGGGAATAACATCATATGATCCGACTATATTAATCCCTCCTCGTCATCGCCTCCGCCGGGATGATGAAGATGGCCACCGGAGATGGATTCCCCTCTCCGGTAGGGTATTGGAATGCTTCCAGATTGGTTTTTCATCGATACAGAGAGTTGCAGCGGAGGAGCAGAGAGTCTGGGGTTATTTATGATGGTTTCTATATTTATAGGAATTTTTGGCGTTGATTTCATGCGAAGGTGGGCCACGAGGTGGGCACGATACACCAGGGCGCGCCGGGGGGCCTGGCGTGCCCTGGTGGGTTGTGCCCACCTCGTGTCTCTTCTGGCCCTCCCACAAAGCGTCCAGTACCTCTTTTGTTCCAAAAAAATCGTCAAAAAGTTTCGGGCGATTCCGAGAACTTTTATTTTCTGCACAAAAACAACAACACGGTAGTTCTGCTGAAAACAGTGTCAGTCCGGGTTAGTTCTAAATAAATCATATAAAGTGCATCAAAACCATATAAAAGTATTGTAAACATAGGTGAATATGGCATGAATACTTCATAAATTATCGATATGTTGGAGACGTATCACGGGCGCACTCCCTTACAGGCTGACGCTACCTCCGACAGCCGTGGGAAGGCTGCCTCCCGCGTAGGTGGCCGCGGTAGTCGTGGCGGCTCTGCCCGAGGGGGGAAGCTTGCGACGGCCGCTAGGCCACCTAGCCCGTGACTCCACTCGGCCGACGTGGCCCAGGAGTTTGTGGTGTGGGCGGAGAGGCCGGCGATCGCCTGGTTCCAGCTCCCGCGCTTCTTCGCGGAGGCGCTGCCGGGCAGAGGGCCTGTTGGCCTGTGGCTGCAGGCCGACGGCTGTTGCAGCGCAACCTCGTGGGTGGAGGTCGAGGTCACCCCCGCGGGCTACGTGTTCCTTAACCGCGGGTGGCAAACGTTCGCCCACGCCCGCGGCCTGCAGGGGAGGTGTACCCTCCACTTCAAGCACGACGGGGCGGCAACGCTCTTCGTCAAGATCTTTGGGGAAGATGGCAGGCGCTTGGGGTGCTGCCCTGAGGGTGGCGACGGTGACATCGACCTCCTTCCCATCGACGACGGTGTCCTCGGTGGTGAACTTGCCCTTGGTGACGGCCGCAGCACCTCCAACGGTGGCGACACCCCCTCCGGGGAAGCTCGAGCGACAATGACTACGACGAGCCGCCACGTCGTTGCGCCCGGACCAGGGAGGACGGCGAGCCGCCACGGCGCCGTGCCCCTGCCCAGGAGGACGTCGAGCTGTCACGCCTCCGCTCCCACGTCAAGGAGGAGGAGGACTCCGACTGATCGCGGGTGGCGCCAGAGCCAGGCCTCAGGAGTGATGATCCTCGGGAAGCCATCTTTTGCTTTTATTTCCTGCATTTAAGAACCATGGAGAGCCCCGTGGGGGCGTGTAATGAACTATGGCGCTTGCGCCTTTATGTTGGCTTTTTTTTCGTTTCGCACCCTGGCATTTATATCGCTACAAATTGAAATGTTCCCGTTTGTCGCGATAAGGATAACTTAGCTTGTCATGCTTTTGGCGGGTTCCTGCGTCGTGAGGGCGCGGTCCTCCGGAGCTTCTTTCCTTGGCCGTCCTTCTTCTGGCGACCATTTCAGGTTGGAGCCCCCAAGCGAGGGTCGATCATCTCTGGTATGCCGGGTCGTGATGCCCGGCAAGGCCAGGAGATGGGCGCTCCTGAGGCAATATTGCCTGTTGGCTCGCTTCGAGGGCGCCGCACGAGGATTAGGACGCCAAAGTTTTGGTGAGGCGTGCACGCGCGGGGCTTGCACACCGTGTCCAGCCCCCGCTCGCGGGGCGTGTGAGAGAGAGAGCCGGCGGATGCCACAACCTCCTTAAAAATAAACTCAAAACGAGAAATGTTGCAAGGAAAAAATTTCCCACCCTTTTTTCGAATAAGACGCGAAAACTTCAAACTTCATTCCAAAAAGTGGCAAATTTGGTTACAGAAGAGAGCAAAGAACAGTCACGTCCGGCACCTAAAACTAGTCTTCCCCCAGCGTGGAGCATAGGGCCTCCACTGGGCGTGGGCATAGTCGTTGAAAGACAGTGTCGAATGCGTGAGAGCAGGCAAGAAGATGGACACGGAGATTTACCCAGGTTCGGGCCACCTTGCGGTGTAAAACCCTACTCCTGCTTTGGTGGATTGGCCTCACGAGGAGGTTGAGGATGAACTGGTACAGTGGTCAAGCGACCTCGCGAGGGCTCTTGGGTGTGGGTGAATCGGTCGATCTGCCCCCCACTCTACGGTGGAGGCTAGTCTCTATTTATAGTGGCCTTGGTCCTCTTCCCTTATCACACAGGCGTGAAGGGATCCCACAACGGCCAAATTTGAAAGGGGACAGGAGGTACATCCTATCCTGACTAAAGGTGGTCTTCGCCTGCAAAGCTTCTGGGCGTGACGCAGAGGTGGGCTCGGCGATGACATCCGTCCTGCCGAGCTTGTGGTCTTGGTCTCGTTGCACCGGAAGGGAAACCTTTGGGGGATTCCTTGGGAACCCGCGTACGTCCTTGCCTCCTTAGCATGAAAGAGGAAACTGTCCTCCTCTGCGCCCGCTGGCGCCCGCCTGTCCTCGGTCGTCATGGCTCACGTCATCCCAGCCTCACGAGGCCGGGTACCTGCATAGAAATCTTCGCTCCTCGGGAGGCACCCTGGGGGATGCCGCTCCTCTGGAGGTCTTGGCGTCGTTCCTCTCGCGAGGCCGGGGCCCTCGCGAGGGTCTTGTCTTGGGGGGCTTGCCCTCAGGCCGTACCAGGCCGTCGAGGTGGGCCATGCGCTGGGCCGCAGGCAGGCGGGTCTGGGGACCCCCGATCCCAGAACGCCGACAGCCGCTATCCAGCAAGTTCAAACGACATCATGCCGTGACCGACGACGCCGATCTGGAAGATGGTGCAGCGGAGTCCCGACAACCACTGATGCTTGCCGCACCCGCGAGAGGAGAAACCTCAACCCCCGCAAGTGCCTCCCAGACCAGGCCTACTCCACCTACCCGGAGCGAAAGCTCTGACCCGCCCCGGGCCCAAATCCGATCCACCCGAGCACGAGCTCCAGATCCGAAGCCACCATCAGCGTGCGCGCAACCAGTGCAACACCAGGCCTGCCCAACGCGCCGCCAGCTCTTCACCAAAAGAAGGGGAGGACCTCCATGCCCCTGCACCGCCTGTAGAAGTCCGGCAGCACCAGCGCACCACCAAACCTCGCACACGCCTGCAACCACCGCCGTCGCACCGCTACCGCCAGCCACCACCGCATAGCCGCAACTGCCACACCGCGGCACAAGCAGCCACCAGGGGGCCCCATGGACCGCAACGGGCCAGATCTGGGTCGAGCCCCTGCCGGCCGCCGCCTCCACAGGTCACACCACCCGCCGCATCCAGCCCACCACGCGCAGGTCAAGGCACCGCAGCCCCGCCACCGGGCCTGCCCACGCGCCGCCGTGCCCCAGACCAATTCCGCGCCACCGCTCGAGGTCGCCTACCCGCGTAGAGCCCTCGCGCGAGGAGGAGATGAGGCCTCGCCGCCGCCAGCACTTATCGGGCTTTGCCCGGCGGCACAGACCGACGGTGGCGAGGGGAGGGGAGGGACAAGGGGAGCTGCCGCGCCGGCGGCTAGGGTTGCCCCCTCGGTCACTCGCGGGAGCGACACGAGGGGGGAGGGGGAAAAAGGAAGCGAGAGGCAGTTTGGTCTCCGTGAATTCGTAAGGACTTCTAGCAGGCTTTGCCGGCGGCAGGAATGTTGGTCTTTGTAAGAGAGGAGGATGAAGTGGTGGTGGCAAGAGGCCATAGTGGAGGTAGACGGTGGCGCTGGGGCGGGAACCGGGGCAGGATGGTGTGGTGGACGGCAGGGCTAGCTGAAAGCACATTTGCTCCCTTGGTGGTTTTGGTAATTAATAACAACATATATGTCATTGAACTAATGTTTCCACTAAGCATATTTCAGGAAAAGTTCAATGATAGGGATGGCAAAAGGATTGTGGAGATACCCCAAGATGCAAGGAAATAGGTTGGCAAAGCTTCAAGCAAGAGGACTCTACATTTCACTTTGTGAGAAATCACTTTGAGTCCATAGGAAAGCCAATACTATTAAAAGGGGGTAAGGTTTTGTTGGTGAACAAAATGCTCATACGTGCACAAGTGATAGTCACCAAAAACACCCACAAGCTCTTCCACAAAGTCTGTCCAAAGCCAAATATCCAAAATCGGTGCAACCAACACTTTCCACTCGGTGCCACCGATTCCCATACTCAGACAGACCTAAGCCAAACCCTAGCCTTTTGGTGCAACCGATTCTGCTTCGGTGCCTCCGAGTTTGGGTTGCCAACTTACTGTTACGCAAATTCACAAAATCGGTCCAACCGAGTTTGTTGAATCGGCGTCACCGAGATTGGGCAATCTGACCGTTGGTCACCTTATCGGTGCAACCGAATTTTATATATCGGTCTCACCGAGATTCAAAAGTTACTGCCTTTTGGTCACTTTAGGTGTAACGGTTGGATTTTTGGAGATGCCTATATATACCCCTTCACCACCACCTACTCGAAAGAGAAGCACTCAGAACTATTCCATACTTGCCCCATCCAGTTTTCTGAGAGAGAGCCACCTACTCATGTGTTGAGATCATGCCATTCCATTCCATCCATATGAATCTTGATCTCTAGCCTCCCCAAGTTGCTTTCCACCAATCCCATCTCTTCCACCAAGCCAAATCTGTGAGAGAGTGATTGTGTGTTGAGGAGTCTATCATCTTGAAGCACAAGAGCAAGGAGTTCATCGACATTGCCGAGCCTATTACCTTTTGGAGGGTGGTGCCTCCTAGATTGGTTAGGTGTTGCTTGGGAGCCTCCTACTTCGTGTTGTGGAGTGAACCAAGAAGTTTGTACGGGCAAGGAGATCGCCTACTTCGTGAAGATCTACCCATAGTGAGGCTAGTCCTTCGTGGACGGAAGCCGTTATGGAATAGTCAAGGTTGCTACTTCGTGGACCCTTCGTGGGTGGAGCCCTCCGTGGACTCTCGTGACCGTTACCCTCCGTGGGTTGAAGACTCCATAAACGTGGACGTACGATAGCACCACCTATCGGAACCACGGGAAAAAATCATCGTGTCTACAATTGCATTTGATCCTCCTACCCTTCCTTTACTACTCATGTTTGTTGTTACTTTCCGCTGCTATACTCTTAGACATGCATGTGTAGGGTGTACTTGACTTGCTATGAATGCTAAAATCTGCCAACACTAAAAATTGGGAAAAGGCTATATTTTTATTTGGTCAAGTAGTCTAATCACCCCCCCTCTAGACATACTTTCGGTCCTACACTAGCGCGGCCATACAGGAGGTAGACGGCCGCGCTAGGCCGGCCATGGCAGAGTTACGCGGCGGAGGCGTGGTGTTAGTTAGCAGTGCGGTGTTTTCTTTGGCAGGTAAATATGTGGGTTTGATGTGGACACCTGCGGGATAAGCCCACATAATCCACATCTTCGGCTACTCTACCGCGGGCGTCCACGAATGAAGATTAAACGGGCTTTTAAGTGGGAACCGTGGGTGGCCCGCGTCCACTTGCAGCCTGACATGCGTTGCTTGTGAATATACCTAGCCAGAGGAATCAATCGAGCTGCTTAGGTCAACAGGCCATGTGCGTGCACTTGTTGCTGGCTAAACCATCAGCCAGCAGCCAATCCTTCGGTCCAGCCTAGAAACGTACATGTGCGCTCAAGTTGTCTCGGCAGGGCCAGCTTGTTCTTCGCTAGGACTGGACATGGAAAAGTGGGTCGTGGATTCATGGCAGCGACCAGAGGGCCTTAGACGACAGGCGATCAAGAAGAGATGCGTAGAGAACCAAACAATAAAATCTATAGGCCTAGTTTTTTTATAGTAAATATGACGGCCCAGTTTGTTAATTAAAAAGGACCCACTAATATTAATGGCTGGATGTTTCTGATTTATATTGGATTTTCTAGCTTAATTCCATTATCTGGTTAATCCATCAAATACTTTTTATATATAATAGATTGACCAACAGTAATTTGTTTACCCACCATATGCTTATTTTCATGAGAGATGCCGCTAGGGAAAACTATGGCCACCGGGTCTATTCACTTGTATATTCATAAACGCTACAATACCTTGCTGCCATTTACTTGCTTTTATTTTATTTTGCAATTTACAGTTATCTACACACCCCACTTGCTTGCAAATAACGAGATCAAGGGGATTGACAATCCTCTTGTCCGCGTTGGGTGCAAGTTGTTTGTTCATTTGTGTGCATCCGTTGAAGACGGTTGTTGTTGATATTTCTATTGGTTCGATAAACCTTAGTTTCATAACTGAGGGAAATACTTATACATATTGTGTTGCGATTACTCGTTCCTCTTTACGGAAAACCCAACGCAGATCACAAGTATCAATTACCCATACAATGGTGTTTGGATAATTGATCACGAAACATTTAGCATTATGCCTCCAATGTCCTTGTTTATATTCGGAATACCACAGTCATGCTTCAGGGCAGCATCGATATGGTTATCAAGCAAAGGCCAGACTTCGGAACACAAAGGACCCATCAAGAATAACTTCTAGAATAAGTCATACAATTTCCTCATGGGAGAAATGGCTAACCTTGCTGAACAAGAGACTATAACAATAGGTTCTCCGGCCAGGTGTGCTAGCCATAACATCACCTTACCGGGTTACATAAAGACCAATGTTATCATTCTTGGAAAATGTTCCAACCATCATATCTACCCGACATTATTATCTGGTTGGTGTTAGGATATCTTAGACTCAGGATGCCTGGGAAAGAAAGGGGTGCAACACAAATCGATGAGACGACGTTGCAAGATTCTCAGTACATGGAATACGGAAGTGAGCATCTGAAACATTGAGCTGGATTACAAGACACACGTGAACACATTGTCCAAGAACAATCGTGACCACATGAATTTCTTACAACGAAAAGCAACCGAGTTTTGATTGGGAATCATCATGAGGATATCAAAGTACTGGTGTAAGTACGGATTAGCTCAACTGAAGCTAAGTGGGTGTGCATCCAACTTGCTTGCTCATGAAGACCTCAGGCATTTGAGGAAGCCCGTCATAGGAATATACAAGCCAAGTTATATAATGGAAATTTCTCACTAGCATATGGAAGTGACAAAATATGAGACTCTTTATATGAAGAACATGGTGCTACTTTGAAGCACAAGTGTGGAAAAAAGAGGTAGTAGCACTACCCTTCTCTATTTTCTCTCATTTATTTTATTTTTTTTCCTTTTCCTTTTTTCTTCTTTCTTTTTTCTTTTTTCTTTTTTCTTTCTATCTTTTTTCTTTTTTCTTTCTATCTTTTTTGTTTTTTTTCTTTTCTTTTTTCTCTCTCACCGAGACAGTGCCCTATAGTGAAGATCATCACACTTTTATTTACTTACAACTCAACATGAAAAAATATGAAACATTATGACTCAATATGAATGCCTCTGGAAGTGTATGAGGATGTGTAATGATCTAGTATAACATGTATTATATGATGAATGGTGGCTTTGCCACAAATACTATGTCACCTACATGATCATGCAAAGCAATATGACGATGAGTGAACTAGTCATATGATGTGACGGTGGAAGTTGCATGCCAATATATCTCAGAATGGCTATGGAAATGCCATAATAGGTAGGTATGGTGGCTGTTTTGAGGAAGATATAAGGAGGCTTATGTGCAACAGAGCATATCATGCCGTGGGGTTTGGATGCACTGGCAAAGTTTGCACCGATCCTCGAGGTGAGAATGGGCAATGCACGGTACCGGAGAGGCTAGCAAAATATGAGGAGGTGAGAGTGCGTATGTCCATGGATTCACATTAGTCATAAAGAACTCATATACTTATTGCAAAGTTGTATTAGCTTTTTTGAAGCAAAGTACTACTTGCATGCCCCTAGGGAGGAGGTTGGGAGGAGTTAACCATCGCGCGCCTCTGACTCAAAACAACACTAGGATTTCAACAAGGAATAAGAATGCTCACACATCCCCGCCATGCCATAACCAATATTTAGACAAACGGGGAATTAACAACTTTCAATATCGATACTCCTACGGACCGACAACCATGCACTCACCACCCTTTCACATTACCACATCAATATTATTAACCCACAGTTTCTCTTTTATGTGCTACATGAAGGTTTTCATTAAGCACTCCTTGAATACCTATTATTTTTGGACTGGTATTATAACCCATGCAAATTACCGTCACTATCTATTAACTCTCAAACAAATATAGGTGAAGAACGGGAGTGCAATTATTTCTATAAAATCTATACTCCACCGTGCTAAAAAAGATATAAGTGAAGTACTAGAGCAACTGCTAAGCTCAAAAGATATAAGTGAAGCACATGGAGTATTCTAGCAAATCATGGTGAAGGTTTGTCTCTCTCAAATAGGTGTGTACAACAAACAATGATTGTGGCAAACTGAAGCAAAAACAAACGAAAGCAAATGACGCTCCAAGCAAAACTCATATCATGTGATGAATAAAAATATAGCTTCAGGTGACATACCGATGGATTGAAACGAAAGAGGGGATGCCTTCCGAGGCATCCCCGAGCTTAGACGCTTGAGTCTTCCTAGAATTTTACTTGGGGTGCCTTGGTCATCCCCAATCTTAGGCTCCTGCCCCTCCTTATTTCTTCATCCATCGTGATAACACCCAAAACTTGAAAACTTCACCACACAAAACTTAACAAAACTTCGTGAGATCTGTTAGTATAATAAACATATCAAATAATATAGGTACTGTTATAAATTGATTCATATCTTATTATCGCATAATAGGAATTGTATTCTAACTTCTCCATGGCTTATACCCCCCGATACAATCCATAGCATCATCAAAACAAGCAAACTATGGAAGCAAAAAACAGAATCTGTCCAAAACAGAACAGTCTGTAATGATCTGTAAAGAAATTATACTTCTGTAACTCCAAAAATTCTGAAAAATTAGGAAAACCCGGGGAATTTGTATACCAATATTGTGTAACACATTCAGTTCAAAAACACATTCTAGTAAAATCAGAGAAATTTTGCACTAGACGCAAAAGTTTCTGGTTTTGCACTGTATCAATTCTACTTATCATGCAAGTCATCCCAAAGGCTTTACTTGGCACAAATACTAATTTAAACATAAAAACACAATAATTACAGAGGCAATAATCATGTTAACTCAAAATAACAGAAATTGTTTGGTTGTCTCCCAACAAGATCTTTCTTTATAGCCATTAAGATGGGCTTGTGATAATAATGATGCTGACATAAAAGACAAGAATTGAAGCACAAAGAGAGCATCATATAGCATGTAGTTAACACATTTAAGTCTAACCCTCCTCCTATGCATAGGAATTTTATATAAAAACAAATTATCAAGACAAATAATATCTAGCATATGCAAATAGGAAAAATGAAGCATTAATAATTTCAACATCCAGAAAGGTAAATGGATAACATGAAAGTTTCTAAAACCATTTTTCCTCTCTCATAATAATTACATGTAGGATCATAATCAAATTAAAAAATACATCTATCATATAAAATATTATCTTCATGATCCACATGCATAAAAGTTTTATAATCTTCTAAGATAGCGGGATTAACATTAGCTAAAATCATGACCTCTCCAAACCCACTTTTATCGTTATTGCAAACATTATTGTCAATAACATACTCATCATGAGGCTTAAATAAAATTTCAAGATCAAAAGAAACATCATCACCCCCATCATGATCATTGCAATAAGTAGTGGTCATAGCAAAATTATCATCCCCAACCTTGTAGCTTTGCATATCGTTAGCACAATTGACATTAATAGAATTTATAGTAACATCATCACAATCATGCTTTTGGGGTGCAATGGCAATAATTCCATTTTTAATATAAGGAACTATAGCAAGTTTATCTCCATAAACATCATTAATATTGGCATCATGGCCACAAGGATAGCAAGCATCACGTTCATCAAGAGGGGATATTTTAGTCGAATCAATGGGATCACAATTTTCTTCCAAAGCATCACTCATTCTCTCTATAAATTCTTTAACATAGGCATTAGGAGCACAATTTTCATAGCAATATTTAAGTATGGAAAATTTTTCAGATTTGTAGAGAGTGGCATCATACTTTTCAATCAAAGAAGCGACTTCATAAGCACCCTTAAAAGCAAAAAATTCTTCAATTTGTTCGATATCATAGTAACTATAAACACCTTGGCATAAGAAGATAAGATTTCATTATCGTTAAACTCACATAGGTAGGGAAGGTGTTTTTTAGACTTCTCTGAGCAACAAGTAAAATGATATATTTCACATAGATTCCAAGCATAGTAGCAAACAATTTATGTGATTCCATAAGAGTTTCCTCTTTTGAGACAACCGGTGACACACAAAATAAGCATGCTCATCTAATGATTTTCCATCAACTAAGCTAGTTGGGGTTTCAGCACGAGCAATGGATTGAAGATGATCCAAGTAGAAAACTTTATGTGGGTCCATAAGTCTTTATTTTCTATTTTTGTGTGATGACATGATTATTGCAAGCAAACAAGCAAACTAGCAAAGATAAATATTTTTGTATTTCTGATTTTTATAGCAAGAAAAATATCATAGCAAATAAAAAGTAGAACAAGTGAATGATAATTTGTGCGAAGGTAAATGGTAAGTTGGTGACACTCCCCGGCAGTGGCGCCAGAAATCCTTCCTAATACTTGTGATATGCGTTCGGTTTTTCCCCGAAGAGGAGGGGATGATGCAACACAGTATAGATAAGTATTTCCCTTAGTGAGAACCAAGGTCATCGAACCAATAGGAGGACTACACAACTCCTGTCTTCAGCACCTACACACAAAAGAGCAAACACTTGCACCCAACGCGGGCAAGAGGGTTGTTAATCCCCTTGAACTCGTTACTTGTAAGCAAACGAGTAGTGTAGATGATAGTTGATAATTAGAAATTGCAAAATAAATAAAAAAATAAATAATGGCAGCAAGAAAATAAGAGTGTTTGTAAATATATATGTGAATAGACTCGGGGCCATAGTATTCGCCAGAGGCTTCTCTCTTCAATAAAGCATACGGTGGGTAAACAAATTACTGTTGGCAATTGATAGAAAACTTTGGGGTGATTCTTTGTCGCACGTTGAGGGATGATCATATGATTCTATTATGTTAGCATTGTTGAGAGATTGCACTAGTGAAAGTATGAACCCTAGGCCTTATTTCCAAGCATTTATACAACGTTTTGCTCGCTGTTTGCCACTTGCTACCTTGCTTTTTTTTATATTTTCAGATTACAAAAACCTACATCTACTATCCATATTGCACTTGTATCACCATCTCTTCGCCGAACTAGTGCACATATACAATTTGCCATTGTATTGTGTGTGTTGGGGACACAAGAGATTTCTTGTATTTGATTGCAGGGTTATTTGAGAGAGACCATCTTCATCCTATACCTCCCACATATTGATAAACCTTAGGTCATCCACTTGAGGGAAATTTGCTGCTGTCCTACAAAACTCTGCACTTGGAGGCCCAACAACGTCTATAAGTATAAAGTTGCGTAGTAGACATCATCCGCCTGGGTGCATTTTAGGCCCGAATTTGCGCCCGGTTTGCATCCACACGTAACGGACACGCCGCCCGCCCGCTTGGTTTCTGCCATGGCCCCACCTTTCCACCGCCCAACCACCGTCCACGGTCGTATTAAACGCGGCCACCTACCTTGGGCCCGCCTGCCAGTGGGTGGAAGCTGCAGGTGGTCATCCTTTTTAATGCAAGCGTGCATGGGGTCATCCACTTCCCTCCCCCCGTCCACATCTAGCCAAGCTTGCCCCCTCGTCGGCGACAACCAAACCCTAGATCGCCATGGGGTTCTTTAAGGACCAAGGGAAGCTCACCCACGACGCCAGCTCGTCCCACACGCCACCACCACCTCCTTGACACGAGGGCCGCCACGACATAGGAAGTGGATGTACATCCAGTGCACCAGGCGCGGTGGCAATGGCAGTACTGGCAGCCGCTGCCATATCCAGATGTCAACCTGCCCCATGGTTGGCATATGGACCTGCAACACATCCCCGTGTCGGCTGTGCCCTGGACGGTGCGGGCGCATGCTAAGGAGGTGCGCAGGTGTCGTGAGGTTCTGACGCCGGAGCAGCGGCGACTTCCTGCGTATGCGCTAGACTCCCCCAACTAGGAGGTCTAGTTCGCGCTGGAGCACGAGGAGGAGCATCGCTGCAGTGTCAAGCTCAACCCCGCTGTCCGCCGTCGCCCCCGGTGGTCAAGACGGAGGAGGAGGAGGCATCCTAGCAGGCTGCTCTGGAGGAGAGCAAACGCGACGAGGACGCGCACTAGGAGGGCCTGGACGAGTCCCTCGCGCTGTCCGCGGCCGGTGACCGCGTCATCTTCTCGCCACCGCCGTCGCCTGCGCTCCCCGAGCCCAAGGTCGAGCCGCCGCCGACGGAGACCAAACCGGAGCAGTACGAGTGGACCGGCTAGCTGCGCGAGTGGGTCAGCGCGCCGGTCATGTGGCTCGGCGTGACCCTAGAACAAGAGGCGGCGTACCTCTAGCATTGGAAGGCCCGCGTGTTGGCGAAGGAGCACGCCGAGGGTGAGCGCATGATGTAGGCGGAGCGCAAACGGGAGGAGCGCCGTGCCCGCGGCAAAGCAGTCCAACCGACGCAGGACGTGGCGCGGGTGTGGGAGGCGGCATACCCTTGGGCCGACCCGACGCCAGAGTTGATCGACCTCATGGGTCCAGGGAAGGACGACGACGCTTAGTGCAGCGCGCGCAGGGAGGCGCAAAGTTTTTATGTTTAATTAAGTTTTATTTAATGTTTATGTGGACTTTGACTAGTGATTGACAGACATTTAAGGTTTAATTATGCCAAAAGTTTGGACCCATGGTTTTTAATTAAAAGTTTGCGCCACCAAAATTGCGTCAGGTCGGTGTTGGACGCACCGCCGGACCCAAAACAAAAAACGGGCGCGCTCGTCCGCTCAGCCAACCCAAACGGACAAAACGCGTGTCCGTTTAGGTTGCTCGGTTGGAGGTGCTATTAGGCAAGCCACACTAGGATCTCACATCACATAGACTTAACAAGTGTGACAAGATTCTCTCAGGCTTACCAACTTACAATTTTTATTTTGAAAAACTAACCTTAGGTAGGTGTTTCAATCATTATATGGCAAAGTATGGCATTGCTGAAATAAACAGCCCCATGGTCTCGCGTTTCAACACAGAAATAGGCGTGCCGCGCCCTTTTCCATTTCATTTTCAAATAGCCACAGCCAAAAATTCCATCTCGCACCCTCACCCAATTCCCCTCCTCACCAAATGTCGGCGAAACCCAAGCCCCCGGCGAATCTATGGCGCCGGTGACCTCCACCTCCACCCCGTATACCAAGACCATAACCAGGCCACATCCTCTCAGATCTAGTTAGAACAAACTTGGAAGAGGTGATTGAACTCACAGAGGCCATGACTGCAGCTCGGGGGTACGCGGGAAGGTTCAGAGAAGTTAAGGACATGAGTCACTGCCGCCGTGGACCGCCGACCGGTGAAGGAGCTCCGCTTACCTGGTCGTCGGTGCCGATGCGCGTCGGCGGAAAATCTCGAAAGGAGGAAGAAGGGTGGCGAGGCTTTGGGCGGTGAGAGGATGGGGGCTAAATAGGGCGACCGAATCGGCGGGAGGTGAGCCGAAATCCCGCACCTCCCGCCAATTTATCGGAGACGCGCACGAGCTCGCGCCATCTCGCTGGTCGCAGAAGTTCAGCGTCGCGTTCCACTCCCCTGCATCGCACGAGCCAGGCTATATAAAAATTGTTGATCCAGACGTAGCTCACGGGCCTGGCTAAGAGTGATGTAAAGTTCGTGTCGCACAAGTCGAACAATGTATGCATGCCATCCAAACAACCCGAATCCAAACAACCAAACGCGCCCTACAAGTGTAGACTATAGAACCAAACAACCCCACGGTCTCGCTCTCGCTTTTCAACACAGAAAAAGGCGCGCCCTTTTCCATTTCATTTTCAAATAGCCACAACCAAAAATTCCATCTCCTACCCTCACCCAATTCCCCTCCTCACCAAATGCCGGCGAAAACCAAGCCCCCTGCGAAGCCATGGCACCGGTTACCTCCACCTCCACCCCGTATACCAAGACCACAACCAGGCCACATCCTCTCAGATCTAGTTAGAACAGACATGGAGAAAGAGGTGATTGAACTCACAGAGGCCATGACTGCAGCTCGGGGATACGCGGGAAGGTTCAGAGAAGTTGAGGACATGAGTCGCTGCCGTCGTGGACCGCCGACCGGTGAAGGAGCTCCGCTTACCTGGTCGTCGGTGCCGATGCGCGTCAGCGGAAAATCTCGAAAGGAGGAAGAAGGGTGGCGGGGCTTTGGGCGGTGAGAGGATGGGGGCTAAATAGGGCGACCGAATCGGCGGGAGGTGCAGGATTCCTCGCGCCAATTTATCGGAGACGCGCACGAGCTCGCGCCATCTTGGTGGTCGCAGAAGTTCATCGCCGCGTTCCCCTCCCCTGCATCGCACGAGCCAGGCTATAGAAAAATTGTTGATTCAGACGTAGCTCACGGACCTAGCTAAGAATAGTGTAAAGTTCATGTCGCACAAGTCGAACAATGTATGCATGCCATCCAAACGATGCGAATCCAAACAACCAAACGCGCCCTACAAGTGTAGACTATACAACCAAACAGCCCCACGGTCTCGCTCTCGCGTTTCAACACACAAAAAGGCGCGCCCTTTTCCATTTCATTTTCAAATAGACACAGCCAAAAATTACATCTCCCACCCTCACCCAATTCCCCTCCTCACCAAATGCCGGCGAAACCCAAGCCCCCGGCGAAGCCATGGCCGCCGGCGACCTCCGCCTCCACCCCCCATACCAAGACCACAACCAGGCCCTTCATCGCCGCCGTAAGCTGTGAAGCCGACGACCACGACGACTTCCAGATCCCTCCTCCCGCCAGCCGCCCCCGCCCCTTGAAGCCCTCCTCCAATGGCGCCGTCTCGCGCCGCCTCCGTAAGAAGCTACAGCTGCCATCACCCTACTCCGGGAAGGAGAACGGTCCCATTGCCAAGGGCACGGCTTCCGCTGAGAGTGTTGTCCCAGCGGCTGCGGCGGCTGCCGAAACCCTAGCGGCCCGTTCGAGGGTTGGTACCGGGACGTGCCGCGTATCTGAGGGCAAAGAAGTGACGGGTGGAGGAATTTGCGGCATATCGAGGTCCCATTCCGATGTCCCCAAGTTAGGCGCTACTGAGAAGACAGGATTGGGCGGATTCGACGGTTGCAATGGAAGTTCCAATCGCTTCCCCGATTCGACAGAGTCGATTGTTTTGGAGTCAGGCGAAGCATGTAATTTGGGAAGTTGGCGCTGTGAAGAGGCGGAAGGAGTCTCCAGGGCTTGTAGTGCGGTTCCTGAGGAGAGGGTGGTGGGGGGAAGATCTGGTTCATGGCTCCATGGCTCTGTCTCTGTCTCTGACGAAGGGAATGTGGATATAGAAGCTGAGGTTGCATCTCGATCCGAGACCCAAAAGAATGAGTGGAGTGGATTTGAAGTCCATGACGGCAATCGCCACTCATGTTCTATGGAATCAGAGCTTCTAGTGCCGAATTCAAAATACGATTTTGAAGGTGCAGATTGCAAATACTTCCAAGAGCCTGGATTAGGAATCTCCAGCTTGGTTTCTGAAGAGAGAAAAGTTGCTGTAGAAGATGCTGCTACTCTCAGTCCTCAGACTACGGAGAAGAAATCAAGCTCAGCTGCAGATTGTGTTGAGTATCAATCCTCGAATTCAGTTGAATCGGTGCTTCTGGAATCATGCACGACCCATCATTTTGAACAGGATGATTGTGATAATTTTGAGATTGGAACCCAGCTTAATGAGCTCATAAACCTGTGCATGGAGGATCAGGTGCACAGTCATGGTAACAGTAGGGCATCTCCTGTTGAAGGGAATAAAATGGATTCTGGGAGGTCTGAGTCAGTTTATAAAGTGCAGTGCCCATTATGTGGGTCAGATATTTCTGATCTGAGTGAGGAGCTCCAGCTAGCACATACTAACAATTGCCTTGACAAAGATGAACCTGCTAAGGTGACGCTTCAATATCACATTACATATTATTAAACAGCTGTGCTAGTATAGTGTTTAATTGTTTACATTAATCATTCGTGATAACTTATTGGGCTCTCAAAGGTAGTTTAATTTACTGGAACCTTAGGTACTGATGTGTTTTGTGAAATTTTGTACTAGTGTTCAATATTAAACCCAAGCACAATGTTGTTTAGTATTTTCATTCACCGTGTGTCAATCATAGTCACATGGACTGTTGTTGTGCATCATTATCTGCCTAGGGTTGATAAATGAAATATATCTTGCCAATATTTTGTTGTGGATTGTGGGGCTGTTGGAAATATGGGGCCTCTATTTTTGTGTCATGTTAACTCAAGCACACATGAACTCAAGTGTGTGGAGGAGACTCTTAATTCAATATCTTTTGGTTAACGATTTGATCATTGGCATCTCCAATAGTTTTCTTGTTAATTATTTCTCACCAACGTTACATAAGATGTTTGAATTACCTCTGTTGCAGCAATCTAATCCCAATCATGAAAGAGGACCTTGTGATGGAGAAAATATTGAGAACAAGTGTGTCGTAGAGTGGTTAAGGAACCTGGGGCTATCTAAATATGAGGATATTTTTACCAAAGAAGAAGTTGACCGGGAGACCTTGCAGTGGCTCACAGAAGAGGTAGTCACCGTATACTGGTTGGCATATTAAATTTGACAGTCTTTCTAGTTATAGATAAAAGAGTTAACATATTGGTGCCTATGGATTGCAGGATCTTCTAGGTATGGGGATCACTTCCCTTGGACCCAGAAAGAAAATTATCCATGCTCTTGGTGAATTAAGGAAGAAAAATGACAATGCTAATGACACAGAAGCAGATGTGTTAGTTTCTGAAAATACTAAAAGGACTAAAGGTCCAATGAACGGGAATACATTAATTACGGAATTCTTTCGGTGTTCCTCGTCTGATCAGAAACAGAAAGGCCAGAAAGTCCAGAAACCATCTAATTTAAATAACCAGAAAAATTCTAGTGCCAAGGTGACTACTAGCAGAAGTCGTACTCGTAAAGCAAAGGTTAAAGATACACCTCTTTGGTGTTGCATCCCAGGAACACCTTTTCGAGTGGTATGATATTTCCAGGCACAAGTCAATTGGAGCATTTGTCATATCCTAGTGGGTTCTGTAACTAAATTTGTTGCTGCAGGATGCATTTCGCTACTTACGAGGAGATTGCTGCCACTGGTTTTTGACACACTTCCATCTAGACCGTAAGTCAAGGTTCTTTTTTGCGTGCCAGTGCCAACTAATAGAAAATTACAAAAGATGATTGCCAAACTTCCTGAGTACATGTTTCTTCCCCCGTTTGAATGAAGGTCTCTCAAATCTCAATGAACAATTTTGTTATGTTTTCGTAGTGATCTAGTGGTTTTGGCCTAAGTTATCCAGAGAGAGATGTCTGCAAACTTTAATCAGTATAAGAGCTTCCTGCCGAGCAATCGGTTTTACTGAATCCAAAAGTGTATAAAGTTACCTATCCCTACGACTTTATGAACATCGCGAGGCTGTTGTTTAGCAATCTAAGTGCTTTTCTAATGAAATAGGGCCAGGGTACCCTACTACTCATCCATTATTTTAATCACTTGGTGTGTGAGTCACTGGATTTGTATGGAATGTGGTAGGAGGATTTTTTTTCTTTATATTTGAATCTGCTGACTGCTGGCCTCTATTGTGTTATACATATTTAACGTTTGTGTTGTACTGTTCATGGAGCTACGGCCATGGCATCAGAGTAACTTTTGAACTTACCTAATCAGAATATACTGGTGCATAATTGTAAAAAAATTTATAATTTAACAACACATGTGCTTAGCTTACTGCAGTTCCCTTTGTAAATTATAAATTGGAACACTCAAAATGGAGTTGCCAACAACCTCATGTGGACTAAAGGGATAGTGGTGTGTAGACAGTTTCTTGTTTAATCAAAGAACCATTTTATTTTTCTCACTTTCCGTTGAATTTTCATCTGTAACGTTTGTCTAGACTACTAGTTTACCACCAGATTTCGTCTATTTGCATGCCCATTGGTTGTTCACTCTCTCTCTAATTGTATGTTTTAGTCAATTGAGTGCTTCCCACCCAGTGATGCTAGGCACTTCTATTTGATGTTTTGATGCCTAAGCTTGAGGACTTTGTCTTCAACAGATTACCAAGGCTTGACTAAGAGCTTTTGTCATGGGAAGATATATTGTACTTCAATAACAGCAAACCTGGTACACCATAAGATTGGTGTCGCATGGGATAGAATGCATGTATTGCCACTGAACAAAAGGATTACTGTCGCCGGTGTTAATTTGACATGTTTTGATGCCAACCATTGCCCTGGATCAATAATCATCCTTTTTGAGCCTCCTAATGGTAAAGTAAGTATTGTTCTGATTTGCTTCTATCTTCTGTTGGCATGATTAGTCAATATCTTATTTTTCCTTGCTTGCATTTTAGGCTGTTCTACACACCGGAGACTTCCGATTTTCTTCCGAGATGGCCAACAATCCTGTTTTGCAGTCTTCTCACATCCACACTCTAATACTTGACATGACCTACTGTAATCCACGAGTATGTATTTTTCCCGACCAAAAGTGTTACCAAAGTTCCCACAAAAAAGTAGTGTTACCAAATTTAGAGTTGAGTTTTTACGACCAATCTGCCATTAATTCTTCACACACTCTAAAAATTATTTTGCAGTATGACTTCCCAAGTCAAGAAATTGTAATACAGTTTGTCATTGAGGCCATACAAGCAGAAGCTTTCAATCCCAAAACACTGTTTTTGATTGGCAGCTACACAATTGGTACTGTTTCATCTTTGCGCTTTTTAATATTCAAGTGCTCCTGTATCTCATGTCTTATATTGTCACCGGTCGCAGGAAAAGAAAGACTGTTTACGGAGGTTGCCCGTTTGCTTCAGAAGAAAATATATGTTGGAGTTACAAAGCTGCAAATATTAAAGCACTTGGAGCTTCCTCAGGAAATCATGCCCTGGTTGACAGCCAACGAAGCTGAAAGTCACATACATGTTGTCCCCATGTGGACTCTAGCAAGCTTCAAACGGTTGAAACATTTATCGAGTCAATATGCTGTAAGGCTGACTGTTCTATCCTACCAGCTGCATATTTAAGTTATAACGTCTCAAGGCTACTCATGAGTATCAGATCAACCTAGCATTCTGTTTATGTAATACCAGGATTAATAAAAGACATCTAGTTTTCTTTTTATGCTTAGCTTTCTGTTGGATGAAGTGGCCAAACCTTAAATATCAACATTTCATAATTCATACTCCAAAGTTGCTATCCAGTGGAAAACCAAAATCTCAGTGCATTGTTATTCCCATGTTCCTTAGTGTCATCTATTATGATTTTCTGATGGCTACTTTGCTTTTTAGGACCGGTATGACCTCATTGTGGCATTTTGTCCTACTGGTTGGTCATTTGGTAAAGGGAGGAAAAAGACACCAGGCAGAAGGTGGCAACAAGGGACAATCATCAGGTACTGTCCTGGAATTGCTTAACTGATACTTCCCCCTGTTCAAAATTATTTCATGTTTTGGGCATCGGCAATTCAGCAATGTCTCCAACATGCAACTCTGGTAGTTCATTATGAATATGCCAAATTTTTACTATAAATTATTAAACCATGGAAGCATGTTTCATGACTATAATCATGTAAAGCTCAAACGTTTAATATTTCCGAGGTAGTCGTAGTCACACTGTAATTTCCATAAACAAAATAGTAAAGAAATCATTTCAGCACCATTGACACTTTTCAACAAGGAGATTGTAGTACTGTAGTTTTCACCTTATTTCTTCAGACGAGTTTTCACCTTATTAACCTCACTTAATATTTGTCCAAAATGAAGAAACTGTTCTAAGAGCTGGAGTGAGCATTCTTTTGGGCGAAACTAAATTCAACCTTGTCTACGCATTAGAGAAAACAGAGATCTTTTTTGTTGGTTCAATGTTTCTGAAGTTATCTTCACAAAAACCCAAAACTCTGATGACCTGATTACTGTATCTGGGTTGATTCTTAAGTTCTATCTGCTGTTTCTTCCCCTCTGCAGATATGAAGTACCATACAGTGAGCACAGTAGCTTCACAGAACTCCGAGAATTTGTCCGGTTCATATCACCGGAGCATATAGTTCCTAGTGTAAACAATGATGGCCCTGAGAGTGCAGATGCTATGCTGGCCCTACTGTTAAATGACTAGTGAAATCTACCACTCCACTGTGACAGCCTGATAACTAACTACCGTTAGTACATCACCTAAATTGATGTCCAAAGATATAGAGCTGAAGGTGAAGCACTTTGTTTGCTGTGCTTATGCCCGTAATTTCTGATGCTGAGATCATGATGCAGGAACGTGCCAAATGCTAGATGGTAAATTCTCTGCAAGCAATTGCCCCACTGAAGAAACTGTGTGACACAACTGCAACACATACTTGTGGACAGCGAAAATGTAAAATGCATGAGTTATGTGAGCGAACTTGCATAACCATTGCTCAATAAATCACAATCTTTCTATATTTGTGAATGATTCATGGGTAAAAAATCACAAGGTCGGGGTATGTGAGCGAATATTCATAAGCACATATCATTTGCCCAATATTGTGCATCAGTGGCTTGTGTAAACTAGGTTCATTTGTGCATCAGCTTTTCATGGTTCCATTGGGTTCACTCCTTCCCAAAACAGCATGCTGAAAACTTGCCAGGGCTTGTTTGGCTCGATGGTACTTGTCTGCAGAATGTTTGCGAAATCTGAACTAGCTAAAACAGAAAATCTCATTCAAAAACCTCTTAAGCGAAACAATGGCTCCTCGATATTTTCTGGTTTTGATGGCTGTATTTGAACTTACACCACCACCACTGAAGTCAGGCTTAGCGCTGGAAAAAAACTACGGAATTGGTCACCGTTGTGAACATACCCTCCCTCCAGTTGCTACCAATTTGCATTCCTTGCATGATTCAGGCTGAAAGAGAGACGACCTGAACTAGAACTACTATGGGCATCACTAGACGAAAGGGCATATACAAGTGCTCCTGATTACACGACTATAATCGATATATCTCATTCGATTTGGGAATCCCTTTGACTGTCTGGTAGTTGGCTTATACGCGATCATTCAGTTTGCGATTCAAGTCTCTCTTAAGCATGCAATTCTCCTTTTGTTTGTAGAGTTATTCTTTTTAGTAACCAGGTTTTTTCTAGATCGTCCAGGGTTTGATTTCTTTTGAGGGTGTCCCGGGTTTGGTTAAGCTTCTGCAATTTTTTTTTATGGAGAAGCAGTTTTTTTTTTTTTTTGGCTAGCTATCTACTCCCATTTGAACTACCAAAACGTCTTATATTTTGGCATGTAAATAACTCTTGTATTACAGGGTTTTCCTCCTTTTCCCCTTCTATTTGAAATGGGCAGAGCACCTGCCTTTCACGAAAAAAAAAACTTCTGCAATCTTTTTTTTTTTTTGAGCGCAAAACTTCTGCAATCCATCTGCAACATTTCCTTTTATTTTCATGATGGGCCAGGCAGCGAGAATCCGTCCATACCCGCAACCCACCGCCGAAGCTGGGCCGGACCGAGGCAATGGGTTCCGGGAGAACGAATCGTGCCTAGCGGCCATCTTCTAGAACAATCCGGCAGCCTCCTTTCGTCCTAAACCCGAGTAACAAAATCCTTATCCCAAGCTTAGCAGCAGCCCCCGTCTCCTCGGTTTCTCCTCCTCCCCGAACCCTCGCTCCACCACTCTCTCTCTCTCTCTCTCTCTCTCTCTCTCTCTCCGGCGCGAGCTCAGCTGAATCCTGCCGCAGGTACGCGCCTCTCCGTGCCCCGGAAGCTCGGCTTGTTCGGTCTCCCGTAGCTCACTGCGTGATTCTGTGTGCTGTTGGCGGGTGGTCTCGGCAGGAGCCATGGCGTCGGTGCATCTGTGCGGCCCGAAGGTGGCGTCGGCGGCGATGGCGAAGCCGGCGCTGGCGGACGGGCTCCGCGTCCCCCCTTCGTCGTCGGCGCGTCCCGTGCCGACGGGACGGAGGCTCCGGGGCCTCGTCGTCAGGGCCGCCACGGTCGTGTCGCCCAAGGTAACAATCGAAGGACTGGGCCACAAATTGTCAGATAATATTACTACTGTTTATTTACGCAATGTGTGCTACTAGTTCTGTGGCTGCACCTTGCACGTAGCCATTATTTCGTTGAAGGAAACTGGATAGGACGTAGGAGAGGAAGCACAGTAATCCAAACAGTTGTTCATATCCAGTTTAGAATGGTCAATGGTGCTTTAGGGCACTGCAGGGTGGAGCCTTGGGTCTGAGAGAGCGAGGATTAGTTACTCGTTAAGAATTGCTGGTCACAAGACCTTCTGTAATCCTATTAGAAAACACAGATCCACAGCCTAAATTGTTTTTCAACACAAACTGCAGTACATAATTGAATAGGTTTCCCTTCATATGTTGTTTCTGTTGTATGGATGTAAATTTCTTCCTTTCTTTTCTTATATATACTTTCTTCGAACTCAGCTACTCCCCTGTCTTGATAAATATGAAGACCATTACCATAAATAGCATGAAAAATAAGAGATAATTCTGATTTCCGACCATTTCTGATGCAAATCCTTCAATGTGGTTACTGCAGATCCCTGAAAGTTCCCAATGGGACTTTCAGAACTCAAAACATAAAATTGATGTAATTCCCAAACAGCTGGTTTTCAAATTTTGGGTAGGACCAAGTTTGCTGGTAATTAGTTGCAGTTGAACTCTCTTTAGCGTGATATGCTTTGGCTTTAAGGGAGATATATATGCTGTTATATATTTGGCGCGCTTTGTTTCCAAACTTGCCTAAGGTTAGGCCTTCAAAATTAGCATCACACTTTTGTGAGTCAATTCGTGTGGGACCCAGGTTGTAAGGAACAAATCTTTGCCTAACTTGTGGTGTGGCATGGCTGCGTACCAACCAAGTATATTCATGTGCAAAGCTACAGCTTTCTAAAGTTTACTTTCATACACCACATTACCTACATTATATCGCAGTTGTGCAGGCGAAGCAGGTCCGTTGCTCAATACAAGTTTGTTTTGATACTGTTTAAACTTCTGAGAATATAATGTGCAATACCTGGCCTTTTGGTTTCTACCTAAGCTCTAGTGTTCATAAACTGGTGAATTTTTTGCAGTATACTTCTGTTAAACCATTGGGAGATAGGGTATTAGTGAAGAGCAAGACTTCTGAGGATAAAACTGCTGGGGGGATATTGCTTCCAACAACAGCTCAGTCAAGACCACAAGCAGGGGAGGTTGTTGCAGTTGGAGAGGGGAGAAGCTTAGGCAGCACCATCGTCGAGATCAGTGTTCCGGTAGGTACCCTATTTGGTTGACTAAGATTATCTAGTGTCTGGTGATAGGACCTATACCTGTTTAGCACAGCATGTAAATAAAATAAACTGAAAGATAAATCACCTAAACGTGTTGTTACTGAAGTGCCATCTGTGGGCAAGAAATAATAATACAGCTTAACTGCATGTATTTAATCTTTTTTTCACTTCAAAATCACTCTATGCTCTTGAAGACTACTTGCATGACGTCTTCGTTGCCACAGTTTATGTTATTCTCCTATTTAACCTAATATTTTACTGTGATGTGAGGAAGTAACAATATATTATCTGGTTACAGGTTGGTGCCAAAGTTATTTACTCTAAATACGCTGGCACCGAGTTGGAATTCAACGATACAACCCACCTCATTATGAAAGAAGATGACATCATTGGTATTCTTGACACTGACGATGTGAAAGATCTGAAGCCGCTGAGTGACCGTATTCTCATTAAGGTCTGTTTCCACACATTATTTGACACTCTTTACTGAATGGTTATTGTATTCCTCTTGTGAACAGAATGTGTATTCAAATCCTTTCTTGGTTTAATATTACAACTACACACTCAATTTGCATAGGCTATGTTATTATTGTCAGATATTACCTCCGTCCCAAATTAGTTATCTTAGATTTGTCTAGATGCGGATGTACCTAACACTAAAATGTGTCTAGATACATCCGTCTCTAGACAAATCTAAGACGACTAATTCAGGATGGAGGGAGCAATATTCATGGCTTATGTATCAAGTTTAGAATATTGCACTATGGTATAGCACCTATTCAGCAGAAAAAATAGAGGATAATTTTACCCACTGATGTTAGGGCAATAACTATTAACAACCGAACAAGAAGTACTCTTTCAAGCAAAAAAACAACAACAATGTAGAACAATACTCCTTATGTTATTTGCTCTGCTCTGTTTTGCTCATGAGCTTTGGTGACCTCATTTAATTGAAATAAAAAAGCTTGGTTGTATAATTCCTCAATTTCGTTCTTTCCTGCTTTTTCTTTCTGCCCGACTGCCTTCAGTTCAGATCCACTATGGTTCTATTCCAGGTTCACCGTGCTCAGTATCTGTGTGGCTATGCATTATTGCATCGTGATGGTCAATGTGAAGTTTTGTTTTTGCTTCAAGCATTCAGATTAGACAACAGCGGAGCTAGATTCTCTATAGCCAAGAAAAAACCTTATTTCAGATTGCCAGGATCTATTTCTTTCTTGTCTGAGTAGAGTTTGTAATATGGACACCACCAATACCCATTACCAACTGAAGTTTTATATTCTCCTTTATGATTAGGTTGCTGAGTCTGAAGAGGAAACTGCTGGCGGTTTGCTATTGACACAGGCGTCGAAAGAGAAGCCTTCTGTTGGAACAGTGAGCACTTCTGTTTGTTATGCATTTGCTCCAATTAATCAGATGACCTGTGATCATAACTGCTTATAACCTCAAACTAGAAACACATCAACTATGAAATAGTTGCATCCCTTCACATAATTATCGCTCTGTGAGGTGTTGTTTTTACTGTGATTTATGTACTTATTAATGTTAATAGTGTATATGCTCTTAAGCTATAAGGGAAGGAGGAACACCAGATCTGTGTTGAAGAAGTGTGATTTATAGTCTTGTCTAGTCTAATTAGTCAGTGACCAAGACTAGTTTTGCCCTGCTGTTTTTGGCTATATATTTTTGCTCATTTGTGGTGACCTGTTTTTTCCTGTTGCTTTTGTGGCTTGCCAGTTTTCACAATGGTGTCTGCGAGATACCATTTTAGGTACATCACCAGTAGTAAAACTGGAACAACTATGGAGATTCCTAGATGCCTAACAAGTAGTACTCATATTGCTGGGTGACTAGGTTTGATAGATAGACTAGACCTTAACTGCGGTGCCAATCTTAAATTTATTTTTACTACGTATCATATGAAACATGAGCAATCCGGCATACCATACTCCCATCATTGAACCTTTTTTTGCATTCCCTACATGCACTCTACATGACTGGCTGGGGCATGACTGCATGACTATGAGCAATCCTCCTGTCCTGGGTAGCTATCCACGTTGATATGGTCAAATAATGTTGATGCTTAGACTTGTCGCATGAATTACCGAACTGTGACCACTTCTTTGGCTGAAACAGGTGGTTGCTGTGGGCCCCGGGCCATTGGGCGATGATGGCAGCAGGACGCCCTTGTCGATCACTCCTGGAAGCAGCGTGCTCTACTCCAAGTATGCAGGAAGCGAGTTCAAGGGTTCGGAAGGCGAGTACATCGTTCTCAGGTCATCCGACGTGATAGCCGTGCTGTCATCATAAGCAAAGCCTGTTCTGCTCATGTGAACTAGGAATTTTGATATTTAGCCCACACAAAACCTTGTTTGGTTATTGCCCTTGCTTTGGATTGGCGAATTGCTTCTTTGCTCTATCCTGTGAATGGTGGGAATGAGTTTTTAGTAATAAGATGACGGCTTATGTTTCAGAAATGACTGATTTGCTTCTAAGCGTCTAGGTTTGGTGGGTGTGTCAACATTGACAGACGGCGTTTATCACGAAGATTGACCATCTGGAAACAACCTACCCATGTAAGAACACCTGGTAGTTGTAGTCAACAAGCATGCAACCATCATTTGGCTCGGTTGGTGAACGACTATACTGGATAATACGGAGTAAACGTCTGCTAGAGTTGGTGTATCGGTACAGAAGATTTGTCTTAGGAGGGTGAGGGTCTAGTCATACAAAATGCTATTTGTGCGTTGTTACGTAACCAGCTCTTTCTTTCTTGCCGGCGAGACATAGACTGACAAATCGGCAGTGCGGCAACGTCCAACAGAAACTTATGCCACTCGGACAGCGAAAGGAAGATGCTTTTGCATCCCTAAGGCCCAAAAACCCCTCTCCAACACATGATGTAGATGGATTTTTTTTTATATGCGAAGATGTAAAATTACAACACCTCGCGATGCAAATTTGGTGCAGGAGATGTAGAACAGCCGCCTGCGCGTACGCGCCAACCGTCACCGGATGTTCCTTTCATTTCCCTCACCCCATTCTTCTTCCTCCTGCCGCCCCGTGATTTCATTGCCGCCCACCGCAGCGCGCCGTCGCCGCCCTGCGACAGTTCCGACATCTCCTACACCCCCGTCGCCGATTTCGCCGCGATTTGACCAACGCTCGACGTCGGATGCCGTGAATCGGGCGATTTTCCATCCGCCGCCGCCCCGCGATTCGCCCGTCGCTCGATTCCACTTCGCGGCCGTCTCCATCGTCAACACAGCCTCTGCCACATTGTCGTCAGACGTCGCGAATCGGGCGATTTTCCACCCATCGCCGCCCCGCGATTCGACCGTCGCCCCCGCCGCTCGTTTTCACTTCGCCGCCGTCTCCGTCGTCGCCCCAGCCTCCGCCGTCGCCTCACCCTCCACCGCACGCCATCGGCAACAACCACCGCGCGCCGCTCGGCCGTCGCCAAGCCACCACTGCGCCGCCCCCTCCCCCCCAGTCGTCGCCATGCCGTCGAAGAAGTCCCCGAAGAGCAAGACGGGGTTCTTCGGCGTGAGGGCGAAGCCCTCCGGCAACTTCGGGGTGGAGTTCACCGACGCCAGCCGCCATTTTTGGCTCGGCACCTATCCCACCGTCCAGGAGGCCATGCGTGCCTATGACGTGGCGGGCCGGGACCCGAGGGCGGACCTCAACTTCTCGGAGATCGAGACCCGGGCGGATGCGGAGATGCTTGTGCTGGAGGGCATTCGTATGGAGGATATCACGACGAAGAAGAGGCCCACCATTGTCGTTAGTCCCGGCGGTAGCGACGAGGCGGCGATGGCGGGTTCGCGCAGGAGCATGCGGAGTATGTTCAGGCCGAGCAGGAGTTCTTCTGAAAGTGCGACGTCGAGTAGAAGAAGAAGAATGGGGACCAGGCCGGCCCTCGACAGTGATCCCCGTCGAGTCTGACTTTTCGGACTGGGGTGACTCGAAGAAGGAGGACGTGGGGTGCGACGACCCAGCAAGGACGAGTTTTGGGAGTAGTTCAAGAGCTCCGACGAAGAGTAGTTTCATCTTCGAGTAGTAGTCGTTTGAACTAGTATTTGATGGATGTAGTAGTTTGAACTAGTAGTAGTCCTTCAAATTAGAATTATGTTTAGTTATGTTTTAATTGGAACTATGTTTAATTATGTTTGAAATGAAGTAGTAGTTGAACTTGGCATGTTTGAATTATGTTTAAAATGAAGTAGTATTTGAACTTTCTAATTTTTACGTCTTCATTTTGCATCACCTATCTTTTGAAGTTGCATTTTTACATCTCCGTTTTGCATCATCTGTTGAAGTTGATCCTTTTTTAAAGATGTAAAAAACATTTTTTAGAGGTATAATTTTACATCTCCAAATATACATCTTTTATTGGAGATGCTCTAACAAGGATCTAAATTTCTCCAGTCAATTCTGGCGACCTAGCTTTTCCCAGCCTGCAGTTCGTGAAGGAAAAATCGGAGCCCTGTCACGACTTTCACAGTCTCCGTGCCGCGAGAAGCTGGCCGGGTCGACTCCTCCGTCCCGCCCCACCTGGTCAACCAAAAGCCCCGGCGGCGTCCTCATCAGCCGCGCGCGCGCGACCGAATCAAACAAACACAACACAAACCACTCCAAAGCCCCCGTGCCGCTTTCCGCCGCGAATTAACCTCTGCCTCCAGAGTCGTCCGACACGGTCACACTCGCACCTCCAAACTTAATCACACCCGCGGCGACGCGCGCGTATATAGCCCGCTCCGCTCGGCGCGCCCGGTCCGGCACGCAAGAGAATTGTCTCTGTTTGTCTCCACTGGACCCATGGCGAGCCACGACGCGCTCTGGGCAAAGCTCTGGGAACTGGAGCTGCAGCTCGCGGCGTACAAGCTGTTGCACGCCGAACGGTGCGGGGACGACGAGGGCGCTGACGGCGCGCGGGAGCCCGCGGGCACCGGCGCCTGCCGCCGCGGCAGACAGTACGACGCCTACATGCGCCGGCGCGACGCCAGGCGCGTGTCCGTCGCTGCGGCGCATAAGTGCCAGCAGCAGCAGCAGCAGAGGCCGAGCAGCGGCACGCGCGCCGGTGGCAAGCCGAGCCCGCTCACCGTCAAGTGCGCCGCTCGGGACACGCCGCAGGTGAGGAGGACGGTGCCGTCGGGAGTGTCCACCCCGAGGAAGGAGCACGGCGCGCTGCCACTGCCACTGCCCAGGAGCAGCACAGTGAGCAGCGGCGCGCCGGTGGCGAGGCCGCAGTCTCACAGAAGGCGGAACAGCGTGGGCGACTGCGCCACGCCGAGGCCGTTCCTCAGGCGCGGCAGCGGGACCGGCGGCGCGATCGGGAACCTGCGGTCGCCGAGGGTGCACGACCTCCCCAGCGGCAGCCCGAGCCCGAGGCGGCCGCCGCAGGACCAGTTCGTCCCAAAGGTGGCGGCCGGGCGGCACCTCCGGTCCGTGTCGGAGCTGCCGCTCCGCCCGACGGCGGCGGCGGCGGCTGTGGAGTCCCCGAGGTGGGCGAAGACGCCGCGGCCGGCCCAGTCACGGGCCAGGAAGCGGTGGGGCGGGCTGGAGAGCCCGCCGCCGGCGATCTTCTCGGCCCCGGCGGCCAACCCGCACATGGACCTGGCCAAGGGGCTCCGGAAGCTGCTGAGCTTCGTGAGGAAGGGCAAGAGCAGCGAGCATCGGCGCGACGGCGGCGGACGTGAATCCGGCGACGGGAAGCCCGTGAAGGGGTGGACAGCTTGCTCCGTCCTTGATGGCCCGTTCGAACGTGCGAGCCTGGAGGGGCACCGGTTCCCCATGACACGGGCAGTCGGCACCTCCGGGTGAGGCGCGTGGGCTGGGCTGGCATGGCACGCGGCGCCTAATAAACCGTGATGCTCATTAGATACGCCCTCTCCGTTCCTCGTGGGGCTGCTTCGTCGACGTACGGCCATGCTTTTGTAGCTTTGCATTGCGCTCCATGGATTTAACTTGTAGATATCCGCTTGTGTGTTCCGGTCGTTTGAGAGATGTGGCGCGAGAGAGACGGGGTGTTCGATCATAATTTTCTCGCTCATCCAGCGAGTCATCAATCAGGTTGAAGCCCGATGAGGGTTTCTGGTTGAAGATGGATCGTCAAATCTATAGTGTTTGTGACGGGTCGTCCACGAGTTTGGAGCAAGTCCTTTTCTTCTCCCTTTCGCTCTTCATGTACTCTTATTTACTCCGCATATTAGTTTTGACCTAAATCGAATTTTCTATAGTTTGATCAAATTTATAGAAAATAATATGAACTTTCAAAGTAATAAATATATATGATATGAAAATATATTCCGTGATGACTTTAATCGTATTGATTTGATACCGTGGATGTTAATAATTTTACGTATAAACTTGGTGAAAGTTTACTTGAGACAAGCTAATATGCAGAGCACTACTGGTTTCTGGACTTGTTGTTTTCTGATAACCTTGTTTTCTTTCGTCTAAATGAGTTACTTGCAGTTTTTTTTTTCAAACAGAGAGTTTATCCCAGCCGCAAAACTTTTGTTACCAAGCTCAAACGCACCACTTTGTGAACAATAAAAAAGGTAAAAAATTCTGACTTTTTTGGCGGCAATATTTTGAATGTTGTACCTACATGCAAAATTCTATGGAGCAATAACATTCCTATTATGCAAACTGACCATAGCTCAGATAGTTAGGTCTCTGTTGTTTCCATATGAGTTGTTGGATTTTATTAAAGAGAAAGGATGATGTAGCACATCAGCAAAAAATATTTCTCTTAGTTAAGAACATAGATTTATCGAACCAATAAGAGTCTCCAAGCTAACAAGATAAATAACACCTACACACAAACAAAATAAATACTTGCATCCAACTTGGCAAGGGGGGTGTCAATCCCCTCGTCTTGCAAGTTGCAAGGCCAAAAACAAATAGTGATAGGGCAAAATGGTAAAATAATAAAAGAGCAATAGAGCAACACAAGTATTGATAGAGAATGGACCTGGGGGCCATATGTTCGTTAGTGGCAACTCTCTTGAAAGCAGGTAATGACATGGTAAACAAATTACCGTTGGACAATTGGCAGAAAAGTAGCATTCATAACCATGATCATTCTGTTGGAAATATGCCCTAGAGGCAATTAATAAAGTGTTTATTATTATCATATTTCTCCGTTCATGATAATGGTTTATTATTCATGCTAGAATTGTATTGACCGGAAACTAAATACATGTGTGGATAATGAACAAATACTATGTCCCTAGTATGCCTCTACTAGACTAGCTCGTTGATCAAAAGATGGTCAAGGTTTCCTGACCATGGACATGAGTTGTCATTTGATAACGGGATCACATCATTAGGAGAATGATGTGATGGACTTGACCCAACCGTTAGCATAGCATATGATCGTTCAGTTTATTGCTACTGTTTTCACTATGTCAAATACACGTTCCTCTGACCATGAGATCATGCAACTCCCGGATACCGTAGGAATACTTTGGGTGTATCAAACGTCACAACGTAACTGGGTGATTATAAAGGTGCACTACAGGTATCTCCGAAAGTGTTTGTTAAGTTGGCATGGATCAAGATTGGGATTTGTCATTCCGTCTGTCGGAAAGGTATCTCTGGGCCCTCTCGGTAATACAGCATCACTGAAGCCTTGCAAGCACCGTGACTAAAGAGTTAGTTGCAAGATGATGTATTACGGAACGAGTAAAGAGACTTGCCGGTAACGAGATTGAACTAGGTATTGGATACCGACGATCGAATCTCGGGCAAGTAACATACCGCCGGACAAAGGGAACAACGTATGTTGACATATGAGGTTCACCGATAAAGATCTTCGTGGAATATGTAGGAACCAATATGAGCATCCAGGTTCCGCTGTTGGTTATTGACCAGAGAGTCGTCTCGGTCATGTCTACATCATTCCCGAACCCGTAGGGTCCGCACACTTAAGGTTCGATGACGATATAGTATTATATGAGTTATGTGATTGGTGACCGAATGTTGTTCGGAGTCCCGGATGAGATCACGGACATGACGAGGAGTCTCGGAATGTCCGAGAGATAAAGATTTATATATTGGAAGGTGGTATTCGAACACCGGAAAGGTTCCGGATATTTTATCGGTGTACTGGGGGGTTACCGGAACCCCCCGGGGGGCCACATGGGCCTCATGGGCCATGTAGGGGAGGAGCAACAGCCCACAAGGGGCTGGTGCGCCCCCCCTAGGGGGCCAAACCGAATTGGGCTAGGGTTGGGGGCCGGCCCCCCTTCCTTCTCCCTCTCCCCCCTTTCCAAGTAGGAATCCTACTTGGAGTAGGATTGGGGGGGGGGGGGCGCCGGCCAATGGGAGGAATCCCTAGGAGGATTCGGCCTCCCTATGGGGGCGCAGCCCCTTGGCTGCCTCCTCCCCCCTCCCTCCTTTATATACGGAGGAGGGGCACCCCTTGGAGACACAGAATTGTCCCATAGCCGTGTGCGGTGCCCCGATCTCCGTTTTCCACCTCGGTCATATTTTCGGAGAGCTTAGGCGAAGCCCTGCCGGAATCACTTCACCATCACCGTCGCCACGCCGTCGTGCTGACAGAACTCATCTACTTCCTCGACGTCTTGCTGGATCAAGAAGGCGAGGATCGTCACCGAGCTGCACGTGTGTAGAACTCGGAGGTGCCGTACGTTCGGTACTCAATCGGTGGAGCTCGAAGGATTGTTCGACTACATCAACCGCGTAGTGAGACGCTTCCGCTAACGGTCTACGAGGGTACGTAGACACACTCTCCCCTCTCGTAGCGATGCATCTCCATGGATAGATCTTGCGTGAGCGTAGGAATTTTTTTGAAATTCATGCTCCGTTCCCCAACAGTGGTATCAGAGCCAGGTCTATGCGTAGATGTGATTTGCACGAGTAGAACACAAACGAGTTGTGGGCGTGGGTGTATACATATTGCTTGCCGTTACTAATTGATACTTGATTCGGCGGTATTGTGAGATGAAGCGGTCCGGACCGACATTACGCGTACGCTTACGCGAGACAGATTTCACCGCTACGTGCACTCGTTGCATAAAGGTGACTGGCGGGTGTCTGTCTCTCTCACTTTAGTTGAATCGGTTTCAATGAAGAGGGTTCTTTTAGAAGATCAAAAAGCAATCACTACACCACGTTGTGGTTTTGCGTAGGTAAGAACGGTTCTTGCAAACCCGTAGCAGCCACGTAAAACTTGCAACAACAAAGTAGAGGACGTCTAACTTGTTTTTGCAGGGTATGCTGGTGATGTGATATGGTCAAGACATGATGTGATATAAGTTGTTGTATGAGATGATCATGTTTTGTAAGTTATCAGGCAACCGGCAGGAGCCTTATGGTTGTCTCTTTATTGTATGCAATGCCAACGCTATGTAATTGCTTTTCTTTACCGCTATGAGTTAGCAGTAGTAGTAGTAGCAATAGCCGGCGAGACGACCACGACGCTGCGATGGAGATCAAGGTGTCACGACGCTACGATGGAGATCATGGTGTCAATCCGGTGACGATGGAGATCATGACGGTGCTTTGCTGATGGAGATCAAAAGCACAAGACGATGATGGCCATATCATGTCACATATATTGAATTGCATGTGATGTTAATCCTTTTATGCATCTTATTTTTGCTTAGGACGACGGTAGCATTATAAGATGATCCCTTCACTAAATTTCAAGATAAGTGTTCTCCCCTAGTATGCACCGTTGCGAAGGTTCGACGCTTCTAAGCACCATGTGATGATCGGGTGTGATGGATTCTTTCGTTCGCATACAACGGGTGTAAGCCAGTTTTACACACGCAGAATACTTGGGTTAAACTTGACGAGCCTAGCATATACAGATATGGCCTCGGAACACAAGAGACCGAAAGGTCGAACATGAGTCATATAGTAGATATGATCAACATGAAAGATGTTCACCATTGATAACTAATCCACCTCACGTGATGATCGGACGTGGTTTAGTTGATGTGGATCATGTTACACTTAGACAACTTGAGGGATGTTAATCTAAGTGGGAGTTCTTAAATAATTTGATTAATTGAACTTCAATTATCATGAACATAGTCTAAATAATCTTTGCAATTGTATGTTGTAGATCAATGGCCCGCGCTGTAGTTCCACTGAATTTTAATGCGTTCCTAGAGAAAGCTAAGTTGAAAGATGATGGAAGCAACTATACGGACTGGGTACGTAATCTGAGGATCATCCTCATTGCTGCACAGAAGGCTTATGTCCTTGATGCACCGCTAGGTGTCGCAACCCCTCCCTCGTCTGTCGACATTATGAACGCCTGGCAGACATGTGTTGATGACTACTCGATAGTTCAATGTGCCATGCTTTACGGCTTAGAACCGGGGCTCCAAAGACGTTTTGAGCATCACGGAGCATATGAGATGTTCCAAGAGCTGAAACTTGTATTTCAAGCTCATGCCCGGGTTGAGAGATATGATGTCTCCGACAAGTTCTTTAGCTGTAAGATGGAGGAGAATAGTTCTGTCAGTGAGCATATACTCAAGATGTCTGGGTTGCATAACCGCTTGACTCAGTTGGGAGTTAATCTTCCAGATGATTCGGTTATTGACAGAATTCTCCAATCACTGCCACCAAGCTATAAGGGCTTTGTGATGAACTATAATATGCAAGGAATGGAAAAAGTCTATTTCCGAGCTCTTCGCTATGCTCAAAGCAGCGGAGGTAGAAGTCAAGAAGGAGCATCAAGTGTTGATGGTAAAGAAGAGCACTAGTTTCAAGAAGGGCAAGGGAAAGAAGGGGAACTTCAAGAAGAACGACAAAACAGTTGCTGCTCCCACGAAGAAACCCAAGTCTGGACCCAAACCCGAGACTGAGTGTTTCTACTGCAAGGGGACTGGTCACTGGAAGCAGAACTGCCCCAAGTACCTGGCAGATAAGAAGGCTGGCAACATCAACAAAGGTATATTTGATATACATGTTATTGATGTGTACCTTACCAATGCTCGTAGTAGCACCTGGGTATTTGATACTAGTTCGGTTGCTCATATTTGTAACTCGAAACAGGAGCTACGGAATAAACGAAGATTGGCTAAGGACGAGGTGACGATGCGCGTCGGGAACGGTTCAAGAGTTGAAGTTATCGCCGTCGGCACGCTACCTCTACATCTACCCTCGGGATTAGTGATGAACCTAAATAATTGTTATTTGGTGCCTGCGTTGAGCATGAAAATTATATCTGGATCTTGTTTATTGCGAGACGGTTATTCATTTAAATCAGAGAATAAAGGTTGTTCTATTTTGATGAATAATATCTTTTATGGTCATGCACCACTTGTGAATGGTTTATTCTTGTTGAATCTCGATAGTGGTGATACACACATCCATAATATTGATGCCAAAAGATGCAAAATTGATAATGATAGTACCACATATTTGTGGCACTGCCGCTTAGGTCATATTGGTGTAAAACGCATGAAGAAACTCCATGCAGATGGACTTTTGGAATTACTTGATTATGAATCATTTGAGACATGCGAACCATGCCTCATGGGCAAGATGACTAAGACTCCGTTCTCCGGAACAATGGAGCGAGCAACAGACTTGTTGGAAATAATACATACCGATGTATGCGGTCCGATGAGTGTTGAGGCGCGCGGTGGATATCGTTATGTTCTCAAGTTCACAGATGATTTGAGTAGATATGGCTATGTCTACTTGATGAAGCATAAATCTGAAACATTTGAAAAGTTCAAAGAATTTCAGAGTGAAGTAGAGAACCATCGTAACAAGAAAATAAAGTTCTTACGATCTGATCGTGGAGGAGAATATTTGAGTTACGAGTTTGGCAATCACTTAAGACAATGTGGAATTGTTTCACAGCTCACGCCACCTGGAACACCACAGCGTAATGGTGTGTCCGAACGTCGTAATCGTACTCTATTAGATATGGTGCATTCTATGATGTCTCTTACCGATTTGCCACTATCTTTTTGGGGTTATGCATTAGAGACAGCTGCATTCACTTTAAACAGGGCACCGTCTAAATCCGTTGAGACGACACCGTATGAACTGTGGTTTGGTAAGAAACCTAAGTTGTCGTTTCTGAAAGTTTGGGGATGCGATGCTTATGTCAAAAGGCTTCAGCTAGATAAGCTCGAACCCAAAGCGGATAAGTGCGTCTTCATAGGATACCCAAAGGAGACCATTGGGTACACCTTCTACCACAGATCCGAAGGCAAAGTATTCATTGCTAAGAATGGATCCTTTCTAGAGAAGGAGTTTCTCTCGAAAGAAGTGAGTGGGAGGAAAGTAGAACTTGATGAGGTAATTGTACCTCCTCTGGATAGTAGTACGCCACAGAAAGAAATTTCTGTGACACCAACACAGACCAGAGAAGAAGTTGATGATGATGATCATGAGGCTTCGGATCAAGTTGCTACAGAACTTCGAAGGTCAACCAGGACACGTTCCGCACCAGAGTGGTACGGAAATCCAGTCTTGGAGGTTATGTTGTTAGACAACGGTGAACCTTCGAACTATGAAGAAGCGATGGCAAGCCCGGATTCCGACAAATGGCTTGAGGCCATGAAATCCGAGATTGGATCCATGTATGAGAACAAAGTGTGGACTTTGGTAGACTTGCCCGATGAACGGCAAGCTATTGAAAATAAATGGATCTTTAAGAAGAAGACGGACGCTGATGGTAATGTCACCGTCTATAAAGCACGACTTGTTGCTAAAGGTTATCGACAAGTTCAAGGAGTTGACTACGATGAGACTTTCTCACCCGTAGCGATGCTAAAGTCTGTCAGAATTATGTTAGCAATTGCCGCGTTTTATGATTATGAAATCTGGCAAATGGACGTCAAAACGGCATTCCTTAATGGATTCCTTAAGGAAGAATTGTATATGATGCAACCGGAAGGTTTTGTCGATCCTAAAGGTGTTAACAAAGTGTGCAAGCTCCAGCGATCCATCTATGGACTGGTGCAAGCATCTCGGAGCTGGAATACTCGCTTTGATGAAGTGATCAAAGCGTTTGGGTTTATACAAACTTATGGAGAAGCTTGTATTTACAAGAAAGTGAGTGGGAGCTCTGTGGCATTTCTCATATTATATGTGGATGACATATTATTGATGGGAAATGACACAGAATTTCTGGAAAGCATAAAGGGTTATTTGAACAAAAGTTTTTCAATGAAGGATCTCGGAGAAGCTGCTTACATATTAGGCATCAAGATCTATAGAGATAGATCAAGACGCCTCATTGGACTTTCACAAAGCACATACCTTGACAAGATTTTGAAGAAGTTCAAAATGGATCAGTCAAAGAAAGGGTTCTTGCCTGTATTGCAAGGTGTGAGATTGAGTAAGACTCAATGCCCGACCACGGTAGAAGATAAAGAGAAGATGAGTGTCATCCCTTATGCTTCAGCCATAGGCTCTATTATGTATGCCATGCTGTGTACCAGACCTGATGTGTGCCTCGCTATAAGCTTGGTGGGGAGGTACCAAAGTGATCCAGGAGTAGATCACTGGACAGCGGTCAAGAATATCCTGAAGTACCTGAAAAGGACCAAGGACATGTTTCTCGTTTATGGAGGTGACAAAGAGCTCGTCGTAAAGGGTTACGTCGATGCTAGCTTTGACACAGATCCAGATGACTCTAAGTCACAATCTGGATACGTATTTATTCTTAATGGTGGAGCGGTCAGTTGGTGCAGTTCCAAGCAGAGCGTCGTGGCGGGATCTACATGTGAGGCGGAATACATAGCTGCTTCCGAAGCAGCACATGAAGGAGTCTGGATGAAGGAGTTCATATCCGATCTAGGTGTCATACCTAGTGCATCGGGTCCAATGACTATCTTATGTGACAACACTGGAGCCATTGCTATAGCAAAGGATCCCAGGTTTCACAAGAGAACCAAGCATATAAAGCGTCGCTTCAACTCCATTCGGAATTTGATTAAGGATGGAGACATAGAGATTTGCAAAGTACACACGGATCTGAATGTGGCAGACTCGTTGACTAAACCTCTTCCACGAGCAAAACATGATCAGCACCAGAATGCGATGGGTGTTAGATTCATTACAATGTAATTGACTCTAGTGCAAGTGGGAGACTGTTGGAAATATGCTCTAGAGGCAATTAATAAAGTGTTTATTATTATCATATTTCTCCGTTCATGATAATGGTTTATTATTCATGCTAGAATTGTATTGACCGGAAACTAAATACATGTGTGGATAATGAACAAATACTATGTCCCTAGTATGCCTCTACTAGACTAGCTCGTTGATCAAAAGATGGTCAAGGTTTCCTGACCATGGACATGAGTTGTCATTTGATAACGGGATCACATCATTAGGAGAATGATGTGATGGACTTGACCCAACCGTTAGCATAGCATATGATCGTTCAGTTTATTGCTACTGTTTTCACTATGTCAAATACACGTTCCTCTGACCATGAGATCATGCAACTCCCGGATACCGTAGGAATACTTTGGGTGTATCAAACGTCACAACGTAACTGGGTGATTATAAAGGTGCACTACAGGTATCTCCGAAAGTGTTTGTTAAGTTGGCATGGATCAAGATTGGGATTTGTCATTCCGTCTGTCGAAAAGGTATCTCTGGGCCCTCTCGGTAATACAGCATCACTGAAGCCTTGCAAGCACCGTGACTAAAGAGTTAGTTGCAAGATGATGTATTACGGAACGAGTAAAGAGACTTGCCGGTAACGAGATTGAACTAGGTATTGGATACCGACGATCGAATCTCGGGCAAGTAACATACCGCCGGACAAAGGGAACAACGTATGTTGACATATGAGGTTCACCGATAAAGATCTTCGTGGAATATGTAGGAACCAATATGAGCATCCAGGGTCCGCACACTTAAGGTTCGATGTCGATATAGTATTATATGAGTTATGTGATTGGTGACCGAATGTTGTTCGGAGTCCCGGATGAGATCACGGACATGACGAGGAGTCTCGGAATGTCCGAGAGATAAAGATTTATATATTGGAAGGTGGTATTCGGACACCGGAAAGGTTCCGGAAGGTTCCGGATATTTTATCGGTGTACCGGGGGGTTACCGGAACCCCCCGGGGGGCCACATGGGCCTCATGGGCCATGTAGGGGAGGAGCAACAGCCCACAAGGGGCTGGTGCGCCCCCCCTAGGGGGCCAAACCGAATTGGGCTAGGGTTGGGAGCCGGCCCCCCTTCCTTCTCCCTCTCCCCCCTTTCCAAGTAGGAATCCTACTTGGAGTAGGATTGGGGGGGGGGGGGGGGCGCCGGCCAATGGGAGGAATCCCTAGGAGGATTCGGCCTCCCTATGGGGGCACAGCCCCTTGGCTGCCTCCTCCCCCCTCCCTCCTTTATATACGGAGGAGGGGCACCCCTTGGAGACACAGAATTGTCCCATAGCCGTGTGCGGTGCCCCGATCTCCGTTTTCCACCTCGGTCATATTTTCGGAGAGCTTAGGCGAAGCCCTGCCGGAATCACTTCACCATCACCGTCGCCACGCCGTCGTGCTGACAGAACTCATCTACTTCCTCGACGTCTTGCTGGATCAAGAAGGCGAGGATCGTCACCGAGCTGCACGTGTGTAGAACTCGGAGGTGCCGTACGTTCGGTACTCAATCGGTGGAGCTCGAAGGATTGTTCGACTACATCAACCGCGTAGTGAGACGCTTCCGCTAACGGTCTACGAGGGTACGTAGACACACTCTCCCCTCTCGTAGCGATGCATCTCCATGGATAGATCTTGCGTGAGCGTAGGAATTTTTTTGAAATTCATGCTCCGTTCCCCAACACATTCATGGCATAATCTTGTATAGGCATCACATCCATGAAAAATAGACCGTAATCCAACTGCATCTACTACTATTACTCCACCCCAAGACCGCTATCGAGCATGCATCTCAAAATATCAAGTTTAATAAAAAAAGAGTAACACAATAAGCAAGATGACATGATGTAGACACAAAAACCTAGCAATACGATTAACCCCCCGTCGTTTTATTCTTAGTAGCAACAAGACATCACGTGCCTTCTCCCCATTCCGTCACTGGGATATAGATCACCATGAGGTTTAACCCACTACTATGCATCACTACCTCTGAAGAATTAACCTTGAATGCTAATAATTTTACTTGATGATCAAAGTTTAATTGAGACAAAGCTAATGTGCAGAGCACTACAATGGTTTCTGGTGCTCTTGTTTTCTTTCACCTAAATGAGTTGGTTTTTGTTTTCTATAGCTTACAACATAAGGTTTATCCCAAACACAAATGGCGCGTTTGGTAGGCTACATTAGTCTCAGCCAGGCCCGCACAGGATGTTTTCAGCCTGTTTGGTTGCATGAGCTACATCTGATTCTCGACCCGTACAGGACTTAAAGCACGTCTGGCCTGCATCCAGGGGAACAGACGAATCAACCGTTTTATGCGAGCCAGGCGTGGCGAATGCCTGCACGCGTGGGCAAGCATGGGAGATGACGGAACGTCTCATCCTCGACGCCACGAGGACCAAAACCACGACCCTAGGAATGGCCGGCTCATCGTCGTAGGTGGGACCTCTGTTCCCGTCGAGATTTTCTACGCGACCGACCTTCTCTACAATGGCAATGACACCGGTAAGCGCCGATTTATTCCCCTTGCTCGCATTCGTAGTTAGGTTTTTTTTTGCTTACTTCAATCATGCTTAGGGCAATGTTAGATTTGATTGTTTGGATTGGATTGGATCCGATCCTGTTAGGACCAAGTGTATATCGACCAGAAGGGTGGGGGGAGGTGAATGGGAGATTCAAAATTTCTTTCGAAACTTTGAATCAAAACCAAACCCAATGGAATAGATTGAATAAATAGATTACTGAAGGAAATGACCAGAGCACATACAAACTATAAGATAGGCATGGGTCTAAGAAAATCTTTCTATGAAAGATGCAATAATCTTCTGCATGTAATAGTTCAAAGCTTTCGCAATGAAAATGGTGGCACAAAACGATATCAAGATAGACAACATGGCTAAGCAATCATTGAATGAAAATAGAGCAGTGTATGCTATACAAAGTAGATTTTATCGAGTGAATGACATCACACAAACTAAAGCGAGCACAAATAGAATCACTACAGATACATGGTGATGGATATCATACGACACACATAGCACTGATGATAAACTTCTGAAAGAATTACAGTAGAAGTAGAAATGAACCAATGGTGCTCGGTGGCGATAGATGATTTGGTAGACCAGTTTACTCTTCTACAAAAGAACTATCTCTGGTTGGAGGGACTTGTGAATTAACACAAGAGCAAACCTCTCCAAGTCCTATTCTCCTTCAACTGAAAGTTAGACTTTGGTTGTGCTTACTCGGGGTAGACTTGTTGGCGACCTCCATACCTTCGACATACTTCTTCGCTAACCACAATTACTCTTGGTTACTGAAGACTTTGCTTGGTGAAGACAATTACTCTTTGACACTCAAGCCGACACCTATCCATCTAGAGAGTGTGCAGCCCTCAAGAGTAATAGGTAAAAGAAACTCTAACTCAGATCTGCTGTGATGCTCCGAGGAGTCCAAATTATGTGATTTTTGATAAGTATTTTGTGCCTACACATTAGGCTTTGTGGAGTTTTATTGCGTTCGCGCACCTCTTTATGTTGTTTTTCCCAGGAAACATTTTTTGGAAACGATAAACACTTGTGGAAAGAATCACAGTAAATAATGAAGGAATTATATTATTTAATATGATAATATCCTGATACAATATAATAAAATCATAGAGCCAAAGAATCAGCGCCAGCCGCAGCTCCAGAATGAACGACGGCGTATCATGCGACTGTGATCGCTCGTATGAGCGGTCGTATGGAGTGCCAACGACACTGATACGTTTCCAATGTATCGATAATTTATGAAGTATTCATGCCATATTTACCTATGTTTATCATACTTTTAGATGTTTTTTTATGCACTTTATATGATTTAATTAGAACTAACCCGGACTGACGCTGTTTTCAACAGAATTACCGTGGTGTTGTTTTTTGTGCAGAAAATGAAAGTTCTCGGAATCGCCCGAGACTTTTTGATGATTTTTATGGAACATATGAGCAATATCGGAGCAAAGAACCACCGGAGGGGGGCCACCAGGCGCTCCCAAGCCATCAGGGCGCGCCCAGGGGGGGTCAAAGGGCCCTGATGGCTTGGGGCCACCCCGTAGCTCCGTTTTGCATGATTCCAACGCCAAAAAATCTTATAAATAGACAAACCATCAGAAATTAACCTAGAAACTCCGATCCGCCGCCGCAACTCTCTGTATCGAAGAAAAACCAATCTGGAGAGAAAACATAGAGAGAGATCCAATCTCGGAGGGGATCTCGCCCCTCCGGGAGCCATGGAGGCCAAGGACCAGAGGGGAGAACCTCTCCTTGTCTAGGGAGATGCTATGGAGGAGGAAGCCTAAGGGGGGGACTCTCTCTCCGTCTCTTCCGGTTGCACCGGAGTGCCACTGGGGGAACCATCGCCGTGGTGATCGTCTTCATCAACATCACCGTCTCCATCACCTTCCCTCATCTATCTACGGCGGTGTACTCTCCCGCACCCGTTGTAATCCCCTACTTGAACATGGTGTTTTGTGCCACATATTATTATCCAATGATGTGTTGCCATCTTATGATGATTGAGTAGATTTCTTTTGTCCTTTGGGTTGATTCATGATTTTGATTGGTTTGAGTTGTATGTTTAATATTGGTGCTGTCCTATGGTGCCTTATATGCCGTGGACACGTGGGGGATTCCCGTTGTAGGGTGTTGCAATATGTTTATGATTCTCTTATAGTGGGCGGCTAGAGTGACAGAAGCTTACACTCGAGTAAGGGGGTTGTTTACGCATGGGAGTAAAGGGGACTTGAAGTGTTAATGCTATGGTTGGGTTTATCTTAATGATCTCTAGTAGTTGCGGATGCTTGCTAGAGGCCCAATCATAAGTTCATATGATCCAAGTACGAAAAGTATGTTAGCTCATGCCTCTCCCTCATATAAAATTGCAATAATGATTACCGATCTTGTTATCAATTGCCTAGGATGATTCCGCACACCATACCATAATTATTCCACACTCGCTATTTGTAATATATTGTATTATATTTTAATTTATTTAGGCAGCAACTATTTTTCATATTTTGGTTCTCCAATATCATGCAAAGTTATCCTCTTTATACCCACAACGCAGTTTTATTTCTCGTTTCTAGATAGAAGCAAACACTTGGTGTACGTAGAGTCGTATCAGTGGCAAATGGGACTTGAAAGAATATTGATCTGAACTTTAGCTCCTTGTGGGTTTGACACTCTACTCACCACTTCCATCTTTGAAAAGTGCTACGATGATTCCTTGCACTTGGGGATCATCAAGCTCTTTTCTGGCGCCGTTGTCGGGGAGCAATAGCGTGGGGTTAATATTTTCGTGTATGCTTGTTTGCTTCTATCACTAAGTAGATTTTGTGTACCTTTTGTTTATGTTTTCTTGCTTTATTTATTTAGTTGTGGGTGAAACAAACAAAAAAACTTGAAAAAAATTGAAAACACATTTTTTACTTGCCTCTTATAAGAGAAGCGATTGGAAAGTTATGCATTGGAGAAGTGAGGGTCGACGTTGAACACTTGTGTTCATGCCCATGGAAACAATGTATAATTTTTCATGGAATTTTCTCATAAAAAATAAGTATCCCCTTGTATATACTACTGTATGATAAAAATAACGTGCCAAGGAAAGCCTGTGGGATGATTTGGATGATAGTAGATTTGATCCTGTGTAAAAACAGAAACTTTTGCGTCCAGTGCAGAATTTCTCTGATTTTACTGGAACACATTTTTGATCTGAATTTTTTTTCACAGTATTTTTATACGAATTCCCCAGGTTTTCCTAATTTTTAAGAATTTTTGGAATTACAGAAGTATGGTGTTTTTGCTGATCATTACAGGCTGTTCTGTTTTAGACATATTCTGTTTTTTGCTTGCATCGTTTGCTTGTTTTGATGATGCTATGGATTATATAGGGGGGTATAAGCCATAGATAAGTTATAATACCGTATATTATGCAATAATTAAATATGAATCAATTTATAATAGTATATAAGGTTTATGATTTGCCTATTATACTAACTGATCTCACGAGGTTTCTGTTAATTTTTGTGTGATTGAAGTTTTCATGTTTTGGGTGAGATACCGATATGAAGAGAATAAGGAGCGTCAAGACCCTAAGCTTGGGGATGCCCAAGGCACCCCCAAGGTAATATCCAAGGAAGACTCAAGCGTCCAAGCTTGGGGATGCCACGGAAAGCATCCCCTCTTTCGTCTTCAACACTATCGGTATACCTTACTTTGAGCTATATTTTTATTCATCACATAATATATGTTTTGCTTGGAGCATACTTTTATTTTGTTGTCCTCTGTTATATGTTATTCATAATCATGTTTTTCAATAAAGGTTCCAAGAATTGTCTTAAGATGTCTCAATTGCATGTTTGATGTGTGACTGTAAAAACAGAAACTTTTGTTGTAGTGTTTGAATTTTCATATTTTACTCGAACGTGGAACGTTTCTGAAATTTTTATACAGTACTTTCATACAATTTTTTTTATCATGTACTAAATTTTGAGAATGTTTGGAGATACAGAAGTAAACTTTTTAAATTTATTACTACAGACTGTTCTGTTTGGACAGATTGCTGTCATAGTTTTGTTATCTACTTATCCTAGAGTTTTCATGGCTTATATTGGTAGATATAAATTGTGAAAATGATAGTATATAGTACCTAATATTTCAAAATTATTATGCAACTTGTCTTGGCAGTACATGAAGCGTTGATTTATTCTTATATGTACTAACCTATCTCACGAGTTCTTTTCAAGTTTTATGTGGATGAAGTTTTTTGAGACTTAGGTGAAATCGGGATATGAGAGGATTGAACGAGATACAAAAGTTCAATCTTGGGATGCCCAAGGCTCCCCAAGTAAATATTACAAGAAGTCTCAAGCATCTATGCTTGGGGATGCTACGCATCCCACCTCTCTTCGTCAACAATTACCGGTTAGCCTATGATGATCATAAGTTTTTATTCGTTCACGTGTGCTATTCTTGGAGCATCTTTTGTGCTTATTCTTCCCTTCCATTTTATGCACCATGCTGGTACGAGATAATCCTTGGTTGATTTATAGAATGCTTCATGTGCTTTATTTAAATCTTTTGAGTATGACTTTATAGAATGCTTCGATTGCTTCACTTATATATTTTGAGCTTGGATATTGGTCTCTCTATATTCACTGCAGTATGCTCTATGATCTTCACTTATATCTTTTTGAGAGTAGGTTGATGATCACTCTTGTGCTTCACTTATATTCTAAGAGAAAATGTTGAATGAATTGAATGTCATAAATGATAAATTATATATGCTTCATATGCTTGTCCCATGGGGAGTAGTGACTTCACATACTAAGAGTATAAGCAATAAAATTTATTGGAGGTTAGCAAACATAGCATTGGTCACTTGAACAATTCATGAAAGAATATTGAAGGAAGAGAGATTTCACATATAAACATACTATCTTGGACATCTTCTATGATTGTGAGCCCTCATTAATTATTTTTGAACTTGATCAAGTAGTTGACGTTGGACAAGGAAGACAACGTAATGGTTATGTTTTCTTATATTCACATAGAAGTTATATTGTCATGGATCCTCTAACATGTGGTGCTTGCTTAGTATCTTTTGCTAGCCAAAAATTTGTACTAAGTAGAGATACTACTTGTGCATCCAAAAACCCTTAAACCCAGTTTCTTTCCATGAGAGTCCACCATATCTACCTATGGACTGAATAAGATCCTTCAAGTAAGTTGTCATTGGTCCAAAAGCAAAAAAAAATCTCCTAAATACGTATGATCTTTTATTATAAGGGAAAATAAACTTTGTACGAACTTGTGATGGTGAGAAATAAAAGCGATGAACTGCATAATAAAGGTTGCTATCACAAGGGGCAATAAAAGGTGACGTTCCATTTCATTAAGAGATTGCACATCCAAAAATAAAAAGCGCATGACAACCTCTGCTTCCCTCCGCGAAGGGCCTATCTTTTACTTTCATGTATATACTTTTCTTTATTTACTTTTATGCAGGAGTCAATAATGTTCATCCTTATTCCAATCTATTAATTCTTTAATTGGCAAGCATCACGTGGTGGGGAAAGATCCGAGCACATATATGCAGTTGGATATAGGTGATCATGATTCATTATTGTTGACATTATCCCTGAGATAAATAAGTTGGGAGGTGAAACATTAAGCCCCTATCTTCCGACGTGTTTGATTGAAACTGCTTGTTCTAAAAATATGCTTTGAGTGTCAACAATCATGGAATACTAAATGATAGTTGAGTATGTGGAATTTGCTAAATCAAAGCTCTTACATAGATCTTTCCTAAAAAAGAGTTGCTGTTTATGATGCTAGAAATATTTATTGGCATTATCATTGATCAAACTTATATACTATGCTAGCATTCACACTTCATAAATTATTTCTTTTATCATTTACCTACTCGAGGACGAGTAAGAATTAAGCTTGGGGATGCTGATACGTCTCCAACGTATCAATAATTTATGAAGTATTCATGCCATATTTACCTATCTTTACAATACTTTTATATGGTTTTGATGGACTTTATATGATTTAATTAGAACTAACCCGGACTGACACTATTTTCAGCAGAATTACCGTGGTGTTGTTTTTTGTGCAGAAAATGAAAGTTCTCGGAATCGCTCGAAACTTTTTGATGATTTTTTTGGAACATATGAGCAATATTGCAGCGAAGAACCGCCGGAGGGGGGACCACCAGGCACTCCCAAGCCAGCAGGGCATGCCCGGGGGGTCAAAGGGCCCTGAAGGCTTGGGGCCACCCCGTAGCTCCGTTTTGCGTGATTCCAACGCCAAAAATCCTATAAATAGATAAACCATCATAAATTAACCTAGAATCTCCGCTCCTCCACCGCAACTCTCTGTATCGAAGAAAAACCAATCTGGAGAGAAAATAGAGAGGAAAACAAAGAGAAAGATCCAATCTTGGAGGGGCTCTCGCCCCTCCGGGAGCCATGGAGTCCAAGGACGAGAGGGGAGAACCTCTCCCCATCTAGGGAGAGGCCATGGAGGAGGAAGCCTAAGGGGGAGGGGGATACTCTCTCCCCCTCTCTTCCGGTGGCGCCGGAGTGCCGCCGGGGGAACCATCGCCGCAATGATCGTCTTCATCAACATCACCATCTCCATCACCTTCCCTCATCTATCTATGGCGGTCTACTCTCCCGCACCCCACTGTAATACCCTACTTGAGCATGGTGTTTTGTGCCACATATTATTATCCAATGATGTGTTGCCATCTTATGATGATTGAGTAGATTTCATTTTTACTTTGGGTTGATTGATGATCTTGATTGGTTTGAGTTGTATGTTTTATATTGGTGCTATCCTATGGTGCCTTCCGTGCCACCCACACATGGGGGATTCCTGCTGTAGGGTGTTGCAATATGTTTATGATTCTCTTATAGTGGGCGGCTAGAGTGACAGAAGCTTACACCCGAGTAAGGGGGTTGTTTACGTATGGGAGTAAAGGGGACTTGAAGTGTTAATGCTATGGTTGGGTTTACCTTAATGATCTCTAGTAGTTGCGGATGCTTGCTAGAGGTCCAATCATAAGTTCGTATGATCCAAGTAAGGAAAGTATGTTAGCTCATGCCTCTCCCTCATATAAAATTGCAATAATGATTACCGATCTTGTTATCAATTTCCTAGGATGATTCTGCACATCATACCATCATTATTCCACACTCGCTATTTCTAATATATTGTATTATATTCTAACTTTATTTAGGCAGCAACTATTTTCATATTTTGATTCTCTAATATCATGCAAAGTTATCCTCTTTATACCCTCAACGCAATTTTATTTCTTGTTTCTAGATAGAAGCAAACACTTGGTGTACGTAGAGTCGTATCAGTGGCAGAAGGGACTTGAGAGAATATTGATCTTACCTTTAGCTCCTTGTGGTTTCGACACTCCATACTTACCATTTCCATCTTTGGAAAGTGCTACGATGATTCCTTGCACTTGGGGATTATGAGACGCCGCCTCGTCCATTATTTTCACCCCACGGAATCAGATTGGGGATCAGACGCCCAGAGAGATCAGAAACTCGTCCAGAAGGAGGAACCCTAGCCTACGGAGCGATCCAAAGGGAGGAATCGACAAGGAGGAGGTGATACGTCTCCAATGTATCGATAATTTATGAAGTATTCATGCCATATTTACCTATGTTTACAATACTTTATATGGTTTTGATGCACTTTATGTGATTTAATTAGAACTAACCCGGACTGACGCTGTTTTCAGCAGAATTACCGTGGTGTTGTCTTTTATGCAGAAAATAAAAGTTTTTGGAATCGCCCGAAACTTTTTGACGATTTTTTCTAGACAATATAAGAAATACTGGAGCGAAGAACCATCGGAGGGGGGCCACCAGGTGCCCCTAAGCCACCAGGGCACCATCACCCCGCTGGGCGCGTCCTAATGGCTTGGGACCACCTTGTGGCTCCATTTAGCGTGATTCCAATGCCGAAAAATCCTATAAATACCAACCCCCAGAAGTTAACCTAGAACTTCCGCTCCGCTCCCGAAGCCTCTGTACAAAACAAATCTCATCCAGAGCCCTGTTCCGGCACCCTGCCGGAGGGGGCAATCATCACCGGAGGCCATCTTCATCATCCCGGCGGTGTCGATGACGAGGAGGGAGTAGTTCACCCTTAGGGCTGAGGGTATGTACCAGTAGCTATGTGCTTGATCTCTCTCTCTCTCTCTCTCTCTCTCTCTCTCTCTCTCTCGTGTTCTTGAGATGTCATGATCTTGATGTATCATGATCTTTGTTAATATAGTTGGATCATATGATGTTATTCCCTTGCTATCTTGATGTGATGAATTGAATCTTCCCCTTTGAGATTTTGTTATGTCGGATTATGAAAGCACAACTTCTCCCTAGGTGGTTTTGGTAATTACTCCCTCCATAAACTAATATAAGAGCGCTTAGATCACTAAAGTAGTGATCTAAATGCTCTTATATTAGTTTATAGAGGATGTAATAACAACATATATTTCATTGGACTAATGATCCTATGAAGCATATTTCAGGAAAAGTTCAATGAATGGATTTGCAAAGGATTGTGAGGAGATCCCCTAGATGCATGGAACATCAAATGGTAACAAGGTTCAAGACTCTACATTTTGCATTTTGTGAGAAATCACATCTGAGTCCATAGGAAAGCCAATACTATTAAAAGAACCCTCATGAATTCTCCCACAAAAATATTCTGTCCAAACCCTGAAGCCTAAATTCGGTGCCACAAAGTTTACAAATTCGGCCCTACCGAGTTCTATCCTAGACAGAATCCAAAGCCAAACCCTAACCTCTTGGTGACACCAAGTTTGATTTCGTTGCAACCGAAAACAGTGACAAACTCTCAGGTGTGTAGTTTCTAAGAATCGGAATTTCCGAGTTTTAGGAATCGGTGCTACCGAACCTGGGAACCGCCTAGGCCAGCCAAAACCGGACTCGCCGAGATTTATATATCGGTCTCACCGAAACGCCATATGTTGCCACATTTTGCACTAGTCGGTGCAACCGAGTTTTTGCTTCGGTTTCACCGAGTTGGGCAATAATGTTGTAACAGTTGGATTTTTGGAGAAGCCTATATATACCACTCCACCTCCCTCTCATTCGTAGAGAGAGCACTCAGAACAAACCAACACTTCCCTCATCTATTTTCTGAGAGAGAACCACCTACTCATGTATTGCGATCAAGATCTTCCACTCCAACCATATGAATCTTTATTTCTAGCCTCCCCAAGTTGCTTTCCACCCAATCAACCTCTTCTACCAATCCAAATCTATGAGAGAGTGATTGAGTGTTGAGGAGACTATCTTTTGAAGCACAAGAGCAAGGAGTTCATCATTCATACCACATATATTACCTTTTGGAGAGTGGTGTCTCCTAGATTGGTTAGGTGTCGCTTGAGAGCCTCCGACTTCGTGTGGAGTTGAACCAAGAAGTTTGTAAGGGCAAGGAGATCGCCTACTTCGTGAAGATCTACCCCGAGTGAGGCTAATCCTTCGTGGACGTAAGACGTGATGGAATAGACGAGGTTGCTACTTTGTGAACCCTTCGTGGGTGGAGCCCTCCGTGGACTCTCGCGACCGCTACCCTCTATGGCTTTAAATCTCCATCAACGTGGACGTACGATAGCGCCACCTATCAGAACCACAGGAAAAATCTTCGAGTCCCCATTGCGTTTGATCTTCCTATCCCTACCCTCTACTTATATGTGCATGTCTTTACTTTCCGCTGCTATACTCTTAGACTTGCATGTGTAGGGTGAGCTTGACTTGATATAATTGCCAAAACTTGCCAACCTTTAAAATTGGGAAAAGGCTAGATTTTTATTTTGGTCAAGTAGTCTAATCACCCCCCTATAGACATACTTTGGATCCTACAGATTGAATATTGGATATGAGATCACTTGATGTATGTCTTGCATGTGGATACCCGTGGTGATAATGGGGTGTTATATTGATTCACTTGATATATGTTTTGGTACTCAACTTGCGGATTCCCGTGGTGACAATGGAGTAATCTATGCATATGGGTTGATACACGTTCTTGTCTTACTTTCTCCGGTAGAAATCTTGGGGTAATCTTTGAAGTTCTTTTGCATGGATTGAATATGTTGAATCTGAAATTGTTTGATGCATATCATATAATTGACTCACAGATACTTGTGGTGACATTGGAGTATCTAGGTGACATTAGGGTTGATTGATGCGTATCATAGGTGGTATTTTAGTACGAACTCTAGGGTTGTTTGTGACACTTATAGGAATAGCTCAATAGATTGATCGGAAAGGATAACTTTGGGGTGGTTCTACTACCTACAACAATTTCATCTTATGTTCTCCGATACTTATGAACTTTGGAATGATTCTTTGTCGCACGTTGAGGGATGATCATATGATTCTATTATGTTAGCATTATTGAGAGATTGCACTAGTGAAAGTATGAACCCTAGGCATTATTTCTAAGCATTGCAATACCGTTTATGCTCACTTTTACTACTTGCTACCTTGCTGTTTTTATATTTTCATATTACAAAAACCTATATCTACCATCCATATTGCACTTGTATCACCATCTCTTCGCCAAACTAGTGCACCTATACAATTTGCCATTGTATTGGGTGTGTTGGGGACACAAGAGATTTTTTGTATTTGATTGCAGGGTTGTTTGAGAGAGACCATCTTCATTCTACACCTCCCATGGATTGATAAACCTTCGGTCATCCACTTGAGGGAAAATTGTTACTGTCCTACAAAACTCTGCACTTGGAGGCCCGGCAACGTCTACGAGAATAAAGTTGCGTAGTAGACATCAAGCTCTTTTCTAGTGCTGTTGCCGGGGAGGTGAGTGATTGAAGGTATATCTTTAGATCTTGTAATTAAATCTTTAGTTTCTTGTTTTTCACTAGTTTGGTTTTATAAAAGATAACTACAAAAAAATGGAATTGAGGTGGCCTCAAATGCTTCGCCTTTATAATGTCTTTCATGAAAATGATGGATCGGAAAATTGTGATCAATTGTTAGAGGAAGAATTTAACAAAATGTTTAATGTTAGTTCCTTGAATGAAGAGCATGATAGCAATGCTGTTTTTATGAATTCTTTTAATATCCATGATGCTAATGATATGCAAAGCCACAAGCTTGGGGATGCTATGTTTGATGAAGATGATATTCTTAGTCCCCCAAGTTTTGATGGGCAAAGTTATTATGATGATGGCATGCCTCCTATCTATGATGAGTATGGTGATGACATGTATGCTAGCAAGAGTAATGATAACCACGAAACTTGTCATCATGATATTAATGTTCAATTTGGTTATGTCAATTAAGTGTCTCATGATAGTTATTTTGTTGAGTTTGCTACCACTATTATGAATGAGTAGAAATTTGCTTACATGGAGAGTAATAAATTTTCTATGCTAGTGGACCATGAAGATAATGCTTTATGTGATAGTTATATTGTTGAATTACTTCATGATGGTACTGAAAATTATTATGAGGGAGTAGCATATGCTAGTAGGTATTGGAATAATATCAATTTTCCTCCCTATGTGTTGAAAGTTTTGAAGTCATGCTTGTTTTGCCTTCCTATGCAAATTGATTCTTGTACACTAAATTGTTTGCTTGCAAAATCCCTATGCATAGGAAGTGGGTTAGACTTAAATGTGCTTGCCATGTGATTCATGATGCTCTCTTGCATGTTTCAATTATTACTTTTTATGCGAGCATCATTGAAATCATCATGCCTAGCTAAAGGGCATTAAAGAAGAGCGCTTGTTGGGAGACAACCCAACACTTTTGCTTTCTATTTTTTGTGTGTTCACATGATTAATCTACTATAGTAATGATGTTTTGTGCCTTTTATTTCAATAATGCGCCAATTAAAGCCTTTGGGATAGTGTGGATACTTGTTAATTTAATTCTGTGCAAAAACAGAAACTTTTACGTCCAGTGCAGAATTCCTCTGATTTTACTGGAGAGTGTAAAAATTATGAAAATTTTACACACTTTTCTATGCAAAGTTTCTGCGTTGTCCTAATGTTTCAGAATTTTTAGAGACAGGAAAGTATGGTTCAAGTTCAGATCTTCACAGAATGTTCTGTTTTTTACACATTCTGTTTTGCATGCATCGTTTGCTTGTTTTAGTGTTTCCATAGCTTATATTTAGTGGTATAAATTATGGGAATGATAGAATATAGTAGGTATTATGTGATAACAATTGTGAATCTTGTCTTGAGAGTACCTAAGTGAATGATCTATCTTTATTGCACTAACCCATCTCACGAAGTTCCGTTAAGTTTTGTGTGGTTGAAGTTTTCAAGTTTTGGGTAAGACACCGATATGAGGAGAATAAGGAGTGGTAAGACCCTAAGCTTTGGGATTCAAAAGGCACCCCGAGGTAATATCCAAGGAAGACTCAAGCGTCTAAGCTTGGGATGCCCCGGAAGGCATCCTCACTTTTGTCTTCAACACTATCGGTATATCTTATTTAGAGCTATATTTTTATTCGTCACATAATATGAGTTTTGCTTGGAGCGTCATTTTTTTTAAAGTTTGCTTGCTGTTATTTATAATCTTGTTTTCCAATAAAAAGTTCTAAGAATTGCCTTTTAGGATGCTTGAATTGCATGTTTTATGTGTGCTGTGTCAAAATAGAAAATTTTGTTGTAGTGTTTGAATTGTCATATTTTACTGGAACGTGGAAAGATTCTGAAATTTTTACACAATATTTTCATTTTTTTATCATGTCCTAAAGTTTCATAATTTTTGGAGTTACAGAAATGCCCTTTTTAAATTAATTGCTACAGACTGTCCTGTTTAGACAGATTGCTGTCATATTTTTGTTATCTACTTCTCCTATACTTTTCATGACTTATATTGGTAGATATAAATTGTGGAAATGTTAGTATACAGTAGATAATGTTTGAAAATTATTATGCAACTTGTATTGGCAGTACATAAAGTGTTGATTTATTCTTATGTGCACTAACCTATCTCACGAGTTCTTTTCAAACTTTGTGTGGATGAAGTTTTTGAGACCTAGGTGAAACCGTGATATGAGAGGAATTAACGCGACACAAGAGCTCAAGCTTGGGGATGCCCAAGGATCCCCAGGTCAATATTACAAGAAGTCTCAAGCATCTAAGCTTGGGGATGCTACACATCCCACCTCTCTTCGTCAACAAATATCGGTTAGCCTATGTTGTCCTAAGTTTTTATTCATTCACATGATATGTGCTATTCTTGGAGTGTCTTTTGTTTTGTTTGTTGTTTGAATAAAATTCTCAGATCTGAAAATCTTTATTGAGAGAGAGTCCTCACATAGTTACTTAATTGTTTTACTACTCTTTGATCTTCGCTTCTATCTTTTTGAGAGTAGTTTGATGTTCACTCTTGTGCTTCAATTATATCCTAAGAGAGAATGTTGAATGTCATAAATATGAAATTATGTATGCTTCATATGCTTGTCCCATGGGGAGTAGTGACTTTACATACAAGAAGTATAAGCGGTAAAATTTATTGGAAGTTAACAAACATAGCATTGGTCACTTGAACAATCCATGAAAGAATATTGAAGGAAGAGAGATTTCACATATAAATACACTATCTTGGACATCTTCTATGATTGTGAGCCCCCATTAATTATTTGCAAACCTGATCAAGTAGTTGATGTTGGACAAGTAAGACAACGTAATGGTTATGTTTGTTTATATTCACATAGAAGTTATATTGTCATGGATCCTCTAACATGTGGTGCCTTCTTAGGATCTTTTGCTAACCAAAAATTCGTACTAAGTAGAGATACTACTTGTGCATCCAAAAACCTTTAAACCTAGTTTCTTGCCATGAGAGTCCACCATATCACTTGATGTATGTCTTGCATGTGGATACCTGACGTGGCTTGAGACTGCGTCGGTATTTCCCCAAAGAGGAAGGGATGATGCAGCACAGCGACGATAAGTATTTCCCTCAGTTATGAAACCAAGGTTATCGAGCCAGTAGGAGGATCACCACCACCCAATAAGCAACACCTGCACACAAATAACAACTACTTGCAACCCGACGCGAAAGAGAGGTTGTCAATCTCTCTACGGTAAAAAGATAGATTAGGTAGTGATAGATAGGAGAGATAGATATCTCAAGAACACAAAATAAAAAGAGCAAATAAAAAGTGTAGCAATATTTTTTGGGGTTTTTGGTTTAGTAGATCTGAAAACAAAGAGGCAAAAAGATAGATCGGAAAGCAATATGTTGGAAAAGTAGACCCCGGGGCCGTAGGATTCACTAGTGGCTTCTCTCATGAGTATAGCACACGGTGGGTGAACAAATTACTGTTGGACAATTGATAGAAAATCGAATAGTCATGACGATATCCAAGGCGATGATCAAGGAATCACATCCAAGATAAGTAGACCGACTCCTGCCTGCATCTACCACTATTACTCCACACATCAACCGCTATCCAGCATGCATCTAGTGTATTAAGTTCATGGAAAAACGAAGTAATGCAATAAGAACGATGACATGATGTAGACAAGATCTGTTCATGTAGGAATAGACCCCATCTTGTTATCCTTAATGGCAACGATACATGCGTGCCTTGCTGCCCCTTCTGTCACTGGGAAAGGACACCGCAAGATCAAACCCATCATAAAGCACCTCTTCCCATGGCAAGAAAAATCGATCTAGTTGGCCTAACTAAACCAAAGATTCGAGGAAGAAATATGAGGCTATAAGTAATCATGCATATAAGAGATCAAAGAAGACTCAAATAATATTCATGGATAGAAACTGATCATGAACTCAAAATTCATCGGATCCCAACAAATACACCGCAAAAGTTTACATCAAATAGATCTCCAAGAGACCATTGTATTGAGAATCATAAGAGAGAGAGAGAGAGAGAGAGAGAGAGAGAGAGAGAGAGGAAGCCATCTAGCTACTACCTACAGACCCGTAGGTCTATGGTGGACTACTCATGCATCATCGGAGAGGCACCTATGAAGAAGATGAACCCCTTTGTGATGGTGTTTAGATTGGATCTCCAGGTTCTGGAACTTGCGGCGGCTGGAATTGTTTTTCGTCGACTCTCCTAGGGTTTTCCGAATATTTGAGAATTTATAGGCATCAGAGGCGGTGCAGAGGGGCCCCTTGGAGGGCACAACCCATCAGGGCGCGTCGGTGGCCCCCTGGCGCGCCCTGGTGGGTTGTGCTCTCCATAGCCCACCTTCCTGGCTCTTCTTTGGCCCATTGGGTGTCTTCTGGTCCAGAAAAAATCTCCAAAAAGTTTCGCCGCGATTAGACTCCGTTTGGTACCGATATTCTGCGAAGTAAAAAACAAGCAAAAACAGCAACTGGCACTTTGGCACTATGTCAATAGGTTAGTCCAAAAATAATGATATAAAGTTGTTATAAAATGGTTGTAAAACATCCAAGAATGATAATATAACAGCATGGAACAAGCAAAAATTATAGGTACGTTGGAGACGTATCAGCATCCCCAAGCTTAATTCCTACTCGTCCTCGAGTAGGTAAATGATAAAAACAGAATTTTTGATGTGGAATGCTGCCTAACATGTTCATCTCATAATTTTTTCTTTTATATAGCATGGACATTTGGACTTGTAGATGATTCAAAGCAATAGTCTAGTTTTAACATAAAGACTTCAATACTCAAGCATGCCAACAAGCAACCATGTCTTTCATAATATCAACACTAAAGAAAGTTATACCTAGCCCATCATGCTCAATCATTGATCCATTCATGACACACACTCAAATATTAGTTATACCCAATGCTCAAGTACGATCATAGTGCCCCCTAGTTGGTGCTTTATAAGAGAAGATGGAGACTCAAAGTAAAAATAAAAATTGCATAAAGTAAATAGATAGGCCCTTCGTAGAGGGAAGTATGGATTTGTAGAGGTGCCAGAGCTCAAAGTTTTAAATTGAGAGAGAAAAATATTTTGGGTGGCATGCTTTTCCTGTCAACGAAAACGACAAAGTAGCTCACAATACTTTCCATGCTAGATATATCATAGGCGGCTCCCAATCAGAAAATAAAGTTTATTCCTTTTCCACCAAACTTTCACTTTCCATGGCGGGTCGTATCCTCGGTTGCCTTCCATACCAACACTTTCCAAGGAATTTATTATTTGACAACATAAAGTAAATATTTTTTATTTTTCATTTCGGGAATGGGATCCCTATTACCGCCGCACTCTCATGCAATGACAAGTGAATAAACACTCATCTTGAGAATAACACATCTAGCATGGAAAAATATTGGACACTCCCCACCGTTTCATGAGCGGTACGAGCACACAAAAGAGAAAATTTATTTTGAAAATTTAGAGATGGCACATAAAAATTTGCTTGGAACGGCATAGAAATGCCGCATATAGGTAGGTATGGTGGACTCATAAGGCAAAACTTGGTTTAAGGATTTTGTATGCACAAGTAGTATTTCTACTTAGTACAAATGGAGGCTATAAAATAGATTGAGAAGCAACCAAACCAAGAAACAAAAATTCACATAAGCGAGCATTGAGCATAACTAACACCGAATAATGCACCATAAGTAGGATGTAACTTCATTGCATAACTATTGACTTTTGTGCATGCATAGGGAATCACAAACCTTAACACCAATATTCCTACTAAAGCATAATTACTCACTAACATGACTCACATATTACTATCATCATGTTTTAAAACTCTTACAAGGAATCAAGTTTAATTTGTCCAATGATCTTCATGAAAGTTTTTATTATATCCTCCTTGGATATCTATCACTTTGGGACTAGTTTCATATATTGCCATTGCTTTTTTTTAGAAGCTCAAACAAATTTAAGTGAAGCACATGAGCATAAAGATTTCATCTCTCAAAAAGGTATAAGTGAAGCATGAGAGGATTTCTTCAAAATTTACTAACTCTCAAATTAATCTAAGTGAAGCATGACATCATTTATACAAAAATTTCCAAGCACACCGTGATCAACAAGATATAAGTGAAGCACTAGAGCAATTCTATGGCTCAAAAAGTTTAAGTGAAGCATAGAGAGCTATTCTAACAAATCATAGCATAATTTTGGCTCTCCCAAATAGGTGTGTATAGAAAGGATACAAAGGAAAAACAAACAAGCAAAGCAAGCAAAGATACAAGACGCTCCAAGCAAATCTCATGATATGTGACGAATGAAAATATAGCTCCAAGTAAAATACCGATGGTTGTTAGAAGAAAGAGGGGATGCCACTCTGGGGCATCCCCAAGCTTAGTTGCTTGTTTCTCTTTGGATATATCTTGGGGGTGCTGTAGCATCCCCAAGCTTAGGTTCTTTCCACTCCTTATCCCTTCATCCATCGTGATCTCACCCAAAACTTGAAAACTTCAATCACACAAAACTCAACAAAAACTTCGTGAGATCTGTTAGTATAATAAAGCAAATCACTACTTTAGGTGCTGTCGTAAACCCATTCATATTTTATTATTGCATTATACCTACTGTATTGTAACTTTACCATGGCTCATATCCTTCAATATAACCCATAGATTCATCAAAACAAGCACACAATGCAACGAAAACAGAATCTGTCTTAAACAGAACAGTCTGTAGTAATCTGTACTCTAACCATACTTCTGTAACTCTAAAAATTCTGAAAAATTAGGACAACGTAAAAAATTTGTATAGAAACACTGTGTTCAAATTTCAGCTCAATATCACCTTCCAGTAAAAAAATAAAAATTCATATGCTGGACGCAAAGTTTCTGTTTCAGATTCAGCATCGCTTCTACTCATCTTATGAATCATCCTAAAGGCTCTACTTGGCACAAACACTAAATAAATCATAAAAACACAATTATAACAGAGGAATAATTGTGTCAACACTCAAAAACAGAAAGGAAAAAGCAAAAATAAATTTATTCATTGGGTTGCCTCCCAACAAGCGCTATCGTTTTATGCCCCTAGCTAGGCATAACGCATAGATTCAAGTATTGTCATCTTTGGTTTTGGATCCATAGGATGCCCTCATGATTGATTAATATGGTGGCTTAATTCTTGTTCTAGGGAAGTGTTCCATACCCTTTCTTAGTGGAAATTGAAAACGAATATTGCCTTCTTTCATATCAATCACGGCACCTATAGTGCGTAAAAACGGTCTACCAAGTATAATGGGACAAGACGGATTGCAATCAATATCAAGCACAATAAAATCTATGGGCACATAGTTCCTATTTGCAAGATAAGAACATCATTAATTCTTCCCAAGGGTTTTCTAATAGTAGAATCCGCCAAGTGCAAATTAAGAGAGCATTCTTTAATATTGGTATGACCAAGCACATCACATAAAGATTTCGGAATTGTGGAAACACTAGCACCCAAATCACATAAAGCAAAGCACTCATAATTTTTAATCTTGACCTTAATGGTAGGTTCCCACTCATCATGTAATTTTCTAGGAATAGAAATCTCCAACTCCAACTTTTCTTCAAAAGATTTCATCATGGCATCAACGATATGTTTAGCAAAAGCTTTATTTTGCTCATAAGCATGGGGTGAATTCAACATGGATTGCAGCAAAGAAATACATTCAATCAAAGAGCAACTATCATAATTAAAGTCTTTGCAATCCAAAATAGTGGGCACATCACTAGTTAAAGTTTTGACCTCTTCAAACCCACTTTTATCCAAATTTTCGTCAAGATTTTCACCCTCCAAATTATTGGGACGCCATCTAGCTAAAGTTGACTCTACTTCAGTCCCTTTATCATCAATTTTAATTTTACTAAACAAGGAATCAATAGTAGAAACACCAATCACTTTAAGATCTACATCATTTTTATCCTCTAGAGAGATTGGTTTGACGGCCATTTGATTTATTAAAGTAGCTTGTGCATCGGAGATTTTACCAAGGAAATTTTCAGCATGAGCATACTTAGATTGGAGATTACAAAATTCTCTACTAATATCATCAAGTTGTTTCGTTATGGCATCTAGCACGGTAGAGTGTTCTCTAAACTCATCGGTGAAATACTTATTATGCTCAAATTGCGTAGTCATATATTCCTTAGTACTCTTCTCGATTTCAAGCAAAATATTGGGGTAAGGAACATCATAGTACTTTCGTTGAAGCATCATGACTACGCAAACAAGATTGCAAGCAAGGAAGAGGTCTGACGAGAAAAAGGCAAACGGAAAAGAGGGAGAATAAAACGACAAATTGGTGAAGTGGGGGAGAGGAAAATGAGAGGCAAATGGAAAATAATGTAATTGCAAGGAGATGAGATTTGTGATTAGGAACCTGGTAGATGATGATGGAGTCTCCTCGGCGCCAGAGATTGGCACATAGAAGAGTCCGCTTCCTCCCCGGCAACGGCGCCAGAAATTCCTTTGACGTCGCTTGAGACTGCGTCGGTATTTCCCCAAACAGGAAGGGATGATGCAGCACAGCGACGGTAAGTATTTCCCTCAGTTATGAAACCAAGGTTATCGAACCAGTAGGAGGATCACCACCACCCAATAAGCAGCACCTGCACACAAATAACAAATACTTGCAAACCGACGCGAAAGAGAGGTTGTCAATCTCTCTACTGTAAAAAGATAGATTATGTAGTGATAGGTAGGAGAGATAGATCTCTCAAGAACACAAAATAAAAAGAGCAAATAAAAAGTGCAGCAATATATTTTTGGGTTTTTGGTTTAGTAGATCTGAAAACAAAGAGGCAAAAAGATAGATCGGAAAGCAATATGTTGGAAAAGTAGACCCGGGGGGCGTAGGATTCACTAGTGGTTTCTCTCATGAGTATAGCACATGGTGGGTGAACAAATTACTATTGGGCAATTGATAGAAAATCGAATAGTCATGACGATATCCAAGGTGATGATCATTATATAGGCATCACGTCCAAGATAAGTAGACCGACTCCTGCCTGCATCTACCACTATTACTCCACACATCGACCGATATCCAACATGCATCTAGTGTATTAAGTTCATGAAAAAATGGAGTAATGCAATAAGAACGATGACATGATGTAGACAAGATCTATTCATGTAGGAATAGACCCCATCTTGTTATCCTTAATGTTAACGATACATGCGTGCCTTGATACCCCTTCTGTCACTAGGAAAGGACACCGTAAGATCGAACCCATCACAAAGCACCTCTTCCCATGGCAAGAAAAATCGATCTAGTTGGCATAACTAAACCAAAGATTCGAAGAAGAAATACGAGGCTATAAATCATGCATATAAGAGATCAAAGAAGACTCAAATAATATTCATGGATAGAAACTGACCATGAACTCAAAATTCATCGGATCCCAACAAACACACCGCAAGAGTTTACATCAAATAGATCTCCAAGAGACCATTGTATTGAGAATCATAAGAGAGAGAGGAAGCCATCTAGCTACTGCCTATGGACCCGTAGGTCTATGATGGACTACTCACGCATCATCGGAGAGGCACCTATGTAGAAGATGAACCCCTCCGTGATGGTGTTTAGATTGGATCTCGAGGTTCTGGAAATTGCGGCGACTGGAATTGTGTTTCGTCGACTCCCCTAGGGTTTTCTGAATATTTGGGAATTTATAGGCGTCAAAGGCGGTGGAGGGGGCCCCGTGGAGGGCACAACCCATCAGGGCGCGCCGGGGGCCCCCTGGCGTGCCCTGGTGGGTTGTGGACTCCACAGCCCACCTCTTTGGCACTTCTTTGGCCCAGTGGGTGTTTTCTGGTCCAGAAAAAGTCTCCAAAAAGTTTCGTCGCGATTGGACTCCATTTGGTACTGATATTCTGCGAAGTAAAAAACAAGCAAAAACAGCATCTGGCACTTTGGCACTATATCAATAGGTTAGTCCCAAAAAATGATATAAAGTTGTTATAAAATGATTGTAAAACATCCAAGAATGATAATATAACAACATGGACCAAACAAAAATTATAGATACGTTGGAGACGTATCAGCATCCCGAAGCTTAATTCCTACTCGTCCTCGAGTAGGTAAATGATAAAAACAGAATTTTTGATGTGGAATGCTGCCTAACATGTTCATCTCATATTCTTTTCTATTGTATAGCATGGACATTTGGACTTGTAGATGATTCAAAGCAATAGTCTAGTTTTAACATAAATACTTCAATACTCAAGCATGCCAACAAGCAACCATGTCTTTCAAAATATCAACACTAAAGAAAGTTATCCCTAGCCCATCATGCTCAATCATTGATCCATTCATGAAACACACTCAAATATTAGCTATGCCCTATGCTCAAGTATGATCATAGTGCCCCCTAGTTGGTGCTTTATAAGAGAAGATGGAGACTCAAAGTAAAAATAAAAATTGCATAAAGTAAATAGATAGGCCCTTCGTAGAGGGAAGTAGGGATTTGTAGAGGTGCCAGAGCTCAAGGTTTAAATTGAGAGATAAAAAATATTTTGGGTGGCAGGCCTTTCCTGTCAACGAAAACGACAAAGTAGCTCACAATACTTTCCATGCTAGATATATCATAGGCGGTTCCCAAACATAAAATAAAGTTTATTCCTTTTTCTACCAAACTTTCACTTTCCATGGCGGGTTGTATCCACGGTTGCCTTCCATGCCAACACTTTCCAAGGAATTTATTATTTGACATCATAAAGTAAATATTTTTTCTTTTTAATTTTGGGAATGGGCATCCCTATTACCGCCGCACTCTCGTGCAATGACAAGTGAATAAACACTCATCTTGAGAATAACACAGCTAGCATGGAAAAATATTGGACACTCCCCACCGTTTCATGAGCGGTATGAGCACACAAAAGAGAAAATTTATTTTGAAAATTTAGAGATGGCACATACAAATTTGCTTGTAACGGCATGGAAATACCGCATATAGGTAGGTATGGTGGACTCATAAGGCAAAACTTGGTTTAAGGATTTTGGATGCACAAGTAGTATTTCTACTTAGTACAAATGGAGGCTAGCAAATAGATTGAGAAGCAACCAAACCAAGAAACAAAAATTCACATAAGCGAGCATTGAGCATAACTAACACCGAATAATGCACCATAATTAGGATGTAACTTCATTGCATAACTATTGACTTTCGTGCATGCATAGGGAATCACAAACCTTAACATCAATATTCTTACTAAAGCATAATTACTCACCAACATGACTCACATATTACTATCATCATGTCTGAAAACTATTACAAGGAATCAAGTTTAATTTGTCCAATGGTCTTCATGAAAGTTTTTATTATATCCCTCTTAAATATCTATCACTTTGGGACTAGTTTCATATATTGCCATTGCTTTTGACAAGCTCAAATAAATTTAAGTGAAGAACATGAGCATACAAATTTCATCTCTCAAAATAATATAAGTGAAGCATGAGAGAATTTCTTCAAAATTTACTAACTCTCAAATTAATCTAAGTGAAGCATGAGAGAATTTCTTCAAAATTTACTAATTCTCAAATTAATCTAAGTGAAGCATGAGAGTATTTCTTCAAAATTTACTAACTCTCAAATTAATCTAAGTGAAGCATGAGAGTATTTATTCAAAAATTTAAAGCACACCATGCTCAAAAATATATAAGTGAAGCAATAGAGCAATTCCATGGCTCAAAAAATTTAAGTGAAGCATATAGAGCAATTCTAACAAACCATAGCATAATTTTGGCTCTGTCAAATAGGTGTGTCCAGAAAGGATACTTGTGACAAAGTAAAAAGTAAATCATGCAAAGACTCATATAATACAAGACGCTCCAAGCAAAACTCATGATATGTGACGAATAAAAATATAGCTCCAAGTAAAATACCGATGGTCGTTAGAAGAAAGAGGGGATGCCACTCGGGGCATCCCCAAGCTTAGTTGCTTGTTTCTCCTTGGATAATATCTTGGGGTGCCATGGGCATACCCAAGATTAGGCTCTTTTCACTCCTTAATCCTTCATCCATCATGATCTCACCCAAAACTTGAAAACTTCAATCACACAAAACTCAACAAAACCTTCGTGAGATCCGTTAGTATAATAAAGCAAATCACCACTCTAAGTGCTGTTGAAAACCCATTAATATTTTATTATTGCATTATATCTACTGTATTCTAACTTTTCCATGGCTTATACCCTTCAATACAAACCATAGATTCATCAAAACAAGCACACAATGCAACGAAAACAGAATCTGTCAAAAACAGAACAGTCTGTAGTAATCTGTACTCTAACCATACTTCTGTAACTCTAAAAATTCTGAAAAATTAGGACAACGTAAAGAATTTGTATAAAATATTGTGTTATTATTTTTATATCATTATCACTCTCCAGTAAAAAATGAAAATTCCTGCACTTGAGTCAAAGTTTCTCTTTCAGATTCAGCATTGTTTCTACTCATCTTGTGAATCATCCTAAAGGATTTACTTGGCACAAACACTAATTAAAACATAAAAAACACAATCATAACAATAGCATAATTTTGTCAACACTAAATAACAGAAACAAAAAGGTGAAAATAAATTTTATTCATTGGGTTGGCTCCCAACAAGCGCTATCGTTTTACGCCCCTAGCTAGGCATAATGCATAGATTCAAGTGTTGTCATCTTTAGTTTTCGTTCCATAGGATGCTATCATGATTAATTAATATGGTGGCTTAATTCTTGTTCTAGGGAAGTGTTCCATACCCTTTCTTAGTGGAAATTGAAATTTAATATTGCCCTCTTTCATATCAATCACGGCACCTATAGTGCTTAAAAACGGTCTACCAAGTATAATGGGACAAGACAGATTGCAATCAATATCAAGAACAATAAAATCTATGGGCACATAGTTCCTATTTGCAAGAATAAGAACATAATTAATTCTCCCCAAAGGCTTTTTAATAGTAGAATCCGCCAAGTGCAAATTAAGAGAGCATTCTTCAATATTAGTAAGACCAAGCACATCACATAGAGATTTCGGAATTGTGGAAACACTAGCACCCAAATAACATAAAGCAAATCACTCATAATTTTTAATCTTGACTTTAATGGTAGTTTCCCACTCATCATGTAATTTTCTAGGAATTGAAATCTCTAACTCCAACTTCTCTTCAAAAGATTTCACCATGGCATCAACAATATGTTTAGTAAAAGCTTTATTTTGTTCATAAGCATGGGGTGAATTTATCAAGGATTGTAACAAAGAAATACATTCAATCAAGGAGCAACTTTCATAATTAAAGTCTTTGCAATCCAAAATAGTGGGCACATCACTAGTTAAAGTTTTTACCTCTCCAAACCCAATTTCATCAATTTTTTCATCAAGATTTTCACCCTCCAAATCATTGGGACGCCTTCTAGCTAAAGTTGACTCTACTTCAGTCCATTTATCATCAATTTTAATATTACTAAACAAGGAATCAATAGAAGAAACACCAATCACTTTAAGATCTTCATCATTTTTATGAAAGCAATCACTAGAAAACGCTTTTTCTAAAAATTCACTTTTAGCTCTAAGCATAGCGGTTCTTTTCTTACTTTCATCCATAGAAACATATAAAGCTTTAATTGATTCATCAATCTTAGGTGCAAAAGCTTTCAACTTGAGATTTTCTACATCATGGGAAATTCTATCAATGCTTCTAGACATATCATCAATCTTATTCAACTTTTCTTCTATCGTAGTATTGAAAACTTTTTGAGCATTGATAAATTCTTTAATATTACTCTCAAGATCATAGGGGTTCCTATTATTATTGTAAGAAGAATTACCATAATTCTTAGAGGAATTTCCAGGAAAAGGCCTAGGATTAAAATTACCTCTATAAGCATTGTTATTAAAACTAGTACAATGCACGTGCGTTGTCACGGGCTATATTTAAAAAATTACTGGTTGCATATGTAAACATAATGTATGTCCAATTTTACATGTATGAAAAAACATGTAGCTAGTAGTAGATGATTTTTTTTAAATCCACTTCACTTGCAATATATGTTGATTAAAAAAATGTAATTCGACAACATATACATAGATAGACTTATTAGGTCTGCTGCACAAAATATAAAAAGTGGTCGAAAAACATATAACTCTTTATTGTGCACCACATTACAAATGCTAGACACCACCTGATGCCTTTTATGCTTAAGAGATGAAGCATGCCCGTTGTTATTATCTGTTAGTTGAAGATAATACATGGAGGATTTTGTTCGAAAGAGGATTTGTGGCTCTCGTGTGCCACACATCCCTATACGAATATAACATTAAAACATATTAGGAAATTTAAAAAACAATCTAAAAATTTATGAAACCTGGGTTCCCGTTGCACACACACGATCAGTTTTGGGGGGGGGGGGAGTGGATGCCTCTGGTAATGTCAATAAAAAGACAAAAAAAACGTATGTGCAGAAAAAATTGGGTGTAACGCATGTCTGGCCATAATTCCTGCGCCGCGGATACCACGGACAACCATTCCCCACGAAAATGAACATGGGTGTGCAATGGGCACTCAGGCTTCGTATCCCAAAATTTCAGATTTTTTGAAATTTCTTGATATTTTTTAATGCTATTTTTCATAAAGGGGTGTGTGGCACCTGGGTGCTCCAATGCATGTATCGATTTTGTTCTCTTTACACAAATGTTCGAAGATACTACGACAGAAACTTCATTGCATTATGCAATTGCCTGGCCACCTATGGGATACAGAAGGATCAAACCATGTGTAAGTGCAAAAGAAAATGAATTTGATTCAAATGGAATGCGGGGGGGGGGGGGGGGGGGGGTCAGATGAATGAATGAATGAATCACACATATACCATTCAGCCGCCCCCTCACTTCTACACTCACAAAGTTTGACTAACTTCCCAACAAATTTCAATCAAAAATATTAAAAATGTAATGCACGAGTTTCAAGGAACAACTTTAGTATTTCTAGATCATCACTAACTACTTGCAATAATGCGTCACAACAACCTGCAACCAATTTATGCAAGATTTCAGAGGATAGAAATAAATCAGTTTACTATTCTACAACATGCAGATACAAAATGTTTTATTGAACATCAACTTGAAGCTGGTTAAGTGGTTCATACATATTATCAAGTAGAATTGAAGTTGCAGCATCATCATATATAAAGAAAAATACTTCTATTACTGGGTGCTATTTGTATATTATCTAAGAAGGAAATATAAAACCATCTAGATGGATAAGCTATTAGGGGCTCTAGTTAATAAATGGAGCAGCACTACCATTATTCCATTTCATTGAGATGAACATGAACATATTTGACTGGCCTTGATGCCAGCAAGAAGAAATAAAAGAGCATATAGAGTTTATTAATGGCTAGTCATCATTTATGCTTTCTTTAGATTGTGCTTACTTCTCCGTTTCCTTATTATATGCTCAATGCAAATGTTTGAGTTGTTACTTCAAGCATTAAGTGAAAACATTTATTCCTGGATTCAAACATCAATGGAACTCACATCAGCAATCATAGCACGACAAAGAAGGAAATACATACTTATATATAGGAAAATTTAAAGCAAGAAATTAGCCTAAAATGTAACAAGAGTTTCTCTTTGCCTAAATCTCTACTTTTTAAAAGGGGATACAACTATATAAAGAATGTGTTAAAAGGTACATGAATAGAAAAATTAGAGGACGAGACAACAGAAGGCAAAACACATCCTAAATTATTTGTACATGTCGATGAAGGTTGTTATGTTTGACATCATCACCTTGACAGTACCAGGTTTTTTCTTTTGAGGAATCACCGGGGGGGGGGGGGTGAGGAGGATAAAGGGATAACCCAAGGAAGAAATTGCAAAATCAGTATACTATGTTGACACAAAGGAGAAATTTCCTTGGGCCGCCACGAAATAATAAATTTAGACAAAGATGCATTCATCAATATGCTTGGCAAACTCAGCAATCTACTTTATGTAGTTCCTTACTAATATGTAGGGGATACATATATACATCTATGTCAAAGGGAGTCTTGACCCAAAGTATGTGTAGGGGACACATACGTCTATGTCAAAAGGGTCATGACCCAAAGTATGTTTAGTAAATCACCAAATAAAAACACCTACCTGAGTGTGCAAACAAATTTATAGACAACTGGGATGGGCACTGGTGAAGAACATTTCCGATCCACAATTTTAGATCACTAGGCAACCTGCACTTTTCAGAGAAAAGTGGCCACAAGAAATCACAAATTTGCTCCAGCTCCCTCCGTGACTGACATAGATACAACCCCAAAAGCGGAGATAAAAACGTCCAGCTGAAGCATTAAGGACAGTTACCAGATCTTTAATCTTTCTCCTCGTAAACTTGTCTCCAACAGCAAAACAAATATGCCAGAGGTGGATTCTTATCTTTCCTGGTAGTTTAAGACTCCAACGCTTCAGCCAACCATTGTGTACTTCTATCAAGAAGACGAGCCACTTTTTTTGTCCCTGTTAACAATGAAATTTTCTTGCCTTCTCAGCTTGAATGCAAAAAGCCTTGTACACTTGTAGCAGGTTGGTAGTGAAACAAGTCATTGCCTACCTCTAGTACGGACACGGAAGGCCTTTGCCACAGCTCCTCCCGACTCATCCTCATGGAGTCCCACCAGCAGCGGGCACAGGCTCCACGGCGTCTCCTCCTCCAAGCGCCTCCTATCTATCAAGCTCCACCCAAAGATCCTTCGCCTTCTCCACGGCACGCTGTCGAGCACCCATGCCGATGGCACCTCATCCCCTCCTAATGCATCTGGAATTTGTCTATAGTAGGCACTATCAACTTACCTTGGATGGCACACAAAGAACACATAATGAAGCTATTCATCTAGCAAAGAAGCAAGGCTTACATAAGACATTTTCAATTAATGACTCTATCGGCAATTGTTATTTTCAAGACATGATCAAATAGTGAGATACATGAATAATTGATGACATGTATATAAATCATGACATAATTTGGGCCCAACAATAAAATTCTAACTGTTATAGTGTTTCTAAGTTGTCTCTAAACTTTCTTAACCACCAGACACCTTTTCTTATCCTATCAATGTCGTAATATTACAACCATAAACAACTACCATGGTATGAAACATCAGCGTGATAGGGATCAAAAAAATATGTAAACACACTGTGCAACTAAGCAAAATTATATGCCAGGGTATCGATTCCTGTAGTGAATAATAACACCAACCGCATGAACACCGGCAATCGCCAACAATCGGGCCACTTCACACGCCAGCGATACAAGGGATGGGGAATGGTGGGGCGGAGGAGCTCCATCCGGATATGAGGACAAGCCGCGGTCGATGGCATCCGGTCGATGCTGGGCTTAACGGGGTGGCATATAGAGGTCCTCCATCGCATGGATCAGCGCGACCGCCCGGTTCCGGTGTCCTCTTGGTGGATTTGGTTGGAGTGGGGTGGGGGGAGTGACTGCTTGGGCCTGCAGGCGGCAACCTGGCCACCGCATCGGTTCGCGAGCGAAGGGACCATTGGAAGGTTTGGCGGCGGCAGCTGCAAGAGGTGGGGGGTTTGGGAGCGGCGGAAGGGAGGAGGGATCCATCCAGAGGCGGCGAGATAGGGGAGCGATGGCGTCCAGGTCGAGCGATGAGAGTAGGGGAAGGGCACGGGCTGTAGGGAGCGATGTGGAAAAAAATAAACACGAATCGGTGGGCCAAATGGATCCGTGCGGGGGCTGTGACGAAGGAACGAATGAAACGAACGACGTACAACCAACTATCGCCGATCGTAGAATGCTCTTTTAGGAGTAGAGATATCGACAATTGATTAAATATTGATTGTGATTCATTCCTTTCCATATAAAAGATACTAAATATATCGAAAATTGATTAAAGATTGAATATGAAAGTTACCAAATATACAGAAAATTAATTAAAGATTGATCGTGATTTATACCTTTCCATACAAAAGTTACCAAATATACCAAAAATTGATTAAAGATGGAATATGAAAGTTACTAAATATACCGAAAATTAATTAAAGATTGATCATGATTTATTCCTTTCCATACAAAAGTTACCAACTATACCGAAAATTGATTAAAGATTGAATATGAAAGTTACCAAATATACTGAAAAATAATTAAAGATTGATCGACATTTATTTCCTTCCATACAAAAGTTATTAAATATACCGAAAAATGATCTTATTGGTGTTGGGGAACGGAGCATGAATTTCAAAAATTTCCTACGCTCACGCAAGATCTATCCATGGAGATGCATCGCTACGAGAGGGGAGAGTGTGTCTACGTACCCTCGTAGACCGTTAGCGGAAGCGTCTCACAACGTGGTTGATGTAGTCGAACAATCCTTCGAGCTCCACCGATCGAGTACCGAACGTACGGCACCTCCGAGTTCTACACACGTGCAGCTCGGTGACGTTCCTCGCCTTCTTGATCCAGCAAGACGTCGAGGTAGTAGATGAGTTCCATCAGCACGACGGCGTGGCGACGGTGACGGTGAAGTGATTCCGGCAGGGCTTCGCCTAAGCTCTCCGAAAATATGACCGAGGTGGAAAACGGAGATCGGGGCACCGCACACGGCTATCGGACAATTGTTGTCCTTTGGGGTGCCCCCCTGCCCCCGTATATAAAGGATGAGAGGGAGGAGGCCGGCCCCCTAGGGGTGCGCCAAGTGTGGGGAGTCCTACTAGGACTCCCTAGTCCTAGTAGGATTCCACCTCCCATACGGAGTAGGAAAGGGGGAAGGGAGAGGGAAAGGAAAGAGGGGGCTGCGCCCCCTCCCCTAGTCCAATTCGGTTTGGGCAAGGGGGGGCGCGCGCCTCCTCACGTGGCCTGCCTCTCCTTTTCCCGTATGGCCCAATAAGGCCCATTACTTCTCCCGGTGAATTCCCGTAACTCCCCGGTACTCCGAAAAATACCCGAATCACTCGGAACATTTCCGACGTCCGAATATATCCTTCCAATATATGAATCTTTACCTCTCGGACATTCCGAGACTCCTCGTAATGTCCGTGATCTCATCCGGGACTCCGAACAACATTCGGTCACCAATCACATAACTCATATAATACTATATCGTCATCGAACCTTAAGTGTGCGGACCCTATGGGTTCGGAAATGATGTAGACATGACCGAGACGACTCTCTGGGCAATAACCAACAGCGGAACCTGGATGCTCATATTGGTTCCTACATATTCCACGAAGATCTTTATCGGTGAACCTCATATGTCAACATACGTTGTTCCCTTTGTCCGGCGGTATGTTACTTGCCCGAGATTCGATCGTCGGTATCCAATACCTAGTTCAATCTCGTTACCGGCAAGTCTCTTTACTCGTTCCGTAATACATCATCTTGCAACTAACTCTTTAGTCACGGTGCTTGCAAGGCTTCTGTGATGCTGTATTACCGAGAGGGCCCAGAGATACCTTTCCGACAGACGGAATGACAAATCCCAATCTTGATCCATGCCAACTCAACAAACACTTTCGGAGATACCTGTAGTGCACCTTTATAATCACCCAGTTACGTTGTGACGTTTGATACACCCAAAGTATTCCTACGGTATCCGGGAGTTGCATGATCTCATGGTTAGAGGAACGTGTATTTGACATAGTGAAAGCAGTAGCAATAAACTGAACGATCATATGCTATGCTAACGGTTGGGTCAAGTCCATCACATCATTCTCCTAATGATGTGATCCCGTTATCAAATGACAACTCATGTCCATGGTCAGGAAATCTTGACCATCTTTTGATCAACGAGCTAGTCTGGTAGAGGCTTACTAGGGACTTAGTATTTGTTTATCTATTCACACATGTATTAAGTTTCCGGTCAATACAATTCTAGCATGAATAATAAACCATTATCATGAACGGGGAAATAAGATAATAACTAATTTATTATTGCCTCTAGAGCATATTTCCAACAGTCTCCCACTTGCACTAGAGTCAATAATCTAGTTTACATCTCCATGTAATTAACATCCAATCAGTTCTAGGGCTGATCATGTTTTGCTTGTGAGAGAGGTTTTAGTCAACAGGTCTGCAATATTCAGATCCGTGTGTTCTTGGCAAATCTCTATGTCATATGTAGATGCTGCTACCACACTCTGCTTGGAGCTACTCCAAAAACGACTGCCCCACTTTACGTATTCGGTCTGAGACTCATAGTCTTACGGATCGGTGTTTAAAGCTTGCATCGACGTAACCCTTTACGACGAACTCTTTATCACCTCTATTCCCGAGAAATTCTTCCTTAGTCCTTTTCAGGTATTTCAGGATATTCTTGACCGCTGTCCAATGATCTACTCCTGGATCACTTTGGTACCTTCCCACCAAGCTAATAGCGAGGCACACATCAGGTCTGGTACACAGCATGGCATACATAATAGAGCCTATGGCTGAGGCATAGGGGATGACACTCATCTTCTCTTTGTCTTCTGCCGTGGTCGGGCTTTGAGTCTTACTCAATCTCACACCTTGCAATACAGGCAAGAACCCTTTCTTTGACTGATCCATTTTGAACTTCTTCAAAATCTTGTCAAGGTATGTGCTTTGTGAAAGTCCAATGAGGCGTCTTGATCTATCTCTATAGATCTTGATGCCTAATATGTAAACAACCTTTACCTAGATCTTCAAGTCTTACTCCACTTCACACCAGCCAAGAACTTATTTCTTTTGACTTGATCCATTTTGAACTTCTTCAAAATCTTATCAAGATGTGTGAACTTTTATCAGGTGTCTTGATCTATCTCTATAGATTTCGATGCCCAATCCGTGGATAACTCAAAAACATGTTTTTATTGAAAAACTCCTTTCAATTCTTTATGCTTTCCAGAAATTCTACATCATTTCCAATCAACAATATGTCATCCACATATACTTATTAGAAATGTTTATAGAGCTCCCACTCACTTTGTTGTAAATACAAGTTTCTCCATAAACTTGCATAAACCCAAACGCTTTGATCACTTCATCAAAGCGAGTATTCCAGCTCCGAGATGCTTGCACCAGTCCATAGATGGATCGCTGGTGCTTGCATACTTTGTTAGCGCCTTAGGATCGACAAAACCTTCCGGTTGCATCATATACAATTCTTCCTTAAGGAATCCATTAAGGAATGCCGTTTTGACGTCCATTTGCCAGATTTCATAATCATAAAATGCGGCAATTGCTAACATAATTCTGACAGACTTTAGCATCGCTACGGGTGAGAAAGTCTCATCGTAGTCAACTCCTTGAACTTGTCGATAACCTTTAGCAACAAGTCGTGCTTTATAGACGGTGACATTACCATCAGCGTCCGTCTTCTTCTTAAAGATCCATTTATTTTCAATAGCTCGCCGTTCATCGGGCAAGTCTACCAAAGTCCACACTTTGTTCTCATACATGGATCCAATCTCGGATTTCATGGCCTCAAGCCATTTGTCGGAATCCGGGCTTGCCATCGCTTCTTCATAGTTCGAAGGTTCATCGTTGTCTAGCAACATGACCTCCAAGACTGGATTTCCGTACCACTCTGGTGCGGAACGTGTCCTGGTTGACCTTCGAAGTTCAGTAACAACTTGATCCGAAGTTTCATGATCATCATCATTAACTTCTTCTCTGGTCTGTGTCGATGTCACAGAAATTTCTTTCTGTGGCGTACTACTATCCAGAGGAGGTACAATTACCTCATCAAGTTCTACTTTCCTCCCACTCACTTCTTTCGAGAGAAACTCCTTCTCTAGAAAGGATCCATTCTTAGCAACGAATACTTTGCCTTCGGATCTGTGGTAGAAGGTGTACCCAACGGTCTTCTTTGGGTATCCTATGAAGACGCACTTATCCGCTTTGGGTTCGAGCTTTTCTGGCTGAAGCCTTTTGACATAAGCATCGCATCCCCAAACTTTCAGAAACGACAGCTTAGGTTTCTTACCAAACCACAGTTCATACGGTGTCATCTCAACGGATTTAGACGGTGCCCTGTTTAAAGTGAATGCAGCTGTCTCTAATGCATAACCCCAAAATGATAGTGGCAAATCGGTAAGAGACATCATAGAACGCACCATATCCAATAGTGTACGATTACGATGTTCGGACACACCATTATGCTGTGGTGTTGCAGGTGGCGTCAACTGTGAAACAATTCCATATTGTCTTTAAGTGAGTGCCAAACTCGTAACTCAAATATTCTCCTCCACGATCAGATCGTAAGAACTTTATTTTCTTGTTACGATGATTCTCTACTTCACTCTGAAATTTTTGAACTTTTTCAAATGTTTCAGACTTATGCTTCATCAAGTAGACATAACCATATCTACTCAAATCATCAGTGAACGTGAGAACATAACGATATCCACCGCGCGCCTCAACACTCATCGGACCGCATACATCGGTATGTATTATTTCCAATAAGTTGGTTGCTTGCTCCATTGTTCCGGAGAACGGAGTTTTAGTCATCTTGCCAATAAGGCACGGTTCACATGTTTCAAATGATTCATAATCAAGAGATTCCAAAAACCCATCTACATGGAGTTTCTTCATGTGTTTAACACTGATATGACCTAAGCGGCAGTGCCACAAATATGTGCTACTATCATTATCTTTTGGCATTTGTGTTATGAACATGTGTATTACTACGATCAAGATTCAATAAACCTTTCATTTTAAGTGCATGATCATCAATGATATTATCCAAATAAATAGAATAACAATTATTCTCTGAAATTGAATAACCGTCTTACAATAAACACTATCAGATATAATGTTCATGCTTAACGCAAGCACAAAATAACAATTATTTAGGTTCATCACTAATCCTGAAGGTAGAGAGAGCGTGGCGATGGTGATCACATCAACCTTGGAGACACTTCCAATGCACATCGTCACCTCATTCTTAGCTAGCCCTCATTTATTCTGAAGCTCCATGTTTCAAGTTGCAAGCAACTGAACAAGTATCAAATACCCAGGTGCTCCTACGAGTACTAGTAAGGTACACATCAATAACATGTATATCAAATATCTTTGTTGACATTGCCAGTCTTATTATCTGCCAGTTACTTTGGGGAAGTTCCGCTCCCTGAGACATTTCCCTTTGCAATGGGAGCACTAAGTCTCGGGTTTGGTTCAGCCTTGGGTTTCTTCGCGTGAGCGGCAACTGTTTTACTGTTCTTCTTGAAGTTCCCTTTTCTTACCCTTGCCCTTCTTGAAACTAGTGGTCTTATTAACCATCAACACTTGATGCTCCCTTTTTGATTTCTACATCCGTAGCTTGTAGCATCGCGAATAGCTTAAGGATCTTCTATCCCTTGCATGTTTATAGTTCATCACGAAGATCCAGTAGCTTAGTGATAGTGACTAGAGAACTCTATCAATCACCACTTTATTCGGAAGTTTAACTCCCACTTGATTCAAGTGTTTGAAGTACTCAGACATTCTGAGTACATGCTCACTAACGGAGCTGTTCTCCTCCATCTTGTAGCTATAGAACTTGTCAAAGGTGTCATACCTCTCGATCCGGGTGTGAGCTTGAAAAACAAACTTTCAGCTCTTGGAACATCTCATATGCTCCATGGTGCTCAAAACATCTTTGGAGCCCCGGTTCTACGCCGCAAAGCATGGCGCACTGAACTATCGAGTAGTCATCTTTTCTTGTCTGCCAGATGTTCATAATGTCTTCAGACAAAGCCATAGGGGTTGCTCACCGAGCGGTGCATCAAAGACATAAGCCTTCTGTGCAGCAGTGAGGACAATCCTCAGAATATGGACCTAGTCCGCATAGTTGCTTCCATCAACTTTCAACTTAACTTTCTCTTGGAACGAATTAAAAAACAGGGGAGCTACAGCGTGGTCTATCGATCTACAACATAAGTTTGCTAAGACACTTTTGACCATTTTCATGATAATTGAAGTTCAATTAATCAAATTACTTAAGAACTCCCACTTAGATTAACATCCCTCAAGTTGTCTAAGTGTAACATGATCCATATCAACTAAACCACGTCCGATCATCACGTGAGGTGGATTAGTTATCAATGGTGAACATCTTTCATGTTGATCATATCTACTATATGACTCATGTTCGACCTTTTGGTCTCTTGTGTTCCGAGGCCATATCTGTATATGCTAGGCTCGTCAAGTTTAACCCAAGTATTCTGCGTGTGTAAAACTGGCTTACACCCGTTGTATGCGAACGAAAGAATCCATCACACCCGATCATCACGTGGTGCTTAGAAGCGTCGAACCTTCGCCACGGTGCATACTAGGGGAGAACACTTATCTTGAAATTTAATGAAGGGATCATCTTATAATGCTACCGTCGTCCTAAGCAAAATAAGATGCATAAAAGGATTAACATCACATGCAATTCAATATATATGTGACATGATATGGCCATCATCGTCTTGTGCTTTTGATCTCCATCAGCAAAGCACCGTCATGATCTCCATCGTCACCGGGTTTACACCTTGATCTCCATCGTAGCGTCGTGACACCTTGATCTCCATCGTAGCGTCGTTGTCGTCTCGCCGGCTATTGCTACTACTGCTACTGCTAACTCATAGCGGTAAAGTAAAGCAATTACATAGCATTGGCATTGCATACAATAAAGAGACAACCATAAGGCTCCTGCCGGTTGCCTGACAACTTACAAAACATGATCATCTCATACAACAACTTATATCACATCATGTCTTGGCCATATCACATCACCAACATACCCTGCAAAAACAAGTTAGACGTCCTCTACTTTGTTGTTGCAAGTTTTACGTGGCTGCTACGGGTTTGCAAGAACCGTTCTTACCTACGCAAAACCAGAACGTGGTGTAGTGATTGCTTTTTGATCTTCTAAAAGAACCTTCTTCATTGAAACCGATTCAACTAAAGTGAGAGAGACACACACCCGCCAGTCACCTTTATGCAACGAGTGCACGTAGCGGTGAAACCTGTCTCGCGTAAGCGTACGCGTAATGTCGGTCCGGGCCGCTTCATCTCACAATACCACCGAATCAAGTATCAATTAGTAACGGCAAGCAATATGTATACACCCACGCCCACAACTCGTTTGTGTTCTACTCGTGCAAATCACATCTACGCATAAACCTGGCTCTGATACCAGTGTTGGGGAATGGAGCATGAATTTCAAAAATTTCCTACGCTCACGCAAGATCTATCCATGGAGATGCATCGCTACGAGAGGGGAGAGTGTGTCTAGTTACCCTCGTAGACCGTTAGCAGAAGCGTCTCACAACGCGGTTGATGTAGTCGAACAATCCTTCGAGCTCCACCGATCGAGTACCGAACGTACGGCACCTCCGAGTTCTACACACGTGCAGCTCGGTGACGTTCCTGCCATCTTGATCCAGCAAGACGTCGAGGTAGTAGATGAGTTCCGTCAGCACGACGGCGTGGCGACGGTGACGGTGAAGTGATTCCGGCAGGGCTTCGCCTAAGCTCTCCGAAAATATGACCGAGGTGGAAAACGGAGATCGGGGCACCGCACACGGCTATCGGACAATTGTTGTCCTTTGGGGTGCCCCCCTGCCCCCGTATATAAAGGATGAGAGGGAGGAGGCCGGCCCCCTAGGGGTGCGCCAAGTGTGGGGAGTCCTACTAGGACTCCCTAGTCCTAGTAGGATTCCACCTCCCATACGGAGTAGGAAAGGGGGAAGGGAGAGGGAAAGGAAAGAGGGGGCTGCGCCCCCTCCCCTAGTCCAATTCGGTTTGGGCAAGGGGGGGGGGGCGCGCCTCCTCACGTGGCCTGCCTCTCCTTTTCCCGTATGGCCCAATAAGGCCCATTACTTCTCCCGGTGAATTCCCGTAACTCCCCGGTACTCCGAAAAATACCCGAATCACTCGGAACATTTCCGACGTTCGAATATAGCCTTCCAATATATGAATCTTTACCTCTCGGACATTCCGAGACTCCTCGTAATGTCCGTGATCTCATCCGGGACTCCGAACAACATTCGGTCACCAATCACATAACTCATATAATACTATATCGTCATCGAACCTTAAGTGTGCGGACCCTATGGGTTCGGGAATGATGTAGACATGACCGAGACGACTCTCTGGGCAATAACCAACAGCGGAACCTGGATGCTCATATTGGTTCCTACATATTCCACGAAGATCTTTATCGGTGAACCTCATATGTCAACATACGTTGTTCCCTTTGTCCGGCGGTATGTTACTTGCCCGAGATTCGATCGTCGGTATCCAATACCTAGTTCAATCTCGTTACCGGCAAGTCTCTTTACTCGTTCCGTAATACATCATCTTGCAACTAACTCTTTAGTCACGGTGCTTGCAAGGCTTCTGTGATGCTGTATTACCGAGAGGGCCCAGAGATACCTTTCCGACAGACGGAATGACAAATCCCAATCTTGATCCATGCCAACTCAACAAACACTTTCGGAGATACCTGTAGTGCACCTTTATAATCACCCAGTTACGTTGTGACGTTTGATACACCCAAAGTATTCCTATGGTATCCGGGAGTTGCATGATCTCATGGTTAGAGGAACGTGTATTTGACATAGTGAAAGCAGTAGCAATAAACTGAACGATCATATGCTATGCTAACGGTTGGGTCAAGTCCATCACATCATTCTCCTAATGATGTGATCCCGTTATCAAATGACAACTCATGTCCATGGTCAGGAAATCTTGACCATCTTTTGATCAACGAGCTAGTCTAGTAGAGGCTTACTAGGGACTTAGTATTTGTTTATCTATTCACACATGTATTAAGTTTCCGGTCAATACAATTCTAGCATGAATAATAAACCATTATCATGAACGGGGAAATAAGATAATAACTAATTTATTATTGCCTCTAGAGCATATTTCCAACAATTGGTAGATAAAATTGGTTTAAAAAGATCCTGGACTAAAAGAAAACCGGACGAAGAAAAACCAGACGAAGGTGGGAGGGGAGACGAAAAAAAACCAAGAAAAGAAGCTACCAACTCCCCCTTTAGGAGTAGAGATTGTTTCGCGAGATGAAATTCACATCTACGGAATCACTATTTTGCTCAATCAAAGTAGACAAAGGCACATCATTAAGATCAATAGGAGCATTTTTACTAGCAACCAACTTCTAAAGAGCATCAACTTTTTCACTCAAAGTACTAATTTCTTCAACCGAATTAACCTTCTTACTAGTAGGTGCTCTTTCAGTATGCCATTGTGAATAATTTGCCATAATATTATCTAGCAATTTAGTAGCTTCACCCAAAGTAATTGCCATAAAAGTACCACCCGCGGCGGAATCTAAAAGATTTCTAGAGACAAAATTCAATCCCGCATAAATTTTTTGTATGATCATCCAAAGATTTAAACCATGAGTAGGACAATTTCTTAGCATCAATTTCATTCTTTCCCAAGATTGTGCAACATGTTCATGCTCAAGTTGCTTAAAATTCATGATTTGAGTTCTAAGGGAAATAATTTTCGCGGGCGGAAAATACTTAGTAATAAAAGCATCCTTGCACTTATCCCAAGAATCGATACTATTGTGAGGCAAAGAAGAAAACCAAATTTTTGCACGATCCCTCAAGGAGAAAGGAAATAATTTCAATTTCACTATATCATTGTCCACATATTTTTTCTTTTGCATATCACACAATTCTACGAATGTGTTTAGATGGGACGCGACATCCTCATTAGGAGTACCGGAAAATTGATCTTTCATGACAAGATTCAACAAAGCGGCATTAATATCACAAGACTCCGCACTAGTGGCGGGAGGAGCAATTGGAGTACTAATAAAATCATTATTATTGGTATTGGAAAAATCACACAGTTTGGTATTTTCTTGAGTCATCGTGACTACGCAAACAAGATAGCAAGCAAACAAGAGATCTGACGAGAAAAAGGCAAACAAAAAAGAGGGCGAATAAAATGGCAAATTTTGTGAAGTGGGGGAGAGGAAAACTAGAGGAAAATGGAAAATAATGTAAATTGCAAGGAGATGAGATTTGTGATTAGGAACCTGATAGATGTTGATGATGTCTCCTCAGCAACGGCGCCAGAAATTCCTTTGACGTGGCTTGAGACTGCGTCGGTAATGCCCCAAAGAGGAAGGGATGATGCAACACAGCTACGGTAAGTATTTCCCTCAGTTATGAAACCAATGTTATCGAACCGGTAGGAGAACCACGCAACAATATGTAAACGGTACCTGCACACAAAGAACAAATACTTGCAACCCAACGCGTAAGAGAGGTTGTCAATCTCTCCACGGTAAAAAGATAGATTTGATTGTATGAGATTCGATAAATAGATCGCACAAGAACACAAAATAAAAGAAGCAGACAAAAAGTGCAGCAAGGTATTTTTGGGTTTTTGGAATAATAGATCTGAAAACAAAAGCAGAAAAGATAGATTGGAAAGCAATATGTTGAAAGGATAGACCAGGGGGCCGTAGGTTTCACTAGTGGCTTCTCTCATGAGTATAGCACACGGTGGGTAAACAAATTACTGTTGGGCAATTGATAGAAGATCAAATAATCATGACGATATCCAAGGCGATGATCATTATATAGGCATCACGTCCAAGATTAGTAGATCGAAATGATTCTGCATCTACTACTATTACTCCACACATCGACCGCTATCCAGCATGCATCTGGTGTATTAAGTTCATGGAGAAATGGAGTAATGCAATAAGAACGGTGACATGATGTAGACAAGATCTATTCATGTAGGAATAGACCCCATCTTGTTATCCTTAATAGCAACGATACATGCGTGCCTCGCTGCCCCTTCTGTCACTGGGAGAGGACACCGCAAGATCGAACCCATCACAAAGCACCTCTTCCCATGGCAAGAAAAATCGATCTAGTTGGCCTAACTAAACCAAGGATTCGAAGAAGAAATACGAAGCCATAAGTAATCATGCATATAAGAGATCAAAGAAGACTCAAATAATATTCATGGATAGAAACTGATCATGAACTCAAAATTCATCGTATCCCAACAAACACACCGCAAAAAGTCATTACATCAAATAGATCTCCAAGAGACCATTGTATTGAGAATCAAAAGAGAGAGAGAAAGCCATCTAGCTACTGCCTACGGACCCTTAGGTCTATGGTGGACTACTCACGCATCATCGGAGAGGCACCAATGAGGATGATCAACCCCTCCGTGATGGTGTTAGATTGAATCTCGTGGTTCTGGAACTTGCGGCGGCTGGAAGTGTTTTTCGTCGAATCCTCCATGGTTTCTGGAATATTTGGGTATTTATAGAGCTCAAAGGTGGTGGAGGAGACCCCCATGGGCACCACAACCCATCAGGGCGCGCCAGGGGCCTCCGACGCGCCCTGGTGGGTTGTGGGCCCCACGGGCCTTCCTTTGGGTTCTTCCTTGGCTCCCAAGTTGTCTTCTGGTCCCAAAAAAATCTCCAAAAAGTTTCATGGCAATTGGGCTCCATTTGGTACTGATATTCTGCGATGTAAAAAAAAAGCAAAAAACAACAACTGGCACTGGGCACTATATCAATAGGTTAGTCCCAAAAAATGATATAAAGTTGCTATAAAATGATTGTAAAACATCCAAGAATGATAATATAACAGCATGGAACAATAAAAAAATTATAGATACGTTGGAGACGTATCAGTGATTCATTCATGTTCTCATTCATTGGTGTTATGATGTTCGTTGCCTCCATGAGTGAGTAGTTTCCCTAGTTCTCAGGGATATGGATGAGACGTAGTGTGTAATAGATCGTTTGATATTAGGATTTAATATCCTCTTTACATGTTTATGTTAATGATCTTCTTCATGTTGGGTGAATTCGACCATCCAATATATGTCAATTTTAGACGGAAGGTTATTACTGGTGAACTGTGTGGTTGTGGAAGTGCGTGATGTGACATGCCCTATCTCCCTTTGTAGAGGATCGTTATAGCAAGGGGTAAAACAGAGACCACTTATAGGCTACTTCCACAGGGACCTCTTTCCCCTTAATCACCATTTGATAACCGGAGTGGGGAAGAATGGGGACCTCTTTCCCCTTTGAAAGGACGTGGATGTCACCTAGGGGGGGTGAATAGGCGCTTTAAAATAATTACGGTTTAGGCTTGAACAAATGCGGAATAAATCTAGCGTTTAATTTGTCAAGCACAAAACCTAAATCAACTAGGCTCACCTATGTGCACCAACAACTTATGTTAAGTAAGATAAACAACTAAGTGATAGCAAGATATATAACATGAAACATTATGGCTATCACAAAGTAAAGTGCATAAGTAAAGAGCTTGGTTAAGTGATAACCGAGGCACGGGGAGACGATGATGTATCCCGAAGTTCACACCCTTGCAGATGCTAATCTCTGTTTAGAGTAGTGTGGAAGCACAATGCTCCCCCAAATGGCACTAGGGCCGCCATAATCTCCTCACGTCTTCGGACAATGCAAGATGCCGTGATTCCACTAAGGGGCCCTTGAGGACGGCCACCGAACCCATACAAATGGTGAAAGCGGTCACCGAACCTGTACAATTGGCAACCCTTGGGGGCAGTCACCGGTACCCGTACAAATTACTCTGGGCAATCTCCACAACCTATTTGGAGACCTCGACGCTTGCCCGGAGCTTTACACCATAATGATTGAGATCCGAGACACCACCAACCGTCTAGGGCGCCAAAGCACCCAAGAGAAACAAGCTCTAGGGTGCCAAAACACCCAAGAGTAATAAGCTTCACAACTGTTCACTTCCACGTATCACCGTGGAGAACTCAAACCGATGCAACTAATGCAATGGCAAGAACACACGAAGTGGTCAAGTCCCTCACTCCCAAATCCCACCACAACAACAAAAACTATGGAGGAATATGAGAGGAAGAACAAGAAGAACACAAAGAACTCCAATATCAAGATCCAAGGGTTTCCCCTCACTTAGAGGAGAAAGTGATTGGTAGAAATGTGGATCTATATCTCCTCTCTCTTTTCCCTCAGAAAGGAGAAATAATCATTTGAGGGATTGATAGATAGCATGCTCGAAGAAGGTAAACAATGGGGGGGGGGGAACACGAGCTCATAAGATAAGAACCATTGGGGAAGAAGACCCCCTTAAATACCCCCCCCCCGAATCCAACCGTTATGCCCACTGGTCATTCACAAGCGGTACTACTGTTTGGGGGAGCGGTACTACCGCTTAGCACGGTCAATGCAACCCAATGAGACAGAAATACAAGAGTAGTAGTTCTGCCGGAGCAGTACTACCGCTTGGGGAGCAGTACTACCGCTTAAAGAGGTACTACCGCTTGGGGAGCAGTACTACCGCTTAGAGTGGTACTACCGCTCTACTATCGTGAAATTCGTGACGAATTACAAAAACATTTTTCCAAGCGGAAGTAGCAGCAGTAGACCACAATGGATGTACCGCATGAAGTGGTAATATCGTGGTACCGAGCGGTACTTGCGCTTGGGTGCTGCAAAATAGCCCAAGGAAAATAGAAGAAACCGAAACCAACATAACTTTTGCATACGGGCTCTGAAATCAGCAAAGTCAAGCTTGTTGGATAAATGACGACAAGTACTATCCAACATCGGTTGGATATATTAAGAACTACCTATGGAGAATAAATGCTAATAGGATAAGGAAGAGGACCTTCCCAAAATATGAACCGGCAAAAGCTCCACCATCGAAAACATAATAGCAGATGCATATGAAATCCGTTTTCGAAGAACTTGAGCTTGTGATGAAGATGACTATAAGCTCCAAAACTCCCACAGAGAAAATTCAAACAAGAATCAAGAAATATGATGCCAACAATAAAATGGTTTGATCTCTATACGAACGATACGATCAAACTACTAACTCGAGAGTCCCCCTTGATAGTACACCTATCGATCCAATAACCTGGTCTCCCAACTAACACCATGAGACCCGTAAAATAGAAAACCTATCAAAGACAAACATTTTCCTTGCACATGATTCACTTGAGCTAGATGATGACGATCTTGTCCTCCTCAAGATGGACCACCTTTCTTGATAACGCCGACTCGATGAAGACTAGTAGATTGCTCCCCCACACTCCACTATGGGTGAGCCTCTCTTCGGCACATCTTCACATGCCCATTGTCATCATAGTGAACGACAAGTTTGAAGCATGTGATCTCTTCGTGATGCTCCACTTGAACTTGCACACCGCAACCTTGATGACGATCACCACTTGATGTCACCCCCCATGGGTTGTATGAGATCTTCCGATCGATGCAAGCCCATGGAAAGACACCTAACCCCACATAGAAACCTCACAAAGACCATGGGTTAGTACACAAAGCGTAATAGACAATGCTTACCATACCATGGGATCACTTGATCCCACTTGGTATATCTTCTATGTTTTATGTGTTGAACAACTTGAATCACTCTTTGCCTTAGTCCTGATCAAGTTTGTATCTAATCATCTTTATTCATAAAGATGATGTATTGAAGGTAATCATGAGTGTTCACACAATATTATTCTTCAAGACAAGCTTGCAATAGGCTCAACTCTCACATGACCAATCTTTGGATGATTCCTTGAATAACACCTTGGTCAACACATAATCTCTTTCTAATAACCTTGAAACCAACAAATTTTCTTCAAGCAATGCCTATGGACAAACCCTTCAAATATAACTCAAGGAAACCATTACTCCATTGGTATTGTCATCAATTACCAAAACCAAACATGGGGGCATCATGCTCTTTCAATCTCCGTCATTTTGGTAATTGCTGACAATCACTTTCAAAAGAGTTCATATAAGGAAGTAAGCATCACCATGCAAAGCAACAACTAATAATGCATGAGCATGAGATGCAAATGCTTAGGAACAAAACCAAAGCATGAAACCTAAACTCTCTAAACTTGTCCACAAAACTCTCAAATCTTCTCCCCCATTGGCATCGATTGCCAAATTGGATGAAAAACTTAGAGGGCCAATATAATATGTTTTCCTCCATAAAGTGTGTATTTATGAAAATATGAGTGGATTGAAATACATATATCCAATGATAAATAGTGAGAGGAAGACAAACTATATTGATGATCCAAAGATTGCTAAAGATGATATGGCACAAAGGCATATCAAAAAGTGAAGTGAGCAATCAAAAGATCTGACAAGACAAATTAATAAAAGATATTACTCCCTCCATTCCAGAATATAAGATGTATTGTTTTCCGTGCAAGTCAACTATTTAAATATTTGACCAAGATTATATATTAAACTAACAACATCTGCAATGCCAAATAGATAAAATATGAAACTACTTTTCATGATGAATCAAATGATATAAATTTTGTATTGTTGATATTGAAATACTTTTCTAAAAATCCGGTCAAACATGGCCTCATTTGACTTTTGAAAAAACAAATACACCTTATATAAAGGAACGGAGGGAGTATGATTTTGGCAAAGGAGTGTTCTAAAGAAACTAGAGAATCTCCCCATGATTAGTGCACTATTTAGAATTTGTGTATTTGGATACAACGTGCACAAAATAGGATCATCGCTCCCCCAAAATCAATAAAAACACACAACAAGTGCAAGCAAGTGGATAAAGAAAATAAGCATAGCACTTGCACCAAGATGTGTGTGAGTCGTGGCAAAGCACTTGATAAGACTACTATAAGGATGAGCATTAGGCATCATCATAGCCTTGTAGAAATGAGACACAAAGTGTAAGACATTTCCTTTCCCTCCACACACAACTAACAAATGGGTTCCCAAGCTCACTAATAAGAAAATTAAAAACCAAAGCTTGTGACAACCCATGGTGAAGATAAGAAATAATAGGCTTGTCAAGACAACGACGAGGACAACAATCTTCACCACAAATGAGTGCATCAAGATGAACTACAAACACACAAACATCAAAGACATCACAACTAGTAACAAGAGATCATCGCTGGGATGCTTTGAGAAAGGAAACATGTACCACAAGAACGAATCAAGAAATTCATGCCATGATGCAACTTACAAAAGGTTGAATGCAAGAAATGTATGCATGAAGTAGATACTTATTACCGAGATAGCATTGGAATGATGTAGTAGATAATGGTTCAATGATCATCCTTGCTTGCCTCCAATAAGCAAATGGTGACAACACCTTCCTTGTGAGTGAGCCGAGCATCCAATGCATCTCCAATTGTTCCTAGAACAACAATACAAACAAAATTAATACCCAAACTCATTGGGACCAAAGAATTAGGGAACCGACAACACATAGGACAAGCTCCACACAAATATGTGCAAATAGATATGAAATTAAATTGCATGCACATCTTAGCCAAAGAGGATCTGATGGAGTTTCCCCCATGTATTGGGTCAAAGAAAGAAATCATGCCGAAGTAAGTACATGTAGTAAATATTAATGCTCCAGATCGTCAAGAACCAAATCAGCACAAGATTGATAAGATACCAAATGAGAAGGTACCAAGAGAAAATAAGATATTAAATTAATAAAATATCACTTGAAGGATACCAATAAAAGGTACATCAAGGAATATCCATTGAAACACACCAATTAAAAGATATTAAATAAAAAGGTATCAAGTTCCCAAAAGAAAATAAGGTTCCAAAACAAACCAAACCCTCTATAAAAAACTTAGATGGCACAAAGTATGAAAAAAGAAAATATTTGCCTTCCAACAACACGCACTTGATAAGGATCAAAAGACTTTATGATAACCGCATAAAGAGAGCGTTCTAAAGAAAATAGGATAACTCCCCCAAGAGATGAGCATTATATAGAATTTGCATTTAAATACAAAATTCACAAGATGGGATCACCACTTTTCCTATATCTATAGAAACACTAGACATGTTCAAAAAGATCCACCAGAGGCAAGGAAGAAAACGGGAGAAAAAAAAGGCAGTTAAAAACAAGATCCAATGTAAAGATGATGAAATAATTCCCGTTGGTAGATTGCATAGATATACAAAATCGTCTTCACACCAAAAAGATAACAAATAAGCATATTGGAACTTGTAGAGCTAACATGCCACCTAGTAACAAGATAATTTAAAATATCAACTCTAAGTAGCAATGCCTCAAATGTATTTTTCTAGGCTTGTAATATACACCCAACATATTACTCCCCCATAATGTGATAACCCAGAATTCTTAAGAAGAGGGAAATAAATCCAAAACGAGATAATTAATGGACCATTTAGAATTTGAATTACTCATGAGTAAGACATACCACATAGAGACTATATAATCTCGCAATATCAATACTAGGTGGTATTCCTCATGTACACACATTTTTAGGATCGTGAGGTGCACAAAGCACACCACTCCTCCAAAATGGGATAATCCACTAATTTCTTACAAGAGCCAACTAAGATACAAACAATATGCAAAATGTCTCAACACAAGACTCACCCGTACATGATGTGCAAACCAACATACACATACTTGATACTCAAGATAAGAAAATCAGAAGGACATCATATACAAACACATGCAATGTACAAAACCAAAACATGCTAAGGGGCAAGTAACTTTCAATGTAAATAATTTAAATACAAGTTACTGCAAGGAGGAACATTGGATGTAAGATAAACACATGATAATCCAAATGACTTGGCTTGAGAAAATACAATGATGAAGATCCCTTAATTCTTCATGTGGTAGCCAACTATCCAATGCCCACCAACAACACCTATTGATCAATTTTCAGTTTGTTGGTCCCCAACCAAGTTGAGTCCTAAGAGGTTAGTCAAAATAGGCTTGACTAGCCAGATGGTTCTTTTCTTGACACCACTTTGAGTACCAACACATTTGGCAAACACATTACCAACCTTATCCTTTCGAAAAGAATAGACATCATCAATGATAATTGGGTTGCATAAGTTACCATTGGTGCATGAAGAAGCGAGGTGACCCTTCTCACGACATAAGTATCAAAATCTACTCTTTACTTTCTTCTCAGTTGATTTCTCAACTTGAGGATTATTAACTTGAGTCTTCTTGGAAAGTGGCATTTCTTCAACTTGAGTTTGAACTTGAGGCCGCTTCCCTTGTTGCTTGTCACTATGAGGCTTCTTCTTCAATGGAAAAGATCTAACATGGTGCCCTTCAATTTTGCACTTGAAGCAAATAATCTTGGCCGACTTCTTGACTTGTTCTTGGCCCTTCTCATTGTTGATATTGGACTTCTTCTTCTTCTTATTGGCGTTGAAACCAAGTCCACCCTTGTCATTGGGGGATTTTTGTCCACTCTATTGTCAAGTGTGGACTTCCCTTCATGACCCTTTTCCAAGTCTTTTTTTCAAAGAAGTGACTTGGGCCTTAAGCTCTTTGATTTCCTCTACATGGTTAATATCAACACAAGTACTAGAGGAAGTATACGCGTCATTGTCAGAGCAACAGGACAAGGAAAATAATTCATTACAAGAAGTAGCAACATTATGAGTGGATGAATTACGAGGACTAGCACATGGCAATATAGCATTTTGACTAGAAGTAGTGCTAATGTCCACATGAGGCTCACTAGATGTTACCTTAGTAATAATAGCCTCATGAGCTAACTTTAGCACATTATGGGATATGAGAAGATCACCATGAGATTTAGAGATCTTGTCATGACTTTCTTCCAATTTCCTATAATTGTTAGATAGCAACTCAAGTTGAGCCCTTAGCTCAACATTCTCCTTCAATATGGATGCTTCACAATAAATAGAGTTAGTAGCACAAGCATCATCATTAACAATAAGGGGACAAGGCAACTTGGCAAGCTCTTTTAAATATGAAGCTTTTAAGTTCGACATGAGACTCGATGAGTTTGATGAGCTCACTCTTAATGACCTTTGAGCCATTTTCGAGGTGCTCATAGTCTTCAAGGAGTTTAACATGTGCAACTTCAAGCTTATCATTTTTAGTTTTGAAACCATTAACCACCTCAAGGGCTCTATCATGGGATTCCTTTACTATAGATAATCCTAGAGCAAAAGTCTACTCAAGAAATTCCTTGGTGGTTTGTTCTTCCTCAAGATCTTGAGAAAGATCTGCTATCTCATTTGTGTAATCACGCTCATGGCCTTCCATTTTTTCAATGGTAACCTCATGCTCCTCGAGATGAGCTTCCAACTCCTAAATGAATTTCTTGCCCTCACTGGCAATAGACATGATTTCCATCAAGTTGGAACGAGCAATTTTATTCTTAAGAAGAGCTTTAAAAATCATTTCACCCTTAACTTTTAAGGCAGAAATATTATCTTCCTCTTTATCAATAAGCTCATCCTCATTATTATCAACATCATCATCACGAGATATATTGGGATTCAAAGTGGGAGATACCTTTGAAGCCTTAGCCATGAGGCAAAAGTGAGGAGCAATAGATGATGATGTAGCATCCCTTGTAGCACCATTCAAGATCATATCTTGTTCCATAGACCGTTGGGTTTCCTCTACATTGTTAGCACAACGACTAGAGGAAATGCATGCATTTTTATCATGGCAACACAATATAGCAAGCATATCATCATGAGATTTAGTCAAGCAATTTCTACAAGATATGCAAGGACTATCAACACAAGCATGTGAAACATTTGGGGTGCTCGAAGTGTTAAAGTCCAAAGATGAAGCATTGCAATAAGATAGTGATAAATAATTATCAACAATAAGTTCATTATCACAATTGCAATGACTAACACTACTCACCGTTTCATTACCTCATGGCAAACCACATGTTCGTGAAGCAGAAGTTGATAATACTACACACCGGAGGAGGAGGGATAACAATCATTCCCACAAAACTTGGACACACCATATTTATTTGAAGCTTTTTCCACAACTCATGAGCATCCCGGAACGACATGAGTTGAAATATAACTACATTGCTCAAAGCATATAAAGCACATTAGAAGCTTGAGCATCTAGATAAGAGTTTTTATCACGCTCTAAAGATAGTTTTTGAGAATCCTTTGGAGGAGAAAAAACCATATCTACAATTCGCTCTAAATGTGGATCCATGACCCTAAAGAGATTAAGCACACAAATTACCCAAACATCAAAATTTGTGCCATTGAAATTAAGAGTGTCAGAGAATCCTAACACCATAGTCGACATCCTTACTCTCTAGGCGGTAAAACCCAATAATGAGAGACCTAGCTCTGATACCAATTGAAAGGACGTGAATGTCGTCTAGAGGAGGGGGTGAATAGACACTTTAAAATAACTATGGTTTAGGCTTGAACAAATGCGAAATATAACTATTGTTTATTTGTCAAGCACAAAATCTAAATCAACTAGGCTCACCTATGTGCATCAACAACTTATGTTAAGCAAGATAAACAACAACTCCCTCCGTCCATGAATAAGTGTACATCTAGCTTTTGTTCTAAGTCAAAGTTTTAAAACTTTGACCAACTTCATAGGGAAAAGTAGCAGCATTTATGGCACTAAATTAATATTAGTAGATTCATTTTGAAATGTACTTTCATGATATATCAATTTGATGTCATATATGTTACTATTTTTTTTCTATATAGTTGGTCAAAGTTTTAAAACTTTGACTTAGAACAAAAGCTAGATGTACACTTATCCGCGGACGGAGGGAGTAAGTGATAGCAAGATATATAACATGAGACACTATGGCTATCAAAAGTAAAGTGCATAATTAAAGGGCTCGGGTAAGAGATAATCGAGGCACGCGGAGACGATGATGTATCGCAAAGTTCACACCCTTGCGGATTCTAATCTCCGTTTGAAGTGGTGTGGAGGCACAATGGTCCCCAAAATGCCACTAGGGCCACAGTAATCTCCTCACGCCCTGGCACAATGCATGATGTCGTGATTCCACTAAGGGAGCCTTGAGGGCGTCACCAAACCCATACAAATGGCAACCCTTGGGGGCAGTCACCCAACGCGTACAATTGGAAACCCTTGGGGGCGGTCACCGGTACACGTACAAATTGCTCGGGGCAATCTCCACAACCTAATTTGAGACCTCGACGCTTGCCCGGAGCTTTACACCATAATGATTGAGATCCGAGACACAACCAACCGTCTAGGGTGCCAAAGCACCCAAGAGGAACAAGCTCTAGGGTGCCCAAACACCCAAGAGTAATAAGCTTCTCAACTTTTCACTTCCACGTATCACCGTCGAGAACTCAAACCGATGCAACCAATGCAATGACAAGAACACACAAAGTGGTGAAGTCCCTCATTCCCAAATCCCACCACAACAACAAAAGCTATGGAGGAATATGAGAGGAAGAACAAGGAGAACATAAAGAACTCCAATATCAAGATCCAAGGGGTTCCCCTCACTTAGAGGAGAAAGTTATTAGTGGAAAGTGGATCTAGATCTCCTCTCTCTTTTCCCTCAAAAAGGAGCAAGAGTCATTGGAGGGATTGAGAGATAGCAAGATCGAAGAAGGTCAACAATGGGGGGTAAACATGATCTCAAAAGATAAGAACCATTGGGGAAGAAGACCCCCTTAAATAGGTCCTCCCGAATCCAACAGTTATGCCCATTGGTCCTGCACAAGCGGTACTACCGCTTAGCACGGTCAATGCAACCCAACGAGACAGAAATACAAGAGTGGTTGTTCTGCCAGAGCAATACTATCGCTTGGGGAGCAATACTACCACTTAAAGAGGTACCATCGCTCGGGGAACAGTACGGCCGTTCTACTACCGCTTAAAGAGGTACTACCGCTCGGGGAGCAGTACTACCGCTTAGAGCGGTACTATCGCTCTACTATCGTGAAGTTCGTGATGAGTTACAGAGACATTTTCCCAAGCGGAAGTAGCAGTCGTCTACCGCTGTTACTTCCGCTTGGGTGCTGCAAAATAGCCCAAGCAAAACAGGAAAAACTGAAACTGTCATAACTTTTGCATACGGGCTCCGAAATCAGCAAACTCAAACTTGTTGCATAGATGACGACAATTACTATCCAACATATGTTTGGATATATTAAGAACTACCTATGGAGAACAAATGCCAATAGGATAAGGAAGAGGACTTTCCCAAAATATGAACCGGCAAAAACTCCACCATGGAAAACACAATAGAAGATGCGTACGAAATCCGTTTTTGAAGAACTTGAGTTGTCATGAAGATGACCATAAGCTCCAAAACTCTCACAGAGAAAATCCAAACAAGAACCAAGAAAGATGATGCCAAAGATGAAATGGTTTGAGCTCTCTACGAACGATACGATCAAGCTGCTCACTCGAGAGCCCCCTTGATAGTACAAATATCGATCCTATAACCCGGTCTCCCAACTAACACCATGAGACCGGTAAAATAGAAAACCTATCAAGGACAAACCTTTGCCTTGCACATGTTCCACTTGAGCTAGATGATGACGATCTTGTCCTCTTCAAGATGGACCACCTTTCTTGATAGCGCCGACTCGATGAAGACTAGTAGATTGCTCCCCCATACTCTAATATTGGCGAGCCTCTCTTCGACACATCTTCACATGCCCATTGTCATCATAGTGAATGACAAGTTTCAAGCATGTGATCTCTTCGTGATGCTCCACTTGAACTTGCACACCGCAACCTTGATGACGATCACCACTTGATGTCATCCCCCATGGGTTGTATGAGATCTTTCGATCGATGCAAGCCCATGGAAAGACACCTAACCCCACATAGAAACCTCACAAAGACCATGAGTTAGTACACAAAGCGTAATATACAATGCTTACCATACCATGAGATCACTTGATCCCACTTGATACAGCTTCTACGTTTTGTGTGTTGAACAACTTGAATCACTCTTTGCCTTAATCCTGATCAAGTTTGTATCTTATCATCTTTATTCATAAAGATGATGCATTGAAGGTAATCATGAATGTTCACACAATCTTATTTTTCAAGACATTCTTGCAATAGGCTCAACTGTCACGTGATCAATGTTTGGATGATTCTTTGAATAACACCTTGGTTAACACATAATCTCTTTCTAATAACCTTGAAACTAACAAATCGTCTTCAAGCAATACCTATGGATAAACCCTTCAAGTATAACTCAAGGAAACCATTAGTCCATAGGGATTGTCTTTAATTACCAAAACTAAACATGAGGGCACCATGCTCTTTCACCCTCCTTAATCACCATTTTTGTTGTCTCATTTCAACCGTATGTAGTGTATATTGAAATATCAAAAATGTCTTATAATTCGGAACGGTGGTGATACCACGTGGGTTACACAATTGCACCGAAAACACCGTAGGATTAAAAAAATCTTGTTATTGTGGAGAAACTTATCACATGTCGAAAGAGCTCTGGCTAATCTAATCAATGGGGCCATACAATGATACACAAAACAAAATTCATTAGGCTTGGGTTTGTAGCAACCAACAGGTGTACATTATTCACAGATTGTACAACTTTCTATTGGGCACTACATGCCTCCTGCAGGAAAATAAGCAAAAAGGAAGAATCTCACAGCTGACATAATCATACGACGATACTGCTAATTAACACACACAATAGCCGATCATCCGTTCCTGCCCCATAGTATAAAGTGGGCGACAAAGAAGTGGCTTGGGGACACAACTTCTGAGCACTAGCCACTTCTCAGTGAAGAAAGGAAGCCTTGCGCTAAGGAGAAACAGAACTCTCGCTGTTTCTTGTATTCACCATACCGTAGGAAAAAGTATCCAAGGTAATCAAAATCGATTGGGGATACCCTTGCCTGCAATTAGATTATAGCGCATATTTTGTTATGGCAGTTGCATGGCACCCAAATTCTATGTGCTAAAAGTAGTTTAATGGTGCTTACCTGAATTAGTGCCCACAATGCCCAGTAGACGTGTGATGCCAATCTGAAGGTGTTTGTTTCAATATAAAGGGCATCCAGATCCTGCTCTTGGACCTTCGGTAAAAGAAAAGTTAGATTGTTATTGTGAAAGTACATTATGCGAAAATTATCTATGTTCTGCTATTCGAGGAAGACACTTGTTTTGTCAGTAACACTCTGAATGTCTTCCAACCTTGTATTGTATGAATGCATGTATCCTACATTTATTTTCTTATACAAAGACGCAAAGCATCTTCAACCTTAAATATGTGTAAATGTCAAGTACATGTTGCACATGACCTGGTGTTTGTGATTTAATTCCAGAATAAGAAACAAACTACTCTTAGAATGAGCACCATCTAAGTTACAGTAGTGGGCACTTATGAATATCTTTCTTTCCACGGAGACAAAACCTGCACAACCTATGAATAGCTTTCAGTTGGTTTTGTCCAGAGAAGATAATGTATTGAATTCACATACCTCACTTGGTCTATCGGATAGATAATTCCTGAAGAAATGGTATTGTACATCTTTATCTGGGTACCTACAAGAAGCAACAAAATAAATATTACTAGGCAAGATCAAAGATCAAAGCTCCATCGGGCTATTCAACCAGCAAGAAGAGAACGTACAAGTTATAGTCACAATCAAAGCCCGCATACTCATTGAAATGGTTTGCGATGTCGTAGCCACGGTAGCTATATGACCCATACTCAAAATCAATGAAATAGAGCTTCTCTGTAAAAAAAAGGAAGACAATAATGACAACAAACAGAGACACAATCTAAGCCTTTGCAAAACGGGCAAAGGGAAAGCTTAAGTATGAAAGCATAATGTTACTGAACAATCAAGAGAAGGTAACAAGGAATGTGATATTTACCTTCCAAATCATTTAGCATCAGATTACCCGATAGCAAGTCATTGTGTGCAAAAACGACAGGAGCATGCAAAAGATCGGAGAGATCCTATAAGAGGACAATGAGACATTATATTCACGGATACCAATTTACCAAACAGTCATGTAGCCATTTGATTGAATGATTGTGCTATAGGATTAATCTAATAGCATGACTATGCAATAGGCCTTTGTGACAAAGCCAAATTAGAAAGAGAAAAGGATACTCCCTTTGTAAACTAATATAAGACCGTTTAGATCACTATTTTAGCTCTTTTAGGAATATGAAACTGAAGCGCGCTCAAATTGCTGCAATGGTCAATAGTACATGACAGTAAGTCTTATCACAACATACCTTAAGTTCTTTAACTTCATCTTGTATTTCTCTAAAAGAGATCGTCTCATACCTCTTCTGCTTCTCATTATCTTCAAACTTCAATACGGAAGCTGCGATAAATAGTTCACAGCACACAACAATATTATGTAATGTCATTCATGATGTGAATGAAATAAAAGTAACCAATCCCAAAATGAAATAACCAAAAAAAAATTTGGAGTTTGGAATGTAACCTTTTTTCAAAAACTTGAATATGTCATTCCACAACTGTGGTTCTTTTGATCCCGGTATATCTACTTGATGAAATTTCTGTAGCTGCTTGGCAATTTCAGTGGCTATTCTAGGCTCCTTCATGTCTGAAAAACAGAACAAGGGAAATGAACATACTATTTGCAGAAGCATTTATCGCAGACTCTCCAGTCTCCACACACCTATGGGTGCAAAATAACAACCACTGGGTATATACCTAAAACCACAAATCCCTTCAAATTGCCATGTGAAAAGATAGAAAATGTGAAAAGATAAATCATTGCATTAAGTAGACAATGAAACCACCCATTTGTAATGTGCAGAATATAAAAATGCCTACCTGAAGGTGTTAGTGTTCTAGCATGGATGAATGAAGAAACCACTCCATTCTCAAATACTCCAAGTAACCGAGCCCCGAACCCTGCAGCTGAGAGATATGGTATGGCCTAACCATGATTGTAATGGATGTATGCATTAGGAAACAGTTCAGCCCCGAAAATGACAACATAATACTCGGCTTACTTGACAACTTAGTTTTATGTAACAATGAGGTACTTTGAGTGTTATATGGCATAGTTACTATTTCTATGATAGGAAATGACCATTTCATTTCTGAACTTTTAAACTGAACCACAACTAAGAAAGCACCAACAAATAAACCAATACTGTAATGGGCAATCACAGGAACACTACAGAATGCAGGTAAACATTACATGCCAGTAGCACAAACAATTTTCATACACTACGACTCAAACTCTCACCTGCAATTCCCTCTCCCGATCAATCACCAAGTCTGTACTTGGGCCATACAGCCGAACAGTCACAGAAGATTCGCTATCTGTGCCTTCTTTGACAGATACCTTTAGCACTGCAGGTCATTAACATCACGAACAATATAAGATAATCATTTAGGTATCATTGCTGTATCTATGATTACAAGTAAATTAGGTACAGTTGCACAGAGAAATGGCTATTATTTCGGAACGCTTCTAAAATAATGGGTCCATAACTCCGGACGCAATGACAGTACGAGTGATTTTTAAGCAGAAATGAGTGCAAAGCAGTGATGCTAAAGAGTATATGGTCTCATAAAGGTTGCCAGATGCAATCAAGTTCTACTTCTAGTGCCACATCTGAAACGATGAGCAAAGAGTAGCAGCAAGCAACATTAAAGCGCACTCATTAAGTTATGTCATGGTCTGTGTGGACAATTCAAGCAACTGCCTTGCCTAAGAATTAGTATAATTACATAGCCTCTGTTTTTTCCTCTTCCAAGCATGCTCAGGTAGTCAGGCGAGGGAGATGGATCAGGAGCCAGGACAGTGCCACAGCCATGGCACTGGCGAAGGAGCAGAACTCACATAGGTTGGTGATGCCGCCCGACACCGTCGAGATTGAGAAGCACGAGCTGTCCAGTGACGACCACTCCTTCACCAACTCCTTGCAGAGATCTCTGGAGAAGCAAGCCACCTTATTATATTAGAAGAAAAAATGGGTAGCGGCCTAGCGGGGAATTAATCAGGGGCAGCGGCGCCTGTCGCTCTCCGCGGGGCATTTCTCCAAACACGGTTCATACGAGCGCGCACCCGGACAGACCACGGCCCGTCTCGCTGAGACCGGTCGTGGCTGCTCAACACACCCGGCGCGTGCGTGCAGCAGAGCCACATGCCCAACCTAACACACACCCGCGCGCGCAGAAGCAAATGGGGAGAGGGAGGGATCAGGGGACTTGCATGACGCGGGGAGTCATCTCGGGGAGCGGCAGCGAGATGTCGACCGCGGCGGCCGACGTGGGCACCTCCACCGGGGCCGGCGCCGGCGCTGACCTCGTCTTCTCCTCGCCGCCGCCTCCGGCACCGCCGGCGACCCCGTTCCAGCTCCGGCCATCCGATCCCATGTCCCTCGCTTCCGCGCGATCTTCTCGCTCGCGCGAGGAAGCTCGTTGTCGCGGGGCTATTCTGGTGGGAGCCTCAAGGCGATTCGGTGCCGATGCGATGCGATGCGATCGGAGAGGACGGAAGTGTGGTGGAGGAATGCGGGGCCGCGAACAGAGGACACCATTTATAGGGCCCAGTCGCCACCAGCCGCGTGGCGGGGGAGCCAGGAGAGGCTGCCCACGTCAGCCGATGCCCTGGCCCCACCGACCTACCCACCGGGTAGGGTGCGCGTGGCGGCAATCGCGTGGTCCCTGGATGGAGAGCGACGGGTTTTTTGTGTGGCGTGAAGGATTCAGTGGCGGACGGGCCCACGCAGCAGTCACGTGATGTGGGCCACTCCGCCCTTGTCTGTTGCTCAACACTGTTGCTGGGGCTGTCTGGATTTGGGGCGATGCCGGCTCTAATTTTTGGAGATATTTTGGATGGATGGTGATTTGGTTAGTGCGGGGCGATAATCATTGTCCGGTCCTCCAAGACGTGTCTCCTCCAATTTGCAAGAGGCAACAAATGAGGAGAGAAGTGAATGCATCAAATGGCTAGCAATCCTTTGTTTAGGGTTGTTCATGTGTCCATAGGTGACTTCGGTTACCTCGTTATTTGTGTGTATCTTTCCTCAAATTTTTTATTAGTATATCTGATGTCATAAGAGAATGACCGAATATCCAGTGAACGTCACCTTTTTTAGGGGCAAGTCGAACGTTTTTCATGAGAAATTATGTTTCCTCTAGACGACAAGTTTAGTTAGCGAGCATGACGAATCCGTCTCATTTAATTTTGTTGCCGGGAAATTGCCGTGCTTGCAAACTAAAATTGTTATCCTCGTATCAATATAAATTGCCATGAAAAATATTGGATTTGCCATGCCTAAAAATCCGACGTCAGATTTTAGAACCAGACCAACTGATCTTGCTGGCTCTTGATCTAAGATAAACAGACTTCTAACAAATCTGACATGGGGCCCAAAAGATGAAGACTAATGAAATAATCCAACCCATCCAAGTGTAAGAATGTAGAGTAGTATTTCAGCAAAGTCAATGTAGTATATGTTCTTTTGTCAATTTTAATAAGTTGATACTGAACGTTTAAAACGCAACCTTGGTGACGTTTTATATTTGGAAAATGATTGGCATCAACCGGCCGATCTAGACGTTGCATCTGCCTGCTTGGTGCACCGTCGGATCAATTCAAATCGTGTGTCTCTCTCATGTTCCACTCCAGCCCATGACGTCTTCGACCAAACTTATTTTCACTACCATCATTCTCCTGCAAACGTGTTGGAAATATGCCCTAGAGGCAATAATAAATTGGTTATTATTATATTTCCTTGTTCATGATAATCGTTTATTATCCATGCTATAATTGTATTGATTGGAAACTCAAATACATGTGTGGGTACATAGACAACACTGTGTCCCTAGTAAGCCTCTAGTTGACTAGCTTGTTGATCAAAGATGGTTAAGGTTTCCTAGCCATGGACATGAGATGTCATTTGATAACGGGATCACATCATTAGGAGAATGATGTGATGGACAAGACCCAAACTGTAAACGTAGCATTTGATCGTGTCAGTTTATTGCTATTGTTTTCTGCATGTCAAGTATCTGTTCCTTTGACCATGAGATCATGCAACTCACTAACACCGGAGGAATACCTTGTGTGTATCAAACGTCGCAACGTAACTGGGTGACTATAAAGGTGCTCTACAGGTATCTCCGAGGGTGTCTGTTGGGTTGGCATGGATCAAGACTGGGATTTGTTACTCCGTATGACGGAGAGGTATCTCAGGGCCCACTCGGTAATACAACATCACAATGAGCCTTGCAAGCAATGTGACTAAAGTGTTAGCCACGAGATCTTGTATTACGGAACGAGTAAAGAGACTTGCCGGTAACGAGATTGAGCTAGGTATAGTGATACCAACGATCGAATCTCGGGCAAGTAACATACCGAAGAACAAAGGGAACAGCATACGGGATTAACTGAATCCTTGACATAGAGGTTCGACCGATAAAGATCTTCGTAGAATATGTAGGAGCCAATATGGGCATCCAGGTCCCGCTATTGGTTATTGGCCGTAGAGGTGTCTCGGTCATGTCTACATAGTTCTCGAACCCGCAGGGTCTACACACTTAACGTTTGGTGACGATTAGTATAATTGAGTTATTATGTTGGTGACCGAAAGTTGTTCGGAGTCCCGGATAAGATCCCGGACATGACGAGGATCTCCGGAATAGTCCGGAGGTAAAGATTGATATATGTGATAATAGTGTTTTGATCTCTGGAAGGGTTCCGGAGTTCACCGGAAGGGGTTCCGGATGTTTACCGAAGTGTTCGGGTGCAGCAACACTTTATATGAGCCAAAGGGATAAAGCCCACAAGGTATTGGAAAGTGCAAAAGTAGTTTTGCTGCCGCGTAAGCGGTACTACCGCTTGGTGAAGCGGTACTACCGCCGGAGCGGTACTACCGCTTGTGTGAAGCGGTACTACCGCCCAAGCGGTACTACCGCTTATGTGAAGCGGTACTACCGCTTGTGCGCGGCTGTGCACGGTTCGGCAGGGATCCGAGTTGGACTCTTTTCCTGCGGGCCAAACCGACCTTGTGCGGGCAAAACCGACCCGGAGGAGGCTTTTACTCCAAGTTTAGACCCCAAGGCTCAACATATAAATAGAGGGGCAGGGCTAGCACACGGGACACATCAGGATTTCCCAAGCCGTGTGCCGGCAACCCTAGCCCTCTAGTTCCTCCGTCATAATCTCCGTAGTGCTTGGCGAAGCCCTGCAGAGATTGTTCCTCACCACCATCACCACGCCGTCGTGCTGCTGGAACTCAACCACTACTTCACCATCGCTCGCTGGATCGAGGAGGTGAAGGCGTCATCAAGCCGTACGTGTGTTGAACGCGGAGGTGCCGTCCGTTCGGCACTAGATCGGAAGGATCGTGATTGGATCGCGGGACGCTCGGCGATTTGGATCGCGAAGACGTTCGACTACATCAACCGCGTTTATTAACGCTTCCGCTTAGCGATCTACAAGGGTATGTAGATTCACTCTCCCTCTCGTAGATACTCATCACCATGGATAGATCTTATGTGTGCGTAGGAAAATTTTTGTTTCCCATGCAACGTTCCCCAACAGTGGCATCATGAGCTAGGTCTATGCGTAGATGAGATCTCGAGTAGAACACAAACGAGTTGTGGGCGTGGGTGTATACATATTGCTTGCCGTTACTAGTTGATACTTGATTCAGCGGTATTGTGAGATGAAGCGGCCCGGACCGACATTACGCGTACGCTTACGCGAGACTGGTTTTACCGCTGCGTGCACTTGTTGCATAAAGGTGACTGGCGGGTGTCTGTCTCTCTCACTTTAGTTGAATCGGTTCAATGAAGAGGGTTCTTTTAGAAGATCAAAAAGCAATCACTACACCACGTTGTGGTTTTGCGTAGGTAAGAACGGTTCTTGCAAACCCGTAGCAGCCACGTAAAATTTGCAACAACAATTAGAGGACGTCTAACTTGTTTTTGCAGGGTATGTTGTGATGTGATATGGCCAATTACATGATGAGATATATGTGATGTATGAGATGATCATGTTTTGTATAGAATATCACGACTTGCATGTCGATGAGTACGGCAACTGGCAGGAGCCATAGAGTTGTCTTTAATTATTGTATGACCTGCGTGTCAATCATTAAGCGCTATGTAATGCTTTACTTTATCGCTAAACGTTAGCAATAGTCGTGGAAGCAACAGTCGGCGCGACAACCTTATGGCGACACGTTGATGGAGATCAAGATGATGGAGATCATGGTGTCATGCCGGTGACGATGGAGATCATGCCGGTGCTTTGGAGATGGAGATCAAAAGCACAAGTTCATGGCCATATCATGTCACTTATGATTTGCATGTGATGTTAATCCTTTTATGCATCTTATTTTGCTTAGGACGACGGTAGCATTATAAGGTGATCCCTCACTTAAATTTCAAGATAAATTGTGTTCTCCCCAAGTGTGCACCGTTGCGAAAGTTCGTCGTTTCGAGACACGCCGTGATGATCGGGTGTGATAGACTCTACGTTCGCATACAACGGGTGTAAGCCATGTTACACGTGCGGAACACTCGGGTTAAACTTGACGAGCCTAGCATGTACAGACATGGCCTCGGAACACAAGAGACCGAAAGGTCGAACATGAGTCATATAGTAGATATGATCAACATGAAGATGTTCACCATTGAAACCACCTCAACTCACGTGATGATCGGACTTGAGTTGGTGGATTTGGATCATGTTACACTCGAATGATCGGAGGGATGTCAATTTGAGTGGGAGTTTTTAAGTAATATGATTAACTAAACTCATTATCTAAAGAACAATAGTCTAAGTTGTCTTTGCAATATTCATGTTGTAGATCATGGCTCGCGCAGTAGCACCCCTGAATTTTAATGCGTTCCTAGAGAAAGCTAAGTTGAAAGATGATGGAAGTAACTTTGTGGACTGGGCCCGTAATCTAAGGATTATCCTTACGGCTTCCCAGAAGGCTTATGTCCTTGATGCACCGCTTGGTGATCCACCCGCTCCAGTTGAGTCTCTAGACGTTGTGAACGCCTGGCAGGCTCGTTCTGATGATTACTCAATAGTTCAATGTGCAATGTTGTATGGCTTAGAACCGGGACTTCAAAGACGTTTTGAACGTCATGGAGCATATGAGATGTTCCAGGAGTTGAAGTTTATCTTTCAGAAGAATGCCCGGATCGAGAGATATGAGATCTCCGATAAGTTCTATGCTTGCAAGATGGAGGAGAACGGGTCTATCAGTGATCACGTGCTCAGAATGTCTGGGTACTCCACCCGTCTGGCTGAGTTAGGGATGCCCCTTCCGCCAGAGGCTATCACTGACAGAGTTCTTCAATCATTGCCACCTAGCTACAAGAGCTTCGTGTTGAACTATAACATGCACGGGATGAACAAGTCAGTCGCCGAGCTGTTTGCGATGCTGAAAGCCGCTGAGTCTGAAATTCAGAAGGAGCATCAAGTGTTGATGGTCAATAAAACCACTAGTTTCAAGAAAAATGGCAAGGGTAAGAAGGGTAACTCCAAGCAGAGTGGCAAAGCAGTTGCTCCTCTCGTGAAGAAACCCAAGGCTGGACCCAAACCAGAAACTGTGTGTTTTCATTGCAAGGGAACTGGACACTGGAAGCGGAATTGCCCCAAGTATTTGGCTGACAAGAAGGCGGCCAACAACAAACAAGGTATATATGATATACATGTTATTGATGTGTACCTTACCAACTCTCGTTGTAGTGCCTGGGTATTTGATACCGGTGCGGTTGCTCATATTTGCAACTCAAAACAGGAACTGCGGAATAGACGGAGGCTGGCAAAGGACGAAGTGACGATGCGCGTGGGAAATGGTTCCAAGGTTGATGTGATCGCCGTTGGCACGCTCGCTCTTCGATTACCGTCGGGATTAGTGATGAACCTAAATAAGTGTTATTTGGTGCCTGCGTTAAGCATGAACATTATATCTGGATCTTGTTTATTGCGAGACGGTTACTCATTTAAATCAGAGAATAATGGTTGTTCTATTTATATGAGTAATATCTTTTATGGTCATGCACCCAATGTGAGGGGTTTATTCTTGTTGAATCTCGATAATAATGATACACATGTTCATAACATTGATGCCAAAAGATATAGAATTGATAATGATAATACCACTTTCTTGTGGCACTGCCGTTTAGGTCATATTGGCGTAAAACGCATGAAGAAGCTCCATGCTGATGGACTTTTGGAGTCACTTGATTTTGAATCACTTGACACATGTGAGCCATGCCTCATGGGCAAGATGACTAAAACGCCGTTTTCTGGAACAATGGAACGGGCAAGTGACTTATTGGAAATCATACATACTGATGTGTGCGGTCCGATGAGTATTGAAGCGCGCAGTGGTTATCGTTACTTTCTCACCTTCACTGATGACTTAAGTAGATATGGGTATATTTACTTAATGAAACACAAGTCTGAAACATTTGAAAAGTTCAAACAATTTCAGAGTGAAGTTGAGAATCATCGTAACAAGAAGATTAAATTCCTACGATCTGATCGAGGAGGAGAATATCTGAGTTATGAGTTTGGCAGTCACTTAAGACAGTGTGGAATTGTTTCACAATTGACACCGCCTGGAACACCACAGCGTAATGGTGTGTCCGAACGTCGTAATCGAACTTTATTGGATATGGTGCGATCTATGATGTCTCTTGCCGATTTGCCACTATCGTTTTGGGGTTATGCATTAGAGACAGATGCATTCACTTTAAATAGGGCACCATCGAAATCCGTTGAGACGACGCCATATGAACTTTGGTTTGGCAAGAAGCCAAAGCTGTCGTTTCTTAAAGTTTGGGGATGTGATGCTTATGTCAAAAAGCTTCAGCCTGAAAAGCTGGAACCCAAAGCGGAGAAATGCGTCTTCATAGGATACCCAAAAGAGACAGTTGGGTATACCTTCTACCTCAGATCCGAAGGCAAAGTGTTTGTCGCTAAAAACGGAACATTTCTTGAGAAAGAGTTTCTCTCGAAAGAATTGAGTGGGAGGAAGATAGAACTTGATGAGGTTATTGAACCTTTACTTCAACCTAAGAGTAGCGCAACGCAGAAAGTTGTTTCTGTCGAGCCTACATTAGCTGAAGAGGAAGTTAATGATGATGATCATGAAGCTTTGGATCAAGTTGCTATCGAACCTCGTAGGTCGACAAGGACGCGTACTGCTCCTGAGTGGTACGGCAACCCTGTCTTAGAGGCCATGTTGTTAAACAACGATGAACCTACGAGCTATGGAGAAGCGATGATGGGCCCGGATTCCGAGAAGTGGTTAGAGGCCATGAAATCCGAGATGGGATCCATGTATGAAAACAAAGTATGGACTTTGGAAGTATTACCTGAAGGGCGTAAGGCCATTCAGAACAAATGGATCTTTAAGAGGAAGACGGACGCGGACGGTAATGTCACCGTCTATAAAGCTCGACTTGTGGCAAAGGGTTTTTCACAAGTTCAAGGAGTTGACTACGATGAGACCTTCTCACCCGTAGCGATGCTTAAGTCCGTCAGAATCATGTTAGCAATAGCTGCCTTTTTCGATTATGAAATTTGGCAGATGGATGTCAAAACAGCGTTCCTTAACGGTTACCTTAAGGAAGAGTTGTATATGATGCAACCAGAAGGTTTTGTCGATCCAGAGAATGCTGACAAAGTTTGCAAACTCCAGCGATCCATTTATGGACTGGTGCAAGCATCTCGGAGTTGGAATCTTCGTTTTGATGATGTGATCAAAGCGTTCGAGTTTATACAAGTTTACGGAGAAGCTTGTATTTACAAGAAAGTGAGTGGGAGCTCTATAGCGTTTCTAATATTATATGTGGATGACATATTGCTGATTGGAAACAATATAGAAATGCTGGAAAGCGTAAAGGAATATTTGAACAAGAGTTTTTCAATGAAGGACCTAGGAGAAGCTGCTTTCATATTAGGCATCAAGATCTATAGAGATAGATCAAGACGCTTAATAGGACTTTCACAAAGCACATACCTTGATAAGATTTTGAAGAAGTTCAAAATGGATCAGTCCAAGAAGGGGTTCTTGCCTGTTTTGCAAGGTGTGAAGTTGAGTAAGACTCAATGCCCAGTGACTGCAGAAGATAGAGAAAAGATGAGTGTCATCCCCTATGCTTCGGCCATAGGCTCTATCATGTATGCAATGCTGTGCACAAGACCCGATGTCAGCCTTGCCATAAGTATGGTCGGAAGGTTTCAAAGTGATCCAGGAATGGAACACTGGACGGCGGTCAAGAATATCCTGAAGTACCTGAAAAGGACTAAGGACATGTTTCTCGTTTATGGAGGTGATCAAGAGCTCGTCGTAAAGGGTTACGTCGATGCAAGCTTTGACACTGATCCGGATGACTCTAAGTCGCAAACCGGATACGTATTTATTCTTAATGGGGGTGCGGTTAGCTGGTGCAGTTCCAAGCAAAGCGTGGTAGCAGATTCTACATGCGAAGCGGAGTACATCGCTGCCTCGGAGGCGGCGAAGGAAGGTGTCTGGATGAAGGAGTTCATGACAGATCTTGGAGTAGTGCCTAGTGCACTTGACCCAATGACTCTGTTTTGTGATAATACTGGTGCCATTGCTCTAGCCAAGGAACCAAGATTTCACAAGAGGACCAGACACATAAAGCGACGTTTCAATTCCATCCGCGATTACATCAAGGAGGACGACATAAATATTTGCAAAGTACACACGGATCTAAATGTTGCAGATCCGTTGACTAAACCTCTTCCAAGGGCTAAACATGAACAACACCAGAACTGCATGGGTGTTCGATTCATTACAATGTAAATCACATAGTGATGTGAACTAGATTATTGACTCTAGTGCAAGTGGGAGACTGTTGGAAATATGCCCTAGAGGCAATAATAAATTGGTTATTATTATATTTCCTTGTTCATGATAATCGTTTATTATCCATGCTATAATTGTATTGATTGGAAACTCAAATACATGTGTGGGTACATAGACAACACTGTGTCCCTAGTAAGCCTCTAGTTGACTAGCTTGTTGATCAAAGATGGTTAAGGTTTCCTAGCCATGGACATGAGATGTCATTTGATAACGGGATCACATCATTAGGAGAATGATGTGATGGACAAGACCCAAACTGTAAACGTAGCATTTGATCGTGTCAGTTTATTGCTATTGTTTTCTGCATGTCAAGTATCTGTTCCTTTGACCATGAGATCATGCAACTCACTAACACCGGAGGAATACCTTGTGTGTATCAAACGTCGCAACGTAACTGGGTGACTATAAAGGTGCTCTACAGGTATCTCTGAGGGTGTCTGTTGGGTTGGCATGGATCAAGACTGGGATTTGTTACTCCGTATGACGGAGAGGTATCTCAGGGCCCACTCGGTAATACAACATCACAATGAGCCTTGCAAGCAATGTGACTAAAGTGTTAGCCACGAGATCTTGTATTACGGAACGAGTAAAGAGACTTGCCGGTAACGAGATTGAGCTAGGTATAGTGATACCAACGATCGAATCTCGGGCAAGTAACATACCGAAGAACAAAGGGAACAGCATACGGGATTAACTGAATCCTTGACATAGAGGTTCGACCGATAAAGATCTTCGTAGAATATGTAGGAGCCAATATGGGCATCCAGGTCCCGCTATTGGTTATTGGCCGTAGAGGTGTCTCGGTCATGTCTACATAGTTCTCGAACCCGCAGGGTCTACACACTTAACGTTTGGTGACGATTAGTATAATTGAGTTATTATGTTGGTGACCGAAAGTTGTTCGGAGTCCCGGATAAGATCCCGGACATGACGAGGATCTCCGGAATAGTCCGGAGGTAAAGATTGATATATGTGATAATAGTGTTTTGATCTCTGGAAGGGTTCCGGAGTTCACCGGAAGGGGTTCCGGATGTTTACCGAAGTGTTCGGGTGCAGCAACACTTTATATGAGCCAAAGGGATAAAGCCCACAAGGTATTGGAAAGTGCAAAAGTAGTTTTGCTGCCGCGTAAGCGGTACTACCGCTTGGTGAAGCGGTACTACCGCCGGAGCGGTACTACCGCTTGTGTGAAGCGGTACTACCGCCCAAGCGGTACTACCGCTTATGTGAAGCGGTACTACCGCTTGTGCGCGGCTGTGCACGGTTCGGCAGGGATCCGAGTTGGACTCTTTTCCTGCGGGCCAAACCGACCTTGTGCGGGCAAAACCGACCCGGAGGAGGCTTTTACTCCAAGTTTAGACCCCAAGGCTCAACATATAAATAGAGGGGCAGGGCTAGCACACGGGACACATCAGGATTTCCCAAGCCGTGTGCCGGCAACCCTAGCCCTCTAGTTCCTCCGTCATAATCTCCGTAGTGCTTGGCGAAGCCCTGCAGAGATTGTTCCTCACCACCATCACCACGCCGTCGTGCTGCTGGAACTCAACCACTACTTCACCATCGCTCGCTGGATCGAGGAGGTGAAGGCGTCATCAAGCCGTACGTGTGTTGAACGCGGAGGTGCCGTCCGTTCGGCACTAGATCGGAAGGATCGTGATTGGATCGCGGGACGCTCGGCGATTTGGATCGCGAAGACGTTCGACTACATCAACCGCGTTTATTAACGCTTCCGCTTAGCGATCTACAAGGGTATGTAGATTCACTCTCCCTCTCGTAGATACTCATCACCATGGATAGATCTTATGTGTGCGTAGGAAAATTTTTGTTTCCCATGCAACGTTCCCCAACAAAACGTACATTCCTTCCCCCAAAATCAAGCCCCTTTCTCTTTCTCCTCGAAGCAGCTCCTAGGCAGGTCGTCGCCCAACCTCGGCTCGCACACACTGATGGCCGGAGCGCCAAGGAGGAGACGACAGCCGCGCCACGTGACACAGGAGCCCTAGCCCGTCCAGTTCGTGGTCTCGAGCGAAGGCCATCAGCCGTCCTGGAGTCAAGCCGAGATTGCATCTATGGAAATTGACAATGGGGTGACACATGTGAGATCTGGATTGCAACGTGGTCGGTAATTTTTCCGCAACAATACATGTGCTGCAAAAGTTCTTATTGCAACAACACACTGTGTTGTAAAAAATGAAAATTGAAAAAGAAATTCTGTAACATCACTTTTATATTGCAAAGAAATTTTGCAACAAGAACTTTATTGCAAGAAAATTCCGCAACAAGACCTTTGTTGCAAAATAATTTTGTAACAAGACTTTTGTTGCAAAATAAATCCACAACACAATTTCCGTTGCAAATGTTGCTGCAACAAGATCTTTGTTGCAAAGTAGAGGAAGAGCTAGATTGTGTCAGATCCGACGATTCGCGAGGCGGCGGATCATTTAAAAAAGTCCGCCGAACGACGTGTAGCAGACCCTTTTATATTTTGAGGCAGAGGGAGTACTAAATACTGCATGCTTCCTCTTTGTGCATTTCAGAACCTACAAGCATTTGGGTAGGTAGCATGTACACGTGTAGAGGAGGCGAGATGTTTAAAAAAGGACGTCGATATTCATCATACGTGTGGCATAATGAACATCGATCACATGACTCTCGTATACAGGAGCCAGCCTACACAACCCTATATGGGCGAACATTAAAACTACCCACACATTTGGGCGCAGCTACGACGGCCCACGCGACCCTGTATGGCAACTACTCATCCCCATCCCTTCAGCACGAACACGTGTGTAATTAACTTTAGTTACCACGTATAATTAACTATAGTTGCCATATCTAATTACTGTAGTTGTAATATGTCATTAGCTTTAGTTGACATGTATCATTAAGTATAGTTGCTATGTGTAACTAGTTGGAGTCGCCACATGTGGTCAAACCATAGTTGCCATGTGTGGTCAACCATAGTTGCGGTGTGTGATTAACTAGTTGCCACATATGCACAACTATAGTTGCCATCTATCATCGTGCGATCGACGTGTGGGCGAAGAACAGTTTCGCCCACACGTTCGGACGAGCGTCGTGTGTCCGTTCGGGCGAGGAGCGTCCGTATGTATGGCATTAAATGATAACGCCCACATGACGCTGAGTGCTTACGTGTCTCTCAATGCAGATGGCTACTACTGCAATATTCATGCAAATGAATAGAACAACATCGATTGCGTTTGGATCTCAAAGGTATAAACGTTATCATTTAGGTTAAAATACCATCGAAATACTTTGCCTTGCTTGTGGTGTTGAATTTGACGAAGCCATAGTTAAATACCGCACGATTTCTCTCTGTCCAAATCTTAGGCGGATCCGAGCAGCCGTATACACGTGAGATGGAATAAAATACTTCGCCACACCAAACCGAATCCAAATTCAGTGTATTCGAAAACAGTCTCTCTGTCTTACTTGTGGTGTTGTATCTGCCGAAGCATCGGAATTAACGTGTGCTGTGACGTCCAGCAACTCCGTCGCACGTCCAAATCGAACATATGCCACAAGAGTTTTGTGCTTGGCGATCTCCTCATTGCTTCATCGTAATAGCCTGGTCGGCACGCTATTTCCCTGAAGTAAAATGCATGTATCATCCTTATGCTTCCTGGCGAGGTCAAAACGATCCTCATACTCAGAAAGTGATCCAATACAGTCGAAAACGACCGGCGATGATGTGGCACTAGCAGAATACAGGACACATACGTGCCATGTGACTCAAGACCATCGTTCCAACCTCCAGGACCATATACAACATGTATTTTCAAGTATCGGACGGACTATACCAGATCAGTTCCCGGATAGGAGGACCGTTTTGGACCTCATCACGTGCTCCTTCCGTCTCAAAATAAGTAACAATTTTGCACTATATCAACGACATTTATTTTAAAACGGAGGAAGTACATTTTACTCTATTTTCATATTAACAGTGGGATTCCCTCAGCCCCGGGGTAGGCCCATGACGAGGATATGACCCAGTAGGCCTAAATAACCTGAATCTCCATCGAAAGAATCACGTCAATCTGTACTTAGCAACTAATTGAGGCGCGCTCCTTCGGGAGCCTCTCAAGGGTCACTCTCAGGCGCCGTTACTTGGCGCTTTCTCAGCCGCCGTTACATGTCGCGTTCTGGGCGTTTTTTACGGATTTTGTTTTTTTAAATTTCCGCACGCGTTTTTAGCATTTTAGATGGTTTTTTTTTGGTTTTTTAGTTTTTCATCGTACTTTCTTAGCTTTTGGACAAAAAAAACTCAATTTTTTTTGCGCGAAAAAACATATTTTGTTTTTTTCTTTTCCTTGCTCGAGAGGAACAGTTTTGTTTCCACTAGAGACATGGATTTTCTTTCGCGAGAGGCACGGACGTACCTTTCAGAATTGAAAAAAAATGTGTTTTTCTCCCATGAGAGGCCCGGATTTCCTTCCGTGAGAGTCACGGCCGTGCCTTTCGAAAACGGAAACAAACACATTCTTTTTCCTTTCGCGAGAGGCGTGGTTTTTCTTCCGCGAGAGGCACGACCGCGCCCCTCGGAAACGGAAAAAGAAACGGAAAATTTTGTTTTTGCCACTCTAGATCTTGCAACTCTTAGCTTTTGACAATTATCACAATTGTCATTCGGTGGCAAAAGCAAAATAATTTTATTTCACTTTTGCCACTCTTAGCTTTCGACAATTATCATAATTGCCACTCTTTTTTTTTTGAGGGGATAATTGCCACTCTGAATTGTTTTGTTTTTTATACGAAATGAAAATTGTGACAATTGTCAAAAACTAAGAGTGGCAAAAGTGAAATGTCAAAATCTAGAGTGGCATAAGAAAAATTGGCAAAATCTAGAGTGGCAAAAACAAAAATTTCCTAAAAAGAAACGCGTTTTTTTCCTTCCGCGAGCGGCACGGCCGTGCCTCTTGGAAACCGAAAAAACGTGTTTTCCCTTTTCTTTCCGCAAGAGGTACAGATTTGCTTCCATGAGAGGCACAGACGTGCCTTTCGGAAACGAGAAAAAACGTGTGTTTTTTTGCGAGAAGCACGGTTTTTTCATCCGGTCTTTTTCGTCCTTTTTTTCATGGAAAAAAGTTCGTCAAAACCTATCAAGATGGTATCTAGTTTTGAAGATCTCGGCGCGATGAATTCAACAATAAAAATGGTTCAAGATTTGGACGCGCGGTTTAAGAAAGAAAATATTTTGAATAAACAGAACTACGAAAAAAGAGAAAACACCTAGTTTGCGACAAGTAGCACACATGAGTGGGCCACTAGTCTACGGATTAAAAATATAGGAGATGAAATGGGAGAACCAGCCCTGGTCTCCAGGCTGCGATCGGGTGCAGGTAACCACTCCGCCTAGCATCCATCTCGTGGTAAGTTGTAGGGCGCGTCCAACTTGAGGTTATTCGATCTGTTTTTTTTTTTCTGTTTTCTTTGTTTCTTTTATTTTTTCTTCTTCATTTCTTTCATTCTCTCTTGCACATTGTTTCTTTGTTTTTCTTGCATTTTATTTCTTCTCAATTTTTTGTTTGGTTTCGCTTTTCTTCTCCATTTTTTGTTTTATTTTTGTTTTTTCTTATGTTTGTTTTCATTTCCACTCTACATTTTCGTATCTGGCAAAAAACATTTTTTTAATAAGTGAGCAACAGTTTTTGTATACATATTTAACATTGTCCGAACGCTTACTCAATTTTATAAAGATACTTGTTTAACATTTTATTATTTATTCTATATTTTTTGAATAATTTTTCAACATTTTTCAAATACTCGTTCAACATTTTAATATACTTATTCAACATTGTTTTAAAATACTTGTTAACCATTTTTAGTACCTACTCAACATTAAATACTTGTTCAACATATTTCATATAATCTTTCAACATTTTAAATACTTATTCAACATTTTTCAAATACTTATTGACACTTTTTAATACTTTTTCAACATTTTTCAAATTCTTGTTCAACATTTTTAATAGTTATTCAACATTTTTCAAATACTTGTTCAACATTTTTAAAATACTTATTCAATAGTTTTTTAAATTTTTATATACATGATAAAAAAATTATTATTTTTTATTACATGGTTAACATTTATTGTATACACAATCAACATTTTTCAGAGCATGATTAACATTTAAAAAATTTATTATGCGAAGTCAATGTTTTTAATGTATATGTGTATAATATTTATAATTGTAATTAAAACTAGAAAATGGAATAAAAAAGAAATAAAAACATGAAAAGAAAAGAAAAGAAAAAGGCGGCAGTGTACCTACCGAGAGCTGGGCTGGCCCATATCGTCGTGCCCTTCAGCGAGTCTGATGACTCGACTCGCTTAATGCGAGGTATAGGGGCGCCCACAAACACGCACACTTGTTTTGCGGTTTGCTTGCATATGGGCTAACCTATTATCGCGAACCCCACAAAAAAAAAAAAACCTATTGTCGCGATTTCATGTGCCTTCCTCCCACATGTTTTGCAAAGGTCTTAGAACCAACCCTATACCAGTTTTATATTTTCTGTGTTTTCTTTCATTTGGTATATTTGGTTTCCATTTTTTACTTTTTTAATTTCGTGAACATTTTAAAAACTTACGAACAGTTTTTAAAATTCGTGAACATTTCCAAATTCGTGAATTATTTATGAATTCATGAACATATTTTTAAAATTCAATAACTATTTTGAATTCATGAATTTTTGTATGAAATTCTTAGACTTTTTTCAAACTTGCAATCATTTTTTGAATTCGTGAACCTTTTATAAAAAATAAAACACACAATTTTTTTCATTTCGCGAAGAAAATATCAAATTGGCGAACAGTTTTTGAATTTGGGACATTTTTTCGAATTCATGAACATTTTTCAATGCCCAGACATTTTTTTCAATTTGCGGACATTTTCCAAATTCAAGATTTTTTTAATTCGACAATATTTTTCAAAATCATGATTTTTTTATATTTCAAGTGTTTGAAAATCCTGAGCATTTTTAATGACGCTAAAAAATGTAGAAAAAAAAATGGGGTGCAACCCCGCACATGGGCCGACCTAAATCGCTGGCGGGAGGCATGCGAGTGCGATTGGAGGGTATCCTGTGATCCACACACCAGAAAAACAAAAAAGAAAATAAAAAACCTAAAAAATAGAAGGGGAAAAAGACAGAAAAAATTAAAAGAAAAAAAAGTAAGGGAAGGTTCTAGAACCTTCCCAAAACAGGAAAATGAGATAGTTGGCTCGATCCAATTAATGTAGCGGCACCAGGGGGTACGCGATACCTCTCCGCAGTCTCCATTAAGAGATTCACTCGGTTGAGCCGACATCATCTAGCCCATTCGGCTAGCTTGCACCATGAAATTCATTCGACTGAACATGACGTGGGGCATTGAAGACTGGTATTACCAATGACATAATCAAATCTAGTTATATCACAGCACCGGTGACGACCAGTTTGACTGTGTAGTTATCAAGTTGTCAGCGGATAGAGCATGTGGGCAAATTAGTCGTCCATCAGTGTCAAATGGCCTTGTGCCCTGTTCTGATTGAGTACTCGATGACCCTTGATCGATCCCTTGAAATTGAGGACATGCTCTTCTGGACGCTCCACGTCTGCAAGTACCGCCTGCATCATTGCCGTTTCATCCGTGTAGTCCTCCTCGCCAGACGAGTCATTGGACGACTAAACATAGTGCTCCTATATCTCTACTCCTAATGGAGCAGTTGGTAGTCTCCGTTCCACAGTTTTTTTTCGTCCCACCTCCCACCCTTCGCCTGATTTATTTTCGTCTCTCCTCCCACCTCCCACCTCCCCGCAGGTAAAGATCCCCTCGACAAAAAAAAAAAACCCAACCAAAACCACGTTAGGAGGGAGCGATGCCTGCAGGTAGTCCCCTCGCACGCCAGAGAATCGAACGAAAAAAAACCTACGAAAAATCTCTACTCCTAATGGAGCAGTTGGTAGTCTCCGTTCCACAGTTTTTTTTCGTCCCACCTCCCACCCTTCGCCTGATTTATTTTCGTCTCCCCTCCCACCTCCCACCTACCCGCAGGTAAAGATCCCCTCGACAAAAAAAAAACCCAACCAAAACCACGTTAGGAGGGAGCGATGCCTGCAGGTAGTCCCCTCGCACGCCAGAGAATCGAACGAAAAAAAACCTACGAAAAAAAATCGACGACTCGCACGCACGAGCGAGCGAGGCGATCAGAGTGCCCTCGATCCCCATCCAGGTCACAGCAGATCCCTTCGCCGCCGCCCTCGCACTCGCATCAAGCGCCCTCGATCCCTGCGCTACCTCCCTTCGCCGCTGGCGATCCCTTCGCCGCCGCCGATCTCGTCGCTACGTCGACGGCAAACATTTGACGCCGCCGAACCCCTTGCCATCGCGGATCCCTTTGCAAACGCCGATCCGCTTCAGGAGCCACCGCCGATCCCCTTCAGGAGCCGCCACCGATCCGCTTCAGGAGCCGCCGGGAGCAGCCAGCAGGACCCCGCCGCCGTGCCTCCCTCTCTCCCTTCTCCTCTTTTCCCCTACCTCTCCCTCTCATCTGAATTGCGTGTCGTTCCTCTCTGTAGGTGCCGCAATGGCCGCGTCATGAAGCTCGCCGCCGTGGGCTGCGTGCCCCTCCGACGACGGCCTGCCTCACCCACATCCAGGTCCTCTCAATCCTAATCTGGGCGTCAATTTATTTTTTTCGTGCTCGTCACGTGTTTCATGGTGGATCTCTACTCCTAATGGAGCAGTTGGTAGTCTCCGTTCCACAGTTTTTTTTCGTCCCACCTCCCACCCTTCGCCTGATTTATTTTCGTCTCCCCTCCCACCTCCCACCTACCCGCAGGTAAAGATCCCCTCGACAAAAAAAAACCCCAACCAAAACCACGTTAGGAGGGAGCGATGCCTGCAGGTAGTCCCCTCGCACGCCAGAGAATCGAACGAAAAAAAACCTACGAAAAAAAATCGACGACTCGCACGCACGAGCGAGCGAGGCGATCAGAGTGCCCTCGATCCCCATCCAGGTCACAGCAGATCCCTTCGCCGCCGCCCTCGCACTCGCATCAAGCGCCCTCGATCCCTGCGCTACCTCCCTTCGCCGCTGGCGATCCCTTCGCCGCCGCCGATCTCGTCGCTACGTCGACGGCAAACATTTGACGCCGCCGAACCCCTTGCCATCGCGGATCCCATTGCAAACGCCGATCCGCTTCAGGAGCCACCGCCGATCCCCTTCAGGAGCCGCCACCGATCCGCTTCAGGAGCCGCCGGGAGCAGCCAGCAGGACCCCGCCGCCGTGCCTCCCTCTCTCCCTTCTCCTCTTTTCCCCTACCTCTCCCTCTCATCTGAATTGCGTGTCGTTCCTCTCTGTAGGTGCCGCAATGGCCGCGTCATGAAGCTCGCCGCCGTGGGCTGCGTGCCCCTCCGACGACGGCCTGCCTCACCCACATCCAGGTCCTCTCAATCCTAATCTGGGCGTCAATTTATTTTTTTCGTGCTCGTCACGTGTTTCATGGTGGATTGGTGGCCGCTAGGGTTCCCCCTGGCCGGCCATCTGCCATTTTCTCGATTCCCGCCCCATGCCCCTCCCCCAAAGATCCCTCCCTCTCATGAGTGTCGCCACCATCACTGCACCCATTCTCCCTCATCGTGGTGCAGTCAGTTCCTCGCACGGTCTCTATCGTGTCTTCGAAGAAGGTCGTGATACGCGACGAGACGAGTGGGAGCGGAAGCTGCGATGTCAAGATCTGCAAGCAGGACATGAACCACCTTGCCATGAATTTCCTCGTCACGTTGGGATTCGTCGACGCCGCCAACAGGTTCTGTATCAATTCCGGCACCCAACGTACTGTATGCCCACACGTATAAATCAGGCCGGTCTTACTCCTGCAATACTCCTGGAATAGTACATGAGATTTAGGCACTGGACTCTCACTGAAGTGTGATTTATGCAGTTTTATTTGCAGTTGACATTGACCTGGTGGACCATCACCAACCGGATGGAGGTGAAGCAAGTGGGCGAGTTAGGGAAATGCTCGGGAGGCTATCGAGAAGATCAACGATCTTAACCCCCCCATGATTCTGGCTCTGTTCTCCTAATTTCAGTTTGTACCTCGTTGTTGGGCTGTCAGAAAAGTATGGAGCAGGTGCGATGATCTAACAATTGCGGCTAACTTTGTTGTCATTAGTCATATATGTGCTAATGGACCTTCCGGGTTCTCCATTATGTTTAGCGGCCAGTTTCTCATCTCAAAAATACCCCATAGCATAGTGGACAATGCTTTTTTTTGTCAGAAGTAGTTTTTATACATGAAACTAAGGTATATATGCGTTTGAGAAATGTGGCATATCTTTAGACAATACTTTTTTTTGTTAGAAGTTGTTTTTCTACATGAAACTAAGGTATATATGCGTATCAGAAATTACATCTTTGCTTAACTAAAAAAACTGTATTTGCTCCTTTTAGCCGGAGCCCGGAGGTGATACTATTTGTACAGTATGGTTCGAATAGGATATTGTTTGTATACTGTTGAGTGAAGTATTGTATTACTACTGTAAAGTGGGTGTAGGTTTTTATTGTGCATTTTTCACATAGATTTGGGCGTTCGGATACAACCATATGTACAAGCTGAAGCCTTCATTTGGTGCCGACTTCTTATCTTGACTCAACTTATGGCATGCAGATTCTAGCTATGAGTTCTCTATAATACTTCCATCTAGATGCACAAAACCTGGTAGACTTGATTCGTGTGGGAAAAATACATGAAGCTTTGGAGTATTCTCAAGACGAACTTGCACCAAGAGCCGAGTAAACGGTAAATTTTTTATTAAAACATCTCACTTACCTTAGTTAAAAACAAGGGTTCGAAACTATATTAGTCAGAATGCAGTTCTTGTTGTCAGCTAGATTTCATTTTCTGGTAATACCATTTGTGTTTAAGAACATGCTCTTATGTTACATTTTATTTGTAAACTTTTGGCAATTTTTCAGCAAGCATTTCTCGAGGAAACAGAGAAAACTGTAGCAATTATTTGATGTTTCTCAATGCTTGAAGACAACAAGTGAAGTTGTTGCTACCATCTTGCAAGACAAAGTCATGAGAAAGGTATGAACTAGGTGGCAGAGGCATGCATATGATGTGATGCCTTTTTACTTTCTTATATATCTTACGATTTAATGTCACTGCAGTGTACCATTTGAAATTACAACAATTTTTTTTCTGTCCACAAAAAGGTGGAACCGCCCCTTAATTTCACATGATGATGTTCAACAGTAGTTGGTCAGTTGGTTCCAACATAAATTTGTTTATAACTAAATTTTTTAAGGAAAACTGAAGCATTTTCGTGCCTCAAGCTTTGGGTGTCATACTTAAAGGAACTTCAGAAAGAGGGGCTTGGTAGTCTCCGTTCCATGCGGACGTATAGTGCTGGATTATGTTGTTCCAAGGTTCATGTGTGCTACCTGCTCGTTGTTTTGCCTCGGTTGCCCTGGTGAGTTTCTGTCGCCCACCGTGTGCGCCGCAGGATATTGCGTCAGCCAGTCGCTGGTGCACCCGACCATCACGACCTTCGCTGGCACCACAAGGTACATCCAGGTTCACACATTGTTCCCGCAAAAAAAGAGGTTCACGCATTGTTAACAAGTTGCAGATGAACTTTGCTTCATAAATTGGAGTGGCTCGTGATTCTATCTATATTGGCCCTTCCTTGCAGTTACATCTGAAGCTTGAGGATAATGGATTGGTCGAGACGTTAGGGATACTCGTCAATGTTATATTATTTATCTGCATATACCAGCTCCAAATTCTAGATATTCTAGCGAGTCCATGAGGTATAAGCATGTGCAACATAGTTCTTTTTTTGCCTGCCTGTATTCTTCTCACTCTAATTTCCAGAGAAATGTGGCATATCTTTAGACAATACTTTTTTTTGTTAGAAGTTGTTTTTCTACATGAAACTAAGGTATATATGCGTATCAGAAATTACATCTTTGCTTAACTAAAAAAACTGTATTTGCTCCTTTTAGCCGGAGCCCGGAGGTGATACTATTTGTACAGTATGGTTCGAATAGGATATTGTTTGTATACTGTTGAGTGAAGTATTGTATTACTACTGTAAAGTGGGTGTAGGTTTTTATTGTGCATTTTTCACATAGGTTTGGGCGTTCGGATACAACCATATGTACAAGCTGAAGCCTTCATTTGGTGCCGACTTCTTATCTTGACTCAACTTATGGCATGCAGATTCTAGCTATGAGTTCTCTATAATACTTCCATCTAGATGCACAAAACCTGGTAGACTTGATTCGTGTGGGAAAAATACATGAAGCTTTGGAGTATTCTCAAGACGAACTTGCACCAAGAGCCGAGTAAACGGTAAATTTTTTATTAAAACATCTCACTTACCTTAGTTAAAAACAAGGGTTCGAAACTATATTAGTCAGAATGCAGTTCTTGTTGTCAGCTAGATTTCATTTTCTGGTAATACCATTTGTGTTTAAGAACATGCTCTTATGTTACATTTTATTTGTAAACTTTTGGCAATTTTTCAGCAAGCATTTCTCGAGGAAATAGAGAAAACTGTAGCAATTATTTGATGTTTCTCAATGCTTGAAGACAACAAGTGAAGTTGTTGCTACCATCTTACAAGCCAAAGTCATGAGAAAGGTATGAACTAGGTGGCAGAGGCATGCATATGATGTGATGCCTTTTTACTTTCTTATATATCTTACGATTTAATGTCACTGCAGTGTACCATTTGAAATTACAACAATTTTTTTTCTGTCCACAAAAAGGTGGAACCGCCCCTTAATTTCACATGATGATGTTCAACAGTAGTTGGTCAGTTGGTTCCAACATAAATTTGTTTATAACTGAAAATTTTAAGGAAAACTGAAGCATTTTCGTGCCTCAAGCTTTGGGTGTCATACTTAAAGGAACTTCAGAAAGAGGGGCTTGGTAGTCTCCGTTCCATGCGGACGTATAGTGCTGGATTATGTTGTTCCAAGGTTCATGTGTGCTACCTGCTCGTTGTTTTGCCTCGGTTGCCCTGGTGAGTTTCTGTCGCCCACCGTGTGCGCCGCAGGATATTGCGTCAGCCAGTTGCTGGTGCACCCGACCATCACGACCTTCGCTGGCACCACAAGGTACATCCAGGTTCACACATTGTTCCCGCAAAAAAAGAGGTTCACGCATTGTTAACAAGTTGCAGATGAACTTTGCTTCATAAATTGGAGTGGCTCGTGATTCTATCTATATTGGCCCTTCCTTGCAGTTACATCTGAAGCTTGAGGATAATGGATTGGTCGAGACGTTAGGGATACTCGTCAATGTTATATTATTTATCTGCATATACCAGCTCCAAATTCTAGATATTCTAGCGAGTCCATGAGGTATAAGCATGTGCAACATAGTTCTTTTTTTGCCTGCCTGTATTCTTCTCACTCTAATTTCCATAGGACTGCTGTAAACACCATGCGGTGGTTGTATGCTGCCATGGAGGAATAAAAGGCGCATGTTGATTGCAAGGATGAGTATAACAGTATAACTAAGGAGTGGTTGGGCTAGCCCAATTTGTTTTCTCAAAAATGTACATTATTATTGAGGTAAAACTTATACTTAGTGGCCTCAAATAGCATTTAGATTTATAATAGATTATTTTATCTTAAAAATATAGATTTATATCTAATTCTATCATATTAACTTGCTTCAGAAATGCAGAAGCGCCATGGTTGGCTGTTGCTTGAGGAGGTGCATATGTCGTCAAGGTTGTGTATTGCTGGAGCTAGGAATGCTTCCATATTCTAAAGTTGGTTGTTAATGGATGAGCCAAACTGAGGAAAAAGTAAGCTTATGGTGAGTATTTAGTTTGTTATATCAGTTGTAGGAATCATGTGCCTTTTATGTTCATGTTATCTTTTGGTATTACATAGTTCACAAAGGTTGCATTTTGGTATATACTTAGCTGCTCATTCATTCAGAGTTCCTATATCTTTTTCTGGCACACATCTACATGTCTATACATCTTTGACTATAGGAGCGCTGCAAATATGGATACCAGACAAAAGGAAATAAGTAAATTAAGGCCTGGAAAAAGTAAGAAGTAAAGAATGTTAAGAAAATGTTGTATAATTTAATGGGAATGGTCAGATAATTGTAATGGGGGGTTATAATGAGTTGCCCCTTTTGTAGTCACCTTTTTAGTGGTGTCAATATTTAAAGTATTAGCTTTAACTAATTATCCCTTTAACTAAAAGAAGCAGGAATGTACAAGAAGGTGAAGGGATTGCTGCAGCTGATCCAAGAAGATTGGCCACTCCTTTGAGTTTCTGTCATAGATAAGGATACTGTTGATGCTGTACTTATTCTGAAGAGTCAACTGGAGATTACAGTTATCTTCTGTGACTATGTGAAGTCACTGCCATAGTCTCATAAAATCATATCATGAATCTTACTGTCTCAGCCAGCAACGGGACCGACATCAGTGTTTTTTAGAATAACCGACATCAGAAAATTGTATCAAGGATTGACTGTGTTTATATATCTTTTTTATTTGTGGCTGTCTTTTTATGTCTTTCAAAAATGCCTTACTGAGCTCACAATCCTGATTGACATAGGAGGAATTTGCACTGGATTCGAGATTTCTCTCTTCACTGGTTTACAATTAGTGGTTTTCTCATATGCAGATTAGTCATTCATTTGCTGGTACATTTTCTTTGTACAGTGCTGCTTACTTTGCTATGTAGTCATGGGTTTGCTGAAGCTGACAGGGTTTCATCAGGCTTCCAAAGGCTAGAAGAGATTGAAGAGAAAATCCACATGTTTAAGAAAATCCTATTGAAATGCTGATGTTCACTATGTGTGCACAGGACCATGCACATAACGATAGTTTAGTGAGAACACTTCTTGTGTAGTCACACGAGCAGTGGAAAGAATGGAGATCAAGTGAGCTATTATTTGATGGGCTAAGCCGATATCCAGATTAATGCACAACTGAGTGTAACGAGCGCTTAGCTTGAGGATGAGATCATGCTACATCAAGTTAACCTTCTCGTTCATTGATGGATCTCTGCTCTGAAAGTTGAAATGTATTTATGCATGTATGAAGTAGGAACACACTGGATGGAGTGGCAGTTGATAGGAAGACTACAGTAAGACTACTAATAAAATATGGAAAGAAATTAAATGATTAAGTTACTGCTTCTCAATATTCAACGGGGTCTTCTGAATCGATAAAAATCTCTGCTATCTAAAACATACTTAAGGGTCCCTGTTCCACCTTTTGCCGATTTATTTTCGTCCACCGGTCCAGTATCTCGCCTTGACATCAAGAACCGAGCCGAAATCCAGCCGGTGAAACTCGCGCACGCCGTTCTTCTCGAGCTGCCCCTCTCCCATCGCACACACGTAGGCCACCGCCCCTTCCACCCGTCGTTGTCGCCCCTCGCCCCCATGTACGCCGCCACTGTGGCCGGATCTCGTACCGTCGCTCTTCCACCCGCAGCGCGAAGAGGTCGTGGTGGGCGGCAGGGGACAGCGGTGCGGGAAGGCGTGCTAGGGTTTTGGTGGCGGCTGTGGTCGGCGTGTACGTGCCCCAGGTATGGATCGAGTGGATTAAGGTAGTATGATTTCCCTACTGTAGAAAATGTGGCAAATTGCATTTCATTAGAGATGGCTTTGCAGCAAAATGCATGAGCGAGCGGTTCATGTTTTTTCTTAAACAAGTCAGTACAATTTTTTGGTTAGGATAGAAGGGTAAATGCATTGGTTGGTTGCTTCAAGGATTAATAATGGACACGGTGACGTATGAGATGCGTGCCCAACAACGGACATCATACTTTTATTTTGTGGTAATGCACGACATTCAACTGTATGTTACACCATAACAATGAATCGGTAGACATCGGATCTGCCTTCTTGGCTCGGGGGGGGGGGGGGGGGGCGTCATGAGCGGCGCACGCCTCACCCCCCTTGATGGCGGTGGCGGATCGACACGAACACGGGGGGTGGGGGTGGGGGTGGGGGGAGGGGGATGGGAGGGGATCGGGGCGGTTGGCGAGGGACTCCTCATTGACGGTCCGTGGGGAAGTACGGTGTGAAGGAGGGAGGGCACCATGGCGAAGGTGAGGTGGGCGTCATCCAGTTTAAAGGAGAGGGCTCCAGCGAGAATTGTCCCGCTACGGCATAAAACTGAGCGAGAAGGGGAGGATCCGGCTGGGGAAAAGGAGAGTGCGTCGTGAGGTGTGGTTTTTGTGTTGGGACCACGCGTTGAAGATAGCATGATGGATAGTTGATACAATCATATTTCTCCCCCACATATGGGTTGGATTTGGGGGAGTCCGGATTGTCTTGGATTTTGGGTAGCCCGTTGGGCGCCCTTTTGATGTGTGAACATGTCCGGACGGTCTTCGACCATGGAGACGACCTTAATATTTTGTTTGATTCATCTATATGCATTATAGCCCGTGGCAACGCACGGGCATTCTACTAGTGTACTTCATGTACGAATCAATTGCTTCAAAGAAGGGACAAAAAAACTAGCACGTGCATTTCATCCAACACTTGCCGGATGTGGTGAGTACAGGAGGGGGGTATGGTACCTGTGCGGCGGACGACGGACGAGAGGTGTGGACTTGAGACGGAGGACAAGCGTCATGAAGGCCGGGTTTAGTGGTGGAGGTCGCGGAGTTCCGGGAAGGGCTTGGCGGGCGGGCGGGGTGCTAGAGCAGCGGCGTCATCGAGAGAGAAATCAGATGCAGAGAAAGAGAAAAGGATGAAGACGCGCGATCCGTACGGGGTTTTTGGTTGGGTTTTGGATGGACCGGGGGTGTCAGATTCCTACCTGACTCGTGTCCGGACTCCCGCAAAGCCCCCTTGATTTGCTTTCGTTTTGTGAGAAAAACAGGCACCCAAAGTGGTCCACGGACTGATCGAAGACGCCGTTGGATGTCAAACTGCGTTCGGACAGGTCGTTCCGCGCGCTTGCGGGAGGTTTGAGGGTTCGCTTTGAAGATGCCCTAAAACGACATTTTCAAAAGATTGCAATGGTGCCGTGAAGCGGGGGTTATTTTTGGCCAAAATATACTACGAATTTGGAACGGGCATGAAGAGATTAATGAGACTTATTTTTATTCTGAGTTTTTCTCACGGAAGATCTTTCGTCTTCCCCTAAAACTGATTTAAAAAGTGCATTGCTTTTTATGTTCTCGCTCAACATGATTCTTCTTTATCCATAATTCATAGCCTATTTTGGAAGTAAAAGATGCTCTGGTGCAATCGTTGCAGACAGAAAAAGTTGCTATTAGGTTGATAGTAATCGAGTGTCCAACCCACACTATGTCACTATGTACGTCCTCTTCTCCCCCTCTCTGTTTTAACTTTTTTTTTTCTCTCATCTTTGGTTTTCTTTCACTGGGTTTCGTAGAACACCGCACACGTCTTGTTGGTTTACCAAATGAAATCATGTCTACTTTGGTAACTCAATAATTTTTGTTTTATTAAGTAAGTGCTGATCTATTTGGCAGCTAAAGTCCATATTTGTCCCCCGCAAAAAAAAAGGTCCATATTTGTCATGTAATCACGGTGATTGCGTACAAAATATTGTGCCAGCAATTTATATAGAAGTGCAAAATCCCTGCTCAATCTTATTCAATTAGTACCTCCTAAAGAGTGGTGCTCTATTGTTAGTCACCGGATCAGCCCGTATCAGTTTAGGAGCTCCTAGCTTAAATAACATGGTAACTCCGTTGGTTTCCCCAAAGGAAAACATGGTAACTCCATTGACTGTTTCCTAAAAAACGCATGGTAACTCCATATCAGCAGGGCAGCGTCTACTATAACTAGCCCTCGGGCGCCTCTGATTTTCTTCAGCAATCCACATTTTTGCAGCCATGGAGCTCACGCTCGTATTCTCCCTTCTCGTCCTCTTCTGTCTCCACGGCGTGAGCGCCGACAGGCCAAACTTCACCTCCTTGTTTGCCCTCGGCGACTCCAACACCGACACCGGCAACCTGGTGATCATGGCTACTCCGGATGTCCCTGTGTTCAATAACAAGCCTCCGTACGGCATGACCTTCTTCGGCCACCCCAGTGGCCGCTTCAGTGACGGCAGAGTCACCATCGATTTCATCGGTACGTTGAACCATGATACCATCCGATTCCTTGAGTCAAGCGAACACTTTGCTCAAAATTTGATTAGATGGAATTTGAATATCTGATCATGTACCTTGTTTTTTTTTTTTTTTTTGGTTCGGTACTACCAGCCGAGGAGTTTGGTCTCCCTCTTCTTCGACCCTCCCTGCAGAATAGCCCAGACGTCTCCAAGGGCGTCAACTTCGCTGTCGGCGGCGCGACGTCGATCAACACCGACTTCTTCGAGAGGAACAAAGTGGTTAATTTCAAGCTTCTGAACAGTTCTCTGTGCGTGCAGCTGGACTGGTTCGAGAAACTCAAGCCAGCGTTCTGCAAGACGGCAGGTCTGCGACACGCTCTCATGTCTAGCCGTCACAGTTGGCTTTTACATACATACGTACTGAGAAACTGCTTGATACGTACGTATAGGGCCAAGTGAATGCTTCAATAAAACCCTCTTCTTCGTCGGGGAGTTTGGAGTGAACGACTACAACCTGGCATGGGGCGCGGGGAAGGCTGAAAGCGAAGTGAGGTCTTATGTACCTCAAGTTGTGCAAAATATTGCCAATGCCGCGGAGGTATATATACGTTGTGCAGTTACTTCAGTTTTTTCTCTTTTTTATTTTGCACAGCACACCCTTTTTGCACTGTATTAGGACGCTAAACTGGTCTGCTTAATTACCTTGGTGCACAGGTGCTCATCAAAGGAGGCGCAACTTACGTGGTCCTGCCGGGGATCCCGCCCATCGGGTGCTCGCCGTCGCTGCTGGCGACCCGCGTGAGCCTCAACAAGGCGACGGAGTTCGACCAGATCGGCTGCCTGAGCGACGTCAACCGCGTGGCCAAGTACCACAATACCGAGCTCCGGGATGCGATCGGCGGTCTGAGGGGCAAGTACGCGCATGCCAAGGTCATCAAGGCCGACTTCTACAACCCGATCATCGAGATCCTCCAAAACCCCGGCCGGTTCGGTACGTACTCCCAGAAGTTCTGCGTGCATGCATGGGTTGCACGTGCATGTGCATGAGTTTTCTGAAATTTTGCGACCAATCTGCACTGCAGGAGTGGCCGGCGGCGACGTTCTACGGGCTTGCTGCGGAGGCGGCGGGAAGTACAACTGGAACGCCAGCGCCGTGTGCAGCATGCCGGGGGTGGCCGCCTGCAAGGATCCCTCGGCGTTCGTGAGCTGGGACGGGACTCACTTCACGGAGGCCACGTACCGCTACGTCGCCAAAGGATGGCTCTCCGGCCCTTACTCCGATCCGCCCATACTGAAGGCCCTTAACTATTAGAGAGGACCGGAATGAGACCATTATTACAGGTCGTAAGAGTACCACGAATATGTTAATATCATGTTTTAGAATGAATTAATAAAATGTTAGCATCAAGACAACTGGTTTGAGACGAGTTGGTTTTATAGGTGAAGGGAACTGAAACGACCCGAGCAGGGCCGGCCCTATGATTTCGGGGGCCCGGGGCGAAACTAGAACCTGAGGCCTCTAAATATAAACATGAAAACAATACAATTCTAACTTTGTAAAGCTTTTCTCAGCATAAATTTTGTGCAAGATTCAAGATATTTGCTTGGGGCTATAGACAAAATCTACAGTAGGAACTGGAAACATTTCTATACAAATTGTTTGGGGCTACCCTGCATTTGACCCGCCGCTCCTTTCAATTGCAACATTGGCAATTTTTCCTTACTTGAAGGCAGTCCTAATTAATCCAAGAAAATTAACCAGCAATTATTGACTAAGAGTTAATTATATAGCATTTTGGGCTATTTTTTCATTTTGCTAAGGACACTTCCTAAAAAATTGAAAGTAATTTCACACTGCAAGAATCCATCAAACAATTTATTCGACAAAGTGGGAGAAAGCAAAATTCTATGAAACTTTGCTTGTATTTAGAATTTTACATGGTACTCAGATCGACAAAGAGGGAGTAGTATTTTATACCTGTATGTGGCAGATCGATGTAGTATTCGTTCACATACCCAGCTCACAGATTGAAAGCGATGCTCGTTCAAGGGAGACCAACGCTTTCACCCAGTCCAGCCGGAATAGGCCACAGGCTACAAGCTATCATCACCTCAATGGTCGCCAGGATAGAGATCTGTTCTCGGCGAGGTAATCGACCAGCATGATGAGGTCGCCGTAGGCAGGAGGCAGCACGGCGTATTGTTCCGGCCCGCTGGAGGGTGCTTTGGAAGTTTAGAGTCGACGTACGCCCGTATCCACATATTTCGGCCGCGACGACGCGTACCTGATCCGTGCAGCAACAACTGACGGAAATCCAGGAGACGACGACGCGCATAGGAGTCAGCAGATCGTGGAATCAACCTCGCAGTCACAGGCGGAGATCGTGCGCTAGGCCTCGACGGAGATCGCGGAGTCAACCGTCACTTTGGGCCTGGCCTAGTACGGAGGCAAGATGGGGCCCCTCGGTTCCGGGGGCCCGGGGCGGCCGCCCCGTTCGCCCCCCTCAGGGCCGGGCCTGGACCCGAGACAAGTTGACAGTAAATTTCAGCAACGACTAACTACAGAGACTAGCTATTGTTGCATGCTTTACTTCTGTAATTCATCGTGAAACTCAATGGCTCAACTCGAGAAAGTAGAAAGGAAATTATACTCCATGAGATATATGGCGTCCTTAAAGTCCAAGAAAATGGATGATTTTATTATCCTTAGCCTCTACATTAAGAGCAACTCAAACCAGTCCTCTATATCCGTTAAAAGAGTAAACTGCCGAGTATTTTAAAAACGAAATTTGTAAAATCCGAACGTTCGGATCTGTACATTAGATCCGAACGACGTCATCTCCGTCGGTTGGCGATCGCACGGCCGAAACTCCCCCCGCACGATAACTGGCGCGCGAGAGAGAGCCGTTTCATCGCTGTGTCGTTGGCAGGTGGGGTCGCACCGCTCGTTCCTCCAATCGTGGCTTCTCTCCCTCCATTTTCTCCCCCCTCCCCCCGAACGGCTGGCAACCGCATTCATCGCCCCACTCCGCCGCTCTCCTTCCCACTTCGCCATTCACTACTAGAAAAAAGGCTGTTAGTGGCCCACCAGTTTTTGCTATTAATGGCGCACTATAGGTGCGCCACTATTAACACGCCACTAGTAACAAATAGTAATGGCGCACCTCTGGTGCGCCATTAGTATCCCAGATAATAGTGGCGCACCACATAGTGCGCCATTACTATCTCAGGTAGTAATGGCGCACCGTATGTGCGCCATTACTACCTTTTCAGGTGCGCCACTGGTAACTTTTATTATTATTTTTTGTCGATTTTTTTTTTGAATTTGGAAGCGGGAAAATAGTAATGGCGCACATTCTAACACCCACGGTGCGCCATTACTATTTTGAATTTTGAATCTGGATCTGGATCGCGATTTTTTTGCCCTTTTTTTTGCTCGTTTTTTTTGCTCGTTTTTTTGCACGATATTTTTTCAAATTTTGTTCTCGTTTTTGGATCTTGTACGTTCTTTTGCCGGAGAGGAGTTCGCCGGAGAGGAGGGCCGAGAAGAGACCGTGAGGAGGAGAGGAGGGAGGAGGAGGAGGAGGTCACCGGAGAGGAGCTCGCCTACATCGTCGGAGAGGAGGAGGAGGAGGTCACCGGAGAGGAGCTCGCCTACATCGCCGGAGAGGAGGAGGAGGTCGCCGGAGAGGAGTTCACCGGAGAGGAGGGAGGAGAAACCGTGAGGGGAGGGGAGGAGAGGAGGGAGGAGGAGCTCACCGGAGAGGAGGAAGGAGGAGATCACCGGAGAGGAGGGAGGAGGAGCTTACCGGAGAGGAGGGAGGAGAAACCGTGAGGGGAGGGGAGGAGAGGAGGGAGGAGGAGGTCGCCGGAGAGGAGGAGGAGGTCGCTGGAGAGGAGTGGGAGGAGGTCACCGGAGAGGAGGAGGAGGAGGTCGCCGGAGAGGAGGAGGGGAGTATGGTGGAGGAGAGGAGGGGAGATGGAGTGGAGGAGATGGAGTGGAGGAGAGGTGGAGTGGAGGAGAAAAATGAAGAGGTAAGGAGGAGAGGACCCCGCCCCGCCATATATACGGCATAGTAATGGCGCAACGTGGGCAGGTGCGCCATTACTAACTTTTTTTTTGATTTATTTTGAATTTTGAAGGCGGGAAGATAGTAATGGCGCACCTTGGGCAGGTGCGCCATTACTAACTTTTTTTATTTTTTTGATATAGTTTGAATTTTGAAGGCGGGAAGATAGTAATAGCGCACCATCCCATGGTGCGCCATTACTGAGTTTGATTTTTTTTGAATTTTTTTGCCTCTCCAGATCTTGAAAGCCCCGTAACTCTTTTTCTGTTAGGTTTTTGAGGATTCTAAAAATCTTCAACGGGGTCCCCCGGTTGAATTTGGATGTAACTTTTCGAGTAGATGATTTTTCATATAAAAAACTTTTTCATCGGAGGTCGTATGCAAAAGTTACGGCCATTTTATCGAAACACGGCGGCCTTTTGCAAAAAAATTCAAAATTCGTGTTTGTTAATTTTCCTAACAACTAGAACACATAACACATGGGCATCTATTTTTTTGAACCTTTTATCATTTTCTTTTATTTTGTTTTAAACTGAAAAGACGATCCACGCGGGGGGGGGGGGTGTGGGGGGGGGTGTGTGTGTGTTTGTACCAGCAATGGCGCACCAGGGAAGGTGCGCCATTACTAACGTCTCACACACGCAGGCACACACCCCCACCAGACATAGCAATGGCGCACCACACCAAGGTGCGCCATTACTATGCACATAGTAATGGCGCACCTTGGTGTGGTGCGCCATTGCTATGTCTGGTGGGGTGGGGGGATGGACAAAAAAAATAGCAATGGCGCACTGCTCAGGTGGTGCGCCACTACTAAAAAAATAACAATGGCGCACCTGCTTCTGGTGCGCCATTGCTATATAGCAGTGGCACACCACATTCATGGTGCGCCATTAATGTCCATATTAGCTATAGCCGTTTTTCTAGTAGTGATTCACTCGCCCCGCTCCGCCACTCCATCTCCCCCCGGTGAACCAAGGCGGAATCGAGGCGGATCGAGGCGGATGGCCGCTGGTTGATTCTGCGGCGGTCGTCGGCAGAATCGTTCCGGTGAGATTTCCCACCCCCTTTTTGTTTGCGCCGTGGGTTGAACCCGGGGTTTCGCGGTCGATTTTTGGAGCGTGTAGATGGTGCAGCGAGGCATTCTGTTCTGGTGTTAGTTCGCTTGACATTGGTGTGCAGAAGGCCATTGGGTTGGTGTGCAGATTGGGGTTCGATTTTAGGTCGTCCGCGGTGGTGGTGCGGTGGTGGTGTTCAGTGTAGTTCTTCTGGTGGTGTTGAGCGTAGATTTGTGTGAGATTTGTGGTTGAAGCACCGTTTGCTGGCCGGTGGTGGTATGTGTGATGCTCATCCCCCTCCCCCGGCGGTTACATCTAGATTTGTGAATCTATACCAATCTGTACACCTTCATTTGTTTCGGAATCAGAGGTGTGCTTAGATGATGTATTGCGCGAGGTGTGTCTGGTTTAGATTCATCAGGCAGCTGTAATCTATGTTAGTGCATATCTACCAGTACTCGTTAACTGTAGTTACCACTTGATTTGGTCTCTGTTACCACGAAATTGCATGATAGGCCACATGCTTCAGATCCAACATGTTTTTTCCATGTCCTTTTTGGTTGTGATTTCCACTGTATTTTTTGTTAGTTGTTACCATTAATTTCATCTATTTTGTCTTCAAATTACCAGTGTTTTTAGAAACAATTTGTTGTCATTTTGGCTTTGTGATTACCTATGTATTTATCAGTGTTTACCTTGAAATGCCACTGTAGTTCACTAGTAGTTTATGTCTAGCTTAATGCTTGATTTTTGGATTGGCTAATTACTTCAAGTTATCACTGTATTTTGTTTGTTGTTACCATGAATTTCATATATTTTGACTTCAAATTACCAGTGTTGTCAGAAACAATTTTTCTGTTGTCAGTTGTGAAAGTTATCATGTCTGATAAGTACTGGTTACCAGTCTCCTGCATACAAGTTACCACAATAGTTTTTGTTAGGATTTTGGTTGCTATGTCATTCAGTTCACCTTTTTCATCTATTTAATTTGTCAGCCTTTAATTGTTCTTCTTCTTTTTATTTGGCAGGTGCACGATGCCGCCAAGGAAGCGCAAAGCAGTTGGTGGTGACCATGGGGAAGTTCCTTCGAAGAAGCGAAGTGTCCACCTGTTTAGATGTAGGTGGAGCACCTGCGCGTTGTTCACATGAAACAAACTGTCAGCTTTAAAATCTTTTTTGACAGTTCTGGTGGTAACTTGCATTAAAATTGTGTGGTAACTTACAGTATGCAGTGATGATAACAAGTGACAATACAAACTGTCAGCTTTAAAATCTTTTTTGTCAGTTCTGGTGGTAACTTGCATTAAAATTGTGTGGTAACTTACAGTATGTAGTGATGATAACAAGTGACAATACAATTCTTTCTTCCTTTTGTTGGTTTAGTATCAGTATATGGTTGATGTGCAAGGCTGATAACTTCATTACATTCTGCATATATCATAGACATGTAGGTGGCACTTTTTGTAAGTGAGTATTCTCTTACCTCACAATTGGCGGTTGATGTTGGCAGAGCCATAGCTAGTAGTACGCGCATCATCGTCTTGTCATTTCTCTTGGTCAGCACTCTCCATGACATTGGCGTTGTCTCCGTGGTTTTCTGACATGTTTGCTGTAGCACCTGCGTACACATGTTAATAGCATCAGTCACATGTCAATTTTTTACATACATCAATGAGAGCAATAGTTATCATTTTTTCTTGATGGTAACTACAGTTGACATGGATGTTATCATTTTTTCTACAGGGAACATCTTGTTACTCATGCTGGAGACTATTACACTTGGCAACAACATTCACCACTGCAAAAATCAGTGGGCTTTTTCTTGATGGTAACTTGCATCACACATGTCTGGTAATATGCACCCTGTTGTCATGGTAACACAAGACAAATCTTCTGCAGTCTGTTTTTCTGTAGTGATAACTTTGTATGAAAAAATCTGGTAGCTTTTGATTCTATATACATTTTGTAACAACTATGGATCTAGTTTGGTGTGTCTTGTAACAGAATTTCACTTTTCTGTGAAATAAGTTGAAAAGGAGCTGCTTTTTTTCAAGAAAAATTCTGCACATGTCCTGACAACTCAAACATGGCTTTATAAATTTGTTATTCACCCTGGTAACCTAGTAGCATCTAGCTGGTAGCTTCAGTGCAATCAGTGTGATAAGATCTGTTCGGAGCGCCTGGTAAGATCTGTTCCCCCTGGTGATAGTTTAAGCCTAGATCTGGTGGTAACTACAGTTCCTTCATGCCCTTGCCTGGTTTGGTGGATCAGATCGAGGTTGGAGTGTGGGGAGGGGTGGGGTGGGGGTAGGATTGCTTAATTTTACCTGGTTCACCTGGATTCTTGTTGGATGTAGGACACCTGATAATCACTTGTGCTTCTGGTGGTAGTTTTAGGAGGGATCTGGTGGTAACTTTCAACTCTCCATATGCCCTTGCAATTCTGTGGTTGAATTTGTTGGATCAATCGGGGGGGGGGGGGGGGTAGGGTATCGCTTCCTTGAGTTCGTCGACCTGGGAGAGAAAGAGGGAGAGGTGGGTCGATGGAGAGGGTTCTTTGCCTTTTCTTGCAATGGAGGTAAGAAACTAGCGGTTTAGGAGAGGTGGTGGTTGCGTGGTGGGGTGTGGGCCAGGGTGAGGGGGTGAGGGGGTGAAGGGGCCGACTTGGGCCAAGGTGTTGGTCGACGTCACGGCTCGGCCTCGCGCGCTCGGCCTCGCGAAGGTGGGGGAGGGTAGGGGTCGTTCGGATCTATCCAACAGATCCGAACGTTAGGATTGTATCGCTGTCCTTTTAAAAATGTGTATTATCCTCCTAACGGTAACCGCACCTAACCAATCCCCTATATTTAGAGGAGGATAAATTTCTTTTCTCGGTTTTCTAGACTAGCCACAAGAAACTTACATTATATCATCAATCGTATGAATATTTGAATAAACATGCATAACATATCCATGAACAAGCATATAGTTTGCATGGATCAAGAAATTCAAATTTAAACATGTATCCAAAAGGCATCACATCGAGTAAGTTTGATCCAAAATCACCACAACATAACATGTTTTATGTCGTGGATCGAGCCTAACGAAAGGCATGCACGAACTCAAACACCATCCTTGCCAAAGAAATCACAACCACCACCACCATCAACATGGCCACCACCATCAACACGGCCACCACCATCATCACCACCACGGACACCACCATCCACACGGCCACCACCATTTCGAAGAGATATTCTTGACCCACCGTTTGGGTCAACATCTCCCCACGAGTGAGCTTTCAAAACTTTTTTCCGGTATAATCCATTGTAGTTGGTTTCATGAACATGATAGCACGTTCTCCGGCCTTCTTTGCATTCTGAAGCCTCTCCTCCTCGAGTACAAGCCTACACTCATCTGCCTTCAACTTTCTCTCTTGGGCCGCCCACTTCAATCTCCATTTCTCGTCCTCCAACAAACTTCAGTCCATCTAGCCGCCTTGTCTTCTTTGTGTTCGGACGCCAAGACTTTCTTGGCCTCAATCATGGCCAGAAGCTCCTCTTTGTATATGTGATACGTCTCAAACGTATCTATAATTGTTGATCGTTTCATGCCATTATAGTTTTCTGCATGTTTTTGACTTTATAAAAAATCAATATCTACGGAGGTAAAAAAACAAGGATTTAATACAAAAATTTCCTGGACACGAAGGTTCTAGAAAGCATCGGAGGGAGACGTGAAGGGCAACAGGGCCTCCACACGGCCTGGTGGAGTGGCCAGGGCCTAGGCAGCGCCCCATCGCCGTGTGAGCCCCACAGGCACTGCCTTACGTCCATTCTACCGCCTATAAATTCCATATTTCGCTAAACCCTTTGAAGATTTTTCTCTGAATTTTTTCGCTGCTGCAAGTTTCTATTCCGAGGATATCTGGTCTGGAGGCCTGTTTTGGCATTCTTCTAGAGGGGCAATCCACCACGGGAGGCTTCTTCGTCAACTTGCCGTTGTCATGACCATGTGTGAGTAGTTCCCTTAGGATCATATCTTGCATTGGTCTTGGATGGTACCTTAATAGCCCAAGAGAGCCTTGGGTGTGGCTTGATGTCACATCCATGGTGTTGTTGTACTACTCGGAAATTATCCCCCAAAATCGGTCCTTTGATGATCCTACGGCCGGAATAATCACCGCACAATGCATCTGCCAAAATAAAAGCTGCATTTTTTACCTTCAAGGCATTTCATCGACCACTTGGCGGCCATGGCCTTGTAGCCGACAGCGACGGCCGGACGTGCCGGGGAAGTGGCCGGAGATGATGCCCCAGGCATTGGACGAGGACAAGGAATCATAGGGGTGGCATTCTTGGCCTTCTTCCTTACTGCCTCCTCGGCGAGTGCTAACACGGCGATCGTAGGTTTCCTTGCCCGCTTGCCGGCAGCAGGAGCAGCGGGAGGGCGGCCTGCCATCGCCGGAGAGGCAGTAACCTGCCGGCGGTGGTTGCTTGTGAGGTGGACCGAATGAGATGTTTGGTGCCTGGCCTTTTTTTGTGTGCGGGCGGCAGCGGGGGGGGGGGGGGGGTCATTTTTCCGGTGGTGGTGGCCGGCGGGGTGACATGCATCTCAACCGGAACCGGGGCCCTTGACAGTGGCTCCGGCGACTCGGGGCATTGGCGGCAGGAAGGGGTGGCCGCTCAGGCGGGAGAGGGAGGGTTGAAATTTTTACTCGGTGAGGCCAAGGTCAAGTATATTTAGGAGAGTTAGGAAAAGTTTTCGGCCGGAGGAGGATATCTTTTACTCTACCAACCATTTGGGAGTCCGGCTAGGTCCAGTTAGGCCCCTATTTTGCTCCTCTAACCAATTATAAGGGGTCAGTTAGAGTTGCTCTAACAATGCCATAATACTTCACCTAATATTATTACATAGTCTAATTCTATATGGAACCATAACCTAAGAAGAAGAAGTTCGAAACTGAGAGTGGAGAGCGCCTAACATGAAGAAAAATTTCATGGATACAATGTCGCTTGATGAAAGCACTCTGGCTCCTTAATTCATATGCTGAAACTGAGAGTGTTTGCCGTAAGGTGGGAAGCGATAACTCATAGAAGGAAGATGATGCAACAATGATGATACCCCATCATGTGTCGACGGTAGGGAGGTAAGCACAGTGATCAATAAATTTAGGCCCAACACCTCTAGAATTAGACCATCATCGATCAATGTTAGCCAACTTTGATCTCTGGAGGGAAACTATAGTGCAGCTTTCTCGCAAAAAAAACTATAGTGCAACTAGAGGCCAATGGGAGAAAAATACCATAAGTTATTACTAGCACTCCTTGTCACATCTATGTTGTACATATTTTTGTTACTGTTGAGTAGGCCAGGTTTTGAACTTGGAACCTTTTGAAATCATATTTTTATGTTGTAATTAGAAACAAAATGTGGTAGGGATAGCCACACATCTGGTCGGGATGACGTGCTATGGTGCTAGCTAGCGTTGTTGATGACAAGTTAAGACGGACACATACAACAACCTTGCAATGGGTTGTCGTGTGATGGTCACAGAACGATATTTTTATTAGATGAAAGGATCAAACTGGGCCCGAGTAGGGCTCGATTTTCACCCGAATTTGAATTAACAAAGCCATCAACTGGCCAGGATTACAAGATTACAACATACAATCAAAGAAATAAAAGGAAAACGGGGAAGTAACCCCAAGGCAGCAGATACAAGGCGTTGTGGATGCTAAATTCTATGACCAAAGAGGAAAAACAATACAACTTGGGAAGGTAACAGGGGCTAGAAGGGATTGCGCCAAGGGAAGGTGCTCGACATCGAGACACCGAAGGCAAGTGGAGCTGCTCTCACCAGAGCAAACAATAACACCTGAAAACAGGGCAACCACTCCAACACGCCCGACCACAAATTGCATCTCGCACACGAGGAGCAAGCCGTAGACTCTAGCCAGAGGACCGGAGCACTTCAAGAAGACACGGCGAGCAATGGGCAACAAAACCACCAGAAAAAGCCGAGCCATGCCAAGACCAGCGACACACCTTCGACGACGCGACCAGTATGCCGTAGAGGGGACCACTTCCCCTATCGCCCAGGCCGAGGGCGTCGACCCACCGGACAGACCGTACTGCACAGAGAAGGAAGTGAGGCGGCTTGAGGAGTGCACCGGACTTCCATGACGGGGAGTCATCGCTGGAAGAAGGAGTCACCGCCAACAGGAACACCAAAGGCTTGTTGCAGACTACCCTCCTTCCCACAAACCCAAAATGGTGTCTTCAAGAAGGAGGTGCAGAAGCACCGCCGACGCCCAACCAAAGGTTGTGAATTTTCACCCGGGAGCACGGGAAGGAGGATGGGAGGGAGATGGTCCTCAAAGTCGCGTTCACGAAGGGGAGCGGCACCCGGAGCTCCACCGACGATGTGGCCGCCGCCGTCGGCCAAGAGCTTACCCCGATCCAGGGCTCCCCACCCCACCACCACGACTCCGACCATCGGATCCGGCCAAACAAGGTGTGGGAGAGGCCGCAACACAAGCCAAAGGTGACGTCTTCAGATCTACTGGAGCAGGACGACAACGGGGAGCCGACCCCCAGCCGCTCGCATCCATCGCCGGGCCACTACCCACACGGGCGGGTAGAGGCGGCCAACCGCGCCGAAGGACGCCACCCGCCGCTGGGGGACGCCGCCCGCACCACCAGGGGCCGCCACCCCCAAACCCTAGCCCCCAGCCCAGCGGCAGAGAAATAGAGAACCCCACCGCTGCCATCATCAGCGGCCGCGCGAGGGACCCGGTGACTGCCTCCGGCGAGGGCAAAGAGGGGAGATCCGGGAAGGGGGGTGGCGGAGAACGAAGGGAGGGAGCCCTCGAGTCGCCCTCGGGAGGGCAACACGATGGGAGGGGGTTGACTCTCAAGGTTCAAAATGATATTTTTTGACCAGCCCCTCGCTCTCCACATGTGTTCTCCGTCGACCATGTTGAGACCATTGGTGTCACTGTTACCCTTCCACCCACTAGGCTTTGACGCATCTCCCACGTTGCCGCTAATCTCCAGCAACCCTCTCTGGTGCACGCCCTCCCTGTCGTGCCCAGCCCAGGTCAGCCATGACAACGACGAGCTGCCCCCTAGATTTGAGGCCATGTTTCTGCCGGGCAAGGAGGCGCTCTTGCCCAAACCTGCGGCTTCACCACCCCTGCTCCTGCTGCGGTCACAAGACCTTTGCAAGGGTCTCCATCAGCGGTGGGCTCTCCATCATGCGCACCAATCCCCCCTCAAGGCGTGCAGACGTGCCAGGAAGGTGTCGGTTCAGAAATCTGATAGGGCTCTCATGTGTCACAACATCGGTATCATTCAGGATGGCCAATAAATCACTGGGAACACCCATTGATTTTTCAAAATAAAGGGTTTCCTCAAGGATTAGCTACCGACAGAGGTGCTCGCCGCTATGCGCACGCTCTTCAAGCTTGATGATGCACATGCCTACGTGGTTGAGGATGCCCTAATCAACCATGGCAGTGTTGATGCACTTGATCATGCCCTGACCAACACATTTAGGTTTAGTTTGTGCATGCATGGTTGACACTAGATTTTTTCATAGCAATGAATGTGATTAAGAGAGACTCAAATGATAAAGACGTTAACATGAAATTTCTTCATTTAGGAAGATGAATAATTTTATTTCTGGATCACCTCAATCCAAGGTCGCATACCACTTTGAGAGCCAAAACAGTCTGACTTGACTAAAACTTAAATTTGAGTGCCCGACCCCATACACATACTCATACATTTCTGAAGATTGGCGTGAGTGACTTGGCCCTAAAGATGGCCTGAAAACAGAAACTTATCGGCATTAAAAAATCGACATCATCGAGGCAAAAAACTTTGGTTTTTGGGTCATCTCCATCCATGGTCATATGCAACTTCCAAAGCTAAAATAGAATAGTCTCATTCCAGACATTGTCTGATACATGTCAGATGTATGGCGTGGCTGATTCGGTCATAAAGATGGCTTCGGAAGGCAAAGTGTCCAACACAAAAAAAATATAATCGTCAAATTTAACAACTTTTGTTTTTGGGTAATACTAATCTGAGGTCGTATGCAACCTCTAGAATCGGTGCAATATAACAATCTTTTGACTCTTGTCAAATTTATAAACTGAACATGCATGTCACTTGTATGTTATGTCAAATTTATAAATTGTAGTAGCCATATCACGTGTATGTTCATTTAGTTTTACACAATGTTGACATGCGCACATAATTCATTTATTTTAAGTTGGTTATTTAACTTGCTACTGACTAACTTTCTATTCTTTGTAGACGAGCACTTGAATTTTGGAGCAGATGATCCGAGGTTTACATGGTACTGTGAACTTTTTAGATCATGTGAAGGCATGGATAAGTGATGGTCACATGCATTGGTGGTGATGCAGGGCACATTGAGGTGAGCTTATGACATAGTGATATATATTTTTCATGCTTCATAACCTTTCGAATCTGAGTTGATATTTGTGATGTTCTTGTTGTGCTTCATATCGTCTTCCTAGTGTGATGTGAGTGTAATTTTGCGTGTACATGTTAAGCATGTAAGCCATGGCAGGCATTTTTTTTGCCTAGTATGTATATGGTTTTGTATGAGAAGATGCATGTATATGTGATATTCTCTTACAAGATGTTATGTGGTTGTATATGTGATCTTCTAAGAAACTAAGTGATATATAGCATCCAACTTCTATTTTTTTTTGCCCGCCACAACACATCTATGACCAGCCTATTGGCCGGTCAGTGATGCCTATTGACTAGGACTAGTCATCAGTGACCGGCCAACTGGTCGGTCAGTGATGACACTGATGACAATGTCATCACTGGCCCCGAGACACTGATCGGCCAGAAACCGTCACTCATGATATGATTTTTCCTATCAGTGATGTTAGGTTTGGTAGTAGTGTTTACTTGAAAATTCAAGAAAATTAAAAAAATACAATTTGTTACATAACAAGATGAACATAAAGGTGTGTTAGTGTGTAGTATTGTAAATCCAAGTCGTGGTCCAAATTTGATGTGAAATTGTTGACAATCTTTGTACAGAAAATTAATTTTGTGGAAGAACTTCGTTTTAGCTAGAAGGTAATATGTGCAAATGGTCGAGATAAAGGGGTCAATAGATTTACAAGTCAAACTATTGGGTGTCACCTGGGATTTATCTTGATTGATAAACATGTAAGAAATTCACATACTTAATCAATGATCATAGAAATGCACATGGATAACAACATGAGAACCTTTGGTTACAATAACAATGCTATTTTAAAACTAAGTGTAAATCAAGCACATGGTATCAATACATCTGTAATACTCTAGAAATTCTATAAATATCTTACCTAATAATACACCAGAAACCAATATTAAATAATAGACTAGAAACCACTATTAAGATAGTTATTAGAGTTCAAAATTTATGTCATGATATTTGATGATATTAAAAATATACATGAACATATGCACATACATGCATATATATATGTACATGCTATATAATTTATCTAAATTTCAAAAGTTAATTCGTAGAGAACATTTGTTACATCAAACAGATTAAATTTAGCATAATAGAATTTCAGTGATATAGGTGAACTGGATAATAAAGAAAACTACAAATATTATTTAACAACATTGTTGTGTGGTTAGAAATGGTTGTTGAGTAATAGAAAATAGTGTTCATTAAGATAGTACCATTAAGACTGTGATATGGCACAATTTAGTTAAGTATAAAGGTTTAGTATGAAATTTATTAATGTTATGGTCCTGATGGATTTAATGCTGCTTTTCTCAAAAACTGATGGGACATCATTGCCACTGACTTCTACTGGCTTATTGAGGATTTTTCACTCATGCAACGTAAACATTCAAAGTATTAACTACTCCTTCATTACCCTTATTCCTAATAATGATGTTGCTTCAAGTCCTTCTGAATTCAAACTCATTTCTCTCCTCAATTGCACTTTCAAAATCGTCACAAAACTGCTGGCAAACAAATTGTAGAAATATATCTCATAATGGTACACAAGAACCAATACGGCTTTATTAATAATATATGCATTCAGGATTGTTTTGCTTGGTCCTATGAATACATTCACCAGTGCCACCAGAGTAAGAAGGAAATTGTTCTATTGAAGCTGAACTTTGAGAAAGCATTTGATATGCTTAACCATGACACCATTATTGAAGTATTGCGAGCCAAAAGATTTCGAACTAAGTGGATTCATTGCATCAAGATGATATATGGAACATGTTTCTCATCTGTGCGGCTCAATGGTGTCCCAGGAAAACAGTTTCTACGAAAAGGAGTCGGGCAAGGGGATCCTCTCTCACCCTTGATCTTTGTGATTGCTGCTGGCCTGCTACAATCCATTCTCAATGAAGCTTTCCATAATTCCATGGTGGAATCACCCCTTATTCACTACCCCCATCATCCAATATGCAAATGATACAATCATGGTGGCTCAGGCTGATGTTAGACAACTTCAGCACATTAAAAACCTCCTCTTACATTATGCTGATTACATTGGGCTCAGAGTGAATTATGCTAAATCAACCCTCATATCAAGCAACACTCCGACAGCCAAATTGAATATGCTATCTCATCTTCTTGATTGTAAGATTGGTACACTCCCACACACATATCTTGGTCTTCCTATCTGTCTTTATAAACCTAGAACTGAGGATTTTGTGCCTGTGCTAAAAAGAATAGAGAATATATTATTGAGCTGCTCAACAATGCTTTCAGCTGGAGACAAGTTGACCCTCATTAAATCAGTTTTTACCAGCATGCCTACATTCATCATGTGTACACTGGTGTTACCTAAGAAGGTGATCAAACAAATCAATTCCTATCTCATGAACTGCTCTTGGAGAAAATATGGTACCCAATAAAGAAGGGCAGTGCTTATCTCATGGGATAAAGTTTGTAGAACTAAAGACAATGGTGGTCTTGGAGTACTGGACATCCAAATCCAAAATCAAGCACTGCTCATTAAGTTTCTCCACAAATTCTTCAATAAGATTGACACTCCGTGGGCCAATATTATTTGGGAAAAGCATTATCAAGCCAGATTGCCAGGAGAAGGAATGGTGGGTTCATTCTGGTGGAGGACAATATTGAAACTTCTTCCTATATTCAAACAACAGGTTGTATGCAAAGCAGGAAGAGGAGACAATGTAAAATTCTGGTATGATAATTGGAATGGACTGCCACTCAGTGACCAATATCCAGAGCTACACTCCTATGCAACTGATACTGACTTAACATTGCAAAAGGTACTGGAGCATATAATATCAGTCAACAATTCCATAGACCTCTCTCACAGCAAGCATTTGCTCAATACAATGCTCTTCAAGAGTGCTTCAACAACAGATCTGCATCAGATGATAGGGATAGCTGGATTGTTGCAGGATGTGTCACCAAATACTCCTCCATGAAGATGTATAAGGCCATCAGGGGGGGTAATTCAGCGCACAACATCTTCAAGCTGCTATGGAAAACAACATGCAGACTCAGGCACAAGATATTTTTCTGGCTACTACTATATGATACTGTGAGCACTAGAAACCTTCTGCATAGAAGGAGCGTGACTTGGAGCGTGACTTGGAAAGTTATAATTGTGCCCTGTGCATAGATGCCACGGAAGAAATTGTCACCCATCTCTTATGGGACTGTCATTTTGCATTAAGTTGCTAGCATTCAATCACTCCTAGAAGCAACGCGACATTCCAGTCTATGATGAAATTCATCTTACTTTGAGCAACCTGCCTTCGGTAATTGCTATGGACATCATTATAATGGGCTGAGCATATGGATGAGTAGAAATGATAAGATATTCAGAATGGCGGCACCATCTACAAACACTTGGAAGTATTATCTGAAAGAAGGATTACAAGCAACTCAACTTAGGGCAAGGCCAGTCAAAGCTGGAAATATTCACCTTTGGATAGAGCAAAATATGTAATATAATGTTTATGTTTCCTAGAGCTGGTATTGGTTGATACTAGCCATTTGACAGATTTGTACATTATTTTACCTTTTAATTAATGAAAATATACCGTAGAACAATTGTTCTACGGTTTCTACTCAAAAAAATATTCCCTGGCATTTTGACTAGCATCGTGGCTCGGGCTAGATGCCTTGAGAGTAAGTTCAAGCATCTCGTCTAGATCCCAAATCCAAAGCAAACAAACATCTCCCATCTGCATTTCATACCAATCACCCATAATAGTAACCTTCATCCGACATGGTGGCCAATGGAGCATCACACCATACCTCCTAGACAGCCTCATTAATGAGATCCACCGGCACTTCTCGATAGCTGACGTGCTTTGCAATGGACTCATCTCAAAGTGTGCTCACGATATTATAGACGATAGTTTGTTCGATCCACGACTACGCTCATCTCCGGTCTGGCATGTCTCTCTTCTTCTATTGGCGGGACGTTGAACGAGGCTCACCGGAGCTCGGGTTGGTGGCTTGCACCGCTCATTTCAAGATCCAGGTGCTCGACCTCGCCGCCCATCATGCATGCCAACTTCTATGATTCAGCAACATCGTCTTAGCACCTGAGGATCTCAAGTGTGAGAGCACGTTCAACATGGAGAGCTCAAGTGAGGGTGTGTTATTGATCTACTTCCGTACCCGGCTCTATGCATGCAATCGGTGTACCAACCGTGATGTGGTTATCTTCTACTCTTAAAGTCGGGACCATCTTGAGCCCGTCCATCTCAACCACGACGTGGTTATCTTCTACTCTTACCGTGCTCCCGGCGAATTAGAAACGTAATATTGGGTGTTGCACACGAAGGCTTTCAATGACGCTATGAGATACTCCATCCTTTTGCGATTAAATGAGCATTCTCATTCCATAACAGTAGGATTACAATCAGATTGTAGCCAATTGTGAAGAATCCCGAGTGCATTCTGTTTCCATGCACTTTGTCCACAATCCACCAAGTACTTTGCCGAAATGAGCGACAACATTGCCACATGTATGTACAAAGTTGAAGTTAAAACAAATAAAATTATTGCTAAGTTCCTTGATGTCAGCTAAGATGGACACACCGCTTGAAAACATTGAAAGTTTCCTTCATCTCAAAACTTAACGAGCACCCGTGAACTGAGCATAGCTCAAATAGCTAGGTTCCATGTGGTGGAACTTACCCGCTCGGACTCAAGTCTTAGACTTGACACGAGTGTTTGCACTTTCTTCAATTTATTCCAGGCTTTTCGACGATATTTGTTAAGCGATAGTATATGCTTCCATGAGCAACATCCCTCACTCAAAATATCCGGATTTAAAAGTACCTTCAACGTTAATTTTTGTCCACTCCAGAAGTTGAACATCCTCTTGCCAGATGATCACCCTGCTTGGTTTGGTGCCAAAAAATTGGCTAGGTGCTAATTTATTTTGCCAATCTCTCCACGCACAACCTCCTGTCATTCTAGAGGATAGCCAGTATTAACGAACAGATCATGCACTCGATATGGACAACAACAATGATCGTGTTTGACACTGGCAATTGAGGCCTTCCGCTGGATCATGGAGGGCCATCATAGTACTATCGATGGCAAGCTTGCCATGGTGGCCACCGACATCCCAAAGCACACACAAGTTGACATTTGGGTGTTCGTCAAATTAAACATGAACTCGAAGCTACAACGTGGTCCTTCCGCAGCTGCAAATTGACACATGCTACTCTTTTGTTGGACGACTTGAGGAACACGGCGGACATTAATATGTACTCCCTCCGTCTCATAATATAAGGTGTTTTTGCAAGCTAACATAGTTTGCAAAAACGTCGTATGTTGTGGGATGGAGGAGTAATAACAAACATTTTAGGTATCTTCACATTCAGCTCAACTATTTGATTCAGCTATGTGAACTCTAAGTTGTAGAAAATTACCTATTTGATTCAGCTCAACTATTTGATTCAGCTATTTGAACTCTAAAACTTGTACTCCCTCCGTGTCTAAATATAAGCCTTTTAAGAGATTCCACTGTGGATTACATGCGGATGTATATAGAAATACTTTGAAGTGTAGATTCATCCATTTTGCTTCGTATGTAGTCCATGATGAAATCTCTTAAAAGACTTATATTTAGAAATGGAGGGAGTAGAAAATTACTTATTTGACTCGGCTATTTGAACTCTAACTTGTAGAAAATTACCTACTGTATTCGATCCAGCTCAAGGCTGAACATTTTGAGATCTACCATGCTCCATTTCTCTAGTTCACTGTTATCTTGCTATATGCTACAAGTCCCAAAACTACATCTTCACATTGCATTCCTGGAAATCATGAATATGTAGTACTCCCTCCGATCCAAAATAAGTGTCGTGGTTTTAGTTGGGTCGGAGGGAGTAACATTCATCTTCACATTCCCTCGCAAGGAGATTGATGTTGGTGGACTCTGTCCTGACAGCAAGGCCGACGCATCACCTCCTAATTTTGGAAGCCCCGAAATGGGCTCTGCAGCAGTTAGATAAGTGGCTCGGAGCCTTTCTCTGGGCTGGTGCAGATGAAGTTCAAGCAGGAAATGCTTGGTCGCTTGGACGCAAGTTTGAAAGCCAGAGATCCTTGGTGGCTTAGGAATCAGAAACCTGGAATGGCCTAGCCCTGCATGCCAGCTGGGAATGGATGCGCCGCACCAATCCCTCCAAGCTGATTCTTAGTATTGTGTGGTGTTGGCCCTAACTAACAATCAGCCTGTGATCATATTCTCCTCTTCTACGCATAACCGTGCTCTCGAGAAAAAACAACTCTCACAAAACAGGAAAGGATCTCAGAAGAAATCCCCCATGAAAAATATGTAACCTCCAACTTTCATTTTACATGTAACTGACAGCGCTATATAAGGCAAATAAACGAGGCAGAAGCATTAGATCAAGTTCATCACCAACATTTTATAACACGCTTATATCACACTGCATTCCCACAAGGTTAAAGGTTTTGTTACCGCACATCAACCTAAGGCATGGCATGCCACGATCCACATATGGTTCCATATTAGACAGTAGTGTAGGCAATAGCTAGCAAACCACAAACCACCAGCAGCTTTTAAAGTTCATGCCGGCGAAGCAAACTGCTTAGTTGTCAGAGGCAGACTGGCCCTGAAGCAAACTGCTTAGTTGTCAGAGGCAGACTGGCCCTGAAGCAAACTGCTTAGTTGTCAGAGGCAGACTGGCCCTGAAGAAGACCGTCGCGGATCTGCGTGGCGATGTCGCGCACCGCACCAGGGCCATGGGGGATGAACACCGCCGAGGACTTGGAGGACGCGCCGATCTCTTTCATAGTATCGAAGTACTGGGTAATCAGCACCATGTCCATCACGTCCTTTGCAGTGGTGCCAGGCACATTGACTGCAAAGCCCAGGACGCTGTCCCTCAGGCCGTCCACAATGGCCTGGCGCTGGCGGGCGATACCGAGGCCGGACAGGTACTTGGCTTCTGCTTCGCCCTCGGCGCGCTTGATCTGGACAATCTTCTCAGCCTCCGCCTTCTCGTTTGCAGCCACCCTCATCCTTGCAGCTGCAAAAGGCACAAGTATCAGAGCAGTGTCAGTAATATGATGGAGGCCAGATTTAAGTATTTCATGTTGTCCAATGTTCATTACGTCAGGGCTTTAGCAAATAACCTGCATTGATCTCATTCATCGCTTGCTTGACATGCGCATCTGGCTCGATGTCGACAATGAGGGTCTGCACAATCTCAAAGCCATATGCTGACATAGCCTTTTCAAGTTCATCCTCCACAGCCTTTGCTATATCATTCTTCTGCACGAAAGCGTCATCCAGGTTGAGCTTTGGAACACTTGCCCTGATCACTGCAGATATCAATCAGTGACCCAATTTAGTGGATACAGGAATAGTGGGATATGGTGAACACATTACATTCAGTTGTATCAGTGATGATATGAATATACTAAGCTACTGAAACAGCATATAGAAATCTTCACTTATTCCAAAGAACTCCTACCATCAAAAACATAGGCTTGAATCTGGGATCTTGTGTTGGTCAGTTTGTAGTATGCGTCACTTTCTTTGCCAGCCAGAGGTCGGTACTGGATTGATGCAACAACAGTGACAAACACATTGTCCTGTAGAACTTCACATGTCAGCAACATCACGATAATTCTTAATAGTAGAAGAAAATACAGAACACAGTATCAAAGACAATGTAACCTTTTGGATACTCAATTAGAGGTCAATAAGTATTAATGATTAGTAATTACAGTTATATGAATAAGTTTCTTAATCTCATGTCGTAGTCATTCTAGGATTATATCCAGATGGCAAACCAAAATGCTCAACTCTAGAAATTGCAGGAAGCAACTCACTATCAATACAACAACAACAACAACAACAAAGCCTTTAGTCCCAAACAAGTTGGGGTAGGCTAGAGGTGAAACCCATAAGATCTCGCGACCAACTCATGGTTCTGGCACATGGATAGCAAGCAACTCACTATCAATATTTCATATATTTAACTTCCAGTGCCGTTCATTTTACATGGAAGGTAACAGGAAAATCAATGTTTCTTCAAAAAGGGATTCGTGTGATTTACAACCTACAAAGAACTACTATAAGATGCAACTTTAAGCTTTGAAATTTCTGTTGGGACAAAAATGATGGCATCATTTTCTTCAGAAATAAAAGAAAGCTAACGGTCCATTTAACTGGGTGTTTTAAGATAGAGTGATAAACCTTTGTCTTAGTCTCACACCGGACATCCAGCTGCTGCAACCTGAGTGTGAGATGGCCAGCTACACGTTTCCCAAAGATCCAAGGCAGGCAGTGGCATCCTGGCTGAAGCACACTGTCAAACTTCCCAAACTGCTCTCTGATGGCCACCGTAGACTGGTCGACTTGAACACAGCAGCACAGATTGCCCATACTGCAGGCTTGATGTCTACAATGATGATATGCATAATACTGTTAGTTCTTATTCCAAAAGTAAATCACTAATAGCAACTACATGACGATAAATGCTTCCATCCAACAACAGGTATCCCTAGACTCAAGATAGGAGGAGGGTCAAACATCTATCTTATAAACTCATCCAAAAGTTGCATGATGTTCATATCGACCAACAAAAGAAATAGTTGTGCTTCTAAACACCTAGAGATATACCCAAAGAAAGATATTTACTCTAAATTTCCAGCTTTACTCATGCTTGATTTTCATTTTCTCAGGGAACAAAACTGAGGTCTCCAACTTACTGCTTAATGGTTTTGTGAAGCCGCAAAAAAAAAAAAGCATTCTAGAGAAAAAGATTTAATTCGTTTGTAAAAAATTACAAAGATGCAGAGATGGTTGCGATATCCATGTGCCAGAACCATGAGTTGGTTGCGATATCTTATGGGTTTCACCTCTAGCCTACCCCAACTTGTTTGGGATTAAAGGCTTTGTTGTTGTTGTAAAAAATTACAACGATGCAGAGATGAACATATAACTATAAGAGCTTTCTGTAGAACACTTTAAAAATAGGACAGCAAAGGAACTAGCAATTCTTGAGAACAATACTAACAATATTAACACAGCAATCAATAGAAGAATGCAACAGAACATGCCTGAACCAAAATTTGAATTGGCAGGGCAAAAGAGAAAAGCTCAGCTGGTACAAGGATAAGGCCAAATGACAAACAAGGCGGATCTTTACAATGAAGGCAGGTATCTGCAATGCGCCTTATAAGCAAGGGCACACTACAGGTCTACAGCCTGTTAAATTATGCCCTTTGTTACCTGTATCCACTTGGACAGAGACAAACGAGACCAATCAGCATGCGTATATGCATCCTAAGCAATTCACTGAGCGCCCACTTGGGCGTTTAAGCTAACTTATAAACATATGAATCACTTTCAGAAATGCATGATGGCATAGGCTAATTTGTAAAGGAGACAACTGCGTACAGAACAGTCAGGTTATAGACAATGGTAAGATACTAAAGACTGCAACTGCTCTTCCTGCAATCATTGTTGATTCCAAAGGGTTGATGTACAATCGGCAGACTAATCTATGGTCCCACTCCCGCCACACACAAAATAGTATTAGCAACATGATTTAATTCGTCTATAAGCATTACAAGGCTTCAGCCATGACTAGCATACACTGTAAGGGCTTTCGGTAGAGCTCCGAAAAACAAGAAAGCCGAAAGCACTAACAATATTAACCACACCATATATAACAATATCGAATATGAAAGTAATTCTTGAGAAGATGTTTAACAGAAAGCAAACGATAGAAGAATGCAAGTATGCAACAGAACTTGCCCAAGCTGAAACTTGAAAGGGCAGGACAAGAGATAAATGATTGGCTCGTGCTACTGCGTTAGGATAGGGCCAAATGACGGGGTGGAGTACTTACTTAGGCAGGGAAGAGGTGTCTGCAATGCTATTTATATGCCACGACGTGCTACAGCCGGCATCATGTTCAATTATCCCGTTGTTCAGACAGTGACCCTAAGCATTGACTAATGCCCCACTTGCATGCTTGAGTATTATAAACACTTTCGGGGGGGGGGGGGGGGGGGGGGGGGGGGGGGGTTAATTAATTGTCTAAGGAGAAAACCAGGGAAAAGGCACCCGTGTAAGATTTGGTGCTACTACACCCCAACGAGGGAAAAGATATGGACTGGGAGCAACTAGTACAATAGCACACGATGCAGTCGTCGTCCAAGCGACTAAACTGCAGCAAATTTCAATCTTTTTAGTTTTATAATTACGAGGAAGTTGCTGTGGATAGAGATCGAGGACGACCAGGCTTTGGAGTCGTCGCAGCAGAAATCAAGAAAGAGACAGCGTGCGGAGAAAAACAGGGTAAAATCCATCCTCGACATTAGGTTTTTTTTCAAAACAAAACAAAAAAACAGAGGGTAAAGGCAACGGAACAAGAAGAAAGACTAAGGGGGGAATTGCGCGAGAGATGTGGTGAGGGCTGAGGATCTGGACGACGCGCAAAGACTCACTGGACTAGAGACTACATCACACGAAGAAGCAAGATGGGGCAGAAGCAGAGGAGGACAAGAACAAGAGCACGAAACGTGGAAAAAAAATGAAAAACAGAGGGGGAGATCGATGTGCTCGGGCAGTCAAGATCGCGCCCTCCCCTACCAAGAAGCAGAGCAGGAGCAGGATCCGGGAGCAGAGGAACCGCAACGAAATGCCCGGATCTCACCCGGAAATCATCACTTAGTGAGCAAGAACTGAAGGAGGAGGGGAAAACGAGGGTTTTTGGGTGGCCGCGGTTCTTTACCTCCGTCCGGGGCTTGGGGAAGAGACGAGTGGGGAAAGGTGGGAGCGGTGAAGTGGCAGTGAGGACGGCGTCTGTTGTGCTCTGTTTCCCCCCACCCTGCTCTGCTGCCGCGGCCCGGCCCTAAATAGTCGGCATTGTAGATGAGGATCGGCGGGAGAAGCCAGTGAAAATCATCGCGATTAGCGCCAGAGAGTGCTACCCCTACCGGATTCGGTTTGCTGCCAGCCGGCGGGCGGAGCGAAAGCAGGAGCAACAACGGGCAGCGCGCTGCAGTCTGCAGATAAGAACGTGGAGAGTCTTTTTCTCCGTCCTTTCTTTCCGCTTTCTTGACCCTGCTCTCCGGGCCCACACGACCGTCTTCCTCTCCAAGGCTAGTGCTACTTTGAAATTTCAATGACCGGTGGGTGATCCGAGATACGAGTACCAGCCAGCCAGCCAGCCAGCCCATGGTTTCCGCTGCTCGTTTGTGGTGCTGGTCCCTTTCTCGGCCGTCATGGTTCCGGTAAGCAACACGGCATTTTGTCATCTGAAGTACTAGCTGTATATCTTTGTTTTAGCTAAAGATTGTTCTAACGGATACTTTGCTAACCAAAACTGTGGTCAAGGTTCTGCTTACTCATGATGAGTTGGTCGATGTTGTCAAGACTAAGATGAATTGGCAATGGCAAAAAAAAAAAGAAAAATCAGAGAGATTACTTTTTATTTCCATGGCCAAAACAATGGCACCGCATTTCTTAAATAAAAAATGCTACGCTGGATTTTGGTCACCATACAAACATTCACTCATAGATGAAATCTCAACAACAACAAAAACTTTGGGTGGAGAGTACCCATGTGTAACCTCTCCAACCCGATTCTCATATGGAATGACACCCTCCGTTGTGTAGTCGACATCTCGAGTTAAGCTAGTTTGTCAGCATACCGTCTTCCATGTTGAACATTAATTGTTTGGCAGCGTGGTGCATTTTCGTTGAAAGAAGGACCACGCGCACGAGAAAAACCCTAGACGCCGCCTTATCTACTGCTCTCACAGTTGTCAAGGCGCGTAGCCAGGCAAAGCACATGCGGCGCAGGCAGCGGCGGGGAGGTCTTGATTGTGGACGACCTGTTTGCAGAGGGGTTGGAGGGCTGCTGCGGGGAGGCAAAGGAGATGTGTGCTCGAGCGGTAGGCTTCGTCAGGCGGTGCTCCATGGCGGCGTTGGTGATCCATTGTGCAGCGGCATGGGAGATTTTTTTTAGATTTTCTTCAGAAAGTCTTCGAATTCGATTTGGGGTAGAAAGACGACGGTGTTGTTCCAGAATAGGAATAATGTTCTCCCCGCTCTTTCGCCATTATGTACTTATCGCTTGCGTTTCCGCTGGATCTTCCATGATTCAGTCGATTTGCGTTTCCGCTGGATCATCTAGGGACGGCTTTCATTGTCTTTGAAGTTTCTACAAGACCTTATCGGCATTTTCTTCTCTAGGGTGGCGATGCTCCCACATCGCGGTCGTTGGCATCTCCTAGTCTGCATCAACGACTTCCCGATTAATGCTTCTACAAGCTCCTCGGTTTAAAAAAAGTTTGCTCCACCAAGACGGAGGCTCAGAGGAAGCATCAAGCTATGCACACGGCGCGCCGCTAGTGGATGCAGGAGGAAGAATATTTTGGCACCCTAAAGATTTGGATGTACTTCTATTTTTTGTATGGGTGTGTTTCTAAGGATTGTCATGCTTAATATATGGCCTTAGGCCCTTCCGCAACAAAAAATTGTACCATCCACCTTTGCATATCAAACCATAATGTTTATGTTGGGTTTTACTGACATTGTTTGGTGGGACAATTTTTGATCTATTCATCAAACATCAGTCATTACAAAGAATACACGAAACAATAGAAATTACATCCATGTCCGTAGACCACCTAGCGACGACTACAAAGACTGGAGCGAGTCAAAGGCACACTGCCATCATCGTCCCTCCCTCACCAAAGTCGGGCAAAACTTCTTGTAGTAGACAGTAGGGAAGTCATCATGGTAAGGCCCCAAAAGACCAGCGCACCAAAACAACAACCATCATTGATGAAGAGAACTGTAGATTGGAAGGATCCAATCTGTAGGCACACGAACGTAGACGAACGAAGACTGGATCCAAGCAGATCTACCAAAGACAAGCACCTGTCGGATCCCACGAGATTCCTCGGTGAAAGGACGTGGATGTCGCCTAGAGGGGGGGGGGGGTAAATAGACGCTTTAAAATAATTACGGTTTAGGTTTGAACAAATGCGGAATAAAACTAGCGTTTAATTTGTCAAGCACAAAACCTAAAACAACTAGGCTCACCTATGTGCACCAACAACTTGTACTACGCAAGATAAACAACTAAGTGATAGCAAGATATATAACAAGAAACAATATGCTTATCACAAAGTAAAGTGCATAAGTAAAGGGCTCAGGTAAGAGATAACCGAGGCACGCGGAGACGACGATGTATTCCGAAGTTCACACCCTTGCGGATGCTAATCTCCGTTTAGAGTGGTGTCGAGGCACAATGCTCCCCAAGAAGCCACTAGGGACACCGTAATCTCCTCACGCCCTCGCACAATGCAAGATGCCGTGATTCCACTAAGGGACCCTTGAGGGCGGTCATCAAACCCGTAAAAATGGCAACCCTTGGGGGCGGTCACCGGAACCCGTACAAATTGCTCGGGGCAATCTTCACAACCTAATTGGAGACCCCGAAGCTTGTCCGGAGCTTTACACCACAATGATTGATCTCCGAGGCACCACCAACCGTCTAGGGCGCCAAAGCACCCAAGAGGAACAAGCTCTAGGGTACCAAGCACCCAAGAATAATAAGCTTCCTCAAGTTTTCACTTCCACGTATCACCGTGGAGAACTCAAACCGATGCAACTAATGCAATGGAAAGAACACATGAAGTGGTCAAGTCCCTCACACTCAAATCCCACCACAACAACAAAAGCTATGAAGGAATATCAGAGGAAGAACAAAGAGCTCACAAAGAACTCCAAGATCTAGATCCAAGGGGTTCCCCTCACATAGAGGAGAAAGTGATTGGTGGAAACGTAGATCTAGATCTCTCCCTCTCTCTCTCTTTTCCCTCAAGAATTAGCAAGAATCAATGGAGGGATTGAGAGTTAGGAAGCTCGAGGAAGGTCAACAATGGGGGAAGAACACGAGCTCAAAGGATGGGAACCATTGGGGAAGAAGCCCCCCTCAAATAGCCCCCCCCCCCCCCCCCAAATCCAATCGTATGCCCAAAAGTCGTGCTCAAGTGGTACTACCGCTCGGGGGAGCGGTACTACCGCTTAGCACGGTCAAAATAGCCCAACGAGACAGAAAAACACGAGTGGTAGTTCTGCCAGAGAGGTAGTACCGCTCGGGGAGAGGTAGTGCCGCTTGAGAGGTACTACCGATCTAGTACCGCTCAAGTAGATTGGGCACGAGAAGCATAAAATAAGCGGAAGTGGAAGCGGTAATGGTAAGCGGAAGTACCACCTAAGAGGTACTACCGCTTGAGGGGTACTACCGCTCTCTACTACCGCTTAAAGCGGTACTTCAGCCCAAGCAAAACAGAAACCGCCATAACTTTCGCATATGGACTCTGAAATGAGCAAACTCAAGATGACCTTCCCAAGAATAAATGCCAATAAGATAAGGAAGATGACCTTCCCAAGAATTATCCCACAAAATCTCCAACACCGAAAACACAAATATGATACATACGAAAACCGTTTTCGATGAGCTTGAGCTTATCACGATGAAGACCATAAGCTCCAAAACTCCCAAAACGAAAAAGCCAAACAAGAACCAAGAAAGATGATGCAAGGATGTAAATGGTTTTGTAGTATCCAAAGTATGTCTAGAGAGGGGTTATTAGACTACTTGACCAAATTAAAAATCTAGCCTTTTCCCAATTTTAGTCGTTGGCCAATTTTAACAATTGTAGCAAGTCAAGTACACCCTACACATGCAAGTCTAAGAGTATAGCAGCGGAAAGTAAAGATATGCACATGAAAGTAAAGGTAGGGAGAGGAGAATCAAACACAATTGATGACACGAAGATTTTTCCCGTGGTTCCGATAGGTGGTGCTATCGTACGCCCACGCTGATGGAGACTTCAACCCACGGAGGGTAGCGGTCGCGAGAGTCCAGGGAGGGCTCCACCCGTTAGGGTCCACGAAGTAGCTACCTCGTCTATTCCATCACGGCTTCCGTAAACGAAGGGCTAGCCTCACTATGGGTAGATCTTCACGAAGTAGGCGATCTCCTTGCCCGTACAAACTTCTTGGTTCAACTCCACAATCACGAAGAAGGAGGCTCCCAAGCGACACCTAACCAATCTAGGAGGCACCACCCTCCAAAAGGTAATAAATGTGGTAGTATGATGAACTCCTTGCTCTTGTGCTTCAAAAGATAGTCTCCTCAACACTCAATCACTCTCTCACAGGTTTGGCATGGGTAGAAAAGATTGATTGGTGGAAAGCAACTTGGGGAGGCTAGAAATCAAGATTCATATGGTTGCAGTGGAATGTCTTGATCTCAACACATGAGTAGGTGGCTCTCTCTCAGAAAAATGAATGGGGCAAGTGTAGATCTGTTCTGAGTGCTTCTCTTGCGAGTGATAGGTGGTGGAAGGGTATATATAGGCATCTCCAAAAATCCAACCGTTACAACATTATTGCCCAACTCAGTGAAACCGAAGTGAAAACTCGGTTGCACCGACTAGTGCAAAATGTGGCAACTTTAGGCTTTTTGGTGGTACCGATATACACAACTCGGTCCTACCGATTTTGGTCTGACCAGGGCAGTTCCTCATCTCGATGACACCTCACCAAACTCGGAAATTCCGAGTTTAGGAATTAGCTAACCATAGAGTTGGTCACTAATTCTCGGTCGTATCGAAACCAGTATTGGTTGTACCGAGTTGCTAGGGTTTTGGCTAGGTTCTGTCTCACGGGAAAATCGGTATGGCCGAGTGGGAAAACTTGCTGGCACCGATTTGAACTTTAGGTTTTTGACAGAGTATTTTGTGGGAGAATGGATGAGTATTTTTGGTGTCTAATCTCTAAGCACTTGAGCAACCAGATCATCATAATTCCTCACCCCCTTTTAATAGTATTGGCTTTCCTATGGACCCAAAGTGATTTCTCACAAAATGTAAAGTAGAGTCTTCAAGCTTGAATTATGTCCAATGCTATTCCTTTCCTTTCCTTGGGGAGGTTCTCCACACAATCCTTTAGCCATCCCATCATTAAACTTTTTCCTGAGATAAACTTGGTAGAAACATTAGTCCAATGAAATATATGTTGTTATTAATTACCAAAACCACCTAGGGAGAATTTGTGCTTTCAATCTCCCCCTTTTTGGTAATTGATGACAACATATAGATCAAAGCTTCGATAAGAGATATAATCAATGAATAGCATCGTCGCTTTGAGAAGTATGTGATAAGCAAGAGCTCCTCCTAAATTTGTGCACTATTTAAAATTTGCGTTTGAATGCAAATTCACAATCGATTAGGAGTGTGGGTAACTCTTCCATGTCACATACAACTTCGTGGTGCGCATAAATGATATGAATGGATTACAATGCACATAACACCAAAACAAGTGAATGATCATCTCATAGATATATCACAAAGATAGGAAATACTAGCATCAACAAGCAAAGTATATGATCAAACACAACTGAGTTTTAAACAAACGAGCGATAAACCAAATGTTTTTAAGAAGTAGAGAGCAACCAAAATGCAACACACACTCTCTCGAAGCCCTATGATCTATAACTTCTCCCCCTTTGGCAACAAGTTACCAAAAAGTTCAAAGCTATAGAGCTAATCGTCTCTCTAGGCATGGTCTCCTCCATGAGATGATGAAGCGGCTCATGTAGTTGTTCAAGGAGTCAAGAGAAGAGCATCCACAAACTCTTCGTCAGAAGTCCTCTGAGGTGGTGTAGACACTGGAGGTGCTGGAGGAACTGATGGAGCTGTGGCAGGTGCTGATGAAGTAGGCCTCGTCTCTGGAGCTGGCACAGTAGGTGTCCTGGTCTGGGTCTTGAATTGAGTGCTGGTCCTAAGAGGTGGACTGTCATCATCATCATCATCATCATCATCAGTGGAATGAGGGCTAGGCACTGCATCCACTTCCTGCTTGAGCTCAGTCACAGTCTTCATCAACTCATCCACCTTGTTGTTCAAAGTAGTAATCCTATCTTCCACAATCCTCTCAAGGCTTCCTTGGTTCTGCAAGATGTCTTTGATGTCCTTATCCATCCCTTGGATGGTGCTAATAAGGTATGCCATTTGCTCGCTCTTTGTCTTGGGAATCTGAGCACTAGCGGCTCTAGCTGCTTCTACCTCTGCATGTGCAGTAGATGAAGTGGGATGACTGGGGTCCATCACCACGACATTATCTTCAAAGTCTAGCTAAAGTGGCATGTGAGGACGACCAAGTGCATATACATTCTTCTCCAGCTTGGAGTTGATGAGCATCTGAATGTATGCTGCATATCCACATGATCGTTTCTGATCAGCAGCTGTCTGATAATCCCCAAGTGCAAGGAATCATCATAGCACTTTCCAAAGATGGAAGTGGTAAGTATGGAGTGTCGAACCCACAAGGAGCTAAAGGTAAGGTCAATATTCTCTCAAGTCCTATCTGCCACTGATACGACTCTACATACACCACATGTTTGCTTCTATCTAGTAACGAGAAATAAAACCGCGTTGTGGGTATAAAGAAGATAGCTTTGCATGATATTGGAGAACTAAAATATGAAAATAGTTGCTGCCAAAATAAAGTTAGAATATGTTATAATATATTACAATTAGCGAGTGTGGAATAATGATGGTATGATGTGCGGAATCATCCTAGGTAATTGATAACAAGATCGGTAATCATTCTTGCAATTTTATATGAGGTAGAGGCACGAGCTAACATACTTTCCGTACTTGGATCATATGAACTTATGATTGGATCTCTAGCAAGCATCCGCAACTACTAGAAATCATTAAGGTAAACCCAACCATAGCATTAAACATCAAGTCCCCTTTACTCCCATACGCAACAATCCCCTTACTCGATTGTAAGCTTCTGTCACTCTAGCCCCCCACGGTAAGCGAATTATGAACGTATTGCAACACCCTACAGCAAGAATTCCCTCATGTGTGCGCGGCACGAAGGGCACCATAGGACATCACCAAAATAAAACATACACTCAAACCAATCAAGATCATCAATCAACCCAAAGGACAACATAGATCTACTCAAACATCATAGGATGGCAAAACATCATTGATTAATAATATGTGGCATGAAACACCATGTTCAAGTAGGGGATTACAGTGGGGTGCGGGAGAGTGGACCGCTGAAAAGAGATGAGGAAGGTGATGAAGACGGTGATGTTGATGAAGACGATCACCGCGGCGATGGCTCCCCCGACGGCACTCCGGCGCCACCGGGAGAGAGGGGGAGAGAGTCTCTCCCCTTAGGCTTCCTCCTCCATGGACTCTCCCCATCTAGGGAAAGGTTCTCCCTCTGGTCCTTGGCCGCCATGGCTCCCGGAGGGGCGAGAGCCCCTCCGAGATTGGATCTCTCTCTCTGTTTCTCTCCTGTTTTCGCTGCTGGTTTCTGGCCCTTCACCATTTCTTAAATATCCGGAGATCCGTAACTCCGATCGGGCTGAAATTTTGAGGTGATTTTTATCGCGAAAATATCTTTGTTGCGGAGGAAGGAGAGCCCCAACTGACTTAAGGGGGAGGCACAAGCCATTAGGGCGCGCCCCCCTGGGTCACGCCCTGTTGTCTTGTGCCTCCCTTGGGCACCGTCTTGCGTTGATTCCGACTCCCAAAATTCACATATATTCCAAAAAAATCTCCGTAAATTTTTATCGCGTTTGGACTTCGTTTTATATGGAATTTCTGCGAAACAAAAAACACACAAAAAACAGGAACTGGCACTGGGCACTGGATAAGTAAGTTAGTCCCAAAAAATAATATAAAATGTTGCCAAAAGTATATAAAAGTTGTAGAATATTGGCATGAATACTTCATAAATTATCGATACGTTGGAGATGTATCAGCTTCCCCAATCTTAATTCCTGCTCGTCCTCGAGTAGGTAAATGATAAAAGAAATAATTTATGAAGTGTGAATGCTAGCGTAGTATATAAGTTTGATCAATGTTACTTCCAATCACTTTTTCTAGCATCACAAAACAACAACTATTTTCTCATAGAACTTCTCATGATCAAGTAACAAGCTATTCACATGTTAAAGTATAGACCATAAACTTTCTTGAAAACTAGCAAACTATTTTTTTCAGTCATCAAACAATTACAATTTATCTTATTTTCAGGAAGGGTCTATGTAAGAGCTTTGATTTAGCAAATTTCACATACTCAACTATCATTTAGTCTTCCATGATTGCTGACACTCAAGGCATATTTTTAGAACAAGCAGTTTCAGTCAAACACATAGGAAGATAGGGGCTTAATGCTCCGCCTCCCAACTTATTTATCTCAGGGATAATGTCAACAATAATGAATCATGATCACCTATATCCAACTGGATATATGTGCGTGGATCTTTCCCCACCACATGATGCTTGCCAACTAAAGAATTAATAGATTAGAATAGGGATGAAAATTATTGACTCTTGCATGAAAGTAAATATAGAAAAGTAAAATATAGGCCCTTCGCAGAGGGAAGCAGAGGTTGTCATGCGCTTTTTATCTTTGTATGTGCAATCTCTTAATGAAAAGGAACGTCACTTTATATTGCCCCTTGTGATAGAAAACTTTATTATGCAGTCCGTCGCTTTTATTTCTTTGCCATCACAAGATCGTACAAAGCTTATTTTCCCTTACAATAAAAGATCATACATGTTTAGGAGCAATTTTTATTGCTTTGTGCACCGATGACAACTTACTTGAAGGATCTTATTCAATCCATAGGTGGGTATGGTGGACCCTCATGGCAAGGAACTGGGTTTAAGAGTTATGGATGCACAAGTAGTATCTCTACTTAGTGCGAATTTTTGGGCTAGCAAAAGGTCCTAAGCAAGCACCACATGTTAGAGGATCCATGACAATATAACTACTATGTGAATATAGGCAAACATAACCATTACGTTGTCTTCCTTGTCCAACATCAACTACTTGATCAAGTTTGAAAATAATCAATGGGGGCTCACAATCATAGAAGATGTCCAAGATAGTATATTTATATGTGAAATCTCTCTTCCTTCAATATTCTTTCATGAATTGTTCAAGTGACCAATGCTATGTTTGCTAACCTCAAATAAATTTTATTGCTTATACTCTTAGTGTGTGAAGTCACTACTCCCCATGGGACAAGCATATGAAGCATATATAGATTCATGACATTCAATTCATTCAACATTTTCTCTTAGGATATAAGTGGAGCACAAGAGTGATCATCAAACTACTCTCAAAAAGATATAAGTGAAGTCCATAGAGCATTATTTAATGAATATAGAGAGACCAATATCCAAGCTCAAAATATATAAGTGAAGCACACGAAGCATTGTATAAAGCCATACTCAAAAGATTTGAGTGAAGCACATGAAGCATTCTATAAAGTCATACTCAAAAGATTTAAGTGAAGCACATGAAGCATTCTATAAATAAGCCAAGGATTATCTCATACCATCATGGTGCATAAAATAAAAAGGAAAAAATAAACACAAAAGATGCTCCAAGAATAGCACAAGTGGACGAATAAAAACTAATGATCATCATAGGCTAACAGATAATTGTTGACGAAGAGAGGTGGGATGCGTAGCATCCCCAAGCTTAGATGCTTGAGACTTCTTGAAATGTTTACTTGAGGAGTCATGTGCATCTCCAAGCTTTATCTTTTGTATCTTGTTCAACCCTCTCATATCCCGGTTTCACCTAGGTCTCAAAAACTTCATCCACACAAAACTTGAAAAGAACTTGTGAGATAGGTTAGTGCATATAAAAATAAATCAACACTTTATGTACTGCCAAGACAAGTTGCATAATAATTTACAAACATTAGGTACTGTATACTATCATTTCCACAATTTATATCTACCAATATAGGCCATGAAATCTCTAGGATAAGTAGATAACAAAACTATGACAGCAATCTGTTTAAACAGGAAAGTCTGTAGCAATTAATTTACAAAGTGCACTTATGTATCTCTAAAAATTATGAAAATTTAGGACATGATAAAGAATTTATATTAAAATACTGTGTAAAAGTTTCAGAAACTTTCCACGTTCCAGTAAAATATGAAAATTCAAACACTACAGCAAAAGTTTCTGTTTTTACACAGCACACATCAAACATGCAATTCAAGCATTGTAAAAGGCAATTCTTAGAACTTTTTATGGAAAAACAAGATTATAAATAACAGCAAGAAATACTAACAAAATAAAATGATGCTCCAAGCAAAACACATATTATGTGATGAATAAAAATATAGCTTCAAGTGACATACCGATGGATTGAGACGAATGAGGGGATGCCTTCCGGGGCATATCCCCAAGCTTAGACGCTTGAGTCTCCTTTAAAATATTACCTTGGGGTGCCTTGGAAATCCCCAATATTAGGCTCTTGCTACTCCTTATTCCTTTTTCCATCACGATAACACCCAAAACTTGAAAACTTCAATCACACAAAACTCAACAAAACTTCGTGAGATCCGTTAGTATAAGAAACATATTGCATACTTTAGGTACTGTTATAAATTGATTATTATTTCATAAATTCATAATAGGTACTGTATTATAACTTTTCCATGGCTTATACCCCCCGATACAATCCATAGCATAATCAAAACAAGCAACTATGCAAGCAAAAACAGAATCTGTCTAAAACAGAATAGTCTGTAGCAATCTGTAGAGAACCTATACTTCTGTGACTCTAAAAATTCTTAAAAATTATGAAAACCTCGAAAATTTGTATAGAAAAACTGTGTAAAAATTTGAGATCATTATCGTGCTCTAGTAAAAAATGAAAATTCCTTTACTGGAGTCAAGAGTTTCTGTTTTGTTTCAGCATCTATTCTACTCATCTTGTGAGTCATCCCAAAGGCTTTACTTGGCACAAACACTAATTTAAACACAAAAACATAATCATTACAGAGGCAATAATCATGTTATTAAAATCACACAGAAAGTTTAAAGCAAAAAATTTAAAGATAACTATTCGGTTGCCTCCCAACAAGCGCTATTGTTTTATGCCCCTAGCTAGGCATGATGATATCAATGACGCTCACATAAGAATAGTAGATGAAACATGCAAAAGAGAATCATGATCGTTCTTTTTATGGTATAGTGGTATTTACAAGGAGATAATTATTTTTATGAGAAACTTCCATGGAAAATTCTACATTGTTTCCATGAGCATGAACACAACTGTTCAAGGTCGACCCTTACTTCTTCAATGCATAACTTTCCAATCGCTTCTCTAAGTAAAAAAATTGTGTTTTTAATTTTTCAATTTTTTTATTTGTTTCACCCACAACTAAATAAAGGAAACAAAATAACAGAAACAAAAGGAAAACAAAATCTACTTAGTTATAGAAGCAATCAAGCATAGACGAAAATATTAACCCCACGCTATTGCTCCCCGACAACGGTGACAGAAAAGAGCTTGATAATCCCCAAGTACAAGGAATCATCGTAGCACTTTACAAACATGGAAGTGATATGTATGGAGTGTCGAACCCACAAGGAGCTAAAGGTAAGGTCAATATTCTCTATGTCCTATCTGCCACCGATACGACTCTACATAGACCACACGTTTGCTTCTATCTAGTAACGAGAAATAAAACCGCTTTGTGGGTATAAAGAAGATAGCTTTTCATGATATTGGAGAACTAAAATATGAAAATAGTTGCTTCCCAAATAAAGTTAGAATATATTACAATATATTACAATTAGCGAGTGTGGAATAATGATGGTATGATGTGCGGAATCATCCTAGGCAATTGATAACAAGATCGGTAATCATTCTTGCAATTTTATATGAGGGAGAGGCATGAGCTAACATACTTTCCGTACTTGGATCATATGAACTTATGATTGGATCTCTAGCAAGCATCCACAACTACTAGAAATCATTAAGGTAAACCCAACCATAGCATTAAACATCAAGTCCCCTTTACTCCCATACGCAACAATCCCCTTACTCGGTTGTAAGCTTCTGTCATTCTAGCCCCCCAATGTAAGTTAATCATGAACATATTGCAACACCCTATAGCGAGAATTCCCTCACGTGTGCGCGGCACAAAGGGCACCATAGTATAGCACCAAAATAAAACATACACTCAAACCAATCAAGATCATCAATCAACCCAAAGCAAAACATAGATCTAATCAAACATCATAGGATGGCAACACATCATTGATTAATAATATGTGGCATGAAACACCATGTTCAAGTAGGGGATTACAGCGGGGTGCGGGAGAGTGGACCGCTAAAAAGAGATGAGGAAGGTGATGAAGACGGTGATGTTGATGAAGACGATCACCGCGGCGATGGCTCCCCCGGTGGCACTCCGGCCTCGCTGGAAGAGAGGGGGAGAGAGTCTCCCCCCTTAGGCCTCCTCCTACATGGCCTCTCCCCATATAGGGAGAGGTTCTCCCTCTGGTCCTTGGCCGCCATGGCTCCCGGAGGGGCGAGAGCCCCTCCGAGATTGGATCTATCTATGTTTCTCTCCTGTTTTCACTGCTGGTTTCTAGCCCTTCACCGTTTCTTAAATATCCGTAGATCCGTAACTTCGATCGGGCTGAAATTTTGAGGGGATTTTTATCACGAAAATATCTTTGTTGCGGCGGAAGGAGAGCCCCAACCGACTTAAGGGGGAGGCACAAGTCATCAGGGCGCGCCCCCTTGGGTCGCGCCCTGTTGGCTTGTGCCTCCCTCGGGCACCGTCTTGCGTTGATTCCAACTCCCAAAATTCACATATATTCCAAAAAAAATCTCCATAAATTTTTATCGCGTTTGGACTTCGTTTGATATGGAATTTCTGCGAAACAAAAAACACACAAAAAACAGGAATTGGCACTGGGCACTGGATAAGTAAGTTAGTCCCAAAAAATAATATAAAATGTTGCCAAAAGTATATAAAAGTTGTAGAATATTGGCATGAATACTTCATAAATTATTGATACGTTGGAGATGTATCACTGTCCTCTTGATTGTCACTACAATCAAATCCATCACTCTAAATCTGGTGTGGGTGTCTATGTGATGCAGCATATTGATGGAGTACCCCCTGATCATCTTATCATCTCCAGACTTGGGCATCAAAGTATACCTCAAGATTGTGTTGGTGGTGGGTAGTCCTACGTGCAAATGATAGACAGAGCCAAGCTTGTGTGTGCTCACATAGGAAGCAGGGATAGGACTGTACATGTCAGCCATGGAGTTGTGATTCATCTTGGCTTCGGCGTAAACGTCAATATCTCATTCCTCTACATGTGGGACTCCTAAGATGGTAGTCCACTCATCCACTGTAGACTGATATCTGACTCCCTCAGTCATCCATATGATACGGCCATGTGGGTAGAAATGAGCTGTGGAGTATAACTGCATGATCATCTCGTCATTCCAAGCTGTGAACTCTCTCCCAACAAATCTCTCAATGTTACTGCATCTGAAGTTGTCCTGCACACTGGGGAAGTAGTCCTCATTTTCCTTGATTTAGGCCCAGTCAACATATCTCATGTCACTGACTGCTGGGCTCTTGTCCAATAGGACAGTCTCATAGAAATCCTGATGTTCTTTAGTGTAGAACCTGTCATCTACAGTAGTCTTTCTTCTGGAGGCATATGAATCATTTGCTCTCCAAGTCCTCAGCCCTTGATCTCTCCTCTTCTTCATGTCTTCAGCAACTGGATGAGCATCATTGTGTTCAGGCAAATGGGGTCTTAGCTTCCTCAAAACTGAAATATCAACCTCTTCTTCCATGGTGGAAGATCTCTTGCTCTTCTCTGCAAGAGGAATATCCCTGGTTGTCTTCTTGGACTTAGTGGCAGCGGCCTTCTTGGGTGCAGTAGGCTTGTTTGGAGCTGATTTCTTGCTCTTAGATGGAGCTTGTCTGGGCATAGCATTTGCAAGCAACTTCATCTTCTTGGAAGGAGGAGGTTTTACAACTGGTTCTTCCTCTTCATCAGCCTTAGCTGGGTCTTCATACATAGAGGTGGGTTTGCCAACCACATGAACAATCCTCTTCCTGACTCTCTTCTGGCCTGTCTTCTTGGGCATGGACTTAGAAGTCCTAGGTGACTCTAGAGTAAGAGTCATACCTACCCTAGCACTCTCAGGTGCTCTCATAGCATCAGGATTGGCATACTCTTTCCTCACTGGCCTCTTAGCAGAAGTGGCCTTACTGGTAGATCTCTTAGCAGCCTTCTCCTTTTTGTCTTGTAGCTTCTTGGAGGTGACCTCATCAGGAATAAAATCTGCATCTTCTTCATCTGAGTTGAGTTTCCTCCTTGCACTGGTTGCAACCTTGGGCAAACCATGTGGGCTGGGAGTGCCTGGGTCCTCAGCAGATGAGGAACTGGCATCTGGGCTAGTGCCAGCTTCCACATCCACACTCTGTTCCCTGAAATTATTCTGACTGTCATCTGTCCCTGACATGCTGACCCTGTGAATAGAATATAGAGGCGCAGAGGGGATAAGCATCACAAAAATTCAGAAGTTTTTTTTTTGAGAAAATTGAACTCAAAATTTTAAGTTTGACTTTCTACAAAGAGGATTTCGGTTTCACCGAGTCAAAGATTTCGGAGCCACCGAGACAGACAATCTCCTTAACAGAAACTTGGCAGCCTTTCCGGTTTCACTGAAAAAGCAACTCGGTTTCACCGAGATTGTTCTTTGTAGCCCTAAATCCCAAATCGGTAAGTCCAATTTTTGACTTGGTGACACCGAGATTGGTGGACGGTTAAACCTAAAAAATCTTTTGCTCTCTAATCTAATGGAGATTTCTTCTGGTTGAATGTATTGCAATCGAGGATTGTAGATGGACTAAACCTATTTGCGCAAGAATCGGAGTTGGGAGTGCAAAGAGGGCCCGAAACCTTACCCTAACTTGGTGAAGGTCTCACTACGGCGGCAACGGCGGTGGAGATTGCCGTCGGCGACGGAGGAATCCTGCGGTGAGGGCACGCGGGAGGTAACGACGACGTCCGGAGACTCGAGCTAGGCAGCGAGGGGGTGCGAGAGGTGACGTTTGAGAAGTGAATTTCAAAAGTCGGGTCCGTGAGAATATACATCCCATAGCTGTCGATGACACTGTTTCGGAAATTTCGGTGCCACCGAGTTTCATAACTGTCAGGTGATAGTGAAACTCGGTGAGGCCGAGATTTAGGGATCGGTTGCACCGAGGTGATAAAACCAGATCAACCCTAGGCTTCGGTGGAACCAAGTTTTTCAGGTTGGTTGCACCGAGTTGCACATGGGAGGTTTTGGAAGTCAGCTCTTGTCGAAACGGAACTCCGAGTGCTTCTCAGACAGAGGGTTCGAAAAGTGCTTGCTTAAATTTTTGTGATAAAGCATGAATAGAATTAGAGACGAGAAAGCATAGATAGCTAGAGGAGGGTACTTAGGCATTCTTGTATATCCAATTGGCCAAAGAAAAAATAAAAGCCAAATAACAACAATTGGATATCCTCGAATGAGAAAAGATATGCATACCAACAAGCTCACCCAATAAGATGTCAAATGAAATCATGGCAAACATGCAAAACCACTCTAGTATCTACCAAGCACTTTGGCGATGACGGAGTCATCTATATATGAGTATGTTAACTTAGGAGCCAAGTAAGAATACTTGATCATAGGTCATACTCATCGTTTAAGCACAAGTGGGGTTACCACTTTTACATAAAGCATTTAATGTGTTCACATCTTTAAGAGATGCTTTAACTCAAGTCTTAGAGTAAATCTCCCCCTTGATGTGACATCCCCCTAAGAGGGATAAACTAACCTTGGCTTTTGTTGTAAAAGACTTCATGTGGGTGATGTAGTGGTGGATGCTCGTTGTTGATGAAGATCATCTTGAGTTGGGAGCAATCCTTGTTGTTTCATACTCTTCTCACCTACATGGGTTAGTCCCACACAAGAGACAAATACAAGGATATCTATGGACATGGAGTGCAATGCATACATGATGAGGTCCATGGATTCATTAATTACCTTGTCCCTTGCTTACCTTTGAGGGAATGTGTGACTCCTTGAACTATTGCATAAGGTTAGAGTTGCTTGCAAATAGTCCTTGCCAATAATGAATGTGAGTGAATTTCATTGGCGGAGTCACCCCTCAAGAACTTCTCTAGTTCTTCTTCTTGGGGACCCACATCAAATTGATGGGAATCCTTGGAGTTGAAGTAGCACTAGTCGAAGTAGAACTTGGAGTAGCCTTGGGAACCCACTTGACCATGGCTAGAGACTCATCTTCAAATGTGTCAATCTCCTCTTGAAGCTTGTCCTTGCCCTTGAGCTTGTGGTCTTGTGGTGGAAGGTCATCTTGAGCTTTTGTTCCCTTGGGGAGAGTATGTTCATACTTCTCCTTTTGGGGAACAAACTTCGGCTTGGGGTATTTACCTTCTTCCCATTCAACTCCATTGGCGTTGAAGTAGCCAATGCCTTGGTTCTTCCGATATCCTCCATGCTTGCGTACAATCTCCTCGAATTGCTTACATCCGGCAAGACTTTTGTAGATAGCTTTTTTCTATAATCCCTTTCAAAAGATCATTTTATTGCTCAAGTGTAACTTGGCTAAGAGAATCATTAGTGGAATCAATAGAATTACTAGAAGCAATATCATTGGATTTATCATTCTTATGGTTGCTACTAGATGAAGAACCTTTCTTGCCTTTGTTACTAGTTTGCTTAGTTTTAACTTGTGGCATGAATGTAGACAAGAGTAGTCGTTTGGCTAGATAAGAAGAACTCTTCTTTTGAAGATCGTCATTGATAGCTTTAAGAAACTCATGTTCTTGCTCTAAATTTAGCTTCTCGAAGCGTAGCTTCTCATGAGTTCTTACAAGCTCTCTATGATCTTCTAGAGTAGATTCATGGGCTAACTTAAGAGTGTTTAGCTCCTTAGTTAGATGCTCAATCTCCTTCTTATCATCATCATACGACTAATCTTGATTAGCATGATTATCATCAAGTTCATTTTGACTAACATCACTAGTTTTGTCAAATAGCAAGTCATCATCTCCAGTCATCCTCATCACTATTGAAGTTAATGTATTCGGGGTGTGATACCTTGGGGCCTTTATCCATGAAGCAACTTCCACTCCCTTCATTTGGTGAATCAAATATGTCATAGGAGTTGGAGGAAACAAGTGCAAGTCCGGCAACACCTTCATATTGACTATAGTCGGAGTCGGAGTGATAACTTCTCTCGGAGTGGTTGTCGGATTCGGAGCCGGAAACCCATTCACCAACATGAGATTGATGTCTTCTTCTTGTGTAGCTCTTGGTGTACCTGTCCTTCTTCTCTGAGTCTTTACTTCTCCGGGAGGGTCTTCGTTCATAATGATCATCTCTACTCATTCTCTCTCTTTGAGGTGACTCATCTGTTGAGCTCTTTCTTCTAGGTGACTCTTCTCTTCTTTTGTGGGGGGGGGGGGGGTGTGCACTCATTGGAGTAGTGTCCGGGCCTTCCACAATTGTAACAATTTCGGTCACGACTAGATAAACGCGTCTCTTCATATCTTGAGTTGGAGTTTCTCTCTTTGCCTCTACTCTTGTAGAACTTGTTGAATTTCTTGACCATGAGGCTTATCTCTTCATTGGTTACAAGGTTGTCATTTGATGTAGCGGGAGTGTCACTTGAAGCTTTGTAAGCACCGCTTGACTTGTTATGAAGCTCTTCCTTATCTTTGAGTGACATCTCATGAGCGACAATCCTTCCAACGACTTCTGTGGGCTTGAGATCTTTGTAGTTTGGCATCATTTGGATCAATGTGCACACGGTGTCGTACTTTCCATCCAAGGCTCTAAGGATCTTCTTGATGATGAATTTGTCGGTCATCTCTTCACTTCCTAAGCCGGCAATCTCATTGGTGATGAGAGCAAGCCTAGAGTACATTTTCGTGACTCCTTCACCATCATTCATTTTGAACTTGTCAACTTGACTTTGTAGCACATCCAACTTAGATTCCCTGACGGATTCTGCACCTTCATGCATATCAACCAAAGTATCCCAAATTTCCTTTGCATTCTCAAGACAGCTAATCTTGTTGAATTCTTCGGGGCATAGGCAGTTGAATAGAATGTCGCATGCTTGAGCGTTGTATTGCAACATGTTCAATTCTTCCGCGGTCGCTTCATGATCCGGTTCCTTTCCATCACCAAAGAATTCACCTTGCAATCCAACACGAACAACAACCCATACGACGGGGTTATGACCAAGAATATGCATTTTCATCTTATGCTTCTGACTAGCAAAGTTTGTACCATCGAAATATGGACCTCTACGGTGATAACTTCCCTCGCTAGACGCCATACTCTCCTAGGTTGTGAAACCAATGCAATGGAGACCAATGCTCTGATACCACTTGTAGGATCAAAAGTATGTCTAGTGGGGGGTGATTAGACTACTTGACCAAATTAAAAATCTAGCATTTTCCCAATTTTAGTTGTTGGCCAATTTTAACAATTGTAGCAAGTCAAGTACACCCTACACATGCAAGTCTAAGAGTATAGCAGAGGAAAGTAAAGACATGCACATGAAAGTAAAGGCAGGGAGAGGAGAATCAAACGCAATTGATGACACAGAGATTTTTCCCGTGGTTCCGCTAGGTGGTGCTATCGTACGTCCACGCTGATGGAGACTTCAACCCACGGAGGGTAGCGGTCGCGACAGTCCACGGAGGGCTCCACCCGTTAGGGTCCATGAAGTAGCAACCTCATCTATTCCATCACGACATCCGTCCATGAAGGACTAGCCTCACTATGGGTAGATCTTCACGAAGTAGGCGATCTCCTTGTCCGTACAAACTTCTTGGTTCAACTCCATAATCACGAAGAAGGAGGCTCCCAAGCGACACCTAACCAATCTAGGAGGCACCACCCTCCAAAAGGTAATAGATGTGGTAGTATGATGAACTCCTTGCTCTTGTGCTTCAAAAGATAGTCTCATCAACACTCAATCACTCTCTCACAGGTTTGGCATGGGTAGAAGAGATTGATTGGATGGAAAGCAACTTGGGGAGGCTAGAAATCCAGATTCATATGGTTGGAGTGGAATGTCTTAATGTCAACACATGAGTAGGTGGCTCTCTCTCAGAAAAATGAATGGGGCAAGTGTAGATCTGTTTTGAGTGCTTCTCTTGCGAGTGATAGGTGGTGGAGGGGTATGTATAGGCATCTCCAAAAATCCAACCGTTACAACATTATTGCCCAACTCGGTGAAACCGGAGTGAAAACTCGGTTGCACCGACTAGTGCAAAATGTGGCAACTTAGGGTTTTCGGTGGTACCGATATACACAACTCGGTCCTACCGATTTTTGGTCTGACCAGGGCAGTTCCTCATCTCGGTGACACCGATTCACCAAACTCGGAAATTCTGAGTTTAGGAATTAGCTAACCAGAGAGTTGGTCATTGATTCTCAGTCATACCAAAACCAATATTGGTTGTACCAAGTTGCTAGGGTTTTGGCTAGGTTCTGTCTGAAGGGAAAATCAGTATGGTCGAGTGGGAAAACTTGGTGGCACCGATTTTGAACTTTAGGTTTTGGAAAGAGTATTTTGTGGGAGAATGGATGAGAAATTTTGGTGGCTAATCTCTAAGCACTTGAGCAACCAGATCATCATAATTCCTCACCCCCTTTTAATAGTATTGGGTTTCCTATGGACTCAAAGTGATTTCTCACAAAATGTAAAGTAGAGTCTTCAAGCTTGAATTATGGCCAATGCTATCCCTTTCCTTTCCTTGGGGAGGTTCTCCACACAATCCTTTAACCATCCCATCATTGAACTTTTTCCTGAGATAAACTTGGTAGAAACATTAGTCCAATGAAATATATGTTGTTATTAATTACCAAAACCACCTAGGGAGAAGTTGTGCTTTCAGGTTTGAGCTCTCAACGAACGATACGATCAACCTACTCACTTGAGAGCCCCCCTTGATAGTACGGCAAACGATCCTATAACCCGGTCTCCCAACTACCACCATGAGACCGGTAAAATAGAAAACCAATCAAGGGCAAACCTTTGCCTTGCGCATAGTCCACTTTAGCTAGATGATGACGATCTTGACTTCCTCAAGATGGACCACCTTCTTGATTGCGTTGGCTCGATGAAGACTAGGTGATTGCTCCCCCATACTCCACTATGATAGTATGGTAGCACATGATTTTATTAGGAAAGATAAGGATAGGAGACTGCTTTACAACCTAGTATTTAGTCAGGGTACTTGTGAGATTATTACTCTGCCTGCTTCTTGTTTGTTCGATATTCATTCCGGCAGGTACACTATTATGCCCGTTGACATCTACAGATATTGGGGTTTGTCGCAACCCCTGGCACCTGAGCCAGTACTAGCCCTTGATCCATATCAGGCTCCGGTTTTTCAATGGGAGCCACAGGAGCTCGCAAACCAGTGGAACCCTCAGTATCCTCCGGAGTATCCCGGAGATGGTTATTTCCAGCCGTGGCCCTAGACCAACTTAGGCCAAAAGCCTAAGCTTGGGGGAGTACGTATTTCTCACCGACATTACATTCATGTTCACACACTTACTTCAGTTGTCGGTGTTCTTACTTTTTCATTGTACCATCCATGGTAGTTTATTTCTTATTTTCGTTTTCTTCTTGTGTGTTCAATTAATCTTGAGAAAATCCAAAAAAAATTAGTTCTAGCTTTACTTTCTAGTTTTTTTAGTTGTAGTATTAAAAGAAAACCCCAAAATATTTCTCGTTCTTCTTTTGCTTGTTGGGAGCTTTCCCGTGTAAATAATTTTCCTTTCTTCTTTGGGTCGTAAGGAGAAGACCACGATGACATGTTGAGTGGCTCTCATATGCATTAATTGTTTATCTATCAGAGAGCCCATATTACTTTGCCTTCTCCTTTGAGTTATTGCTTGCAGATTCCAGCTTAGTCCAATGCACGTGCACTCTTATTATTATTCACACCGTTAGGTCATGCAAGTGAAAGGCAATAATGACGATATATGATGAAATGACTGAGATGGAGAAAAGCTGGTATGAACTCGACCTATCTTGTTTTTGTAAATATGATTAGCTCATCGTTCAGGATTCAGCTTGTTATGGGTTGAACATGTTTGCAATGACAATTAGAGATTATAGTTACTCATGCCATGCTTAATTAGCTAAGAGTGTATAATGGTTTGTCTTGAGTGCCAACATGCATTTTAAAATGATTGTGATGTAGTATGATAGGATGGTATCCTTCTCTGAATGATTCAAGTGGCTTGACTTGGCACATGTTCACGCATGTAGTTGAAACAAAATCAACATAGCCTCCACGATGTTTATGTTCATGGTGATTTATATCCTACTCATGCTTGCATTCAATGTTGGTTAATCTCAAAGCATGTTTATGACTGTTGTCGCTCTCTAGTTGGTCGCTTCCCAGTCTTCTGCTAGCCTTCACTTGTACTAAGCGGGAATACTGCTTGTGCATCCATCTCCATAAACCCAAAGTTGTTCCATATGAGTCCACAATACCTACCTATATGCGGTATTTACCTGCCGTTCCAAGTAAATTTGCATGTGCCATACTCCAAACCTTCAAATAAATATTTTGTTTTGTATGCCCAAATCGCTCATGTGGCGACTGGGGGCTGTCAGTATCTTCCATGCTAGGTGGGTTATTCTCAAGATACGTGTTGATTCACTATCATTCACGAGAAAGTGGCTGGTATTTGGGATGCCCAGTTCCATGCTCAAAATTTAAGTCAAAATATAATAAACAAAACTCCCCCAGGATTGTGTTTGTATGGACGGTACCCGTGGATTCGGTCCGCCATGGAGTGTGATTGATTGGTGGAGGGGGAGTAAAAACTTTACTATTCTGTTTGGGAACCGCCTATAATGTATCTAGCATGGAAGATATCGAGATCTCTTAGTTGTTATGTTGGCAATGAAAGCATACCTCTCAAAATTATTATTCATCCCTGTTTTAAAAGCTCGAGCTCTGGCACCACTGCAAATCAATGCTTCCCTCTGCGAAGGGCCTATCTATTTTACTTTACTGTTGAGTCATCATCCTCTTATTAAAAGGTACTAGTTAGAGAGCACCACCGTCATTTGTATGCTTTGTTATTAATTGATGTTGAGTATGAGTGTGACTGGATCTATTTTACCATGAATTACAATGTCTAGTCAGTCCTTGTTCTCCAGAGGTGCTCTGCATTTATGTTTTGCGGTCTCAGAAAGGGCTAGCGAGATACCATTATGTCATATTGTATCATGATTGTTTTGATAAAATTGTTGTCATCCGAGACTTATTATTATTGCTCGCTAGTTGATTATACCATTGATATGAGTAAATGTGAGACCTAAATGTTATTGTGAACATGGTTAGTCTATAATCTTTGCTGAAAATCTGAACATCAGTTAGACATATTTACAACAGCAAGATCAAACAGAGTTTGTAAAAGTTTTTCTTTATCACTTTCAGTTTGTCAACTGAATTGCTTGGGGACAAGCAATGGGTTAAGCTTGGGGGAGTTGATACGTCTCTGTCGTATCTACTTTTCCAAACTCTTTTGCCCTTGTTTTGGACTCTAATTTGCATGATTTGGATGGAACTAACCCGGACTGACGCTGTTTTCAGCAGAATTGCCTTGGTCTTATTTTTGTGCAGAAATAAAAGTTCTCGGATCGTCGTGAAAATTTACGGGAAATATTTTTGGAATTAATAAAAAATATTGGCAAAAGAATCAAGCCAGGGGGGCCCACCTGTTGACCACAAGCCAGGAGGGCGCCCCCCCTAGGGCGCACCCTGGTGGCTTGTGGGCCCCCTGTGGCTCCTCCGACCTCGATTCCACTTCTATATATTCACATCCGTGGAGAAAAAAAATCAAAGAGAAGAGTTCATCGCGTTTTACGATACGGAGCCGCCGCCACCTCCTGTTCTTCCTCGGGAGGGCAGATCTGGAGTCTGATTTGGGCTCCGGAGAGGGGAAATCGACGCCGTCGTCATCACCAACCATCCTTCATCACCAATTTCATGATGCTCTCTGCCGTTCATGAGTAATTCCATCGTAGGCTTGCTGGACGGTGATGGGTTGGATGAGATTTACCATGTAATCGAGTTAGTTTTGTTAGGGTTTGATCCCTAGTATCCACTATGTTCTGAGATTGATGTTGCTATGACTTTGCTATGCTTAATGCTTGTCACTAGGGCCCGAGTGCCATGATTTCAGATCTGAACCTATTATGTTTTCATGAATATATATGTGTTCTTGATTCTATCTTGCAAGTTGTAGACACCTATTACGAGTTATGATCCGCATCCCCCAGGGTGACAATAACTGGGATTCTTTCTGGTGATTACCGTAGTTTGAGGAGTTCATGTATTCACTAAGTGCTAATGCTTTGGTCCGGTTCTCTATTAAAAGGAGGCCTTAATATCCCTTAGTTTCCATTAGGACCCCGCTGCCACGGGAGGGTAGGACAAAAGATGTCATGCAAGTTCTTTTCCATAAGCACGTATGACTATATATGGAATACATGCCTACATTACATTGATGAATTGGAGCTAGTTCTGTGTCACCCTATGTTATAACCGTTGCATGATGAATGCCATCCGACATAATTATCCATCACTGATCCATTGCCTACGAGCTTTCCACATATTGATCTTTGCTAAGTTACTTTTTCGTTACTACTATTACAATCACTACAAAACTGCTACTGTCAATTTGCTATTGTTACCGTTACTTCCATATTACTTTGCTACTGAATACTTTGCTGCAGATATTAAGTCTTTCAGGTGTGGTTGAATTGACAACTCAGCTGCTAATACTTGAGAATATTCTTTGGCTCCCCTTGTGTCGAATCAACAAATTTGGGTTGAATACTCTACCCTCGAAAACTGTTGCGATCCCCTATACTTGTGGGTTATCAGTACACAAAGCGTAATGGACAATGCTAACCATACCATGGGATCACTTGATCCCTCTCGGTACATCATGTATGCTTTGTGTGTTGATCAACTTGATTCACTCTTTGTATTTAGTCTTGATAAACCTTGTATCTTATCTTCTCTCTTCATAAAGATGATGTCTTGAAGATAAACATGAATGTTCCCACAATCTTCTTCAAGTCATGCTTGCAATTAGCTCAACACTCACATGACCAATCTTTGGATAAATCCTTGAATACCACCTTGGTCATCACATAAACTCCTTGAAACCAACAAATGGACTTCAACAAATGCCTATGGACAAATCCTTCGAATATAACTCAAGGCAACCATTAGTCCATAGGGATTGTCATCAATTACCAAAACCACACATGGAGAAATATGCTCTAACAATCTCCCCCATTTTGGTAATGGATGACAATCACTTTCAAGAGAGTTTATATAAGGAAATAAGCACAACGAAGCACACACACATGCAAAGCAATAATGCATGGGTATGAGATGCAAATGCTTAAGCAACAAAAGCAAAACTCTCTAAACTTCTCCGAACTAAACTCTCTAAACTTCTCCCCCATTGGCATCGATTGCCAAAATGGATGAAATGCTTAGAAAGACAATATAATAGGTGTTCCTCCAAAAGGTGTGTATTTCTAAAAATATGAGTGCAATGAAATACACATATACAATGATAAGTAGTTGGAGGAAGACAAACTATATTGAGGATCCAAAGATTGCAAAAAGGATTATGTGGCACAAAGACATACCAAAGAGTGAAGCAAGCAATCAAAAGAAACCTATTGGACCAAACAATCACATGATTCAACGAGCCACATTAATAAAAGATATTATGATATGGGCAAAGTAGTGTTCTAAAGAAACTAGAGAAGCTCCCCATGATTTGTGCACTATTTAGAATTTTTGTATTTAGATACAAGTGCACAAAATAGGATCATCGCTCCCCCAAAATCAATAAAAACACATAACATGTCCAAGTGAGCATAGATAGGAAATAATGCATAGCACTTACAACAAACATATGGCTGAGCAACATGAAAGAGCCAACTTAAGAATAGGCTCAACAAAAAATGATGTGTGTGAGTCATGGCAAAGCACTTGATAAGACTAATATAAGGATGAGCATTAATCATCAACATAGTCTTGATGAAATGAGACATAAAGTGCAAGACATATCCTTCCCACACACACACTACTAGCAAATGGGTTCACAAGCTTACTAATAAGAACTAGTCGAATGCCCGTGCGTTGCTACGGAGCAACCAAAAATACTGGTCAAACAATTAATATAATTCAGAAATATGTGTTAAAATAACACCTTTCCATTCATATAACTATAAATCCTGATTATCTCTTCATCTGTTCTCATCGGCATCCTCGTGTATCATTAACCACAACCTCATACCAAACATCACTACTTCTCCTTCATTAGAGTATCTTCTGAACTCAAATTCATTGGAGAACACTACCCTCAAGCACAACCTCATACTCAGCATTACTACTGTATCAGTAACATGTTTGCCTCACCTTGTCTAGAAATCAGCAAACATAACACAACAATAACTGGTCAGGAAAGAGGTCATGCCCAGATCTAATTAAGAAACACAAATGTCTCCAAAATGGAAAATACAAGGATGGCACTAATTAACCAGTGGTATGGAAACTGCAAGTATCCTGCTAGGAAGACCCATGGTCAAAACAAAAGTAGGAGTTAGGAAATCCAAATGGATTTTCAAGGGTCACACGTCGGAAAATGACATAACTCTCCGTGGATACATTACAATGTTTCTGAGTATACTTTATCCATGCTAGGTGGCTGGTGAATTAACAGAAGTAAAATAAGAACTAAAGTTGACATCTCGGCAACATTATTTATAGAATCAACACATCAGTTTAATTGTGTTACATGAATTACATACATTCTTTATAATAGTGGTGCTTATTGTAAAACTGGACTAAAAATTCATAGGTCTTAAACCAGTTTTCTAGAAATGAGGCTACATGCTTATCAGACATTTGTTGTTCTCTTTCTGAACTAACAGGCTAGAGGCTTTTCAGTTTCAGTTTGCAAGATACGCATATAAAGTTGATGCCCCAATAAATAGTAAAACAAAAAGGATAAGCTAATGTTACATATTGAATTGCTGCACTACTTGAGAAAGCTGAGAAGAGCCTTCAGATTCTCACCATCGTAGCTAGCAGGCGACATATCCCTGACCCACTCTTCCCCTGCCCATCCAAAAACTTACTTGTGAACATCATTATCTGTACATCTCACCATTGTAGCAGCAGATATTCGTTTGAGATTATTAGATGGCACGACGTCATCTATCCATGCCATAATTCAACTTGCAACCACCTAGCACATCGGCACTCAGCACGGCACAACATGCCAAAATGGTGGCTTCCAGAATGAGACCTGCAGTTTCAGGCACCATCTTCAAGCTGAAGATTTTTTTTCTCCGGGCTCAACGTTCCTTGTTCGACATCCCCTGAACATCATCATATCCAGAATTAATGAAAATAATAAAAACAAGTATATGTGATAGGAATGGAAGCCCTCCTATTGCACAGTCTAACTCATTTTATTTGGATAACATGATTAACTTAAGAGCTATGATTGAGACCCAGAATTGCAAAATGGATAAACTCGATCATCATTCGGCAAGCATCAGGTGTGGCCGCCAAAAAACATTTTCTCATAGAATAACATTCTTTGCATTTGTCTTGCTCTAAAGAACTTTCATGGATAGAAGGCTACAAATTAAAGGCAAAATCATATCTATTGTGTGGCTATCATATACAGATTGAAAATAAATTTTATGACTACGTGATGACACCATACCAAAGCCTAATAAAGCAATATGGACAAGAATACGCATAATAAGTCAAATCTGCTCCATGACACAATGCACCACATTCTAATATAACCTGCAATTTGGCCAAGGAAAACAAATTATCAGTCCAACCAGATAGTGAGCCACCCGAGGAAGACAACCAGATCTTACAGAAAAATGGGTAGAAACGGATACATAATAGCAATCCACTTTAGACGTCATTGCAGGTGTGTGTGGAATGTACCAAAATAATAGCTGAAAAGGAAAAATAAATGGCTAGTTGAAACCAAACGTTGTTGCAATGGATATTGCTATGAATACAATAGCTAATGTTTTAGGAGATTTACACATACCTTGATTGTTGATGAAGCAGATTAGAAGGCGAGTCCTCAGACTCAGTTGGATTTGTAGATTTGGGTGACCAGCCTTTGGTTTCTTCCATTGGGGTGTAGCTCCACCAGCGTGGATCCCATCTACCTACTGCCTATTTATTTATATTGGTCTGCAATACTGGTTTCTAGATAGTTTGACGGAGCGCATGCATGAAGGAAAATTCGAATTTGAGATGCTTCACGGGTGGGCAGGATGAGGATTGTGAGGGAGAGGAAGTAGCGAGCATCTCATCTCCACATCTGCGCACCAGAACAGGTCGTCTCCAAGACGGAGTACTTACTGCCATCAACGTCGAAAGAGATGGGGGAGGAGCGGAGGGTACAACGAGTAGGAGGGCAGGTGGCGCTGATTCTGGACGGTGGGAGTACTACGATAGAGGAGGAGGCAGTAGAGGCATCGGGGAACAGACGTCATCGGCGGCGTACTTGTAGAGGTCGCCATAGGACGAGACGAGGAAAGCACGGAGGAGAACACGAGGATGAGGGGGGTTTTGATGGTGGTGGGATTTTGCGGCTGAGATGAAAAGAGGCATGTTGGGTGATGGAGGCCGACGGCGCTGGCAGCGGCCACCGCGCCAGATCGGAGGCGGCGAGGCACTAACTCGGTGTTGGCTGCCAGGACCGCAGGAGGTAGTGTGGGATGGATGGGGTGAGACGAAGGGCTTTTCTGAAAAGTATGGAGCGGTGGCGGGCGTCTTTTTGCCAAAGAGCCACAGCCTATCTCGCATGCGTTGGATGCAGATCGAATGGTCCAAATTGACAGTTGGCAGACACACCATCATCATCAACTATGTCTTTTATAGGAGTAAAGAAATTAAAAAACAAAGCTTGTGACAACCCATGGCAAAGATAGGAAATAATAGCTTTGTCAAGAGGAGGGATACCAATCGAAATGGCAAAACCCTCATCAAGACAAGCATAAGGAAAATAATCTTCACCACCAAAGAGTGCATTAAGATACAAGGATAGAAGATCTGCACTCAAGACAAATCCTTTCACGAAACCACCAAGGAAATAAAAAGGGATATGCTACCGTGGACGTGAAAGACTAGGATATCAACTAGAGATGTAACTTCTCTCATGTGTAAAAGATTCTAGGTAGAAGACAATCATGACGATATATATCCACGAATAAAGAGGTCCACACAAAATAATTACACACGGGAGGAACAAGATATCCAAAAGGGAGTCATAAATATAACAACAAAGATCGTTGCTTGAAAAACATAGCATATGGCTCAATATTATCTTATTGTATATAAATGAACTCCAACCACACGAACATCAAAGACATCACAACTAGCAATAATAGATCATTGTTGGATGCTTTGAGAAAGGAAACAAGTATCACAGGAACGAATCAATAAATTCATGCCATGATGCAACCTACACAAGGTTGAATGCAAGAAATGTATGCATGAATTAGATAGTTGTTACCGAGATAGCATTGGAATGATGTAGTAGATAATGATTCTTTGATCATCCTAGCTAGGCTCCAATAAGCACATGGAGTCAACACCTTCCTTGTAAGTGAGCCGAGCGTCCAATGCATCTCCAATTGTTCATAGAACAACACTACAAACAAAGTGGTACCCAAACTCATTGCGACCGAAGAGTTAGTGGAGCAACAATACATAGGACAAACTCCACACAAATATGTGCATATAAAAATGAAAATAAATTTCATGCACACTTTAGCCAATTTGTGACATAGTGGAGTTTCCCATGTATATTGGGTTAAAGAAAGAAAGCATGACAAAGAAAGTACATATAGTAATATGCATGCTCAAGACTTTCAAGAACCAAATCAACACATAATTGATAAGATCCAAAAGAAATGGTACCAAGTGAAAATAAGATACCGAAAAAAGAAATTGTTACTTGAAGGATACCAATTAAAAGATACATCATGGAATGAGATATCCATTGACATATGCCAAATAGAGGAAAACAAGATACCAATTGAAAGAAAACAAACAAGAGGTATCAAGTTCCCAAAAGAGAGCTAGGTTCCAAAAAACCAAACCCTCGACAAATTTTCATGATGGCATAAAAGTACCAAAAAAGAAAAATGCTTGCCTTCCTCCAATACGCACTTGATAAGGATCAAAAGATTTTATGATAAACGCATAAAGAGAGTGTTATAGTGAAAATAGGATAGATCCCCTAAGAGATGTGCATTATGTAAAATTTGCATTTGAATACAAGATGCACGAGATGGGATCATCATTTTCCCTATAACTATGGAAACACTAGAAGTGAGCAAAGCGATCCACAAGGGGCAAGGAAGACAAACGGATAAACAAAATCCAATGTAAAGATGATTAGCAATTTCTACCACATAAAGAATACCAATTGTCAAAAGACACTTGTAGAGCTAACATGCCACCTAGGAACATGATAACATACAATATCAATTCTAAGTGGCAATACCTCACATGTACACAGTTTATAGGCTTGTAATATGCACATAGCATATTACTCCCTGATACGTCTCCAACGTATCTATAATTTTTGATTTTCCATGCTATTATATTATCGGTTTTGGATGTTTTATATGCATTAATATGCTATTTTATACTATTTTTTGGGACTAACCTGTTAACCTAGAGCCCAGTGCCAGTTTCTGTTTTTTCCTTGTTTTTGAGTTTTACAGAAAAGGAATATCAAACGGAGTCCAAACGGAATAAAAATTTACGGTGATTTTTTATGGACCAGAAGAGACCCACGGGGCATCGGAGTTGGGCCAGAAGAGCCACGAGGCAGCCACAAGCCTAGGGGGCGCCCCCCCTAGGGCGCGCCCCCCTGGCTTGTCGTCGCCTCGTGGCCCCCCTTGACTTGTTTCCGACGCCCAAATTTCTTATAAATACAGAAACCTCCAGAAAGAAACCTAGATCGGGAGTTCCGCCGCCGCAAGCCTCTGTAGCCACGAAAAACCAATCGAGAGCCCGTTCCGGCACCCTGCCGGAGGGGGAAACCATCACCTGAGGCCATCTTCATCATCCCGGCGATCTCCATGATGAGGAGGGAGTAGTTCACCCTCGGGGCTGAGGGTATGTACCAGTAGCTATGTGTTTGCTCTCTCTCTCTCTCTCGTGTTCTTGAGATGACACGATCTTGATGTACTGTGAGCTTTATTAATATAGATGAATCATATGGAGTTTTCCCCTCTCTATCTTCTTGTGATGAATTGAGTTTTCGCTTTGAAGTTTTCTTATCGGATTGAGTCTTTAAAGGATTTGAGAACACTTGATGTATGTCTTGCGATGGGATATCCGTGGTGACAATGGGATGTTTTATTGATCCACTTGATGTATGTTTTGGTGATCAACTTTCGGGTTCCGTGACCTTGGGAATCTATGCATAGGGGTTGGCACACGTTTTCGTCTTGACTCTCCGGTAGAAACTTTGGGGCACTCTTTGAAGTTCTTTGTGTTGGATTGAACATGATGAATCTGAATTTGTGTGATGCATATCGTATAATCAAGCCCATGGGTACTCGTGGTGACATTGGAGTATCTAGGTGACATTAGGGTTTTGGTTGATGTGTATCTTAAGGTGTTATTTTAGTACGAACTCTAGGGCTGTTCGTGACACTTATAGGGATAGCTCATACGATTGATCGGAAAAGATAACTTTGAGGTGGTTTCGTACCCTACAATAATTTCTTCGTTTGTTCTCCGCTATTTGTGACTTTGGAGTGAACTCTTTGTCGCACGTGAGGGATTTACATATGATTCAACTATGTCAGTATTGTTGAGAGAACTTGCACTAGTGAAAGTATGAACCCTAGGCCTTGTTTTCAAGCATTGCAATACCGTTTTTGCTCACTTTTGTTACTTGCTACCTTGCTGTTTTTATATTTTCAGATTACAAAAATCTATATCTACTATCCATATTACACTTGTATCACCATCTCTTCGCCGAACTAGTGCACCTATACAATTTACCATTGTATTGGGTGTGTTGGGGACACAAGAGACTCTTTGTTATTTGGTTGCAGGGTTGTTTGAGAGAGACCATCTTCATCCTACGCCTCCCACGGATTGATAAACCTTAGGTCATCCACTTGAGGGAAATTTGCTACTATCCTACAAAACTCTGCGCTTGGAGGCCCAACACGCGTCTACAAGAAGAAGTTTGCGTAGTAGACATCAAGCCCTTTTCTGGCACCGTTGCCGGGGAGGTGAGTGCTTGAAGGTATATCTTTAGATCTTGCAATTAAATCTTTTAGTTTCTTGTTTTATCACTAGTTTAGTCTTTAAAAGAAAACAAAAAAAATTGGAATTGAGGTTGCCTCATATACTTCATATTTATAATGTCTTTCATGAAAATGATGGAAAGGAAAATTGTGCCAAAGTCTTAGAAGAAGAAGTCAATAAAATGTTTGGCACTAAATCATTGTATGATGAGCATGATTACAATGTTGTTAGTATGAATTCCTTGAATATTCATGACGCTAATGATATGCAAAGCTACAAGCTTGGGGATGCTATGTTTGATGAAGATGATATGTTTAGTCCCCCAAGTTTTGATGAGCAAATTTATTATGATGAAAGCATGCCTCATATTTATGATGATTATTGTGATGACATGTATGCTAAAAAGAATAATGATAACCATGAAACTTGTCATCATGATTTTAATTTTCAATTGGATTATGCTTCACATGACAGTTATTTTGTTGAGTTTGCTCCCACTACTATTGATGAGAATAAATTTGCTTATGTGGTGAGTAGTAAAATTTCTATGCTTATGAATCATGAAAAGAATGCTTTATGTGATAGTTATATTGTTGAATTCATTCATGATGCTACTAAAAATTATTATGAGGGAGGAACATATGCTTGTTGGAATTGCAATAATATCAAGTTTCCTCTCTATGTGTTCAAAGTTTTGAAGTTATGCTTGTTTTGCCTTCCTATGCTAGTTGATTCTTGCTCTCATAAATTGTTTGCTCACAAAATCCCTATGCATAGGAAGTGGGTTAGACTTAAATGTGCTTGTCATGAGATTCATGATGCTCTCTTGCATGTTTCAATTACTATTCCTATGTGAGCATCATTGAAATCATCATGCCTAGCTAAAAGGCATTAAAGAAAAGCGCTTGTTGGGAGACAACCCAACACTTTTACTTTCTGTTTTTGAGTGTTCACATGATTAAGCTACTGTATTAATCATGTGTTGTGTCTTTTATTTCAATAATGTGCCAAGTAAAGCCTTTGGGATGACTCACAAGATGAGTAGAATTGATGTTGAACCAAAATAGAAACTTTTGACTCCAGTACAGGAATTTTAATTTTTTAATGGAGGGTGGTAATGATATGAAATTTTTTAAAAGTCTTAATATGCAAATTATTCAGGCTTTCCTAATTTTTCAGAATTTTTAGAGACAGGGAAGTATGGTTACACTACAGATATTCACAGACTGTTCTGTTCTTGACAGATTCTGTTTTGCATGCATAGTTTGCTTGTTTTAGTGTTCCCATAGCTTATATTCAGTGGTATAAATTATGGGAATGTTATAATAAGTAGGTATTACGTGATAAAAACTATGAATCTTGTCTTGACAGTACCTAAGTGAATGATTTATCTTTATTATACTAACCCTTCTCACGAGTTCCGTTAAGTTTTATGTGATTGAAGTTTTCAAGTTTTGGGTGAGACACCGATATGAGGAGAATAAGGAGTGACAAGAACCTAAGCTTGGGGATGCCCAAGGCACCCCCAAGGTAATATCCAAGGAAGACTCAAGCGCCTAAGCTTGGGGATGCCCCGGAAGGCATCCCCTCTTTCGTCTTCAACATTATCGGTATATCTTACTTAGAGCTATATTTTTATTCGTCACATAATATGAGTTTTGCTTGGAGCATCATATTATTTTGTTGTTCTCTGTTAGGAGTTATTTATAATCTTGTTTTTCAATAAAAGGTTCCAAGAATTGTCTTAGGATGCTTGCATTGCATGTTTTGATGTGTGCTGTGTAAGAACAGAAACTTTTGCTGTAGTGTTTGAATTTTCATATTTTAATGGAATGTGGAAAGTTTCTGAAATTTTTACACAGTGATGTCATATAAATTATTTAGAATTTTCTAAATTTTCATAATTTTTGAGTTACGGAAGTACACTGTTTTCATAAATTGCTATAGACTGTTCTGTTTGGACAGATTGCTGTCATAGTTTTGTTATCTACTTATCCTCTAGTTTCCATAGCCTATATTGGTAGATATAAATTGTGGAAACGATAGTAAACAGTAGATGATGTTTGAAAATTATTGTGCAACTTGTCTTGGCAGTACATGAAGTGTTGATTTATTCTTATGTGTACTAAGCTATCTCACGAGTTCTTTTCGAGTTTTGTGTGGATGAAGTTTTTGAGAATAGGTGAAACCATGATATGAGAGGATTGAACTAGTTACAAAATCTCAAGCTTGGGGATGCCCAAGGCACCCCAAGTAAATATTTCAAGAAGTCTCAAGCATCTAAGCTTGGGGATGCTACGCATCCCACCTCTCTTCATCAACAATTATCGGTTAGCCTATGTTGAGCCCAAATTTTTATTCGTTCACATGATGCGTGCTATTCTTGGAGTGATATTTTTCTTTTGCTTGTTGTTTAATAAAATACTTGAGATCTGAAATTCTTAGATGAGAGAGTCTTCACATAGTTATTTAATTGTTGGCTACTCGTTGATCTTCACTTATATCTTTTTGGAGTAGTTTGTCTTTTGCTCTAGTGCGTCACTTATATCTTTTTAGAGCACGGCGGTGGTTTTATTTTATAGAAATTGATGAACTCTCATGCTTCACTTATATTATTTTGAGAGTCTCTAAACATCATGCTAATTGGTTTAGGTTATGAATTTAGTCCTAATATAATGGGCATCCAAGAGGGATATAATAAAAACTTTCATATAAAGTGCATTGAATACTATGAGAAGTTTGATTCCTTATGATTGTTTTGAGATATAAAGATGGTAATATTAGAGACATGCTAGTGAGTAATTGTGGATTGGTAGAAATACTTGTGTTAAAGATTGTGATTCCCGTAGCATGCACGTATGGTGAACCGTTATGTGACGAAGTCAGAGCATGATTTATTTATTGATTGCCCTCCTTTGTGTGGAGGTCGGGATCGCGCGATGGTTAACTCCTACCAACCCTTCCCCTAGGAGCATGCGTGTAGTACTTTGTTTTGATAACTAATAGACTTTTGCAATAAGTATGCGAGTTCTTTATGACTAATGTTGAGTCCATGGACTATACACACTCTCACCCTTCCACCCTTGCTAGCCTCTCTAGTACCGCGCAACTTTCGCCGTTGCATTAAACCCACCATATACCTTCCTCAAAATAGCCACCATACCTACCTATTATGGCATTTCCATAGCCATTCCGAGATATATTGCCATGCAACTTCCACCATTCCGTTTATGACACGCATCATCATTGTCATATTGCTTTGCCTGATCATGTAGTTGACATCGTATTTGTGGCAAAGCCACCGTTCATATTTTTTATACATGTCACTCTTGAGTCATTGCACATCCCGGTACACCGCCGGCGGCATTCATATAGAGTCATATTTTGTTCTAAGTATCGAGTTGTAATTCTTGAGTTGTAAGTAAATAAAAGTGTGATGATCATCATTATTAGAGCATTGTCCCATGTGAGGAAAGGATGATGGAAGCTTTGATTCCCTCACAAGTTGGGATGAGTCTCCGGACTTTACAAAAAATAAAAGAGGCCAAAGAAGCCCAAATAAAAAAAAAGAGGCCAAAGAAGCCCACCAAAAAAAAATGAGAGAAAAGAGAGAAGGGGCAATGCTACTATCCTTTTTCCACACTTGTGCTTCAAAGTAGCACCATGATCTTCATGATAGAGAGTCTCCTATATTGTCACTTTCATATACTAGTGGGAATTTTTCATTATAGAACTTGGCTTGTATATTCCCATGATGGGCTTCCTCAAAATATCCCTAGGTCTTCGTGAGCAAGCGAGTTGGATGCATACCCACTTAGTTTCCTTTTGAGCTTTCATACACTTATAGCTCTAGTGCATCCGTTGCATGGCAATCCCTACTCACACACATTGATATCTATTGATGGGCATCTCCATAGCCCGTTGATACGCCTAGTTGATGTGAGACTATCTCCTTCTTTTTGTCTTCTCCACAACCACCATATTCTATTCCACCTATAGTGCTATATCCATGGCTCACGCTCATGTATTGCGTGAGAGTTGAAAAAGTTTGAGAATACTAAAGTATGAAACAATTGCTTGGCTAAAACCGGGGTTGTGCATGATTTAATACTTTGTGTGATGAAGATGGAGCATAGCCAGACTATATGATTTTGTAGGGATAACTTTCTTTGGCCATGTTATTTTGAGAAGACATGATTGCTTTATTAGTATGCTTGAAGTATTATTGTTTTTATGTCAACATTAAACTTTTGTTTTGAATCTTATGGATCTGAATACTCATGCCACAATAAAGAAAATTACATGGATGAATATGTTAGGTAGCATTCCACATCAAAAATTCTGTTTTTATCATTTACCTACTCGAGGACGAGCAGGAATTAAGCTTGGGGATGCTTGATACGTCTCCAACGTATCTATAATTTTTGATTGTTCCATGCTATTATATTATCGGTTTTGGATGTTTTATATGCATTAATTTGCTATTTTATACTATTTTTTGGGACTAACCTATTAACCTAGAGCCAAGTGCCAGTTTCTGTTTTTTCCTTGTTTTTGAGTTTTACAGAAAAGGAATATCAAACGGAGTCCAAACGGAATAAAAATTTACGGTGATTTTTTATGGACCAGAAGAGACCCACGGGGCATCGGAGTTGGGCCAGAAGAGCCACGAGGCAGCCACAAGCCTAGGGGGCGCCCCCCTAGGGCGCGCCCCCTGGCTTGTCATCGCCTCGTGTCCCCCCTTGACTTGTTTCCGACGCCCAAATTTCTTATAAATACAGAAACCTCCAGAAAGAAAATTAGATCGGGAGTTCCGCCGCCGCAAGCCTTTGTAGGAACGAAAAACCAATCGGGAGCCCGTTCCGGCACCCTGCCGGAGGGGGAAACCATCACCGGAGGCCATCTTCATCATCCTGGCGGTCTCCATGACGAGGAGGGAGTAGTTCACCCTCGGGGCCGAGGGTATGTACCAGTAGCTATGTGTTTGATCTCTCTCTCTCATGTTCTTGAGATGACACGATCTTGATGTACCGCGAGCTTTATTAATATAGATGAATCATATGGAGTTTTCCCCTCTCTATCTTCTTGTGATGAATTGAGTTTTCGCTTTGAAGTTTTCTTATCGGATTGAGTCTTTAAAGGATTTGAGAACACTTGATGTATGTCTTTCGATGGGATATCCGTGGTGACAATGGGATGTTTTATTGATCCACTTGATGTATGTTTTGGTGATCAACTTGCGGGTTCCGTGACCTTGGGAATCTATGCATAGGGGTTGGCACACGTTTTCGTCTTGACTCTCCGGTAGAAACTTTGGGGCACTCTTTGAAGTTCTTTGTGTTGGATTGAACATGATGAATCTGAAATTGTGTGATGCATATCGTATAATCAAGCCCATGGGTACTCATGGTGACATTGGAGTATCTAGGTGACATTAGGGTTTTGGTTGATGTGTATCTTAAGGTGTTATTTTAGTACGAACTCTAGGGCTGTTCGTGACACTTATAGGGATAGCTCATACGATTGATCGTAAAAGATAACTTTGAGGTGGTTTCGTACCCTACAATAATTTCTTCGTTTGTTCTCCGCTATTTGTGACTTTGGAGTGAACTCTTTGTCGCACGTGAGGGATTTACATATGATTCAACTATGTCAGTATTGTTGAGAGAACTTGCACTACTGAAAGTATGAACCCTAGGCCTTGTTTTCAAGCATTGCAATACCGTTTTTGCTCACTTTTGTTACTTGCTACCTTGCTGTTTTTATATTTTCAGATTACAAAAATATATATCTACTATCCATATTACACTTGTATCACCATCTCTTCGCCGAACTAGTGCACCTATACAATTTACCATTGTATTGGGTGTGTTGGGGACACAAGAGACTCTTTGTTATTTGGTTGCAGGGTTGTTTGAGAGAGACCATCTTCATCCTATGCCTCCCACGGATTGATAAACCTTAGGTCATCCACTTGAGGGAAATTTGCTACTGTCCTACAAAACTCTGCGCTTGGAGGCCCAACACGAGTCTACAAGAAGAAGGTTGCGTAGTAGACATCACTCCCCCATAATGTGATAACCCAAAATAATTAGAAAGTGGCAAATTAAATCCAATAAGAGATAATTAACGTACCATTTAGAATTTGAATTTCTCATGAGAAGGCATACCACATAGAAGCTAGATAATCTTGTAATATCAATATTAAGTGGTATTCATCATTATACACATTTGTAGGATTGTGAGGTGCGCAAAGCACGTCACTCCCCCAAAATGGGATAATCCATTAATCTCTCAAAAGAGCCAACTATGATACGAACAAGATGCAAAAATGCTCAACACAAGACTCACACATACATGATGTGCAACCCACCATACATACTTGATTACTCAAGATAAACAAATAGAAAGCACAACATATACAGTCACATGCAAGGTACAAAACCACAACATGCAAAGGGGCAAGTACCTATTAATGTAAAAAAATAAGTACAAGTTACCACAAGGAGGCACATTGGATATAAGATGGTCACTTGATAATCCAAATTACTTGGCTTGAGACAATATGAATGATGAAGACCCCTTAATTCTTCATAGTGTGGCCAAGTCGCCAATGCCCTCCAACAACACCTATTGATCAAGTTTGAGCTTGTTGGCCCCCAAACAAGTTGGGTCCTAAGAGGTTAGTCACAATAGGCTTGATGACCCACAAGTATAGGGGGTCAATCGTAGTCCTTTCGATAAGTAAGAGTGTCGAACCCAACGAGGAGCAGAAGGAAATGACAAGCGGTTTTCAGCAAGGTAATTTCTGCAAGCACTGAAATTGTAGGTAACAGGTAGTTTGATAGCAAGATAATTGGTAACGAACAAGTAACGGTAACGATAAATAAAGTGCAGCAAGATAGCCCAATCCTTTTGTGGCAAAGGACAGGCCAAAACGGTCTCTTATAATAAGCAAGCGTTCTTGAGGGTACACAGGAATTTCATCTAGTCACTTTCATCATGTTGGTTTGATTTGCGTTCGCTACTTTGATAATTTGATATGTGGGTGGACCGGTGCTTGGGTGCTGTTCTTACTTGAACAAACCTCCCACTTATGATTAATCCCCTCGCAAGCATCCGCAACTACGAGAAAAGTATTAAGATAAAATCTAACCATAGCATTAAACATTTGGATCCAAATCAGCCCCTTACGAAATAGCGCATAAACTAGGGTTTAAGCTTCTGTCACTCTAGCAACCCATCATCTAATAACTACTCCTCAATGCATTCCATTAGGCCCAAAGATGGTGAAGTGCCATGTAGTCGACGTTCACATGACACCACTAAGGGAATCACAACATTCATATCATCAAAATATCGAACACATATCAAATTCACATGATTACTTGCAACATGACTTCTCCCGTGACCTCAAGAACAAAGGTAACTACTCACAAATGATATTCATGCTCAAGATCAGTGGGTTATTAAATAGCATAATGGATCTGAACATATAATCTTCTACCAAATAAACCATATAGTAATCAACTACGAGATGTAATCAACACTACTAGTCACCCACAGGTACCAATCTGAGGTTTTGGTACAAAGATTGAACACAAGAGATGAACTAGGGTTTGAGAGGAGATGGTGTTGTTGAATATGTTGATGAAGATTGGCCTCCCAAAGATGAGAGGGTTGTTAGTGATGACGATGGCTTCAATTTCCCCCTCCAGGAGGGAAGTTCCCTCAGCGGAATCGCTCCGCAGGAGGGCAAAAGTGCTCCTGCCCAAGTTCTGCCTCGAGACGATGGCGTTCCATCCCGAAAGTCCCCTCCTAATTTTTTCTAGGTCAAAAGACCTTAAGTACCAGAAGATGGGCACCGTAGGTGGGCCGGGCTGGCCACAACCCACCAGGGCGCTCCTAGGGGGCCTGGCGCGCCATGGTGTCTCGTGGTCACCAGGTGGGCCCCCTCCGGTAGTTATTTGCTCCAGTATTTTTTATATATTCCAAAATAATTTTCCGTGAAGTTTCAGCATATTTGGAGATGTGCAGAATAGGTGTCTCTGATATGCTTTTTCAGGTCCAGAATTCCAGCTGCCGGCATTCTCCCTCTTTGTATAAACCTTGCATATTGTGAGAGAAAAGGCATTAGAATTACTCCATAAAGCATTATTATGCTAAAAACATTATAAATAGCAGTAGGAAATCATGATGCAAAATGGACGTATCAACTCCCCCAAGCTTAGACCTCGCTTGTCCTCAAGCAAAAGCCGATATCGAAAAACATGTCCACATTGTTTGAGAGAGAGGAGTCGATAAAAACAAAATACGAGCATAGTAGTATCATGCTTATTATCATAGCAGAAACAAACTTTGTCATAGGACTTTTTCATATAACTTTTATTATATAACTTCATCATATAACTTCTCATGAACAAGTAACAATTCATCACAACATAGAAGTATAAAGCATAAACCTTATTGAAAACCATAAAACTATGTTCTCAGTCAACTTTGCAACTACAATTCATCATATTTTTAGGAAGGGTCTCGTGTCGGAGCCTTTTGGCAAGTCCACATACTCAACCATCATTTAATCTTCTATGATTGCTAACACTCACAGCATACCCATGAGCAAAAAGTTTCAACCGGACACATAGAAAGATAGGGGCTTATAGTTCTGCCTCCCAACGTATTCACCTCAAGGGTGATGTCAACAATAATAACTCATGCTCATTCATATCCAACTGGATATATGTGCCTAGATCTTTCCTCACCACATGATGCTTGCAAAAAGAAAAAGTAAAAAGGAATAGGGAAGAATACTTTGACTCTTGCATAAAAGTAAATACATAAAAGTAAAAGATAGGCCCTTCATAGAGGGAAGCAGAGGTTGTCATGCGCTTTTTGGTTTGTATGCCAAATCCCTTAATGCAAAAGAACGTCATGTTATATTGCCCCTTATGATAGCAACCTTTATTATGCAGTCCGTCGCTTTTATTACTTTGCCATCACAAGTTCGTACAACGCTCAATTTTCTCTTACACTAATTGATCAAACACATTTAGAAGCAATTTTTATTGCCTTAGTGCACCGATGGCAACTTACTTGAAGGATCTTACTCAATCCATAGGTAGGTATGGTGGACTCTCAAAACATGAGTTTGGGTTTTGGGTTTTTGGATGCACAAGTAGTATCTCTACTTAGTACAGAATTTTTGACTAGCAAAGATATTGAGCAAGCACCACATGTTGAAGGATCTATGACAATAGAACTTCTATGTGAATATGAACAAACATAAATCATTATGTTGTCCTCCTTGGACAGCGTCAACAATTTTGGCATATAATATTTAATGGGGGCTCACAATCATAAAAGATGTCCAAGATAGTGTATTTGCATGTGAATCTTCTCTTCCCTTATTAATTCTATCATGAATTGCATCATTGAACCAATGCTATGTTTGTCAATCTCCAATAAATTTTACCACTTATACTTTTCCTTATGTGATGTCATTACTTACCATAAGATTAGCATATGATCCTTTTCATTTATTTCCTTTTTATTTTGATTGCAACAAGAAAGTAAAGAAGCAAAATCTCAAACTAAACTTTATTATATAACTCTCACTCGATTACATAGATAGATAGATCACGAAACTAGCACTAGAAAATAGATCATACTAAACTTTTATTCAACTAGGTCAGGAAAGAGCTAAGGATCGAACTAAAATACGTAAAGGTAAATAAAAGTGATGATGATACGATACCGAGGTATCTCCCCCAAGCTTGGCACAAGCCAAGGGGAGTGCCCATACCCGTGTACTCAAGTCTCCTTTGGTGGTGAAGATGATGAAGGTGGTGATGATGAAGTGTCACACTTTAGCCTCAATAGGTACTCCAATTTACGGATGACGCTCCGAAGGGTAATGATGTGCTCCTCTAGCAAAATATTTTCACGAGTGAGAAATTTATTCTGAACACAAACCACTTCGAAAGCCCTAAAAGCTTCAATTTCAGTGGGGGTGAGATGATTGTAATAAGGTCGAAGGATATCTTCTTCTTCCTCCTCTTCTATTGGCATGGATTGCCCTCCTTCTTGAGCTTGATCCCTCATAGCTTCCTTGCCCTTGTCTTCATTGTTGGCTTCTTTTGGCTCCTCTCTCTTTAGCTCCATCTTCATCAACCAAGCATCTTCTTCTACGTCATTGGCAGAGGGAGAAGACATGATGCTTGGCTTGATAGATCTGATAGGAAAAAAATACGAAATAAGAACAGGGGATTTTTCTGCGGTGCGGTGGTCAAAACAATCGGGAGTATATATAAAGAATTTTTATCTCAGGAAGCAAGAATATGGAAGGAAAACGGAGTCGGGAAGGTGTTCGAGGTGGGCACAACCCACCAGGGGGCGCCTGGCAGGGCTGGCGTGCCCTGGTGTATCGTGCTCACATCAGTTGTTTTCCTATTTATTTCTTATTTTCCTATTTTTTGTAATATTCCAAAACTGACAGAAAATATTTTTGTAGATTTTTTGGAGTCCGTTTACTTATCGTATCACGTACCTCCTACTCATGGTTTAAATCCTTGGATGATCATACAAAAAATTTATGCGGGATTGAATTTTGTCTCTAGAAATCTTTTAGATTCCACTGCGGGTGGTACTTTTATGGAAATTACTTTGGGTGAAGCTACTAAATTACTAGATAATATTATGACAAATTATTCACAATGGCATACTGAAAGATCACCTACTAGTAAAAAAGTCAATTCGGTTGAAGAAATTAGTACTTTGAGTGAAAAAGTTGATGCTCTTATGAGGTTGGTTGCAAGTAAAAATGCTCCTATTGATCTTAATGATGTGCCTTTGTCTACTTTTATTGAGCAAAATAGTGATTCCGTTGATGTGAACTTCGTCTCGCGAAACAATTTTAATAACAATGCTTATAGAGGTAATTTTAATCCTAGGCCTTTTCCTAGAAATTCCTTTAATAATTATGGTAATTCCTATGGTAATTCTTCTTACAATAATAATAGGAACCCCTCTGATCTTGAGAGTAATATTAAAGAATTTATCAATGCTCAAAAAGTTTTCAATACCACGATAGAAGAAAAGTTGAATAAGATTGATGATATGTCTAGAAGCATTGATAGAATTTTCCATGATGTAGAAAATCTCAAGTTGAAAGCTTTTGAACCTATGATTGATGAATCAATTAAATCTTTATATGTTTCTATGGATGAAAGTAAGAAAAGAACCGCTATGCTTAGAGCTAAAAGAGAATTTTTAGAAAAAGCGTTTTCCAGTGATTGCTTTCAGAAAAATGATGAAGATCTTAAAGTGATTGGTGTTTCCTCTATTGATTCCTTGTTTAGTACTATTAAAATTGATGATAAAGTGACTGAAGTAGAGTCAACTTCAGCTAGAAGGCATCCCAATGATTTGGAGGGTGAGAATCTTGATGAAAAAATTGATGAAAGTGGGTTTGAAGATCTCAAAACTTTAACTAGTGATGTGCCCACTATTTTGGATTGCACAGATTTTAATTATGATAGTTGCTCTTTGATTGAATGTATTTCCTTGCTGCAATCCATGTTAAATTCACCCCATGCTTATGAACAAAATAAAGCTTTTACTAAACATATTGTTGATGCCATGATGAAATCTTTTGAAGAAAAGTTGGAGTTAGAGATTTCAATTCCTAGAAAATTACATGATGAGTCGGAACCTACCATTAAGGTCAAGATTAAAAATTATGAGTGCTTTGCTTTATGTGATTTGGGTGCTAGTGTTTCCACAATTCCGAAATCTCTATGTGATGTGCTTGGTCTTACCAATATTGAAGAATGTTCTCTTAATTTGCACTTGGCGGATTCTACTATTAAAAAGCCTTTGGGAAGAATTAATGATGTTCTTATTCTTGCAAATAGGAACTATGTGCCCATAGATTTTATTGTTCTTGATATTGATTGCAATCCATCTTGTCCCATTATACTTGGTAGACCGTTTTTACGCACTATAGGTGCCGTGATTGATATGCAAGAAGGCAATATTAAATTTCAATTTGCACTAAGAAAAGGTATGGAACACTTCCCTAGAACAAGAATTAAGTCACCATATGAATCAATCATGAGAGCATCCTATGGAGCAAAAACTAAAGATGACAATACTTGAATATATGCTTTATGCCTAGCTAGGGGCGTAAAACGATAGCGCTTGTTGGGAGGCAACCCAATGAATAAATTTATTTTCACCTTTTTCTTTCTGTTCTTGAGTGTTTACACAATTATGCTACTGTTATGATTATGTTTTTTATGTTTTATTTAGTGTTTGTGCCAAGTAAAGCCTTTAGGATGATTCATAAGATGAGTAGAAACAATGCTGAATCTGAAACGGAAACTTTGACTCCAGTGCGTGAATTTTCATTTTTACTATACAAATTCTTTACGTTTTCCTAATTTTTCAGAATTTTTAGAGTTACATAAGTATGGTTAGAGTACAGATTACTACAGACTATTCTGTTTTTGACAGATTCTGTTTTCGTTGCATGGTGTGCTTGTTTTCATGAATCTATGGTTCGTATTGAAGGGTATAAGCTATGATAAAGTTTAAATACAGTAGGTATAATGCAATAATAAAATATGAATGGGTTTGCAACAGTACTTAGAGTGGTGATTTGCTTTATTATACTAACGGATCTCACGAAGGTTTTGTTGAGTTTTGTGTGATTGAAGTTTTCAAGTTTTGGGTGAGATCACGATGAATGAAGGAATAAGGAGTGAAAAGAGCCTAAGCTTGGGGATGCTACAGCACCCCAAGATAATATCCAAGGAGAACCAAGCAACTAAGCTTGGGGATGCCCCGAGTGGCATCCCCTCTTTCTTCTAACGACCATCGGTATTTTACTTGGAGCTATATTTTTATTCGTCACATATCATGAGTTTTGCTTGAAGCGTCTTGTATTATTTGAGGCTTTGCTTAATTTGCTTTTTAGTTTGTCACAAGTATCCTTGCTGGACACACTTATTTGAGAGAGCCAAAATTATGCTATGATTTGTTAGAATTGCTCTTTATGCTTCACTTAGATTTTTTTTGAGCTATGGAATTGCTCTAGTGCTTCACTTATATCTTTTTGAGCACAGTGTGCTTTAATTTTTTGAAGAAATACTCTCATGATTCACTTATATTAATTTGAGAGTTAGTAACTTTTGAAGAAATTCTCTCATGCTTCACTTATACTCCCTCCGTCCCAAAATAAGTGACTCGACTTTGTACTAGAGTTAGTGCAAAGTTGAGTCACTTATTTTGGGACGGAGGGAGTATTATTTTGAGAGATGAAATTTTTATGCTCATGTTCTTCACTTAAATTTAGTTGAGCTTGTCAAAAGCAATGGCAATATATGAAACTAGTCCCAAAGTGATAGATATTCAAGAGGGATATAATAAAAACTTTCATGAAGATCATTGGACAAATTAAACTTGATTCCTTGTAATAGTTTTGAGACATGATGATAGTGATATGTGAGTCATGTTGGTGAGTAATTATGCTTTAGTAAGAATATTGGTGTTAAGGTTTGTGATTCCCTATGCAAGCATGAAAGTCAATAGTTATGCAATGAAATTACATCCTACTTGTGGTGCATTATTCGGTGTTAGTTATGCTCAATGCCCGTTTATGTGAATTTTCGTTTCTTGGTTGGTTGCTTCTCAATCTATTTGCTAGCCTCCACTTGTACTAAGTAGAAATACTACTTGTGCATCCAAAATCCTTAAACCCAGTTTTGCCTTATGAGTCCACCATACCTACCTATACGCGGTATTTCCATGCTGTTCTAAGCAAATTTGTATGTGCCATCTCTAATTTTCAAAATAAATTTCCTTTTTGTGTGCTCGTACCGCTTATGAAACGGTAGGGGGTGTCCAATATTTTTCCATGCTAGATGTGTTATTCTCAAGATGAGTATTTATTCACTTGTCATTGCACGAGAGTACGGCGGTAATAGGGATGCCCAGTCCCTAAATGAAAAAGAAATTTACTTTATGTTGTAAAATAATAAATTCCTTGGAAAGTGTTGGTATGGAAGGAAACCGTGGATACGGCTAGCCATGGATTGTGAAAGAATGGTGGAAAAAGGAATAAACTTTACTTTATGTTTGGGAACCGCCTATGATGTATCTAGCATGGAAAGTATTGAGAACTACTTTGTCGTTTTCATTGACGGGAAAGGCATGCCACCCAAAATATTTTTCTCTCTCAATTTAAGCTTTGAGCTCTGGCAGCTCTACAAATCCCTACTTCCCTCTGCGAAGGGCCTATCTATTTACTTTATGCAATTTTTACTTTTATTTGAGTCTCCATCTTCTCTTATAAAGCACCAACTAGGGGGCACTATGATCATACTTGTGCATTGTGTGTAGTTAATATTTGAGTGTGTTTCATGAATGGATCAATGATTGAGCATGATGGGCTAGGGATAACTTTCTTTAGTGTAGATATTTTGAAAGACATGGCTGCTTGCTGGCATGCTTGAGTATTAAAGTCTTTATGTCAAAACTAGATTATTGCTTTGAACCATCTAGAAGTCCAAATGTCCATGCTACAAAAGAAAAGAATATGTGATGAACATGTTAGGCAGCATTCCACAACAAAAATTCCGTTGTTATCATTTACCTACTCGAGGACGAGTAGGAATTAAGCTTTGGGATGCTGATACGTCTCCAACGTATCTATAAATTTTGATTGTTCCATGCTGTTATATTATCATTCTTGGATGTTTTACAATCATTTTATAGCAACTTTATATCATTTTTTGGGACTAACCTATTGACATAGTGCCAAGTGCCAGTTGTTGTTTTTTGCTTGTTTTTTACTTTGCAGAATATCAGTACCAAACGGAGTCCAATCGCGACGAAACTTTTTGGAGATTTTTTTTGGACCAGAAGGAAGCCAGTGGGCCAAAGAAGTAACCAGGAGGGAGCTCAGGCGGCCCACAAGACACCAGGGCGCGCCCTGGTGGGTTGTGGCCGCCTTGGGAACCCCCTCCACCGCCTCTGAGCTCTATAAATACCCAAATATTCCAGAAACCCTAGAGGAGTCAACGAAAAATACTTCCAGCCGCCGCAAGTTCCAGAACCGCGAGATCCAATCTAACACCATCACGGAGGGGTTCATCATCCTCATTGGTGCCTCTCCGATGATGCGTGAGTAGTCCACCATACACCTACAGGTCCATAGGCAGTAGCTAGATGGCTTTCTCTCTCTCTTTTGATTCTCAATACAATGGTCTCTTGGAGATCTATTTGATGTAATGACTTTTTGCGGTGTGTTTGTTGGATCCGATGAATTTTGAGTTCATGATCAGTTTCTATCCATGAATATTATTTGAGTCTTCTTTGATCTCTTATCTGCATGATTACTTATAGCCTCGTATTTCTTGTTTGAATCTTTGGTTTAGTTAGGCCAACTAGATCGATTTTTCTTGCCATGCGAAGAGGTGCTTTGTGATGGGTTCGATCTTGCAGTGTCCTCTCCCAATGACAGAAGGGACATCGAGGCACGCATGTTCATTGTTATTAAGGATAACAAGATGGGGTCTATTCCTACATGAATAGATCTTGTCTACATCATGTCACCGTTCTTATTGCATTACTCCGTTTTTCCATGAACTTAATACACTAGATGCATGCAGGATAGCAGTCGATGTGTGGAGTAATAGTAGTAGATGCAGAATCGTTTTGGTCTACTAATCTTGGACGTGATGCCTATATAATGATCATCGCATTGGATATCGTCATGATTATTTGATCTTCTACCAATTGCCCAACAGTAATTTGTTTACCCACCGTGTGATATACTCATGAGAGAAGCCACTAGTGAAACCTACGGCCCCGGGTCTACTTTTCCAACATATTGCTTTCCGATCTATCTTTTGCCGCTTTCTGTTTTCAGGTATATTATTCCAAAAACCCAAAAAATACCTTGCTGCACTTTTTATTTGCCTCTTTTATTTTTTGTTCTTGAGCGATCTATATATCCAATCTATTACATTCTAATCTATCTTTTTATCGTGGAGAGATTGACAACCTCTCTTTCGCGTCGAGTTGCAAGTATTTGTCATTTGTGTGCAGGTACCGTTTACATAGTGTTGCGTGGTTCTCCTACTGGTTCGATAACCTTGGTTTCATAACTGAGGGAAATACTTACCGTCGATGTGCTGCATCATCCCTTCCTCTTTGGGGAAATACCGACACAGTCTCAAGCCACGTCAACCCCTTCTTTATAAAGATGTGGGTCATCCCAAAAGTAATGTCTTAAAATCATAGTAGATTTTTTTCTTTTGTTGGTATGTGAAACTAGGTGGTATATATTTAGCAACAATGTAGTTAGCATAATCAGCATACCAAGGAGTGTTTTGAGAAACATTTATTGCAGCTAACTGTTCAACAGGAAAACTATCATCAATAGGTAGTGGGTCATCAAGAATATTTTCTAACCTAGACAAGTTATCAGCTACGGGGTTCTCAGCTCCTTACCTATCAGTAATATGTAAATCAAATTCTTGAAGCAAGAGTACCCACCTAATGAGTCTAGGTTTAGCATCTTTCTTTTCCATAAGATATTTTATAGCAGCGTGATCAATGTGAACAATAACTTTGGAATCAACAATGTAAGATCTAAATTTATCACAAGCAAACACAACTGCTAAAAATTCTTTTTCAATAGTAGCATAATTTCTTTGGGCACTGTCTAGAGTTTTGCTAGCATAATGGATAACATTTCATTTCTTATCAACTCTTTGTCCTAGAACAACACCAACAACATAATCACTAGCATCACACATAATTTCAAAAGGCAAGTTCCAATCAGGTGGTTGAACAATAGGTGCAGAAGTTAAGGCTTTCTTAAGTGTTTCAAAGGCTTCTACACAATCATCGTCAAAAACAAATGGAATATCCTTTTGTAAAAGATTAGTAAGAGGCCTAGAAATTTTAGAGAAGTCTTTAATAAACCTCCTATAGAAACCAGCATGACCAAGGAAACTCTGAATACCTTTAATATCTTTAGGACATGGCATTTTCTCAATTGCATCAACTTTAGCTTTATCCACCTCTATACCTTGTTCAGATATTTTATGCCCCAAGACAATACCTTCATTAACCATAAAGTGGCACTTATCCCAATTCAAGACGAGATTAGTTTGTTCACATCTCTGCAAAACTTGATCAAGGTTGCTTAAGCAATCATCAAAAGAAGTTCCGTAAATGGAAAAATCATCCATGAAAACCTCCACAATCTTTTCACAAAAATTAGACAATATAGCAGTCATACATCTTTGAAAGGCAGCAGGTGCATTGCATAAACCAAAAGGCATACGTCTATAAGCATAGGTGTAAGAGCACATTTCTCCATGTGTGGTTTTGGTAATTGATGACACCCCTATGGACTAATGGTTGCCTTGAGTTATATTCAAAGGATTTGTCCTTAGGTACTTCTTGAAGTCCATCTGTTGGTTTCAAGGAGTTTATATGGTGACCAAGGTGGTATTCAAGGTGTTATCCAAAGATTGGTCATGTAAGAGTTGAGCTTACTGCAAGCATGTCTTGAGGAAGAAGACTGTGTGAGCATTCATGTTTACCTTCAAGACATCATCTTTATGAAGAGAGAAGATAAGATACAAGGTTGATCAAGACTAAGTCAAAGAGTGAACCAAGTTGATCAACACACAAAGCGTACAAGATATACCGAGAAGGATCAAGTGATCCCATGGTATGGTAAGCATTGTCCATTACGCTTTGTGTACAAACCCATGGTCTACGTGAGTGTTCTTTGTAGGGTTAGGTATATTTCCATGGGATTGCATCAAGAGGAAGATCCCATACAACCCATAGAAGATGACATCAAGTGGTGATCGTCATCAAGGTTGCGGTGTGCAAGTTCAAGTGAAGCATCATGAAGAAATCATGCTTGTAGCTTGCCGTCCATTGTGGTGACAATGGACTTGTGAAGGTGTGCCGAAGAGTGACTCACCCATAGTGGAGTATGGGGGAGCAATCAACTAGCCTTCATTGAGCCAACGCAATCACGAAAGGTGGTCCAACTTGAGGGAGTCAAGATCGTCATCATCTAGCTCAAGTGGACTTCGTGCAAGGCAAAGGTTTGCCCTTGATAGGTTTTCTATTTTACCGGTCTCATGGTGATAGTTTGGAGACCGGGTTATAGGATCGATAGCCGTACTATCAAGGGGGGCTCTCAAGTGAGTAGCTTGATCGTATCGTTCGTCGAGAGCTCAAACCATTGCATCCTTGCATCATCTTTCTTGATTCTTATTTGTATTTTATCTTTTTGAGGTTTTAGAGCTTGTGGTTATCTTCGTGACAAGCTCTAGTACATCGAAAACGGATTTCATATGCTTCTTCTATTGCGTTTTCGGTGTTGGAGGTTTTACCGGTCTTATCCGAGGAAGGGTTCTCACCATTTTCTTATGGGACTTTTCTCATTTGCTTCTTATTGATATTTCTATCAATATTGTGTTAGCCCATGTCGTTAGCTTTCCAACAAACTTGGTTTCGTTGAATTCGGAGTCCGTTTGCAGAAGTTGTGACAGTTTTGGTGTTCTTAAAAGGCTGCAGCGGTACTACCGCAGCTTGAGCGGATGTAATTTTTTACTACCGCTCCGGACCAAAATCTCGTGTTAAGTCCAGCGGTGGTAGGCACGGATGTATTTTTTTAGTACCGTGAGGACGAGCGGTAGTACCGATCCAGCGGTTCTACTGGCCTTTTGCCTCCTCGCTGTTGTTTTTCAAAGGGCTTCCACCGCCCTAGCGGTAGTACCGCTCCCATGAGCGGTAGTACCGCTCTGTGCGGGCTGTGAGCATAACGGTTGGATTTTCCCCACCTATAAAAGGGGGTCTTCTTCCCCTTTGAACCTTATCTCTTTAGCTCGAGTTTGCCCCCCATTGTTGACCTTCTTCGAGCTTGCTAACTCTCAATCCCTCCAATGATTCTTGCTAGTTCTTGTGGGAAAAGAGAGAGGAGATCTAGATCCACATTTCCACCAATCACTTTCTTCTCTATGTGAGGGGAACCCCTTGGATCTAGATCTTGGAGTTCTTCGTGTTCTTCTTTGTTCTTCCTCTCATCTTCTTCCATAGCATTAGTTGTTGTGGAGGGATTTGGGAGAGAAGGACTTGGGCACTCCGTGTGCCCTTGCCATTGCATTTGGTGCATAGGTTTGAGTTCTCCATGGTGATACGTGGAAGTGAAGTTTGAGAAGCTTATTACTCTTGGGTGTTTGAGCACCCTAGAGCTTGTTCCTCTTGGGTGCCTTGGCGCTATATGTGGCCATCTCAGGCCCGGCCCGGCCGGCCCTCCCAGGCCCGGCCCTAAAATCCAGGGCCTAGGCCCGACGGGCTTGCCCGTGGGCCGGGCTTGGGCTTGAGTTTTGAGCCCACTAGCAGGGCCGGGCCGGGCTTGGGCTTGGCTAATTGGAAATTTAAGGAAGAGGCCCGGCCCACGGCCCCAAGCCCGACGGGCTTTTCAGGGCTTGGGCCGGGCTTGGGCTTCGAAGTAGGCTTTATGGCAGGGCCTGGGCCGGGCCTGGGCCTCAGTTTTCTGCCGTGGGCTTTTTAGGGCCAGGCCCAAGCCCGGCCCGGCCCGGCCCATGGCCAGGTATACTTGGCGCCCTAGACGGCTTGTGTTGCCTCGGAGCTCAATCATTGTGGTGCAAAGCTCTGGGCAAGCGCCGGGGTCTCCAATTAGGTTGTGGAGATTGCCCCGAGCATTTGAGGTCACCTCGGAGCCACAATCCGTTGTGGTGAAGCTTCGTGGTGTCGTTGGGAGCCTCCAATTAAGTTGTGGAGATTGCCCCAACCTAGTTTGTACGGGTTCGATGACCGCCCTCAAGGGTCCCTTAGTGGAATCACGGCATCTTGCATTGTGCGAGGGCGTGAGAAGATTACGGTGGCCTTAGTGGCATCTTGGGGAGCATTGTGCCTCCACACCGCTCCGAACGGAGATTAGCATCTGCAAGGGTGTGAACTTCGGGATACATCGTCGTCTCCACGTGCCTCGGTTATCTCTTACCCGAGACCTTTACTTATGCACTTTACATTGTGATAGCCATATTGTTTCTTGCTATATATCTTGCTATCACTTAGTTGTTTATCTTGCTTAGCATAAGTTGTTGGTGCACATAGGTGAGCCTAGTTGTTTTAGGTTTTGTGCTTGACTTATTAAACGTTAGTTTTGTTCCGCATTTGTTCAAGCCTAAACAGTAATTATTTTAAAGCGCCTATTCACCCCCCCCCCTCTAGGCGACATCCACGTCCTTTCAATAGGTTCCAAAAGGACAAGTAAAGGTGGTTTTCTCTTGATCGGATTGTAACACAGGTATTTGAGAGAAACCAGAATATCCATCCAGAAAACAAAAGTGTGTGTGTGCTTAGATAATCTTTCTAGCATTTGATCAATGAAAGGCAGAGGGTAATGATCTTTTCTAGTAGCTTTATTAAATTTTCTAAAATCAATTACCATTCTATAGCCAGTGACAATTCTCTGTGGGATAAGTTCATTTTTATCATTAGGAACAACAGTAATACCTCCCTTCTTAGGGACACAATGAACGGGACTTGCCCATCTACTATCAGCTATGGGATAAATTATATCTGCTTCCAGAAGCTTTAATATTTCAGTTCTTACCACTTCTTTCATCTTAGGATTCAATCGTCGTTGGTGATCAACAACGGGTTTAGCATCAGGTTCCATATTAATCTTGTGCTGACATAGAGTGGGACTAATGCCCTTAAGATCATGAAGAGTATATCCAATAGCAGCCCAGTGCTTCCTTGGAATTTTTAATAATCTTTCTTCTTCATGTTCTGAAAGGTTAGCACTAATAATAACAGGATATATCTTTTTCTCATCAAGATAAGCATACTTCAAAGTGTCAGGCAATTGCTTTAATTCAAACACAGGATCACCTTTAGGTGGAGGAGGACCTCCCAGAGTTTCAATAGACAAATTGTGTTTTAGGATAGGTTGTTGTTCAAAGAATATTTTATCTATTTCATTTCTTTCACGAAATTGCATATCATTTTCATGGTCAAGCAAATATTATTCTAGTGGGTCGGTAGGAGGTATGGCAATAGAAGCAAGACCAATTATTTCATCCTTACTAGATAATTCTTTATTACGTGGTTGTCTACCAAACTTGGAGAAATTAAACTCACGAGACACATCACCAAAACTAACACCGACAGTTTGTTTTTCACAATCTATTTTAGCATTAACAGTGTTCAAGAAAGGTCTACCAAAGATAATGGGACAAAAGTCATCTTGTGGGGAACCAAGAACTAGAAAATCAGTAGGATATTTTATTTTCCCACACAAGACTTCAACATCTCTAACAATCCCAAGTGGTGTGATGGTGTCTCTATTAGCAAGTTTAATAGTAACATCAATGCCTTCTATTTCGGCGGGTGCTATATTGATGTCTACTATGCAACTTTATTCTTGTAGACTTTGTTGGGCCTCCAAGCGCAGAGTTTTGTAGGACAGTAGCAATTTTCCCTCAAGTGGATGACCTAAGATTTATCAATCCGTGGGAGGTGTAGGATGAAGATGGTCTCTCTCAAACAACCCTGCAATCAAATACAAGAAATTTCTTGTGTCCCCAACACACCCAATACAATGGCAAATTGTATAGGTGCACTAGTTCGGCGAAGAGATGGTGATACAAGTGCAATATGGATGGTAGATATAGGTTTTTGTAATCTGAAAATATAAAAACAGCAAGGTAGCAAGTAACAAAAGTGAGAACAAATGGTATTGCAATGCTTGAAAACAAGGCCTAGGGTTCGTACTTTTGCTAGTGCAATCTCTCAACAATGCTAATATAATTGGATCACATAACCATCCCTCAATGTGCAACGAAGAATCACTCCAAAGTTCTTATCTAGCGGAGAACATAAGAAGAAATTGTTTGTAGGGTACGAAACCACCTTAAAGTTATCCTTTCCGATCGATCTGTCCAAGAGTTCGTACTAAAATAACACCAAGTTATCCTTTCCGATCAATCTATCTAGAGTTCGTACTAAAATAACACCATATGATACGCATCAACCAACTCTAATGTCACCTAAATACTCCAATGTCACCACAAGTATCCATGAGTTAATTATACGATACGCATCAAACAATTTCAGATTCATAATACTCAATCCAACACAAAGAACCTCAAAGAGTGCCCCAAGATTTCTATCGGAGAACGTAGGACAAGAACGTGCATCAACCCCTATGCATAGATTAGCCCAATGTCACCGCGGGAATCCGCAAGTTGAGTACCAAAACATATATCAAGTGACTCAATAGAACACCCCATTGTCACCATGGGTATCCACATGCAAGACATATATCAAGTGTTCTCAAATCCAATATTCAATCCAACATAACGATATCTCAAAGGGAAAGATTCAATTCATCACAACATGATAGTAAGGGAATGACATCATATGATCCGACTATATTAACAAAGCCCGTGATACATCAAGATCGTGACATCTCAAGAACACGAGAGAGAGAGAGATTGAACACATAGCTACTGGTACGTACCCTCAGCCCCGAGGGTGGACTACTCACTCCTCGTCATGGCCTCCGCTGGGATGATGAAGATGGCCACCGGAGATGATATACCCTCTCCGGTAGGGTACTGGAACGCCTCTAGATTGGTTTTTCGTCGATACAGAGAGTTGCGGCAGCGGAGCGGAGAGTCTAGGGTTATTTCTGATGCTTTCTATATTTATAGGATTTTTGGGCGTCGGTTTCACGCCAAGATGGGCCACGAGGAGGGCACGATACACCAGGGCACGCATGGGCCCTCTGGCGCGCCCTGGTGGGTTGTGCCCACCTCGTGGCTCTTCTCCGGTGGTTCTTCGCTCCAATATTTCTTATTTGGTCCAGAAAAATCACCAAAAAGTTTCGGGCGATTCCGAGAACTTTCATTTTCTGCACAAAAACAACACCATGGTAATTCTGCTGAAAACAGCGTCGGTCCGGGTTTGTTCTAAATAAATCATATAAAGTGCATCGAAACCATATAAAAGTATTGTAAACATAGATGAATATGGCATGAATACTTCATAAATTATCGATACGTTGGAGACGTATCATATATCATTCATAATTTCTTGGTATAAGGTAAAAGGAATAGCACTCACACTAGCACCCACATCACATAAACCATGATAGCAATGATCTCCTATTTTAACTGAGACAACAGGCATGCCAACTACGGGTCTATGTTTATCTTTTTCATCGTGTTTGGCAATTCTAGCAGCTTCATCACAGAAGTAAATAACATGCCCATGAATATTTTCTACCAAGAGATCTTTAACCATAGCAACACTAGGTTCTACTTTAATTTGTTCAGAGGGCTTAGGTGCTTTAATATTACTTTTGCGAACCACAGTTGATACCTTAGCATGTTCCTTTATCCTAACAGGGAAAGGTGGGTTTTCAATATAAGCAGTAGGAACAACTGGATCAACATTGTAAATGATAGTTTCATCTTTAGCTATGATCGGTTCGTTAATTTATTCTTTAATAGGAGGATGATATTTAAACCACTTCTCCTTAGGGACGTCAACATGAGTAGCAAATGTTTCACAGAAAGAGGCTACTATCTCAGAGTCAAGTCCATATTTAGTGCTAAACTTGTGAAAAGCATCAGTATTCATAAAAGATTTAACACAATCAAACTTAAGCTTAATACCTGACTCGTTACCTTTGTCGAGTTCCCAATCTTCAGAGTTGCGTTTAATTCTTTCTAAGAGATCCCACTTGAATCCAATAGTCTTCTTCATAAAAGAATCAGTACAAGAAGTATCGAGCATGGATCGATCATTATGAGAAAGCCGAGCATAAAAATTCCGAATAACAATTTCTCTCGAGAGCTCATGATTGGGGCATGAATATAACATTGACTTAAGCCTCCCCCAAGATAGAGCGATGCTTTCTCCTTCACGAGGCCAAAAATTATATATATAATTCCGATCACGATGAACTAGATGGATAGGATAAAACTTTTGGTGGAATTTTAATTTCAATCGATTCCAGTTCCATGATCCAATATCATCACATAGCCTATACCATGTCAATGATTTTTCCTTCAAAGATAAAGGGAAAACCTTCTTCATAACTTCATTTCCGGGTAAACCTGCAAGCTTAAATAATCCACAAATTTCATCCACATGTATTAGATGCATATCAGGATGTTCAGTTCCGTCTCCTGCATAAGGATAGGCTAGCAGTTGTTCTATCATACCCGAAGGAATTTCATAACCAATATTTTCAGTAGGTGCAGTAGGTTGAGGGGCAACTAATTGTGGTTCCTGTCGAGGTGAAGATACCCCGAACAAACCCCTCAAAGGATTGTTTTCCATAGTAGCAAGTGACACTAAATTTCAGCACGTAGTATAAATTTTTCCTTACCGATTTCCACTTAGCATGAGCGCTTCACTCCCCAGCAACGGCGCCAGAAAAGAGCCTTGATGACCCACAAGTATAGGGGGTCAATCGTAGTCCTTTCGATAAGTAAGAGTATCCAACCCAACGAGGAGCAGAAGGAAATGATAAGCGGTTTTCAGCGAGGTAATTTCTGCAAGCACTGAAATTGTAGGTAACAGGTAGTTTGATAGCAAGATAATTGGTAACGAACAAGTAATGGTAACGATAAATAAAGTGCAGCAAGATAGCCCAATCCTTTTGTGGCAAAGGACAGGCCAAAACGGTCTCTTATAATAAGCTAGCGTTCTTGAGGGTACACGGGAATTTCATCTAGTCACTTTCATCATGTTGGTTTGATTTGCGTTCGCTACTTTGATATTTTGATATGTGGGTGGACCGGTGCTTGGTTGCTGTTATTACTTGAACAAACCTCCCACTTATGATTAACCCCCTCGCAAGCATCCGCAACTACGAGAAAAGTATTAAGATAAAATCTAACCATAGCATTAAACATTTGGATCCAAATCAGCCCCTTACAAAATAGCGCATAAACTAGGGTTTAAGCTTCTGTCACTCTAGCAACCCATCATCTAATAACTACCCCTCAATGCATTCCCTTAGGCCCAAAGATGGTGAGGTGCCATGTAGTCGACGTTCACATGACACCACTAAGGGAATCACAACATTCATATCATCAAAATATCGAACACATATCAACTTCACATGATTACTTGCAACATGACTTCTCCCGTGACCTCAAGAACAAAGGTAACTACTCACAAATGATATTCATGCTCAAGATCAAAGGGGTATTAAATAGCATAATAGATCTGAACATATAATCTTCCACAAAATAAACCATATAGTAATCAACTACGAGATGTAATCAACACTACTAGTCACCCACAGGTACCAATCTGAGGTTCCGGTACAAAGATTGAACACAAGAGATGAACTAGGGTTTGAGAGGAGATGGTGCTATTGAAGATGATGATGAAGATTGGCCTCCCAAAGATGAGAGGGTTGTTGGTGATGACGATGGCTTCGATTTCCCCCTCTGGGAGGGAAGTTCCCCCGGCGGAATCGCTCCGCCGGAGGGCAAAAGTGCTCCTGCCTAAGTTCCGCCTCGAGATAGCGTCGTTCCGTCCCGAAAGTCCCCTCCTAGTTTTTTCTAGGTCAAAAGACCTTAAGTACCAGAAGATGGGCACCAGAGGTGGGCCAGGCTGGCCACAACCCACCAGGGCGCGCCTGGGGGGCCTGGCGCGCCTTGGTGTCTTGTGGTCACCAGGTGGCCCCCTCTGGTAGTTATTTGCTGCAGTATTTTTTATATATTCCAAAATAATTCTCCGTGAAGTTTTAGCTTATTTGGAGATGTGCAGAACAGGTGTCTCTGATATGCTTTTTCAGGTCCAAAATTCCAGCTGTCGGCATTCTCCCTCTTTGTGTAAACCTTGCATATTATGAGAGAAAATGCATTCGAATTACTCCATAAAGCATTATTATGCATAAAAAGCATTATAAATAGCAGTAGGAAATCATGATGCAAAATGGATGTATCAAGGCTTGGCTACCCAAATGGTTCTTTTCTTCACACCACTTTGAGTACCAACACACTTGGCAAATACATTGCCAACCTTATCCTTTCGAAGAGAATACATATCATCAATAATAATTGGGTTGGATAAGTTACCATTCGTGCATGAAGAAGCAAAGTGACCCTTCTCACGACATAAGTAGCAACATCTACCCTTTACTTTCTTCTCAATTGATTTCTCTACTTGAGGAGCATTGACTTGGGTCTTCTTGGGAAGAGGCCTTTCTTCAACTTGAGGTTGAGCATGAGATTGAACTTGTGGCCGCTTCCCTTGTTGCTTGTCACTATTTTGCACTTGAAGCAAATAATCTTGGCCGAATTCTTGACTTGTTCTTGGCCCTTATTTTTGTTGCTCTTGGACTTCTTCTTCTTATTGGAGTTTAATCCAAGTGCACCTTTGTCATTGGGAGATTTTTTCACACTCAAGATATTGTTGAGTGTGGACATCCCTTCATGACTCTTTTCCAAGTCTTTCTTCAAAGAAGTGACTTGGGCCTTGAGCTCTTTGATTTCCCTACATGGTTAGTATCAATACAAGTACTAGAGGAAGTATAAGCTTCATCGTTAGAGCAATAAGGCAAGGAAAGTAATTCATCACAAGATGTAGCAACATTATGAGTAGATGAATTACGAGTAATAGCACATGGCAATAAAGCATTTCGACTAGATGTAGTGCTAGTGTCCACATGAGGCTCACTAGATGTTACCTTAGTAGTACTAGACTCATGAGCTATCTTTAGCATATCATGGGATACTAGAAGATCACCATGAGAGCTAGAAAGCTTTTCATGACTTTCTTCCAATTTTCCATAATTGCTAGATAGCAACTCAAGTTGAGCCCTTAGCTCAACATTCTCCTTCGATATGGATGCTTCACAAAAAATAGAGTTAGTAGCACAAGCATCATCATAAACAACAAGAGGAGAAGGCAACTTGGCAAGCTCCTTTAAATATGAAGTTTCATGTTGGGCATGAGACTCGGTGAGTTTGACGAGCGAAGTCTTAACGACCCGTGAGCCATTTTCGAGGTGCTCAAAGTCCTCAAGGAGTCTAGCATGTGCAACTTCAAGCTTATCAATTTTAATTTTAAAACCATTAACCACCTCAAGAGCTCTATCGTGAGATTCCTGCACTCTAGATAATTCTAGAGCAAAAGTCTCCTCAAGAGATTCCTTGGTGGTGTGTTCTTCCTCAAGAGCTTGAGAAAGATCCGCTATCTCATTTGCGTAATCACGCTCATGACCTTCCATTTTCTCAATGGTGACCTCATGCTCCTCGAGATGAGATTCCAACTCCTCAATGTATTTCTTGCCCTCAATGGCAATAGACATGATTTCCATGAAGTTGGAACGAGGAATTTTATTCTTATGGAGAACTTTAAAAATCATTTATCCCTTAATTTTTAAGGAAGCAATGTTATCATCAACTACATCATTATCCTCATTCTCATCATCATCATCATCATCATGAGATATATTGGGATTCAAAAGTAGGAGATACCTTTGAAGCCTTAGCCATAAGGCAAAAGTGAGAAACAATAGATGATGATGTAGGATCCATTGAGGCACTATTCAAGACCACATCTTGTTCCATGGAGTGTTGGGTTTCCTCTACATTGTTAGTACAACAACTCGAGGAAACATATACATTTTTACCATGGCAACAAGATATAGCAAGCATATCATCATGATATTTGGTCAAGCAATTTTTACATGATATGCAAGGACTATCAACACAAGCATGTGAAACATGTAACGTGCTCGAAGTGTTGAAGTCCAAAGATGGAGCATTGCAATGTGATAGTGATGAGGGATCATGAACGATAAGCACACTATTATCATTGCAATGACCAACACTACTCACCATATCATTACCTTGTGGCAATCCACATGTAGTTGAAGTAGAAGAAGTTGAGAAGACTACATGACCGGAGGTGGAGGGAGAACAATCATCCTCGCAAATCTTGGACACACCATATTTATCTTGAAGCTTTGTCCACAACTCATGAGCATCCTGGAACGGCATGAGTTGAAATATAACTACATTGCTCAAAGCATCAAAAAGCACATTAGAAGCTTGATCGTTGAGATAAGAGTTTTTCTCATCCTCTAAAGATATGTTTTGAGAATCCTTTGGAGGAGAAAAAACCATATCTACAATTCGCTCTAAATTTGGGTCCATGACCCTAAGGAGATTAAGCATGCGAATTACCCAATCATCAAAATTTGTGCCATCGAAACTAAGAGTGTCACAGAATCCTAAACCCCTAGTCGACATCCTTACTGTCTAGGCGGTAAAGCCTAATAATGATAGACCTAGCTCTGGTACCAATTGAAAGGACGTGGATGTCGCCTAGAGGGGGGTGAATAGGCGCTTTAAAATAATTATGGTTTAGGCTTGAACAAATGTGGAATAAAACTAGCGTTTAATATGTCAAGCACAAAACCTATAACAACTAGGCTCACCTATGTGCACCAACAACTTATGCTAAGCAAGATAAACAACACAGTGATAGCAAGATATATAGCATGAAACAATATGGCTATCACAAAGTAAAGTGCATAAGTAAAGGGCTCGGGTAAGAGATAACCGAGGCACGTGGAGACGACGATGTATCCCGAAGTTCACACCCTTGCGGATGCTAATATCCGTTTGGAGCGGTGTGGAGGCACAATGCTCCCCAAGATGCCACTAAGGCCACCGTAATCTCCTCACGCCCTCGCACAATGCAAGATGCCGTGATTCCACTAAGGGACCCTTGAGGGCGGTCACCGAACCCGTACAAACAAGGTTGGGGCAAACTCCACAACTTAATTGGAGGCTCCCAACAACACCATGAAGCTTCACCACAATGGATTATGGTTTTGAGGTGACCTCAAATGCTCGAGGCAATCTCCACAACCTAATTGGAGACCCCGACGCTTGCCTGGAGCTTTGCACCACAATGATTGAGCTCCGAGGCACCACCAACCGTCTAGGGTGCCAAAGCTCCCAAGAGGAACAAGCTCTAGGGTGCTCAAACACCCAAGAGTAACAAGCTTCTCAACTTCTCACTTCCATGTATCACCGTGGAGAACTCAAACCTATGCACCAAATGCAATGGCAAGGGCACACGGAGTGCCCAAGTCCTTCTCTCCCAAATCCCACCACAACAACTAATGCTATGGAGGAAAATGAGAGGAAGAACGAAGAAGAACACGAAGAACTCCAAGATCTAGATCCAAGGGGTTCCCCTCACATAGAGGAGAAAGTGATTGGTGGAAATGTGGATCTAGATCTCCTCTCTATTTTCCCTCAAGAACTAGCAAGAATCATTGGAGGGATTGAGTTAGCAAGCTCGAAGAAGGTCAACAATGGGGGGCAAATACGAGCTCAAAGGATAGGGACCATTGGGGAAGAAGACCCCCTTAAATAGGTCCCCACGAATCTGCCCTTTATGTGCAGAATAACATAGGAGCGGTACAACCGCTATGCGCACGGGTACAACTGGTCAAAGCAGACAAAACCTACCTGTAGGAAAAGAAGTAAGCGGTACAAACGCCCGGGGCACTGGTAGTACCGGTTAAACCGGAACAACCGGCCCACAACCGCCCAAGAACCGCTCCACAACATAACCTAGTCTGATGGTAGAGCGGTACATGGCCGGTACAACCTTTGGACCAATTCTGGAGTGGTACAACAGCTCCAAACACCGGTACAACCGGTGTAAGAACCGGTACAACCTCTCTATGTTAAACAGGTAAGACTAAAACATCCATAACTTTCGCATACGAGCTCCGATTTGAGCAAACTCAAGCTTGTTGGATAAAGGACAACAAGAGCTATCCAACAAAGACTAGTTAAATTAAGAACAAACAATGGAGAATAAATGCCACTAGGATAAGGAAGATGACCTTCCCAATAGATATCCGGCAAAATCTCCAACACCGAAAACACAAATATGATGCATATGAAATTGTTTTCGATGAGCTTGAGCTTATCACGATGAAGACCATAAGCTCAAAAACTCACATAGAGAAAAGCCAAATAAGGACCAAGAAAGATGATGAAAGGATGCAAATGGTTTGAGCTCTGAACGAACGATACGATCAAGCTACTCACGTGAGAGCCCCCCTTGATAGTACGACAATCGATCCTGTAATCCGGTCTCCCAACTACCATCATATGAGACCGGTAAAACAGAAAACCTATCAAGGGGAAACCTATACCTTGCACATGGTCCACTTGAGCTAGATGATGACGATCTTGACTTCCTCAAGATGGATCATCTTTCTTGATTGCGTTGGCTCGATGAAGACTAGGTGATTGCTCCCCCATACTCCACTATGAGTGAGCCACTCTACGGCACATCTTCACAAGTCCATTGTCACCACAATGGACAGCAAGCTTCAAGCATGATCTCTTCGTGATGCTTCACTTGAATTTGCACACCGCAATCTTGATGACGATCACCACTTGATGTCATCCTCCTTGGATTGCATGAGATCTTCCTCTTGACGCAAGCCCATGGAAACATACCTAACCCCACACAGAACTCTCACGTAGACCATGGGTTAGTACACAAATCGTAATGGACAATGCTTACCATACCATGAGATCACTTGATCCCTCTCGGTACATCTTATACGCTTTGTGTGTTGATCAACTTGATTCACTCTTTGACTTAGTCTTGATCAACCTTGTATGTTATCTTCTCTCTTCATAATGATGATGTCTTGAAGGTAAACATGAATGTTCCCACAATCTACTTCTTCAAGACATGCTTGCAATAAGCTCAGCTCTCACATGACCAATCTTTGGATAAAACCTTGAATACCACCTTGGTCGCCATATAAACTCCTTGAAACCAACAGATGGACTTCAAGAAATGACTATGGACAAATCCTTCGAATATAACTCAAGGCAACCATTAGTACATAGGGATTGTCATCAATTACCAAAACCACACATGGATAAATGTGCTCTTACATATGTTTTCTTATCGGTTTCTTTTTTTCCTTATTTGTATTCTGTGTGCCTCTGTTGGTTTTTATCAATTTTCTTTAGTTTTTTTTAGTTTTTCTATTCATTTCTTCTGGTTTTTCATTTCTCAAGTACTTTAGTTTTTCCAAAATCATGTTGAACATTTTTCGTATACAGATTGAACATTGTTCGGATACACGCTGAACATTTTCCGAAATTACACGTTGAACATTTAACAAATGCACACTAAAGATTTCTTTTAATACACGATGAACATTATATAACACACATTGGACATTTTTGAACCACATGTTCATTTTTTCAGAAGTGTGTAAGAGTTAGAACATATTTTAAATATCACAAACATTAATTTTGAATGGTAAAAAACATTTCTAGAAACTACACGAACATTGTTTTACATTGTATAAACGTGTGACTTTTTTGGAAACACGTGAACATTTTTTGAAATGTTTTGAGAAAATCATTTTTATGAGTGGTCAAAGCTTTTTTTAATTACATGAACCTTTTTAACATTGTATATTCTTTTTTGAAAATTTCAAGATTTTTTTTAAACACGCGAACATATTTTGAATATCAGAAACTTTTTCTAAAATGGTAAGGACATTTGAAAACAATTACGCAAACAAGCTTTTTACACTGCATGAACATTTTTAAAATGCATGATGAACGCTTTAAAAAATTTAAATTATGAAGTAAATTTCATATACGTATTTAAAGCCTTCTAGTATGTAAATAAAATTAAGGTAAATAAGGCTATGTACGCCTGACACTCAATAGCACGTAAAGATGCTTGAAGAATTAACGTCATGCTCATGATGCACATCTCGCACTGTTCGGCCTGGCCTATTGACGCTGACGTTGTAGGCGATGCACCTGCTGGTCTAGCTACAAGCAAGACAACAGAGGAGCTCCTATGAATCGCTTACAGCGAAATATAGGGAAGGCAAACTCCAGATGGATGGCCAGCTCGCGGGAGACACCGCCTTGTGTTTTTTTCTTCTAATTTTGGTTTGTACTGTTAAATATTACAAATATATATTACAAAAAAAATCAAAAACATATATTAATCTAGAATTATAAAAATGTTAAAATGTAAAGAAAAAATGTTTCTCACATATACAAAAAAATATACAAAATGGTATATAACAAAGTTGATCTTACATTTGAAAATAGTTAATCAAGCATTTGAAAAACATTTATACTTTTTTATTGTGAAGCATAACAAAAATGTACAACATGTATTAATTTTTTTTAAAACATATATCTAAACAATGTAGATCATTTATCAAAGAAATGTTAATCATATATTGAAAACATGTTAATCATGTATAAAAAATATTTCTGATATATACCACAAATGTCCAATGTGTATGAAAAAAGTAGTCGTCAAGCAAAATATTTAAAAAACGTTAATCATCTAATTTACAATTATCAAAGTTTTAACTAGAAATGTTCCTCATATATATGAAAAATGTAGAGCATGTCTTGAAAATTTTGAAAATAAAAAAATGAATTTTAAAAATTGTTGAACATGTACTAAAAATTGTTAAACATGTATTCATAATGTTCTTGATATACCAAAAAATGTACGATGTGTATGAAAAAAGTAGACATCAAACATTTGTTTTGAGTGGCAATCATCTAAACAAAAATGTTAATCATGTATTTAAAAATAGTTAAACAAGTATAAAAAGATGTTCCTGATATATACGCAAAATGTACAAATGTGTATGAAAAAATGAAGACATGTATTGAGAACAAGGGAAAAAATGAAGAAAAGCAGTGAAAACCGAAGAAAGGAAGAAAGAAACAAAGGATACACCTCAGAAACGAAGATAAATGGGAAACCTCGGAGAAAACCATGGAAATCCATGAGGAAACAAAGAAAAAACGAAAAAGAAAAAAAAGCAGAGAAAGTCAATGCAACAAAGGAAACAAGAAAGACCTAAGAAAAGAAACAAAGAAACAAAAACCTGAAGAAAAAGAAGAAATAAACAAGAAAATTCGGTGAATACCAAGAAATAAAAAAACAATTTTTTTTTGAAGAAGTATTCACAAATTTGAAAATGCTTTGAACTTCAAAAACAATCTTGAAGTTCAGAAAATGTACATGAATTAAAAAAACGGTTTTACAAAATCATGAATTTGAAAATTGTTACATATTTAAAAAAATGATTCGGATTCAAATTATGTACATGAATTTGAAATATTCTCAGATTTCAAAAAATATTCCAATGTTATCGGAAAAGGTTTACAAAATTAAAAAAATTAGATATTAATAGACGGAAAACGAAATGATAAAATCCCACCAAAAAATAGAAAAAATGTGAGAAAGTGCCGGAGACAAACAACAGGTTCAAGAAATGCTATAGAATCAACCTTCCTAGAAACGGTGGGGAGGAAACGGGAATAGGTCAACCCATATACCAAGCTCTTTCTTTCCCGCTATTCAGAAGCAACTAGCTCACGGTTACCACTTCGGGGACAACCGGAAGGTTCATTTTCGTGGCCTTGGAGCGTGCCAAGTGGTGCTTCCATACACCGCCACGTGTCATCCTCTAGCGTAGCCTTTGGATATTATTTTTCTTTATGCGCATGCTTTTGGATTATTATTTTATTTTTATCAAGCTTTTGGTTTTGCTTGGTTTTTCCTAGGTTTTGGTGCAAAAAAAATTCCACGGAAGCAACGTTTTTATACGAAAAACTCAATATGTACTTAAGCAAGAAGCACAATTGTAATCCCAAAAAAAAAAGCATAGCGGAGAAGCAAAACATTTCTTCCATGTGAAGCACAGCTCAGCTCTACTTCTACCGTGCTTCCCAAAAGAGAAAAGTGTTGATGTGCTTCCACCGAAAAAGTGAAACACAGTCTATGCTTTTGTAAGAAGCACATTTATACTTCTGTGAGAGCACATGTTGTGCTTTCATCAAAAAAGGGGAAAGCCTAACGTGTGCTTTTACGAGAAGCACAAATGTGTTTCTGCAAGAAGCACAACATTTATTATACGAGAAGCACAAACCCCCAAAAAAGAGAAATGGATAGTTTGCGCTTCCCAAAAAGATGAAAAACACAACTTTGCTTCTGGGCTTTGATTTTTTTCTTCCGTCTTTTGTTTTTTGTCGGATTTTTGGGTTCTTTTCATGAAAAAAGTTCAACGAAATTTATTAACATGGGATTTAGTTATGAAGATCGAAATCCAACGATGAAAACAATTCGGTATTTGGACGAATGACTCAAAAATAATCTATTATGAAAAAACAAATCTATGAAAAAAAGAGAAAGTTCCAACGGTGCGATAAGTGACGTACATACAATATGCCACTTGTCGGCAACAAAGAAGATGAAAAGTGAACTTTACAACGGATAACCCTTAACTAGTGATTTTGCCGCTATTCGCTGGGCTACGCGGGTAATATGATCTGCCAGCAGATGTCTGGTTGGGCTAATGCGTCGTTTTAATCTAATAATTGGGCTTAATTGTCAAGTTAGCCAATTCAATAAAAAAGACTATCTTCTTGCATCAAGAAAAAAGACTATCTTCTCAGCCCCCGTGACAAAACCTTAAGGCATCTCTTCGGCATTAGTCCGCGAACAGGGGCCAGTCCGCGGACACTGATGCGGGTCATCCAACGCTACCCGCATCATCTCCCTCATTTTTTTGCCTGCACACTCAAATAGCCGCATATATATATATATATATATATATATATAGTCTACAATAGTTCAAATGTTCAAATGCAGCGTTAGTTCTACTTAAATAAGTTCAAATATTATACTCAAACTGTGACGCCCCCAATTATGACCGTACGCTAATCATACACGCAATGCGTACGACCAAGATTAGGGACTCACTGATCGATATCACAACACAACACTAGATACAAAATAAAGTCATACAGCTTCATATTACAAGCCAAGGGGCTCGAAGGCTCGAATACAAAGCTCGACAAGCACGAGTCAGCGGAAGCAAATAATATCTGAGTACAGACATAAGTTAAACAAGTTTTGCCTCAAGAAGGCTAGCACAAACATAATAACGGATCGATTGAGGCGAGGCCTCCTGCCTGGGAACCTCCTATCCTACTGTTGGTCGGGGGCCGCCTCCACGTAGTAGTAGGCTCCAACGGTGGTGTAATAGTCATCTCCGGTGAACTCCATCTACTGGGCTCCGTCGTCTGAACGCAGTAATCGTATCGAGGGGGAAAGGGAAAGCAAAGTAGCGGTGAGTACTCATCCAAAGTACTCGCAAGACTGACATCAGAACTATACTAAATTATGCATCAGTATTAAAGAATGGGGTTATAACTGGACTGACTGCAGAAAGCAAGAATAGGGAGAAGGCCTAGTCCTATCGAAGACTAGCATCTTCAGCATTTTGCAGCATTAGAAGAGAGTAGACTGGTTTCTCATATGTAACAATATTATTGTAGCAATTTTATTAAGTAACCACGCCCAGAGATCCTTCCTCGACTCCCTGCGAGGAAGCAATTTCGGAGCCAAACATTCATTTCAATTTTCATTCACCATTATAGTTGTAGTAGGTCAAGATACAACTCCAAGTCGTCATGTTACCGTGGACACGGCTATTCGAATAGTTGAATTCATCCCTGCAGGGGTGCACCACAGTTCCAACACGCTTGATCACCTCTGGCCGGACACACTTTCCTGGGTCATGCCCGGCCTCGGGAAATCAACACGTCGTCGCCCTACCCAGGCTCAACAGAGAGGCCAGCCCGCCGGTCTAAATCCTAAGCGCGCAGGGGTCATGGGCCCACTCGCCCTTTGCACTCCTGCACGATGCGTGGGCGGCCGAGGTCAGTCCTAGCACACTCTAATACAAGATCAGTTCCATCGCGGACCACTCGGGCGCGCGCCGCTCCATTGCTGACGTCTGAAGAGCTTCGGCTGATACAACGACGCTGAGCATCCATAACTTGTCCCACGTGAAGGTTAGTGCTTAAAAAGGTCAATCGACCAACTCAGATCAAATACCCAACCCATTTGCATTTTATTAATGCGGTGACGAGCGCGACCCATGATGTGCGGTCCCGTTGCCCCGTCTCGAGGTCTTGTGACAAGGGCCTCACCTGCCCGGCCACGCCTCGTCGTCAATAAACCGTGGGTACCCTTCAGGGCCGACCCATCACCAACATCTGTCTGTAACCAAGTCATAATACCCGTGTGTATAAAACATCAAGGCGGAACCTGAGGAATCACCCTCAATGGTTCCCGCTTGATGAAACCGTCAAGGTGGACTTCGAGGAATCACCCTCGGGGGTCCCAGACTTGAGGGGGGTTGCACGACAGAGTCGATATCGGGAGTGGCAGAGAGGTATCAACCTCTGTTTACAAAGACCGACTAGCTACACTACAGAGCTAACATCATGAGTACTTCACGAGGTGTCACCCTCGGTACTCGATAGTAGTTCTGCAGAGTCGTACAACTAAGGGGGTGTGCGGTGCTGTGACGGGCCTAGCTCGTCGATCAAGATGATCAAGTAACTAATAAATAAAGCGGGGCAACTGAGACTAAGTGGTCATAGTGGGTTCATTGCTCAACCTATACTAAGCAGTTTAGTAAAGCAGTAGGTACAGTAGCAGTATATCAAAGGTAGGCCATGCATCAGAAAAGGAGCTAACTAACACAGTAACAAAATCTAATGCAAGCATAAGAGAGAGAGAATGGGCGATATCAGAATGCTCAAGGGGGTTTGCTTGCCTTGCTGCTCTGCTGCAAAGGCCTGACCATCAGTCGCGTAGTCGTACTCGGCAGCAGCGTCAGTCTCGGGGTCTATCGGTAAGAAGAGGGGGGAGAAACAATAAATATAAAGCACGGATGCAATCACGATGCATGACATGGCAATATGCAGAGCTAGGCATGCACTAACGCAGTACTACATGTCACAGACGGATCGGAAGATATCTGGCGATATTTTCTGGGTCTCGGGCTACTACCGAACAGATGAAAACGATGGAAAAGTTCCACGTTCGTTATGATAGGAGCACGTGACAGACTAACGGACAGCGTATTCGGATTCGTGGGATTTTTTTGATCAACTTTCATGTATAAAACTTTTTCATCTGACTTACAGATTATTTTTTTATTAATTTTTAAAGTTTTATTAATATTCTGAAATTAAACAGATTTAATTTAATTCAAAAATCATTTATGACATCATCATGACATCAGGATGATGTCAGCACTCAACAAAGCCTTTGACTGGTCAAACTGACCAGTGGGTCCTACATGTCATTCTCACAGGTTAATTAAGGTTTAATTAACATTAAATCAGATTAATTAGGGGGATGGGACCCTCCTGTCATTCTCTGTTTAGTTAATAGATTAACTAATTAATCTAATTATTTATCTAATTATTTATTTTATACATTTTTTCTATATATATATTATTATTATTATTATTTACTGGGGCCGGGCCCCACATGTCAATGGCCATGGGGTGGTTAGTGGGTGATCAATCCCCACTAACCAGATCGTGTTAGTTGGGGGGGGTTGAGCCCCTCGATCATGGCGGTGGAACTGGCCGGCGCTGCCCAGCGGCGGAGTGGGCGGCCCGGGGGGGTACAGGGCCGGCGAGGGGAGGTGGCGCGGTGGGCATGGGCCGCGGGTGCAGGCGGCAGCCGGCGGGGCTAGCGCCGCGGGGATGGCGAGCGGCGGCCATCGGGACGCAGGGCGGGGCGCGGCGAGCGCGGGGATGGCGAGCGCGGGGGGTGCGAGGCCGCGGCGGTGCGAGCGGCTAGCGGCGGCGGAGTGGAGGCCGGCCGGAGGGGGAGAGGAGGAGGGGAGGGAGAAGCCCGATGGGCTCACCGGCAAGGAGGGAAGGGGGGCGGCGAGGCTCGAGGGGGCGACGCGGGGAGGAGACGAAGAGGCACGGGGCGACGGGAAGGCGACCGCCGGCGGTGAGGAGGACCGATGGGGAAGGGGCGACGGCCGGCGCGGCCTGCGTCGGGCGGGCGTAGGGAGGCCCCGATCCGATCTGGATCGGGAGCGGGGGAGAGCGTGGGGGTGAGGGCGAGCGAGTGGAGGTGGGGGGATGTCGGTGGGGGGGGGCTCGGGCAGGTATATTGGCCCGGGGTTGGGCCGGTTGGCTGGATGGGCCGGGCCCCAGTTGGGCCGGCCCAGGTGGGGTGTTTTCCTTTTCTTTTTTTGTTTGATTTTTTTACTCCTTCTTTTATTTTTACTTTTTAAAATTTTTAGTTTTTATTTATTTTTATTGACAAATAGCTTTTGTAAATACTTGACCTAGCCCAATATTACAACTATAATATTTGGTAGTGCCACAAAGAGTTTGAAGGCTTTTTGAAATATTTGAAAACTACAACAATTTAAAAGGGCATTTTAATAATTACTTTGGCCTCAGTTTTATTTAGTTTTGAGGCACCAAAACACTTTATAAAATGTTGGTTATAACTTTAGAAATACTAAATGAATATTTGGAAACTATTCATGATTTTTATTCACAGGTTTGCAAAACTTTTAATTTCACTTTTCAAATGATTTTTGAATTGCATAGGAATTTGAATGAGAGTCTGATTCCAACAGTGATCACACATGGATCAGCAAAATGGATTAGCTTAATCCTCAGATTACTGTAGCTTGATTACAAAGTTTACTGTAGCATCAAATCCAGGGTGTCACAACTCTCCCCTACTAAAAAGAATTCTCGTCCCGAGAATTAAGAAGTAGAAGGAAGGAGCCCGGGGTATTCTGCACGAAGATGATCTTAGCGTTCCCAAGTGGCTTCATCTTCCGAATGATTTGACCACTGCACCTTGAAGAACTTGGTAACCTTATGACGAGTCCGGCGTTCAGTTTGATCGAGAATGCGGACCGGTTGCTCTTTGTAAGAAAGGTCTTGTTGCAGCTCAAGCATATCATGATCCACTGCTCGGGTAGGATCCTTGAAGCAGCGACGAAGCTGTGACACATGGAAGACATCGTGAACCTGAGAATGGTTCGACGGCAATTCCAATTGATATGCCACTTTACCACGCCTTTCGAGAATAGTAAAAGGACCAATATATCGAGGAGCCAGCTTGCCCTTGATCCCAAAACGGTGTGCACCTCTCATTGGCGTGACTCGAAGATAAGCCTCTTCACCAGGTTGATAGACCATATCTTTGTGATGACGATCATACTGACTCTTCCAACGAGACTGAGCAACCTTCAGATTTGCATGAATAATGCGTACTTGGTCTTCGGCATGTTGGATAATATCCGGACCGATAAGTGTACGTTCCCCAGTTTCTGACCAATTCAGAGGAGTCCGACACCTACGCCCATATAACACTTCAAATGGAGCCATCTTCAGACTAGCTTGATAGCTATTGTAGTAGGAGAACTCAGCATACGGGAGAGATTCCTCCCATTTCTTGCCGAAAGAAATGACACAAGCTTGAAGCATGTCTGCGAGAATCTGGTTGACTCTTTCAACTTATCCCTGAGATTGAAATGCGGTACTAAAGGACAAATGAGTTCCCATAGCTTCTTGAAAACTTGCCCAGAATCTTGAAGTGAATAAGCTGCCACGGTCTGAACTAATCACCAATGGAATACCGTGGAGTGAAACAATTCTGGACATATAAAGATCTGCCAGCTGACTAGCAGTGATAGTTTCCTTGACAGCCAGAAAGTGTGCAACCTTGGACAGACGGTCAATGACGACCATAATAGCATCATTACCTTTCTGCGATCTGGGAAAACCAGTGACGAAGTCCATTTCAACATGGTCCCATTTCCATTCAGGAATAGAAATAGGTTGCAGAGTTCCAGCAGGCTTTTGATGTTCTGCTTTGATTCGATGACAAATGTCGCATTCTGAAACATAGCGTGCAATGTCTTGTTTCATGTTTGGCCACCAGAATCTTTGACGGATGTCTTGGTACATCTTGGTACTACTCGGATGGATAGACATAGGTGTATCATGAGCTTCTTTCAGTATTCTATCAGTCATATTCAGGTTTTCCCCCCTCGTTGGAACGAATAAACGACCCTTGAAGTACACAGCGCCATCATCAGCAACAGTGAAGCATGAGGGTCTACCTTCCGCAACATAGCGTCTAATCTTTTCGACTACATTGTCATAGTGTTGCATGGTTTTGATGCTGCCCACGAGATCTGGCACAACAACCAGGTTATTAAGGGAACCCTGTTTAACAACCTCGAGGTTCATCTTGCGGAACTCTGGTATAGGGGGAGTGAGATAACCTTGAGGAACAATATGGAGGTTCAGCTTGCGGAATTCCTTTTGAAGAAGGGGGTGAACCTTAAGAACTTGGAGGTGGTTGCAGTACGACTTGCGGCTCAAAGCATCAGCCATTATATTAGCCTTGCCAGGTGTATAAGAAATACCCACATTGTAATCTGCTATGCACTCCATCCATATCTGTTGACGGAGGTTCAAATCTGGCTGAGTAAACATGTACTTCAGACTTTGGTGATCGGTATAGATCTCGCTACGATTACCAATAAGGTACCGCCACCACTCTTTCAGTGCATGTATTATTGTAGCAAGCTCGAGATCATGAACTGGGTAGTTCTCTTCATGAGGACGCAATTGACGAGAGGCATAAGCAACCACTTTGCGCTCTTGCATTAGGACACAGCCTATTCCCTGACGCGAAGCGTCACAATAAATGACAAAGTCCTTATGAGTATCCGGAGGAGCAAGCACTGGAGCAGATGTTAGTTTGTCCTTAAGTGCTTGAAAGCTCTCCTGACATTTGTCTGTCCAATCATATCTAACACCTTTGTGAAACAGATTGGTTAGGGGCTTTGCAATCTTGGAGAAGTTCTCGACAAATCGACGGCACTAGCTGGCGAGTCCGAGAAAACTTCTGACTTGCTTGACATTCTTCGGGGGAGTCCAGTCAAGAATAGCTTGAACTCATTCAGGATTGACCGCAATACCATCCTTGGAGATCACATGGCCAAGGTAGGTCACTTCGGGCATCCAGAACTCACACTTGGAATACTTGGCATATAGCTGATGTTCCCGAAGTCTTTCCAGTACAAGACGAAGATGTTCAGCATGCTCTTCTTTATTCTTGGAGAATACCAGAATATCATCCAGATAAACCACGACAAATTTGTCGAGGTAGTCCATGAAGATATAATTCATCAACCGAGAGAAGGTTGCTGGAGCATTGGTTAAACCGAAAGACATGACGGTGTACTCGTATGAACCATAACGAGTAACAAATGCGGTCTTAGGGATGTCTTCTTCACGAACATGGATCTGATGGTAACCCAACCTCAAGTCGAGTTTAGAGAATATCGAGGAACCATCAAGTTGATCATAGAAATCATTGATCCGAGGAAGCGGATATTTGTTCTGAATTGTAGCCTGGTTGATAGGACGGTAATCTTGAACCAAACGATTTGTCCCATCCTTCTTCTTAACAAAGAGAGAAGGTGCTCCCCAAGCAGAGGAACTAGGACGGATGAACCCTTGACGAAGCGAATCGTCGATTTCTTGTTTCGGTTCAAGGAGTTCATGAGGAGGTATCTTATATGGCCGCTTGGCAATAGGGGTGGTGTCGGGTACCAAGTCGATGACAAACTCGACAGCTCCAGCACGGGGAATCGCTGGAAGTTCTTTCGGAAAGACATCTTGGAAGTCCCGGACAACTGGAATGTTTTCAATCCCTGCAAGAGGTGACTCATTTAAGGCATTCAAGGCATATAGCCGGGCTTCAGCATTTCGAACAAGATGAGCATGATAGCTTACTATCTCGTTTGAAGGGTGCAGGAGGTGGACGGTTTTGGTGGCACAAATGATTGACGCGATATGAGCCTTCAACCAATCCATTACGAGAATGAGATTGATATTGGAAGACTTCAACATTATGGGGGAGGCAAAGAATTCCAACCCTTCAATTTCAATGTGGACATTGTGGCTAATCACTGAGGTTCGACACTGGCCCGCTGTGGTGTTTACCACTATTGGGGCGTTCATCTCTTCACATTTGATGTCATGCATGTATGCAAAATCTTCAGACATAAAAGAATGTGATGCTCCTGTAGCAAACAATACAGAAGTTGGTACTCAGTTGACGAGAAGAGTACCCATCACAGTAGCAGGCTGGTCTTGAACTTCATTCATATCAACATTGTTAGCCTGAGCACGTCCCTCAGCAGGCCTGGCATTGTTGTTGTGGGGCTGGTTGGAAGGCAGTGCCAGCTGATTCTGATTCTGCCTGCATTCTCTAGCACGGTGTCCTGGACGACTACACTTGAAGCACATCCCATCCTCTGGACGAGAAGGGGGAACAGGAGCTCATGGTGGCGGAGCTGGGAGCCTCGGCTGCCTAGGTGGGTGTGGAGGCAGACGAGGTGCAGAATAGGAACGGACTCGGAGCAGGAGGCGGTGCATGGTACATGTTGTGGGGGATCCAGATCTTGCGCTTCTGACTTCCTGAGCCCGAAGATGAGCCCATGTCACGGTTGAGCTTGCTGTTGTCCTTGTAGTCCTGTAGACCTGTTTCCACTTGGATGGACTTGTTCACCAAGATGGCAAAGTTACCAAAGTCCTGAACAAGGAGCGCCAGTTTGATATCAGGGTGAAGGCCTTCGCGGAACTTCTCCTGCCTACGAGCATCAGTTGCAACGTCTTCTTTAGCATAGCGGGACAAATCCAGAAATTCCCATTGATAGGCATCCACAGTCTTGTTGCCCTGGACGAGATTACGGAACTCACGCTTCTTCTTGTCCATCAGTCCCTGAGGAATGTGACGAGCACAGAATGCAGCCCGGAACTCCGGCCAGGTGATGATTGTTCCAACAGGCTGTGAGCGCCTGTGACTGTCCCACCATTGAGTAGCGGGACCCTTCAGGAAGTATGAGGCAAAGGTGACATAGCTAGCCACTGGGGCGCCTGAAGACTCCAGCTCATAAGTGATGTCACGGAGCCAGTCATCTGCGTCAAGCGGCTGAGTTGAGCTGCGGTAGATCGCAGGGTTGAGACGCATAAAGTCCTGCAGAGTCATTCGGGCTAGCTGCTGATTCATATTCAGCCTCGGGAACTGGTCAATAATCCCTTGCATAAACTGGCGGTTCAGCTCAAACTGCTGCATCATTCCAGCCTAACCATTCTGTCAAATTTTTAATAGTGGTAGTTTAGTAATGTGGTAATCGCAAAGACAATGAATCATTCATGAAGTAAATTCCAAAAAGAAGGAAGTGCAATACATACAACTTAGTAGTTCAAATTCAACATATAGATCCATACATAGGTCTATTACAAACCATAAGTCTGTTACGAAATAGACAATAGGCCTGGCATGAAAATAACTTAGACAACTAGGCGGCACGCAGGCACGCGGTAGAGGGATACAACAACGGGACATAGCAATAAGCTACATCAACGTCGGGGACAACCACTGAAGCGAGGTAACTGCCGGTGATCACGTATGGCAAACCCGGGGATAGGATTCTGCAATCCATGAACACTAGTATGCGGATACTGGTCCAGATCGGGGGCCCGAGGTCCACGTGCAGGTGTACGACCTCCAACAGAAGGCCACTCAAGACCTGGTGGTAGCTCTGCCCGGTGCGGGTAAAGGATGTAACGTGGATACGTCCCCGCATGGACTATCGGCATCAACTGATCCAGAGCGTCGTAAAGACGAGTACGAGTGGCGTTCAACTCAAAAGTCAGAGCTCGGACAGCACGATCCAGCGCCTCAGTGTACTGAACCAGAATATGTGGGTCGTAGCGACGGCTCACATAAGGGATACAGACCGCAGTGTAGGACCGATCATTGCGCTGCCATACGAGATGAGTGAAGGCAGCGGTGTCGGATCCAGTCTCGTCCCCAGCGGGGACATACGGGATGTATCTAAATCCAGTCTCCTCCAAGTAGGGGTGCTCTCTACGGAGGCGGGTGATAGCAGTGTAAGCAGCATCATGGACTGCCATCTCAACAGTCACTCCAACACCGCAATAGGTGTGTAGCTCAGTGATGGAGCGGTCACGCCGATCCCAGATAACAACCACTGCCTGGAACTGCACCTGGTTGAAATCGCGGAAGTCCTCGTAAACAGTGTACTCGGGGTACCAGCGATATCCCAGCCTGGTCAAGAGGTTGATCAAAATGGCCGGGAATCCAGGGACATCGGCAGCCATAGTCAGACAAACGAGCTGCCTGGAAGGACGCATCTGTAACAAGAAGATTCAAAGTTGTCAAATGACAGTGTGTGCATCATAACTTCAAAGGAAACAATTGTCGACGAAACAACTCTCCGGTGGATGTGATCACAAGAACCTAATGTTAGAGTTAGCAAAATCTTTAACCCGAAAGAGAAGAGAGATCAGAACCCAGAGTATAGATGAGGAATAAAAGATCCTAATACCACCCGATTGAGATGTGGGCCCATAAGCCACACAACAATGTTAGTAAAGTTTTTCAAGTACTAGACTCAACTTCGGCCAAGGAGTTGGAAAGGGGGCTACCTACAGGCAGTCGGCTCTGATACCAACTTGTGACGCCCCCAATTATGACCGTACGCTAATCATACACGCAATGCGTACGACCAAGATTAGGGACTCACTAATCGATATCACAACACAACACTAGACACAAAATAAAGTCATACAGCTTCATATTACAAACCAGGGGGCTCGAGGGCTCGAATACAAAGCTCGACAAGCATGAGTCAGCAGAAACAAATAATATTTGAGTACAGACATAAGTTAAACAAGTTTTGCCTTAAGAAGGCTAGCACAAACATAACAACAGATCGAACGAGGCGAGGCCTCCTGCCTGGGAACCTCCTATCCTACTGCTGGCCGGGGGCCGCCTCCACGTAGTAGTAGGCTCCAGCGGTGGTGTAATAGTCGTCTCCGACGAACTCCATCTCCTGGGCTCCGTCGTCTGAACGCAGTAATCGTATCGAGGGGGAAAGGGAAAGAAAAGCAACGGTGAATACTCATCCAAAGTACTCGCAAGACTGACATCAGAACTATATTAAATTATGCATCAGTATCAAAGAATGGGGTTATAACTGGACTGACTGCAGAAAGCAAGAATAGGGAGAAGGCCTAGTCCTATCGAAGACTAGCATCTTCAGCATCTTGCAGCATTAGAAGAGAGTAGACTGGTTTCTCATATGTAACAATATTATTGTAGCAATTTTATTAAGTAACCACGCCCAGAGATCCTTTCTCGACTCCCTGCGAGGAAGCAATCTCGGAGCCAAACATTCATTTCAATTTTCAGTCACCATTATAGTTGTAGTAGGTCAAGATACAACTCCAAGTCGTCCTGTTACCGTGGACACGGCTATTCGAATAGTTGAATTCATCCCTGCAGGGGTGCACCATAGTTCCAACACGCTTGATCACCTCTGGTCGGACACACTTTCCTGGGTCATACCCGGCCTCGGGAAATCAACACGTTGTCGCCCTACCTAGGCTCAACAGAGAGGCCAGCCCGCCGGTCTAAATCCTAAGCACGCAGGGGTCATGGGCCCACTCGCCCTTTGCACTCCTTCACGATGCGTGGGCGGCCGAGGTCAGTCCTAGCACACTCTAATACAAGATCAGTGCCGTCGCGGACCACTCGGGCGCGTGCCGCTCCATTGCTGACGTCCGAAGAGCTTCGGCTGATACAACGACGCTGAGCTCCCATAACTTGTCCCACGTGAAGGTTAGTGCGTAGAAAGGTCAATCGACCAACTCAGATTAAATACCCAACCCATTTGCATTTTATTAATGCGGTGACGAGCGCGAGCCATGATGTGCGGTCCCGTTGCCCCGTCTCGAGGTCTTGTGACAAGGGCCTCACGTGCCCGGCCACGCCTCGTCGTCAATAAACCGCGGGTACCCTTCAGGGCCGACCCATCACCAACATCTGTCTGTAACCAAGTCATAATATCCGTGTGTATAAAACATCAAGGCGGAACCTGAGGAATCACCCTCAATGGTTCCCGCTTGATGAAACCGTCAAGGTGGACTTCGAGGAATCATCCTCGGGGGTCCCATGCTTGAGGGGGGTTGCATGACAGAGTCGATATCGGGAGTGGCAGAGAGGTATCACCCTCTGTTTACAAAGACCGACTAGCTACACTACAGAGCTAACATCATGAGTCCTTCACGAGGTGTCACCCTCGGTACTCGATATTAGTTCTGCAGAGTCGTACAACTAAAGGGGTGTGCGGTGCTGTGACGGGCCTGGCTCGTCGATCAAGATGATCGAGTAACTAATAAATAAAGCGGGGCAACTGAGACTAAGGGGTCACAGTGGGTTCATTGCTCAACCTATACTAAGCAGTTTAGTAAAGCAGTAGGTACAGTAGCAGTATATCAAAGGTAGGCCATGCATCAGAATAGGAGCTAACTAATACAGTAGCAAAATCTCATGCAAGCATAAGAGAGAAAGAATGGGCGATATCGGAATGCTCAAGGGGGTTTGCTTGTCTTGCTGCTCTGCTGCAAAGGCCTGACCGTCAGTCGCGTAGTCATACTCGGCAACAGCGTCAGTCTGGGGGTCTACCGGTAAGAAGAGGGTGGAGAAACAATAAATATAAAGCACAGATGCATTCACGATGCATGACATGGCAAAATGAAGAGCTAGGCATACACTAACGCAGTACTACACGTCACAAACGGATCGGAAGAATATCTGGCGATATTTTCCGGGTCTCGGGCTACTACCGGACAGATGAAAACGATGGAAAAGTTCCACGTTCGTTATGATAGGAGCACGTGACAGGCTAACGGACAGCGTATTCGGATTCGTGGGATTTTTCTAATCAACTTTCATGTATAAAACTTTTTCATCTGACTTACAGATTATTTTATATTAATTTTTAAAGTTTTATTAATATTCTGAAATTAAACAGATTTAATTTAATTCAAAAATCATTTATGGCATCAGTATGATGTAAGCACTCAACAGAGCCTTTAACTGATCAAACTGACCAGTTGGTCCTACATGTCATTCTCACAGGTTAATTAAGGTTTAAGTAACATTAAATCAGATTAATTAGGGGGTGGGACCCACCTGTCATTCTCTGTTTAGTTAACAGATTAACTAATTAATCTAATTAACCTTAATCATCTAATTAATTAATTACTTTAATTAAGTTAATTAACTATTTATTTAAGTAACTAATTAATTATTTATTAAATTATTTATTTTAGACATTTTTTTCTTTATATATATATTTTTTTTACTGGGGCCGGGCCCCACATGTCAATGGCCAGGGGGTGGTTAGTGGGTGATCAATCCCCACTAACCAGATCGTGTTAGTGGGGCGGGGGGTTTAGCCCCTCAGTCACGGCGGTGGAACTGGCCGGCACCGGCCAGCGGCAGGGTGGGCGGCCGGGGGGGGGGGAGGGGGGGGGGGGTACGGGGCCGGCGAGGGGAGGTGGTGCGGTGGGCACGGGTCGCGGGTGCAGGCGGCGGCCGGCGGGGCTAGCGCCGCGGGGTTGGCGAGCGGCGGCCATCGGGACGCAGGGTGGGGCGCGACGAGCGCGGGGATGGCGAGCGCGGGAGGTGCGGGGCCGTGGCGGTTCGAGCAGCTAGCGGCGGCGGGGCGGAGGTCGGCTGGAGGGGGAGAGGAGGAGGGGAGGGAGGAGCCCGATGGGCTCACCGACGAGGAGGGAAGGGGGGCGGCGAGGAACGAGGGGGCGACGCGGGGAGGAGACGAAGAGGCGCGGGGCGACGGGGAGGCAACCGGCGGCGGTGAGGAGGACCGACGGGGAAGGGGCGGCGGCCGGCGCGGGGAGGCCCCCATCCGATCTGGATCGGGAGCGGGGGGAGCGTGAGGGTGAGGGGGAGCGAGTGGGGGTGGGGGGCTGTCGGTGGGGGGGCTCGGGCAGGTATAGTGGCCCGGGGTTAGGCCGGTTTGCTGGATGGGCCGGCCCGGGGGGGGGGGGGGGGGGGGGTGTTTTCCTTTTCTTTTTTTGTTTGATTTTTGTTTTTGTTTTTTACTCCTTCTTTTATTTTTACTTTTTAAAAGCTTCAGTTTTTAACTTTTTTTTGACAAATAGCTTTTGTAAATACTTGACCTAGCCCAATATTACAACTATAATATTTGGTAGTGGCACAAAGAGTTTGAAGGCTTTTTGAAATATTTGAAAACTACAACAATTTAAAAGGGCATTTTAATAATTACTTTGGCCTCAGTTTTATTTAGTTTTGAGGCACCAAAACACTTTATAAAATGTTGGTTATAACTTTAGAAATACTAAATGAACTAGCGGGGTGACCCGCGCATTTGCGCGGCTAGATTTTCTACATGTGTTTATATTCATATTAGCACTTGGATGTTGGTAGAAGATAGTTATATAGTTAAAGTAAACAATGCAAAAACTTATTTATCATGCTTAGTAAGTTACTTGGGCTCATGCAAAATCTTTTTCTTTAATGTAAAAAATCATATGTGATAATTATCCCCATTATATTCTTCAAAATAAAAAAGAACCAATATCTATATTGTGAGGAAATATCAACAGAGTCCATTGAATTTGTTTTACTGATCCACAAAAAATTGGTTTTACTCTGAATATAAACTTGTTGGTAACGAATTTTGTAGGTGATAATAGAAAACTATAGGATTGTGCTGCCCGGATGTCATGCCAATTTATATAGAGTTTGGTTGATATTTTTAGCTAGATTTTCCTTTTCCTCTTCTTATAATAGATTGGTGTATGTCTTTTACCGACTAATGTTAAAAAACTTCCTGATAAAACTTATAATCTAACATTAATGTCTATCACAACTGTGTTGTGATTTTTGCAGTTGCATTGTGCAATACAATGTCCACAAATACTCATTGACATGCTAATGTAGTATACCACTAATTCTGTATATTGCTTAGCCATGGAAGAAAGTATGAAATTGCTAGAACAACTCACCCTTTAAATTTTGGAATGTATTTGATGTATGAAAAAAATAATACATGTAGGTGGTGCTCTGTTTTTACATAAGTGGGTAGTTCTCTTGCATGATCCTTTTATTTTGATCGATTAATTTCATTAGCTGATCTCACCACTTTTGTTGAGAATATTGTTCCTCCATGACTAAAAAAGTGTAGTGTGCAGAATGTACATCTTCGTAGGCCACAACCCACAGCCCACAAGAGTACTCTCCCCTCTTTGTTTGCCCAGAGCCCCAGACAGTAGCTTGCTTGTGACGCTCATGATCATCCTTTGGTCGCTGGGCATGCTGCCATGACGTGGTGAATCGCTCGCCACTCGGAGCCTCGCCGGGCCTATAGATCTTGGCAGTGCCAGGAGCGATACCATGACGTGGAAGGCCACTCCGCACATGTGGGCGAGGGCGAGGGTGGGTGATGCTTTGCTCACAGCATGATTCGCCAGTGCAGCAGCCAAGCATGTCATTAACGTCTTACCTCCAACGTATTAAGATGGCCTCTATCACTATACATTGCATTTTTTTGCGAACATGCTCATAGATGGAAAATAATTTGCTGGTCTTTTTTCAAAATCCATTTTTTTTACAAATTCTAATTGCTGGGTTGAATTTATTTCAAATTGCATTTATATACGGAATTTATGGAATGAGCACAAAACCAAAAAATTTATCTCATTATAATTGAAAATCTGAATATTTGGTATGTATGAACTATTATTTATGTGATGTCATGTAAACCTTGAGACGATCTTCATATATGCACATACTCTTTGATTATATTTTTCTTACCGCCTCTTCATATTTTAGGGCCTTATCTTCGTAAATGACAATAAGTACAACATCACGTCTACATTCTACTTTTCTTTTAGTTTTTTTCCCATACTTCCAAACACATATGCGTTTCTTTTTGAGAGGCAAACATATGCATGTTGCCATGTTCCCACTAATGTTTTCCCTCAGCCATATCTAAGATAATGTATGTTATCGAACGAGAAGTGCTAAAACTATTTAGTTCTTTATGTTGTTAGCGCAAATAAAATAACTTGTTAAATTCTTATATTTTCTTTTGTCAACTATTCTGAACTATTATAATATAGCTATCTTGTTTAGTTTGAAGACTTTTTTATAAGTAAAATTATTAATACATTTTCTTATGCTAAAGTGAACTCATGGCACTCTCGCTACCAGCGTCACATGTTCAGCTATGCATTTATTTGTACGATCGGATCAGAAGCAAATAGTGTTTACGCATCTATTTGCTTACTTGATGACATCAGGGTGACATCGTTACATGGAACGCTGCACCAACTTGTATACGACTGAGATTATATTGGCCTGATTGGCTAGCTTGAGCGACCGGGCACGATGACATATACAACTTCTCCTTTTTGGTTTTTAGGAGACATATAATTAGTATCGTATAAGGATAGGATATCCCAAATTGCTTGGGTCCGTCGCTGCCTTTTTCTAGTAGAAGTAGTACTTGGTAAAAAAAACGTTTTGAGTTCAACGTACAGATCAAATAGATTCATTAAATCTCAATCGTTCTTTTTTGCAAGTTAAATCTTGTCCGTTACTTTTCTATCGTTTTAATAATATAATAGATATTTGGAAACTATTCATGATTTTTATTCACAGGTTTGCAAAACTTTTAATTTCACTTTTCAAATGATTTTTGAATTGCATAAGAATTTGAATGAGAGTTTGATTCCAACAGTGATCACGCATGGATTAGCAAAATGGATTAGCTTAATCCTCAGATTACCGTAGCTTGATTACAGAGTTTACTGTAGCATCAAATCCAGGGTGTCACACAAACATTATTGTCCCCTTTAACCGCCCAGAGATGCTCAATTAGACCTTTCTTCGGTTGCTCGTGAGTTGTTCGATGCCGGATTTGTTGATGCATTTGAACAAACTTTTCAAATGTGACCTAAATCTCATCAGGAAGTTCGATAGGATTACCCATTTTTTGAAATTCAAGGGTTGAGGCAGCATCCTCACCTGTATCCTCCACGATCATGATATGCATGATCACACAACAGGTCATCACCTCCCACAAGGTCTCCAGATTTCATAGTTTAGCTGGTCCACAAACAACTGCAAAACATGCCTACAGAACTTCGAATGCCCTCTCAACACCCTTTCTAGTTGCTTCTTGTTTTTTGGTAAAGTGAGCCTTTTTCTGGCCAAATGGGTTAGAGATGGTCTTAACAAAGGTAGCCCACGGAGGATAGAATCGTTAATCAGATAGTAACCCATGTTGTACTTATGCGCATTGACTGTATAGTGCCAAGGAGGAGCTTTTTCTTTAGCCACCCTCGCAAACAATGGTGATCGCTACAATACATTGGTGTCATTGTGAGACCCGGGCATCCCACAAAAAGTACAAAAATCCAAAGATCATGTGATGTAATAGCTTCAAGAATGATGGTGGGCTTTTTAACTTGGCCTTGATATTGCCCTTCTAGAGCTATTGGGCAGTTCTTCCATTTCCAATGCATGCAGTCAAGAGATCCGAGCAAATCTGGACACCCTCTTGCTTCTGAGATAGCCAAGGGCCTCTCGGTATCTGTGGCATTTGGTTATCTCAGGTATTTAGGTCCAAACACAAGGACCATGACAGTTGCAAACCTGGCCATGGCATCTTCACATGTGCTCTCAGACACCCGTAGGTACTCGTCCCACGTTAGCGGCCGTGCAATATGCAAGAGATCCGCAGTGCGGCCGTGCACCTTTGGTAACCGGAGAATCCAATCCTTCGCGCATCGTCCTTCTTCAAGATGAAGTAGTAATTAGAGGACCGGACCCCATGTCAGAGACGATCGAAGACATTTTTTCGCATCCAAAACCGCCGGCAAAAATTGTCAGCGAAAAGAGCATCGGGGGCAAAGTAGTCGGACATCGACGTCAAATGGTCGCGCGCCCTGTTGCAGTTGAGCATTGGATGACCCTTGATCGATCCCTTGAAATTGAGAACACGCTCTTCCGCATGCTCCGCATCTGCAAGTACTGCCCGCATCATCACCGTCTCATCCGTGTAGTCCTCCTCGTTGGACGAGCCATCTGACAACTGAACATAGTGCTCGTATATGTACTGCATATCCGAATGCATTGCTTCAAAGAAAAATGGACAAAAAAAATTAGCTCAGGCAATTCAACGAACACTTGCCGGACATGTAGGAGCGGATGGTACCTAGGCGGCGGTTGGAGGAGAACGGACTCGTCGAGTACCGGTAGGGGTGTGCCGGGCCGACCGGGGTGGTGGAGCTGCGACGAAGGCAAGACAGAAAATGGGAGGATGGAGGCGCGGGGCTCGGGAGGGGTTATGGGTTGGCCAGGGGTGTCGGAGTCCTACGTGTCTGTTGTCCGGACTCCCGCAAAGGCCCCCCTTCTCCTAGTTTGTCTTGCGTTTACGGGAAAAAGTATGTCCGGACCGCTCGACGGATGGATACAGGCCCACGCTGGATGGCACAACAAGTTCGAATCGCGCGATCCAAACGTATGCGTACGGTTTTAGGGTCCGCTTTGGAGACGGCCTTATACGAGAAACAACCGAACGTAACAGGGACTAGAAGGGTTTTTTCCTTCTTCTTTTTTTTGAGAGGAGTGAGGGTTCCTTTAAATTCCAAGAAATGGTGCCTGGTCGATATAGAACTTTGGATTCCTTTAAAAAATAGAAGTATAACTTTATATGCTTGAAGATATATACACTAGGATAACAATATTACACCAAATCGAGCTGCCAAAATGCACTAGTTGCCTCCCCTGCAGGTTAGGCACGGCCAGCAACAAATTACTTCCATCCATGGCGTCTACGAACCTGCCTGCACGTACAGGGGACTCTGTGTGGCATGCCGTGCGGGGTACGGACTGACTGACTGACTGCCGCTGTTGCCGTACCCGTACCTGGATCGGAGATACAGCCCGGTATTTGGAATCGGACGGTGGTCAATACTCAATGCAACGTAGTACTCCGACCCCGACTCCGAAGCCCAAACCGTGATCGATTGGGCAGAACGTCTAGACCAGAGCGCCGCACGTTGATCACACGAGATGCTCGCCCCACGTCAAAACGAGACATCTCCGGCGGTTTCTCAAACCAAACACAACGCAGCCGTCGGCCGGTATGCCGAAGTTGGAAGAAATGTGGGTGCGGACCAAAGAAGAGCAAAACGGCTTCCCAAAACTCCGAGCACAAACGCGGCACATCACATACCATCATCACGACACCTGCATCTCGACCGGCCGTTCCGAAAAAGAAAAGAAAACCACGACCGATATATCTCTCGGCCTACAGCAACCACGAAGTGCTAGGTATCAGGCAGGCCCACATGCAGGCGGTTCCGTCAATGACGAAATAGGCTTTCGTCCCGCTATATTGATATAGCAACCACCCGATACAACAAGGAGCACATCGCTGGGGCAGACAGCACAATCACGCCCAAAAGGAAGAAACAAGAGAAAAACAAGAGAAAAAATGCTCGCAACACCGGATCAACGAAAGTTGTAGTATCCCGCAACCGCCGCGCCCACCGGAAAATTCCACCACGCTCCAATGCCACCGAGTCGCCGCGTACCAAGCAACACCTTCAAGAAGGACTGCGACGACGACGACGCTGCTGCCCGGACGAATCCTAGGATTTCTCCCGGTACACGGAGGGGAGCGGAGGTTAGGGACTCCCGACGCCCTTCAAGAAGGAAGATGGCGCCCATGGGCGTCACCGCATCGGTGTCGGCCAACCCCGACAGGGATTTCTCCCGTCCCTTCACAACCACAGCCCAGGACCAACCATCGGCTCCGCCTTCCTACCGTCCACCAACATGCGCCACCACGGTCACGGGAACACCACCGTCGTCTCACCATGGCAAACGCAGCGAGGCCAGCCGGACCAAACCGAAGCCACCGAAGATAGGGACCGGCAGTACCGCAGCCACGTGGGAGGGGACGACCTCCACCGGCACAAGCGGTAGCAGACCGGACGCAGGAGCAGAAGCACGCCGGACCAACAGTCCAGCCAGGCCCGGATCGGGCCCGCTAAGCTTCCGCCGCCGCGCTGCAGCAAACGCAGCACAGAACCGCCGCCCCCGTCTTCCGTTGCACGGCAGCCCAGCCGGAGGCAAAACACTGGAGGACAAACCAGCCCGGCCCGACCCAGATCGGGCCCGAATGGGCCCAGATCTGGGCTCGCAGGGCGCCGCCGGCCAAGCCCTGCTACCAGCCGCCGCCACGCCACCATCCGCCCATCACCGGAGCGCCGCGAGCCGAGGAGCACCGCCGCCGGAAACGCCGCCCGAGCCGGGATCCGTGACGGGAAAAAACACGAGCCGCCACCACCGGCCAAGCCACGGCGCCGCGCGGGCAACACCCGGCCGCGCCAGCCGGCGGCGGCGGCGGGAGGGGGCCACGGGGGGGAGGAGCTAGGCGGCGCGACGAGGGGAGGCCGCCCCGGTCGCCCCGCTCGGGGGGGGGGGGGGGCGGCGCGGGGGGTACGGGGGAGGAGAGGTTGGTTCCGTCAACGAGCCATCTCGACCACTGGTTGCAAGCCGCGCACACGCACGCTGACGCTGGCTGCGGGGACGGGAATACGGGATATCTTGTGGCATCTCCCGGGCTCGATTCCGAGCATCTCCGTGTTAGACCATCTCCAGCCGTTGCCCCCCCCAGGGGGCCGAAATAGCGCCGCCTGGGGCCGAGCCGGCGCTAAAATCGGCCTGGGGGGGCTCGTTTTCCCAGTCGAGCCCCCGGGGTCGCCCCCCAACCGCCGCTTTCGGCCCATTATCGGCGTAGAATCGGCCCAAATTCGGCGCTATTTCGGCTTTAAAATCAACAAAATCGGCACTCTTTCGGCATAAATTCAACAAAAAACTGAATGTTTCGTACCAAAGTTCATCATAGAAATTAATACAAAATCAAATAGTTCAATGAAGCAAGTTCCAACATAAATTAAAACAAATCGAGCTATAGGTGCTCCACCAGATCGTCTTGCAGTTCTTGATGCACTTGTGGGTCTCGGATCTCCTGGCGCATATTGAGGTAGGCAGTCCATGTTGCTGGTATCTGGTGATCAACAACTGCAAGAGGTCCCATCTTGTGATATGGTTCAGGATCAAACACTGGCTCTTCCTGCTCGCTCTCAATGATCATGTTGTGCAAGCAGACATAACAATTCATGATCTCCCACATCTGCCTTTTGGACCAGGTCATAGCGGGGTACCGGACAACAGCAAATCGTGATTGGAGCACACCAAATGCTCGCTCGACATCTTTCCTGCAAGCCTCCTCACACTTAGCAAAGTGTGCCTTCTTTGGCGCCACAGGTTTTGAGATAGTCTTCACAAATGTTGACCATCTCGGATAGATACCATCTGCTAGATAGTATCCCTTGTTGTATTGGCGTCCATTGACCTCAAAGTTCACCGGAGGAGCATGACCTTCAACAAGCTTGGCGAAGACATTCGAGCACTGCAAGACGTTGATATCATTGTGAGTTCCTGGCATATCAAAGGAGTGCCAAATCCATAGGTCATGTGTGGCTACTGCCTCAAGTACCACACTGCAACCACCTTTGGCGCCTTTGTACATCCCCTGCCAAGCAAATGGGCAGTTTTTCCATGACCAATGCATGCAGTCGATGCTTCCAAGCATCCCTGTAAATCCTCTTGCTGCATTCTGTGCTAGGATTCGAGCAGTGTCTTCAGCATTGGGTGATCGCAAATATTGTGAATCAAACACTGCCACCACTGCCCTGCAGAACTTGTATAAACACTCAATGGTGGTGGACTCGGCCATTCGCCCATAGTCTTCTTGTATGTCCGCGGGAGCTCCGTATGCAAGCATCCTCATAGCTTGGGTGCATTTCTGAAGTGAGGAGAATCCAACTGTGCCGGTGCAATCCTTCTTGCAAACGAAATAGCTGTCGAACTCCCGGACGGAATTAACAATCCTGAGGAAGAGCTTCCGGCTCATCCGGTAGCGACGCCGAAATACTTTCTCACCGTGCAATGAAGAGTCGGCGAAGTAGTCGGTGTAAAGCATGCAATACCCCTCCATCCGATGCCTCTGCTTGCTCTTGTGCCGGCCCGGCGCCGAGCCACCTCGCCGGGGCTTGTCATTGTTGACGAACAGGCCGGCCAGCGAGGCGAGTATCATGAGGTGCTCCTCGTCGGCGGTGTCGGCCTCGGCTTCTTCCTCCAACAGGGCCGCGAACGCCTCCTCGTCGTCCGAGTCCATGGCCGAGCAGGCAAAACGTCGAACACCTTGTCGGCGTGATGGGCGAGCAGCCACCGGCGCCCTGCCGGCGTGGTTTGGGCCAGAGGACGGCGATGGGCGAGGGTCGGGGGAAGCGAAATCCGGCGAGGGAAGGCGAAGTGGGGCCTTCTAGCGGCGGCGCAGTGGCCGTGAACAGGCGAGGGGCGCCGGGGTCGGCATTGGGGAGAACGCGGGGGGGGGGGGGGGGGGGGGCTCGGGCGAGGAAAAAGACGAGATTTCCCTGACAGTGGTGTCCCACACGCCGGTTTGTTACCGCCGGAGCCCCCCAAGAGGCCCCCAGCGCCCTGGGTTCGGCCCAAAAAAGGGCTCTAACCGACGAAAAACGGAGTCCTAGGGGCGCGACTGGGCCGATTTTTCGGCGCCGGCGATGAAAAAAGGGTCTGGGGTGTCCTTTGGGGCCGTGGCTGGAGATGGTCTTAGATCCCCGCTGATGCCAATTCCGGCATCTTTGCCCGCACTATTACGTTTGACAGCTCCCATCAACAACTGAGGCGTTTCTCTTTTGCATGTACGCACCTTGACTTTAGCTGGTTTTCTGTTTACGGGTCCAAGGATTTCTTTATTTTGGGAAACGAGATATATGTATGTATACTCTTCAAGAAAGTGGACGTAAAAAACGCCTCGGCGGCTTAAAAATTTAAGCCTAAAGATTGAATAATTAAAGATTCAAGGCTATAATTTTCTGTAGCCAGTGGAGTGTGTTCTGCCTAGCACATTGCACACGTAACAGTTTTGCAGAAAAAATATAAAAATCATGTATCAGTGCACTTGTTTACCTAATCCAACATCCACTAAAAATATAGAAATCACCTAAGCTCGCGGTACTAAACTGCAAATTCCATCATTTCCATTCCGCCACCTATATAGACACTTCCTACCCAAACCCAACCTCCTCACTATCCTCATCGCAACAGACCCGAGAACCAAACTTGCTCCTTTCTATCTTGAACAACCGCCGAGAGACCTCCCCCGTCGCCCTCGCCGCAAATGGAGCTGCTCAACGTGGTGCCGGCGGACGCCATGGACTTCCCCCTCTACTCCCTCCCCGCGGCGGCCAACACCGTCGCCTCGCTCTTCGCCTGGCTCGTCGCGGCCTTCGCCGCCGCCGTCGGCCTCTGGCGCATCCGCGCGGCCGGCTCCTCTATCAAACCACCCGGCGCCGGCGCCCGCGGCAGCACCCTCGTGGACGACAAGCAGCAGCTGCAGGCCGTTTCGTCGCCTGCCGCTGACGAGCCACGGCCCAAACTCGCCGTGCCGGTGGAGCCGGCTTCCCCGATTAGCGAGCCGAGCTCGCCGTCCAAGGTCCGGTTCACGGCGTACTACGGCGGGGCCGGAGCTGACGCCGGCGACGATGGAGTAGTGGAAGGCGTCAGGAAATGCGCGGACAGGGACGAGGACGACGACGGCGTGCCCGTCGTGGACGACCAGAGCGAGACGCTGCCGAGACGGGCGGCGTCGATGAGGATCAGGCCGGCAGCCTCGACGGCGGTGCCCTGCTGGGAGGAGAGGGAGATGGCCGTGAGGAGGCGGAGAGATTTGGGCTGGTACCGCCACCTCGACATGGCAGTGCTCGACGGCACCGTCGTAAGGCTGTGGGACGGCGAGGTCACCGCGGCGGTGGCGTCGCCGAGGGCGCGGCGCGGGAGGGCAGGATTGGAACTGCGCCTGTCACTATAGAGAAGGAGATCCTAATGTGTGTATAATGTGGCTAGGATTATTGGAATGTGATTAGGGTGGAGATGACAATTTTGTCCATCAATTTGGGCATGTCATATGTATGTGTATCATCGAAGAGGGCCGAGGCTGAAAAAATGAACAGCCTTCGTCTCAGCTCTCAGGAGAAACGAAAATTTGGCAAATGGCAGAGTATTCTTTGCTCAGTTCCCTGCTTTCATTTCCATGGTTTGCACTGCTTTGCATTACCATTACATCCTTTCTGACCCTTTTGTTCTCTCGGTTCATTTATCTGAGGAACAATGCTTATGAAATAAATTTATACTTAGGTTCAGTTCTCCAGTGGGTGAGTTATCTTTCTAACAATTCTAAAAAAAAACAAGAATGTTGCTGCTGCGCCCTTGCAAAAACTGTATGAAGAAGTATCTCTTGTATACTTTATCTGGTGCATAATTTTTCATATCTTTTAATGGAGTTTTGCATGTTTACATATTGGATGTCATTCCCAACATCGATGATTTTATTTTTCACAAATCTGTAAACTTTCATACGCCTTAATTTAATATGAGATGCAGGCTCAACTGAATGCACAAAAGTTGAGTTCTCACAGTGGGCTCCTTTGATTTGACTTAAAAGAAATTTCATAGGATTTGGATCCCTCAGAATTTAGGATAACTTTGCACACTATTTTGGAGGAAAAATTTCATCAAACCTCTTTGTATAATTTTTTTGTTTCTGTGGTATCAAACGTTCTTTGATCCAAATTCTTGTGGTTGTCTAATCCTATTTTTCTTCTATTCCTGCATTTGAAAATCCTGCGAATTGAGAAGATAGAGCCTGATATTGGCAGTACTAGCATACAAATAGTTTTATCGGGCAAGGATCCCCCCCCCCCCCCCCCCCCACAACATACAAGTATACAACCCATGCTTGTTGGTTAAGTGACCCTTACGGCATGCCGCAGACAATGCTATATGATCATAGTGATGCGAAGACGAAGACGACTTATCAGGCTGATGCGAAGACGAAATCAAGGAGTGCTACTTTTTCTAAATGAATTCAGTGAACCACCTTTGAATATCATGTAGTGGCTGGCAGCACTCCTTGATTTTTTCCTCCCAATTCATGGCTCGTACACTGTTTTGCCTGATCTCTGCCACAGTTTCCAGCCAAATATTTCAGTAGGTATAACACATCATTGTCACTACTTCTGAATCCACATAAAACTGATGGTTTTGGACCTTTTGGTGGCGGTGGAGAAAACAACGCCATGTGTTGCTTTCTAAATAACGGAGTAATCAACAGTAGCATGGAATCATAGTTAGGCGATTATGACGGGCTTAAATCCTTGTCTGGATTATGAATGCGATGGGCCTGTGCACCATGAATGGTGATACCATAAGAATATGCTTGAACATATACTACTTGGTAGGTGGTTTAATTTCCACGGAAGAGGATGATTGTTTTAACTTAGGTTGCTCATCCCCTAGAGCTCCATGCAAGCATCTTTGAGATCCAATGAACATATCATATCATATGGCACACGAGGGAAATTTAGATCCAATGCACGTTCGTGACATCCCCATCTCTTCTTTGTGCTTCCCGGATGCACTTATAACACTCATCTCATCAAATACGAAATTACTTATGCCAATAACATGGTTGCATGCATCATTCTGATGCGGAGGCCCGGTGTAATCATTCTTTTCTAAAAATAATAAAGAAATCAAATCTGGATGCAAGGATTGGTTGATAACTCGCCACATTGCCGGTTAAGGAGCCGAAGAACGATAGCACATTTTTAGGGGATTCGGACTTTGGAGCAGTTGGAAACTTGGACGTCAGGTGAACCTAACCACACCCCGGAATGGCTCCAAACAAGGCAAGATCGCACGCACCCGTCAAGCCCATCAATGGCATCAAGGCCGGTTCTGTCCGTATCTCTAGCAACTGGCTGCGCGGCGGCAAAGGAGTGGCGGAGTTTTATCGCGCAGTCGCTTTCGGTCGTCTCGTAGTATCAGGCACTGGTGGACGACGTCGAGTTGAGGAACCTGCGCGTGCGCGCGGCACCGGCCGGTGTGGGCCGTGGCGGCGTTGTTTACGCCCGGCCGGATTCTGGAGGGACGTCGGTGTCCTGTGGCTGTGCGGTTTCCGTGCTCGCTGCTGATGCGCTTGGCCGTATGTTTCTGTGCGGTCTCGTTGCCGGTGGAGCTGCCTGGCCGGGAGTTGCCGTCGTATCACCGATGCTAGCGTGTGGCCTCGTTTGACACCGATTCTTCGCCGGCCCTCTCAAGGGCAGCATGCATCCACCGTTTTGTTTACGTCAGTCGCCTTTCGGGACGGCAGTTTTTTCGTTTCGCGCGGAGCCACGGAAGCTTGTGAGTTCTCTTTATTTGTATGTTTTTTCAAGACTCGTTGTCTCGATATCACTATGGGCGTCTTTGGTTGTATTCTGTGAAGTTGTTTGCATTGCATGTGTTGCTGAGTTGGGCCTCGCTGAATGAAAACAGTGTAAAAATCATCATCTGCACTTCGTTTGGTTGCTCGCATCGAAACTGCATGTATTAGGGGATTGGTTTTGACACGGTGTTTGGTGTCCTGCACTGGCTCGGCACATGCAACTACACGGAGTTTGATTGTATACACGTGATATGATTAAGTGCTAACAACTACACATAACACACAATTACACAGTACCATGGCGATTGCGGTGGGCGGCGGTGACGACGAAGCGGTTCGGCGGCGGCAGGTTCGCGCTCGGCTGCGGCTGCAAGGACCCCAAGGCCGTGGCGGTCGTGGCGGCGGCGGTGGCCTCCTCGTCGCCGCGAGGCGTCGACAACGACCACGGTCACGTCATGCAAGGCGAGGACGCACTGGTCGGCGTTGATAGGTTGTAAGTGTACATGGCTATGTAGCAATTTTGTGATAAGTAAGGTTTGTTGATTCCACCGAAAGCAAATAGGATGGCACCACAACCCCGCAGTTGTGCTATCACTAACATAACCACGCTCATACTAAAACCTGAGTTTGAAGATAGCTGACTAAAGTATGTTGCTAGGGAAAGGAGAAAGGTAGAATTAAGAGTAAATTTCACTTTTTACCCCCAAGTTACGCATTTGTGACAGTAATTACCTCATCTAATAAAAAATCGTCTAAAATACCCATTATAGATATTTTGGACCCTCTTTTCTCGAGGCATTCATGTTGGGAAAGCTGTGACCTTATGATTGAGCCTAAAAAATATCATAACAACGACGAGTAATTGAACAGATGATTAAGAGAAGATTGGACATTATCATTGATAGCGCGGTCCAATTTTTTCATATTTTGACACACCACATAGTTATAAGATGCCGGTCTATTCTAACGAAACATGTTGAATGCCAAAATGAGGGTAAAACCATGTTAATTTCTAATAAATGGTGTATTTTTTATTTTTTTTCACACTAAATGGGGTAATATGTGTCACAAATGCGCAACTATGGGGTAAAAAGTAGAATTCACTCTAGAATTAAACTAAGTAAACAAAGAAAATAAATTATGAGAAGTATATGATGTTTTAGATGAGACTGATGGCATCCAGGTACTGTCTTGTTCGGCTCTGACACGGAATGGAGTTTAACTTTATGACTATGACATTATGGCTAAGCCAGTACCTGCATTATTTGATACGATGGTCTACTTCTGGTGGACGGTCATTATCTCTCAAGGCACGCTATGATGAGATAACTCATTCATCAAACTTCTTGTCCCATACTTGCGACGGCTAATGCAAAGATATTAAGGTCCTCGGGGTCATGAGGTCGGACGAAGGCATTAGGTTCTATGAACAACCGTGCTTTTAGAATAATCGTGTTCCCCTTAAGATATTTGTGCATGTCACACTGCGGGTCTCTCGGTTTCCACAGTCTCCTGTATACTTCATGTGTAGCCTGGGGATTTGGATGTCTCCAACTACGCCAATGAATAGGACATCTTCCATCATTAAATTACCAGATGTAAATAAGAAACACGCATAATTAGACAACACATATCAAATAACCACTTACTAATCAGCCGACCCATAGCCAACAATTACTCAAATAACATCACATAAAAGGGGGTTCAAGAGTTGTTACAACCCATCATGGAGACCGTGATGGAGAAGGAGGAAGGGATGGTGATGGTGGTGATGATGGCGGCAGCGTGGATGATGATGGTGATGGTGATGATGACGGCGTGGCGGCGGCGGCCCATGGTCATGCACCATCGGGGTGGCTCCCTTCCGGCCTCCTTCAAGGTTGCAACAATGATGTTTTTGATGTGGATGGTGGCTGGACTTGGAAATGATATGACGAATGATGGATCATGGCGACGGCTAGGGTTGAAGGTAAATATATAAGAGCTCTCCCATAGCCTCCTCTGTTAATGTATCATCTTCCCTTTGATACAAGGGCTCTAGATGAGCCCAATCCTCTCCCAAATCATTCCTTGAAGGCCAAGGAAGTCGTGAGAACAAACGGGGGCGAAATCCACGAAGAATCCCGTCATGAAGGGCAACTTTTGGAGTTGTCTGGAGGTCAAACGACCAGCCACGGTCGCATGAAAGGTCGTCTTTTTATCTGTCCCTCTCCGGTAAATTGGCCGTCATTTGTTCATACGAACTCCGACTTTGACGTTCTTGGGCTCGTTGGATTCGTATGAATGACGCCGATCCATTCCTGGTCTTAGATCCTAATTAGGTGCACTTTAGAGAAAAAAAATTCACTTTTTCTGACCTCCAGAATGGCTAAGCCTGGCCCTGGGTGACTCCGCATTGAACTATTTTCATCGTGCTAAGTGATTGGAACTCCATCTCACCTACAAGACACACAAATCAAAGAAAACTAATAAAAACTAATAATGAATAAAGATTATGCAATGCTCGCGGTGGAAAGGATAAAAACTAGGAATCATGCATATGGATATGTAATTGGCTCAATGAAACATGATATGACTTGATATATAGAAATAATGTGCAACAAATGAGCTCTAAGGAAGCATATAATATGGAGCCATCAACCTCACCAATCTTAAACCTTGCTCGTCCTCAAGTAAGAAGGTTGACTATCTAAGCTCATTGTTGCTAACTCTAAGCACACATTAAAAACCAAAGTCCAACACTGGTGTCCATGTTAATCGTGCAAGTTTGCAAATGTTAACTAGCATGGGAGTAATACCTGCAATCCTCTTAGTTCCATTGCCATGAAGGTCAAGAAAGAGGAAATATTTTTGTGGAGTCCAAATTCCCATTGTCAAAGGTTTAGAGAGAATGTCAATATTATGTTGGGAACAAAGCAATGTCCATCGGAGACAAAAGAAACCATGCATCAGCGGTCGCTTCAGAAATACCAACCCGAGGCATACCAGGTACAATAGCAAGATCGTCTGTCTAAGTTATTTAACCGCTCAACTACCTATGCAGCACTGAGCGCAAGCCTGTGCCTCGCACTTAAGAAAAAGATAGAAAATGGTTGGGTTTCGAGAAGACAGAAACAAAAAAGTCTTGCATTAATGCAACTGACCATTAGGCAATGGAGAAGGTCTTATGACCGATGTCAATGCAAGGAGTAGGGATCGACATGCAATTGGGATGCACATAGAGCTATCAATATGTGAAAGCTCTCATGTGGACTAAGTGGGGGGTGGTATCCAACTTGCTTGCTCATGAAGACCTCAAGTTTTTGAGAATGCTCGTTATCGGAATATACAAGTCAAGTTTTATAGTGTAATTTCTCCACTAGTATGAAACTGGTGGTGGGAGCAATGTCGGCAAAGCAACAATGGTTGAGGTATTCGGCTCTTCTATGGCGTGTCCGCGGGATTGCCTAGTCTTTTTGTTGCTGTGAAGTTGAAGCTGCAGCGGCGGGGCCTCTGTGGTATACGATGACTGACTTAGGTGGTCTGTTCGGCGATCTTCCGCGGCGCTAGTTGTGCCTGGTTTTGTCCTTTGTAGTTCTCTGTCGTAGTTGGAGTTGCGTTGTTTTAATGCGGATCTTCATTCATCTTTGCATGAACTCTGCAGTGCGTGTGTTGAGTCGACGATCGCCTACAGCAAAGTCGGAGTCGTTTGCTAAGGGTTTAGGGATAGCGATGACACCTCTAGGGGAGGAGTGATGATGATGACACCTGCGTGCTGTCTCGAGGAGGCCCTCATTGGAGTGTTGTGCGTTGGGTATCTTGTGTGTGCCGCTCAGTGGTTGTGATGGTTTTTGCCCGGTTCCGTAATCAACTAGGTAATCTGGTTTTCGCTCGGTTCTTCTTAATTAGCTGAACAACTATTTTCTTTTTAATGAATGTAGGATAACTGCCATTTCAAAAAAATTGTCTCGATATCGCGTGCCTTACGCATAGCTGTGGAGTGCCGGGAAACAGTTGTGCGGATCTGATAGTATCTGTTTTTCAAATGTCCAATGCCAAAGTTGCTAAAATGATTTCATAGTGACACCAATGCAGAAAAACCTAGCTATGGCATGACAAAAATGACCTTGCTGGCGTGAACACCCGACGCCATCAATATGGCGTCACTGCTAAAAAAAACTGCTGGCGCGGCATCTGACGCCAGCAATATATGAAATGTTGATGGCGTCCATGTGGCCAACGCCGGCTATACATTTATACTACCTTTCTCGTGCGCTGTTGTCCAACGCCGGCAATTTGTTTTTTGCATAATAAACAAATACTACTTCAGAAAGTAAATAATTCATTTAACAAGATACTCATAAATTTAAGAGTTTAAACTTCACAAATGGTACTGATAAACTAAATATACTCATAAACTTAAGAGTTTGAACTTCACAAAAGGTACAAGATACTCAAATAAACTATTCTTCATCAAGGATTAGGCTCAGCTCGCGAATCTTCTTCCGATTGCTCTCTCCATCCTATTTGAAATGAGCAACTTCCATCTTTATCTCATTTCTCTATGCCCTGAGTAGTTTTATCTCCTCCTCCAATTTATCCCTCTCCTCCATCAAGTTATCCCTCTCATCCCTCAGTTTATTTGACCTATTGACGGCATCAGCACCCTCGGTGAGCAGCTTGTCCCTTTCATTCTTCACATAGACATTGTTTTCTTCCAGTTTTTTGATGAGCCACTTTGAATGCTCCAAGCGCTCCTTATTCCACTTGTCCACATCGTACACCGATTCCTTATTGCTTGTAGAATTTTCCATATGTCCCGAGTCAAATTATGTACACAAGCAAATTAAAACTTGTAGTAGCAATTATAAATCAACTAGTACCTAAACATTGCAAGATTGAGACATATGAAACTTCTATATAAATCATTTTAGCAAAATGATAATTTCATCTTACAAAAAGGCTTTAGAGTATAAATGTTGTAAGTATTTTGGCAAACTAATTGTATGAGGGCTCAAACTAGTTTGGCAACTATTCCTCACCCCGTGCCTTTTAAAACCGAACCAAAAAACCATACCAAAAATAAACCAAACCGGGCCAATTTTATGGTTTTCATGGTTTATGGTTTCGGTATGGTATGAACTTTTCATACCGTTTTGAACTTTGGTTTTTATGGTATATACCGAAAAACTGAACGGTTGACGGAATAAACCAAAGTAGAAAATATATTTATATATCTTGGGGGCAAACAACCATACAAATAGTCATTTTTTGTACATAAGCCAGATTTCATGTTAAGCGCATCTATTTTTCTTGTAACGTAGTCACATTTCTCTTCAAAATAATGCTAAGCACAGTCATAAACACCGAATCCATGCATGCATATACACTTGCATATGTGTTCACAAAAATCTACTACTTGGATACATGTAGTACATGTATTCTATAAAAAATGGATACACGTGTACAAGTATACTACTTGTATGAAATTATCTAGTACTCCTACATATGTGTAGAGGTATAATATGTATGAAATTATCTAGATCCGCCATGGGGTGACGTTCAGGTACGTATCGAGGTCGACGGCGCGGAGGGCGGTGGCGGCGTCGGACGGGGCGGTGTCGGGCGGAGCGGCGTCGGGCGGAGCAGCGTCGGGCGGGGCGGTGTCGGCGATCGAGAGGACTAGGAAGGAGGGAACGAGCAGCGCGCTGAGGACGGTGACGGCGTCGGGGATCGAGATGACTGGGAAGGAGGGAACGAGCGGCGCTGAGATGGGGGAGACGAGGGAGGTGAATCGATCGGATATTGTGGGTTCAGTTAAAATGAGCTAGTGCTGGCGTGGGTCTAATGGGCTACGCCAGCACAATCTGTACCAAACAAAACAAAACCCTGAAATTATCTATGTTGTTAGACAAAATTGCAACGCCACCACTATGTATATAGCAATGACGTGCAAATTTAACCAACGCCAGCACTATTTGAAAATACTAATGCTGACGTTGGAGGGAAATGAAGCGCCACCAACAAAAGTTGTAGCTAGCCATTTCTCCACTAGTGGGATGTTCAATGTAACTGTATTTCAGAGCATAAGGCCTCCTTTGGTTTACAGAAACTTTGTACGGATTCTAAAGAATACGAATTTTATAGGAAAAAATTATTTTAAGCCCTTTGGTTGCGAAGATTTGGGTTTGTACCACCATCTTGACACCGCACTGCTTGAAAGCACCTTTGTAAGACCATCAACGGTTGCGTCGCGGAGGGGCGGCAGGGTAGGCAGGTTTGGAACTGCATCTGTCATTATAGAAGAAGATATCCTAATGTGTTTATAATGTGGTTAGGATTATTGGATTGTTATAAGGGGGGTATGGCAATTTTGTCCTTGGGCATGTCATATGTATGTGTATCACCGAAGAGGGACGAGGCTGAAAAATGAACAACCTTCGTCTCAGCTCTCAGGAGAAATGAAAATTTAGATTCAATCCTTCCTTGGATGAGATATCTTTCTCAAAATTGCAAGAAAAAAATCAAGAATGCTGCATATGTGAACTTGGATTTTTTTTATCAAGGAATATCTCCTGGCTCTTGCATACTTTATGTCGTTCATAAATTGTCATATTTTTAATGGAGTTTTGTATGTTTACATATTGGATGTCATGCCCAATGTCCATGTTTTCTTCTTCACAAACTTGAAATTTTTGATATGCCGTCATTCAATATGAGACGCATGCACAACTGAACGCTTAAATTTTGTTTTCTAATTCCCATATTAGGGCAGCTCCAACGCGGTTTACCAAACGGACAAACACCGTATGGACATCCCTTGCTCTCATCAAATTCGGACACTGGGGCACCCTATCAAGCATGGCCATCTCTCGCTCCCGTGCTGCTCGGTGAGCAGCACTGGGGCGCCCCAAGCCCGTGTGGTGCCAACGTCGGCGGGGTAGCTCTGGGGCGGCATGTCTCTGGTGGCGCGAGATCTGGGCCGGCCCCTCGCGGTGGACTTCCTCGACGATGCGGCGTCAAGGCAGTGTCCCATGGCAGCGCGGTTAATCCCCTGTGGCGCATCGTCGCGGCCTGCTTGGTGCAGCGGTGGTCGGCCGGTGCTGCGCTCCTTGTCGGCGTGGCTCTGAAACACAGAGGGTGCGGATCCGAATGCGTCGGCCCCACCCTTCTCGTGGCTGGCTCCAGTCAGCCATGGTTCCGTGAGGCGGCCTCCGGTGAGTCTGGATCCTTAGGATCTGGCTCCTGTGGGCATTTGGGGCCGCTGGGCATGTGTGAGCCTCCTGCTCGCTGACTGAGGTTGCAGCGTGAGGCTGATTGGTGGTCCGACCGAGCTCGGGCTCTGGCGGGCTGTGTGGCAGCGCCGGGTGAAAGCTCCACCTTGGTTGCTGGCCGGGGCTGGCGGCCGCGACGCTCTCGGGTGCCACACTCTTCTTGAAGACATCATCGAGGTGTGATGTCTGCACTGCTCATTTCCAGTTGGAGAGACTAATGGTGGTTGCGTGGTGTGGTGGTGGATTATGCTTGTTCTTGGGGCAAGGGCTTCGTGGGAGGTGTGCAGATCAGTGGAGGTGCAGTGCGTGAGGGTGCGGTTTTGGGCGGTGCTCCGGGCGAAAGCTTGTCGGGTTCTTACCAACCAACGGCGTCGGCATCCATGGACGTCGTGTCACGTCCTTGGAGGCGTCATCGTGGAGTCCACCCCATGCACACTCTCGGTTCCAGCTCTTCGCACGAAAGCCTACAGCCTAGCCGGGTCGGGGCGATGGCATCGGTATCGACACTTCTTTCTTTGGGGCGAAGAGCATTGGATTCCTTTTGCGTGCTCCTTGGGCTGGACGCTCGCGACATTGTCGTCGGCAGCTGTTCGCCCGGCAATTTGGATGTTGCGCGACTTCTTGTCTGGTAACGATGGAGACTTCGGGCGGAGTTGGGCTGCAACTGAGCTTTGGTAGTCAGTCTTATCCGGCATGTTCGAGGGGTCGTCGTGCCTCACTTGTCTTCCTGAAGTCGGAGCTGCAGAGGAGGTGTCTCCACGGTGTCGATGACACGAGACGGGTGGTCGGTTCCGATGCCGCCTCGGCGCAGGCCTAGCGCTTTTCCCTTGCAATCCTCATCGACATAGTCAGAGCTGCTTGGTCGTCGGCGCGTGCGGTGGACTGTTTGGCATCGGCCGGCGCAGGCCTCGACGCTTCTTTGCGGTGAGGGCTACATCGGTGGTTGTTGAGGGTGGAGTCGGAGTCGCCCTCACGGAGGTGTAATGACGATGACACCGGATTGCAATCTCGACCGCGTGTGTGCGTTTTTATGTGGGTTGCTAGGTCGCGTTGTGTGCCTTCTTTCTACAGACGTGTTGTAACGGTTTTCGCCCGATTTTCCGTTAATTAACTGGACAACTCTCTTCGATCTTTTTTTAATGAATCAGGCACTAAGGGACCTCGTTTCAACTTCGAACATTGGACTAATGACTCACAACGGCCAGATGGACCAAGAGAAAAAAACACATTGGCTATGGGGAGAGTAGACTAAGTAACAAGTGGGCGAGGCGAACGTGTGGACTTGTCCAACTCTTCCCCAATTTTGATGACGGTTTGAGGGATTTTGGTTGTCTGGATTGAGCCGCGGACATTTGATGACTTTCATTGGATGGCCAAAAATGCATGACCATCCGGTCCAGACATTTAAGGGCGATTTGGTGACCCGCATTGGAGTTGCCCTTAGAACCTCGTATTTGTAATACTACTATACTACTAATACATAACCGTTTTCTTAAGCAAGGACTTTTGTTTTTTGACATAGTATGCAACACAAGCCTATTGTTAAGATTTAAGAAGTTAAGCATCATACGGGATGTTGCAGATAACGCTATATAATCATAGTGATGTGAAGACAAAGCCGTCTTATTAATTCCTCGATTGATAAAGTTGCCACTAAATGATTCACTGCTTTTCCCAATTGAATTCAGTGAACCACCTTTGAATACCATGTAGTGGCAAGCAGTACTCCTTGTTTTTTTCCAATCATTGTTGTGCTACTATTTTTTTGTTCGATGGCATGGTATTTCAGTAGGTTTAACACGTCATTGTCACTACTTCTGAAGCCACATAAAACTCTTGGTTTGGGACCTTTTGGTGGCGGTGGAGAAAACAACACCATGTGTTGCTTTCCAATCAATACCACTGTCTAAATAACAGAGTAATCAATAGTAGCATTGAATCATTATTAGTTGATTATGACGGATTTAAATCCTTGTCTGGATTATGAATGATATGTTCGTGTTTAACTTGTTGTATATCTGCATTATTTTGTTGTTGCCTGGAATATATATAAACACTATTCTGATCACGGGATGAGAATATTATTCTGATCACAAGCTGAACTTCCTGAGTTACACAACCTGAACTTCTCTCTGTACGAACCCGACCTTCGGGCTATCTTCGCAACCGTGTCTCCCCGCGCGAATTATTCTGGTCAGTCGTGTTCTATGTGATGTAAGTGTAATCTGCAAATGGTTTTTAGCAACTAAATGCCTGTTTTAAATAGGAATCTCGCTCATTGGCGGATTTTGCTCTCGGGTCGTGATGAACATGCGTCTGTTGCAATTTTACTGCTTGAGTTGTTCGACCTGAACTTCCCTCAGTGTTAGGTTGAACTTCCGCAAACATTGCCCAAATGGGGCTTGCGATATACCGTTGGAAAGCTATGGACACGAGTATCATGACCCAAGTTAAATTTTTGGCAAAATGTAAGCGGTTTAAGAGCAGTTTTGAAAACCGTTTTTTCTTCATACAAAAAACGTGAATCGTATTTTCGATCGCATTTCTAAACCGTTTATCGGAATGAGGCAAATAATATGGCGTTCAAAAGCTGTTGCAAAACCGCTCCTTCCACATGTAGATAGTTTTCTCTAATTCCCTATGGTTAAAGAGTAATTTGGAAAATCGTAAAATTTCGCAAACCGAACAGCCGAGTTCGTATTTTCGATGCCATTTCTAAACGGCTAATCCAATTGAGGCAAATCATATGGCGTTGGAAAGCTTATGAAAATGCGCTACTTTTCCATGTTAAAAGTTTTTTCTAATTTTGAACTTTTTAAGAGTAATTTAGAAAACGGTACAAGTTCCACCGAGTTCGTATTTTCGAGTTAATTTTTTAACCATACGTTCGAATGCAGAACATGATATGGAGTTGGAAAGCTTGACCAAATGCGCACCTTTTTGATATATATTGTTTCTCCCAATTCTTTACGGTTTTAAGTCAATTTTGAAAATGGCTAAAAACGTATTTTCGCCGTAATTTCTACAAACTTTATCAGAATGGGGCAAATAATATACCGTTGAAAAGCTACGGAAAATGCGAAACTTTTTCATGTTGATGGTTTTCTCTGATTCCTAGCCGTTTTCAAGTAATTTCGAAAACGGCGAGATCATTCGTTCTGCCTTTATCGCGAAACAGATTCTTCGAAAATGCACCGCGTGAAGAACTTGAACTTCTCGGCATGTTTACTTGAACTTCACTCTGTTTTTCACGTGCTTTTTTTGCTTGTAGCTCTCCGTTCACTCACCGGAATTGAGCAAGTGATATACCGATGGAAAGCTGCTGTAAACACGCAACTTTCCCGTGTTAACCATTTTTTCATACTCGCGACGGTTTAAAAGATTTTTATCTGAAATTCATTCAGTGTAGTAGTTGAACTTCCTGCTGTTTTCACGTTGAACTTCTGTGACGTATTTTCGTTTGTAATTTTCTTATCCATTCGTCGGTGTTACACAAATGATATTCCTTTTGTACAAACTCCTCTCACAATATTTTTTTTAACTTTCTCCGACCGAGGACTTGAACTTATAACAACAAAACTTTTAGTCTTTACTTTTTTATTCTTTTTTTAATACAAAATGCACACCGTGTAGTACGTGAACTTCTGGCAGTTATCAATCTGAACTTCTCTCGGATACGTGAAAATATCTGAGTTTTTTAAGAATATTAATCTGATTTTCTTAATCCTTTTTTATGAATTTTGAAGCGCTCTATTTTTAAAAGTTGAACTTCTTGTTATTTTATTTTTGAACTTCTTGTTTCCATTCTATAATAACGAGGAAAATCTGAGTTTTCTATAATCATCGAACTTCTCCATCTTTTTAATATGGACTTCCTGGTTTTATTTCTTAATCTTTTTTATGAAATTTTGAAGCGCTCTATTTTTAAAAAGTTGAACTTCTTGTTATTTTATTTTTGAACTTCTTGTTTCCATTCTTTAATAACGAGGAAAATCTGAGTTTTCTATAATCATCGAACTTCTCCATCTTTTTAATATGGACTTCCTGGTTTTATTTCTTAATCTTTTTTATGAAATTTTGAAGCGCTCTATTTTTAAAAAGTTGAACTTCTTGTTATTTTATTTTTGAACTTCTTGTTTCCATTCTTTAATAACGAGGAAAATCTGAGTTTTCTATAATCATCGAACTTCTCCATCTTTTTAATATGGACTTCCTGGTTTTATTTCTTAATCTTTTTATGAAATTTTGAAGCGCTCTATTTTTAAAAATTTGAACTTCTTGTTATTTATTTTTGAACTTCTTGTTTCCATTCTTTAATAACGAGGAAAATCTGAGTTTTCTATAATCATCGAACTTCTCCATCTTTTCTATATGGACTTCCTGGTTTTAATAACTGAACTTCTCCATCTTTCTATATACAACGTCACAGGTTCGTCGTCGTCTGCGGCCGCATGGCCTGGCCCGACTGCTCCGGCCGGTCTCCATTTTCCTCTGTCTGATGCTCGTGTGCAGAGTGCGCGCACACAGAAGAATTACGTTGCCACAGTGCTCGCTCCACATGCCCCCATATAGTTCAATCAGTAAAGATAGTGAAGTTCAGTTAACACAGCAGCAACACATCAATGTGCAGGAGCCTGGATGCGTCGGCTGCATGCAGGAGCAAATCGCAATCAACATGTCTGAGTGGCCGGGGGACACGAGCGACATGAGGAGCAGTTAGTGGCACACAAACACAAACATCTTTACGGACACAAAGCCGCATGCACTACTTCTCATTCTACAATAACTGAACGTCACCAATACAAATGTTTGAACTTCACTGACTTTTTTCTGTCAAGCAACCAGAGGTGCAGAACACACACGGAAGACTGCGAGGCACGATCAGCAATGGAACTGAGTGAGCCCATCCATCAAGATCGCCCGATGGCGTTGAGAGCCTCGACGGCGAGCTTATCCATCAAAATCAAGGCGTTGGCTTCATTAGGAGAAAACCAAAATTAGCATTGGCAGAAATCGTAGCAGTAGTATTAGCTAGAAAGCTTACCTCTTGCATCTTCAGGTCGGCGGATCTTCACCCAGCTGCAGCCGGCTAGGACGAGATTGTGTGCACCCTGCGAGCCCGATCCCCAGAAGCAACCATCCTCGGGAAGGTCGAGACGGCCTTTGCGAGAAGGTCAACCAGCAGCGAGAGTTCAGGGGTTGGGGCGCCGCGGCCGCGGGTGGATGGGATGTGGAGTAACCGCAGCAGGAAGAAGGCAGGGCGCATCGGTGGAGTGCAGGGCCGGGGACGGCGGTGCCCGTGGTGGCCGGAGGTGAGGGAGGCGACGGCCACGACGTTCATTGAGGCGGGGGCAGCGGCTCGATGGGATCTGGCCACGCCGGAGGGGAGGGGAGGTCGCGGAGGGGAGGGATGGCCGTTGGGGAGGAGGGGCATCGGCCGCGGGGGGAGGTCGCGCCGGCCGTGGGGGGGAGGTGGCGCGCCGGCCGCGAGTGGAGTTGGTGTGCCGGCCTCGGGGGGAGGTGGCGCGCCGGCCGCGAGTGGAGTTGGGGCGCCGGCCGCGGGGGGAGGTGGCGCGCCGGCCGCGAGTGGAGTTGGTGTGCCGGCCTCGGGGGGAGGTGGCGCGCCGGCCGCGAGTGGAGTTGGGGCGCCGGCCGCGGGGGGAGGTGGCGCGCCGGCCGCGAGTGGAGTTGGGGCGCCGGCCGCGGGGGGAGGTGGCGCGTCGGCCGCGCTGGAGGTGGCGCGCCGCCGTGGGGGAGGTAGGTGGGAGATCGAGAGGTGGAAGGGTGGGGGACAGGTGCGGGAGGTGGGTTTTTTTTTTGTCTTTCTGGAGTTCGGGAGCATGTCAATCGTGTATATATAGGGTGCACCGTGATCCAAATAACTATTCTGATTCTGGGATCAGAATAGTGCTACTCTCTCTCTCTCTCTCTCTATATATATATATATATATATATATATATATATTTGGTAGTTTAGATGTTGATATTTTTTAATATAAATTTGGTCAAACTTCGTAAAGTTTGACTTGACACAAATCTAATACGCAGAGTAAAAAGGACCGGATGGTGTACCAAACATTAACACAATGGTAAGACCACAAACTTCATACAAATTTGCAAGGTGCCAGGTTCAAAATAAGTTCATAATCTGCAAGGTGGCAGACAAAGAGAGAACGACAAAAGGGCTTGATGGGGAAAATATTCAGTGCTCCGGTCTATTGGATGATACGCTGCTCCGGTGTGCATGATGCGTCAGATCTCATATAAAGGGGTGGGATCAAGTCACTAGTGCATTTACATATGGCCTCTTGGAACATTTGCGTTTTGCCCCTGAAAAGTAACATTTTCGCAGAAATGGCATAAGAGTCTGCGGATGGCAGCAGGTCGCCCCTAGAAAGAAACACTGGCCTCTTGCAGCCTTTAGATTGCCACCAAAATTTCTAGTACATAATGCAATATCCTATGATCACTGGAACAAAAGCACTTAAAAAAAGGAAGAAGTTCTAGTACGGGATAGAAAAATTTAGGTTGCATCGAGAACCCATTTTCCATACATTTGCATGGACAGATCACAGACGCACTTCCAAAAAAAAAATGGATGCGCCGTGTACTGCCATCTTTGTCTTGGAATTAGCACGACCTCAATATTTATATTTACAAAAGTACCATTTAGTTCAGAAATTTACATAGCTAAATGGAACAACTTCAATACACATCACTTTCATGAGTCCTTATTCTCCTTGTACTGCATCCAATGGTGTGCACAAATGCACACCTACGTGATAAAATCAAGAATTATCTACTACCCCTATAAATAAAAGGACGAAAGGCGGAGATCCAAACAATCTGAAACGTTCATTGGCAATATCTAAAGGCCACAAATATCTGGATGTTTAACACAGCCAACCACGCAATTACGTGGGCTGATCCATCGCTAACTAAAAACCATCCCACGATCGGACGCTAACAACGCACGCCCGCACGACCTCTCCTCTCCTCCTCTCAACGGATGCCACAGCACGGGCGGGGGCCTCCGCACGGCGATCCTCTCGTGCCGTTCGCCGCCCCGCCGATACTCCCGCAGTCGTTCGCCGCGCCGCCGTTCCTCCCGCCGCCGTTCGCCGCGCCCTTCACCACGGGAGCCGCCGCGCCCTTCGCCGCGGGAGCACACCCGCACCACCCCTTCTTCCTGTTGACGGACGCGAGCGCGAACCGCCACCACTGCTCGCCGCTCCACCTCTGGTGTCCCGCGGATGCCGACGCCTCCCTCTCTCGTTGCGCGCGCAGCCGCTTACCTGATTCGAGAGGTAGAAAAGCCAGTAAGCCCCCCCTCCCTGGCCGATCGACTCACCCGATTCGAGAGCTAGGGTTCTGCGCGGTCAATCATGCTCTTGCTCCATTAGAGTCGCGCAACCGGCCTCTAGAGCTCCGCTTAATCCCTTTTTCTTTATTTTCTTTTCTCCCCTCTTCAGCGGGATGCTCCCTTATTGACCTTCTTGACTAGATTGTTTCATCTTTGTCCTGATTAGTGATTAATATTTATGATCTTTGAGCTGGATTTGAAGAGACCACGAGGAAAGATCACCTGTAGTTGGTTTCGTATTCTGACAGATAAATGTAGTTAGTCTTCAGGTTACCTCATCTAAAAATCTGATTACATCACCAGCTAACTCAAATTTTTAACTTCAGTTCACATGTGTATTTTGCTGTTTTGGGGATTCTGTTGGAGATTACATTTTTATCCCAGCACTGGATTGAAGTGGTGGTCTATGTAGCATTTTCAGTGGAGTACAACTGTACAAGTCATTATTGTTTGCTGCTATGTGGATTACTGTAGATTGATACAAAAACATGCTGAATGGTGAGGTAGTACCATGCCAGATTTACTTGGCTGCATTTTTTGTAACTCTGATGTTATAACCTCTGTTGTTCCTGTTATCAATGAATTTCATACAAGGGTGTGTTCCTCTTAGTAAAATACAGGATGAGAAGAGCATCAAGGATCTAAACAGTAAAATACTAACCTAAATGCAGTCATAAAATGTACGGACCACAGGCCGGCCAGAGCCTTCTTTCAAGTCTCCTTGTCTTGTTAATTTTTCTTGCCTGCAAGTGCCGCTTTACTGTCTTAGGCAACTAGCTAGAAATTTGGGTATGCTGGTATGTGTCTTCAGGTTGTAAGATAAGGTCTCTATTGTTCTGGGAGAGTTTAGCCACACTCTGGATATGTCTTTTCTGACAATATGCACTTAATAGGTCATTTTTCCTTTGATGTATTGTATCATTTTGGGTGATGAATATGATAGTCGTACCCCATATTTTTTTTTATCATAGTCGGTTGACTCTTCATAAAAAGTGTAGTGGCTGTTGGAAAGTCTACCTTGTCTTCCATTTCAATTTATTTCAGAAGACAGACCTGAAGATGTTAGTTTTATTTGAATTATTGCTCGTTTATTGGAGCACCCGGAATGGGCACACTGATCGTTTTAATGTTCCTCTTGCTACTAGGTACACTAAAACTGATTATATCTCTCAATGAGAAGTGAAGCATGTTCCATGGTTATTAGAAGGACAAATATGGGAGACCTGATAGATATACACATTTGCATAGTACTGGTTGAACTAGATAGTTACCTGAAACCATTATGATTTCGCAGCGTACAACATTAGTGGTGTGAGATACTTTGTAAGTGTGTTATTGATGAGCATTTCTGTAGGTTTGTAGTTTGTTAGTGATTCCATTTGCTTTTATAAGTGTGTTTGACAAATACAATTTGAATGTAAATTGCTTGCAGTTTTGTATAATATTATTTTGTTTGTGCCCCTAACTCCTCCACACCTAAAATTTGGTCCTAGGTCTGCCGCTGCGTGCATCACAGCCTGAGATGCCGCAATCAGCATGGTGTGATGGTGGTTGAAGGCGGCAACAAGATTGTTGGCAAGGACTTCCCACCGAGTACAAGAGGCCGGCGACCAACGCTCCATGATTCTTCCTCCCTCCCATGTGAAGATGGCCTGCCGCCCTCCTACCCGCAACGCCACGCCTTGCCTTGCCGTGGCCCCTGGCACACACACCTCGCACCATCACCACTTCATCGTCCGGCCCCATGGTCTACCCATCTCGCCGGCGGCGAGGCTGCCAAGAAGATCTTGAGCGGTGCATCCTTTGCTGGCTGCAGTGCCCCTCTAGGTCTGAATTTGTTTTTCGTGCAGGACGGAGGTGTTCTCTTCATAATGGTCAAGGATACAGTTGCCAACTTTACATATTTGGCTTTTATTTATCTCTTTTGTTTGCTGACTTCCTGGTTATTGTTTTAGTCCAATATCTTATTACTTAAAATCTTGCTCCAAAGTTTGGTTTTGGCTATGGGCATTTCATATTAATCAAGACGTGCATTGGCCTTTGATCCTTTATAATTTAGAAGCTCGAGTAATTAGCTCTTTTTTATATGACTGACGAGGTATCTATATTCTTGTGCTTCAGGTATAATCAGGATTCACAAGTAAGGAGAAGAGGGTATTGATGTAATCATCTTATTTTCAAGTTTTTGTTGCCTTCTTGTTTCCCAAATAGCCTCATAATAGCTATTTGTGAGTGAGTTTTCCTGCATTGCTATTGTTAATTGTTGCTTTGGCAGGTTCTGGCGGAGCTATTTTGTGCACGTGAGTTGCTATTGGAAGTGGAGAGAGTGTCACATACCAACTTTATTGAGCTTAGAGAAAAAGGTGAGTGGTTCCACTTTATGTGATGAAGAATGTTCACAAGGCATCTTAAATTTTGGATAGAAATTAACCCATGAAGGATTCAGCAATGTATGTCTTCATAGTATGAATTGTGTGGCGTTCTAGATAGCCCAAAGATGTTAAATATTACAACTGCGTTTACCTCTTTTTGTAGAGAGAGCTGACTGGCAAATGCTTCAGATGGTGAGGCTGTAGCCGCCGGGTTTGGGAGCTTTAGTGTAGATACTGATATTTTATTTTCTTGAAAAGTTATATGTGAGAGGAACCGAGAGGGTTATGAGCATGCAAATCAACACTTGCTTTTTCCTTGAGTTGTTTTCTTTTGTTCTAAACATTTCAAAAGTCATATGTTTTCTTTGCTATAATATTATTTTCTTGTGTTGTCTTGGTATCTAAACAGCTTCTTTGTGCTTGTAATAAAGGTAACAGTTCAAGTATCGAGGGACATACAAAATAAACTGCCGATTGCTTGTTTGATTTCAAGTGAGTGATTCATGTTCTTCCCATCAGCCATTGTATTTGTAGGTGCACATGCTTAAATATTAGAGATATACACCAGCTTGGATATATAAAGATAGAAGAAAAACAATCCAAATAATTTTGATGATGAGGAAAGTAAAACAGGGGCGCCAATTATTAACAAGGACATTAAGGCCTTGTTTATTTGGGCTTCGACTTCGGAGAATAATTTGTTCGATACTATTGACAAAATTATTCATTGCAAAAATAATGTAATCTGAGCGACCTGAGCCCAGCAGTCGCACTAGACCAAGTCACATGAGCATGAAGATCCATTATTTGTGATCCCGGTCTTTTCTTTCTTGTGAGGTACCTTCCTTTCTCTTCATCTACAAAATTCAGTACATGCTTTTCCAAATATTTGTAGCTTTGTATCATGGGAATTTGTAGATCACAGTTAAATGGTTCATTTCTGAGTAAAAAACCGGGAGGGCACTCAAGATACCTTTTTTACATGCCTTGTGCAATTGTGTCGGTGTGTATCTGGCTCCATTGCCAGGGCTGCTCTTCTTTTCGTGCATCCAAAAGCAAGTGCAGAGCGATTTCCTATCTCTTTTCTTTAATGATCAGGTTGTGTCCTCTTGAAATGCAAAACTAATCATAGGTTAGTACCTCTTTTTTTCTATATGTGCTTTATTCTTCATATGCTGATGCATAAAGAGTCCCACCTTGTGCTCGGTGTGAGGCTCTCTGGGCAGGAAGTAAATCAGTCCACCTTGTGCTTGGTATCTGGCTCCACGTATATTCAATAAAGAGTCCCTCTTTCTTATATCTTTGGTCCATGTTTAGTTATCCCTGATGCAGCCTGAGTTATGTGTGTGTGGTATTTGAGCTCGGTCAATATTTTCTAGCAGCTTACAAATGTTGTTTGTCAATGTTATGAAAACGGGTACATTTGCACCAAGAGTTTGCAATGTCTTTGATGTTAATGGAGTCAAAACTTACCCTCTGTAAAATTTTGAAATTAGAGCTATGCATCTTACAATCCCAAAAGAGCTCTTTTTGTGTAAGTCATGAACCTTGCATCTTAAACCATTTTGATTGTCTGATTTGTTCAAATCTGCACCTTTATTGTCTCATTGACTCATTCTGAGCGAATCAAGAATGAGGTGACATATTTTACATTGCCTCTGCACAAGTTAAGCAGATGGTTCCTCGCCGTAGGAGGAAAGAAACAGGTTGCTACCCTGAACACTAAGCACGTTCCGGCAAGTAGGGCTGCTCTTGTGAGAGTTTTGTCAATCCCAAATATTGAAGTTGCATCATGTTTGCTGCTTCCGAAATACTAATATATTTTTTGGCCGTGTAAGTGTATCTTTATTAAAATATAATACATAAATGACTTCAATATTCCATATAACAATTCAGATTGAATACCCCCTTCTAAGTTGGAATATCGTATATTTGATTGCCTCTTTTATGGTTCATAAGGCTAGCTTATCAGCTGCTTCCATCTAATCATCAGTGACTGAAATAATGCTTGTCTAGAGTAAAACATGTACCTGCGAGTAGTGGTCTGCGGCGGCAATCGCATCTGCTGATTATCAGGTGATCATGCTTGTACAAAGTACGGTAAAAGACAAACATACTATTTGTGAATGTGGTAACAATACATAGGTGGAAGAGGGATAGTTGTCGTATTCTTACATTTTTTAAGAAATGCATCAAGTACGTAAGTTAGTGGTCCAAGTTGGTATATTCATGTTTTTGTTTAGTGAATATTAAGAATAGTTATGCAATTTATCACTATACTCTTTATTTTTTGAATTATTTATGTTCACAATAAAGGTCACCTTTTGTGCTTACAGACAAGAGCATAACACTTGGGGTGCAACAACCAATCCTTGGGTCCTACTAGAGTTTTGCTACATTCTTAGAATGACTTCTTTTTGAGAAACCACGATGGCCAATTCTCACTTTTCTTGAATGACACTAGATTGTAATAATACGTTTTTACTAATTTTGCTGGTACGAAAAGGTTCCTTAACTTCTAATAAGCGAAAAATCCATGGGTAATGCATGTTTTCTTATATTGGGACTGGCGATAAATCGTTAAATGCTTTTGAGTGTCAACAGCTGAGTGCTAATTCTTAATTGTATTATAAATGTTTGTGGCGTCTTATATTGGGGGAAATGTGAATTTGGGCAACAAATTATATAACTGATTGATGTGACTCATATATACAAAATATATGAATTCGGATACACAAGGTGCTTTGATTAACGAAAATCAATATTCCAATCATCGTAGAGATCAGGAATTTGAACTTTGTCTGAAACTTTGAAAAATAAAAATATATTATCATGTTATCCTATACTTGGTAGAAATTATTACGGCTAATGTAGTTTGTTACTTGAAATCGACGTGGGTGGCACGTGCAAGCTTACTAGTAATCTAAAAGAGACTTTCAAAAAAACAGTGCAACATGAAATATGCAAAATATGTAAACATTTGTTATGCCAAATAACTTGCATATCTGTCGCACCATCTAATATTTGATACCTGGTAACACTACTGGAACATGCAGAAAAAAGTGAAGCTTGACAATGCCGACAATTACCTACAACATGCATATGCGCTACATGCAACAATAACATATAAATTTAAATAGCAAGAACTTGCACGACAGTATTACAAAATTGTTACATGGTTAATCAACAAAGTACTAGTCGACAATTGCACATGTACTGAGTTCAGTGTGCCAAGTACAAAAAGTTTGTTATTGACCCTCCAAGTCATTGTTCTCTTGTTAGGAATTTAAACAGCACTGACATCGTACTATTTGTTATTAAACGTCAAAGAAAACACTGCATCTTTTCACTGAAGAAAAACAGTCATGTTGAAAAGGTAGGAAAATAATTGCACAAGCCAAATATGTGCTCACATGTTCCCATACTATTTCAAACCCAAAAAATGATGTGAGCCACCAATGCATAGTCATAGTTGTTAAAAAAGATTTTTTGGTCTGGAAGGTGATGCACCATAAACTTCAGCAGAACATAAATGGACAGTAAGTCAGTTTAATACATTGTGAAAAACTAAGTTAGATCCATCGAACTTCTGTAATTCCAGCTGCTGTGAAGTGAGAAAAACTACATAGATTTCTAGTACTCAATGATCTCAGCCTGACGTAGAGTTTAACTGATATTACCGAATAATCTAGGGTGCCTTTTGCATAATTTCCAATACAACCTGAGCCTACTCGATCATGGGCCTTAAGTCCAGATCCAACGTCCCACCTTGTCCTGGATCAGGGGATCATATGAGGCACTGTATCACCAGATATGCACTCGGGCTTGATGGGGACATACATAATCTGCAAGGTCTAATATAAATACAACATGAAGTAATAAAATGTGTGCACTTTCAGGTTACAACATGAAGTGACACCACAAAGTGGGGGCTGGATGATGGTACGTATCTGAATCTTAAGTGTGCCATGCAGGTTAATTCAAGGACGATATGTGACTGTGTATTGGCCTAGACACTCTTAGCGGTAGCACTCACTGAAGAAGCTAGCTAACCTCAAACCCATGGAAATTGTACTGATTAAATATTGATAAGAACCGCAGATCAACCTGTGGTTGGATGGTTAGAGGGACAGTGGTATCCCCAGCCCACCAGGGTTCAAGTCCTGGTGCTTGCATTATTCCTGGATTTATTTCAGGATTTCCGGCGATGCGCATTCAGTGGGAGGAGACGTTCCCGTCGACGACGAGGTGCCTACGGTGACTTCGTAAATCTCAAGATGATATGCCGGCTCAGTCTCTCGGAGGTGCTCATAGGGGTAGGATGTGTGTGTGTGCGTTCATAGGGGTGAGTGTATGCGCGTGTATATGAGCGCTTGCGTTTGTACTGTGTTCAAAAAAAAATATTGATAAGAACCCATGCCAAAAAATTAAACATTTACCATTTGGGTCTCTTGCACCATCAGTTATAACACAATGGCCTGCAAATAATATATAAACAGGAAAGTTAGTTTGCAATGCTGCAAGGAAAACCGAAATATCTACACATGCCCACCAAGATGAAATTCATGGTCAACATATAGCTGACCCTAAAAGGAAAAAAAAATACAAATAAAAATTGAAAGAAGCACACTAATCAGAGTAGGAATCCTTTCTTCATATATAAGTTCCTTCTTGGTATGGGTTATAGCTGTGCTTCCCTGAGAAAATACTAGCTAATATGTCGGTGTGTTGCAACGAAAGAAAAATTATCCCGGCACGACGCCACCTTTCTAGTAAAAGAATACATCATACAAGGTTCGAGGATCGGGCTATCAAAATATAGTAGGCATTTAACAAATGTGAGAATGAGATTAAGTACTTTTAAAAGGCCATTTAGAAAATAATAAATTTGATGGTCTAGTTTCCTAATAGCATTCACGTTGTAGTCATTTTAGTCTAAAGTTGCTTCTAAGCTATCTGATCTAACTCCTAAAATATGGCTAACAAAGTGGCACGAAAATTGATGTTTGAATGACATACTGATGACCACGGTAAGGTGATGCCAAAGTTGCCAGCATCCGGTTCACGTCCATAGGTGACACGGATCAAGTGACACAACCAACAACAATAGTAGGAAAAGGAACAATGTCTAGGAGATTGGCGACATCTAGGTGAATATATGGGTGCAAGTAATTGTGAAAAAAACATCACCGAGCGTGATGTAGGATTGCAGCAGTCGATGTAGATTGAACGGCAAAAAAATTCCTTTAAAATGCATTGTCCGAGATTTTTCTTCATTTGAATGGATTTTCCTTGCCGATGCAATCCTAGTGGCATGTGGATTCTACTCAGGAACCTCCGATGCGTTGGGAATGATAACATCGACTAGATGCTACATGATGACGACGATGGTTTGTGTTGTTGTTGCGGTTCAGGGAAATGGTACGCCTGAGAAAGAAGTATAGGAGAAGCACAAGGAAAGGTGTGGTTGTTGTTGCATTGTACTTTAGGAGAATGTTAGGGTGACCTATTCGTGTTCATGTATTACATGGCAAAAGGTTGTAACCACATATTGTATATTATAATGGAACTTTACAACGTAGCAACGAGTTTTCAAGCAAACGATCGATTGTTCATAGGCGGAGGCCCTAGTGCAGAGGCCCACTCAGACGACCGTTGAACCGTTTGGCCCAGACTTCGTCAACGGTCACGACCGTTCCTAATCGGCGCGTAGTTCGTTGTCTAGCGACCTAGCGCATAACCTCCAGCACGCATGCCCACAATATGGACCAGCCCAGTCTGGTTTTATCCCACCCAGTTTTGGAAGGTTCTAGAACCTCCATGAACCGGTTTTTTCTCTTATTTTTATTTTTTATTTCTTCTGAAATTTTATTTTATTTATATTTCGTGTTTTTCCTTTCCCCCTTTTTTCTTCTCATTTTTTCGTTTTCATATTTTTTTTCTTTTTTCAAGTTCGTTTTTTCCTTTTTATTTTAAATTTATGCAAACATCGTTTTCCAATTCACACACTTTTTTGAGATATCGAACATTTTGTGAAATAGTGAATTATTTATTAATTCACGAGCATTTTTATGAAACTGTGAACATTTTCAAATTCGTGGACTTTAGAATTATTGCTTACATTGTTTTTGAAACTTGTGGACATTTTTATATATCAGTGAATTTTTTGTGAGTCGATTACCTCTTTTTGAATGGATAAACATGTTTTAATCTTTTGAACATTTTTCGTCAACGAACATTTTTTTAATCGATGAATATTTTTTGAATCGATGGATTTTTTTGAAATTCATGAATATTTTTTGTTTGACGAACATTTTTTGAAATGCATTAATTTATTTTTGTAATCACGATCATTTTATACTTTTTTGAACATTTAAAAAATGGGTAACTTTTGTTCATATTCAGGAACATTTTTAATATATGAACCTTTTTTCTAAATGATGAACATTTTTTAGTCCATGAATATTTTATTATTTCTGAAACATTTTTCCAAAATTCATTTTTTTTAATTTTGAATGTTTTTACATCTCAAAATAATTTATCAAGAAAAAAACAGAAAAAATCGAATAAAACGAAATAAAAAACAGGGGGCGTCCCTCCCCGCTCATGAGCCGGCCCGATAGGGCGCGCGGTTGGGGAGCACTCAACGCCCGTAATTAAATGACACAAGTTCCTACATTTTGACAATAATTGCCACGTAGAGCAGTTGGTTTAGGTTGCTATGGTTCTATCCGCCGGAAATTGGAGAAGGTGAAGAGAGAGATACTTCCATGTAGAAGACAGGAGGAAACGCCAGCGAGCGACATGGGGAGGCAAAAATTTGTGTTTTGATCCTTTTGAAGAAGTTGATCCAGATCTGACCACAGTTTACAAAAAAATTCGAATATGACCCTTTTCTTACCGCCGGACCCCTTGGCGGTAGTATGACAACCTACCGCCGAGGTCCCTGGCGATAGGGTTGCATGCTCTACCGTGAAAATTTTCTAAGTTGCGGACACAATGCACGTGCGTGCCTACCGCCGGACCCCTTGGCGGTAGGGTTACACATTCTACCGCCAGCCCCTGCGGCGGTAGGCCATTTTCCTACCGTCAGGGACCTCGGCGGTAGGTTGTCATACCCTACCGCCAAGGGGTCCGGCTGTAAGAAAAGGGTCAGATCTGGAAATTTTTGCAAATTGGGGCCAGATCTGAATCAACTTCTTCAAAAGGGTCAGAACACGAAATTTAGCCACATGGGGAATCCTTCGGCGGGGGAAGAAGGCCACCAAAATCGTTTGGAGAAAAGATGCTCGCATGAGAAGGATGCAAAGCAGCAAGCAGTCCGCTGTTAGGGGAAACGGCATGAGTGTGGATAATGAATTTATGGCAGCGTTTCAAAAGTCTTTCGGTGGTGCTTTGCCACTGGCGGTCGGCCTGTGAGGGAGAAATACATGCCTGGTCAGCCTATGGTGGGTCCTCCTGCTGGTAACTGAACGCTAGCGTGGTTGTTTTGTATCGTGGTAGGTCCCTCATGTAAGCCAGTAACAAATGATTATGTGCCTTGGCTGGTGACGTGGATAGCTTATGTCAAGAGAAATAACATAGTGAGGATAAACTATTTAGGTATGATAAATTATAGATGAGATGAGATAAAAGTTAAAAAAATCATATAATGATTATTCAATCCCATCCCCTTTGGTACTCGAGTGAAGCTGCGAGCATCTTTGAGATTCACATCATACATAATAGCACAAGGTAAATTAGAACCAATGCACATTCATGCCACCACATCTCTTCTTTGTGCTACCCTACTGGGAAATAAAAGAATATCATAAAATTGAAAGACCACCCGATGGCTATATGTTCCAACGGTACACGCTACTGTAACAAACATGCACTAAAAATTGGCCATTGCACCGATCATTTTATCTGGCATTGTAAAATAGGCACAAGCACCCGATTCTTTATTTTGCGCCAATGCCTCACCTAGTGCCAGGAATTGACCGCCCTACTGCCGATCGACCAGGAAATAAATCATGGTGCATCTCTCCAAGCGGCCGCATTGGACGTGCCTTGATAAGTTGATATCATCAAATACAAAATTACCTAGACTAATAAAATTAGATTTCTCTACAAATCAAACGTTACTTTTTAAGCATGGTTAAGGATATCGCCATCCACGCGACAACTTAATGTGTCATAAAAAACGTTCTATTCTCCATGTTTAACATTACCTAATAAACTTTCAACAATATTATTTTTTAGACTAGAACGTGTAGAAAAGGTTAGCATATAACCCTCCATCGATAACGAACCAAAGAATAGTGCATCTCCTGGGATTTGGAGCAGTTGGAAACTAGGACGTTCTTAACCATCCCCCGGAATGGCTCCAAACGAGGCAAGATCGCATGGACACATCAAGGCGGAAATCCAATTTGGCTCCAGGGAGCATACGCCCCTACGAGCTAAAAATGTACTTTGCAAATGTCAACAAAATTGAAAAAATAGATGTGTTCATTGTCACGCCTTTCAAAACTTTGCTTGTTAAAATAGTTTTAAAAAACTTTGAATTTGAAAATTTTAATGCAGTGTAAAAACAATTGGTAGCATAATTTTTTTAAAAATGTTGATAGCGTTAAGAAAAGATTGCAATGTTTAAAAAATGTCACACATTTCAAAAAAAAATGTGACATTATAAAAATGTTAATCATGTTTCAAATGTATATTAAACGTGTATTAAACAATGTACTGATGTATGTGGAAAATATACAACGTGTCTGAAAAAAGCAGACATCGAAATATATATTAATTTTTTTTAATCATGTATTGAAAAAATTTAAACGTGTATAAATTTTTTCCTGATGTATAATAAAGATTTAAAATGTGTATTTAAAGAATAGACATCAAAATATATATTTAAAAAATATTAATCATGTATTTAAAATGTGATAACATGTATACAAATTGTTAGTGATGTATATGTAAAATGTACAATGTGTATGAAAATAAAATACACACCAACACGTATATTCTACAAATTGTTAATCACATGTTTGAAGTTTTCTAAATGTGTATAAAAATAATATTCCTGATGTAAATAAAAAATATACATGTGTATGAAAAATATATAAATGTGTTAAAAAGGACGAAAAAGGAAAAAACACAAAGAAAAAAAGGAAATCCAAAAAATCAAAGAAAAAATAAAAAGGAAAAATGAAGAAAACCGGAAAAACACCAATGTGAAATAGTGAAAACCGGATAAGAAACCACGGAGAAAAAACTTGTGTGTAAGGTACAGTACTAGGCCAGCCTAGTAGTGCCGCGCCAAAGGCGAGACCAAGTTAGGCCTGAGTACGGCTAAGAAATAGCTCTCACTCCCGTTATCAGCCCTCCTTGTGCTCTTAATAAGCAACATGCCATGTTTTCGCATACGTTCGGCCATTCCGCCATTGTGTGACATCGCAATAACGCTGCCCACAATATGCGTTAAGGCAGCGTTGCGTACAACAACGCCCACCAGGGGTGCCTTGACTACGTTTTTTTACATTTTCTATTTTTAGCTATATCACTTTTATTATTTTTCGATTATTTTCCCAGTGTTTCATTATAAAAATAATATTTTTTTTATGCCAACTGAATTTTTAAGAAATACAAGAACATTTTGTATATGCATGAAGATTTTTTTTCATCTACTTATCCCTATAAAAGGACGAGAGGGGGCAGATCCAAATAATCTCAGCCGTATACCTATATGATCTAACGACTCAAAGCCTTTCAATATTTAACATCAACCGTGGTTAACGCACACCCCCACGTAATTACTCACGATGCCACCACTTACCTCTTCGCCCCGTACGACTGACTACTCCACCGCGTACAAAAACCACCCCCTCCTCGCACGCACCCGCGTGCCTGTAACCGCCGCCCCTCCCTGAAAAAATCCACACGCCCGGCGGCGCTCTCCCACACGCAGAGGGCGGTTGGGAGAAGAGGGGGAGATGGGAAATGAGAAGAGAGGAATGAGAGGAGGAGAGGGTGAGAGGTGCGACTCACCGGCCGACGGAGACGCGAGATCGGCAGCGGACGTGAGCCGGGCGGGGCCGCCGGCGGGAGGTGCGAGATCGGCGGCGAACGCGAGCCCTCCTCACTGGCGGCGGCGTGCCTTCTAATCCTCGCGAATCCACCGAGGTCGGAGTCGGAATAGCCATCCGATGCATCGTGCGGTGATGCCAAGGAACGGGTCGCGCTCTCCGGACGGCTGACCTCGCGCGCCTCGTCGATCTCGACTGCCTCTCGGATTCTAGCCTCTTGCTTCGGCAAGCTCCACCGCGTGATGGTCAGCAGCCTCCTCTACATGGTTGATGGCTGCATCCTCTTCAGGTACGACATTTTTTCATGCTGCTCGCTGCCACTAACACCATGCAATCAAGCATCTTGCCTGATGTATTTGTTTAGTTTCTGTAGATGAAGATTTTGAAGTATGAGCTATGAACTTCTTCCCCACGCGGTCGAACCTGTGGCAGCACGGGTAATTGACAGTATGCTTTTCTAATACCTGTGTTTTGATCAAACTGTTGCTGTATTATGTGTGTGGTGCAAGCTGCAAACTATAATATTTTTTGATCGCATTGCCCTTGTAGCTTCCATGGGGGCTTCGGTTACATTGCTGATGCTGACACCAGATTTATTTGTGCAAAGAAATTTGGAAAACAGAAGATAGCAAATGCGTGTTGTGCATGGACTTATTGGCAGGTCATTTTTGGGGTATACGCTACTGTGTTTTGAGTGAATGTTATGGTTTTGTACGTGCCGTTTTTTTTAGGGTACGCTCAGTGTTTATTAGCATCGAGTTAGATGGTAGACATGACAGGAGAAATAAATAAAGAGGAACACTCTGTGTGTCCTCTCCAGAGTAGTAGGACACGGAGAGACACGGAATCGAGAGATGAGTCTCGGGGAGCGGTTGATTCCTCCTTTTACATGTTATGTAGGTGAAAGTTAGCAGTACTGTTGGGCTGGACAGCTCTGAACACCATATCCCAAGGTCATTATGGTTCGTGGTAACAATTTCAGGAGCATCAAAGTCTGTCCTACAATATCTCTATCTGGTATTCAATTTAGCGAATTTCCATCTTCATTTAGAAATTACTTATCCATCTTACAACTTTATGGCATGTTTGCTTTAAGATGTCTTGTCAGGTGCTGTGTTTATTTCTCGTAGAAGTTTTCTCTCCTTGATTTGGCCTCATTTATTCCCAAGCTCATTGTTTTAATGACTATCAAGAAACCAGATCAAGGCTATATTCAGTTCATGAACTACTGCAACAAATATTATCTCAAGTGTGCTTTCTGATCTTGCTATAAGGACAAATATAATCTTCTCCTTTGACTACCAATCCTTTTTCTTATATGTAGGTTAAAGGCTTTCTTTCTCGCATGAAGGAGAGGATGAGAACTACCGGGAAGTGCAGGATGTTGTTCATGAATTCAACAGTGATTTAGTGAGATTGTGAAATCCCTCCTGCTCCTTCCAATCTTTCAAATTGATTTATTTATTTTTGCAGCTTTCGTTGATCTTCTCTTTATTCTGATTACATTTCTTACCTCTTCTCCTAATGTCCCAGCCAATTAAGAAGAGAAAAGAGGGAGGAGAAAAATGTATGACACAAGAAGAGATGCCTTTAGAAGCAGCGTAAACTGGTCTTGACTTGTATCTCTTTCTACCATTACATATATTCAGAATGTGCAACTGTTGATTTCTAGCTATCATGATCATGATAGATCTTGAAACATGTACTGGCAGAGAGGATGACGTGAAGAAAAAGGTGGGTTGTTCAGAAAGACGTATATGAGGATCCTACAATTCGATTTTACTCGAGAGATGGCAATTGCTCTATACCTAAATAGTGGAGTTAGCAGCTACTTCTTTTTACACTTGCCAATCCATTATATGGGTCTGCATCATACATGTGCAGGTAAACAATTATCAGACTGATAGATGAGAGGAATTACATCTTGAATTCATTGATGGGGCATCATTTTGGTCCATACTTTGTATGACTTGGCTGTACAATCGTGATGCTTTATTCGCAACCTATATAAAATATTGTATTACTGTCTTACTGAGTCCATTTCTAGCTCTAATTTCAAAATTAATTTTGCAATAGATTTTTGTTTAAGCCAAACAAAAGCCGACAAAATATTTATATGCTCTGGGGGTAAAACATTAAGTTTCTTGACATGTTTTTTTTATATGCTAGAATATGCCTTCGACCTATGGAAACAAATCGCTTCATTATTTGTTTGCAAGAGCTTAGGTGCAAGTAAGCAACCCTACATCTACATGCCACCATGTTTCTTACTCTACTATCCACAAAGTGTTTATTATTTTAAATAGTCTGAAAATATATGCCAAAAAGCATCAGAACACTGTACAATCACATTCAGGTATTGTATTTTTCTCTTGACAGATACCAACCAATGAAAAAACTCTTGACATGACATGTGGTAACCTCTGTTCAGTTGTAAACATGTTTGTTGTCTCATGTATCATCAAGCATTTAAAGCATTTTTTTTTTGCGGGTGAGCATTTAAAGCATTATTAAGAGTGACATCGTGTATCTGTTTAATTAATATATTCGGGATTGTTTTATTTTATATAGACACGTATTACATTTGGTCAACATTTGAGACGTGCATCTATTTAATTCATATATATATTTGGGATTGTTTTTTTTATTGACGTGTATTGACATTTGGTCAAGATTTAAGACGTGTGTTGCATGTGCAAGCTTACAAAGACCTTACAAAGTTGCACGTCCCTGACCTCTGCATCTGGGCGTTGCATGCAGCCATTTTATTAATTATTCACAAAGACCTTACAAAGTAATACATCAGGCAGTCTGAAGTCACCATCTTGACAACATCTGTCGCTACTCCTATCCACTTGATGAAGGCGTGCCGATAGTCCGAGCCGAATACTAAACAGACATCGCACCAAATCCTAACATCTAAAGCCGGAGGCCCCAACCAAGCCCCAATGCTGGGACTGGGGCATACACCGGTCCGACACATTCTTAGAGGCTGCCGCCGCCGTCTTCCACCGACCCATCTCCAGAGAATGCATTGACGCATCGACCTTATCAGGCTTGCCGTCGACGTCACCGCGACACCAGGCAACGCCACTATCCTGCACGTATCCATCCACACGCGCTCGTCGTCGAAACTCCGCAACGCCATGCCGCCGAGATCCGACGTTGGCCTTTCGGTAGATGTAACACCGCTCCTCCTCTTCTCCCCTCCAGCCAGCACTTGCTCCAAAACGATGCCCTCAGGAGGGAGAGCGACACCGAAGGTGCCGTCATCGTCCGATCCAGTAGGCCCAGATCTAGGGTTTCCCCCGGAACATCCCGACCGAGTTGATGTGACCTGCAACGACGATGCCTCGAGAAGGAAACGACGTCAGAGACGCCGCCATCATCCGTCAAGACCGTAGTCCGGCGCGATTTTCATCGGAAGCCGCGTCGTCCCGATCTCGCGGCTGGCTGAAACCGTGCGGAGACTCGCCATGAAGACGTATGCCGCCGTCGGTACTCCTATGGAGATCCACTATCCCCACACCGGAGCCCTCATCGCGTCGCTGAACATCCACGTGAAAAATCGACGACAGATCTGGGCGGGATCCAGATCCACGGCCGCCGCCATACCCACCATCGCCGGAGAACCTGCCGGTTCCTGGCAGTCATGAGGGCAAGCACCGCCGCCAAACGGCCAAGGGCGCCACCCTGGCCGCTGCGCACATGCTCCTCGTTGGACTCGTCCAGTCGATCCATGAGGGTCGCCACCGCATCTAGCACCCCGGCCCCTGGCCTGCCGCCTATGCTGGCGGCAGCGGCGGAGGGGAGGCCGCGTCGTGGTTGGCTGCTGGCGGCGTGAAGATCGCCCCCTGGCAGCGCCCTGGGGAGGCGTCGCGAGGGGGTTTCCTGGTCAGTTGGGACAAGATGACAAGGACCTGTAGCTGTAGGGGTGTTCCTCGCAGAAAAAAAGAAGCTGTAGGGGTGTTCCGGTTAACATTTCCCATTTTTCTTCTCATTTCCCGCACTCCATCATAGAAGATCGCATTGCCAGAGAAGAAAGTGTCAATATACCGGAGTTTATTATCAGCAGCCGATAGGCACAGATGCACACATGAATGAATGTCCGGAAGATTTACATTCAGGATGGCAGCCTCCGGCCCTTGTACATAATGCTTTAGCTAGCATTTGACACGTAACTACCTAAAACTATACTGTGTACATGTATATTAGTATCTGAAATTTAACCGACTCTTTACCCTGCCTCTTTCCTTCTCCTTTTGGATACAGCAGCCTTCCTTTACTTTCTTCTTTGTTAATAATATATAAATGGCACTAACTACCCTCCCCTAACAGGCTGTTCTTCTTTATACTATGTACAGTTCCAGATCAGGAAGAGAGAGGTCAGTTTGCTTTGCTTCTGTGCAAAAAATTCCTCCTTCTTTACCGGTGCCTAACGCTATGCAGATCAGAAGAATCAATGCTTCTTTTCATCAGAAGTACTCCTTGTGGAAATGGAAGCGAGTCGACGTCTTGTGGCTCATCTCATGGGATAGTTTCTTCAGTTCTTTGGCCAGCGTCGGCGCGCCACAGTAGAACACTCCTGCACGAAACAGAATGATCCTTGGTGAGCAAGTGGATGTGTAGAGTCGATCGATGGACGTCACTTGATTTTAGGAATGCTGTTGCTGATATCATCAACTGATGCTAATGGATAGCCTGTCTGAGCAAGAGATCATACCAACTGTCGAATTCGGCTGCTTGGCGGCAATTTTGGTGAAGACTTCCTTCCAGTTTGGTCTGGCAAAGTGTGTCCTCACCTGTCAAGTGCACATCAGATGTTTCAGTTTGCAGGCAGGCAGACATGAAAACACAAATTAATCATCAGATAGTTTGTGCGTCGGTTCTTCTTAAGAGGAGAGGCTTTCCATTTATTTATATACTTGATTGAAGACGCGCCTATATGGTGAATATTGTGATCCATCAACTTGAAAGAAAGCAAGTTTACCCTGGTGCCCGAGACGATGTCGACACCATGTTTGGCATGGTTCAGAGCTTGGACCATCGACAACAGAGTTGTTCGTGCATCACGCTCCTCATACACGCTCGTAAGATAATTGTGCAACTCTATGACACCCTGGTTAAGATTGCATCACGAGTAGTACATCAGTAAAGCGCAAAAGATTGCTGGGAGGTTTGCAAAATGAAGGCACGGAAGGATCGCACTGTGGCACAATAAACTCCTACCTTCTTGTCCATTTCAGCAACCTCATCCATCACTCCTTTGAACCATTCAAATGACATCGGCTCGCGAGTAACCCAGTAAAAATGTGCGCGGCTTGTTCTGTATGATCTCTTCCTGTTGCTACTAGCTGTTGAGACGCTGAAGCTGTTGGCACTGTCGTCCGACCTACTAGTCTCCATTGCCAAGTCCTAACAGTTCCAGAAAATCAGGTAAGCTATAGGAGAAAGCATCTCAGGAAACTGTCAAAATGCGAACAAAATAGGCTGAAGCAAATATATACCATCAACTCGTCAGCTAGCTTAATATTGTTAAGTAGGTCCTTCAGAATGCTTATGAACGGTGTTGCTCCGATTCCGAGGCCAACTAGAAGCAGAACATCATAGTTTCTGAAATCCTGTGCAGGGGCGCCATATGGACCATCAACAAGCAATTTTGGCGGGGGACTGGTTCGTGGTTCTGCCGCACCTAACTCGCTGAATGAAGTTCTTCTGTTAAGGTGCGGCGGGAAGTAGTTCTCGACAAATATGCGCTTGAGCTCTTGCGTCCAGTCTCCATTTGTGCGAATGTGAACAGTGAGGTAGTCATCTCCGGGAGCAGAAGTTATGGAGAAAGGATGCCTGAAGAAGAAAAACAGAGCAGAAGCAGGTGAATTGCTGTGCTAAAAACTAGGGTAAGTAGAGAAGCAAAAGAAGGCTATACGCACCATTCAAATGGAGAGATAATCGGACACTGAAGAAAGATATATTGTCCACTCCTATATCGAAATCCGTAGGGCTTTGACATTTTTATTGTCAGTACACTTCCAGGTAGAAGCAACACCTGAGTGAATCAAATTTCTATAAGAACATGCACTCGGTTACCTAGTTTCATGCCTGTGAACATATTCTGGTAAATGGATGAATATTGTGTGTACATCATTTCCTATATAGTAAAAAGTCTGAAACTCATTAATCAGGTTGCCTAACACAATGAAGAACCAACGTGTTCTTATTCATGCCAGTACTAATGATTAAACCTATTGATTCACAGAAAAAACATCTATATGATACTACGACAGGCAGAAGAGCACCCAGTGGAGAATAAGCTAATCAACACTCAACCCAAAATCATGGACATTTTATATAAGGAAGTTATTAGAAAGGGACAGGCAATTTGAGAAGGACAGAAAAGCTCAAGTAGAGGCTATATATACTGCAGATGTAATAGTGGTGGCAATATCATGTGTATCCCACAAGACCACACAACATTGACCATTTTCCGGAATTGGTTCCAGTTGTTGATGGAGCTGTTTTAGTCTTACCACACGTACCAATCCATTAATATTAGTGCTATGTGTGTGAAGGCACTTGGTGCCTGAAGACCAGGTCCATTTATGCAAAAGTTTAGTAGTACTACATACTAATCATAGTAGTGGTGCGTCTTCTTTTGATTGTTCTTTTTTTTCCATCGATAGACGATAGTGATGCATCAAAGAAAGCTCAGTTCTTTTGCCTACTTACCTTGAGGATTTGGACAGGATGGGCATTTGACCGCAAGGCTCGCAGCATCCTCTCGCCGACATAGAGCACCAGAGGGACAGAGATGTACATCCATGTCTGAAAACAACAAGAGATCAATCACACCATGTCAGCAGGTTACGATGTTCGCATGTTCATCAACGCAAACACAGAATGCTCCAAACAAGAGCCAGCCGTTGCAATGATTGAGCGTGGTGCAGAAGTCATGGCTGATTACAACACCGCTGTTTGCACATGACACTGTTTCGAGTAGAAATCTGCACATGGTAATCCTCCAAACGAGACTGGGTAGACAATAGGTGCCCCAGGATATTATTTAGAAGAAGAGAAATCAAGCCACTCGAGCAGGCAGCTGTCAGATTCCTTGGCGCTTCTAGAATGGCTAGTTTAAAAACCCGAGCCATTTTATCCCCAACGCGGATATAATATTGGTAGGATTCAGCTTAGCAAACATGTAGTAGCAGTAGGCTTGTACTGCTGCGAGCACAACTAGCAAGAACGTGCTGGACATGGGATTCCTCTCTGACACCCGAACCTTCTTAGTAGTATTAGCGTGCAAATGGCACTCACCTACCCGCAGTAAAATCTGGTTTAACTTGCCACTGACTCTCTATCTATCTAGCAGAGAAAAATTCAGAGAAGCACGTCGTGAAAGGCATTCAGAGATCGCAAAGCGCATCAGAGAACGCCCTCGCAGCAGCGGCGCATGGCTCCCACTAAAAAATGCCCAGCGGAAAGGGAAAAAAAGAGAGAGGAAAAGCAGTTCGTGAAGCCCCGTGCCGACTGCTGCCGCGCACACTCCCTCCGTCCCATGGATGGATTGCGCGGGAAGTTTCACTGCCACGCGATTCGAGGCCCCTCTCTGTCTGTCTTCCCTCTTTTGCCTTTCACTAACTGCTAGACAGGCTCTTTAATCGGATCCGATCCCTAGAGAGATGCCACCCCCACCCCATGACCCCATGACCATCCGCCCCCTTTACAACTCAGCCCGCTTGGCCCCGGTAGCACGGCAATAATTTACGTAGTACAACGAGCCATCCTCGCCTTCATTCACATTTGCTCCCGAGTGGGGGTCACTGGTCACGTACAAGCACACCCGTTTACAAAGCAAAGCAAAACCACCAGGGAAAAAGACTACTTAATCTCATCTTATCCTAGCGATAATTCAGAGTTGGGTGAGATAGACGGCAATGGGCACCAACACCGAGCAAGCCAAAATTAGTGCCGTGCCTGACGGGAGAAAGGTCCGAGGCAGCAGCAAGCATCCACATGTCCATGGACGGGAGTGAGGAGTTCGTGGCGAATGTGGGAGGGAGGAAAGCGGCACCGGCCGGCCGGTCGGTTCGTTCGTCGCGTCGTCGCGGCCGGGGCGGTAGGTGGGCGGGAATATACTATCTTCGGGCGCCACGTGACCCGGGGTCAAAGCTAATGGCGCCTTTGACAAATGTGGCACTCCAGATATGGAGGAAAGGAAGAAAATAAGGAAAAGCAGCAGTGGCATACTACTCCTACTTGTCAGTACTCCTACTACTACTAGGGAAGAAGAAGAAAACCGGGGGAGGTTTCCCGGGGAATTCATCGTCGTAAGCTTACAGGCTAAGGCAGAGTTCATCATCGATCCCCCGCAGAAAAAAAAAACGAGTTCATCATCGATCACTTGCAGATTTGGGCCTGGTGGATCTCATTATGTGAGGCGGTGGTAATTAAGATGGATGTGAGTCTGTGATCGCCTCTAGCTCGTGCAAGGTGGGGTGGTAAAGTCGTTGGGCTATAGGATGATGATGCCTAGTTGTCCATTTATTGGTGATGGATCCGCCCATGTTATTCGGCGATGAATGGGTTTTGGATGAGAGATTTTTGTGTGTGTGTGTGTGTGTGTGTGCAGTACCGCTCCACTCCAGTACTGACAACAGTGCTTCCTTCTGTAAAGCAACTTACGGCTATTCATGGCATTAATAGATATAGTCATATAGATAGATCTAATCTACTACTCTATCTTGATGATTAGTGTTGGTGATGGTCACCTATTTCAGCACCCAATACAAAACGAAACGCCCTGCTTGCCTGCTGTAAAGTGATCATAGCTAGATCCACCAGCAAACATAGGACCATGATCAACAAACCTCTTATCTTATCTGTTCTCCTAACCATGTTTATCATAGTGGAACACATGCGTGCAAATAGTACGTACTACTACTAGTGCCACCCCCATAGCACACTAAGGTGAAAGCATATTGTACTTTGTTGAAGGGCGCGAAATGGAATGAACTGTGCTTTCGCAGTCTAACCCGAAAAATTATGGGTTAGGGCAAATAGAACTACTACTACTAGTGCGTTCTCTATATCGCACAAGGTGTACTACCTTATTTGTTATAACAACCGATTTGAGCGACAAGTATTTCCAAACTGAGGGAGTATATTATATTTTTCGGACACGAAATGAAATGAAATGAACTCTGCTCAGCTCAGTTTCCATGATGAGATTGCAGGAGTCCAAATGGTGCTGCGGCGACGTCAACATTGCGGAGCTGGCAACACGACCTTGGTAGCACTAGTACAAGGAGAGTAGGAGACGGGCGCAGACCGGAAAGGCTCGGCAGTCAGCAGCACAGTTGGATCCGTTCGTCATGGATCCAGAACCTCAGACTGCCTACTACGAGTGGTACACAGCTACCGTCTCGATCTTCCTCTGCCTAGTACCTCACAGGCTCACACCAAGTCGTCGAACGCGGCCTACATTTATGATCCTGACCGGACAGATTGACCATGCCGACCCCATCGGAGTAGAGAGCGGAGCACGGAATAGCTGGGCTGTCACGCATGCATTGCACGGCTCGCCTCCGGTTTGACCCCGTCGCCACCGACATCAATACTTAAATCGTCTAGCTAGCACTAGTACCACCACATGCAGGCAGCCACCAGGCCTCCTTTGGTTCATGCATCTCAAATCCTATGAGTAGGATTAGGAAAAGAGATGTCATTTGGTTCACACCATAGGAATTTTTTCATTAAGTCTTAGGCTCTTTTTTATTTTTCTTTGAAATGTGAAGGATGGGAACCAATCCTATATAGGAATAGGAATGCATTCCTATGAACCAAAGGGCATTAAAGGAAAAAATCCTACAAGAATCCTATCCTATAGAATTCCTATGAAATTCCTCGAAACCAAAGGAGGAGGCCTCAGAGTCAGACTAACGAGTATTCTCCTTGTGAAAATTATAATACTCCTACTGTCTCGTTTTCGCCTTCTATTTACTGTTAAGAGTCACGTCACATGGACGGACTTTCTTCTTTTTCGAGGAAGAAGCAGCAGGATCCTCTCAACATTCTTATTTCTTTTCTTGGCGCACGGTTCCTGTCATGAGTAACGGCAAGTCGGCAAGGGTTGTTCTGGTTCTGATGGACGCGTGTGCGGGCGCGCGGGGCAGCGCGTGAGTGAGATGGACCGCGAGAGGAGAGAGCGTGACACGATCGATCCGTTCTCTAGAAGATGGCATCAGAAAAATAAAGGGAAGATGGCAACGTAAAGCACTAACAGGCCGAAGAGAACACAACCAAACCGCTCGACAACGGCGTTTGAGAATAAAGCGACCGAGAGCGCGCGCGCACGGGCGGGCAGAGACCTTTGCGACGGCGCGGGCCAGAGCACCGTCGGCGTCGCGAAAGCCACGCACGGGCCGCGACCAGCAACAACCATGAAAAGAACCGGCGGGAAAGAAAGAAAGGAAAAACGTACGTACCGTTTTCTCGTACCAGCGGCGGACGAGGAAGAGGAAGTAGCCGTGGACGAGGAGGAGCAGGTAGACGAAGCCGAGGAGGTGGTGGGAGTACCAGAAGGCGTTGAAGCCGGCGAGGCGGTTGAGGGGCGCCGGCAGCCGGGACGCGGCCGCCGCCTTCTCGCCCTTGCGGAACGGGTGCGTGGCCAGGGTGAAGGAGACGGTCATGAGCACCACCATGGCGATGCCCGTCACGCCCTCCACCCCGGAGATGAGCCCCGCGTACGTCGGCTTGGACGCGCCGAACGCGCCCGCCACCAGCCGGTACTCCTCCGGCCCCGACGCGATCACCCGCGGGAAGTCGCACGCCAGATGGTTCCCCGCGTGCAGCGTGATCCCCACCACGATCGCCGTCGCGATCATCTGAAAACGGACAAGGAGTTCTTGTTACCACCTGACCTTCGTTTGGTGCACGTTGCTCGCCACATTCGGTCTGCTCCAGCGTGCCACTGACAGTCAGCCGGCCCCTTGGAGTTTTACGTGCCCGACACGACTGACTCTTCTGTTTGGACTCCAGGTTTACTCTACTCTACTGTCCGCACTCCAGTAGGATCACATAGCTCCATGCCATGGCATGGCAGCACTGGGTGGGGTGATGGGAGGAGTCCAGCGACCACATGGGTCACACGCAGGATCCAGGAGCGCCGGCGTTCCACGTTACGCCCAATCATTGCGCGCCACGCTCCCGCCGGCTAAACGACGCACCACCGCGCCGCGTCGCCGACGGCGACGGCCAAACCACCCGGCTCGTCAGAGTCTCGGTGAGTGACGGTAGCCACCACCAGTCTACCTCAGTTACTAATAACGACTTGAGAGAAGTGACCGGACGGCGAGGACGCTCGTACGTACCTTGTGGAAGGTGATGTTGTCGTCGAAGGGGACGAAGAAGCGGGCCCAGGAGGAGCGGAGCCAGGTGAGTGTGTTGCGGCAGACGGGGAGGAGGACGAGCGCCATGTTGAGCTTGAGCGTCTCGGCGGCGCCCTTGGCCGTCGGCAGGCAGTAGCCCATCACCTGGAACCCCGCCGTCCGCCGGTACTGCACGAACTTCCACACGAAGAGCGCCGCCATGGCCGCGACCCACAGCGCCAGCACCCACGCGCGCCGCCAGTTCTCCTCCGCCGCCACCCGCACGTGCGACGCTGCTTTCTTCACGCCGCGGCCCCACCCGCGCCGCCGCTCCCGCATCCCTCCTCCCCACGTCTGCGGGTCGTCCTCCCCCTTGCTGTTGCCGCCGCCCGCCGCCGCCACGGCCCCGCTGGCGCCCACGCCAAGGTTCTGGCTCCACTGCGCGCCGCTCGCCGTGCTCAGCGGCCGGCTGTAGTTCATGTACGTGTCGCGCTGGAGCAGCAGCGTCTCCAGCTGCCACAGCTGGCGACCGGCCGAGACCAAAGTCATCACACGTGTCATCGTCCCGAGACGAAAGCTGGTGTATACGTAATGTATTGTACTACAATAAAGTCCGGGTACACGTATGGCACGGTACGCACCTCAATGTAGCCGAGGTTCTCCGGGTCGAGCTCCTCCATGATGAGCGACGCGTACTCCTCCGCCTGCTCCTTGAGCTTCGCCAGCTTGTTCGCCGACGCGCTCAGAACGATCAGCTGCTCGGACAAAAAAGGCCAAAAATTTCTTCTTCAGTGAGAATTTTTTACTTGTGTGGGACTTGATGAGTGAAGCAGAAGCAGCAGTAGCAGAGCACGTGAAAGTAACAGCAAAGCCGTGATAGTTACTGCAGCAGTAATTAACTAACTAACTACACTATAGAGTAGTAACAGCAAGCGTGACTGTAACTGGAGCTGGGCGCACGGAAGAAGCTTCTTAAACGCCGGTAATGGAGAAATGAACACAGCAAAAGGAGTTGAGGAAAGCGTTTAGACAAGTCACCTCCTGTACTTCCTCCCTCGTTATCCTCCCGTCCACGTTGGTGTCCACCCTGAATTGAATTTGGGGCAAAACAAGAGGAATGAGCATCAAGAATCCGGGACGCGCGCGAGAGAGAGCTTGCATTGGAAGCCGGGAATGGCCGATTAAAGCGGTTGCTTGGGATCCGGTGAAGGGAAATGTATGGGCGGAGGGTTCGGTTTCGGTGGTGGAGTTGCTTACATGTCGAAGAAGATCTGGAGCCGCGCGTCGAAGCTCTGATCGGAGATCTGGAGCCAGAAGTCGTAGAGCTCCTCCTTGTTGATCCGCTCCAGGTTCTGCTTCCGTCGCCGCGCCAGCGCGTCGAAGATGCCCTCCGCGAACTCCTTCGAGTCCACCATTCCTGATCATCGCCCAAGAACGTCGCCATTGATTACGCTGCCTGGGTACAGAGTGCAGTTGTTGCCAAGAACGGAGCGGAGTGGGACGGTGTACCGATGCATTCGCCGAAGTTGTCGCGGGAGAGGAGGCCGTCGTGGGCGAGGGCGTTGAAGCGCTCCTCGACGCGGCGCCAGAGCTCGGCGGCCTCGAGGGTTCCGGTGGTGCGGCTGATGAAGCGGAGGCCCTTGAGCGCGCGCTTGGCGCCGGCGCGCGACCGGTTGACCCGCGCCTGGATGCGCCGCCGCTCGCGCGCGGCCATGGCCGCCTCCCGCTGCAGCTCGGCGGGCGTGGGCACGCGCGGCGAGGGCGAGGGCGCGGGCGACGGCGACCGCAGCCACGCGAACTTCTTCCGTATCCGCGAGGACGTCGAGGAGCAGCGGCTGAGGGCGCCGCCGCCCGGCGCCTCCGGCGTGTGAGGCATCGCCGCGGCGCTGTAGAGCGCGGCCCTTGTGGGCGTGACGCTGCGCACCACCATGGACTCCTCGTCCAGCTCCAGCATGACCTCCACCAGGTCCTCCTGGTCGGCGAGGAATGCCGGGAGCATGCCCCCGCCCCCGCTCCCCCCGGCGGCGAAGAACTCGTCCCCATAGGCGGTGGTGAAGGACTCGTTGTCGGAGGTGTCGGTGTTGGTGGTCTGGTCGTCCGGGAGGCCCTCCGCGATCCGCCGGTGGCCGCCCCGCCGCGCGTTGCTCCCGCGCGACGGCGTCCACATGGCCGCTCCCCGCGCCCCCGCCCGCGAGAGCGGCAGGAGGAGGAGGAAGAAGAAGAAGAAGAATAAAAATAACCCGGGGCGGGGCTCTCGGTGGGGGCTGCAATGGTAGTTGCGGTGCGTCCGCTTGTGTTATGATACGCAACGCAAGCTCTCGGCTCGCTCGCTCGCTACCTCTCCCCTCCCCGTGGGCTGGCCCGGCTTGTCGCTCGCCCGCCCGCCCGCCGCGGCCCGGTGATCACCTGGCCTGGCGCGGTGACCACCTCTTTCTCCTTCAATTCCTCTGCAAGCATGCACGCGGGCGCGCGCTCGCGGCTTTGCTCGGCCTCGCCTCGCGGTGCGGTGCGGGTGCGGTGCGGTGCTGCTGCCTCGCGCGAGCGCTTTATCTTTATACCAAGTTCAGGTTGACAAATATTTCTTTCCTTCTGCCCGTTGCTGCGCCGCTCGTCTCCGAGCCCCCAGAAACGAGCTGCGGGTGCCACGGGTGACGGGTTTGGCCTGGGGCGAGAGCTGCTCGGTGCGGCGGCAACCTGCCTGCGTACGCGCGGGCGGTCGGTGTGGGGTGGAGTGGTCAGTGAAGTGTAGACTGTGGAACGTGGACCGGGCCGCCTCGGTCCCGGAATCTCAGATGCTTCCAAACGAGTAAAAATGAGGACGACTGGAGGGGGGAGGGAGCGCCCGATGGCTGCGCCTCGCGGCCGTCGACTGTCGTGTGGGTTAAACAGGAGAACCCGGGGACCGTTGATTCGGAGGGAGACTCTTGTTGCAACTTTGAATTATAGTTCACCTAAAAAAGCTTTGAATAGTTTGGTTTTTTTGTTTGTGTGCCATGGATTCAGATTTTACGCGGAATGTAAAACTAATAAACCAACCGGCGCTACGCGATTGGATTTTAGAATTAACCATGGTATTGACTCCTAGCAGAAAACCTAGGGTTTCGCTTATCCTCCGACGGTGTCACTGAAGTTCGTCGGTTCCGATCTCACGTGATCTCCTGTCGATCTGCTCTCCCCAGACCCCCCCGTTGGGTTCCCCGCGATGGCATATGAGGGATCATGTGAAAAGCTTGACATCCGCACATTGCGAACGAAGAAGAAAAGCTAGCAACTAGCAATTTGGGAAGGAACATGTTGATGATCTGCTACAATGTCTCGGCCTGCATTAAGATGAAGGGGACGTCTTCGTTTGGGAGGATGAGTTCGAGGTACTGGATGACTAAGTAGTTGGCAATTGTTAGGGTTCATTCACCCTGGGCATTCGGGTATTTTGGTTGTTTCGGTTTGGGTAGTTCGGTTTATGCGTAATTCGGGTAGTATAAAATGGAAACCGAAATTCTTTCTGCCAAAAAATACTCGAACCCAAATTACCTAAAATTTTGGTTCGGGTAATTCGGGTACCCAAAAAACCAGACATATTCGGAGCACACATCAGCTTTTGGTATGAATAATTTAGGTAGTATGGCTATTTCGGGTAGTATGGGTATTTTAGTTAGTATGGGTAACGTGACAGTGTAATAATAGCATGAATAATTTGGTTAGTATGAATAATTTGGGTATTGTGAGTATTTCCGGTTTTCTAGACTAGAACCCGAACCCTAACCCGAAAACCGAATAGAGAGGAAATGAGAACCGAACCCTAACCCAATACCCAAATTACCCTCAGTTCAGTTCGGGTTCGGGTAGCGGGTTAGGGTACCCAAATGCCTAGGGTGAGGGTTCATACCAAAAAGGGTTTTGTCCTTCTCCTCTTTATTCTGACATGAGGTCTACATGGAACTCGACAAGAGACGTTTACGGGCGTATGATTGAACTAAACATGTTTACGGTCCAGTTCAGATGCCTAAGCGATTGGAACACGGGGATGAACATGGGGTTGTGGCTCTTTTGGACCAAGCAATGATTATAGAGGAGTACGATGGCTTTGAAAACCCGCGACAGGTTACTTTGAAAAAGATTGCGGTTAGGGCTCGTGTCCTAAAGTTACCAGATAATTATGGATGAGAAAATTGTTAGAGGAATGCGTAGGAACATGGGTGAAATGCATGAAGTACAACTTTGGTTGCTAGTTAGGTACATTGGTTCTTTTGTTCGGCTTTGAGTTAAATTGGATGTGAGCATGAAATTGGACATATTCAAATCCATTACTAAAGAGGGGAATGAGTGGTACCAAGTTAAATATGAGAAGCTCCATGTTTTCTTTAGAAAGTGCGGATTGATCGGTTATTGGCATGAAGAATACGGCAGCGGAGAGCATGACATAGCAAAACTTGAGTGGGGAAAATTTATCCTTGTTGATGAGGGTAGAGATCGGGGTGTCGATAGGCTTTGGTAGAGGACATATTCCCAATGACCATGCTAGAGATTGAGGAGGAATGTATGGTAGAAACACATACATATCTGAGAGCTCGCATTGGTATGCTACCTTCAATCAAAAGGAATCCCAGCTAAACCGAACAAAAACCGAATGAACAGATCAATCTAAGTGGGGTTGCAAATATGTTGGACCAGATTCCCTTGGCAAGGAAAATATTAGGCCTGAACTCAGGTGTGATAGTGGGAGACGTACATAATCTTGAGGGGGTTATAGTACCGGATGCAACTAGTTCTCTGGTGGCGGGTTGTCAATAAGTTTCATCGCAATGATCTTTGTATGGACCCTTCATCTACTCCGCAAAATTACCGAAATAAAAGGGAACAAAGAGTAGGCAATGGTGATGGTGGTGTAATGCTGAGGGTGATGAACACTTAGAGAGATCGATGGGCTCCTTCGAAGAGTACCTTCAAGGACAATTAGACCGTTAGCTTGGAACTGTAGGGGTTTGGGGAATGCCTGGCAATTCACGCTTCTTTTGGACATCCAAGGGAGAACCCTGAGGTGATACTTTTGTCGGATACTCGCTATCCAGCAGATTATTTGTGGCAGCATCTTAAGATGGATTTTTTGATTGTCAACCCAAGTGATGGAAGGAAATGAGGACTGGTTCTTTTGTGGAGGAAAGAGGTCAAATTATCTCATCTATTTTCCGACCCTAATTACATCAATGCTTGAGTGGAAGATAAAAGAGGTATATGGAGATTTAGTGGAGTATATGGTGTTTAAGCGGGAAGAGAAATACAAAACCGCGAACATATGGAGAGAGCTAAAGAACACCATGATTTATCATGGATTATTGATGGAGATTTTAATGAAATCCTATATGATCATGAGAAGGAAGGGGCAACATAAGATCCCAACTGTAAGGGCATATTTCTACCCTAGTGGTTTTGGTGATTGATGACAATACATTTGCAGACTAGTCGTGTGCATTAAGCCTTTTAGATATTTCATCATATGGCACAAGACAATTATAGCTCCTCGGTGGTTTAGAGTGAAGACGGTTTCTTTCCCGCGGTTCTTTTTCGGTGGATTTGAGTCGTAGGAAAATCGTAATATTAAGAGGGGGTCCGCATCGAAAAGGTTAGGGTGGAATAATCATGTACACATTCACTTGCACCCTTGTTCCTTTTCCGTTTCTTTGGAGTACCGACGTCGCCTTTGTTCTGATCTGAAGAGACTCAAGCGGAAGTACCGCGCAAGGCAGCGGTACTACCGCTTATTAGGGGTAGTACCGATCTGGGCAGCGGTACTACCTCTAATTAGGGGTGCTACCGCTCTGGGCAGCGGTAGTACCGCTTATTAGCGGTAGTGCCTTTGCCTACTACCGTGCGTGGTACCGTTGGCTTCAGGTCTCGACATTTTTCGTGTCGGACTGGGCGGTTTCTGGCCGGTAATACGGCGTGGTAGTACTGTTTGCTACTACCGTGCCACTTCCGCCCTGTCTTTCTGGACTGGATCGCTCAGCGGATCTTGAGCGGTAGTAGGCAGCGGTAGTACCTCTTAGGAGGTAGTACCGCCCTAAGGAGCAGTAGTACCACTTAGGCGGAACTGCCGTCTCCTCCTACTACTCCTCTGCATCTGAGAGCGTTTGCGCTGCAACCCCAGCGATAGTACCGCTGGGGAGAGCGGTAGTACCACTCTGGCGGCACTACCGCCTCGTGGCCTCGTGCCATTGCACGTGTGGCTGGCTCTACCGCCCAAGCGGTAGTACAGCTCCAGTTAGCGGTAGTACCGCTTTTGTGCGGGCTGAGAGGGGGTAACAGTTGGATTTGTTCTCCCACTATATAAAGGGGGTCTTCTTCCCCAAGAAGACCACCTCTTCCTCCCCAAAAGTTCCATTGTTGCTCCAAGCTCTAGTTTCGCCCGATCTCCCCCCGTAGCCGACAAAACTTGTTGCTCTTCTAGGGTTTGGGTGAGAGGGCCCTGATCTACACTTCCACCAAGAGAAATTTAATTCCCCCCACTAATCCCTTGCAGATCTTGTAACTCTTGGGTGTTTGAGCACTACCCTAGATGGTTGAGGTCACCTCGGAGCCACTTGGTGAAGCTTCGTGGTGGTGTTAGGAGCCTCCAATTAAGTTGTAGAGATTGCCCCAACCTTGTCTGTAAAGGTTCAGTCGCCGCCTTCAAGGGCACCACTAGTGGAATCACGACATCTCGCATTGTGTGAGAGTGTGAGGAGAATACGGTGGCCTTAGTGGCATCTTGGGGAGCATTGTGTCTCCACACCGCTCCAAGGGAGACGTACTTCCCCTTAAAAGGAAGGAACTTCGGTAACACATCCTCGTCTACACCGGTTCCACTTGTGGTTATCTCTCACCTTTACTTTGTGCAAGCTATACTTGTGTTGTATCTTTTACTTGCGTGTATCTTGTTGTTGTTAGCATCATATAGGTTGCTCACCTAGTTGCATATCTAGACAACCTATTTGTTGCTAAACCTAAATTGCTAAGAAAAGCTAAAAATTGGTAGTTGCCAATTCGCCCCCCCCCCCCCTTAGTCAACCATATCGATCCTTCACCAACAATACATGACTGCTTTCCAACAAGATCTGAATGATTATGACTTAGTGGACATGTAAATTTACAAATGGAGTTCGATATAATTTCAGCGCCATCACTAAGGCTATATCGATGACGTACGAAATATGCCAACACCAACACTATTTGAAAAAGATAGTGTTGGCATTGATTGGAAATGACACGCCACCAACTAAAGTTGTGGATAGCCATTTCTCCACCAGTGCTTATTGCTGGTATTCAGTTTAAACAACGATATATTTGGTGGATTGGAAATGAAGAGAAAATTAATATATGGACATACCCATGAATCCCGTCGAGCCCGAACAATGTGGTGATCTCTTCTAGAGGCTATCAACTTATTTCAAAGGTCAGTGAGCGTATTGATCCTATCTCTGGCCATTGGGATGAGACCCTTGTATTTGCTACCTTTGGCATTGTTGATGCTCATCGGATTATGCAAATTCCGTCAAATCTGGGATCGTTTCACGACATGGCATTTTCTCTGTCTGTACAACCTATCACTTAGAGTGGAATCACATGTTAGCAGGAAAACGACTTCAATGCCTACTTTAGGACCGTCGGTCTCAAATCCAATTTGGAAGATTCTCTGGAATTTAAAATACCAGAAAAAATTCATATCTTATGTTGGAGAGTTTTACATGAAATTCTTCCGCTCAAATGTATTCTTGCAAATCGTCATATATGACAGCTCGCTCACTATCCGATATGCAACGACGGAGCATAAGATATCATGCATTTGTTATTCAAGTGTGAGCGGGCTGGCTGTGCATCTTTGGCGCAGACTAGGCTTGAGGATACACTGTAGTTGGCGTTGAGTACCGATCTTTCACGTTCTGCTATTCTTGAACACATCCTCTCACCCACCGTTGTAATGCAAGGCATGGCTCAGGTCGAGATGCAAGTTGTGGTTATCGTAAAATGCTGGTATCTCCGGTGGCTTAGAAGACAAACAACCCATGAAGGGAGGGTGTCGACGGTTGGCCATTGTCCAGTCTTGGTGCTTGCTATAACAGGCAATGCAACTTCTTCAAGTAGATGAAATGCCTCAATGACAAACCAATGATGGTCCAAGCCAATCCTGGGATTTCTTAAACTGAATGTTGATGCCTCATTTAATGATGATCCAGGCACGGGAGCGACATCAACAATCTTGAGAGATGTGAACGAATTCTTTGTTGCGGGGAAGTGCACATTCTATGCGTATGCAACGTGTGGTGACTATGGAAGCACTAGCCATGAAGGATGGAGTCCACCTTGCAAACTCCCTTGGAATCAATAGACTGTAGGCGGAATCCGACTCTATGGAGGCTATCAATTTTGGTAAAGGCCAATCACAATGGTGGGACTCGACGGCAGCGATTTACGCGGATTGTGTAGACATAGCGGTGCAGATTGGGACTGTTGAATACAAACACCGTCCTAGAGAAATTAATGGTGTCGATCATGAACTTGCTAGCTTTAGTTACCGAAATAATTTTTCTTGTATACGGGAAAACTCATGAACGATGTAAGTCTTGCTTAAAGTGATAAACCTAGCATTAACAAAAGGGCCCTAACAACCCCTGGCTTGCTTAAGTGAACGGTCTTTCTCAACACTATCGTTCCGGTGGGAATGCTTGTCGCCAAGATCAAAGGGAAGTGGTCGCTTTGGAGCCTTTCAGGAGCAAAGCATTTGTGTAATATTATGTCGCGAGAGTGACACTTTGTAATTTGGCCTTTGGCCTTGAACTCTAAACCTTCTCTCTTAATCCATAAAAATTGCAAATCTTTTACCTAGTTTCAAGAAAAGGCAAAAAAACTCACACTTTTACTGAGAATAATAATTATGTAAACACTTTTTTGACAATCAATACAATGAAATATTTATAGTAGCGAATTGTACATGATAGAGATACATGAGCTGATTACAATGATTACAAAATAAAGGTTTAAAAGAACCGAGCAAATCTTCGAGATGTTCAAACTCTTTCTTCTTCCATGATATAATCTTGTCTTTTTCTAAAGGCAAAAGCAGAAAAATAACAAAGGTATCAAATCACATACCTGGAAATATCAACGAGGGTTCTTCCATAGTTTTAATTTGAGCCACAATGTCAAGGCTCCGATGCACGCACAAAACCATTAAAGTAATCAATCATTATCGGCAAGAGCACCAACACCGTATTCTAGGAAAAAAATACCGAACAACCAGGTTGATGTCGCTAGAAGCTGAGAGTGTGAATCATCATTGTCGAGGATGTAGCAGCCGGGACAGATATTATGAAGACAATCCTCCTTGCGGCAACCATGAAAAGAAATCCAAAACCGATCTGGCGAAGCAAGACCTGAAGGATCATACTAAACAAATTTAATCTTTTTACACCACCATTGACGTTGGGAAGAAGATTTCGTCGAAGTGACGAAGATTATTTATTGTAGACGACGCTAAACATTTTTTGTTGGCGTGGATCCTGCGGTTGCTCGAAGGAAGATGTCTAAATCTTGTAATGAAGGAGTCAGCTATTGAGTTTTAATGATGGCGTCATTTGTTTCTCGGGGATTGAGATAGACATCGCCCCTATCAGCAGACGCATTGATTTTTTTGTCCTCTGGCTACCTTCTCCTCCGGTAAGCTGATCATACGTCGACGATGCCACCATCCTTCTCCATATTCGGTGGCCTCTCTCTTGCATCCTCATCTATTTTCCTGCATCCGCCCTCGATGATAGGAGCCTCTGGCTCTGCCGTTTCAAAGAACAATATTCCTCAGACAGTGTCCTTTGTATATACGTTGAGGTAGACATGATAAAGCCTGTCAATAGACCTAACGTACTAGCAGCAACCGTAAGATGAGAAGCTAACCTCATGTATGGGACTATATGTCAAACATTGCCGGGTTAAGTGCCGGATTAAGATTAAGCTGTTGCTCTCGAGGGAAAAAGAGTTGATATTTTTTTAATAAATACAGGTCAACAACCGGAGCTGCCGGGTGGTGCAATGACATACGGTACTGTACTTCCTCTTGTGTACGTCGCTGGAGTATAGTTATTCAGTCAATCACTATTGTTGTTTTCGTAGCAAATGCAATGGAAAAGAAGGTAGCCTGGTTCGAAAATAGAACTGTTTACTCAGATTTATGTGCATCAATTATTGACCGATGGATGATAACAACTATAGCAAAGTGCTGAACGTGGCCGGTGTAATGTACTGACGCCCGGATCAGAGGGTCAGGAACTCTCAGGCTAGGCTCATCATAATGTTTTGACTCGCAAATCTGAATTATAGCCTGAGCATTGCGAGCGAATACTACTCCTTCAATGTCACTTACTGGTTATCAAGTACTCCCTCTGTAAACTAATATAAGAACGTTTAGATCACTAAAGTAGTAATCTAAACGTTCTTATATTAGTTTACGGAGGGAGTAATTAACAAGAAACCATGTGGATTGTGGAGGAACCATTTGAATGCCTAGCGTGGGCCGGCAGCTTGCAGCCTCGGTTCTGAGTGCTTCAGTGTCACTATCAGCAGCAAGAGGGGCCCCTCCTTCGCAGTCCCTTGTACGAAAGCTGACTGAGACTGATGGGCGAGTACTTCGTTTTGTCTTGCAAACGCCACATCCATGGATGTTATTTGGTTCCTTGCAGTCTGGAATGGCATCGTTTTGATCAGAACCCATACAGAGGGAGCAGGTGGGTAAACGTTTCTTTGCACGAAAAAGTAAGAAGCGGGAAAGCATGCATGGAATTGACGTGAAGGAAAGCAAAGCGCCGCGAGGGGGCTAGGGTTGGTAGCCGGTGAAAAAAGATTGCCGCTGAACTGAATGCACCGTGTAAAACACGGCTGCCAACGTATAGATCACATTCTGTCAAAAGTTAATAGACGGGTGGCCGTTCCCCTTCAGATTGCGCCGCCGCAGCGCAGCGCCTCCTTTCCATGCGAAACTTGCCTCGCAGCTGATGCGAGCTTCGTGAGCAACCGATCGACCGATATTTTAATTGGCCGCGGTTGTTCACGCGATTCCTCGGCGTGCAGTACGTTATCGAGGTCGGGATTGCATGCTCTGTCATCCTTCTAGAAGGCTCATGCCGCAGCAGCAGCTGTTCTTCACTTGCAAGATAAAATTGCAGAGTTTTTAGCTTGTTGCACCATTGGCACGGAAGGATCGGATCTTGTGTGGTACTGTCAAGGACAGGGGGTTTAATTAATTAAAGATCGTCAATGAATCGGGAACAGTCAGGGGCGGGTACATTAGTTGGGCAGTAGAGATTAGGGGAGGACGGAGTGGTGGTAAGTGAAAGCGATTAAGCGAGGGTCGTGCGTTAACTATACGTACCATTGCTGGTTCACGTCAACGCCGTCGTTGGCACGGCGGCGACGGGACGACCGGAGAACAAAAATTCGTGGCCGGAACCAGCGCCATGGCCCTTTTCAGGGCTCACCGGCTCAGTAGGAGCAGCATCCTGGTCTGGTCATGCTTTTTTTTTTTTTTTTTGATATCCTGGTCTGGTCTTGCTTGCCTTCGAGTCAAGTCTAGCCGTGTCTAGCTTTGCTGGATGGTGCTGCACGCACTAGTTTGGAGCCGACCAAAACATGCCGTTAGCTGAATTTTGTTCTTGCGCGTGAGACCAGATGAACGAAAACCGGCTTGGTCTGCATGCATTTTGATTCATGTTAACCGCTTGAGTTACCGCGGGTCCAATAATGCATTTTTATTGAAACATCTTTACATTGGTTGAATGATGAGTAAATTGCTAAAAACTATCACAATTGCGCACAATGCACAAGACAAAACCACTGTTTTGTTAATAGTTTACAAAAACACCGTTTTTTGGTAAACGCGTTGCCGAAAGCAATAGAATTTGGATTGCTCGTGTTTTCACAACGAACCTAAGAGCATCTACAGCCACGGACCCCAAATCCAGGCTCAGAACCGCTTGACGGGCGTATCCGCGGATAGTGACCGGTCACACCTAAAATTTACTCATATGCATCTTAATACCTCATATTTGAAACCTTAAATCTATACAAAGCATGTAAATAAGTAAATCCTACGTAGATAAACCTATACTATCCTAATCCTCGTCGGATATGTCCATTATCTCTTATGCGCAGCTCCAGGTACATGGACGGCAGCCGCAACTCCGGCTTCTCCGGCTGCCCCGCCTCGTCCTCCGCCTCCGCGTCAAGTTCGACGAAAAATGTGTCGGTCGCCGCCCTTTCCTGTCAGATGAACTGCCTGTTGGCCTCCTGAATGGATTCCAGGATAGCCTGCTGCTCCACCATCTTCGCCGCTTGGGCGACCGCAAACTCCGCCATGGCATTCTCCATGCCGAAGCCCGCAGCCGGCGCCGTCTCCTCTTCCTTCGAATCCGCCCCTCCACCGAAACAGGGTGCCGCTCCGGCTCCACGTCCTTGTCCTCCTCTTCACTACTGGAATCAGGTAATTTGCCATCTGCCAGTTCTTTGCCGTCTGCTGGCAGATGGCAAAGAGGGTCTTTGCCGTCAGCTGCCAGAAAACAGACGACAAAGAGTTGGCAGATGGTACAGAGGGTCTTTGCCATCAGTCAGCTCCGCACAGCAGACGACAAAGCGACAGCTGGGCCCCACGTGACCGCGGGGTGGTTAGGTTAAATTTGGCCCCTTCTTTGCCGTCTGCTAGCGGACGACAAAGAGTCCTAAAGCAGACGGCAATGCCCTAACGTTACTAACGGCCGTCCCGCCCCCACCCCCTCTCTCTCTCACTCTCACTCCCACTCCCACTCGCACTCCCCTCTCTCCCCGACGCCCACCGCCGCCACCGCCGCGCCCACCGCTGTCGTCGCCCCACCGCCCCCGTCGCGCCGCCGCCCCACCGCCCCCGTCGCGCCCGTCCTTCCCGCCGCCCACCGCCGCCACTGCCGCGCCCATCGCCGTCGTCGCCCCACCGCCGTCGTCGCCTCACCGCCCCCGTCGCCCCCATCGCGCCGCCGCCCCACCGCCCCCGTCGCGCCCGTCCTCCCCGGCGCCCCGGCGCCCCCAACGCCCCGCCGCCCCGTCGTCCCCGCCACCAGCCGCCCCGGCGCCCCGCCGCCCCCGCCGGTGAGTCCCCCCGCCGGCCGCCCCTTTTTTTATTTTGTTTTTTCTGTTTTTTATTTGTGTTAAATTAGTTAGGTTAGTTTTTTAGTTTATTAGGTTAGTTAGGTTAGTTAGTTAGGTTGGTTTATTAGGTTAGTTAGTTAGGTTAGAAGAGAAAAAAGAAGAAAGGAAGAAGGAAAAAAATGAGAAAGGAAAAAGGAAAAGAAGAAAAGAAGAAGAAGAAGAAGAAGGAAAAGAAGAAGGAAAAGAAGAAGGAGAAGAAGAAAAAGAAGAAGGAGAAGAAGAGGAGGAGGAGGAGAAGAAAGAAGAAGAAGACGAAGAAGAAGAAGAAGAGGAGGAGGAGAAGAAAGAAGAAGAAGAAGAAGAAGAAGAAGAAGAAGAAGAAGAAGAAGAAGAAGAAGAAGAAGAAGAAGAAGAAGAAGAAGAAGAAAAGGAGAGAGGAGGAGAGGAAGAAAAGGAAAAAGGAAAAGAAGAAGAAGATGAAGAAGAAAAAGAGGAGAGAGGAGGAGGAGAAGAAGAAGAGGAGAGAGAAGTTTTGTAAATTATATTTGTGTTGATCGGGTGGATTTCAATGTGCAGTTGTTTCGTCGCTGCGAGGGTCTGGTGTTCGACGACCTACCCCGTGCGTTGGACGAGCTCCCCTGCTGCGTTCGTGGGTGAGCACAAATGACATCTCCTCCCCCCCTTAATTTGCTCTGTTCCGGTCTTCGTGCCGATGAAACTTGCTAGCTATAGGTGTCTTCAATTCAACAGTATGTGTGACCAGTATGAGTCTCCCATTCGAAAGGGCGGCATCTATAAATATGCATGTCTTTACATATTTATAACCGCCATCCTTTCGAATTGTCCAACGTTATCCATGGACAGCCCGAGTATGTGTAGATTGGGTTCGTTTTCCCGTATGCTCCGCTCCGGATCCGATGCGGAATTTCGTCAGTGCCTCCCTGTTGTTCTCCGGGTACACATCCTCTCTGCTTATTGCCGAGACGTGTATCAGGAGAACAACGGGGAGGTGCTGCCGAAATTCTGCGTCGGATCCGGAGCAGAGCATGGGAAAACGAACCCAATCTACACATACTCGGGTGGGATTAGGACCTATCTTTACCTATTAGCGTGTAGGTTGCATGGACGTAATAAAACTGACAAAAACTTGATTATCTGATGAATATATATGCTGAATTATATATATATATTTCTTGTGTGTCTAGTAGCTACGCAAGATGAGTGATCGTGCGTGGATGTACACCGGTCACACTAGTCAGAAAGACATGACCAAAGAATGGTTAACAAATACCAAGGGGTTTGTGAAAGCCGCATTTGCAAATGGTTAGGATATAACATGGTGCCCCTGTCCCTGGTGCGACAACTTTAAAAAGCAGACAGAGGGTGAAATGGGTAAACACCTGCAGAAGTGGGGTTTTACGCCTAATTATACGGTGTGGACTTTTCATGGTGAGTCTGCCCAACGTGCCAGAGCTGAGGTGGTTCGTCGTCGTACCGACGAGCATGGTACCGGGATCGAAGACATGGTGCAAGACTTTGATGATGCTCGGGATTCGGACGATGAGATGGAGGAATCTGCAAAGGCATTCTATGAAATGTTGGAGTCTTCAAAACGTCCTCTCCACGAGCACACTGAGCTTTGTCAGCTGGATGCCATCGCGCAAGTAATGGCTCTGAAGGATCAATTCAACCTGGGAAGAGAATGCTACGACGCGATGATGACAATATTTGGACGCTTTCTACCCAAAGGCCATGTACTGCCTGCAAACCTGTACCAGTCGGACAAAATCCTCCGTGTACTTAAGATGCCCTATGAGAAGATAGATGCCTGTGAGAATGGATGTGACTTATTTAGGCTTGAGTATGCGGACTTGAACTATTGTCCCATTTGCAAGTCTTCCAGGTATGTTGTGGTAGACAACGGTATGGGTGAGAAGAATCAGACCAAAATCCCCGTTAATGTTCTTCGCTATATGCCAATCGTACCAAGACTTCAACGTCTTTTCATGGTTGAAGAGACGGCCAGACAGATGACATGGCACAAATTGGGCAAAAGAACCGAACTAGATGCAGATGAGAATCAGATGTTGGTACACACTTCATACGCTTTTGCCTGGAAGCACTTCGATGCATTACATAAGGATAAAGCTGCAGATCCAAGGCATCCTCGAGTCGCCATCATCACTGATGGGTTCAATGTGTTTGGTATGACGGCAACCCAATACAGTTGTTGGCCTGTATTTGTCATTCCACTCAATCTCCCCCCGGAGAGATTATGACAAGAAAGAACATTTTCCTGATGTTGATAATTCCAGGGCCCAACTATCCGGGGAAGAATATGAATGTGTACATGCAGCCGCTTAAGGATGAATTGCAAGAAGCTAGGGATAATGGGATCAAGACATACGACGCCGCTACAAAACAAAACTTCATGATGCATGTGTGGTACATGTACTCGATGCATGACTTGCCGGCGTATGCGCTATTCGTTGGCTGGTGTGTGCATGGAAGGTTCCCGTGCCCCACATGCAAGGCAGCTCTTCAGTTCCGTTGGCTGCAGGCGGGTCGCAAGTTTTCTTGCTTCGACTTGCATAGACAGTTCCTGGATCCTCGCCATAAGTTCAGAAAAGACAAGAAGAATTTCATCAAAGGTAGAGTTGTCAAAAACTCTGTACCACCTGCGTTGACAGGCCAACAGACCCTGGATCAGATAAACGCTCTCGAGCCTGATCCAGAGCGTCGAGGGTATTTCAAAGGGTATAATTCGCAACACGCCTGGACTCACAAGACATGCTTATGGGATCTGCCTTACTTCAAAGACCTTCTTTGCCCACACAATATCGACGTCATGCACACTGAAAAGAATATCGCCGAGGCCCTTTTTGGTACATTGTTCAGCATAGAGGGGAAGTCAAAGGATAATCCTAAGGCTAGAGTCGATCAGGAGGCTCTATGTGATAGACCGTTACAAAACATGCGACAACCGAAAGGAAAGCAGAACTGGACAAAGCCAAAGGCATAGTTCAATCTTGGAAGGCCAGCTATGTGGGAAATGATCTTGTGGGCGAAAATGCAGTTGATGTTCCCCGATGGGTATGCAGCGAATCTAAAGAGGGGAGCGAGTCTTGACAAACTGAAAATATTTGGTCTCAAGAGTCATGATTGGCACATATGGCTTGAGCGGGTAATGCCGGTGATATTGCGTGGCTTTATCCCTGAGGATGAATGGCTAGTACTGGCAGAGCTGAGCTATTTCTTCCGTTCTCTTTGTGCAAAAGAACTATCGCCTGTCGTGCTATCTAAAATGGAAGAGTTGGCGCCGGAGTTGATATGCAAGTTAGAGAAGATCTTTCCACCGGGCTTCTTTAATCCAATGCAGCATTTGATTTTGCATCTCCCGACCGAGGCAAGATTGGGGGGGGGGGGGGCGTGCAAAATCGTTGGTGCTACGCAACTGAGAGAATGCATAAGACTCTTCGAGCAAAATGTAAAAATAAACGTCGAATTGAAGCATCGATGGCCGAGGCATTCATTACTGAGGAGGCGGCAAACTTCGTGGTAGCACACTACGAAGCCAAAAATCGTCATTTGCATAATCCGAAGCCTCGGTAAAATGATGGCGACCCTAAAAAAGGTCGATCCAACCTCGGCCTATTCAAAGGGAAGCTCGCACCAGTCGGTGCTTCGAAAGGAATAGCGTTGGATGTCGAAGAATGGCGGACCATTTCGTTGTATATCTTCAACAACCTAACAAAAGTGCGGCCGTACATCGAGTAAGTTCTCGGTACATTGTTTCGCAACTTCTAATTCCTTTGAACTGCTCTTATTAGCGGATATTTGATACAGTCGATACGTCGCCAAATTCTAAGATGGAGCGGTGATCCAAAAGGATTCCATCGAAGAGTATGAGCTTCTGGCAAAGCATGGAGGCGGCTATCCCGGTTTCATCTCTTGGTTCAAACAAACGGTAATTTCCATTAGACCATTTCATTTCTTCATCTAATTTGCGGCTAATGCAACAATCCCTTCGTATTAAACTTGTAGGCTAATTCAGAGTCTATGGATGCCGAATTGAGACAAGTCGCTAATGATTTTGACTATAAGGTCCGTTCATTTGACAAATACGACATCAACGGGTATCGCTTTCGTAGCTTTGGCAAAGAGCTATTTATGGCCGACCGAAAGTCTACAAATTGTTGTGTCTCTGCTATCGGCGAAGGAGGTACCGAGTATTATGGAAGAGTTGAAGCAATTTATGAACTTCTATTCTATGGTGAAAACCCACCGAACGTCGTAATCTTCAAATGCTATTGGTTCCAGCCGAAGGAGACTAGAAGGACTCATGAACATATAGGGCTAGTCGAAATCAAACAAAGCACCCATTTAGATGTTCCCGATGTCTATATTACGGCTCAACAGGCGACCCAAGTTTTCTATCTACCGTGGGCCTGCCAAACTGATCCAAATCTAAATGGTTGGGATGTCGTTTATGAAGTGCCGCCACATTTTAGACCACCTCCCCTCAATGAAGAGGATTATGAACCTCACATTAACCCAGACACATATGAAGGAGAATTCTTCTAAGAAACACGTCTTTCCAAAAAACGTTTCAATAACCGCTCTACTTCACCCCAGAACATTGAAGTAGACAGCGACTGTGAATCCGACTTCACCCCTGAGCCGGAACAAGAAGAGATTACTGCTGCGGATGACCTGTCAATGCTTGACCGATTACATAAAGGAGGCCTTCCACATGTTGTTCCCGATAGTGATGATGATGATGCATTTATTGATGATAGTGATGATGATGATCCCGGAGCATATATAGACGATCAAGATTATTATTAGTTCATGTCAGGTATTCAATTTTTATTATATACATGATGATGATACACTTAAATTATATACATGTCGGTATTCAATTTTTATTATTCATGTTGGTATTCAATTTTTTTATGTTGTACTAATTTCGTTCACTCTTTGTCATGGCAGGTGTTGAAAGATGGTGGGCGCGGGTCCAGAGCGTTCCGCGGCTCAGTCTTCGTCGGCGCGTGGTGGGAGGGGTACTTCCCTTCCACCACAGCATCTCCGGAGAGCGTTGCTCGACTGTATGCAGACACAGGCGGGAGCTTCTTCGTCGGCGTCGTTGCCCACCGGGAGAGGAGGTCGGGGGAAGAAGAGAGGTACACGTGCCCGTGCTGGGAGAGGTAGGAAGGCTGCTACGCCTTCCTCGCCGCCACCCCCAGCTGATTCACCCGAGCACAGGACTGCTAGGGTGGACCCGTCTAAGGAGGAGGCTACGCGGACTCCGGTCCACGAGCCTTGGGTGGACCCGTCTGAGGAGGAGGCTAGGTGGACTCCGGTCCACGAGCCTAGGGTCGACGAGCCTTCGTCCCACGAGACTCCTGTCCCACAGGCTTCGTCCCATGAGACTCCGGGGCAGAGCAGGGATCAGGGTACGTCCCAGCAGACCCAATGGGATAGCTGGCCGGAGCCGAGTGGCCATGCTGATTATGGCGGGGATGGGTTTCCTGATAGCGAGGACGAGGTGGTTGAGGCGGGGGGGGGGGAGGTCTACCAGCGTGGTGGTACACGGCTCCCCCCCGTGCCGGCGACCCACGAGCAGAGGTGGTTGATTAGGCCTAAGGGGGAGAAGTAAGTGCATTTACTCTTTTTTAACCTTTTGCCTTCACGTTTCTTCAAATATCTAATGCGTTGGCTTTGTCATACTGCAGGGGTTGGACTCATGCCAAGGGTGCCCGCAGGCCCAACTCCGTCCTTGGTGTGATTTGCTGGCACAACTTTTCGGGGTTTGTCACGTTGCCCGGTGAGGGCCAGGTTCAAGAGCTAGGATTGACCTGGGAGCACTACTTGGCTGCCCCGGCCCCGCCGGAGACGAGGATCGACGGTGTCTTGTGCCACACAAGGGCCGACATGGTGATCAGACAGTTTTGGGTAAGTTTTCCTTTACACAATTAAAAATCAACAATAGCTATTTATTGTACTAATCAGTGTTGTCTCGTTTGATTGCAGACCTTCTACAGGTGTGAGGAGGGGTACGAGGAGGCCGCGACAAATGTTATCGAAGGCGAGTGCAAGCGCCTACTACAGAACTTACGGCACGAGGCTCGACCGCAGGCTGTTCGAGACTACTACGCCTCGCTGAAAGTTAAGAAGAAAAAGACGAAGTGCCGCGGAAAGTTTCTGGACAAGGAGCAGTACATGAAGGTAATTATCTTTTCTTAAGGTCTTGTACTTAGTTTCCTTGATTTGATTCGTAGGCGTAGCGCTCAAATTAATCTTTACTCACTTAGGTGCCCCCGAGATGGTGTGCGGATAAGATGGATTGTTGGGAGGCGTTGGTTGATGAGTGGTGCCCAGAGCAATGGCGAGCCGTCCACGACAACGCCAAGGACCGACGTGCCAAAATGGTTGGTGTGCCACACCATCAAGGCAGCGTCGACCTATATCAATTCGGGGAGAACTGGGTATGTGGTTTGCTTCATTATTCATGCAATTCATTCTTGATGCTTGCTTGAGCCCTTTACTAATACTTTGTTCCTCTCTCTCTTTTTTAGGCGCATCACAATAACACGGAGGTGCCAGGGATGTATGACCTCTATGCCATGGCCCATACTGCCTCGTACAAGAAGGCGAAGGCATTCTCTGAGTCTGACCTTGATCATCCCGAGAACTTCACCAACATCTCCTCCCATCACAAGCTCGTGAGGTACAGAGATGTGGGGAAGAAGGTGAATGGGGAGGACTTCAACCCGAGCCAGCATCCTATTGATCCAGAGCTGGTGATGGTGGCTGGCGGCGAGAGGCCCCATGGCTCGATAGCCATTGGAGATGGACTTATACAATCTTCTCGCACTCTCCGGGAGATCAAGGTGCGCCAAACGAGCTCCTGTCCTGAGATAAGGCCTCGTCCACGGCCAGTCGAGCTCGCCATCGAGGTTAGTCATACGGACTCAGATAGCTTTCCTCCATTACATTGTGTGTGCGAACAAAGATGATTACAATGCTAACGAGGAGTTGTGTTGCAGGCTGCTCTGCAGAAAGAGAGAGAGGCAACCCAGGCGCTTCTGGAGGAACAGGCCCGGCAGGCGGCGGAGGAGAAGAGGGATTTGGAGGAGAGGACGGCTAAGTTGTTGGAGGAGGAGAGGGCACGGAACGATGCGTCTAACCGGGCCATGTACGAGCTCATCGTGGTAAGTTTCTTCTTCATATTAGCCAAATCATGCACTACTGGTTCGTTTCATTAATAACCAATATGATTGACTTGTCAAAACCAAATGTGCAGTCTCTGTGCGAGAAGAACGGCTAGACCCCTCCGCCGATGCCAGTCATTACCACGGCGGGAACGGTGAGTTTCATTTGAATGGTCATTAGTTACTAGTCTTAACATTTCAGTGTCATCATGCTAACGAGACTTTGCAAATGATCTTTGGTGCAGCATAACTCCCGAGCCGCATCGCACGACCCTTCTCCAGGGCATCCTTCTCCAGGCCCGAGCAACCCCGGTGCTTCACCTCCGTGATGACGAGGACGGTAAGCCCTAATATGCCACTTACTTGGCTCATTTTCTCAAAGAAAGACAAACTTAGCACTTAGACAAAATTACGTACTTTCGGTCTGTCGGAGCTCCTTGTGAGAGTTTCATGCCTCTTCTTGATGGAGGAATCCCGACTGTTGTCGCGGGGGTCGTTTCTTCTTCTCCTTCTGTCGATATATACCTTGGTATATTGCGGGAGAGGAGAAGGGGAAATGACCATCACCGACGGTCGAAATATTAGTGTTAGGTAGTGTCCACCAACATACACCACCATATAAGTCTGAGTGAGTGCGCACCATACACACCATGAGGCATGAGAGTTTTTGTAAGGAAAACCTCGAAAGACCGAAAGTTAAGCTCAACAAATGGCATAATAACCTTAGTTAGCTCATAAATGTCATATTTTACCTAAGTTAGCTTTGTTTCCTCTAAAATGACATAGTAAGCTTACTTACCTCCAAAATGACATATTTTACCTAAGTTAGCTCTAAAATGACCTATACTTAGCATTGTTTTCTCCAAAATGACATTGTAAGCTTACTTAGCTGATTAGCTACGAAATGACCTATTTTACCTAGGTTAGCTCTAAAATGACCTATACTTAGCTTTGTTTCCTCCACAATGACATAATAAGCTTAGTTAACTCAAAAATGGCATAATAGCCTTGGTAACCTCATAAATACCATATATTTAGCTTATTATCTTGTAAAATGACACAATAAGCTTAGTTAGGTGAAAAATGGCATAATTACCTAGGTTAGCTCTAAAATGACACAAATAAGCAATAATAAGAAGAAAAACAAGAGGAGAAAGAGAAAGAGAAGAAAAACGCTTCTTCATCATCTTCTTCTTCTTCTTCTTCTTCTTCTAGATCTTCTTCTACTTCTTCTAGTATTCTTCTTTTAACTTTCTCATTTCCAATTTTGCAGATTTGATTCACTTCACGGCAGCTTGCTTTGATGGAGTGCTACTGTTTACTTTCTGTTTTCATTTTGTATCGATGAACTTATGTGAAACTTTCTACCTATGGATGAAACTATTGTAATATGGATGAAACTATGTATGTATGGATGAAACTTGCACTTTTGATTTGATATGTTTGTTGGATGATCATATTCATATGGCATGGATATGGGTTTTGTAAAATATATATGTATATCATACATTTTGCTTGTGAAAATGCTTGGATATATCAAAAATAAATATAAAAGAGGCAATATGGTCACTTTGCCGTCTGCCACCGACGGCAAAGGTGGCTTTGCCGTCTGCCACCGACGGCAAAGGTGACACATGGCAGCCGCCTGTGCAACCTGGGAACACCAGGCCTGGGGCCATTTCTCCCCTTTGCCGTCGGTGGCATACGGCAAAGGGGTTGGGGGCAGACGGCAAAGGGGGCCGACGACAAGGGGGGGGGCAGACGACAAAGGAATGGGATGGGGGGCAGACGGCAAAGCGTGCCGTTAGGCACCTAACGGGGCTAACGTCAGTGCTACACCGTCGAGCCTCTTTGCCGTCTGCCGGCAGACGGCAAGCAATCTTTGCCGTCCGGTGAGCCCTGGCAGACGGCAAAGAACTCCTTTACCAGAGTTCACAGTGCCGAAACTGTGGCCGTCTGTCGATTGACGGCAAAGAGGTTTGCCGTCCGCTGTCCTATCCTTTGCCGTCTGCCATGGTAGACGGCAAAGTGCCTGATTCCACTAGTGCTTCCTGCTGCTACTCGAGCTCCGACGAGTCCGGAGGTAGGCGGCTGCGATGCGAGCGGCGCACCTCGCCCGGATCTCCTCCTCAATCTGAAACCGGTGCTCCGGCGTGAGCATAGCATGCGTATTTTTGTTTTGCCAGGCCATGGCGAGCCGGATGGCGTAGGAAGAGCGGCGGAGCGAGAGAGAGGTGGATGGGCTCGGGCTGGCGGTGCGGAGAGGGTGAGATGGATGTGGCTAGGGTTGGGGACGTCAACTGGCTTAAATAGTCGGGCTTTGGCCTCGGCTAACGAGCCAGAGTGACGCCACACGACGGTCACCCCTCCACCAGAGGAGACGCCCGTCGGATTGTTGGATTTCTGGGCAATTCCGTATGGGACCCCATCGTTAGTCCGACATAACGGACGCGCCCGGTCATGCCGAGGCTTTCCTATATCCGTCCCATATTTGAGCTGAATATGAGGGGTGTCGGTCAGCCCGGACCGTCTAGATCTGGGTTTTTTTTTGACAGATGCCGTCCGCCCTGGCATACGAGAGGTTTAGGGTGTCTAGTTGTAGATGCTCTAACACCCGACCCCACTTGCCAGGTTCACATAGCAAAGGAAAATGAGGAGTGAGAGCATTAAGGGCACGTCCAATGTGAGCGCTTAGGAAGGACACAGAGCCTAATTCCCGGTAAATTAACAGTTAATTTGTTAACACTGACGGAGCAACGGACGAGGCGAGAAGAAGAGGTGGCACTGGAATGGTTGTCAGGAACAATGCCGGCGACTTCATCCTTGCTATGGCTACGCGCTATGATTATATACTAGCGCCGAAGTAGCGCGGCGCACGCCGCGCCTGTCATCAATTTCGTCTGTATTTTATTAAAATAAGCAAGAAAACAACACTACTGGAATCAGGGACTTTGCCATCTGCCAGCTCTTTGCCGTCTGCTGGCAGATGGCAAAGAGGATATTTGCCGTCTGCTTTTATAAAGCAGACGGCAAAGAACATGCTGATGGCAAAGAGGCTCTTTGCCATCTGCACTTCTTTGCCGTCTGCTGGCAGACGGCAAAGAACTTTGCCGTCTGCCAGCAGACGGCAAAGAGGGGGCTTAATTTTCGCCATCCCCCCGCGCCTCCCGCCTCTCTCTCTTTCTCTCACCTCTCTCTTTCTCACACCCGCGCCCGTTCCCCTCTCTCACCGCCGCCGCCGCCGCCCCCTCCCCGCCCTCTCGCCGCCCCCTCCCCGCCCTCTCGCCGCCGCCCCCTCGCCCCCTCTCTCACCGCCGCCGCCGCCCCCCCCGCCCTCCACCACCGCCTGCCCCCCTCCCCGTGGCGCACCTCCACCACCGCGGCGCCGCCCCCTCCTCACGGCCCTCCTGCCGCCGCCGCCCCCTCCCCGGCGGCCTCCTCTCCTCGCCGCCGGCCTCCTCTCGTCGCCGCCGGCCGCCCTGCCCCCTGCCCCTCTCTGGTGAGCTTCCCCTGCCCCCCTTTTAATTTTTTTTCTTCTGTTTTTCTAATTAGATTTTTAGTTTTCTGTTTTTAGATGTTTTGCAAATAGTTGTTTAGGTGTTTGGGTAAATAGGAAAAAATATTTAGACATTTAGGTAGAAAAAAAACCTAGAAGAAAAAAAAGAAGAAAAGAAGATGAAAAAAAAGGAAAAATAAAAAAGAAAAAGAACAAAAAATAATAATAAGAAGAAGAAACAGAAGAAGAGGAGGAGGAGAAGAAAAAAGAAGAAGAAGAAGAAGAAAAAAAGAGGAGAGGAGGAGAAGAAGAAGAGGAAAAAAGGAAAGGAAGAAGAAGAAGAGGAGGAGGAGGAGAAGAAAAAAGAAGAAGAGGAAGAAGAAGAAGAAAAAAGAGGAGAGGAGGAGAAGAAGAAGAGGAAAAAGGAAAGGAGGAAGAAGAAGAAGAAGAAGGAAAAAAAAGGAAGAAAAGGAAGAAAAGAAAGAAGAGGAAGAAGAAGAAAAGAAAAAAGAGAAAAACCCCCGACCCCGACACGGCACCTCGACCCCGACCCGACAACCCGACCCCGACCCGACACCCCGACCCCGACACCCCGACCTCGATCCCGACCCCGACACGGCACCCCGACCCCGACCCGACAACCCGACCCCGACCCAACACCCCGACCCCGACACCCCGACCCCGACCCCGACCCCGGCACGGCACCCCGACCCCGACCCCGACCCGACACCCCGACACCGACACGGCACCCCGACCCCGACCCAACACCCCGACCCCGACACGGCACCCCGACCCCGACACCCCGACACCCCTGACACCGCGACACCACGACACCCAGACACGACACCGAGGTATTATATTCATGTCAGGTATTCATTTTTTTTAATGTTGTACTAACTTCGTTTACTCTTTGTCATTGCAGGTGTTGACAGATGGTGGGCGCGGGTCGAGAGCGCTCTGAGGCTTCTTCCTCGGCGCGTGGTGGGAGGGGTACTTCCATCCCACCCCACCACCTCCGGAGAGCGCTGGATCTCAGTATGCAGACACCGGCGGGCGCTTCTTCTTCGACCGGGAGAGGTCGGGGGGGGGGGGGGAAGAAGGTTGGTAGAGGTGGACGTGGCGGCGGGAGAGGTAGGAAGGCTGCTACTACGCCTTCCTCGCCGCCACCCCCAGCTGATTCACCCGACCACATGAGTGCTCCGTCTGAGATGGAGCAGCCTGAGGTGCAGCCGTCTCGGACTCCGGTCCACGAGCCTGGGGCCGACGAGCGTCGGGCCGCCGAGCCTTCATCCCACGAGACTGGGGATCACGCTGAGTCGCAGCAGAACCCAGGTGCGGGCTCGTCGAGTGGCCGTGCTGAGGGTGGCTATAGTTCTGATAGCTATAGCGAGAGTGAGTGGGTTGAGGGGCGCAAAGTCTACCAGCGTGGTGGTACAAAGCTCCCGCCCACCCCGACGACCCCCGACCAGAGGTGGTTGATTGCGTCGCAGGGGGAGAAGTAAGTGCATTTACTCTTTTTTAACCTTTTGTCTTCACGTTTCTTCGAATATCTAATGCGTTGGCCTTGTCATACTACAGGTCTTGGACACACGGGCCTGGTTGCCGCAAGCCCAACAGTGTCCTTGGCGTGATTTGTCGCCAGAGCTTCCCGGGGTGGGTCACGTTGCCCGATGAGGGCCGGGTTCCAGAGCTAGGAATGACCTGGGAGCACTACTTGGCTGCCCCGGCCCCGCCGGGGCATAGGATCGGCGATGTCGAGTGCCACACGGTCGCCGACATTGTGATCCAGACGTTTTGGGTAATTTCTCCTTTGCCGTCTACGTTGTGTTTTCTTCTTTGATTGGCAACCCTAGTGATTGTACTAATCCGTGTTTTCTTGTTTGATTGCAGACCTTCTATAGGTGTGCTGAGGGACAGGAGGAGGCCGCGGCTCGGGTTATCGACAACGAGTGCAGGCGCCTACTTCAAAACTTTCGGCACGAGGCTCGGACGCAGGCTATTCTAGACTACTACGCCTCGACTGGTATTCGGAGGAAAAAAGAGAAGTGCCGCCTCAACTATCTGAGTAAGGACAAGTACATGAAGGTAATTACCTATTCTTAAGGCCTTGTACTTAGTTCCTTGATTTGATTCGTATGCGTAGCGCTCAAATTTCTCTTGCTTAACTTAGGTGCCCCCGAGATGGTGTGCGGATAGGATGGACTGTTGGGAGGCGTTGGTGGATGAGTGGTGCACTCCCCAATGGCGCATCGTCCACGACGGTGCAAAGGAGAAGCGTGCCCAAATGAAAGGTGTCCCACACCATCTAGGCAGCGTCAACCTACGTGGGTTCGGGGAAAACTGGGTATGTGGTTTGCTTCATGATTCATGCAAATTCATTCTTCATGCTAGCTTGAGCCCTTAACTAATACTCTGTTCCTCTCTTTTAGGCGTGGCACAACAAGGCTCCAGTGCCAGAGTTGTTCGACCTCTATGCCATGTCCAATACTGCCTCGTACAAGAAGGCCAAGGCATTCTCTGAGTCTGACCTCGATGATCCAGAGAAATTCAGCAACCGCGCCTCCCACAACAAGCTTGTGAGGTACAGAGACGAGGGGAAGGCGAGGAAAGGGCCGGAGTTTAACCCGAGCCAGCAACCTCTTGATCCAGAGCTGGTGATGATATCTGGTGGCGGGAGGCACCATGGCTTGTTAGCCATTGGGGATGGACTGATACGTTGTACTAGCACTCTCCCGCAGATCAAGAAGCGCCAGACCAGCTCCGATCCTGAGATAAGGCCTCGTGCACGGCCAATGGAGCTCGAATTCCAGGTTAGTTATACGGACTCAGATACCTTTCCTCCATTACATTGTGTGTGCGGCCGTCGATGATTACAATGCTAACGAGTGGTGTTGCAGGCTGCTATTGAGGCAGAGAGAGCGAAGACCCAGGCTGCTCTTGAGGAAGCAGAAGCGAGGACCCAGGCGCTTCTAGAGGAAGAGAGACGGCAGGCGGCGGCGAGGGAGAGGGAGGCGGAGGAGAGGACGGCTAAGCTATTGGAGGAGGAGAGGAACCGGAACGAGGCGGGTCAACGGGCCCTATACGAGCTCTTCGTGGTAAGTTTCTTCTGCATATTAGCCAAATCATGCACGTAATGTTCCTTTCATTACTAACTAATATGACTGACTCGAGAAAACCAAATGTGCAGAGCATGTGCGAAAAGAATGGCACGACCCCTCCGCCGATGCCAGTCATTGCTCCGGCGGGCACGGTGAGTTTCATTTGAATGGTCATTAGTTACTAGTCTTCACATTTGAGTTGCATCATGCTAACGATACACTGCAAATGATCTTTGGTGCAGCATAACTCCCGACAAGCATCGACCGATGCTTCTCCGTCTGCCACTGGCGCGACCGGTCCTTCACCTACATCTAAGTGATGACAGTAAGTTTTCCCAAGTGTTTAGCTTAACAAAATGACTCAATATGCTTAGCTAGCTAAAAAATGACATAACAACATTAATTAGCTCCAAAATGACCTATTTAACCTAGGATAGCTCTAAAATGACGTATACTTAGCATTTATTTCTCCAAAAATGGATTTATATGCTTAGCTAGCTCAAAAATGACATAATAACCTTAATTAGCTCTCAAATGACCATTTAACCTAGGATAGCTCTAAAATGACCTATACTTAGCATTTATTCCTCCAAAATGAGTTAATATGCTTAGCTAGCTCAAAAAGAACATAACAACCTTAATTAGCTCTCAAACGACCCATTTAACCTAGGAAAGCTCTAAAATGACCTATACTTAGCATTTTTTCCTCCAAAAATGAATTTATATGGTTAGGTAGCTCAAAAATGACATAATAACCATAATTAGCTCAAAAATGACCTATTTAACCTAGGATAGCTCTAAAGTGACCTATATACTTACCATTTATTCCTCCAAAATGACTCAATATGCTTACCTAGCTAAAAATGACATAACAACCTTAATTAGCTCCAAAATGACCTATTTAACCTAGGATAGCTCTAAAATGACCTATACTTAGCATTTATTCCTCCAAAAATGGATTTATATGCTTAGCTAGCTAAAAAATGACATAATAACCTTAATTAGCTCTCAAATGACCTATTTAGCTCCAAAATGACCTATTAAGTCATTTAGGAGCATATTAAGTCATTTTGGAGCATATTAAGTCATTTTGGAGCATATTTAGCTCTAAAATGACCTATTTTGCTCCAAAATGACATATTTAGCTCCAAAATTACTTAATATGCTCCAAATTGACCTATTTAGCTCCAAAATGACTTAATATGCTTCAAAATGACCTATTTAGCTCCAAAATGACTTAATATGCTCCAAAATGACCTATTTAGCTCCAAAATGACTTAATATGCTTAATTAGCTAAAAAATGGCATAATTACTTATGTTAGCACAAAAATGACCTATACTTACCTTATTTTCCTCCAAATTGACATAATAAGCTTAGTTAGCTCAAAAATGGCATAATTACCTATGTAAGCTCTAAAATGACGCAAATAAGGAATAAGAAGAAGAAAAACAAGGAAGAGGAGAAAAAGAAAGAATAGAAGAAGAAAGAGAAGAAAAGGAAAGAATAAAAGAAGAAGAATGAGAAGGAAAAGGGAAACACCTTCTTCTTCTTCTTCTAGTCTTTTTCTTCTAGTCTTCTTTTCTTCTTCTTCTTCTTGTCTTCTTCTTGTCTTCTTCTTGTCTTCTTCTTCTTCTTCTAAAATGGCATATACTTACCTAATTTAGCTCAAAAATGGCATAATTACCAAGGTAAGCACAATAATGACCTATACTTACATAATTTTCCTAGGTTAGCAAAAAAATGGCATACTTAGATAGGTTAACTCTAAAATGACACAAATAATGAATAAGATGAAAGAAAAACAAGGAAGAGGAGGAAAAGAAGGAATAGGAGGAAGAAGAAGAAGAAGAAGAGCTCCTCTTCTTCTTCTTCATCTTCTTCATCATCTTCTTCTTCTTCTTCTTCTTCTTAGCATTTATTCCTCCAAAATCACTTAATATGCTTAGCTAGCTCAAAAATGACATAATAACCTTAATTAGCTCAAAAATGACCTATTTAACCTAGGATAGCTCTAAAATGACCTAAACTTAGCATTTATTTCTCCAAAATGACTTTAATATGCTTAGCTAGCTAAAAAATGACATAACAACCTTAATTAGTTCCAAAATGACCTATTTAACCTAGGATAGCTCTAAAATGACCTATACTTAGCATTTATTCCTCCAAAAATGGATTTATATGCTTAGCTAGCTCAAAAATGATATAATAACCTTAATTAGCTCCAAAATGACCTATTTAGCTCCAAAATGACTTAATATGCTCCAAAATGACCTATTTAGCTCCAAAATGACTTAATATGACCTATTTAGCTCCTTCTTCTTCTTCTTCTTCTTCTTCTTCTTCTCCTTCTCCTTCTCCTTCTCCTTCTCCTTCTCCTTCTCCTTCTCCTTCTCCTCCTTCTCCTTCTCCTTCTCCTTCTCCTTCTCCTTCTTCTGCTTCTCCTGCTTCTCCTTCTCCTTCTTCTCCTTCTTCTCCTTCTTCTTCTTCTTCTTCTTCTTCTTCTTCTTCTTCTTCTTCTTCTTCTTCTTCTTCTCCTTCTTCTCCTCTATTCCTTCTTCTTCTTCTTCTTCTTCTTCTTCTTCTTCTTCTTCTTCTTCTTCTTCTCCTTCTCCTTCTTCTTCTTATTCTCCTTCTCCTTCTCCTTCTCCTTCTCCTTCTCCTTCTCCTTCTCCTTCTTCTCCTCTTCTCCTTCTTCTTCTTCTTCTTCTTCTCCTTCTTCTTCTTCTTCTTCTTCTTCTTCTTCTTCTTCTTCTCCTCTATTCCTTCTTCTTCTTCTTCTTCTTCTTCTTCTTCTTCTTCTTCTTCTTCTTCTTCTTCTTCTTCTTCTTCTTCTTCTTCTTCTTCTTCTTCTTCTTCTTCTTCTTCTTCTTCTTCTTCTTCTTCTTCTTCTTCTTCTTCTTCTTCTTCTTCTTCTTCTTCTTCTTCTTCTTCTTCTTCTCCTTCTTCTTCTCCTTCCTCTTCTTCTTCTCCTTCTTCTCCTTCTCCTTCTTCTTCTTCTCCTTCTCCTTCTTCTCCTTCTTCTTCCTCTTCTTCTTCTTCTTCTTCTTCTTCTTCTTCTTCTTCTTCTTCTTCTTCTTCTTCTTCTTCTTCTTCTTCTTCTTCTTCTTCTTCTTCTTCTTCTTCTTCTTCTTCTTCTTCTTCTTCTTCTTCTTCTTCTTCTTCTTTCTCTTCTTCTTCTTCTAGTCTTCTTCTTCTTCTTCTTCTTCTTTTTCTTCCTCTTCTTCTAGTCTTCTTCTTCTTCTTCTTCTTCTTCTAATTTCTTACTCCCATTTTTGCAGGTTTGATTCACTTCATGGAAGGGCAGAATGCTACTGTTTACATATTAGATGTTTGTGAAACTATGTATATATGAATTGGATGTATGATGTTTGATGACGATGGTGAAACTATGTTTGATGTTTGAAACTACGTTTGATGTATGATGTTTGATGTTTGAAACTATGTGATTCTGAATATATATATATATATGTGTGTTTGAATTTCTGTGAAAATGAATTGATATAACAAAAAACAGAAAAAACAGGGGCTATATAGCCACTTTGCCGTCTGCTAGCAGACGGCAAAGCTCTTTGCCGTCTGCTGGCAGACGGCAAAGAGGCCACGTGGCAGCAGCCTGTGCAACCTGGGCTGGCCTATGTGGCCTCTTTGCCGTCTGCTGGCAGACGGCAAAGAAGGAAAGTTCTTTGCCGTCTGCCAGCAGACGGCAAAGAGCCTGCCTGGGCCCAGCTGAAGCCTGACGTCAGCTGACGTCATCTACAGCTCTTTGTCGCCTGCTGGCAGACGGCAAAGAAGGAAAGTTCTTTGCCGTCTGCCAGCAGACGGCAAAGAGCCTGCCTGGGCCCAGCTGAAGCTTGACGTCAGCTGACGTCATCTACAGCTCTTTGCCGTCTGCCAGCAGACGGCAAAGAGCGCCGTTAGCCACCTAACGGGGATGGAACCTTTTCTGTGCCGTCCACGCTCTTTGTCGTCTGCTGGCAGACGGCAAAGAAGGAAAGTTCTTTGCCGTCTGCCAGCAGACGGCAAAGCGGCCTTTGCCGGCAGCCGTTCAGCCGGAGTGTTTGCCGTCCGCCAAGCATGCCTTTGCCGTCTGCTATAGCAGACGGCAAAGTGCCTGATTCCAGTAGTGCAACATGTATTTCATTAGAAAATAAAATAAAAAGGAGAACATGAATTCTATCTTTACCCTGTGAGCTGTGTGAGCACGACACAAACATTAAATGATTTAACGAATTATGTAAACTGGCTGGCCTATTAATATTTTTTTCGTAAGCATATACTTTCCGCTCTCGGAAGTAATAAATGTAATGGGCATGATAGTAATTTGTATTTGATTCATTCTCATATGAGCTATTTGATCAACAGTGAGAATGAATGAGAGTGTTGCCAATGTGTAGACCCTATAGTAGGGAAATACTTCTTGTCTAGTTTATGCATCTTTTTCACCTACATTTCATATCTAGTTCCTAGTCGGCACTCTTTCATTTTCTCTGAAACATGGTTTGATCCAGTAAAATTCAAATTTATAGTTTTGTAAGTAATTTAAACCCTAAATTCGACGCGGTGTAAAATTTGATAGTAATTGGTGAAGAGCGTATTTTAACGCACTTTATGTGAATGGATAATATGTTAATAGGACGTTCAACCCAATGCGCTTTCGACACTGTGATATAGGATAAGGTGTATATTCATACTTTGGGAAGTTTTGGCGGCTCATTAACTTGTTGTGACGCCCCCAATTTGACCGTACGCTAAACATACACGCAATGCGTACAACCAAGATTAGGGACTCACTGATCGATATCACAACACAATACTAGACACAAATTAAAGTCATACAACTTCATATTACAAGCCAGGGGCCTCGAGGGCTCGAATACAAAGCTCGACAAGCACGAGTCAGCGGAAGCAAATAATATCTGAGTACAGACATAAGTTAAACAAGTTTTGCCTTAAGAAGGCTAGCACAAACATAAGCAGCGGATCGAAAGAGGCGAGGCCTCCTGCCTGGGAACCTCCTAACTACTTCGGAGCGTCGGCACTCTCCACGTAGTAGTAGGCTCCAGCGGTGGTGTAGTAGTCGTCTCCGGCGAACTCCATCTCCTGGGCTCCATTGTCTGAACGCGGAATCGTATCGAGGGGGAAAGAGAATGCAAAGCAGCGGTGAGTACTCATCCAAAGTACTCGCAAGACTGACATCAGAACTATGCTAAGTATGCATCAGTATCAAGGAATGGGGATATATCTGGACTGACTGCAGAAAGCAAGAATGAGGGGAAGACCTAGTCCTATCGAAGACTAGCATCTTCAGCATCTTGCAGCATTAGAAGAGAGTAGACTGGTATCTCATATATAGTCATATTATTGTAGCAATTTTATTAAGTAACCATGCCCAGAGATTCTTCCTCGACTCCCTGCGAGGAAGCAATCTCGGAGCCAACATTCATTTCAATTTAAAGTCACAATTTTAGTTGTAGTAGGTCAAAGTACAACTCCAAGTCGTCCTGTTACCGTGGACACGGCTATTCGAATAGATTGTTCATCCCTGCAGGGGTGCACCGCATTTCCAACACGACTGATCACCTCTGGCCGGACACACTTTCCTGGGTCATGCCCGGCCTCGGGATAGCAGCACGTCGTCGCCCCACCTAGGCTCAACGAAGAGGCCAGCCCGCCGGTCTAAATCCTAAGCACACAGGGGTCGTGGGCCCACTTGCCCTACGCGCTCCTGCACGATGCGTACGCGGCCGGAAGCAGACCTAGCACACTCTAGTCCAAGAGCTGTACCGTCCAGTCCAATCCGGCGCGCGCCGCTCCATTGCTGACGTCCGAAGAGCTTCGGCTGATACAACGACGCTGAGTACCCATAACTTCTCCCACGCGATGGTTTGGTGCGTATAAAGGCCAACGACCCAACTCAGATCAAATACCCAACCCATTAGCATTTTATTAATGCGGGGCAAGCGCGACCCATAAAGTGCGGTCCCGTCACCCCGACTTGAGGATGTGTGGCAAGGGCCTCTCCTACCCGTCCACGCCTCAACATAACCCTTTGGATGCCTTACCGGCGCATCCCACCACATCTCACACACGGGTACCCTTGGGGCCGACCCGTCTCAAGACTGTCGGGAACTCAGGTCCACCTCAACCAGGGTGGTACCGTCTGTCCCTCCAGTCCCGTCTTTCACATGTAAACAGTGTCAAGTTAAAGTAACTGTGTGTTTATACACCAAGTGGATATCCGAGGAATCACCCTCGATGGATCCCACTGGAGGTATGTGTATGGCAAGAGTCGCTATCGATAAATGGGAAGGAGGAATCACCCTCGATACCCACGACCGATTAGCTACGCTACAGAATTAACACCGGGAGTGCTAAGTGAGGAATCACCCTCGGCACTCGATAGTAGCTCTGCAGTGCCATACTTAAGGGGTGTGCGGTGATGTGAGGGGCCTGGCTCGTCGGTCGGTTGACCGAGTCTTCGGGTCTTCGAGTCGTCGATGAAGAAGCAGGGGCAACTGGGACTAAGGGGCCACTGGGGATTCACTGATCAACCTATACTAAACAGTTGGTATGATTGCGGGTATGGTAGCAGTTTATCAAAAATAGGCTATGCATCAGAATAGGAGCTAACTAATACAGTAGCAAAATTCTAATGCAAGAATAAGAGGGAAAGGAATAGGAGATATCGGAATGCTCAAGGGGGGTTTGCTTGCCTTCCTGCTCTGCGGCAAAAGGCTGATAGTCAACGGTGTAGTCGTACCCGGCAGCAGCGTCGGTCTCGGGGTCTACCGGTAAGAAGAGGGGGGGAGAAACAATAAATACAAAGCACAGATGCAATCACGATGCATGACATGGCAATATGCAGAGCTAGGCATGCACTAACGCAGGGTTACACGTCACAGATGGGGCGGAAGAATATCTGACGATATTTTCCGGGTCTCTGGCTTTTACTGGACAGATGAAACCGATGGAAAAGTTCCATGTTCGCTATGCTAGGAGCACGTGACAGACTAACGGACTGCGTAATTGGAACCGTAGAATTATTCTGAGCAACTTTCATGTTCAAAACTTTTTAATCCGGGCTACGGTTTATTTTATATGATTTAATAAAGATTTAGCAATATTCTGAATTTTTTTTAATTAATAAATCCAATTTATCCTAAACAGTAAATGCTGTTTAATTAACTAATTAACATTTTAATTAATTAATTAATCTATTTCATCTTAACCATATAATTAATTAATTAATTACCTAATTAATTAATTCACTAATTAGTTAATTAATTAATTTAACTAATTGTTTTTATTTACTTACTTATTTATTTCTATTTATTTTGTTTTTAGGGCGTGGGCCCCGCATGTCATTGGGTCAGCGGGCACACACACACTACACAGACACACACACATACGTACACGCATACACGTACACACACGCGCGCATACGCGCCCGCGCGCACCGAGCCGGCGCGGGGGGGGGAGGGGGGAGCTCACAGGGGGGAGGGGCTGAACGGCGGCGGCGGCGCGAGGTGGCGGGGAGGTCGGCGGGGCGGAGGGCTGACAGGAGGCGGCGGTGCGGGCCGGGGCCGGCGGGAGGCGCCGGTCGGCGGAGGTGCGACGAGGCGGCGGCCGGGCTGGGCCAGGCCGCAGCGCGCGCGTGCGCGCGGGCAGCCGGATCCGCCAGCGGGGGGGGGGGGCCCAAACGAACCGGGGTGGGTCGGGGCCGGCCGGTCCAGACCGTTGTCGGGGGGGGGGGGGGGGCGAACGAACCGGGGTGGGTCGGGGCCGGCCGGTCTGATGGGGACATGTACCTAGGGTAGGGTCATAGGCCTGACCTACCTGCTCTACCCAAGGACACCGCCCCAGAAAGCTTAAGGGCTGCAAGGAGATCTCCGACTGAAATCACCAAGGCATACAAGTCACTCGACAATATCCACTCGGAGATTACATTTTCACTCGACGGGTACCATTCACTTGGAAGAACCGGAGGACAGTCGACCGCAGAAGACCAGAAGCCAACGGGTAGGCGTTCGTCTGTCCCATTAATAGCATTTATTACGTACGTTACCAGTAACGTACGTCTTTATAGCCACGATCTTACCCTTAAACGCTGGACACTTATGAGGGGCAGCGCACTCTATATAAGCCACCCCTCCCCTCTGGCTCAGGGGTTCGCACCCTCTGTAAGGATACTCATATTCCACTCGACAGATAAACAAAGCCTCTCCGGGGCACGAGACGTAGGGCTGTTATCTCCACTGTGAGAGGCCCGAACTCGCTAAAACCACCGTGTCACCCATATGCATCTCGGTAGATCATGCTCCTTTACCCTACCCCCTTCGTACTGTCGGAATCGCTCCCACGACAGTTGGCGCCCACCGTGGGGCGTGGCGTCTATCGAGCCATGATGCATATGGTTTTTTCTCCAATCGCCGGCAACGGACTAATTTCTGCAGGCAACCCAAGCTTTCTTGGGATGATCTCCCGAGATCAAACAATCACCGCTACCAATTTTGACTATTGGAGTCCCGACCATCACACAAAATACTCCTCATCATACAAAAGGATCAGGGAGTTGCTCATCTCAACTTGCCCTCTTTACAATCAAACATTGCAATGATCTAACTATGGTTTGTTCTTTTTCTGTATGCACACGAGCTCATACAAAAGGACGCCTCCCTTTTTTCCGATTGGTGGCTCGGCTCCCAGACGATGAGGCGTCATCGTCCGCCCGTCATCATCTCGCATACTCATCGGCGATGCCGTTGCCAAGCGCCCACACACGCACAGCCGCTAACGCTCGGCCTGGTTCCCCGGCCGGTTGAACACGTCGACCGGTGGTCCAGTCGACCTCGCTCCTCAGGCGACAAGGCCCGGCCGACGGCACTCGACCCAGCTCCGCACGCGTCGAAGCACGACTCCAACCTGTGCACAACTCCGGCTCCCCGAGCAGTGAAACGCAACCACCAGCGCTCGCGCCGGCCTCGCCCTTGGCTGCGCCGGCCCACGACTGGACCGCGGTCAGCTGCTCGTCCTCCTCATCGCCACCTCTCGGCTGCCTTCTGGTTCTGGCCAGATCGGCCATTTCCGCAGCGGCGGAGCCCTCCTCCAGCGTCTGCACCAGGTCTCCTGTGTATTTTTCACTCGGACGAGTTGAGGCACACCACTCGGACATGCATGACGTACAGGTCCTGCTCTACGCACTCGGACGAGCGTTGGATAACTCAGCCGCCCTGCGCATCGCCACGTGGTCAGGCGCGTCATCATCAACTTTCCCGACTCGACCATCCCGTGCATCGTTACATGGACGCGTCTACTCCACTCCGACGCCCCGCGCGTCGCCACTCCGCAGGACGCCTCTACGTCACTCGGCAGCTCCGCGCATCGCCACTCGACAAGACACGTCGTCATCACCCGGCAGCTCCGCGCGTCGCCACTCCGCTGGATGCGTCTTCATCACTCGACCGCCCCGCGCGTCGTCATTCAGCCAGACGCATCTACTTCACTAAATGCCCCGCGTATCACCACTCCGTGCGGCCCATCTTCATCACCCCCTCCGACGATGGACATGCCGCGCTGGTTTCGTGCTAAATCCGCGGCAGCCGCCATGGCCGACCAGGGAGCTCTGCGCCCCACCTTCCACTTTCCTTCCAATCTTAATCCTTTTCATTTATGTCCTGCATGCAGGAGATAAATGGCCGTGGGAAAACGTCTATTACATGCATGAATGGCTTTAACTCTCGCTTAATTAGCGTTAACACCACTTGCATGCAGATTATATCGGCGCTAGACGAGGGGAACTCCTCGCATGCACTTTGGATCATGTCTGCCTGCAAGTGATAAGGCTGCCTGCTTCCATCGGACGGGGCAGTGCTCGTGCGCTCGTGGGCACGTCCATGCCGAACCTCACCCGACGCTCCGAGCCCGGCACTCCGCGTCGACCTGCCTAGCAGGCCCACACCGACTGGATCGCAGCCCAGTTATGGTGCCCTCGGACCAGCAGGCGCACTCGGATGAGGAGTCCATTCGGACGGCGCACACTCGGCTGTGAAGCCCTTGTTTTCACTTGGCCGGTTCGCCTTTTTCTACTCGACCGGCTAACATCCAGAACATCATCGACAACAACCACGATCGCGAACCTACGGATTCAACCGCATCTTCATTGTTCGACAGCTCCGCGCGCCGTCACTCTACTGGACGCTCCGTCGTCACTCGGCAGCTCCACGCATCGCCATTCAGTCGGACGCTCCATCGTCACTCGGCAGCTCCGCACGCCGTCGCTCTGCTGCACACTCCGTCGACACTCGACTGCTCCGCGCATCGTCATTCAGTCGGACGCTCCATCGTCACTCGGCGAGACACGCCTTCGACACTCGACTGCTCCGCGCATCGTCATTCAGTCGGACGCTCCATCGCCACTCGGCGAGACAAGCCTTCGACACTCGACTGCTCCGCGCATCGTCATTCAGTCGGACGCTCCATCGCCACTCGGCGAGACACGCCTTCGACACTCGACTGCTCCGCGCATCGTCATTCAGTCGGACGCTCCATCGCCACTCGACGAGACACGCCTTCGACACTCGACTGCTCCGCTCATCGTCATTCAGTCGGACAGTCCATCGTCACACGGCGAGACACGCCTTCGACACTCGACTGCTCCGCGCATCGTCATTCAGTCGGACGCTCCATCGCCACTCGGCGAGACACGCCTTCGACACTCGACTGCTCCGCGCATCGTCATTCAGTCGGACGCTCCATCGCCACTCGGCGAGACACGCCTTCGACACTCGACTGCTCCGCTCATCGTCATTCAGTCGGACGCTCCATCGCCACTCGGCGAGACACGCCTTCGACACTCGGCAGCTCCAGGCATCGCCATTCAGTCAGACGCTCCATCGCCACTCGGCGAGACACGTCTTCGACACTCGACTGCTCCGCGCATCGTCATTCAGTCGGACGTGTCTACTTCGCTCGACCGCCCTGCGTGTCGTCAGACAGCTAAGTCATTCTTCACAGACTGCATTCAATTAATTAATTATTTATACATTACCGAGTGTCAAGTAAGTCGCACATGACGTTCACTCAGAGGCCACGCCACCGAGTGTACCCCGGCGCTCGGTTCTTCATCTTCACGTCGGATCCTTCACTCTTTAGACTCTTGCTGGTTCCGGACCAGCAAGCACCTGGCGCACCCAGCGGGTGTCTATGGGTGAAATTTACACGAATCATTTCAACAAACATCAAGTTACTTTGATAATTTTTTTATGTTAGCTTGTGTTATTTTTCATACACAGGTTACCTGGACGCCTCTATGCGCCATTTTCAACGACACGCTGGACTCGGTCGCCCCACGCGCTGTCACCTGGTCGGACGCCTCCGCGACAACATTCTCGACTAGGCCGCCCCGCGCGCCGTCACTTGGCCGCCCCGCGCGTCGCCACTCAGCCAGACGTGCCTACTTCACTCGGATGCCCCGCGCATCACCACTCCGTGTGGCCCGCCTACATCACTCGGCAGCTCCGCGCATCGCCACTCAGTCGGACGCTCCATCGTCACTCGGCAGCTCCGCGCGCCGTCACTCTACCGGACACGTCATCATCACTCGGTCGCTCCGCGCACCGTCACTCGACTGGACGCTCCTTCGTCACTCGGTCGCTCCGCGCGCCGTCACTCGACTGGACGCTCCTTCGTCACTCGGTCGCTCCGCGCGCCGTCACTCAACTGGACGCTCCTTCGTCACTCGGTCGCTCCGCGCACCGTCCCTCAGCTAGACGCTCCTTCGTCACTCGGCCGCTCCTGCGCCGTCAGACAGTTATGCGATCACTCGGCGCATCTGTGCGCCATCTTCGTCGCTACTCAGGCTCAGTCGCCACAACGATCATTCCTGTGTTTCCACTTGTTCGGATGCCTCCTCGATGACGTACTAGACACGGTCGCCCCGCGGGCCGTCACTGGGTCGGACAGCTCCTCGACATGCATGGCTCGGCAGTTCCGCGCATCGCCATTCAGTCGGACGCTCCATCGTCACTCGGCAGCTCCGCGCATCCCCATTCAGTCGGACGCTCCTTCGATACTCGGCAGCTCCGCGCATCGCCATTCAGTCGGACGCTCCTTCGACACTCGGCAGCTCCGCGCATCGCCATTCAGTCGGACGCTCCTTCGACACTCGGCAGCTCCGCGCATCGCCATTCAGTCGGACGCTCCTTCGACACTCGGCAGCTCCGCGCATCGCCATTCAGTCGGACGCTCCTTCGACACTCGGCAGCTCCGCGCATCGCCATTCAGTCGGATGCTCCTTCGACACTCGGCAGTTCCGCGCATCGCCATTCAGTCGGACGCTCCTTCGACACTCGGCAGCGCCGCGCATCGCCATTCAGTCGGACGCTCCTTCGACACTCGGCACCTCCGCGCATCGCCACTCAGCCGGACGCTCCATCGTCACTCGGCAGCCCCGTGCGCCGTCACTCGGCAGCTCCGCGCATCGCCACTTGGCGAGACACGTCTTCGTCACTCGGCAGCTCCGCGCATCGCCACTCCGTGTGGCACGTCTTCATCATCGGCCGCCCCGCGCGCCATCGCTCAGCTTAGCTGCGATTCCGTATCGCCTAAGTCAAAAACTGCTCCGAGTGAGGACATCATCCACACTCGGGGGCTTAGCTGCGATTCCGTATCGCCTAAGTTAAAAACCACTCCGAGTGAGGACATCATCCACACTCGGGGGCTTAGCTGTGATTCCGTATCACCTAAGTTAAAAACCACTCCGAGTGAGGACATCATCCACACTCGGGGGCTTAGCTGCGATTCCGTATCGCCTAAGTTAAAAACCACTCCGAGTGAGGACATCATCCACACTCGGGGGCTTAGCTGCGATTCCGTATCGCCTAAGTTAAAATCCACTCCGAGTGAGGACATCATCCACACTCGGGGGCTTAGCTACGATTCCGTATCGCCTAAGTTAAAATCCACTCCGAGTGAGGACATCATCCACACTCGGGGGCTTAGCTGCGATTCCGTATCGCCTAAGTTAAAAACCACTCCGAGTGAGGACATCATCCACACTCGGGGGCTTAGCTGCGATTCCGTATCGCCTAAGTTAAAATCCACTCCGAGTGAGGACATCATCCACACTCGGGGGCTTAGCTGCGATTCCGTATCGCCTAAGTTAAAAACCACTCCGAGTGAGGACATCATCCACACTCGGGGGCTTAGCTACGATTCCGTATCGCCTAAGTTAAAATCCACTCCGAGTGAGGACATCATCCACACTCGGGGGCTTAGCTGCGATTCCGTATCGCCTAAGTTAAAAACCACTCCGAGTGAGGACATCATCCACACTCGGGGGCTTAGCTGCGATTCCGTATCGCCTAAGTTAAAATCCACTCCGAGTAAGGACATCATCCACACTCGGGGGCTTAGCCGCGATTCCGTATCGCCTAAGTTAAAAACCACTCCGAGTGAGGACATCATCCACACTCGGGGGCTTAGCTGTGATTCCGTATCACCTAAGTTAAAAACCACTCCGAGTGAGGACATCATCCACACTCGGGGGCTTAGCTGTGATTCCGTATCACCTAAGTTAAAAACCATTCCGAGTGAGGACATCATCCACACTCAAGGGCTTAGCTGCGATTCCGTATCGCCTAAGTTGAAAACTCTTCCGAGTGACGAGCGCTTCTCTCACTCGGGGGCTTAGCCGCGAACAAGTTTTCGCCTAAGTTAAAAACCCTGCCGAGTGAATAGCATCTCATTCACTCAGAAACTTAGCTGCGAACCAGTCTTCGTCTCAAAAAAAAACTCTCCCAAGTGACGAGCATTCCTCTCACTCGGGGACTTAGCCGCGAGTCAGACCTCGTTTAAGTCAAAGGTTGTTCTGAGTGACAGGCAACACCTTCACTCGGAAACTTAGTTGCGAACAAGCTTTCGCCTAAGTTCAATATTCTTCCGAGTAATGAGCATCCATTTTACACGGAAACCAAACAAACTTAGCCAAGCAAAGGATTGGAAAGCAAACATGCAAACATTGTCTCTATCAGACCCCCGCCGATGCAAGCACTCGACGGCGGTCTCGGGGACTACACCCAGTGGGTGCACTCAGCGTGCCCCCACTGGACCTACTATCACTCGACCAGGTCCGGCCTGTCGAATGACAAGCGACTATCAAAGCAAATCTAAGACCCCTGCCGATGTCACCGCCATTCGACAGCGGTCTCGGGGACTACACCCAGTGGGTGCACTCGGCGTGCCCCCACTGGACCAAAAACCACTCGACAAAGACCCGATCTACTCGAGGAAAAAACAAGCAAGTACGCATCTGAAGAAAACACCCAGTGGGTGTAAAGTCAAGATGGACAGGAATACAATCGGAAATGAACTTACAAACAATCGGAAATGAACTTACAATAGCACTTACTCGGACCGGATTTTGCGTTGAAGTTCACTCAGATATATTTCAAGACAGAATTGATCAGGATGATTGACAAAGGTTCCAATCGACACAAATTTCGGTGAAGCCCTAAAATGCACTAGGAATTGTTGTATCTTATCAGAACCCGCGTCGATTCCCTTTTACACTCGAACCCCGATCCATTCGGGGGCTAATGATGGGGATATGTACCTAGGGTATGGTCATAGGCCTGACCTACCTGCTCTACCCAAGGACACTGCCCCAGAAAGCTTAAGGGCTGCAAGGAGATCTCCGACTGAAATCACCAAGGCATACAAGTCACTCGACAATATCCACTCGGAGATTACATTTTCACTCAACGGGTACCATTCACTCGGAAGAACCGGAGGACAGTCGACCGCAGAAGACCAGAAGCCACCCCAGGGAGGCCAACGGGCAGGCGTTCGTCTGTCCCATTAATAGCGTTTATTACGTACGTTACCAGTAACGTACGTCTTTATAGCCATGACCTGACCCTTAAACGCCGGACACTTATGAGGGGCAGCGCACTCTATATAAGCCACCCCTCCCCTCTGGCTCAGGGGTTCGCACCCTCTGTAAGGATACTCATATTCCACTCGACAGATAAACAAAGCCTCTCCGGAGCACGAGACGTAGGGCTGTTATCTCCACCGTGAGAGGCCCGAACTCGCTAAAACCACCGTGTCACCCATATGCATCTCAGTAGATCATGCTCCTTTACCCTACCCCCTTCGTACTGTCGGAATTGCTCCCACGACACGGTCCAGACCGTCGTCGGGGGGGGGGGGGGGGGGGGCTCGGCCAGGGGAAAAACCTGCGGTGGGGAGGGGGGGGAATCGGGAGCAGCGGGGGCTAGGGGCGCGCTAGGGTTCGCCCCTAGCTCCCCATATAGCCGCCGGCTGGGCCTGCCCTTTCGGCCCAGTTTGGCTTTTTTTTAAATTAAAACAGAAGCCGTTTTAATTATTTTGAGCATCAAAATACTTCGAAAAATGCCGGTTTCAATTTTATAAAATCTTAGGGAATATTTGCAACCCATCCAACATTTTTAATTCTGGTTTTGCACAACTTTTAAATCCACCTTTCAGACGAATTAAATTTGCAACGGAATTTGAACGGGGTTTGAACCAACACGAGTTTAACAACAGTAAACATGGTGACGTGGCAACATTAGCGTGCTTCAGTGACCGCATTATGGTTGAAGCCTCGATTTATGGTTGGCCATGGGGAAGGAGAAGGTGAGGTAGAGGACGACAACAACATCGGTTATTCTCCTTGCATAAGTGAATGCACCGAGGGAGAAGGAGTCTTATTTTTTTAGGTTTTTTTTCCGGGCTTTTCTTCTGAATTACTGTTCACTCGAATGCATAATGTTGATTGATTGTTTTTTTTGTCATGGTTTATTCGGGTGTGTGGCTCTGGATTACAATTCAGTTACTGTTTCGGTCTATGGTTCGGGTGGGTTAATGTTTTCGGTTTATTCAGGGGTTGTTTCGAAGCACTGGTTTTATTGTTCGGGTTATTCGAGTTTGTTGTTTCAGTTTATTTGGGCTATTATTGCGGTTAGCAATTCTGGGTTTATTCGGATACCGATTCGATTTTTGTTCGGGTTATTATTGGTGCACTATTCATTGATACCGTGGTGTAAAGATGGACATCAATCGATCAAGAATTTATTTCTCCCACGGGTTACTGTTTTTGCAAATATATTGTACCGGTTTACTGTTGTGTCTCGACAGCAACATCATCGAAAAGGGTAGAGAGAGAATCGTGACGGCTCTGCATCGGTATGTCGGCGGAGAGGAATAATGTGTAAAAGTAAAAATAAATAAATCATAATCCTCTATATAAGGACGCGAGGGCGAAGGAGGGGGAGAGAAATGATGTGTAGAAAAAATCCCAACTTTTTATAACGGCGTGTTTTTTTCTATGGAGCACTGTTCAAACAGAGGGTACCGTTCACACGGAAAGCACTGCTCACGCGTTAATTGTTGTTCATGCAGTACTGTTCACACGGAATGCTAATCACTGTTCACGTAATTGAATAGTAAACTTCCAGAGAAAAAGTCAAAAAAAGAAAAGAAAAGAAAAGGCAAAGCACTGTTCATGTTGTCAACGTAATTGAATAGTAAACTTTTGAAAAAAAGTCAAAAAAGGAGAAAAAGCAAATGCTTGCCACTTTAGTATAGTAACTTATTTGATCCTTGATCTCTTGAGCGGCTGGTGATTCGAGACGCAGTAGCTCTAGCCACAGAGAAGGGCTTCCTGATGGTCCATGTTGAGACTGACTGCAAGGAAATTCAGATTATGTGGAGGCGGGCTTGTTCCGATCCAGGGTCTCCAACATCTTAGTTGAAATACGTGAGGTAGCTGTAGCTTTTCAGGGATTTAAGCTCCTTTATGCGAGTCGGCTGTGCAATGGGGCAGCCCATTTGACTGCTAAGATGGCTTTATGGTTTGCATGTTGCAAACCGATACCGTAGAGCGGAGGTTTAAAAAAACAGATAATTTGTTGAATCCCGGTGATATGCCAGGCATGGACCCAAGATGATGCGTCGAGCGGGAGCAACTAATTAGCGAGTACTCCCTGGGAGCCTTCCAGCGATCACTTCCACGCGCCGCCACGTGTCGCGCTCCGAGCGTTCCTTTCGGATTTTTTTTTATTTGTTCGCACGCGTTTTCGGCTTTTTAGAGTGTTTTTTTTTTGGTTTTTGGTGTTCCGGTTTCCCACCGGTCTTCCTTAGCTTTTGGGCGAAAAATAAATAAATAAAAAATTCACGAAAAAACTCGTTTTTTTTGCGAGAGGCACGGTTTTGTTTCCGCCAGAGGCACAGTTTTGCTATCGCGAAAGGCACGGCCGTGCCTCTCGGAAAGGAAAAAAAATACGCGTTTTCTGTTTTTTTTGTGAGAGGCACGGTTTTGCTTCCGCGAGAGGCACGGTTTTGCCTTCGCGAGAGGCACGGCCGTGCCTCTCGGAAAGGAAAAAAATTACGCGTTTTCTACTCTCTTTTTTCCCGTGAGAGGCACGGTTTTACTTCCGCGAGAGGCACGGTTTTGCTATCGCGAGAGGCACGGCCGTGCCTCTCGGAAAGGAAAAAAACGCGTTTTCTGCTTTTTTTTCCGCGAGAGGCACGGTTTTGCTATCGCGAGAGGCACGGCCGTGCCTCTCGGAAAGGAAAAAAAACGCGTTTTCTGCTTTTTTTCCGCGAGAGGCACGGCCGTGCCTCTCGGAAAGGAAAAATAAACATGTTTTCTGCTTTTTTTTTTCATGAGAGGCACAGTTTTGCTTCCGCGAGATGCACGGTTTTGCCTTCGCGGGAGGCATGGCCGTGCCTCTCGGAAAGAAAAAAAACCCGTTTTCTGTTTTTTTCTATCGCGCGAGGCATGGTTTTTTCGCACCGGTTTTTTCGTCCAATTTTTTCGTGAAAAAAAGTTCGTCAAAACCTATCAACATGGGATCTAGTTTTGAAGATCTCGACGCGAGAAACCCAACGGTGAAAACGGTTCGAGAATTGGATGCACGGTTTAGGAGATAAAACGTTTCGAAAATACAGATCTACAAAAAAAGGAAAAACTCCCAGGTTGCGACAAGTGGCACATCCAGTGCGCCACTTGTCGCAAACTGGGGGGTGGAAGTGATATTTGAAAGGTGTACTCGCTAACTAGTGATCTCCGCGTCGAGCGCTTGGCTGTTTTCCTACCAACTGAAGTGCCTGGGCTGTGAATTACTCCACATAATTAGTGCGTGCCGTTGCAAACCAAGGCGCTTAGGTAAATTTTTATTTTTGATCTTTTTTTTACTTGTAGAGTGTTATGGAAGTCAGTCAAGTGGCTTCTATTAAGAGCATCTACAACCGGGCACCCCAAATCCGCCTCAAACGTCTGGCTGGACGGACCGTTCATTGACCGGTCATAAAAATACGACACAGAGGGTCACCTTTAACGGGCCTTAAACGGCCGGGTAGACCAGCACCCCTCATATCTAGCCCAAATCTAGGGCGGATACGGGGCGCCCGGGCGCGTCCACCCGACAGGTCTACCCCACCACAAATTGCATCAAATCCATCCCTCCACCCTCATTTACTATCTTCTCTTCTTGCTCCTCCCGACGTCCATCTCGCTACTCCGCCGCCGCGAATTCTCCGCACCCGTGCCGAGCATCTGTGCCGACAGGACCGGCACAACATTCCTTTCTCCCGTCCTCGCGGCCGGGAACGTCGTTGCCGGCCTGGACGCCGCCGCGGTACTTCCGACAACTCTCGGACTGCCCCTTGCATTCTATGTGTTCGACACATTGTCCGACCAGGTTTCTTGCGATTTTTTAGGGAAAACGATGAATTCCGATTCTTCGTCGGGCGAGGAGTATGGACCGATGGAGTTTTCTCAAATGATTCAAGATGAGTTCTTCGATTCGTCGGATTCGGACGAAGAAGTGGGCATCATCATGCTCATGAGCATGCAAGAGGAAATGTACCGGCAGGTGGAGCATATTCTTAATTTCAAGGGCTCAATCAAAGGAGGAAGAGTGATCAATCGAGATAGGGTCTCTGGTACACGACTACTATAGAAGGAGTACTTTGCTTCGAACCCAACTTTTCCGGATGATCCATGGTTTCGTCGTCGTTTTCGCATGCAAAAACCATATTTTTTGCGCATTGTGAAGGGAGTGGAGGCTTACAATGACTACTTCAAGCTCACAAGGGATTGTTGCGTCGAACTTTCTTTCTCTGCTAAGAAGAAATACACAGCTGCTATGAGGATGCTTGCAATTGGTACTGCCGCAGATGTCGTTGGTGAGATGGTCCGGATGGGGGAGAGCACATGCCTACAGACAACTGTCAAGTTTGTCCGTGCCGTGGTGTAGGTATTTGGAGCAGAGTATCTGAGAGAACCAAATGTGCAGGACACAAAAAAGTTGTTGACTATTGCATAGGCCAGAAGGTTTCCAGGAATGCTTGGATCAATTGATTGTATGCATTGGCAATGAAAGGACGACACAAAAGGTTTGTGAGCAATGCATCAAGGTCACACCAAAGAGGCACCATCATACTGGAAGCAGTAGCATCACATGACTTATGGATTTGGCATGCTTTCTTCGGAATGCCGGGTTCTCACAACGACATCAACGTGCTTCAACGGTCTCCGGTGTTCAGGAGGCTTTGTAATGGGGAATCGTCACCGTGCAACTACACTGTCAATGGTCATGACTACAACATGTGATACTATCTTGATGATGGCATGCAGTCTCAATGGGTGATGTCTACTACGCAACTTTATTCTTGTAGACTTTGTTGGGCCTCCAAGTGCAGAGTTTTGTAGGACAGTAGGAATTTTCCCACAAGTGGATGACCTAAGATCTATCAATCAATGGGAGGTGTAGGATGAAGATGGTCTCTCTCAAACAACCCTGCAAACAAATACAAGAAATCTCTTGTGTCCCCAACACACTCAATACAATGGCAAATTGTATATGTGCACTAATTTGGCGAAGAGATGGTGATACAAGTGTAGTATGTATAGTAGAAATAGGTTTTTATAATCTGAATAAATAAAACAGCAAGGTAACAAGTAGTAAACAACGAACAAAACGGTCATATTAATGCTTGGAAATAAGGCCTAGGGTTCATACTTTCACTATTGCAATCTCTCAACAATGCTAACATAATAGAATCATATGATCATCCCTCAACGTGCGACAAAGAATCACTCCAAAGTTCATATCTAGCGGAGAACATAAAATGAAATTCTTGTAGGTAGTAGAACCACCTCAAAGTTATCCTTTCCGATCAATCTACTGAGCTATTCCTATAAGTGTCACAAACAGCCCTAGAGTTCATACTAAAATAACACCATATGATACACATCAATCAACTCTAATGTCACCTAGGTACTTCAATGTCACCACAAATATCCATGAGTCAATTATATGATATGCATCAAACAATTTCAGATTCATCATATTCAATCCACGCAAAAGAACTTCAAAGAGTACACCCAAGATTTCTATCGGAGAAAGTAGGACAAGAACGTGTATCAACCCATATGCATAGATTACCCCATTTTCACCACGGGAATCCGCAAGTTGAGTACCAAAACATATATCAAGTGAATCAATAGAACACCCCATTGTCATCACGGGTATCTACATGCAAGACATACATCAAGTGATCTCAAATCCAATATTCGATCCGACATAACAAAACCTTAAAGGGAAAGACTCAATTCATCACATCAAGATAGCAAGGGGAAAACACCATATGATCGAACTATATTAACCAAGCCCATGATACATCAAGATCGTGACATCTCAAGAACACGAGAGAGAGAGAGAGAGAGAGAGAGAGAGAGAGAGATCAATTCAAACACATAGCTACTGGTACATACCCTCAGCCCCGACGGTGAACTACTCCCTCTTCGTCATGGAGACCACCGAGATGATGAAGATGGCCTCCGGTGATGATTGCCCCCTGCGGCAGGGTGCGGAACAGGGCTCCGGATGATATTTCTTTGGAACAGAGGTTTTCGGCGGTGGTGCGGAAGTTCTAGGTTAACTTGTCGGGTTTTTGGGATTTATAGGAATTTTCAGCGATGGAATCACACTAAGCGGAGCCACGAGGTGGTCCCAAGCTATCAGGGCACGACCTGGTGGCTTGGGGTCACCTGGTGGCCCCACTCCGGTGGTTCTTCGCTCCAGTATTTCTTACTTGCTCGAGAAAAAAATGTCAAAAAGTTTCAGGCTATTCCGAGAACTTTTATTTTCTGCACAAAAACAACACCACGGTAATTCTGCTGAAAACAACGTCAGTCCAGGTTAGTTCCAATTAAATCATATAAAGTGCGTCAAAACCATAAAAAATATTGTAAACATGGGTAAATATGGCATGAATACTTCATAAATCATCGATACGTTGAAGACATATCAGCATCCCCAATCTTAATTCCTACTCGTCCTTGAGTAGGTAAATGATAAAAGAAGTAATTTATGAAGTGTAAATTCTAGCATAATATAATTTTGATCAATGATAATTCCAATCACTCTTTTTAGCATTATAAACAATAACTCTTTTCTCAAAAAACTTCTTGTGATCAAGTAGCAAGCTATTCACATGTTAAAGTATAGACCATAAACTTTCTTGGAAACCAACAAACTATGTTTTAAGTCATCAAACAATTACAATTCATCTTAATTTCAGGAAGGGTCTATGTAAGAGCTTTGATTTGCAAATTCCACATACTCAACTATCATTTAGTCATCCATGATTGCTGACACTCAAAGCATATTTTTAGAACAAACAATTTCAGTCAAACACATAGGAAGATAAGGGCTTAATGTTCCGCCTCCCAACTTATTTATCTTAGGGATAGTGTCAACAATAATAAATCATGATCACCTATATTCAACTGGATATATGTATCTAGATCTTTCCCTACCACATGATGCTTGGCAACTAAAAAATTAATAAATTGGAATAGAAATGAACATTATTGACTCTTGCATAAAAGTAAATGCAGAAAAGTAAATACAAAAAAGTAAAAGATAGGCCCTTCGTAGAGAGAAGCAGAGGTTGTCATGCGCTTTTTTATTTTTGGATGTGCAAGCTCTTAATGGAAAGGAACGCCACTTTATATTGCCCCTTGTGATAGCAACCTTTATTATGCAGTCTGTCCCTTTATTTCTTCACCATCACAAGTTCGTACAAAGCTTATTTTCCCTTCCAATAACAGATCATACATATTTTTTATTTTATTGCTTTTTGCACCAATGACAACTTACTTGAAGGATCTTATTCAATCCATAGGTAGATATGGTGGACTCTCATGGCAAGAAACCGGGTTTAAGGGTTTTTGGATGCACAAGTAGTATCTCTATTTAGTACGATTTTTTGGCCAGCAAAAGATCCTAAGCAAGCACCACATGTTAGAGGATCCATGACAATATAACTTCTATGTGAATATAAACAAACATAACCATTACATTATTTTCCTTGTCCAACATCAACTACTTCATCAAGTTTGAAAATAATTAATGGGGGATCACAATCATAGAAGATGTCCAAGATAGTATATTTATATGTGAATTTCTCTTCCTTCAATATTCTTTCATGAATTGTTCAAGTGACCAATGCTATGTTTATTAACCTCCAATAAATTTTATCGCTTATACTTCTTGTATGTGAAGTCATTACTCCCCATGGGACAAGCATATGAAGCATATATAATTTCACATTTATGACATTCAATTCATTCAACATTTTCTCTTAGGATATAAGTGAAGCACAAGAGTGAAAATCAAACTACTCTCAAAAAAATATAAGTGAAGATCAATGAGTGGTTAAATAATTAAATAGCTATGTGAGGACTCTCTCTCAATAAAGACTTTGAGATCTAAGTATTTTATTTAAACTTCAAACAAAACAAAAATACACTCCAAGAATAAAACATATCATGTGAACGAATAAAAACTTGGGCTCAACATAGGCTAACCGATAGTTGTTGACGAAGAGATATGGGATGCGTAGCATCCCCAAGCTTAGATGCTTGAGACTTCTTGTAATAATGACTTTGGGAGCCTTGGGCATCCCCAAGCTTGATATCTTGTGTCTTTTTTTCTTCTCTCATATCCCGGTTTCTCCTAAGTCTCAAAACTTCATCCACACAAGACTTGACAAGAACTCATGAGATAGGTTAGTGCACATAAGAATAAATCGACACTTTATGTATGTCAAGACAAGTTTCATAATAATTTTCAAACATTAGCTACCATATACTATCATTTCTACAATTTATATCTGCCAATATAAGCCATGAAAACACTAGGACAAGTAAATAACAAAACTATGACAACAATCTGTCTAAACAAGACAGTCTGTAGCAATTAATTCAAAAAGTGTACTTGTGTAACTCAATGAATTCTGAAAATTTAGGAAATGATTAAAAAATTATATTATAGTACTGTGTAAAAATTTCAGAAACTTTCCATGTGCCAGTAAAATTTGAAAATTCAAGCACTACAGCAAAAGTTCCAGTTTTTACACACCACACATCAAACATGCAATTCAAGCATCCTAAAAGGAAATTCAAGCATCCTAAAAGGCATAGGGATTTTGTGGGTAAGTTATTTATGGGAGCAAGAATCAACTAGCATAGGAAGGGAAAACAAGCATAACTTCAAGATTTTCAACACATAGAGAGGAAACTTGGAATTACTGCAATTCCTACAAGCATATGTTCCTCCCACATAATATTTTTCAGTAGCATCATGAAGGAATTCCACAATATAACTATCACATGAAGCATTATCTTCATGATCCACAAGCATAGAAAATTTATTACTCTTCCCATAAGCAAACTTCTCATACGTAGTAGTGGGAGTATCATATGAAACTCGAATACTATAAATTGTTTCCACATTAAAAGGGTAATGTTCAGAAAAAGAGTATTCATAATTGTGACAAGTTTTATAATAATAATCATCACTACTTTTTATAACATAAGTATCATCACAATAATCATCATAAGTAGCAACTTTGTTCTCATCATAATCAATTTGATCATTCAAAGTAAGGGGACTAAAAAGACCATCTTCATTAAGCATAGCATCCCCAAGCTTGGGACAAACATTAATTGCAGAATATATATTCTCAAAAGTGTCATTCTCATCAAGCATAGCATCCCCAAGCTTAGGACACATATTAATTGCAGCGAATATATTCTCGAACATGTCATTCTCATCAAGCATAGCATCCCCAAGATCGTGGGTTTTCATATCATTATCATAATCACTCTTATGATCAATAGTAAGAATGGCACCAATAGTATATGATACTTGTGATGTGCGTTGGATTTTCCACGAAGATGAGCGGGTGATGCAACACAGTATAGATAAGTATTTCCCTTAGTTAGAACCAAAGTTATCGAACCAATAGGAGTAGCACACAACCCCCATCTTCAGCGACTGCACACAAAGAAGCAAACACTTGCACCCAACGCAGGCAAGAGGGTTGTCAATCCCCTTGGACTCGTTATTTGGAAGCAATGAAGTGTGTAGATGATAGTTGATAATTGTAAATTACAAAATAAATAAAAGATAAATAAGTGGCAGCAAGGTAATTAAAGGTTTTGTAGATATATAAGTGGATAGACCCGAGGGCCATAGTTTTCCCTAGTGGCATCTCTCATGTAGTAGGCATACGGTGGGTAAACAAATTACTGTTGGGCAATTGATAGAAAGGCGCATAGTTATGCAATATTTATTCATGGCAATGATCGTTACATATAGGCATCACGTCCGTAAGCAAGTAGACCGACTCCTGCCTACATCTACTAGTACTATTACTCCACCCATCGACCGCTATCCAACATGCATCTAGAGTATTAAGTAAAACAGAGTAATGCTTGGACAACAATGACATGATGTAGACAAAGTAAATCCAATTAATATGAATCAACCCCATCGTTTTATCCTTAGTGGAAGCAATACAAATACATGTCTTGTCCCCTTCTGTCACTGGGATATAGAGCACCGCCAGATTGAACCCACTACAACGCACCTCTCCCATTGAAGAAACATCAATCTAGTTGGCCAAACTATTTCAATAGATCAGAGAGAATTACGAAGCTATCATATAATCATGCATATGTAAAGATGCACCAGCAAGGAACTCAATACAATTTCATGAACAATCTAAACATAAACCCACAATTCATCGGATCCCAACAAACGCACCGCACAAAGTGATTACATCGAATGGATCACCGCAAAGATGCGATGAACTTTGTATTGAAGATCAAGAGAGAGAGAGATAGCCATCTAGGTACTAACTACGGACCCGTAGGTCTGTGGTTAACTACTCACACATCACCATGGGAGCAACAAGGTTGATGTAGAGGCCTCCGTGATCGATCACCCCTTCGATAGGATCGGAACAAGGCTTGATATGGGCACACGGCGGAACAGAGACTTGCGGCGGCGGCAAAAGTGTTTCGGGAGGCACTCTAGGGTTTTTGGGATATATTGGAATTTATAAGCCAGAGAGGGACGTCGGAAGACGCTAGGAGGGGCCAGCACACAACAGGGCGTGACCACCCCCCGGGCGCGACCTGATGTGTGCTGCCTCTCTCGTGCAGCCTCTGGTCTCCTCCCGAAGCTTCCAGGTCTTCTTTTGGTCCAGAAAAAATCATAAAAACATTTCGTGGCAATTTGACTTCGTTTGGTGCGGTAAACCTGAAAAGCCAGAAACTCGCAGAAAAAGCAACTAGCACTAGGCACTGGGTTAATAGGTTAGTGCTAAAAAATAATATGAATTGGCAAATAAATACCCAAAAAGTATCCTAGAATGATAATATTATAGCATGGAACAGTCAAAAATTATATATACGTTGGAGACGTATCAGTATAATAATTATTATCATCATAACTTTCCAAGTTGGTGCCAAAAAGATTTTCAAGATTATAAGAAGTATCATTATCTTCCCAATCATAACTATCATGACAAGTAATAGGCACAACAACATCATCAAGTGTATCATCATCCTCACAATAGGATTCATTCTCGTCAATGATAGGAGCAACATCATTTGGGATAGATACCTTTTTACCTCTACTTTTTCTTCTTTTCTTCTTCTCCACCATGTGGTGGGTTTAATCAATTTTTCCGAGCATCTTATTAATGAGATTGGTTGGATAGGAAGCTCCTTATCATCACCTATTTCATTACGCTTTCATTAGTATTCCTTTTATATTCAATTGGTTTTCCCATCTTTCTATAGCTGACAATATAAGCATTCTCATTGCAGTTCACTACGCAAAACATATAGAGTTCCTATAGACTAGTTTCAAAATAGTCTGTGAATAAGAATGCTTCAAACCAATATTTTTTTGTCAATTCTTCACACCCAAAAAAGAATCAAAATTGATTATAAAGTTCAAGGGTGATCAAGTTATTACAATATTTGGTCACTATTCGATCATGAAAAAGTATACATTGGGAATTAAGATGACCAACTCTATTGCAAAGTTCACAAGTAATGGGATGAAGAGAGCATAATTTCTGAGCAAATTCATCTATACCTTTAAGCCACCACTTGGTTTTACCATGTTTATGCTTCTTGCAAAATCTATCATCCCTATAAGGCATGTGTTCACTAACTTTATTCACTCCACAAAAATTGACATGCTTATAAGAAATAATTTTGTCATGACTAGTGCAATTATCATTAGTATCACGAGTATTCATAGAAGACACACTAACAACATTGCAATCATGCTCATCATTCAAGGATTTAACACCAAACATTTTACTAAATTCTTCTTCTAACACTTTGGCACAATTTTTCGATCCATCATTTTCAAGAAAAACATCATAAAGGTAAAGAACTTGATGCAACATCAATTCCATTTTTGTTCTAGTTTTATTTTATAAACTAAACTAGTGATAAGCAAGAAACTAAAATATTTAATTGCAGTATCTAAAGATATACCTTCAAGCACTCACCTCCCCGGCAACGGTGCGAGAAAAGAGCTTGATGTCTACTACGCAACTTTATTCTTGTAGACTCTGTTGGGCCTCCAAGCGCAGAGTTTTGTAGGAGAATAGCAATTTTCCCTCAAGTGGATGACCTAAGGTTATCAATCCGTGGGAGGTGTAGGATGAAAATGGTCTCTCTCAAACAACCATGCAATCAAATACCAGAAATCTCTTGTGTCCCCAACACACCCAATACAATGGCAAATTGTATAGCTGCACTAGTTCGGAGAAGAGATGGTGATACAACTGTAGTATGGATAGTAGAAATAAGTTTTTATAATTTGAATAAATAAAAACAGCAAGGTAACAAGTAGTAAACAGCAAGAAAAATGGTATATTAATGCTTGGAAATACGGCTTAGGGTTCGTACTTTCACTAGTGCAATCTCTCAACAATGCTAACATAATAGAATTGTATGATCATCCCTCAACGTGCAACAAAGAATCACTCCAAAGTTCATATCTAGCGGAGAACATAAGATGAAATTGTTGTAGGTAGTAGAACCACCTCAAAATTATCTTTTCCGATCAATCTATTGAGCTATTCCTATAAGTGTCACAAACAAACCTAGAGTTCGTACTAAAATAACACCATATGAGACGCATGAATCGACTCTAATGTCTCCTAGATACTCCAATGTCACCTCAAGTATCCGTGAGTCAATTATACAATATGCATCAAACAATTTCGGATTCATCATATTCAATCCACGCAAAAGAACTTCAAAGAGTACCCCTAAGATTTCTATCGGAGAAAGTAGGACAAGAACATGTATAAACCCATATGCATAGATTACCCCATTGTCACCACGGGAATCCGCAAGTTGAGTACAAAAACATATATCAAGTGAATCAATAGAACACGCCATTGTCACCACGGGTGTCCACATGCAAGACATACATCAAGTGATCTCAAATCCAATATTCAATGCGACATAACAAAACCTTAAAGGGAAAGACCCAATTCATCACATCAAGATAGCAAGGGAAGAACACCATATGACCCAACTATATTAACCAAGCCCATGATACATCAAGATCGTGACATCTCAAGAACACGAGAGAGAGAGAGAGAGAGAGAGAGAGAGAGAGAGAGAGAGAGATCAAACACATAGCTACTGGTACATACCCTCAGCCCCGATAGTGAACTACTCCATCTTCATCATGGAGACCATCGGGATGATGAAGATGGCCTCCGGTGATGATTGCCCCCTCCGCCAGGGTGCCAAAACATGGCTCCAGATGATATTTCTTCGGTACAGTGGTTTGTGGCGGCAGAGCGGAAGTTCTATGTTAACTTCTGGGGGTTTTGGGATTTATAGGATTTTTCAGCGTTGGAATCACGCTAAACGGAGCCCCCTGGGTGCGCCCTGATGGCTTGGGGGCACCTGGTGGCCCCCTCCGGTGGTTCTTTGCTCCAGTATTTCTTATTTGCTCCAGAAAAAAATGTCAAAAAGTTTCGGGCAATTCCGATAACTTTTATTTTCTGCACAAAAACAATACCACGGTAATTTCGCTGAAAACAGTGTTAGTCCGGGTTAGTTCCAATTAAATCATATAAAGTGCATCAAAACCATATAAAAGTATAGTAAACATGGGTAAATATGGCATGAATACTTTATAAATTGTCGATACGTTGGAGACGTATCAGTGGGCGGAGTTTGTGCAGACCATTTCCAAACCAGACGACTGGAAACAAAGTGAGGGTGCCGGACTAGGGGGTGCCAGGCCAACCCGGTGTGTTTGTTCTCATGGGCCGAACTAGGGCCCACTAAGCCACCGCCTTGACGATAGCTAAAGTGGAAGACTTAATCGTAAGCAAGATGGAAACCACCGAAGACTTGACGTACACTTCAAGGATAACTTTCGTATTCGACAGGCTTATCTCTAGTTGCTAACCGACCTAATGTGTAACCTAGGTAGCCAGGCATCGATATAAGCCGAGGGTTTTAGTACGTAGGGACACAGTTACTCACCTTAGGGATTAGAGCATACACATACGATCACGAGGTAGATCATCCTGTACTCGATACCCCATCACATCAATATAATCAAGCAGGACGTAGGGTTTTACCTCTTAGAGAGGGCCCGGACCTGGGTAAACATCGCCTCCCTTGTTTCCTGTTCACCATTGATCACAGATCCACAACTCGAGACCCCCTACCCGAGATCAGCTGGTTTTAGTACCGACATTGGTGGCCCATATAGGTCCCGTTGTGTGATCGATCCGGAGCTTTGGAAGCATCGATTAACGATCAAAATCTCAACGGCGTACTCTTCACGCCGAAGTCCCATGTCAACGGATCAACCCAAGAAGGGAGACACCATGGATCACACCTTCTCCCTCAGACTTTGAAGTGCGATGATGTGGAACCTATTCCCAAGCTTCATGCTCCCCCTCCGGACTCGGTTAAAGGCCTCCTATAGCCAAAGTATCGGTCGACGAAGTACCACGAGCTTAATCAATTAGATGAAACCAAGGGTTCGGACATCCGACCCAGTTCGGCTAGCTCTACATCGTCTCACCCGTCCCAGGATGAGCACCTTGGGACTTCGAGCCCGCACCTTGGGACTAATGCCCTTAAGATCATCAAGAGTATATCCAATAGCAGCCCAATGCTTCCTCAGAATTCTTAATAATCTTTCTTCTTCATGTTCTGAAAGGTTAGCACTAATAATAACAGGATATATCTTCTACTCATCAAGATAAGCATACTCCAAAGTGTTAGGCAATTGTTTTAATTCAAACACGGGATCACCTTTAGGTGGAGGAGGACCTCCTAGAGTTTCAATAGGCAAATTGTGTTTTAGGAGAGGTTGTTGTTCAAAGAAATTTTTATCTATTTCATTTCTTTCATGCAAGTGCATATCATTTTCATGGTCTAGCGAATATTGTTCTAGTGGATCGGTAGGAGGAACGGCAATAGAAGCAAGACCAATTATTTCATGCTTACTAGATAATTCTTTATTATGGGTTTGTCTACTAAACTTGGAAAAGTTAAACTCATGAGACACATCACCAAAATTAACACTGACGGTTTCTCTCTTGCAATCTATCTTAGCATTAACAGTGTTCAAGAAAGGTCTACCAAATATTATGGGACAAAAATCATCTTGTGGGGAACCAAGAACTAGAAAATCAGTAGGATATTTTATTTTCCCACACAAGACTTCAACATCTCTAACAATCCCAAGTGGTGTGATGGTGTCTCTATTAGCAAGTTTAATAGTAACATCAATGTCTTCTATTTCGACGGGTGGTATGTCATTCATAATTTCTTGGTATAAGGTAAAAGGAATAGCACTCACACTAGCACCCATATCACATAAACCATGGTAGCAATGATCTCCTATTTTAACTGAGACAACACGCATGCCGACTATGGGTCTATGTTTATCGTTTTCATCGGGTTTGGCAATTCTAGCAGCTTCATCGCATAAGTAAATACCATGACCATCAATATTTTCTACCAAGAGATCTTTAACTATAGCAACAGTAGGTTCTACTTTAATTTGTTCAGAGGGCTTAGGTGCTTTAATATTACTTTTGCGAACCACAGTTGATACCTTAGCACGTTCCTTTATTCTAACAGGGAAAGGTGGTTTTTCAATATAAGCAGTAGGCACAACTGGATCAACATTGTAAATGATGGTTTCATCTTTAGCTATGACCGGTTCTTTAATTTCTTCTTTAATAGGGGGATGATATTTAAACCACTTCTCCTTAGGGTGGTTAACATGAGTAGCAAATGATTCACATAAAGAGGCTACTATCTCAGAGTCAAGTCCATATTTAGTACTATCTCAGAAGTAAATAACACAATCAAACTTAAGCTTAATACCTGACTCAATACCTTCATCGAGTTCCCAATCTTCACAGTTGCGTTTAATTCTTTCTAAGATATCCCACTTGAATTTAATAGTCTTCTTCATAAAAGAACCAATACAAGAAGTATCGAGCATGGATCAATCATTATGAGAAAGCCGAGCATAAAAATTCTGAATAATAATTTCTCTCGGGAGCTCATGATTGGGGCATGAATTTAACATTGAATTAATCCTCCCCCAAGCTAGAGCGCTGCTTTCTCCTTCACGAGGCCAAAAATTATACATATAATTCCGATCACGATGAACTAGATGCATAGGATAAAACTTTTGGTGAAATTCTAATTGTAATCGATTCCAGTTCCATGATCCAATATCATCACATAGCCTATACCATGTCAATGCTTTTCCCTTCAAATATAAAGGGAAAACCTTCTTCTTAACTTCATCTCCGGATAAAACTGCAAGCTTAAATAATCCACAAATTTCATCCACATGTATTAGATGCATATCAGGATGTTCAGTTCCGTCTCCTGCATAAGGATTAGCTAGCATTTGTTCTATCATACCCGAAGGAATTTCATAACCAATATTTTCAGTAGGTGCAATAGGTTGAGGGGCAACTAATTGTGGTTCCGGTCGAGGTGAAGATACCCCGAACATCAAAGGATTGTTTTCCATAGTAGCAAGTGACAATAAATTTCAGCACGTAGTATAAGTTTTTCCTTACCGATTTCCACTTACCAAGAGCGCTTCACTCCCCGGCAACGGCGCCAGAAAAGAGTCTTGATGACTCACAAGTATAGGGGGTCAATCGTAGTCCTTTCGATAAGTAAGAGTGTCGAACCCAAGGAGGAGCAGAAGGACATAACAAGCAGTTTTCAGCAAGGTAATTTCAGCAAGAACTGAAATTGTAGGTAACAAGTAGTTTGATAGCAAGATAATTGGTAACGAGCAAGTAAAGGTAACGGTAAATAAAGTGCAGCAAGGTAGCCCAATCCTTTTGTGGCAAAGGACATGCCAGAACAATCACTAGTAATAGGCAAAGTGTTCTTGAGGGTACACGGGAATTTCATCTAGTCACTTTCATCATGTTGGTTTGATTTGCGTTCGCTACTTTGATAATTTGATATGTGGGTGGACCAGTGCTTGGGTGCTGTTCTTACTTGAACAAACCTCCCACTTATGATTAACCCCCTCGCAAGCATCCGCAACTATGAGAAAAGTATTAAGATAAAATCTAACCATAGCATTAAACATTTGGATCCAAATCAGCCCCTTACGAAATAGCGCATAAACTAGGGTTTAAGAATCTCTCACTCTAGCAACCCATCATCTAATAGCTACTCCACAATGCATTCCCTGAGGCCCAAAGATGGTGAAGTGCCATGTAGTCGACGTTCACATGACACCACTAAGGGAATCACAACATTTATATCATCAAAATATCAAACACACATCAACTTCACATGATTACTTGCAACATGACTTCTCCCATGACCTCAAGAACAAAGGTAACTACTCACAAATGATATTCATGCTCAAGATCAGAGGGGTATTAAATAGCATAATGGATCTGAACATATAATCTTCCACCAAATAAACCATATAGTAATCAAGTACTAGATGTAATCAACACTACTAGTCACCCACAGGTACCAATCTGAGGTTTCGGTACAAAGACTGAACACAAGAGATGAACTAGGGTTTGAGAGGAGATGGTGTTGTTGAATATGTTGATGAATATTGGCTTCCCAAATATGAGAGGGCTGTTGGTGATGACGATGGCTTCGATTTCCCCCTCCGGGAGGGAAGTTGCCCCGACGGAATCGCTCTGCCGGAGGGCAAAAGTGCTCCTGCCCAAGTTCCGCCTCGAGACGGCGGCGTTCCGTCCCGAAAGTCCCCCCCTTGATTTTTTCTAGGTCAAAAGACCTTAAGTACCAGAAGATGGGCACCGGTGGTGGGCTGAGCTGACCACAACCCACCAGGACGTGCATGGGGGGCCTGGTGCGCCCTGGTGTCTTGTGGTCACCAGGTGGCCCCCCTCCGATAGTTATTTGCTCCAGTTTTTTTTATATATTCCAAAATAATTCTTCGTGAAGTTTCAGCTTATTTGGAGATGTATAGAATAGGTGTCTCTGATATGCTTTTTCAGGTCCAGAATTCCAGCTGCCGGCATTCTCCCTATTTGTGTAAACATTGCATATTATGAGAGAAAAGGCATTAGAATTACTCCATAAAGCATTATTATGCATAAAAACATTATAAATAACAGTAGGAAATCATGATGCAAGATGGACGTATCAGTACTCAAGTTTCTTTCTTCGGGGATGGTGGTGATGAAGTGGTGGGCTTGTTGTTCTTAGCGATAATGCCCCTTAGAGTATGGATCTCCTCCTTGAGCTTATCGACCTCTCGCCCAAGATCGAAATTCTCCTTGTGAAGCTTACTCGTAACGGTCGAAGCATCGTCCACCAAGGGATGGATTTTTCCTATAGAAGAGGAAGCAGCATCCACCTGCGCACGATGATAAGGGGTACATAGTACTTCTAGATCCACCAGAAAAATAGCCCTAAAAAGGAACAGAGGAAAAACTGCCGATGCGGCGGTCAAAGCATCAAGGAGAATATATAATGAATTTTTTCCATGCAGGACAAGTCTACGAAAGGAAAACGGAGTCGGGAAAGTCCACGAGGGGCCCACGAGCCAGGGTGGCGCGCCCAGGGGGTAGGGTGTGCCCCCTGGCTCGTGGCCACCTCGTGCACTTTCCTGGCTAGTTATTATTTTTGTAATTTTTTTATTTATTTCGAAACAGACAAAAAATTATTTTATGGAACTTTTGGAGTTGGTTTGCTTACCGTACCACATATCCGCCCCTTTTCAGGATTCTGCAGCGTTCCGGAAGGTATCCTTTATGTGCTCCTCCGATGTCATTGTTTGGATAATATTGGTTTCCTTGTTAATTGGTGTACCTGAAATATAATGTTTAATTCTTTGCCCATGAACCACCTTCAGATTGGTGCATTTAGCGTTGTTGATCTTGATGGCTATGGAGCGATAAACCTCCTTGAAAATATAGGGTCCTTCCCATTTGGAGAGGAGTTTTCCTGCAAAGAATCTGAAACGAGAATTGTATAACAGAACATGATCACCAATGTTAAATTCTCATTTTTTGTATTCTATTGTTGATACGTCTCCAACGTATCTATAATTTTTGATTGTTCGAAGCTGATATATTATCATTCTAGGATACTTTTTGGGTCTTTATTTACCAATTTATAATATTTTTGAGCACTAACCTATTGACCCAGTGCCCAGTGCCAGTTGCTGTTTTCTGCATGTTTTTCACTTCTCAGGTTTACAATACCAAACGAAGTCCAATTGCCACTAAACTTTTTGATGATTTTTTCTAGACCAAAAGAAGACCTGGGAGATTAGGAAGAAGGCTGGGGGCCGTACCAGGGCCCCACAAGCTCTACATCAACCTTGTTGCCCTCATGATGATGTGTGAGTAGTTCACCACAGACCTAAGGGTCCATAGCTAGTACCTAGATGGCAATCTCTCTATCTCTTGATCTTCAATACAATGATCATCGCATCTTTGCTCTGATCTACCCGATGTAATCCTATTGTGCGGTGTGTTTGTTGGGATCCGATGAATTGTTGGTTTATGTTCAGATTATTCTTGAAAAGTATTTGAGTCACCTATGAATATTAAGATTCTTATTTGCATGATCACTATAGCTTCGTAATGCTCTCCGATTTATTGATGTGCTTTGGCCAAGTAGATTGATCTATCTTCAGTGGGAGTGGTGCGTTGTGGTAGATTCAACCTGATGAGTTTCTATATCCCGGTAACAAAGTAGGGGACAAGATGCATCTTTGTGTTGTTGCTACTAAGGATAACACGATGGGGTTTATTCATAATGCTTGAGTTTACTTTGTCTACATCATGTCATCGTTCTCCATGCATTACTCTGTTTGTCATGACTTAATATGTAGAGAGGCAAGCATAGAAGCGCTCTTGAAGTGGAGTAATAGTAATAGGTGCAGGCAGGAGTCGGCCTATTTGTTTATGGATGTGATGCCTATATACACATGATCATTGCCGTGAAAATCGCATAACTATCCGGTTTTCTATCAATTGCCCAACAGTAATTTGTTACCCACCGTATGGTGCCTACATGAGAGATGCCGCTAGGGAAAACTATGGCCCCCAGGTGTATTAACTTATAAATTCACAAATGCTACTATTACCTTGCTGCCTTTATTTACTTTTTATTTTATTTTGCAGTTTACAATTATCTACAATTATCTACACAACTCATTTGCTTGCAAATAACGAGATCAAGGGGATTGACAACCCTCTTGCCCGTGTTGGGTGCAAGTTGTTTGTTCTTTTGTGTGCAGCCGCTGAAGACGGTTGAGGATTGATATTCCTATTGGTTCGATAAACCTTGGGTTCATAACTGAGGGAAATAATCACCCACTTTGTGCTGCAATAACCCGTTCCTCTTCACGGAAAACTGAACACAGATCACAAGTATCAGGAAGGATTTTTGGCGCCGTTGCCGGGGAACATCATCATCAACTATCAAGTAACTTCACACAAATTTTCATTCACTTGTTTATATTTTTATTTGCTGTTATATTTAGTTTGTCTCATAAAAATAAAAAATACAAAAATATTTATCTTTGCTTGTTACTAGTTTACTTCTTCGCTTGCTAGTTTACTTGTCTTGCTTGTTACATTGCTTGTTCGGTCACCATGTCTCAAGATACTACTAAGTTGTGTGACTTCTCAAATACTAATAACAATGATTTTATTAGTACCCCCATACCACCCGCCACTAGTGCGGAGGTTTTTGATATTAATGCTGCATTGCTAAATCTTGTCATGAAGGATCAATTTTCGGGAAGTCCTAATGAGGATCCCGCGTCACATCTTAATACCTTTGTTGAATTATGTTATATGCAAAATAAAAATGATATTGATAATGATATTGTGAAATTAAAATTATTTCCTTTTTCACTAAGAGATAAAGCTAAGGCTTGATTTTCATCTTTACCTCGTAATAGTATTAGAACATGGGATAAGTGTAAAGATGCTTTTATTGCCAAGTATTTTCCTACTGCTAAGATCATCTCCCTTAGTAATCAAATAATGAATTTTAAACAGCAAGATCAAGAGCATGTTGCACAAGCTTGGGAGAGAATGAAATTGATGATAAGAAATTGTCCTACTCATGGCTTAAATTTGTGGATGATTATCCAAAACTTCTATAATGGACTAAACTTTGTGTATAGAAATCTTCTAGATTCTACTGCAGGTGGTACCTTTATGGATGTGACCTTAGGAGAGGCCACAAAACTTCTGGACAATATTATGACAAATTATTCTCAATGGCATACCGAAAGAGCTCCAACCGGTAAGAAGGTAAATTATGTTGAAGAAATTGCTACTCTGAGTGAAAAAGTGGATGCTCTTATGAATATGGTTGCTAGTAAAAATGCTCATGTTGATACCAATGATATGCCCTTGTCTACTTTGATTGATGAAAATAATGATTCTATTTATGTGAACTTTGTCTAGCGAAATAATTTCAACAACAATGCTTATAGAGGAAACTTCAATTCTAGACCGTATCCCGGTAATTCCTCTAACAACTATGGAAATTCTTATGGAAATTCTTCTAAAAATTCTAATAGGATACCCTCTGATTTTGATAACACAATTAAATAATTCATTAATTCTCAAAAGGTTTTCAACACTATGGCAGAAGAAAAATTGCATGTAGTTGATGCTTTGGCTAAAAACATGGACAGAATTGCTCTTGATGTAGAAACTCTTAAAAGTAAAGCTTTTCCACCTAAGCATGATTTTAATGAGAATATTAAATCTATACAAATATCTATTAATGAAATGAAGGAGAGGACCACTAAGTTGAAAGCTAAGCGGGAATTCTTAAAAAAAGCCCTTCCACCTGGTTTTTACCGGAATCATGATGAAGATCTTAAAATGATTGGGACTTCTGCTATTGAATCTTTATTTACCTCTCTGAATATAAATGATAAAGGGACTGGAGATGAGTCAACTCTAGTTGAGAAGTGTCCCGTTTGCTTGAAGTGTGATGATTTTGATGCTAAAACTGAAAAACGTGGGTTTGAAGAGGTCAAAACTTTAACTAGTGATGTGCCCACTATTTTGGATTACAGGGACTTTAATTACGATAATTGCTCTTTAGTAGAATGTATTTCATTGTTGCAAACCATTATTAGCTCACCAAATGCTTATGAACAAAACAAAGCTTTTACCGAACATATATTAGAAGCTATGATAAAATCTTATGATGAGAAATTTGAGCTTGAAGTTTCTATTCCTAGAAAATTGCATGATGAGTGGGAACTTACTATCAAAATACAGATAAATAAATATGAATGCAATGCCTTGTGTGACCTTGGTGCTAGTGTTTCAACTATTCCTAAATCTCTTTGTGATGTGCTTGGTCTCACTAATATTGAAGATTGTTCCCTTAACTTGCATCTTGCGGATTCTACCATTAAGAAATCTCTAGGTAGAATTAATGATGTGCTTATTATTGCAAATAAAAATTATGTGCCTGTAGATTTCATTGTGCTTGATATTGATTGCAATCCTACTTGTCCCATAATACTTGGAAGACCATTCCTACGAACTATAGGTGCAATTATTGACATGAAAGAGGGAAACATAAGGTTCCAATTCCCATTAAAGAAAGGTTGGAACACTTCCCTAGAAAGATAATTAAACCACCTAATTAATCAATCATGAGATCTACTTATGGGTGGAATGTCAAAGATGACAATACTTGAAACTATGCATTATGCCTAGCTAGGGGCATAAAACAATAGCGCTTGTTGGGAGGCAACCCAATATTATCTTTAAATTTTTGCTTTTTACTGTAATGATTATGTTTTTGTGTTTAAATTAGTGTTTGTGCCAAGTAAAGCCTTTGGGATGACTCACAAGATGAGTATAATCGATGCTGAAACAAAACAGAAACTTTTGACTCCAGTAAAGGAATTTTCATTTTTTACTGCAACGTGATAATGATCTGAATGTTTTACACAGTATTTCTATACAAATTTTCGAGGTTTTCCTAATTTTTCAGAATTGTTAGATTTAGATAAGTATAGGTTCTCTACAGGTTGCTACAAACTGTTCTGTTTTAGACAGATTCTGTTTTTGCTTGCATAGTTGCTTGTTTTGATTATGCTATGGATTGTATCGGGGGGGTCTAAGCCATGGAGAAGTTAGAATACAATACCTATTATGCATTTATGAAATAAGAACCAATTTATAAAAGTACATAAAGTAATCAATATGTTGCTTATTGACGTGCTTGGACTGCGTCGGTATTTCTCCAAAGAGGAAGGGATGATGCAGCACAGCGACGGTAAGTATTTCCCTCAGTTATGAAACCAAGGTTATCGAACCAGTAGGAGGATCACTACCACCCAATAAGCAGCACCTGCACACAAACAACAAATACTTGCAACCCGACGCGAAAGAGAGGTTGTCAATCTCTCTACGGTAATAAGATAGATTAGGTAGTGATAGATAGGAGAGATAGATCTCTCAAGAACACAAAATAAAAAGGGCAAATAAAATATGCAGCAATATGTTTTTTCGTTTTTGGTTTTGTAGATCGGAAAACAAAGATTGCAAAAAACGTAGATCGGAAAGCAATATGATGGAAAAGTAGACCCGGGGGCCGTAGGGTTCACTAGTGGCTTCTCTCATGAGTATAGCGCATGGTGGGTGAACAAATTACTGTTGGGAAATTGATAGAAAATCGAATAGTCATGACGATATCCAAGGCGATGATCATTATATAGGCATCACGTCCAAGATAGGTAGACCGACTCCTGCCTGCATCTACCTCTATTACTCCACACATCGACCGCTATCCAACATGCATCTAGTGTATTAAGTTCATGGAAAAATGGAGTAATGCAATAAGAACGATGACATGATGTAGACAAGATCTATTCATGTAGGAATAGACCCCATCTTGTTATCCTTAATAGCAACAATACATGCGTGTCTTGCTGCCCCTTCTGTCACTGGGAAAGAACACCGCAAGATCAAACCCATCACAAAGCACCTCTTCCCATGGCAAGAAAAATCGATCTAGTCGGCCTAACTAAACCAAAGATTCGAAGAAGAAATACGATGTTATAAGCAATCATGCATATAAGAGATCAAAGAAGACTCAAATAATATTCATGGATAGAAACTGATCATGAACTCAAAATTCATCGGATCCCAACAAACACACCGCAAGAGTTTACATCAAATAGATCTCCAAGAGACCATTGTATTGAGAATCATAAGAGAGAGAGAAGAAGCCATCTATCTACTGCCTACGGACCCGTAGGTCTATGGTGGACTACTCACGCATCATCGGAGAGGCACCTATGAAGAAGATGAACCCCTCCGTGATGGTGTTTAGATTGTATCTCGAGGTTCTGGAACTTGCGGCGGATGGAATTGTGTTTCGTCGACTCCCCTAGGGTTTTCCGAATATTTGAGAATTTATAGGCATCAGAGGCGGTGCGGAAGGGGGACGAGGAGGGCACAACCCATCAGGGCGCGCCGGGGCCCCCCTGGCGCGCCCTGGTGGGTTGTGCTCTCCACAGCCCACCTCTCTGGCAGTTGTTTGGCCCACTGGGTGTCTTCTGGTCCAGAACAAATCTCCAAAAAGTTTCGTCGCGATTGGACTCCGTTTGGTATTGATTTTCTGCGAAGTAAAAAAACAAGCAAAAACAGCAACTGGCACTTTGGCACTATGTCAATAGGTTAGTCCCAAAAAATGATATGAAGTTGTAATAAAATGATTGTAAAACATCCAAGAATGATAATATAACAGCATGGAACAAGCAAAAATTATAGATACGTTGGAGACGTGTCACTTATACAAACGGATCTCACGAAGTTTTGTTGAGTTTTGTGTGATTGAAGTTTTCAAGTTTTGGGTGTTATCACGATGGACAAAGGAATAAGGAGAGTTCCTGTTTTTTTGCATGTTTTTGGACTTTTCAGAAAATCTATATTAAACGGAGTCCAAATTGGATGAAAATTCATGGGCGTTATTTTTGTACATAAAGAGACCCTAGAAGCTTCGGAGGGAGGCCAGAAGACCCACGAGGCTTCCACGAGCCTGGAGGGCACGCCCTGGGGGTATGGCGTACCCCCTGAGCTCGTGGGCCCCTCGTGGCACCTCCTAACCTAATTCACTTCTATATATGCTCAACTACCCCAAACCAACAGAGACACCCGAAACACTTTTTCCGCCGCCGCAAGCCTCTGTTCTTCTATGATCCCATCTGAAGACCTTTTTTGGCACTCTGCCGGAGGGGGGGATTGATCACGGAGGCCGTCTACATCAACCTTGCTGCCTCCATGATGATGTGTGAGTAGTTCACCACAGACCTATGGGTCCATAGCTAGTAGCTAGATGGCTTCTTCTCTATCTTTGATCTCAATACCATGTTCTCCGCGATTCTTGCGAAGATCGATCCGATGTAATCTTCTTTTGCAGTGTGTTTGTTGGGATCCGATGAATTGTGGGTTTATGATCAGATTATTCATTGAACGTAATTGAGTCTTTTCGTTTGATTGTTATGCATGATTGTTATAGCTTTGTAATTCTCTCTGATCTATCCGTTTGATTTGTCCAACTAGATTAATGTATCTTCAGTGGGAGGAGTGCATTGTATTGGGTTCAATCTTGCGGTGATTTATATTCCAGTGATAGAAGGGGACAAGGTACGTATTGTATTATTGCCATTAAGGATAAAACGATGGGGTCTGAACATATTGCTTGTCTTACTTTGTCTACATTATGTCATCTTGTTTAATGCGTTACTCTATTTTCATGAGCTTAATACCATAGATGCATAATTGCTTTGGCCGATTGGTGGTATAATTGTAGTAGATGCGGAATCATTTCGGTCTACTTGTGATGGACGTGATGCCTATATACGTGATCATTGCCATGAATAACATCATAACTATGCACTTTTCTATCAATTTCCCAACAGTAATTTTTCTACCCATCGTATGATATACGTTCGTGAGATAAGCCTCTAGTGAAAATTATGGCCCCCGGGTTTATTTAAATCATATTACTAAAACCCTAAAAACCTTTCTGCAATTTATTTACTTTCTTTTCTTTTTAACTTTTATTTATTTATCTATCACTATCGAAGTAATCCTTGCAAGTAACGTGTTCAAGGGGCTTGACAACCCTCTTGCCAGCATTGGGTGCAAGTGTTTTGTTTTGTGTGTGTACGTACTGTCTACGTGAAGTTGTCGTGATTCTCCTACTGGTTCGATAACCTTGGTTCTCACCGAGGGAAATACTTATCGCTAATATATTGCTTCACCCCTCCTCTTCAGGGAAAAACCCAACGCAGCTCACAAGTAGCAGGCCTCCGGTGCCCCCTTCTGCTATATGAAGCCTTTTGCCCTAGAAAAAAATAAGAGTAAGACTTTCGAGACAAAGATCCACCGTCTCGAGGTGAAACCTGGGCAGGAGCACTTTTTCTCTCTGGCGGAGCGATTCCGCCGAGGATTCCCTCTACGAGGGGGAAATCGAAGCCATCGACATCATCAACGATCCTCTCATCGTGGGAGGAACAATCTTCATCAACATCTTCACTAGCACCATCTCATCTCAAACCCTAGTTCATCTCTTGTATTCAATCTTTGTCCCAAAACCTCAGATTGGTACCCGTGGGTTACTAGTAGTGTTGATTACATCTTGTAGTTGACGCTAGTGGGTTTATTTTGGTGGAAGATTATATGTTCAGATCCTTAAGCATATTCAATACCTCTCTGATCTTGAACATGCACATGATTTGTGAGTAGTTACTTTTGTTCTTGAGGACATAGGAGAAGTCTTGTTAAAGTAATCATGTGAAGTTGGTATTCGTTCAATATTTCGATGATATGTATGTTGTTCTTCCTCTAGTGGTGTCGTGTGAACGTCGACTACATGACACTTCACCATATTTGGGCCTAGGGAAAGGCATTGTGCAGTAATAAGTTCATGATGGGTTGCAAGAGTGACAGAAGCTTAAACCCTAGTTTATGCGTTATTCCGCAAGGGGCTGATTTGGATCCATATGTTTCATGTCATGGTTAGATTTATCTTAATTTTTCTTTCATAGTTATGGATACTTGCCAGAGGGGGTAATGATAAGAGGGTTGTTAGTTCAAGTAAGAACAACACCCTAGCACTGGTCCACCCACATATCAAATTATCAAAGTAATGAACGTGAATCAATTAAACATGATGAACTTGACTAGATGACAATTCTCATGTGTCCTCGAGAACGATTTTCTCATTATAAGAAGTACTTCCGGCTTATCCTTTGATATAAAAAGGATTGGGCCACCTTGCTGCACTCCTGTTACAATTGTTACTTGTTACTTGTTACGAATTATCTTGCTACAAAACTATCTATTATCACTACTTACAGCACTTGCAGAGAATACCTTGCTGAAAACCACTTGTCATTTCCTTTTGCTCCTCGTTGGGTTCGACACTCTTACTTATCTAAAGGACTAAAATTGATCCCCTATACTTGTGGGTCATCAGTGATACCTCGGGAGGTGACATTGGGACCGTGTCTGTCCTTGGGATGGAATGTATGTCCACATCCGCTATGTCCTCGGATGGAGGTGGCTGATTAAATCACCTTCATAATTGCACTGGTTGTTAGAAGCACATAGACCAATAGTTTATGAAAGAAAGTGTTGCTGCATTTGAAAACTTACCTTCTATAGGCAGAAGTAGTCGATGTTGCTGGTCCTGTAGCCCACCGCTTGGCAGCTCCATGGTTCCTTGGTTGTTTCATTTGAGCCGACCCCTCGGGTGCTCGGCATTTGGAGCGGCGACCCTTGGGGAGAGAAGTCAGAACCTCATGGGCGGAATGTCTCTTTTGAGGCAAGGCTTGGCGGACACTTACTATAGATGGCAGCACTTCCGGTGAGCCCGGAAGGAGAGCCATCTCGGAGCCATCCGTGCTCTCTTGATAAAATATCCCGTCCTTGAAAATGATGGACAACTTAGGATCTTCATGGAAGCTAGGATCGTCATCCCGAGAATAGGACTCTGGTTGAGGAGCGGGACAGTTCACTGTTTCCAGAAAGCGTCTCCACCCCTGCTCGGATATATTGAATAACTTTTCAGAAGAGTTAATGCACTACTCGGACGATATGCGTAAGCAAGGGTACTCACCGCCTCGGCTAGTCTGTAGTACGAGAAATCGTTCATGAATTTTCAGCAGGAGAATTCTTCTTCTTCTCCCTTGAAGATTCCGGCCAATGCGCCCGCTAAGGCTGCCTCATTTGCAAAATCCTTTTTCAAGGAGCGAGTTGTGTTGTCCGTTCCATTGTACATCCATAATGGATGCACGCGTTGTTGAGGACGCAACGGAGGATAGATGTTGTAATCACATTAACAATGGTCAGCTTGTTGTGAGCGAGGCGGACACTTGGGCGACTAAGCGCTTTACTTCATCGTCCATCGCTTGAGATGGACTCCTCGACCGCTAGTTAAACCGCTTATTTGGAGAGGAGGAGGAGAAGTCGGGCAGTCCTCTGCGAGCTGGATCGTAGAGTGGGACGTCGGCTATATAAAAGCACTCTGATGCCCAAGTCTCAGTGTCCACCTTGGGATTGCCGGATGGATAGCTGGTGCGAGCAATTTGCACACCTCGGCTCCACCAAATTCATAAATTACTCCTCCTCGGGAGTGGTGTATGAGATAGAAGTATTTCTGCCACAATCCAAAGTGAGCCTTGCATCCGAGGAACATATCGCAAAGAGCGACGGACCATAATATATGCAAAATGGAGTTGGGGGTAAGATGGTGGAGTTGGATCCCAGCAGGTCTCTAAGGAAGGGGTGGATAGGGAAGCCTAGACCTCGTAAGATGAAAGGAATGAAGCAGACCCTTTCCTCCCCATGAGGGGTTGATGTCTACTACACAACTTTATTCTTGTAGACTCCGTTGAGCCTCCAAGCACAGAGTTTTGTAGGACAGTAGCAATTTTCCATCAAGTGGATGACCTAAGGTTTATCAATCCGTGGGAGGTGTAGGATGAAGATGGTCTCTCTCAAACAACCCTGCAATCAAATACAAGAAATCTCTTGTGTCCCTAACATACCCAATACAATGGTAAATTGTATAGGTGCACTAGTTCGGCGAAGAGATGGTGATACAAGTGCAAAATAGATAGTAGAAATAGGTTTTTGTAATCTGAAAATATAAAAACAGCAAGGTAGAAAGTGGCAAACATCGAGCAAAACGTTATATAAATGCTTGGAAATAAGGCCTAGGGTTCATACTTTCACTAGTGCAATCTCTCAACAATGCTAACATAATAAGATCATATGATCATCCCTCAACGTGCAACAAAGAGTCACTCCAAAGTTCATATCTAGCGGAGAACATAAGATGAAATTGTTGTAGGTAGTAGAACCACCTCAAAGTTATCCCTTTGGATCAATCTATTGGGCTATTCCTATAGGTGTCACAAACAACCCTAGAGTTCGTACTAAAATAACACCTATGATACATATCAATCAACCCTAATGTCACCTAGATACTCCAATGTCACCTCGAGTATCTGTGGGTTAATTATTCGACGTGCATCAAACAATTTCAGATTCATCATATTAAATCCAACACAAAGAACTTCAAAGACTACCCCAAGATTTTTATCGAAGAACGTAGTATGAAAACATGCAATCAACCCCTATGCATAGATCCCCGAGGTCATCGGAATCCGCAAGTTGATGCCATAACATATATCAAGTGAATCCATAGAATACCCCATTGTCACCACGGGTATCCACATCCAAGACATACATAAGTGTTCTCAAATCCGACATAACAAAATCTGAAAGGGAAAGATTCAATTCATCACAACAAGATAGCAAGGGAAGAACACCATATGATCCAACTATATTAACAAAGCCCATGATACATCCAGATCGTGCCATCTCAAGAACACGAGAGAGAGAGAGAGATTAAACACATAGCTACTGGTACATACCCTCAACCCCGAGGGTGAACTACTCCCTCCTCGTCATGGCCTCCACCTGGATGATGAAGATGGCCACCGATGATGATTTGCCCTCTCCGGCAGGGTACTGGAAAGGCTCCAGATGGGTTTTTCTTCGATACAGAGAGTTGCGGCGGCGGAGTGGAGTTCTAGGTTAACTTTCGGAGGTTTCTGTATATATAGGATTTTTCAATGTTCGAATCACGTCAACCGGAGCCACGTGGGCCCCACAAGCCATCAGGGCGCGCCCAGGGGGTGGGCGCGCCCTGTTGGCTTGTGGCCCACAGGTGGCTCCCCTCCGGTGGTTCTTCGCTCCGGTACTTCTTATTTTCTCCAGAAAAAATCATAAAAAAGTTTCGGGCGATTCCAATAACTTTTATTTTCTGCACAAAAAACAACACCACGGCAATTCTGCTGAAAACAGCATCAGTCCGGGTTAGTTCTAATAAATCATATAAAGTGCATCAAAACCATATAAAAGTATTGTAAACATAGGAAAATATGGCATGAATGCTTCATAAATTATCGATACGTTGGAGACAAATCAGGGTCCGGATGATTTTCATCTAGCGCCTCACCGTCGATGGAGGTTAAACCTGCGCGGGTGGAGGCTAGATCTGATTCGTGTAGATACCCTTGAACCACCAGCCGATTCAGGCAGAGACGAGAGACGGTGCATCTCAACCAGTCACCCTGGAGAGGCCCGTGAGGACGCGATGAGGAGTCTGGGGCGCTTTCCATTGCGTGAGCTCTTGGTGGACTGGGGGAGAATAGTCTCGAAATGGAGAGAGATGGGGAAATGCGGGGGTACACAAGTTGTGCCTCTAGCCTACTAAATAAAGCTCCGCACGGCAATAAGAGACGCTTCATTTGCTGGTTGTCAAACCTCTTGTCTCGCTAGCAGCGCAAAAAGCAAGAAAAACCATAAAGCATAAAGGGATGCCACTGTCGATGGGCCCCAATGGAGCCTGGCCATTTGAAGTAGTTTGATGCTCGGACTGTCCTCGGAAGAAGTTGAGACTTCGTATCCGAACATATAAACTATGGAAGAACTCGCTTGCAAAGCCGAAGACGTCAAGCATGGGAAATAGATCCGAGGAGAATGGTCGTCCTCGACAGTGGAGACTAGTTCAGGGGCTATTGAGAGTGTCCCGGACTAGGGGGTGCCAGCCCGATGTGTTTGTTCTTATGGGCCTAACTGGGGCCCACTAAGCCACCACCTTGAGGATAGCTGAAGTGGAAGACTTAATCGTAAGCAAGATGGAAACCACCGAAGACTTGACGTACACTTCAAGGATAACTTTCGTATTCAGCGGGCTTATCTCTAGTTGGTAACCGACCTAGTGTGTAACCTAGGTACCCCGGGCATCTACATAAGCCGAGGGTTTTAGTTCGTAGGGACACAATTACTCACCTTAGGGTTTAGAACATACACATACAATCTCGAGGTAGATCATCATGTACTCGATACACCATCACATAAATATAATCAAGCAGGACGTAGGGTTTTACCTCTTCGAGAGGGCCCGAACCTGGGTAAACATCATCTCCCTTGTTTCCTGTTCACCATTGATCCCAGATCCACAACTCGGGACCCTACCCGAGAGTAGCTGGTTTTAGTACCGACGAATAGGGTCCGTGTTACCATACTAAATCTTTTTATCACTCGTGTTCAAAATAACACTTCACAGTCTCCTTCCCTTAGCCTCTTTATGGCTCACTATCCATGATCATTGTACCTGCATGGACGAAGAACGCAGACGAGACAAGAGACGACTACGAAGCAATTTTATGCTACACATACGGGTACTTCCATAGATCCCTCCAACAAATACATTGGTTTGTAGGGCTATGCCTCAACCCATGACCTTACCGAACTACTCACACATGGAGATCATATCACAAGGAGAAACCATCAAAGGACACATCATGAAGATTGATTGATTGATAATATGTCTTACAATAGTTGTTGGATGTGATACACTACTACAAAGTATGGCTAGTTGGATGAGTGTTGCGTGGTGGAGATGGTGGTGGTTATGGAGATGTGGGTGGGAAATGGCAGCGGCTAGGGTTCCTGTAGATGACGAAGATGGACGTTTTGGTGACGTTCTGTGTTGTTTCTATCGTTGGCCCCTTCACGGTATTTGTAGTGGTGGATCAACGGGCGCCCTTGGCAGGCCATATGACCGCGCATACGAGAATGTGCAGTTGTATGAAACACCATCTTGTGCTCTATTGCTTCATGTTCGCTTCCCATTTGATCTCCCGTTTATTCCTTTCCATGTATTAGCTTGGTTTCGTCCATAAATAACTCATTTGATGTGGAAACAAAATAAAGATATGATATTTGGAATCCTTTGCATTCATTAGTCATTAGTTGCAATATTTGAGCCGATATCTCGGTTTCATGGAATAACTCGGTTTAAACTCAGGTTTGATGAGCGTAAAAATAACACTCATCAACCCCCCTCCGTCCCAACTGACAATTCCAACATAGTAGATTAATTGTCTCCGGTGGGACTCCAACCCGGAAACCGCCAATCTATCAGTAACCACATCTCTGGTATTATTCTCTCCCTTCTTAGCTTTCTTATGACCTCTCTTCGAGGTTGTTGACAGATGAGCACTCACCCCAATCACAATCGACCATCAGATGGTCGCACAGGGGTACTCAGACTGCTACCTTCTGGGGTTGATAGAGCAAGGAAGTCGCGCTTCCGTTTCTGGTCAGCATCAAACATATCCATCGGAAGAACGACCAAGCCCGTGGCCAGAGCCAAGGTGTTGCAACCGCAACCATGGCGACCATTCCACTCCATGTAGCATGAAGGTCTTTGAAAAGCAATGCATGCGGGGCATGAACACCGTCTCCATTTTTTGTATCGAGGCACCCGATCATGACGCAAACAACGCTCGCTGATGTCATATTTCACCAAGTAAATTTGTGGCTTACAATCCTTTACCATAGACACATGATTTCTCAAAGGCACCCTGACATCAATAAAACTCTTGCTTGATGAAAGTTCCCCGGGAAGTCACCCGACGTTGTTTCTGCGCTGAAAACTTCCCAACTTTGGCTGCTAAAGATTTCACCATTGGGCTAAAACCGGCAAGCATGTCATGAATCTGCTCTAGATATTAAGTTTGTCCTGTTCAATCGTGGACGGCTTGGAAAATCCATCATACGGTCTAAGAATCACAGGGCATCCACAAGAGGTCCAAGGCCCTCCTTCGATCACCTTGTCCCAGTCACCAAGGCACGAAAATTGCGCAGTGAAAAGATTGTTCCCCAACAATCTAAACTTTACTTCACGCGCAAGGTCCCATGCAGTCTTCATATTTAAGAACCAAATTTTGTTGTGGTCCTTGGTCATGTGCAACCTGAGGATAGCGGCCACCGAGTTGAATCTGTCGGCAGCGCATCCTTGTTCTAAAAGACTACATCAAAATTCTCTTCCTTGAGCCCTAGTCGACTCATAATCTCATTCAGATCACCTGAACCAGACGCCATGATGGAGAAACCCTAGCTTGTAGAAGACCCCGAGCAGGGCGCCCCGGCCGCCTACAACCCCATCGAGTGACCGCCAGGTCTGGGAAGCGATGCGGAGGTCGCCCCTTGATCTGCCCGAGCGGAACTACCAGCGGGAGGGAGCAAGCAGGGAGGGGGGAGGTTCGGCGTTGCTTGAGGCGGCGCGAGGACTAAACTCTAGCGAGAGGGGAAAAAGATCAATTCAGAGTTTCTGACTTGGCTTTTGTTGCCTTGGGCTATTTTTGTTTTCGGCCGAACTGAACATTCAGCAGTGCTAAGCTCATGGAAGTTGATTACCAGCACTACTAAAACTCAGCTTGCAACTCATAGCATTCTCTCCACCTCACTACTACATCGCACACGTGTGTAGGACGGCCGGAAAGCTTGGACGGCATCAAAGCCCAAATGGTGTCTTTTCATTGGGCAAATGGAATGACGGATGGACGACGATGCATAACTGCATTTGCCGTTGCCCTTCTCACATCACCTTTATACATTACTACTGCACGATCACCGTCCAAAGGCGAGGTCCGATTTAAATAGAAGTCACGGGCATCTCGTAGCCTAAAAATGCATCGCAAGCTTTAGAGGGGAAAAGATCGTCCTTTTCTTTTTTTATATTTACGTTTTCGCTCGTTCAGTGTGTGAGTAGTCATCGTGCAATGACCTGCGACTCGCAGGTCATTGCTAGGGATGGCAATGGGTACCCATTACCCACGTACCCTGCGGGTAAAAACCCTATTAGGGTAAGGGTATGGGATAAAAATTTACCCATGGGTATATAAATAGGAAAATCTGAAACCCATCGGGTAGAGCGGGTACGGGTATGGGATCATATAACCCATACCCACATACCCATGTACCCATATAAAATCTATGTGAACTCAAAATTATCTCGACATTATACACTATGTCAAGAATTTGTGAAGTGAAAATGTATGATTATGTGTTGTTGTCTATGACTATATGATTTTGTTTATAAGTATATGTTATTGTTATAATATATCTTTGTAAACTATGATTATATGTTGTTGTTTATGACTATAAGTTGTTCAAATTGATGTTTTGCAAACGTGGGTAATTTTACCCGCGAGTACCTATCTACCCTGTCGGGTAACGGGTATGGAGAAAAATCGTACCCATTGGCGGGTATGGGTAAGGGTGATGGGTAAGCTCACGGGGGACGGGTAAGGGTATGGGGTGGCTCCACCCGTACCCATACCCTGCGGGTGCCATCCCTACCTGCGACGTAGGAAATCGCTGTACCATGTCAAGCTCCAGATGTAAACAAGGTGGCACCGTGCCAAACCGGCCGGGATAAATGCAACGAAAAATAAAACTTATTACAGGTAATGGCGTGGTCCCGAACAGGGGCGAGCTACGTTGGGGCCAAACTGGGCCTTGGCCCACCCAGCCCAGCCGAAAATAGGGAAGGATTATAGAGAAACTGGGCCCAATCGATGTGTGCAATTTCCTATCGTTGCCCACATTGGCCCGCCCAGCTTTCAGGCTCCGCCACTGGTCCCGAATAAACAAGTGAGACGGCACCGAACTGACTAAAATCATCTTTAGCAGACCCCTTAAAAGCCGACCCTTAAAAATGTGTATAAAGAGCAATGTAAACTGTTTTTACGGTACGAAATTGCCCCAGACAGAACGGACCCCGTAAATAAAATTGTATTCCACTATAGCTCTTTTTTTTTCTATTTTCCTCCCGTCACGACGAGTCCGTCCCCGGCCACGGCGTGCCTCGCCCTGGCGCCCCGGCTCACCCCGGCGCCGCCCGTTCCCGTCCACACATGCAGTGGAGGAGCCCTGCACCGCCCGCCGCGCCCGCCTGTCCCCGATTGAGCCCGGCACTGCCCGCCACCGCGCGCGCATTCCTCGTCGTGGCCGTGCGAGCTACCCCACCCCCGCCCCGCTCTTCTCTGGTGCCGCCCCGCCCTGATTCGGGCCATCGGTGGCCTGCTCCGCCCTGCCCATGGACGGCCTCGCCTCGGCAGTGGAGGTCGAGCCGGCCGTAATTTGGACCGGCGGCGGCAAATTCCGGCATGCGGCGCCTTCTTCCGACGTGCGGGGACGGATTCCGGTGAGTTCCAGGTACATTCCGATCAGCTCCGCGACGGCGCGTTTGCTCCGACGAGGTTTGACCGGTTTACGGGTTGAACTGTATATTGCCTTCGAAATTGTACATATAAGGTTTTCGCGGATGGATTTACCGTGCCCATTAAAAAGTTTAAGGATCGAACAAGTTTTACGGGGTCTGCTAGGCGTCGTTTTTCCGACCGAAACTGTAAACACCTCGTTTTTTTTACGGGTTTGACCACTTTACGGGGTCCGCTAGAGTTGTTCTAAGCGTAGTAAAGACTGTGTTGCACGGAGAAATAATACGGCAAACGGAGAGTGACAAATCAACGACATGCCTCTTGTAGATGCCCTCGGAGATCGATCGAATTGGAGCGTGATATCGAAGATAGGGAGATTTCAGTTCACCAGTTTCTTCTCGGTTTTCTTTCCTTCTTTCCATTAAGACGATCTGCATCGGCTCAACTTGCTTCTAGTCTAACAAAATCATCGAGTAGATGAGACTCTTCCTTGGCCAAGAAGAAACGCCGATGCTTTAGCGTGTGAAGAAGGCAGAAGCATGCACCATATACTATGTAGTGTGCACACATCAATCCATGGCCGTGGATGGATCTTCCCTTTTTGTTTTTGTGTTGCCCCAAGGCCCAAGCATCAGTAGTGCATATGCTTAGGCTTGTGTCTTCGGTTCGGTACAAAGGTGGTAGGTAGGTGAAGCCGAGCCACGTACATGCATACATAAGCCAGTGGCAGTAGGTGAAGTCATACGTGTAGTGTAGGACTTCTTAGATGAACGCTGATCTCTTGGATCGCTTTCCATTCTTTGGTGAGCATTTTCATTTGTCAGAGGATCTGTATCAGGCCGGAGCACCATCTTGAAAGGGATTGTCCGCATTTGTCCTCGCTCTGTATTAAAAAGATATTGTAAGAATTTGAAAAAGATTGAGAAGCAGTGCACTCGTAACTGCCCCGGAGAAAAATGATACCGATACCCGAAACCAAAAATGATGAATACTTCCTTAACTAATCTTTACCCATCTATACATGTCTAGACACATTGATGTGGTCTACCTGCATTGATGGAATCCTAGCATACTGCGCAAAACAGGTGCTGAAGATGACGCCTTCTATGACTGCTGCTGTTTCCTCTCGCTCCGGTTGCCCCTCTTTGGAGTTCTGCTTTTTCTCCGGCTTCTGTTCGTAAACTTTTGTCTTTTGGATTCATGAAGTCGCTTATGCCAAGTACTCCCTATGTCCCTATCCAAATTTGTATTAAATCATCGACACTTATTTTGAGACGAAGGGACTCTGTAATATGTAGTACTAATGTCTGATACTTCTAGTTTACCTTATGGGTGGGGTAGCAACTTGGTTCTAGAGTTTAGTTAGTGTTTCAGAGGCACGTCTCCTGCACTATGCTATCTCTGCTAATGGGGGCAGTAAGTTTGGGTGTTTGAAAGAACTGCTATGGTCTTCATAATGAAATCAGGGGGAAACCCCTTTCGCTCTTTTTTTACACACAAAAAAAGTTATATTTAGAGAAAACAAACTATTAAAATAACCTTATGTACCAGAAGCATTAAACTGCAATACTGTCATTACCATATGTTGCTTCTTTGAAGAAGCACTTAGATTATATATACACACAAGCCAAATGGGTAGTTGGACAGCATACGCATCAACCACACGCGAGTAAGCATACTCCGCCATAATCCATCCCTGTCCCGTAATATATCACTACCAGTGGTTTTATTTAGGACAAAAAAGGACAGTGTTTCATCAAGCTAGTTGAAGGCCGGTATCTGAATCTCCATCCGAAAAGATCGCTACTGCTTATCCTTGCATGTCATGTCAAGCTAGGTCATCTATCAAGCTAGTTAGAAAGCAAGAACTCCTATTAGAAGTTCACCCAGCAAGGGCTTTGTACTTTTGTTGTCTTATTACTGGCCAACTAAATTGTACTAGCAAGTAAAAACCAAGAGTGATATATACATCACACATGATTTATTTCTATATACATCACACATGATTTATTTCGTTCTCAACATACTTAGGCTCTGCTTGGATTGATAGTGATTTTGGTCTTCTCTCCGGTATTTAGCTCAAGCTTGAACTAAATACCGGGAATCCCTGCTTGCATTGGTAGTGGACGGTGTAATCTTACGAGGGAAATGGATTGAAAGGGAAACACCACCAGCTTGATTTTCGTTATGACCTCCTGTGACCTAGACAGCCCCCCATGATTTTGAGATGCTAGCCTTTGATTTGTTGCTGTCAAAGCCTGGTTAATTAGCACCAACGGTCAGCATCTTCTACCTGCACCTCCTCCCACTTGCAGGAATAGGAGAAGATTGTGCACAAGTTGCACAAAAGATCAGTTCCGGCCAGACTCCAGAGAGAAATACTAGCTACAGAGAAATGATCATGGCAACAATGCCTTGGGAACAAGAGAGAAATAGCAAGTTGGTAGACATGAACTCTATGAATCCAGCTAGGTATATAGGCGTCGATCCTGCATTTGAGCACTTATATGCGCTTCATAAAATTCGGACACAGATGTTAGGGTATATATGCCAAGTTAGGTGTTTATTCAGCTTGTGTCATATACACATAAGCCAAGTAAAAAAGAAGAGCACCTGCCCTATATCAATCAAAAACACATCTAGTCTACAACCTTTGGTACGAGTGAGTTAACACCAAACTCTTTTTTCAAAAACTATTCTTTCTCAGCACACCACATAGTGCTAAACATCTTTTGGTTTAATCTGTGAGATATGCACATTTTTGGTGTGTGAGTGGCAGAATCTGGTGCTTTTCTCTCCCCCTTTGTTCACCTTTACTCGAGCAAGGGAAAGATGAGTGCGTGTCTGCTTTGGGGATTCCTGCACCATCCGGGGGCCTCGTTAGCGCGACGATCGATCATGAGAGCCTGCCTTTGCCCCCCACGAAGGAGGTCTGTCGCTCTCTCCTTTTTGTCTTTCCCTTTGAAGATCGCCATCCACAGTAGGTTTTTCTTGGGAGGCAGCACCGGTCAAGGCCATCCAGTGACAGAGCACCGGGGCGGTTGCAAAGCAGTTCGCTGCTGAATCATCCGAGGCGATAAAATATGCTCGGTTTTAACTCATCCTAAAGCAAACTCTCCAATGTGCTGATTCATGGCCATTTCCAACCGCATTTTAAAGTAGATGTTATTACGTTTTAAAGGCAATATTGGCCGGGCGTGCACCGGCGGTGTGCTAGGATTGGTCGCTCTACAGTGGTAGCAGATCAGATGATCCAAGACGGGTGTCACACACAACCGGGTCAGGAGAAAGATGCGTAGCATCATGTAGCAGCAGCAGCAACAGCGGAAATGTGTGATGGCATCAGAGGAGCAGCCACAGGCCGGCGACACATGGGGGCTGGACGGTACGCGATACTGTGCGGCGGCATCATCCCGACATGCGCCACCGGAGGCAGACACGTTACGGTCGTGGGAGCAGGGCGTCTCACGGCATACATACATATGACCTGCTGTAGTCACACGCTTAATGATCAGCTTCAATGGTGGTGCGACTACGATCCGAATGCGACTTGGGCGGCGGGCGGCAGCTGATCGGTTCATCTGCCCCCAGCAGCGAACGGCGGAACGATGTAAACTATGCCGTGACGAATTGAAGGTTTACCTACCAGCCGCGTCGACCCTGCATCATTCGAACCTTGATGCCTTCTAGCCAGTGAGATCCATCGGTCACTTTCGTTCTTCTCAAATGCAGTGGGAAAATGCGATGCATAAAAACAATGTTTCAGCACCTGTAACGGTGGAAATGTCAAAGAGAGAAAAGTGAAACCTTAGTCGTCACTACTTGTGAAAGAAGAAAACAGTACTGCCACCAACCTCAAATTGATGATAGAACAAACAATTTGCAGTAATAACATATTCACGAGTATTTAGAAAAGTTGACGTCAGATTCTGGAGGCTCAAACCAGAGGAGAACGCAAAGTGCGCAATGCACTGGGACAAAACCACGAACTACAATGCCAATAACTGTCATAAAGTTGACGCAAATAGAAGGATCTTCATGTATTGATGTATATAGATGAATAATTGCAAGTAAATTCATTCGAGTGAAACAAAACATTCCAAATGTAGTACGGACTATGGAGCGGAGTTTAAATACGAGAGGGGTTTTTTTTTTTTTTTTTGAAACCGAGGCAAAAGATTTGCCTCATATATTAATTAAGAAGAGAGTAGAATTTTTGTTACAAGACCCGAATTACATATGCCTCACTCTCCCGGTACAATATTTCCCAATTTCTTTGCTCCGGCAGTGACCCAAAGTTTGATCTCACATCTAATGTTGTTGAACAAGACTGATGTTGGTGTACTCTTGCGCTCGAAGACACGGGCATTCCGCTCCTTCCAAATGGTCCATCCCATAAGCATAGTCAGGGATGCCATGGCCTTCCTGTTGGGTGTGCGGTCGTCCGATCTCTTGGACCACCACTCGCGAACGGAGTCCTCGAGGTGCCATTCTGAAGTGTCAAAGTCAATCAAGTGTAGCCAATCATTTACCAGATTCCACAGCCTCAGCGTGAACCGGCATTTGAAAAAGAGGTGCGGCCCAGATTCCTGAACTTGCTTGCAGAGCGGGCACATACCACAGTTAGGCCATCCCCGCTTGGCCAGTCTATCGGCAGTCCAAATACGATCTTGGGTGGCCAACCAAGAAAAGAACTTGACCTTGGGAGGGGCCCAAGCTTTCCATATCATTTGCTCCATGGGAGAGTAAACCGTTCCCAAGAATTGGGCCGCATAAGCAGAGGCCGCCGAGTAATGCCCACTCGCCGTGTGTTTCCACACAATGTCATCTTCAGCATGTTCGTCAAGGTGCAGACCTTGGATGGACGTCCAGAGGGCCACAAATTGACGAAGATGCTCCAACGTGAAGTTTGCACATATTTTGACCTTGGCCACCCAAGCATCATCCTTCAGCGCCTCTCTGACCTTCCAGTTTTTTCGCGATGAGGCCTCGAAAATGAGAGGAGCGATCTCCTTAGGTTTCCGGTCATTCAGCCATGGAGCCTCCCAAAACGGGGTTCGTGCTCCATCACCAACAGTGATGATGGTGGAAGCATAGAAGAAGTCAAGGTCACGCGCATCACACGGGTTGCCCATGCCCACCCACAGTTTTGAAGGCTCTTTCCATTCAAACCAAGGCCATCGAAGCCTGAGGGCTCGCGCAAACTTGTCTGTATTGAGCACTCCGAGGCCTCCACGCTCGAATGGCCTACATACCATGTCCCAGTTCACCTTGCACTTCACTCCAGTTGTCTTGTCTGATCCAGACCAGAGAAAAGCTCGCTCAAGTTTGTTGGTGCTGCGGAGAGTGCTTGGAGGCACAATTAGAGGCGTAATGTAGTATAACACTTGCGAGGAGAGGACGGTTTTGACGAGGGTGGTACGTCCAATAGCGGTGATGTTGCCACCATCCCAAGGAGTGAGCCTAGCCGCCACCTTGTCCTCTAGGAATTGGAAGTCCACTCTTTTCAGCTGCCAGACCGAGAGGGGTAGGCCCAAGTATCGCATTGGGAAGGAGGATCTTTTAGCTGGCAGATTCTGAAGGACAGTCGTTAAGTTGATGTGGCTACATCTGATTGGAATGACGGAGCTCTTCTGAAAGTTGGTTACGAGACCCGTTACTTTGCCAAAGCAGTGCAAAATCTGAGATAGCCGATCAATATCGCTCTTGACGGGCGCCATAAAGACAGCCGCGTCATCTGCATAAAGAGACGTGCGCACGGTGGCACCCCGGCCACGAATCTTGTGAAGGAGGCCCTTTGAGGTGGCGTTGTTCAGAAGTTGCTGAAGCGGGTCAATAGCAAGGACAAATAACAACGGGGATATGGGGTCGCCTTGCCGAAAGCCACAACCATGCTTGATCGGGGGCCCCGGCACCCCGTTAAGAAGGAACCTAGAAGAAGAGGTGCAGAGCAGGATAGTGATCCAATTTCTGAACTTAGCGGGGAAGCCTCTCTTTTGGAGAAGGTCAATGATGTATTCCCATTTGACCGAATCGAAGGCTTTGCGGATGTCCAGCTTGAATAGAAGTGATGGAGTTTTGCTCTTGTGCAGTCTGCGGGCAAGATTTCTGACATACATAAAGTTGTCATGGATGCTCCTTCTCTTAATGAAGGCACTTTGCGCATTGGAGACAAGGTCGTTCATGTGATGGCGCAGTCTGTTTGCAAGGATTTTTGCAATGATCTTTGCGATGGCGTGGATGAGGCTAATTGGCCTATAGTCAGAGATTCCCTCCGCACCCTCCTTCTTCGGCAGAAGCACCACGTTGGCTGAATTCAACCAATGGAAATTAGAACCATGGAGGTCCTCGAAGAATCGAATCACGCGCATCACATCGCCTTTTATTGTTTGCCAACATTTCCTGAAGAAAAGTCCTGTGAAGCCATCCGGGCCTGGAGCCTTGTCAGGAGGCAAGTCATTGATCGCCGCTTTCACCTCGTCTTCGTTGATGGGGTCCTCAAGCTCAGACAGGTCATGGGTCTCGAAGTTGAGTTCATCCCAATTTAGGTCCAGGGACCTAGTCTCACCTTTTTCCAACACCTCACTAAAGTGATCAAAGATGAGCTCCTCTTTTTTCTCATGCTCGGTGATCCACCCTTGGTTGTGTTTGAGCCTGTGGATGTGGTTTTTTCGACGCCTTGCATTAATTTTCCGGTGAAAGAACTTGGTGTTCGCGTCACCTTCCTTCAGATTTGTCATTTTTGCACATTGACGTTTTCTAGCTCTCTCAATGACCGATAAGGAGATCACCCTCCGCTTGAGCCTCTTGCGAAGATCCATCTCCCCAAGGGATAGAGCACGACTCTCTTGGGCGATGTCAAGATGGAGGATGACCAACAAGGCGGCATGCAGAAGTACCTTTGATTTGGAAAAGAGCTTCTTGCTCCACTCCGAAAGCCTAATACCCGTTTTTTTGAGCTTATGGTGGAGCACCTGACAGGGCTCAAAGTGTGAAGTTGGCTCGGCCCATGCCTTTTGGACCACCTCAGTAAAGCCTGGCATCGAGGTCCAAAAGTTTTCAAACTTGAAAGAGCGAGGCCGCCGAGGCCCCATCTCATCTGCAAGCAAGAGGGGGCAATGATCCGAGAGGGACGAAGAGAGGGCATGAAGGATGTGCGTGTTGAAGTGCATGTCCCAGTCGGCGTTGCAGAAGAAGGAGTCTAATTTGCTGTGTATGCAAGAAGGACCAAGGTGGAGAAAACTCAAAACCGTGTCTTAAATCTGATACGAAGAGCCGCTTATAACAAGGCAGGAAGGGAATACTCTACTCTTTTATATACAAAACAAAAGCCAATTTTCTGGTCTTACCCTTTTGGCACATCACTGATGGTGCGCTAGCATATCACGCAGCAGCCACCATAAATTGGCAAACCAGATTGATGGTAACTCTCCACCAGTTGGTAATGGATGGTATTCCTCCTCAAATTACATTATGGTGAGCTGACATTGCGGTCGCAAAAAAGTACGCAGCGGTGGTTCTCCTGTCCCTAGCCAACTTTTAACGCTCGACGGAACAGGGGTCATGAAACCAACTACAGGGCAGAGTACGAGAAGAAGCGGATGGATCATATGCAAATACAAGATACGCTAGAAAACCCCAAAATTTTAGCTGTTTGAAATGAAAGAACAAAACTAGCACGAAACAAAACTGTTGGTACTATGCACACCTGAGCTGTAACACCAGCAACAATGTTTAGCATAGTTCCAAATATCTCCAAATTTAATAAAAGAATAAATCATCACACTGAAAACACTGACAAACTTTCATGAAAACCTTGCAACTTACTAGAGGCCTACTTTATTTGTAACTAATTCTGTAGCTACATACAGGAAAACACCAGACACAGGAATCACTTCGAGATGAGATTGGCATAGACCGCCAGAATAAAGCTGGTCAAGCCAACAGTGAAATAAAAAGCTCTTTGAAGTAACAAGGCATCACTGAACTTAACTCTTACACAGAAATAAAGCAAGTATGTCAATCTACAATTGCAATAGAACTGGTCATGCCAATATGACCAACATCTACATAGAGTGGTGAAAACTTGCATATGTCAATAATTGAAACTTTGACCATGCAACATATCTGAAGGACCAAAAGGAGGCTGCCATAGCAGCCATTACAGATGCAAAACATGACAACAACAAATTGGCATCACGAATGAGACTACAGCAGGTAGGTGAGAACTTTAGATGTCAGCACCAGGAAAATAATCAGCGCACTCATGGAAGAGATGATTTAATCCGAAATTTTCTGTCAGAAAACAATGACATGGAGCAACCCTCTCACAAGGGCCTCAAGATGTGGATGGTTGAATTGCTGATCTCGGATACTGGTTCAAAAATTGAGATAAAATTGCTTTACAGTATGTAGTTAGTCAGAAAAGGAGAAGTCTTTGGACTTGTCTTTCTAAAGGTTTGAAAAGTCCTGAGCCAGTTTTTAACTGAAATAATTTTCAATTTCAGATGTTATCACCATTAAGGTAGCCGAATTACATTATAGTTATAACATGAAAGTTGTAAATATCTAAGCTGGTATCTTTTGTGCAGTTTGGATAAAACATACTAATAATTAAGGAGAAAATAGCATGGAAATAGAGAATTAAACCGCGTTTCGATGCAAGGAGCACAGTTGAGTTTACAAATTTTGTCGAGCGTCGAGTATAGAGATAGTAGAATATGCTTGTGTGATGATCTTCAAATAGTTTCTTAAGTGAGATTTGCTCCACAGGTCTGAGGAGTTCCAATGCGATGAATATTTCTTCAGTTGCTCGTAAGGGTTAAGACAAGTCCATGATGGGATAATAACCTTTGTCTGGCTATTTTTGCGTAAGTCCAAGATTAAACTCTGTTGTGATGCCTTTAGTGAGCCTACGGTAGCTCGTTATTGTTATAGTTCCTTGGATTTATAGTTCAGTGTGTGGCTCTATTATATGCAAACGATATTATATCATTATTTTGTGCTTATGTTTTCTATAAATGGTATCATGCCTGGGAGGTCGACCATGGAAGCCATTTTCTTGGTACGACAACTTATGGAGAGATATAGGGAGCAAAAGAAGGACCTACATATGGTGTTCATTGACTTGGAGAAGGCCTATGATAAGATACCGCGGAATGTTATGTGGTGGGCCTTGGAGAAACACAAAGTCCCAGCAAAGTACATTACCCTCATCAAGGACATGTACGATAATGTTGTGACAAGTGTTCGAACAAGTGATGGCGACACTGATGACTTCCCGATTAAGATAGGACTGCATCAAGGGTCAGCTTTGAGCCCTTATCTTTTTGCCTTGGTGATGGATGAGGTCACAAGGGATATACAAGGAGATATCCCATGGTGTATGCTCTTTGCGGACGATGTGGTGCTAGTCGATGAGAGTCGGACGGGGGTCAACAGGAAGTTGGAGTTATGGAGGCAAACTTTGGAATCGAAAGGTTTTAGACTTAGTAGGACTAAAACCGAGTACATGAGGTGCGCTTTCGGTACTACTAGGCACGAGGAGGAGGAGGATGTTAGCCTTGATGGGCAGGTGGTGCCGCAGAAGGACACCTTTCGATATTTGGGGTCAATGTTGCAGAAGGATGGGGATATCGATGAAGATGTGAACCATCGAATTAAAGCCGGATGGATGAAGTGGCGCCAAGCTTCTAGCATTCTCTGTGACAAGAGGGTGCCACAAAAGCTAAAAGGCAAGTTCTATAGGACGGCGGTTCGACCCGCAATGTTGTATGGCGCTGAGTGTTGGCCGACTAAAAGGCGAAATGTGCAACAGTTAGGTGTGGCGGAGATGCGCATGTTGAGATGGATGTGTGGCCACACAAGGAAGGACCGAATCCGGAATGATGATATACGAGATAGAGTTGGGGTAGCGCCAATTGAAGAGAAGCTTGTCCAACATCGTCTGAGATGGTTTGGACATATTCAGCGCAGGCCTCCAGAAGCCCCAGTACATAGCGGACGGCTAAAGCGTGCTGATAATGTCAAAAGAGGCCGGGGTAGACCGAACTTGACATGGGAAGAGTCCGTAAAGAGAGACCTAAAGGATTGGAGCATCACCAAAGAACTAGCCATGGACAGGGGTGCGTGGAAGCTTGCTATCCATGTGCCAGAACCATGAGTTGGTCGCGAGATCTTATGGGTTTCACCTCTAGCCTACCCCAACTTGTTTGGGACTAAAGGCTTTGTTGTTGTTGTTGTTGTTGTTGTTGTTGTTGTATGTTTTCTAAATGGTAGAAAGACGGAGTAGACTGGCAAAATTTATAGTTTTTTCGAGGCTTCACACTACTTAAGAGTATGTGGTAGCATTGCTAAGTATGGTTGATAACTACGGTATTACAGCATATCTGCCCTATGATGTAGGAGTACAAAACAGAACTACAAGGTAACAAAAGGAAAATCAAAGGAGAATGCTACAAAAATAAGGTCAGAACGTTGGGTAAACATAACAGCTGATACCACTTTGATACACACAAGCATTAGCTAACAAGGAGGATCTACAGTATAGCATAATATAGAACGAAAAAAAAAACATGCAGTGATGGACAAAGTTATGATAGATTTTTCCAAGTGCAAAGTTGCTAGCATTGCAATGACAATGCATTTTCCAATGAATTTTACAAGTGTTGTTTTGGCGAAGCAAGTTGACATTAATGGCCATCTTGCCAAGGACTACAGAATTTAAATGTTGAGGATACAGATACAACAAGATGAAAATAAAAATAACTATATCTCATATTCTGCAAAACTGAGCAGGTATCCAACATACCCAGTGCTTAGTCAGTGTGGTTTCGGGACATGCCCATCAACAGCAAAATTTCTGGTAGCTGCTGGCAGTGCTAATCTTATGCCATCAAGTTCAGGGCTTGCAATTACTTGGCAACCAAGGCGAGATCTAAAACAATAAGACACGAGGTTAGTTTAACTGGAGTAATACATTTTGTACAATTCACAACGAAAATAAGCATACGTCTCTGTAAGCCCAAAAGCAAGGTCCAGCATATCGTTTTCCTCATCTTCAGGATCTTCCAATTTGTTATAGTACTCTACGTCCTGAATAGAACTTTCTCATCAAACTGCACTTTGAACTGTCTCAACACACTGAAACATAGAAAGAATGCATGTAGAACTTCATACCGTTACAATCACATGACAGGTAGAACAGGCAAGAGAGCCCTCACATGCTCCTGGTGATCATGACAGAACAAGCAATTCAGATATATATATGGCAAAAAAGGTCAGGGAAGTATGTCTTTAGTCAACATGCAATAGAATTTAAACGAAAATTCTAACAGGATGCAGAATCAAAGGAGACGTACAATGACAGAAAGGTATCATGATATATCTATACCTAATTCTGAACTTACATATCAACGTAAGCTCCTTTAGCTAATAAAAATACAGGTGATATTAAGTCCAAGGAAGCACATGAAGCCAAATACAGGGGTGGAATTACTGCAGGATGTTCAAGATTCAAATCAAAATTAGAAGGGAAAAAACACTGTAGAGGACCTTCAAGTTCTATGTCATTCTCATGAGCAGCTTCCAGCATTGACATCCCAATAGGAACATTAATAACCGTTTCATCGCCATCCTTATCAACAAATGTCACAGATATCCTGCAAAGCAAATTCCAGTCATTGGTACTGATTGCCAAGGGTAGGACAAAATGACATAAATTTAAGAACCAGACCCATCAGATATTAAGCAACAAATCAGCTAAGAGAAAAGGGCATGGAATCCTAGCTTCAAGATTAAGTTCCTAATTAATCAATGAAACATGTAACATATTCTACATGCAAAACCAGAAAATTGACAGAAGGAAAGGCTTTAAAATATAAAAGAAAACTACAGAAAAAAGGACACACTCCCAGGTGTGTTTGAGAAAAAAAGAACTTAATAAAGCTGTATAAGTGAAGCAGATAGACCACATAAAGACCCTATGCATCAAAATAGAGGCAGAACTGGTAAAATTGACACAAGTTTTCGCATGTCTGGATATCGCCGTTTTATTGCTAAATTAATTGCATGCCCTAAATGCTGCATAGGTTCCATATACCGTATGAAATAGACACCTGCATGAGGCCTGATTGCATTAAAAATTAAGGACCAAATATTACTCACATAGCATTTCTCCCAGAACTATGGCCAGTTGGCCACAACAGGAGGGCATCCCAGGAGGAAGGAGCACTTGCCCTAGGGATGGAGCTATTCCTAACTAAGGGATAAGGGTCCCAGATATCTGTAAGTTGGGATTTTGAATTCTTAAGAGTACCAAGGTAGTCACCTCCCATCCTTAGGTTTGTAAGCCAGCTATATATAATGCCTAGTCCTATTCTTACAAACCAAGCAAGATATTCTCCCAGTTACCTCTCATGATTGCCTAATTAACGGATAAGGATCTCAGTTATCTTTGGGTTTGGATTTACCAGCTATCTTTAATTTTGGATCAAACCTCTTAAGGGTTCCCAAGGTTGTACTTTCCATACTTGGGTTTGTAAGCGGGCTATATAATCCTAGCCCATTTCTTACCAATCAACAAGAACTTATACCAATTACCTCTCCCATGACTGTAAGTAGTGCCTATGTAGCATATTAGTCCCTTCGGGTGGTGTTGTAAGCAGGCTACATAACGTCTGGACCTTTTCTTATCAATCTGAAAGTGGCACAAGTGATCTTATGCCACAAAATGCAGGGCCACATCCTCCAGCATTCCACAACTATAATCTTCGCTCTAATCCTTTCACTGAGCACCCCCCCCCCCACCCACCCCTCCCCCACTCCCATGTGGCACGTAGAGCAGCTAGTGTTGTGTAGCGAGGATCAGTTACACCCACATTGTACAAGCTATGGAATGCAGGAATGGACACACTGCAGCTTGGATGAATGCTGCTTTTAAGGTGGAAGACAACAGTAACAGCCAGAGAGGGGCCCAACAACCATATTAAGTCAGGTAGATGGCTTCTAGGTGGACAAATGTTATGCCATTTAAGTACTTCCAGGAATTTCCAAAATTATTTTTGGAACAGGAATTGAACTCAAAGGCCTCTTTACTATTCATAATAATTCAATGAGTGGATGTACCAATTCCTTTTTTTGCTCTACTATCTTGTAGTCAGCCTGTGTGCCGGACATGTTGTTGGCTGTTGGGTCATGTACAATGTGTTTTCTTCCCTATATTCTGTTGTATGTTTTGCTTGAAATGGAGCAGGTGGAAGACCTGCCGTATCTATCTTTACCTTACTCCTACACATTTTGGAGTTGGTGATGATGGCCCGCCTGCCATCGCACTTCCCTTCCATACAAGTGGGGTATCTCTATGGAGATTGATGTGCCACATAATGATATGATTTGATTTGTTTTGATTATTACTTCTGTAGCAATACCGGCACATTTAGCTAGTTTTACATGATTCAATTTATTTTATTATTATTACTTCCCTAGCAATACGGGCATTTCACTAGTTTTATTTGTTCTCTAATCAGCTGTCTCGTAGAGACTATGACTACCCATGTGCAAAAGGGGCATAAGTGAAGAAACATTTTTGTAACATCTGATGTTCTATTTCAGAAAATATACAAATGTCATGCCTCCAAAGGGATAATGGCATGAGTCCACATCAACCTGACACCAAGTGATATGACTACAGAAGTCTGTTGCCAAACTATTTGCCAATAGTTCGAACCATCAAATGGTTTAGCAGCAAGGGCAAACATCACTATGCAGGCTTAATTTACCAACCTAATGTGCTCTCTCCAATCCTTTCCAATCAATAATTACCATGCATAGCTGAAATCGGTAATATTTTCAAATTAGACTTCTTATGTCCATCTATTTTGGTGGGCGTCCTTATATTCATGTAATTCTAGTCCATCCTAGTGCTCCAACAGTTACAGTCTAACTGTATCATTGTTGAACTGCCTGTATTTAGTTAGTCGTCAAAATTGGTAAATAAGGTTTATTGTGTTAGTCTCACAGAGCCAATGAGTCATTAGAAGCTTTTATAAACAACTAAGAAATTCATCCAAGGACCATAGGGTTGCTTCCGTGAGCTTTGGTTATTCTGAATCCTTAACGACGCAGAGATAGATCAGTAAATATTAATGTTAGTATGACACAATAGTCTGTACTGCTAATTTGAAAACATTGACCTACATGAAAACATTTTAGTATTTATGCTACGCCCAACAGTAAGGCAGTAACAGCTGACTTGGCAGGCATCAACAGTAAAAATACTTACTTAGCTTTCGGCTCTTCGCTCCTGTCACTGACTTTAGCTTCTGTGGCAGAACATAGAGAATGGTTACCCTGAAAAGATCTCCATTTGTTATTACATCTTTGAACTAAGTTATTCCAGTTTCTTTACATCATATTTTTCATTTTAAATAAATTAAAAGAAGTTCAGCACAGACACGAGATCTGTAAATCTGCACATCGTATGTAAACTATATAATGTCAACATTTTTAATAATTAACAAGTTCTGCAGGTTAACGCTACAGTTAGGATTGCTTGATGAAATTCCCCGCAAAAAAAAAAATGCTTGAAGGCCTAGCAAATCGACAACTCTAGCAACCAGGGAAACTCTTTTGTATAAGTTGGCAGTAAATGTAGACAAGTTAACAACGCATTTGAGAGAGAGAGAGAGAGAGAGAGCTGACCACATAGTTCATACAAGCTCTAATGGGTTCTTCCTGGTTCCTTGAATTTACTGACTTTTGACCTGATAAATGTCAGAATAATTCAGTGGACATAGAGAAATGGAAGATGATCACAACAAACCGACAAGCATGCCAGTCTAAAGAATGTATTCTCTTAAAATCTACTTAAAGCACTAGTAAAAAATATCAGAGGGATGAAGGGTATATAACTCATCAAGGGATGACTTGGCCAGAAGAAATTCCAGAAAAAAAAAATCCTTATGAACTTAGATACCAGAGTGTCTAGTTCAAACAACCACAACCTTACTATTGTACTGTACCGGAGTTATAAGAGATTAGACTCACACATACCAAGAATAACTAAACATACATTTCTTCCAAAATGTGGATCTAAGCATAAAAGGGGAACAGCTTGAATAGTATGGATCGCCTTAAAAAAACAAATAAAAAAACATTACATGTTATTGTAACACTTAGGCTATGGAAAACTGAGCATAACTAGTGCTTCCTTGCCAACTACCAGATGTAGGATTAACCCTGCATGACCAAATAGCAGGAAATCAGCGTGACCGCAACCAACAGGTATATCCCCTCGATGCTGCTGCTGCTGCTACTTCATCAAAGTAGCTCACATTTGCTCCCAGATGTCGATCAACTAATCATCAGCCCGTCCAAATCCACAAACTCGAAACTAGGCACGTCATGGCATCGGAATGGCCTGGAATCAACACCCGGGGCCGTAGCACGCTGGGCTGAGCACAAATTTGACAGGGCACCCCAGGTGACGATCACCAGGAACACCCACGGAGCACTTCCGAGCAACTCGGGAATCAGAATCACGCGCTCGCGGCCCTCTAATCCTTCTAACCGAGACATCCTCCAAATAAAACAGCGCCGCAGCAGAGGCAAACGAAATCGCGAAGCCGAGGGGCGGCGGTGGGGAGGGGAGGGGAGGAGAGGAGAGCTCACATAGCCTGGCCCGGCTCAGGGCGTGGACGCCGAGGCGGGAGATCCTCGACAACATCCTCACTGCAGGCGGCGGCAGCAGATTCGGGGCGCGGGTTTGGGAGGATCTGCGGAGGAGGAAGAGGAGAGAGAGTTCGGCTTCGCTTGACACGGAAGTAGGGAGCGCGGGCCGAGTACATGGGCCGGGAGGCGTAGCCCAACTGAACAGTTTTATGCGCTGAGTGAGACAGACGGTCGCGAATCTCTTGTGGTTGGGCCATTTCTCCGGCTTATCGGCCCAAACTCTCGATAAAGCCACGCTGGAATCTGATCCTCAAAGATCGGCGATCTGATTTCAGGAAAAAATAATGTCAAGAAGCACACAGAAAAAAATGAAGAATGGAGACGCGGGGAATCGAACCCCGTGCCTCTCGCATGCGAAGCGAGCGCTCTACCATATGAGCTACGTCCCCAAGATGACGAATGTCAGATCTAAAACCTAATATTCATTCCGATTAAGAGCTGAAAGGTTATGGCAATTTTGACTACTCAGTAAGTGGCCATCTTCAAAGGAGCAACACCTGATAACTTGTGGAGGAAAAGAGCGTGTGGTAAAACAAAAATGCAACCAAGGAGACAGATAAAATTACTTGCCGTTACTCAAATACTTCCTCCGTCTCAAAATAACTGTCTCAATTTTATACTCCCTCCGTCTCAAAATAAGTGACTCAACTTTGTGCTAAGTACTAACTTTAATATAAAGTTGTACTAGAGTTAAGACAATTATTTTGGGACGGAGGGAGTATGACTCTGCATCCTCAAGAGTTTTTTTTTTTTTTTCTGAAAGGAGCTCGCGTCGCAGAGTAGTTGTGTTCATTCCCCACAAAGGCTTCCTGCATGGAGCATTTCCCTTTTCCACACGGGGATGGGAGAAATGTCCAACTAGCAGCTGTTCCTCAGGCTTCTAGAGAATTCTACTAGTGCCGTACGTGCCCGCGTCGCGTGAACAATTGTTACGGTTAGATCGATCGAGCTTTGGTCCTAAAGCAAGCACCATCACTCCGTCAGCAGCAGAGCGGCACTGCACTGGTCCATCCCATTTCTGACTAATTAAATCGCCCAGACAGATCGCCCGATTCCCTCACATGCAGGGCAGCAGGGGACGCGAGGCTGCCGGGCCCCAGAGGCGGACACGACGTGACCCTCTGTGGCAGGAGACAGGTTCGAGAAACGCCGATAGGAGGCGTGGCCGTGGCGGACGGCGGTTGAGCCATCCGCGCAGCACAAGAACGCCGTGCACTGGTCCAGGGGACAGCAGATCAGCCAACCCCCGGCGCACCAACATTTGTTGCGCACGGGAACAGTAACGCACCGTTGCCATGCCAATGCCCCGAGAGGGTGCAGCAGATCATTGCGCACCGCGCGCAAATCCACCGTCCCCTTCCCTCAGAAACTTCCACCCACGTATGCAACGGAAGATAAATATCCCAACCTTGACGAAGAGTCGTGCCATGGCGTCAACATCGATCACCACGCCAATTGAAGACCAGTCAAAGATCAACGGCCCCATCCATTTGATCCTGCAAAGGAGGACGGTGACATTGGGAAAATTCAGACAAGTCTCCCGGGGATCTGACTGACACCAGGAATCCGACGAAGCAAATTATTGGTGCCGTTTCTCTGAACCAGCCCTAAGCAAGAAGAAGATGATACCTGACAATAATCACTAATCAAAGTGTCTCACTAGAGGTTCACTTTGGTTTTACAAAGACAACACTGCTAAACTAGGCCTTCGCGATAAAGGGTTTCCCCCGTTTTGTATTACAAAGCAAACAACCGATACATCCAACGATAGGTGATGTGACGGAAGCAGCACAGTCACACCCAAAAAAAAACGAGAGAAAAAGCAAAAGAAACAAATGCCGACAACGGCGGATCGACAAAAACGAAGAAGACTTCCGACCACTGCGCCCACCGGAGATTTCCCACCAAGCTCCAAGACTCCGAAGCGCCGGTATCAATCAACACCTCCAAGAAAGACTGCGACAATGACGACGCTGCTGCCAAGGGTTTCTCCCGGTACGCGACGAGGCGAGAGGAAGGGTAGCCCCCGACGCCCTCCAGGAAGGTCCGACGGCATCCACATGCGCCACTGCGTCGGTGTCGACCAGGCCGACAAGGGTTTCCCCCGATCCCGACCTTCACCTCGGACGCTCCGGAGTCTCCCACATGCGCCAACGTGGTCTTGAAGCCTCCACGCCTTCTCACCACGACACCGCGACGAATAGAAGCCGGGACTAGGGACAGCAGCACCGTCGGCACACAGAAGGGCTCAACCTCTACTTTAGCCATGCATTACACTCGTCAAGCTCCGTCACGACCTTCCCTCCGTTCCATAATGTAGTGCGTCCTCGGTTTTCGAGCTTAAACTTTGACCATGAATTTAACCAACGAGACCGATTGCGGCAGGGGTAAAAACTATACCACTGAATTCGTATCGAAAATACGAATTCAATGGTATAGTCTTTGCTCCCGCCGCAATCGGTCTCGTTGGTCAAATTCATGGTCAAACTTAGATTTCGGAAAGCGCGGACGCACTACACTGTGGAGTGGAACGGAGGGCTCTCGTCGGCATATGTGGTGCACCGTGCCGTCGGTACCACGAGCAAGTACACCCTCCGATCTGTCAAACGTAGGCCCATCCTTTTGACCTTAACCGTACAGAGAAGACTGAGCACAGTGAACCAGATAACCTTCACATCGATCTGACACCACCCTCGACCTCGAATCAAGTCGACCAAATTATTGGTGCCATTTCTTCAACTAGCCCAGCCAACAGGATACCTGGCAATGACAATAATCAAAGGAGTGGAGGTTCACTTAGCCATGCATTATTGCAGACATATTTTACACTGCATGCATTAGCACATGCTGCCCGCGGTGCCTTGTACAGAGCAGCAGGGGATCCCCTCTCATCTACATCTACACACACACACACTTTTACATCGGTCTCATTCGCCTCAGGTCGTTGCACGTCGCCGGTTGCCTACTAGTACGAAGTTTTCCTTGGGCTACCACTCGGATCGGATCCATCTACACGGTGGCACATCCTTGGCTACGAAAACTAGCACCATCTCACGTACGTAGAGTGGATGTTTACAACGGAAGTACTGTAGTACAGAACTGATAACATATACTGGGACAGGGTTTCCATCTTCTTCCGGTCATAGTTTGCAGCTACTCTCGTTGTGCTCGTGCACTTCTCCGTCTTGGTGGATCTGCTTCCTTTTTCGCAGTTAGCGGTCGAGCGAGCTGATCACCACCCTGCCAGACACACGGTTCAGATGAATCAGATTTGTGGCTACCACCTACCAGAGTCATGTAGGTTGGATCTACTAGTTTCATCATTTCAAAAACAAGATGGGACATGAAGCCAACGCACCAGTCGTAGACGGTGGGGCTCCGGGGGGTGCCGGGGCTGGCGTCCGCCCCGTCGGCGGCCATCCTGCCTTTGCGGCGGAGCTTGCTCCAGCCCTCTCCCCTGGGTGTCGTTGCTGCAGTCACAAGCAAGCATGTCAGCCACATCACATCACACCGGCCTCGTCGTACGAGATAAAAATAGGATGCAAGGTGCAGGTTGATAAGGTACCTGCGCCGAAGGGGGAGTCGGGGACGCTGGCCGGGGACGAGGGCGCGGAGCCGGACTCGCTGCGCGGGGACGTCACGGACAGAGCCGGCGGGCGGAGGATGGTGATGCTCCGCGTCACCGCCGGCGCGGCCACGTCGGCCGGCGGCGCGGCGGTCGTGCCGGCCGCCGCGGAGGACGGGGAGAAGGAGGCGTACTTGCGGAGCCTGCCGAGGCCGTGGTCCGGCCGCGGCCCGGCCACCGTGTCGTCCCACAGCTGGTCCAGAAGCCCCATGGCGCACGACGATCCGATGAAACCTGCGCGTTGCACGTACGTGGTAGATCAGGAGCCACGCTCATACAATCATCATCATCTCCTCTTCCTCTGGTTAATCTGTTCTTGCCTCGCGTGTTCTTGGCCGAGAGGGAGGGAGAGGGAGGGGATGGAGCTGATTAACCTTTGGTGTCGAAGGGTGTGTGTGGCGCAGGCCAGGCGCAGTGTATCCTCCTTCCTTCTTCCCTTCTTTGTTGGAGGAGGGAGCGGATGGAGTTTTATAGATGAGGACGAAGGGTGGTGGGGAGGGGACGTAGGCGAGATATTTGGAGGGCATGCGCAACTTTGGATCGCCCATCTTTCTGTTTCCGGGCTCGATCGGCTCGGCTCGGCTCCTGCGGTCCAGCGTAGCCGGCGCAGTTTTTAGCCATCCGGAATTAGGAAACGGATAGGGTGGAAGTGGATAAAATGGGGTTGTTTTCAGGATCTTCGTCGGTAATTGCGGATGATGAGTCAAACAAACCGGGTAGGGTTGTTATTATCGGATAAAAGTTATTTGGGATGCGGATTCTCGCTCAGTATCGGAGTACTGAATCGGCTCAAAGTGCAAAATGGATCTCGAGAAGCCAAGTACATATATATGATGTTATCTTTTTTTAGGCAAATATAATGATGTTATGATAAATGATGAGACGGAGTAGAGAGAAAACCTAAGAAAATGGTTGTCTTTCTTTTAATTAAGATATGATTTTTTGCAACAATATATTTCATCATATATTTAGGTATATCTTGTTACTAGAGATAAGGGCATCTCCAACGCCGATCCACAACCAACCCACAACAGTCAGGATCGCATGGTTCGAACGTGCTTTGTCATTTAACGCGGTCATGTATCGGTCCGTTTGCTGGTCCAGCAGCATTCTTCCCCGCAAACCGGAGACAAACTAGGGGGGCTTTGCGGGCGTCCGGACCACTGCCATGTCCGCCATGGCCTCTTCGCGCTCCAAAGCCCTTTGGGACAACCTCTTGTCCGAGTAGAAGAGGAAGATTGCTGCCATTGCTGACGACTGGCAGGCCAGTAGGTAGACGGAGGTCTGGGACGTCCTAATGGAGGACGCGGTCGAGGACAAGCCGGTGCCACCTTCCTCGCCGGCGCATGCCGGCATCACCATCGGCGAGGCTCGTACCCACTACACGAACATGGTGTTGGAGGAGCGGGGGCCAAGTTCCGGCAGGCGCAGGCCGACCAGGCCTACAACCTCCGTCTCCTCGACGAGCACCGATGTGCGGAGGAGCAACTCGCCGCCGGCACGACCTGCTACTTGTGATGCGTTAGGATTTTCCCCGAAAAGGAAGGGTGGTGTAGCAAAGTAGTGAAAATTATTTTCCTCAGTTAAGAACCAAGGTTTATTGAACCAGTAGGAGAACCAAGCAAACGACTGTCATCAGCACATACACACAAAAGAGAAAATACTCGCGCCCAATGCATGCAAGAGGGTTGTCAATCCCCTTGTACTTGTTGGCAACAAGGATTAAATCTGATAGTGATAGATAGATAAATTGCAAAGTAAAATAAAAGTAAATAAATTGCAGCAAGGTATTTTAGGTTTTTGTAATAAGATTAAAGTAGATCGGGGGGGGGGGGGGTCATAGTTTTCATTAGAGGCCTCTATCTTTTAGCATAGCATACGGTGGGCAAACATATTACTGTTGGACAATTGATAGAAAAACACATAATTATGACGTTATTCATGGCATGATCATATACATAGGCATTATGCCCATGACAAGTAGACCGACTCCTGCCTACATCTACTACTATTACTCCACCAATCGACCGACTCCTGCCTGTATCTATGGTATTAAGTTCATGACGAACAGAGGAACACTTTAAGCAAGATGACATAATGTAGACAAAGTAAGACAAGCAATATGTTCAGACCCCCGTCGTTTTATCCTTCGTAGCAACGGTACAATACGTGTCTCGCTACCCCTTTTGTCACTGTGTGATGACACCGCAAGATTGAACCCACTACTATGCACCACTTCCACTTAAGATCGATAGATCAACTTGGCCAAAGAAGTCCCATAGATCGGAAATCATTACATAGCTATATAAATCACACATAATAAAGTTCAGAATTGACTCAATTACTTTCAATGAATAATCTGATCCACAATTCATCGAATCCCAATAAACACACCACAAAAGAAGATTACATCGAATAGATCTCCAAGAGAACATGGTATTGAAGATCAAAGAGAGAGAAAAAGGCACCTAGCTAATTACCATGGACCCGTAGGTCTGTGGTAGACTACTCACACATCATCGGAGGTGCCACAAGTTTGATGTAGAAGCCCTTCGTGATCGATTCCCCCTCCGGCAGGGTGCCGGAAAAGGCCTCCAGATGGGATCGCGGAAGAACAAAGACTTGTGGCGGCGAAAAAATTATTTCGGGTGGCTCTCTGGGGTTTCAGAATATTTGGGGATTTATAGAGTTGGAATTGGGTCAGACGGAGCCACGTGGGGCTCACAAGACATCAGGGTGCGGCCACCCCCTGGTTGCGCCCTGTTGTCTTGTCGTCTCCTTATTTCATGTCTAGTCTCCTCCCGAAGCTTCTAGGGTCCCTCTTGTCAAGAAAAAAATCGTCAAAAGTTTTATAGCGTTTGGACTCCGTTTGGTATGGATTTTCCGTGAAACCAAAAACAGGCAAAAAAAACAACAACTGGCACTAGGCACTGGGTTAATAGGTTAGTCCCCCAAAATGATATAAAATTGCATAAAAAGTATTTAAGATTGATAATATAATAGCATGAAACAATCAAAAATTATGGATACGTTGGAGACGTATCAGCATCCCCAAGCTTAATTCCTGCTTGTCCTCGAGTAGGTAAATGATAAAAACAGAAGTTTTGATGTTGAATGCTACCTAGCATGTTTATGTAATCTCTCGTATGGAATGAATATTGACAAACGATGAAGTAATTAATATCAGCATAATAATATCCACGAATATAAGAACATAATCATTACTGTTTCAAAATATATGACGCTTAACGAATGTTATCCCAACTCATTGAATTATGTAAGCATGACATGACTCCGTCTTCCTAACACATGTACAAATCATGATCACCCCGGTGTCAAGTCAGACAATTGGATCATACTTTTTCACGTGCTTCAGCATTTTCAACTACACTCAATACATGAGTGTGAGCCATGGACATAGCACTACATGTGGAATAGAATATGGTGGTTCAGATTAATAAGGGAAGACAAAAAGTGGAGAAAATCTCGCATCAACTAGGTAGATCAATAGGCATGAAGAGGCCCATCAATCGACATCAATGCGAGGAGTAGGGATTGGCATGCAACGAATGCACTGGAGCTATAAGTATATGAAAGCTCAAACTGAAACTAAGTGGGTGTGCATCCAACTTGCTTGCTCAAGATGACATCACGCATTTGAGGAAGCCCGTCATCGAATTATACAAGCCAAGTTCTATAATGAAAAATTCTCACTACTATATGAAAGTGACAAATCGGGAGACTCTCTATATGAAGAACATGATGCTACTTTGAAGCACAAGTGTGGTAAAAGGATAGTAACACTGCCCCTTATCCATATTTTTATCTCTCATAGTCCGGAACCTCATCCTCATTCTTTAGAGGAATCATTAGCCTCCATCATTTATTTTTTTCTCACTGGGATAATGCTCTAATAATAATGATCATCACACTTTTATTTACTTACAACTCAATAAACCTAGAACAAAATATGACTCTATATGAATGCCTCTTGCAGTGTACCAGGGTGTGCAATGATCTAGCATAGCATGCACTACAATGATGAATGGTGGTTTTGCCACAAATATCATGTCAGCTCTATATGATCATGCAAACCAATATAACGATGAACACACATGTCATGAAATCAAACGGTGGAAGTTGCATGGCAATATATCTCAGAATGGCTATGGAAATACCATGATAGGTAGGTCTGGTGGCTGTTTTGAGGAAGATATAAGGAGGCTTATGTGTGATAGAGCGTATCATATCACGGGGTTTGGATGCACCGGGGAAATTTGCACCCACTCTTGAGGTGAGAAAGGGGAATGCACAGTACCGAAGAGGCTAGAAATATGCGGAAAGGTGGGAGTGCGTATAGTCCATGACCTCACATTAGTCATAACGAACTCGCATACTTAATGTGAAAGTTTTATTAGCCCTCGAAGCAAAGTACTACTCGCATGCCCCTAGGGAGGAGGTTGGTATGAATTAACTATTGCGCGCCCCCGACTCAAACAACAAGACCGGGATGTTGGAGCACTTTTATTCCTCGTTGAAATCCTTGTGTTGTTTGAGTCGGGGGCGCGCGATGGTTAACTCCTCCCAACCTCCTCCCTAGGGGTGCACTGGTAGTACTTTGCTTCGAGAGAGCTCATAAAACTTTCACAATAAGTATATGAGTTCTTTATGACTAATGTGAGTCCATGGATTATACGCACTCCCACCTTTCTACAATTTGCTAGCCTCTTCGGTACCGTGCATTGCCCTTTTCTCACCTCGAGAGTTGGCGCAAACTTCACCGGTGCATCCAAACCCTGTGATATGTGATACGTCTCCAACGTATATCTATAATTTTAGATTGTTCCATGCTATTATATTATCATTCTAGGATACTTTTAAGCATTTACTTGTTGTTTTATATTATTTCTGAGCACTAACCTATTAACCCAGTGCCCAGTGCGAGTTGCTGTTTTCTGCTTGTTTTTGGTCTTTCAGGAATACTGTACCAAACGAAGTCCAAATACCCCGAAACTTTTTGATGATTTTTTCTGGACAAAAATAAGACCTGGAAGCTTCTGAGGGAGACAGGAGGCCACACGGAGTGGCGCCAAGCCAACAGGGTGCGCCTAGAGGGGTGGTCGCGCCCTGATGGCTTGGGGCCACCTCCTACGACCTCTTGACCTGATATCTTTGCTATAAATTCACATATATTGGGAAAACCTTAGGGAGCCTCCCGAAACACTTTTTCCGCCGCCACAAGTCTCTGTTCCACCGTGTACCCATCTGGAGCTCTGTTCCGGTGCCCTGCTGGAGGGGGGATCGGTCACGGAGGACCTCTACATCAACCTTGCCGATCCCATGGTGTTGTGTGAGTAGTTCACCTCAGACCTACGGGTCCGTAGTTAGTACCTAGATGGCTATCTCTCTCTCTCTCTATGTTCTTCAATGCAAAGATCATCATGATTCCCGCGGTGATTTATCCTATGTAATCTTCTTTGCGGTGTGTTTGTTGGGATCCGATGAATTGTGGGTTTATGTTCAGATTATTCATGAATAATATTTGAGTCTTCTCTAAATTCTTATATGCATGATTGTTATAGCTTTGTATTTCTATCCTATCTATCGGTTTGGTTTGGCCAACTACATTGATTTATCTTCAGTGGGAGTGATGCGTTGTGATGGGTTCAATCTTGCGGTGCTCAATCCCAGTGACAGAAAGGGACATGACACGTATTGTATTGCTGCCATTAAGGGTAAAATGATGGGGTTTATTCATATTGATTGGATTTACTTTTTCTACATCATGTAATCATCCTCCAAGCATTACTCTCTTTTTACTTCATACTCTATATACATGCTGGATAGCAGTCGATGGGTGGAGTAACAGTAGTATATGCAGGCAGGAGTCGGTCTACTTGCTTATGGACATGATGCCTATATACATGATCATTGTCGTGAATAAATATTACATAACTATGCGCTTTTCTATCAATTGCCCAACAGTAATTTGTCTACCCATCGTATGCTTTCTTCGAGAGAGAAGCCTCTAGCGAACACTATGGCCCCCGGGTCTCCTCACATTATTACAAAAACTCCTAAAATATTTCTGCCATTATTTACTTTCTTTTTATTTTCAATTTATATTTATCTATTTATCTATCTATCACTACTTATTGCTTGCAAGTAACGAGTTCAAGGGGATTGACAACCCTCTTGCTCGCGTTGGGTGCAAGTGTGTGCTCTTTTGTGTGTAGGCGCTGAAGACGGGAATTGATACATCTCCAACGTATCGATAATTTATGAAGTATTCATGCCATATTTTCCTATGTTTACAATAGTTTTATATGGTTTTGATGCACTTTATATGATTTATTTAGAACTAACCTGGACTGACGCTGTTTTCAGCAAAATTACCGTGGTGTTGCTTTTGTGCAGAAAATAAAAGTTCTCGTAATCGCCCGAAACTTTTTTATGATTTTTTCTGGAGAAAATAAGAAATACCGGAGCGAAGAACCACCAGAGGGGAGCCACCTGTGGGCCACAAGCCAATAGGGCGCGCCCTGTTAGCTTGTGGGGTCCACGTGGCTCCGGTTGACGTGATTCCAACGCTAAAAATTCCTATAAATTCAAAAAAACCCGAAAGTTAACCTTGAACTTCCGCTCCTCCTCTGCAACTCTCTGTATCTAATAAAAACCCATCTAGAGCCTTTCAAGTACCCTACCGGAGGGGGAAATCATCACCGATGGCCATCTTCATCATCCCGGCGGAGGCCATGACGAGGAGGGAGTAGTTCACCCTCAGGGCTGAGGGTATGTACTAGTAGCTATGTGTTTAATCTCTCTCTCTCTCTCATGTTCTTGAGATGGCACGGTCTTGATGTATCACGGGCTTTGTTAATATAGTTGGATCATATGGTGTTTGTCCCTTGGTATCTTGATGTGATGAATTGAATTCCCTTTGAGATTTTGTTATGTCGGATTGAATACTGGATTTGAGATCACTTGATGAATGTCTTGGTACTCAACTTGCGGATTCCTGTGGTGACAGTGGGGTAATCTATGCATAGGGATTGATACACGTTCTTGTCCTACTTTCTCCGATAGAAATCTTGGGGAACTCTTTGAAGTTTTTTTGTTGGATTGAATATGATGAATCTGAAATTGTTTGATGCATGTCGAATAATTAACCCGCGGATATTTGTGGTGACATTGGAATATCTAGGTGACATTAGGGTTGATTGACATGTATCATGGTGTTATTTTAGTACGAACTCTAGAGCTGTTTGTGACACCTATAGGAATAGCTCAATATAGATTGATCGGAAAGGGTAACTTTGAGGTGGTTCTACTACCTACAACAATTTCATCTCATGTTCTCCACTAGATATGAACTTTGGAGTGATTCTTTGTTGCACGTTGAGGGATGATCATATGATTCTATTATGTTAGCATTGTTGAGAGATTGCACTAGCGAAAGAATGAACCCTAGGCCTTATTTCCAAGCATTGATATACCATTTTGCTCGTTGTTTACTACTTGTTACCTTGTTGTTTTTATATTTTCAGATTACAAAAATCTATTTCTACTAACCATATTGCACTTGTATCATCACCATCTCTTCGCCGAACTAGTGCACCTACACAATTTGCCATTGTATTGGGTGTGTTGGTGATACGTCTCCAACGTATCGATAATTTATGAAGTATTCATGCCATATTTGCCTATGCTTACAATACTTTTATATGGTTTTGATTTACTTTATATGATTCATTTAGAACTAACCCGGAATGACGCTGTTTTCAGCAGAATTACCGTGGTGTTGTTTTTGTGCAGAAAATGAAAGTTCTCGGAATTGCCCGAAACTTTTTGATGATTTTTTCTGGAGGAAATAAGCAATATTGAAGCGAAGAACCACCAGAGGGGAGCCACCTGTGGGCCACAAGCCATCAGGGCGCGCCCCCTAGGCCGCGCCCTGATGTGTGCTAGGGCCCACGTGGCTCCGTTGCGCGTGATTCCAACGCTGAAAAATCCTATAAATCCCAGAAACCCCAGAAATAAAGAGAGACTCTCCGTTCCGCCGCCGTAACTCTCTGTATCAATGAAAAACCAATCTGGACCCGTTCTAGTACCCTGCCGGAGAGGGGAAACAATCATCGATGGCCATCTTCATCATCCCGGCGGAGGCCATGACAAGGAGGGAGTAGTTCACCCTCGGGACTGAGGGTATGTACCAGTAGCTATGTGTTCAATCTCTCTCTCTCTCTCTCTCTCTCTCTCTCTCTCTCTCTCGTGTTCTTGAGATGGCACGATCTTGATGTACCACGGGCTTTGTTAATATAGTTGGATCATATGGTGTGTTTCCCTTGTTATCTTGTTGTGATGAATTGAATCTTTCCCTTTGAGATCTCGTTATGTTGGATTGAATATTGGATTTGAGAACACTTGATATATGTCTTGCATGTGGATACCCGTGGTGCCAATGGGGTGTTCTATTGATTCACTTGATGTATGTTTAGGTACTCAACTTGCGGATTCCCGAGGTGACATTGGGGTAATCTATGCATAGGGGTTGATACACATTCTTGTCCTACGTTCTCCGATAGAAATCTTGGGGTGCTCCTTGAAGTTCTTTGTGTTGGATGGAATATGATAGATCTGAAATTGTTTGATGCATGTCGCATAATTTACCCACGGATACTTGAGGTAATATTGGAGTATCTAGGTGACATTAGGGTTGATTGATATATCGTTGGTGTTGTTTTAGTACGAACTCTAGGGTTGTTTGTGACACTTATAGGAATAGCTCAAAAGATTGATCGGAAAGAATAACTTTGAGGCGGTTCTACTACCTACACCAATATCATCTTATTGTTCTCCGCTAGATAGGAACTTTGGAGTGATTCTTTGTTGCACGTTGAGGGATGATCATATGATTCAACTATGTTAGCATTGTTGGGAGATTGCACTAGTGAAAGTATGAACCCTAGGCCTTGTTTCCAAGCATTAATATACCTTTTTTGCTCGTTGTTTACTATTTGCTACCTGGTTGTTTTTATATTTTCAGATTACAAAAACTTATATCTACCTTCCATATTGCACTTGTATCACCATCTCTTCACCGAACTAGTGCACCTATACAATTTTTCATTGTATTGGGTGTATTGGGGACACAAGAGATTTCTTGTATTTGATTGCAGGGTTGCTTGAGAGAGACCATCTTCATCCTACACCTCCCACGGATTGATAAACCTTATGTCATCCACTTGAGGGAAAATTGCTACTGTCCTACAAAACTCTGCGCTTGGAGGCCCAACACGAGTCTACAAGAATAAAGTTGTGTAGTAGACATCAAGCCATTTTCTGGCGCCGTTGCCGGGGAGGTGAGTGCTTGAAGGTATATATTTAGATCTTGCAATTAAATCTTTTAGTTTCTTGTTTTTCACTAGTTTGGTTTTATAAAGGAAAACTACAAAAAATGGAGTTTAGGTTGCCTCAATTGTTTCGTCTTTTTAATGTCTTTCGTGAAAATGATGGTTTGGAAAATTTTGCTCAATTGGTAGAGGAAGAGTTTATGAAAAATACATAATGAGAATTCCTTGAATGATGAGCATGATTGCAATATTGCTAGTATGAATTCTCTGAATATCCATGTTGCTAATGATATGCAAAGCCACAAGCTTGGGGATGCTATGTTTGATGAAGATTATATTTTTAGTCCCCCAAGTTTTGATGAGCAAATTTATTATGATGATGGCATGCCTCCTATCTATGATGATTATGATGATGACATGTATGCTATAAAGAATAATTATAACTATGCAACTTGTCATCATGATTTTAATTTTCAATTTGGTTATGTCAATCATGTATCTCATGATAGTTATTTTGTTGAGTTTGCTCCCACTACAATGAATGAGAAGGAAATTGCTTATGTGGAGAGTAATAAATTTTCTATGCTTGTAGATCATGAAAAGGATGCTTTATGTGATAGTTATATTGTGGAATTTATTCATGATGCTACTGAAAATTATTATGAGGGAGGAACATATGCTTGTAGGAATTGCAATAATATCAAGTTTCCTCTCTATGTGTTAAAAGTTTTGAAGTTATGCTTGTTTTGCCTTCCTATGCTAGTCGATTCTTGCTCCCATAAATTGTTTGCTCACAAAATCCCTATGCATAGTAAGTGGGTTAGACTTAAATGTGCTTGTCATGATATTCATTATGCTCTTTTGCATGTTTCAATTATTATTCTTATGTGAGCATCATTGAAATCATCATGCCTAGCTAAAAGACATTAAAGAAAAGTGCTAGTTGGGAGACAACCCAACACTTTTCCTTTCTGTTTTTGTGTGTTCACATGATTAAGCTACTGTATTAATCATGTTTTGTGCCTTTTATTTCAATAATGTGCCAAGTAAAGCCTTTGGGATAGTATGGATACTTGTTGATTTGATACTGTGCAAAAACAGAAACTTTTGCGTCTAGTAAAGAATTTCTCTGATTTTAATGGAGCGTCAAAAAAATCTGAATTTTTTACACAGTATTTATATGCAAATTATTTAAGTTTTACTAATTGTTCAGAATTTTTAGAGACAGGTAAGTATGGTTATACTATAGATCTTCACAGACTGTTCTGTTTTTGACAGATTCTGTTTTGCATGCATAGTTTGCTTGTTTTAGTGTTCCCATAGCTTATATTCAGTGATATAAATTATGTGAATGTTAGAATACAGTAGGTATTTTGTGATAACAATTATTAATCTTGTCTTGACAGTACCTAAGTGAATGATCTATATTTATTATACTAACCCATCTCACGAAGTACCGTTTAGTTTTGTGTGATTGAAGTTTTCAAGTTTTGGGTGAGATATCAATATGAGGAGAGTAAGGAGTGGCAAGAACCTAAACTTGGGAATGCCCAAGGCTCCCCCAAGGTAATATCCAAGGAAGACTCAAGCGCCTAAGCTTGGGGATGCCCCGGAAGGCATCCCCTCTTTCGTCTTCAACACTATCGGTATATCTTACTTGGAGCTATATTTTTATTCGTCACATAATATGTGTTTTGCTTGGAACATCATTTTATTTTGTTATTATTTTCTTTCTGTTATTTATAATCTTGTTTTTCAATAAAAAGTTCCAAGAATTGCCTTTAGGATGCTTGAATTACATGTTTGATGTGTGCTGTGTAAAAACATAAACTTTTGATGTAGTGTTTGAATTTTCATATTATACTGGAACGTGGAAAGTTTCTGAAATTTCTACACAGTATTTTATTATAAATTATTTATCATGTCCTAAATTTTCATAATTATTTGATATACAGAAGTGCACTTTGTAAATTAATTGCTACAGACTGTCCTGTTTAGACAGATTGCTATCATAGTTTTGTTATCTACTTCTCCTATAGTTTTCATGACTTATATTAGTAGATATAAATTGTGGAAATGATAGTATACAGTAGATAATGTTTTAAAATTATTATGCAACTTATCTTGGCAGTACATAAAGAGTTCATTTATTATTATGTGCACTAACCTATCTCATGAGTTCTTTTTAAGTTTTTTGTGGATGAAGTTTTTGAGACTTAGGTGAAACTGGGATATGAGAGGATTGAACGAGATACAAAAGTTGAAGATTTGGGATTACCAAGGCATCCCATGTAAATATTTCAAGAAGTCTCAAGCATCTAAGCTTGGGGATGATACACATCCCACCTCTCTTCGTCAACTATCGGTTAGCCTATGTTGAGCCTAAATTTTTATTCGTTCACATGATATGTGCCATTCTTGGAGTGTATTTTTGTTTTATTTGCTGCTTGAATAAAATACCCATATATGAAAATCTTTATTGAGAGAGAGAGTCCTCACATATCTACTTTATTGTTTGACTACTCATTGATCTTCACTTATATCCTTTGGGAGTAGTTCGAAATTTGTGCTTCACTTATATCATGAGAGTAAACGTTGAATGAATTGAATCTCATAAATGAGAAATTATATATGCTTCATATTATTGTCCCATGGGGAGTAGTGACTTAACATATTAGGAGTATAAGCGGTAAAAAATTTTGGAAGTTAGCGAAGATAGCATTGGTCATTTAAACAATTCATGAAAGAATATTGAAGGAAGAGAGGTTTCAAATATAAATATACTATCTTGGACATCTTTTATGATTGTGAGTACTCATTAATTATTTTAAAACTTGATCAAATAGTTGAAGCTGGACAAGGAAGACAACGTAATGGTTATGTTTGGGTATATTGGCATAGAAGTTATATTGTTTTGGATCCTCCAACGTGTGGTTCTTGTTTAGAACCTTTTGCTTGCCTAAACTTCGTACTAAGTAGAGATACTACTTGTGCATCCAAATCCTTGAGCCAAGTTTCTTCCATGAGAGTCCACCATACATACCTATATATGGTATTTCACTGCCATTCCAAGTAAATTTGCATGTGCCACCTCTAAACATTCAAATACACATCCGTTTTGTGTGCTCGTACCGCTCATGGAGCGACTAGGCGGTCATTATCTTCCATGCTAAGCGGGTTATTCTCAAGATAAGTGTTTATTCACTTGTCATTGCATGAGAGAGGCCGGTAAAAAGGATGCCAGGTCATGCATAATACAAAAATAAATAAACATGAACTCCCCCTAGAAAGTTGATTGTTTGGATGGTACCCGTGGATTTGGCTAGCCATGGAATGTGTTTGAATGGTGGAGGGGGAGTAGAAATTTAAATTCTGTTTGGGAATAGCCAATAATGTGATTATCATGGAAGATATTGAAAACTCTGTTGTGACGTTGACAGGAAAAGTATACCACCCAAAATTACATATACATCTTTGTTTTAAAACAATGAGCTCTGGCACCTCTGCAAATCCCTGCATCCCTCTGCGAAGGGACAATCTATTTACTTTCATGTTACTTACTTTTCATGTTGAGTTAACTTCTTATTCCAACTTCATTCTATTAGTTGGCAAGCACCATGTGGTGGGGAAAGATCCAAACATATATATCCACTCAAATATATTTGATCATGATTCATTACTATTGACAATTATCTTTACGATAAGTATGTTGGGAGGCAAAACTTTAAGCCCCTATCTTTCTCTGTGTTCGATGGATGTTGTTTGTTCTAAAAATATGCCTTGTGTATTAGCAATCATAAAAGATTATATGATAATTGAGTATGTGGAGCTCTTACTTAGACTTGATGATGCATTGAAGTTGTTTGGTGACTAAGAACATGGGTTGTTAAGTTTCAAGAAAATGCATTGTTTAAACCATGATTGCTACTCAACCATGATGATTTTTATGCAAAAGTTGCTCGTTATGATGCTAGAAAAAGTGATTGGAATTATCATTGATCAAACTTATATACTATGCTAGCATTCACACTTCATAAATTATTTCTTTTATCATTTACCTACTCGAGGACGAGCAGGAATTAAGCTTGGGGATGCTGATACCTCTCCAACCTATCGATAATTTATGAAGTATTCATGCCATATTTGCCTATGTTTATAATACTTTTATATGGTTTTAATTTACTTTTTATGATTTATTTAGAACTAACCCGGACTGACACTGTTTTCAGCAGAATTACCGTGGTGTTGTTTTTGTGCAGAAAATGAAAGTTCTCAGAATCGTCCGAATTTTTTTAATGATTTTTTCTCGAGGAAATAAGAAATATTGGAGTGAAGAACAATCGGAGGGGAGCCACTTGTGGGCCACAAGCCATCAGGGCGCCCCCTAGGCCGCGCCCTGATGTGTGCTGGGACCCACGTGGCCCGTTGCACGTGATTCCAACGCTGAAAAATCCTATAAAACCCAGAAACCCTGGAAATAAAGAGAGACTCTCCGTTCCGCCGCCGCAATTCTCTGTATCGACGAAAAACAAATATGGATCCGTTCCAGTACCCTGCCGGAGAGGGGAAACCATCACCGGTGGCTATCTTCATCATCCCGGCGGAGGCCATGACGAGGAGGGAGTAGTTCACCCTCGGGACTGAGGGTGTGTACCAGTAGCTATGTGTTCAATCTCTCTCTCTCTCTCTCTCTCTCATGTTCTTGAGATGGCACGATCTTGATGTATCACGTGCTTTGTTAATATAGTTGGATCATATGGTGTGTTTCCCTTGTTATCTTGTTGTGATGAATTGAATCTTTCCCTTTGAGATCTCGTTATATTGGATTGAATATTGGATTTGAGAACACTTGATATATGTCTTGCATGTGGATACCCGTGGTGACAATGGGGTGTTGTATTGATTCACTTGATGTATGTTTAGGTACTCAACTTGCGGATTCCTGAGGTGACATTGGGGTAATCTATGCATAGGGGTTGATACACGTTCTTGTCCTACGTTCTCCGATAGAAATCTTGGGGTGCTCCTTGAAGTTATTTGTGTTGGATTGAATATGATAGATCTGAAATTGTTTGATTCATGTCGCATAATTTACCCACGGATACTTGAGGTGACATTGGAGTACCTAGGTGACATTAGGGTTGATTGATATGTATCATTAGTGTTGTTTTAGTATGAACTCTAGGGCTGTTTGTGACACTTATAGGAATAGCTCAAAAGATTGATCGGAAAGAATAACTTTGAGGTGGTTCTACTACCTACACCAATTTCATCTTATTGGTCTCCACTAGATAGGAACTTTGGAGTTATTCTTTGTTACACGTTGAAGGATGATCATATGATTCAACTATGTTAGCATTGTTGGGAGATTGCACTAGTGAAAGTATGAACCCTAAGCCTTTTTGCCAAGCATTAATATACCATTTTGCTCGCTGTTTACTATTTGCTACCTTGCTGTTTTTATATTTTTAGATTACAAAAACCTATATCTACCTTCCATATTGCACTTGTATCACCATCTCTTCACCGAACTAGTGCACCTATACAATTTGCCATTGTATTGGGTGTGTTGGGGACACAAGAGATTTCTTATATTTGATTGCAAGGTTGCTTGAGAGAGACTATCTTCATCCTACACCTCCCATGGATTGATAAACCTTAGGTCATCCACTTGAGGGAAAATTGCTACTATCCTACAAAACTCTGCGCTTGGAGGCCCAACACGAGTCTGTAAGAATAAATTTGTGTAGTAGACAGCAGTTGGGGACAGAAGAGATTTCTTGTATTTGATTGCAGGGTTGTTTGAGAGAGACCATCGTCATCCTACACCTCCCACGGATTGATAAACCTTAGGTCATCCACTTGAGGCAAAATTGCTACTGTCCTATGAAACTCTGCGCTTGGAGGCCCAACTGTTGGAAATATGCCCTAGATGCAATAATAAAATGCTTATTATTATATTTCCTTGTTCATGATAAATGTTTATTATCCATGCTAAAATTGTATTGATTGGGAACTCAAATACATGTGTGGGTATATAGACAACACTGTGTCCCTAGTAACCCTCTATAGGACTAGCTCGTTGATGAAAGATGGTTAAGGTTTCCTGGCCATAGACATGAGTTGTCATTGGATAATGGGATCACATCATTAGGAGAATGATGTGATGGACAAGACCCAAACTATGAACGAAGCATATGATCATGTCAGTTTATTGCTATTGTTTTCTGCACGTCAAGTATATGTTCCTATGACCATGAGATCATGTAACTCACTGACACCGTAGGAGTACCTTGTGTGTATCAAACGTCACAATGTAACTGGGTGACTATAAATATGCTCTACAGGTATCTCCGAGGGTGTCTGTTGAGTTGGCATGGATCAAGACTGGGATTTGTTACTTCGTGTGACGGAGAGGTATCTCAGGGCCCACTCGGTAATACAACATCACAATGAGCTTGCAAGCAAAGTGACTAAAGAGTTAGCCACGGGATCTTGTATTACGGAACGAGTAAAGAGACGTGCCGGTAACGAGATTGAACTAGGTATGGAGATACCACGATCGAATCTCGGGCAAGTAACATACCGATAAACAAAGGGAACTGCGTACGGGATTAACTGAATCCTGGACATAGAGGTTCAACCGATAAAGATCTTCATAGAGTATGTAGGAGCCAATATGGGCATCCAGGTCCCGCTATTGGTTATTGACCATAGAGGTGTCTCGGTCATGTATACATAGTTCTCGAACCCGCAGGGTCTGCACACTTAACGTTCGGTAACGATTTGGTATTATTGAGTTATGTATGTTGGTGACCGAAGGTTGTTCGGAGTCCCGGATGAGATCCCGGACGTCACGAGGAGCTCCGGAATAGTCCGGAGGTAAAGATTTATATATAGGAAAGTGGTGTTCGGGATCCGGAAAAGTTTCGGGTGTTTTCGGTAGCGCACCGGGAGTGCCGAAAGGGTTCCGGGGGTCCACCGGGAGGGGCCCACCCACCCCGGGGGGCCACATGGGCCCAAGAGGTGGCGCACCATCCCCTGGTGGCCTGGGCAGCCGACCGCATAAGGGCCCACGCGCCCAAGAGGAAAAAAAGTGGAGGGTGGGAGGAGTCCTAGAGGAGGGGGACTCCTCCCTAGCGCCCCACCTCCTTGTTGGAGGTGGACTCCACCTATTGGCCGGCGGCCAAGGCCCTAGGGGAAACCCTAGGGCGCCTCCACCTACCCCCTCCCTCCTATATATAGTGGAGGTTTTGAGGGCAGCCAACACCTGAAAAAGCCACGTGCTGCCCTCTCTCCCTCTAGATCGTTTTCTCAACTAGATCGGTTCGGTAGAGCTCGGCGAAGCCCTGCCAGATCAGTTCACCACCACCGCCACCATGCCGTTGTGCTGCCAGAGAACTCATCTACCTCTCCGCCCTCGCTTGTTGGATCAAGGAGGCGGAGATTGTCATCAAGCTGTACATGTGCTGAACGCTGAGGTGACGTCCGTTCGGCGCTAGATCGTGATTGGATCGCGGGACGGCTTGCGATTTGGATCGTGAAGACGTTCGACTACATCAACCGCGTTTTTTAACGCTTCCCGCTTAGCGATCTACAAGGATATGTGGATCAGATCTCTCCTCTCGTAGATGCTCATCTCCTAGATTGATCTTGGTGAAGCGTAGGAACAAATTTTGTTTCCCATGTAACGTTCCCCAACAGTGGCATCATGAGTTAGGTCTTTGCGTAGATGGCATCACGAGTAGAACACAAAGGAGTTTGTGGGCGTTGATATTCAGATTGCTTCCCTCCTTAGTCTTTTCTTGATTCAGCGGTATTGCGGGATCAAGCGGCCCAGACCAACCTTACTCGTCCACGTACGAGAGACCGGTTCCATCGACTGACATGTAACTTTGTTGCATAAGATGGCTTGCGGGTGTCTGTCTCTCCCACTTTAGTTGAATCGGATTCGACAAAGGCGGTCCTTGTAGAAGGTGAAATAGCAACTTGTATATCATCATTGTGGCTTTGCGTAGGTAAGAATCGTTCTTGCTAGATACCCATAGCAGCCACGTAAAACATGCAACAACAAATTAGAGGGCGTCTAACTTGTTTTTGCAGGGTATGTTGTGATATGATATGGCCAAAGACATGATGTGATATATGTGATGTATGGGATGATCATGTTTTGTAATAGTTTATATCGACTTGCATGTCGATGAGTACGGCAACCGGCAGGAGCCATAGGGTTGTCTTTAATTAATTTGTGTCATTTGCTTTACTTTATCGCTATGAGTTAGCAATAGTTGTAGAAGCAATAGTTGGCGCGACAACCTCATGGCGACACGTTGATGGAGATCAAGATGATGGAGATCATGGTGTCATGCCGGTGATGATGGAGATCATGCCGGTGCTTTGGAGATGGAGATCAAAAGCACAAGTTCATGGCCATATCATGTCACTTATGATTTGCATGTGATGTTAATCCTTTTATGCATCTTATTATGCTTAGGACGACGGTAACATTATAAGGTGATCCCTCACTAAAATTTCAAGATAAAATTTTGTTCTCCCAGAGTGTGCACCATTGCGAAAGTTCATCGTTTTGAGACACCACGTGATGATCGAGTGTGATAGACTCTACGTTCGCATACAACGGGTGCAAGCCAGTGTTGCACGTGCGGAACACTCAGGTTAAACTTGACGAGCCTAGCATGTATAGACATGGCCTCGGAACACAAGAGACCGAAAGGTCGAACATGAGTCATATAGTAGATATGATCAACATGAAGATGTTCACAATTGAAACCACCTCATCTCACGTGATGATTGGACTTGGGTTGGTGAATTTGGATCATGTAGCACTCGGATGACCGGAGGGATGCCAATTTGGGTGGGAGTTTTTAAGTAATATGATTAACTAAACTCATTATCTTGAACAATAGTCTAAGTTGTCTTTGCAAATTTATGTTGTAGATCAATGGCTCGCGCAGTAGTTCCCCTGAATTTCAATGCGTTTCTAGAGAAAGCCAAGCTGAAAGATGATGGAAGTAACTTTGTAGACTGGGCCCGTAATCTGAGGATTATCCTCACGGCTTCCCAAAAGGCTGATGTCCTTGATGCACCACTCGGTGAGCCACCCACTCCAGTGTTGTCTGCAGACGTTGTGAACGCCTAGCAGTCGCGTTCGGATGATTACTCAATAGTTCAGTCTTCAGTGTGCTATGTTGTATGGCTTAGAGCCGGGACTTCAAAGGCGTTTTGAACGTCATGGAGCATATGAGATGTTCCAGGAGTTGAAGTTTATCTTTGAAAAGAATGCCCGGATCGAGAGGTATGAGACCTCCGATAAGTTCTATGCTTGCAAGATGGAGGAGAACGGGTCTGTCAGTGAACACATACTCAGAATGTCTGGGTATTCCAACCGTCTGGCTGAGTTGGTAATTGCTCTCCCGCCGGAGGCGATCACTGACAGAGTTCTTCAATCAATGCCACATAGCTACAAGAGCTTTGTGTTGAACTATGACATGCAAGGGATGAACAAGTCAGTCGCCGAGCTGTTTGCGATGCTGAAAGTCGCTGAGTCTGAAATCCAGAAGGAGCATCAAGTGTTGATGGTCAATAAAACCACTAGTTTCAAGAAGAAGGGCAAGGGCAAGAAGGGTAACTCCAAGAAGAGTGGCAAGTCAATTGCCCCTCCCGTGAAGAAACCCAAGGCTGGACCCAAGCCAGAAACTGAGTGCTTTCATTGCAAGGGTACTGGCCACTGGAAGCAGAATTGCCCCAAGTATCTGGCCGACAAGAAGGCGGACAACACCAAACAAGGTATATACGATATACATGTTATTGATGTGTACCTTACCAACTCACGTTGTAGTGCCTGGGTATTTGATACCGGTTCGGTTGCTCACATTTGCAACTCAAAACAGGAACTGCGGAATAGACGGATGCTGGCAAAGGACGAAGTGACGATGCGCGTGGGAAATGGTTCCAAGGTTGATGTGATCACCGTCGGCACGCTCGCTCTTCGATTACCATCGGGATTAGTGATGAACCTGAATAATTGTTATTTAGTGCCTGCTTTAAGCATGAACATTATATCTGGATCTTGTTTATTGCGAGACGGTTACTCATTTAAATCAGAGAATAATGGTTGTTCTATTTATATGAGTGATATCTTTTATGGTCATGCACCCAATGTGAGGGGTTTATTCTTATTGAATCTCGATAGTGATGATACACATGTTCATAACATTGATGCCAAAAGATGTAGAGTTGATAATGATAGTACCACTTTCTTGTGGCACTGCCGCTTAGGTCATATTAGTGTAAAACGCATGAAGAAACTCCATGCTGATGGACTTTTGGAGTCACTTATTTTTTAATCACTTGACACATGTGAACCATGCCTCATGGGCAAGATGACTAAGACCCCATTCTCTGGAACAATGGAACGGGCTAGTGACTTGTTGGAAATCATGCATACTGATGTATGCGGTCCGATGAGCATTGAGGCGCACGGTGGATATCGTTATTTTCTCACCTTCACCGATGACTTAAGTAGATATGGGTATATTTACTTAACGAAACATATGCCTGAAACGTTTCAGAGTGAAGTTGAGAATCATCGTAACAAGAAGATTAAATTCCTACGATCAAATCGAGGAGGAGAATATCTGAGTTATGAGTTTGGCAATCACTTAAGACAATGTGGAATTTTTTCACAGTTGACTCCACCTGGAACACCACAGTGTAATGGTGTGTCCGAACGTCGTAATCGAACATTATTGGATATGGTACAGTCTATGATGTCTCTTGCCAATTTGCCGCTATCGTTTTGGGGTTATGCGTTAGAGACAGCTGCATTCACTTTAAATAGGGCACATTCTAAATCCGTTGAGACGACGCCGTATGAACTGTGGTTTTGCAAGAAACCAAAGTTGTCGTTTCTTAAAGTTTCGGGATGCGATGCTTATGTCAAAAAGCTTCAGCCTGAAAAGCTGGAACCCAAAGTGGAGAAATGCGTCTTCATAGGATACGCAAAAGAGACGGTTGGGTACACCTTCTATCTCAGATCCGAAGGCAAAGTGTTTGTCGCTAAGAACGGGTCATTTCTCGAGAAAGAGTTTCTCTCGAAAGAATTGAGTGGGAGGAGGATAGAACTTGATGAGGTTGTCGAACCTTCACTTCAACCAGAGAGTAGCGCAGCACAAAAATATGTTTCTACGGAGCCTACATCAGTTGAAGAGGACGCTAATGATAGTGATCATGAAGCTTCGGATCAAGTTACTATCGAACCTCGTAGGTTGACAAGGGCACGTACTGCTCCTGAATGGTACGATAACCTTGTCTTAGAGGTCATGTTGTTGGACAACGATGAACCTACGAGCTATGGAGAAGCGATCGTGGGCCCATATTCCGACAAATGGTTAGAGGCCATGAAATCCGAGATAGGATCCATGTATGAAAACAAAGTGTGGACTTTGGAAGTATTACCTGAAGGGCGAACGGCCATTCAGAATAAATGGATCTTTAAGAGGAAGACGGACGCAGACGGTAATGTCACCGTCTATAAAGCTCGACTTGTGGTAAAGGGTTTTTCACAAGTTCAAGGAACTGACTACGATGAGACTTTCTCTCCCGTAGTGATGCTTAAGTCCGTCAGAATCATGTTAGCAATAGCTGCATTTTTCGATTATGAAATTTGGCAGATGGATGTCAAAACAACGTTCCTTAACGGTTTCCTTGAGGAAGAGTTGTATATGATACAACCAGAAGGTTTTGTCGATCCAGAGAATGCTGACAAAGTTCGCAAGCTCCAGCGATCCATTTATGGACTGGTGCATGCATCTCAGAGTTGGAATAAGCATTTTGATGAGGTGATCATAGCGTTTGGGTTTATACAAGTTTACGGAGAAGCTTGTATTTACAAGAAAGTGAATGGGAGCTCTATAGTGTTTCTAATATTATATGTGGATGCCATATTGCTGATTAGGAACAATATAGAATTTTTGGAAAGCGTGAAGGAATATTTGAACAAGAGTTTTTCAATGAAGGACCTAGGAGAAGTTACTTTCATATTAGGCATTGACGTAGCTTGAGACTGCGTCGGTATTTCCCCAAAGAGGAAGGGATGTTGCAGCACAGCGACGGTAAGTATTTCCCTCAGTTATGAAACCAAGGTTATCGAACCAGTAGGAGGATCACCACCACCCAATAAGCATCACCTGCACACAAACAACAAATACTTGCAACCCGACGCGAAAGAGAGGTTGTCAATCTCTCTACAGTAAAAAGATAGATTAGGTCGTGATAGATAGGAGAGATAGATCTATCAAGAACACAAAATAGAAAAGGCAAATAAAATATGCAGCAATATGTTTTTTGGTTTTTGGTTTTGTAGATCTAAACACAAATATGCAAAATGATAGATCTGAAAGCAATATGTTGGAAAAGTAGACCCGGGGGCCGTAGGATTCACTAGTGGATTCTCTCATGAGTATAGCGAACGGTGGGTGAACAAATTACTATTGGGCAATTGATAGAAAATCGAATAGTCATGACGATATCCAAGGCGATGATCATTATATAGGAATCACGTCCAAGATAGGTAGACCGACTCCTGCCTGCATCTACCTCTATTACTCCACACATCGACCGCTATCCAGCATGCATCTAGTGTATCAAGTTCATGGAAAAATGGAGTAATGCAATAAGAACGATGACATGATGTAGACAAGATCTATTCATGTAGGAATAGACCCCATCTTGTTATCCTTAATAGCAACGATACATAGGTGTCTTGCCGCCCCTTCTGCCACTGGGAAAGAACACCGCAAGATCGAACCCATCACAAAGCACCTCTTCCCATGGCAAGAAAAATCGATCTAGTCGGCCTAACTAAACCGAAGATTCGAAGAAGAAATATGATGCTATAAGCAATCATGCATATAAGAGATCAAAGAAGACTCAAATAATATTCATGGATAGAAACTGATCATGAACTCAAAATTCATCGGATCCCAACAAACACACCGCAAAAGTTTACATCAAATAGATCTCCAAGAGACCATTGTATTGAGAATCATAAGAGAGAGAGAGAGGAAGCCATCTAGCTACTGCCTATGGACCCGTAAGTCTATGGTGGACTACTCACGCATCATCGGAGAGGCACCTACGAGGAAGATGAACCCCTCCGTGATGGTGTTTAGATTGGATCTCGCGGTTCTGGAACTTGCGGCGGCTGGAATTGTGTTTCTTCGACTCCCCTAGGTTTTTTTGGAATATTTGGGAATTTATAGGCATCAGAGGCGGTGGAGAGGGGTCCCGAGGAGGGCACAACCCATCAGGGCGCGCCGGGGCCCCCTGGCGCGCCCTGGTGGGTTGTGGTCTCCTCGGCCCACTTCTCCGGTACTTCTTTGGCCCACTGGGTGTCTTCTGGTCCAGAAAAAATCTCCAAAAAGTTTCGTCGCGATTGGACTCCGTTTGGTATTGATTTTCCGCGAAGTAAAAAACAAGCAAAAACAGCAACTGGCACTTTGGCACTATGTCAATAGGTTATTCCCAAAAAATGATGTAAAGTTGTTATAAAATGATTGTAAAACATCCAAGAATGATAATATAACAGCATGGAACAAGCAAAAATTATAGATACATTGGCGACGTATCAGCATCCCCAAGCTTAATTCCTACTCGTCCTCGAGTAGGTAAATGATAAAAACAGAAATTTTGATGTGGAATGCTGCCTAACATGTTCATCATATTATTTTCTTTTGTATAGCATGGACATTTGGACTTATAGATGATTCAAAGCAATAGTCTAGTTTTAACATAATGACTTCAATACTCAAGCATGCCAACAAGCAACCAAGTCTTTCAAAATATCAACACTAAAGAAAGTTATCCCTAGCCCATCATGCTCAATCATTGATCCATTCATGAAACACACTCAAATATTAGTTGTACCCAATGCTCAAGTACGCTCATAGTGCCCCCTAGTTGATGCTTATAAGAGAAGATGGAGACTCAAAGTAAAATAAAAATTGCATAAAGTAAATAGATAGGCCCTTTGCAGAGGGAAGTAGGGATTTGTAGAGGTGCCAGAGCTCAAAGTTTTAAATTGAGAGAGAAAAATATTTTGGGTGGCATGCTTTTCCTGTCAACGAAAACGACAAAGTAGCTCACGATACTTTCCATGCTAGATATATCATAGGCGGTTCCCAAACAGAAAATAAAGTTTATTCCTTTTTCCACCAAACTTTCACTTTCCATGGCGGGCCATATCCACGGTTGCCTTCCATACCAACACTTTCCAAGGAATTTATTATTTGACAACATAAAGTAAATATTTTTTCTTTTTCATTTCGGGAATGGACATCCCTATTACCGCCGCACTCTCGTGCAATGACAAGTGAATAAACACTCATCTTGAGAATAACACATCTAGCATGGAAAAATATTGGACACTCCCCACCGTTTCATGAGCGGTAAGAGCACACAAAAGAGAAAATTTATTTTGAAAATTTAGAGATGGCACATACAAATTTTCTTGGAACGGCATGGAAATATCGCACATAGGTAGGTATGGTGGACTCATAAGGCAAAACTTGGTTTAAGGATTTTGGATGCACAAGTAGTATTTCTACTTAGTACAAATGGAGGCTAGCAAATAGATTGGGAAGCAACCAAACCAAGAAACAAAAATTCACATAAGTGAGCATTGAGCATAACTAACACCGATTAATGCACCACAAGTAGGATGTAATTTCATTGCATAACTATTGACTTTCGTACTTGCATAGGGAATCACAAACCTTAACGCCAATATTCCTACTCAAGCATAATTACTCACTAACATGACTCACATATTACTATCATCATGTTTCAAAACTATTACAAGGAATCAAGTTTAATTTTCCCAATGATCTTCATGAATTTTTTTATTATATCCTCCTTGGATATCTATCACTTTGGTACTAGTTTCATATATTACCATTGCTTTTTTGACAAGCTCAAACAAATCTTAGTGAAGCACATGAACATAAGGATTTCATCTCTCAAAAAGGTATAAGTGAAGCATGAGAGGATTTCTTCAAAATTTACTAACTCTCAAATTAATCTAAGTGAAGCATGAGAGTATTTTTACAAAAGTTTCCAAGCACACCGTGCTCAAAAAGATATAAGTGAAGCACTAGAGCAATTCTATAGCTCAAAAAGTTTAAGTGAAGCATAGAGAGCAATTCTAACAAATCATAGCATAATTTTGGCTCTCCCAAATAGGTGTGTACAGCAAGGATGCAAAAGAAAAACTAACAAGAAAATCAAGAAAAGATACAAGACGCTCCAAGCAAAACTCATGATATGTGACGAATAAAAATATAGCTCCAAGTAAAATACCGATGGTCATTAGAAGAAAGAGGGGATGCCACTCGGGGGCATCCCCAAGCTTAGTTGCTTGTTACTCTTTGGATATATCTTGGGGGTGCGGTAGCATCCCCAAGCTTAGGATCTTGTCACTCCTTATTCCTTCATCCATCGTGATCTCACCCAAAAGTTGAAAACTTCAATCACACAAAACTCAACAAAATCTTCGTGAGATCCGTTAGTATAATAAAACAAATCACTACTTTAGGTGCTGTTGCAAACCCATTCATATTTTATTATTGCATTATACCTACTGTATTTTAACTTTACCATGGCTCATATCCTTCAATTCATCAAAACAAGCACACAATGCAACGAAAACAGAATCTGTCTTAAACAGAACAATATGTAGTAATCTGTACTCTAACCATACTTCTGTAACTCTAACAATTCTGAAAAATTAGGACAACGTAAGGAATTTGTATAGCAACACTGTTTTAAAATTTCAGCTCAAGATCACGTTCCAGCAAAAAATCAAAATTCATATACTGAACGCAAAGTTTCCGTTTCAGATTCAACATCACTTCTACTCATCCTATGAATCTTCCTAAAGGCTTTACTTGGCACAAACACTAAATAAACCATAAAAACACAATCATAACAGAGGCATAATTGTGTAATCACACAAAAACATAAAGGAAAAAGGAAAAAATTATTTATTCATTGGGTTGCCTCCCAACAAGCGCTATCATTTTACGCCCCTAGCTAGACATGATGATTTCAATGATGCTCACATAAAAAGTAGTAATTGAAATATGCAAGAGAGCATCATGAATCTCATGACAAGCACATTTAAGTCTAACCCACTTCCTATGCATAGGGATTTTGTGAGCAAACAATTTATGGGAACAAGAATCAGCTAGCATAGGAAGGCAAAACAAGCATAACTTCAAAACTTTGAACACATAGAGAGGAAACTTGATATATTGCAATTCCTACAAGCATATGTTCCTCCCTCATAATAGATTTTTGTAGCATCATGAAGGAATTCAACAATATAACTATCACATAAATAATTCTTTTCATGATGCACAAACATAGAATTTTCATTACTCTCCACATAAGCAAATTCCTTTTTATCCATGGTAGTGGGAGCAAACTCAACAAAATAACTATCATGAGACACTTGATTGACATAACCACATTGCAAATTAAAACCATGATGATAAGTTTCATGATTATCATTACTCATTATAGCATACGTGTCATCACCATCATCATAGGTGCAATGGGCATCCCCAAGCTTGTGGCTTTGCATATCATTAGCATCATGGATATTTAGAGAATTCATAGTAGCAACATTGCAATCATGCTTTTCAATCAAGGAACTATCATGAATCACCTTATAAATTTCTTCTTTCAACACTTCATAAAAAATTTCAGATTCATGATTTTCAAGCAAAACTTCATAGAGATAATCAAGTGCACTCAACTCACTAGCAATTGGTTCATCATAATTTGGTCTTTTGAAAAGATTAGCAAGTGGATGATGATCCATATCAATAGATTTTTAGCAAGCGAAGATGCAAACAAATAGAAGGCACATGGCAACACAAGCAAAGATAGCAAACGAGCAAACAAAAAGAGATCTGGCAAGAAAAAGGCAAATGGAAAAGAGGGCGAATAAAACGACAAATTTGGTGAAGTGGGGGAGAGGAAAACGAGAGGCAAATGGCAAATAATGTAATTGCAAGGAGATGAGATTTGTGATTAGGAACCTGGTAGATGATGATGAAGTCTCCTCGGTGCCTACGATAGGCACGTAGAAGAGACCGCTTCCTCCCCGGCAACGGCGCCAGAAATTCCTTCGATGTGGCTTGAGACTGCGTCGGTATTTCTCCAAAGAGGAAGGGATGATGCAGCATAGCGACGGTAAGTATTTTCCTCATTTATGAAACCAAGGTTATCGAACCAGTAGGAGGATCACCACCACCCAATAAGCAGCACCTGCACACAAACAACAAATACTTGCAACCCGACGCGAAAGAGAGGTTGTCAATCTCTCTATGGTAAAAAGATAGATTAGGTAGTAATAGATAAGAGAGATAGATCTCTCAAGAACACAAAATAGAAAAGGCAAATAAAACATGTAGCAATATGTTTTTGGGTTTTTGGTTTTGTAGATCTAAAAACAAAGATGCAAAAAGATAGATCTGAAAGCAATATGTAGGAAAAGTAGACCCAGGGGGCGTAGGATTCACTAGTGGCTTCTCTCATGAGTATAGTGCACGGTGGGTGAACAAATTACTGTTGGGCAATTGATAGAAAATCAAATAGTCATGACGATATCCAAGGTGATGATCATTATATAGGCATCACGTCCAAGATAGGTAGACCGACTCCTGCCTGCATCTACCTCTATTACTCCACACATCGACCGCTATCCAACATGCATCTAGTGTATTAAGTTCATGGAAAAACGGAGTAATGCAATAAGAACGATGACATGATGTAGACAAGATCTATTCATGTAGGAATAGACCCCATCTCGTTATCCTTAATAGAAACGATACATGTGTGTCTTGCTGCCCCTTCTTTCACTGGGAAAGAACACCGCAAGATCGAACCCATCACAAAGCACCTCTTCCCATGGCAAGAAAATTCGATCTAGTCGGCCTAACTAAACCAAAGATTCGAAGAATAAATACGATGCTATAAGCAATCATGCATATAAGGGATCAAAGAAGACTCAAATAATATTCATGGATAGAAACTGATCATGAACTCAAAATTCATCGGATCCCAACAAACACACCGCAAAAGTTTACATCAAATAGATCTCCAAGAGACCATTGTATTGAGAATCATAAGAGAGAGAGAGAGGAAGCCATCTAGCTACTGCCTACGGACCCGTAGGTCTATGGTGGACTACTCACGCATCATCGGAGAGGCACCTATGAGGAAGATTAACCCCTCCGTGATGCTATTTAGATTGGATCTCGCGGTTCTGGAACTTGCGGCGGCTGGAATTGTGTTTCGTCGACTCTCCTAGGGTTTTCTGAATATTTGGGAATTTATAGGCATCAAAAGCGGTGGAGAGGGGTCCCTAGGAGGGCACAACCCATCAGGGCGCGCCGGGGCCCCTCTGGCACGCCCTGGTGGGTTGTGGTCTCCTTGGCCCACTTCTCCGGTACTTCTTTGGCCCACTGGGTGTCTTCTGGTCCAGAAAAAATCTCCAAAAAGTTTCGTCGCGATTGGACTCTGTTTGGTATTGATTTTCTGCGAAGTAAAAAACAAGCAAAAACAGCAACTGGCACTTTGGCACTATGTCAATAGGTTAGTCCCAAAAAATGATATAAAGTTGTTATAAAATGATTGTAAAACATCCAAGAATGATAATATAATAGCATGGAACAAGCAAAAAATATAGATACGTTGGAGACGTATCAGGCATCAAGATCTATAGAGATAGATCAAGACGCTTAATAGGACTTTCACAGAGCACATACCTTGATAAAGTTTTGAAGAAGTTCAAAATGGATCAGTCCAAGAAAGGGTTCTTGCCTGTGTTACAAGGTGTGAAGTTGAGTAATACTCAATGCCCAGTGACTGCAGAGGATAGAGAAAAGATGAGTGTCATCCCCTATGCTTCTGCCATAGGCTCTATCATGTATGCAATGCTGTGCACCAGACCAGACGTCAGCCTTGCCATAAGTATGGCCGGAAGGTTTCAAAGTAATCCAGGTGTGGATCACTGGACAGCGGTCAAGAATATCCTAAAGTACCTGAAAAGGACTAAGGAAATGTTTCTCGTTTATGGAGGTGATCAAAAGCTAGTCGTAAAGGGTTACGTCGATGCAAGCTTTGACACTGATCCGGATGACTCTAAGTCTCAAACCGGATACATATTTATTATCAATGGAGGAGCGGTAAGCTGGTGCAGTTCTAAGCAAAGCGTGGTAGCTGATTCTATATGCGAAGCGGAGTACATAGCTGCCTCGGAGGCGGCGAAGGAAGGTGTCTGGATGAAGCAGTTCATGACGGATCTTGGAGTTGTGCCCAGTGCACTGGATCCAATGACTCTGTTCTGTGACAATACTAGTGCCATTGCTCTAGCCAAGGAACCAAGGTTTCACAAGAGGACCAGACACATAAAGCGACGCTTCAATTCTATCCGTGATTACATCGAGGAGGGAGACATAAATATTTGCAAAGTACACACGGATCTGAATGTTGCAGATCCGTTGACTAAGCCTCTTCCACGAGGGAAACATGATCAACACCAGAACTATATGGGTGTTTGATTCATTACAATGTAAATCACATAGTGATGTGAGCTAGATTATTGACTCTAGTGCAAGTGGGAGACTGTTGGAAATATGCCCTAGAGTCAATAATAAAATGGTTATTATTATATTTCCTTGTTCATGATAAATGTTTATTATCCATGCTAAAATTGTATTAATTGGAAACTCAAATACATGTGTGGGTATATAGACAACACCGTGTCCCTAGTAAGCCTCTATAGGACTAGCTCGTTGATCAAAGATGGTTAAGGTTTCCTAGCGATAGACATGAGTTGTCATTTGATAACGGGATCACATCATTAGGAGAATGATGTGATGGACAAGACCCAAACTATGAACGTAGCATATGATCGTGTCAGTTTATTGCTATTGTTTTCTGCATGTCAAGTATATGTTCCTATGACCATGAGATCATGTAACTCACTGACACCGGAGGAGTACCTTGTGTGTATCAAATGTCACAACGTAACTGGGTGACTATAAAGATGCTCTACAGGTATCTCCAAGGGTGTCTGTTGAGTTGGCATGGATCAAGACTGGGATTTGTTACTCCGTGTGACGGAGAGGTATCTCAGGGCCCACTCGGTAATACAACATCACAATGAGCTTGCAAGCAAAGTTACTAAAGAGTTAGCCACGGGATCTTGTATTACGGAACGAGTAAAGAGACTTGCCGGTAATGAGATTGAACTAGGTATGGAGATACCACGATCGAATCTCGGGCAAGTAACATACCGATAAACAAAGGGAATTGCGGACGGGATTAACTGAATCCTTGACATAGAGGTTCAACCGATAAAGATCTTCGTAGAGTATGTAGGAGCCAATATGGGCAACCAGGTCCCGCTATTGGTTATTGACCGTAGAGGTGTCTCGGTCATGTCTACATAGTTCTCGAACCCGCAGGGTCTGCACACTTAACGTTCGGTAACGATTTGGTATTATTGAGTTATGTATGAAGGTTGTTCGGAGTCCCGGATGAGATCCCGGATGTCACGAGGAGCTCCGGAATAGTCCGGAGGTAAAGATATATATATATATATATAGGAAAGTGGTGTTCGGGTTGCGGAAAAGTTTTGGGTGTTTTCGGTAGCGTACCGGGAGTGCCGAAAGGGTTCCGGGGGTCCACCGGGAGGGGCCCACCCACCCCGGGGGGCCACATGGGCCCAAGAGGTGGCGCACCTGCCCCTGGTGGGCTGGGCAGGCGACCCCATAAGGGCCCATGCGCCCAAGAGGATAAAAAGTGGAGGGTGGGAGGAGTCCTAGAGGAGGGGGATTCCTCCCTAGCGCCCCACCTCCTTGTTGGAGATGGACTCCACCTCTTGGGCGGCGGCCAAGGCCCTAGGAGAAACCCTAGGGTGCCTCCACGTACCCCCTCCCTCCTATATATAGTGGAGGTTTTGAGGGCAGCCAACACCAGAAAAACCAACGTGCTGCCCTCTCTCCCTCTAGATCGTTTTCTCCACTAGATCGGTTCGGTAGAGCTCGGTGAAGCCCTGCCGGATCAGTTCACCACTGCCGCCACCACGCCGTTGTGCTGTTGGAGAACTCATCTACCTCTCCGCCCTTGCTTGATGGATCAAGGAGGCGGAGATCGTCATCGAGCTGTACGTGTGCTGAACGCGGAGGTGCCGTCCGTTCGACGCTAGATCGCGGGACGGCTTGCGATTTGGATCGCGAAGACGTTCGACTACATCAACCGCTTTTCTTAACGCTTCCCGCTTAGAGATCTACAAGTGTATGTGGATCCGATCTCTCCTCTCGTAGATGCTCATCTCCTAGATTGATCTTGGTGAAGCGTAGGAATTTTTTTTGTTTCCCATGTAACGTTCCCCAACACCAACAACGTCTACAAGAATAAAGTTGCGTAGTAGACATCAAGCTATTTTCTAGCGCTGTTGCGGGGGAGGTGAGTGCTTGAAGGTATATCTTTAGATCTTGCAATTGAATCTTTTAGTTTCTTGTTTATCACTAATTTGGTTTATAAAAGAAAACTATAAAAAAATTGGAATTTAGGTTGCCTCTATTGCTTCGTCTTTTTAATGTCTTCCGAGAAAATGATGGTTCAGAAAATTGTGCTCAATTGTTAGAGGAAGAATTTATTAAAATGCTTAATGTGAAATCCTTCAATGATGAGCATCATAGCAATATTGTTAGTATGAATTCTCTGAATATCCATGATACTAATGATGATTGCACTAGTCATGATAAAAAGATTTCCTATAAGCATGTCAATTTTTGTGGAGTGAATAAAATTTGTGAAGTGATACGTCTCCTACGTATCGATAATTTATGAAGTATTTATGCCATATTTGCCAATGTTTACAATACTTTTATATGGATTTAATGCACTGATGTCTACTACGCAACTTTATTCTTGTAGGACAGTAGCAATTTTCCCACAAGTGGATGAACTAAGGTTTATCAATCCGTGGGATGCGTTGGATGAAGATGGTCTCTCTCAAAAAAACCTGCAATCAAATACAAGAAATCTCTAGTGTCCCCAACACACCCAATACAATGGAAAATTGTATAGGTGCACTGGTTCGGCGAAGAGATGGCAATACAAGTGCAATATGGATGGTAGATATAGGTTTTTGTAATCTGAAAATATAAAAACAGCAACGAAACAAGTGTAAAACAGCGAGCAAAACATTGTATAAATGCTTGGTAATAAGGCCTAGGTTTCATACTTTCACTAGTGCAATCTCCCAACAATGCTAACATAGTTGAATCATATGATCATCCCTCAAGGTGCAACAAAGAATCACTCCAAAGTTCCTATCTAGCGGAGAACAATAAGATGAAATTGGCGTTGGTAGTACAACCACCTCAAAGTTATTCTTTCCGATCAATCTTTTGAGCTATTCCTATAAGTGTCACAAACAGCCCTAGAGTTCGTACTAAAATAACACCAATGACACATATGAATCCACCCTAATGTCGCCTAGATACTCCAATGTCACCTCAAGTATCCATGGGTAAATTATGCGACATGCACCAAAATATTTCAGATCTATCATATTCAATCCAACACAAAGAAATTCAAGGAGCACCCCAAGATTTCTACCGGAGAACGTAGGACAAGAACGTGTATCAACCCCTATGCATAGATTACCCCAATGTCACCTCGGGAATCCGCAAGTTGAGTACCAAAACATACATCAAGTGAATCAATAGAACACCCCATTGTCACCACGGGTATCCACATGCAAGACATATGTCAAGTGTTCTCAAATCCAATATTCAATCCAACATAACGAGATCTCAAAGGGAAAGATTCAATTCATCACAACAAGATAACAAGGGAAACACACCATATGATCCAACTATATTAACAAAGCCCGTGATACATCAAGATCATGCCATCTCAAGAACACGAGAGAGAGAGAGAGAGAGAGAGAGAGAGAGAGAGATTGAACACATAGCTACTGGTACATACCATCAGCCCCAAGGGTGAACTACTCCCTCCTCGTCATGGTCTCCACCGGGATGATGAAGATGGCCACCGGATGATGATTTCCCTCTCCGACAGCGTACTGGAAAGGCTCCAGATTGATTTTTCGTCGATACAAAGAGTTGCGGCGGCGGAGCGGAGAGTCTCTTTTTTTTCCTGGGGTTTTAGGGATTTATAGGATTTTTCAGCGTTGGAATCACAGGCAACGGAGCCACGTGGGCCCCAACACACATCAGGGCGCGACCTAGGGGGTGCGCCCTGATGGCTTGTGGCCCATAGGTGGCTCCCCTACGGTGGTTCTTCGCTCCAATATTTCTTATTTCCTCCAGAAAAAATCATCAAAAAGTTTCGGGCGATTCCGAGAACTTTCATTTTCTGCACAAAAACAACACCACGGTAATTCTGCTGAAAACAACGTCAGTCTGGGTTAGTTCTAAATAAATCATATAAAGTGCATCAAAATCATATAAAAGTACTGTAAACATAGGCAAACATGGCATGAATACTTCATAAAGTTTCGATACGTTGGAGACGTATCAACATCCCCAGCTTAATTCCTGCTCGTCCTCGAGTAGGTAAATGATAAAAGAAGTAATTTATGAAGTGTGAATGCTAGCATAATGTATAATATTGATCAAGGATAATTTCAGCCACTTTTCTAGCATCATAACCAGCAAGTATTTCTCATAAAACTTCTCATAATCAAGTAGCAAGTTATTCACATGTTAAAGTATAGACCATAAACTTTCTTGAAAACTAGCAAACTATGTTTTCAGTCATCAAACAATTACAATTCAGCTTATTTTCAGGAAGCGTCTATGTAAGAGCTTTGGTTTAGCAAATTCCACATACTCAACTATCATTTAGTCTTCCATGATTGCTGACACTCAAAGCATATTTTTAGAACAAACAGTTTCAGTCAAACACATAGGAAGATAGGGGCTTAAAGTTTTGCCTCCCAACTTATTTATCTCGGGGATAATGTCAAAAAATAATGAATCATGATCACATATATACCCCACCACATGATGCTTGCCAACTAAAGAATTAATAGATTAGAATAAGAAGTTGACTCAGCATGAAAAGTAAAAGATAGGCCCTTTGCAGAGGGAAGCATGGATTTGCAGAGGTGCCTGGTACGTCTCCAACGTATCCATAATTTTTTATTGTTCCATGCTGATATATTATCATTCTAGGATACTTTTTGGGTCTTTATTTACCAATTTATAATATTTTTGAGCACTAACCTATTGACCCAGTGCCCAGTGTGAGTTACTGTTTTCTGCATGTTTTTGCCTTTTCAGTTTTACAGTACCAAACGAAGTCCAATTGCCACGAAACTTTTTAATGATTTTTTATGGACTATATGAAGACCTAGAAGCTTCGGAAGGAGGCCAGAAGGCGCACGAGGGTCCCACCACACATCAGGGCGTGCCCTGGGGGGGGGGGGGGCGCCCTGATATGTGGTGGCCCCCTCGGCTGCCTCCCGACGTCCCTCTTCGGCCTATAAATTCTCTAATATCATAAAAACCCCGGAGGCAGTCCCAAAACCCTTTTTCTGCCGCTGCAAGTCTCTATTCAGTCGCGAGGCCATCTGGAGCTCCGTTCCGGCACCCTGCCGGAGGGGGGATCGATCACGGAGGGCGTCTTCATCAACCTTGCTGCCCTCATGATGATGTGTGAGTAGTTCACCATAGACCTACGGGTCCATAGCTAGTACCTATATGGCAATCTCTCTCTCTCTCTCTCTTATGATTTTCAATACAATGATCATCGCATCTTCGCTTTGATCTATCCGATGTAATCCTATTATGCGGTGTGTTTGTTGGGATCCGATGAATCATGGGTTTATGTTCATATTATTCATGAAAAGTATTTGAGATGCCTCTTAATTATATTATCTCTTAAGTGCATGATCATTATAGCTTCGTAATGCTCTCCGATCTCTTGATGTGCTTTGACCAAGTAGATTGGTATTTCATCGGTGGGAGTGGTGCGTTGTGGTAGGTTCAACCCGGCGAGTTTCTATATCCCAGTGACAAAGTAGGGGACAAGATGCGTCTTTGTGTTGTTGCTACTAAGGATAAAATGATGGGGGTTCATTCATATTGTTTGAGTTTACTTTGTCTACATCATGTCATCGTTCTCCAAGCATTACTTTGTTTTACTTAATATTCTAGATGCATGCTGGATAGCGATCGATGAGTGGAGTAATTGTAATAGGTGCAGGCAGGAGTTGGCCTATTTGCTTATGGACGTGATGCCTATATATACATGATCATTGCCGTGAACATCGCATAACTATCCGCTTTTCTATCAATTGCTCAACAGTAATTTGTTACCCACCGTATGCTGCCTACATGAGAGATGCCGCTAGGGAAAACTATGGCCCCCCGGGTCTATTCACTTACAAATGCTACAATTACCTCGCTGCATTTATTTACTTTTTATTTATTTTGCAATTTATATTTATCAACTATTATCTACACAACTCATTTGATTGCAAATAACGAGATCAAGGGGATTGACAACCCTCTTGCCTGCGTTGGGTGCAAGTTGTTTGTTCATTTGTGTGCAGCCGCTGAAGACGGTTGAGGATTGATATTCCTATTGGTTTGATAAACCTTGGTTTCATAACCGAGGGAAATACTTATCCACTTTGTGCTACAATTACCCGTTCCTCTTCACGGAAAACCCAACGCAGATCACAAGTATCAGGAAGGATTTCTGGCGCCGTTGCCGGGGAATATCATCATCAACTACCAAGTAACTTCACAAAAAATTTCATTCACTTGTTCTTCTTTTTATTTGCTGTTATATTTAGTTTGTCTCATAAAAATCAAAAATACAAAAATATTTATCTTTGCTTGTTTTGCTTATTACCTTGCTCTCTTGCCAAGCTATGTTATCTTTGTCTTTATAAAAAACAAACAGAAAGTAAAAGGAAAAAATAAAGATAAATGGATCCTCATCCACTTGCTAATCTTTTCAAAAGACCCAATTATGTTGAACCAATTGCTAGTGAGTTGAGTGCACTAGATTTTCCTTCTGAGGTCTTGCTTAAAAACCATGAATCTAACAATTGTGATGAAGTGTTAAAATAAATTTATAAAGTGATTCATGATAGTTCCTTGAATGAAAAGCATGATTGCCATGTTGCTAGTATAAATTCTATGAATATCAATTGTGCTAATGATCATGATCGGGGTGATAATCATGATGTTCCTTGTGATCTTGATAATTCAAGCCTTCATGATGAATCTATTATTGAGTATGATATTCGCAACACTACTAAAAGTGGGGTTGGAAGAGTGTCAACATTAGGTAATAATGATCCCACTACTTTGGAGAATGATCAATATTTTGATAGTTATATTGTTGAGTTTGATTATGATCCTACTTATAATTATTATGAGAGAGGCAAACATGGTTATAAGAATTTGCATGTTACTCAATTACCTCTCTTTGTGTTAAAATTATTAATGCTTCATTCTTCTTACATGCATATGCTAGATATTTCTTGTCTTGATAATTTGTTTTCCTATGAAATACCTATGCATAGGAATTATGTTAGACTTAAATAAGTTTGTCACATGCTATATGATGCTCTCTTTGTGCTTCAATTCTTATGTTTTATGTGAGCATCATAAAAATCTCAAGCCTATCTTAATGGCTATAAAGAAAGAGCTTGTTGGGAGACAACCCAATACTTTCTGTTTGTTTTTAATAGCATGATTATTGACTCTGTAATGATTATGTTTTTGTGTTTAAATTAGTGTTTGTGCCAAGTAAAGCCTTTGGGATGACTCACAAGATGAGTAGATTCGATGGTGAAACAAAACAGAAACTTTTGACTCCAGTACATGAATTTTCATTTTTTACTGGAGCGTGATAATGATCTGAAATTTTTACAAAGTGTTTCTATAAAAAAAATTCGTGGTGTTACTATTGTTTCATAATTTTTAGATTTAAATACGTATAGGTTCTCGACAGATTGCTACAGACTGTTCTGTTTTAAACAGATTCTGTTTTTGCTTGCATAGTTGCTTGTTTTGATTATGCTATGGATTGTATCGGGGGGTATAAGCCATGGAGAAGTTAGAATAAAGTACCTATTATGAATTTATGAAATTTGAATCAATTTACAATAGTACTTAAAGTATGCAATATGTTTCTTATACTAACGGATCTCACGAGGTTTTGTTGAGTTTTGTGTGATTGAAGTTTTCAAGTTTGGGTGTTATCTCGATGGACAAAGGAATACGGAGTAGCAAGAGCCTAAGCTTGGGGATGCCCAAGGCACCCCAAGGTAATATTTTAAAGGATACTCAAGCGTCTAACCTTGGGGATGCCCCGGAAGGCATCCCCTCTTTCATCTCAAATCCATCGGTATGTCACTTGAAGCTATATTTTTATTCGTCACATGATATGAGTTTTGCTTGGAGCGTCGTTTGCTTTTGTTTTCTTTTACTTTAAGTTTGCCACAATCATTTTTTGCTGGAGACACCTATTTTAGAGAGACACACCTTCATCATAATTTGTTAGAATACTCTATGTGCTTCACTTATATCCTTTGAGCTTAGCAGTTGCTCTAGTACTTCACTTATATCTTGTTGAGCACGGTGGCGTGTAGATTTTATAGAAATGATTTCACTCTCATTCTTCACTTATATTTGTTTGAGAGTTAATAAATAGTGATGCTAATTTGCATGGGTCATAAAGACTAGTCCAAAAATATTAGGTAATCAATGAGTGATAATCAAAACCATCATGTAGCACATATAAAGAAATTGTGAGCCAATGATATTGATGTAGTAATATAAAATAGGTGTGAGTTCATAATTGTTAAACCGTAGAAGTGTCGATATTAAGAAAGGTTGAACTTTTTGTTCATCTAAAAATTAAAGAGGCATGGTGATGATGTGTGAGGATTGCTATTCCTCGTTGAAATCCTAGTGTTGTTTCGGGTCGTAAGCGCGCGATGGTTAACTCCTACCAACCTCTTCCCTCGGGGCATGCGATTAGTACTTTGATCTATGATAAACTAATAAAACCTTGCAATAAGTATATGAGTTCTTTATGACTAATGTGAAACCATGGACATATGCAATCTCACCTTTTCATAATTTGCTAGCCTCTTCGGTACCGTGCATAGCCCGTTCTCACCTCGAGGATCGGTGCAACTTTCGCCGGTGCATCCAAACCCCGTGACATGATACGCTCTGTTGCACATAAGCCTTATTGTATCTTCCTCAAAACAGCCACCATACCTACCTATCATGGCATTCCCATTGCCATTCTGAGATATATTGCCATGCAAATTCCATCGTCACTTCACATGATAAGTTCGTTCATCGTCATATTGCTTTGCATAATCATATAGAGCTGACATAGTATTTGTGGCAAAGCCACTGTTCATAATGTTTTTGATACATGTCACGCTAGATCATTGCACATCCTAGTACACTGCCAGAGGCATTCATACAGAGTCATATCTTCATATCAGTTCTCCATATTGAGTTGTAAGTAAATAAAAGTGTGATCATCATCATTATTAGAGCATTGTCCCAGTGAGGAAAGAATGATGGAGACAATGATTCTCCCATAAGTCGAGATGAGACTTCGGACGAAAATAAAGATGGGGGAGGCCAAATGAGCCCACCATCCATTCAAAAAATGTGAGAAAATGAGAGAAGGGACTTTGCTACTATCCTTTACCACACTTGTGCCTCAAAGTGGCACCATGCTCTTCATGTAGAGAGTCTCATGATATATCACTTTCATATGCTAGTGGTAATTACCTATTCATTATTACAAACTTGGCGTGTATATTCCTATGACGGGCTTCCTCAAATGCCCGAGGTCTTCATGAGCAAGCAAGTTGGATGCACACCCCACTTAGCTTCATTTGAGCTTTCATACACTTATAGCTTTAGTGCATCATTTGCCTGGCAATCCCTACTCCTCGCATTGACATCTATCGATGGGCATCTCCATAGCCCGTTGGTATGCCTAGTTGATGTGAGACTATCTTATCCATTTCCTACCCCTTTGATATCTACCACCATACTCTATTCCACTCAAATGCTATGTCCAATGGCTCACGCTCATGTATTGTGTGAAGAATAAAAAGTTGATGCATATTGAAAAGTACGAACCAATTGCCTGACTTGGACACTGTGGTGCTTAACATTTGTATTAATGTGGTGAAGATGGAGCCGTGCCTTGCTAATACAATAAGATGAATGGGGGGGGGTAAACATTTCTTAAAGATCGTATACTTTTAAGAATTAACAATTGTGTTTTTTACATTTCAATTATTGCTATGATAATATTTGTTGATTCATCTTTTCTCAATGAGCATACATGCACAAGATTACATAGTGGATACCATGTCACATCAAAAATTCTATTTTTATCATTTACCTACTCGAGGACGAGCAGGAATTAAGCTTGGGGATGCTTGATACGTCTCCAACGTATCTATAATTTTTGATTGTTCCATGCTGATATATTATCATTCTATGATACTTTTTGGGTCTTTATTTACCAATTTACAATATTTTTTAGCACTAATCTATTGACCCAGTACCGAGTGCCAGTTGCTGTTTTCTGTATGTTTTTGCCTTTTTAGGTTTACAGTAACAAACGAAGTCCAATTGCCACGAAACTTTTTGATGATTTTTTCTGGACCAAAAGAAGACCTGGAAGCTTCGGAAGGAGGTCGGGAGGTGCACGAGGGCCCCACCACACATCAGGGCGCACCTTGGGGGGCGGCCTGATATGTGGTGGCCCCCTCGTGGCTCTCCCGACATCCCTCTCTGGACTATAAATGCTTTGAGTGTCAGCAAGCTTGTGGGCCCCACATGGTTCCAGTTGACGTGATTCCAACGCTGAAAAATCCTATAAATCCATAAACCCCGGAAAGTTAACCTATATCTTGCGCTTCGCCGCCGCAACTCTCTGTATCGAAAAAAACTCATCTGGAGCCTTTCCAGTACCCTGCCGGAGGGGGAAATCATCACCGGTGACCATCTTCATCATCCCGGCGGTGGCCATGACGAGGAGGGAGTAGTTCACCCTCGGGTGTAGGATCACTAGAAGTGTGTGTCTAATGGGGGGGGGGGGGTGAATAGACTACTAGCAAATATTAAAACCTAACCTTTTCCCAAGTTAATTGGTTGGCAGATTTTAGCAATTATAGCAAGTCTAGCACACCCTACACATGCAAGTCAACAAGTATGGCAGCGGAAAATAAAGACATTGCACATGGAAGTAAGGAGTTGAGATAGGGAGATCAAACGCATGAGGGACACGAAGATTTTTCCCGTGGTTTCGATAGGTGGTGCTATCGTACGTCCACGTTTATGGAGTCTTCAACCCACGGAGGGTAACGGTCGCGAGAGTCCACGGAGGGCTCCACCCATAAGGGTCCACAAAGTAGCAACCTTTGACTATTCCATAACGGCTTCCGTCCACGAAGGACTAGCCTCACTATGGGTAGATCTTCACGAAGTAGGCGATCTCCTTGCCCGTACAAACTTCTTGGTTCAACTCCACAACACGAAGTAGGAGGCTCCCAAGCGAAACCTAACCAATCTAGGAGGCACCACCCTCCAAAAGGTAATAGGCTCGGTAATGTCGATGAACTCCTTGCTCTTGTGCTTCAAGATGATAGACTCCTCAACACACAATCACTCTCTCAAAGATTTGGCTTGGTAGAAGAGATTGATTTGGTGGAAAGCAACTTGGGGAGGCTAGAGATCAAGATTCATATGGTAGGAATGGAATGGCATGATCTCAACACATGAGTAGGTGGCTCTCTCTCAGAAAATCTGATGGGGCAAGTATGGAATAGTTCTGAGTGCTTCTCTTTCGAGTGGGTGGTGGTGAAGGGGTATATATAGGCGTCCCCAAAAATCCAACCGTTACACCTAAAGTGACCAACTCAGTGACACCGATGTGTGAATCTCGGTGGTAGCGAAGTGACCAAAAGGCAGTAACTTTTGAATCTCGATGAGACCGATATATAATTCTCGGTGGTACCGATTAGGTGACCAACGGTCAGATTGCGCAACTCGGTGACACCGATCCAGAAAACTCGATGGTACCGATTTTGTGAATCGAGGTAACAGAAAGTTGGCAACCCAAACTCGGTGGCACCGAAGTGGAATCGGTTGCACCGATGTGCTAGGGTTTGGCATGGGTCTGTCTGAGTTTGGGAATCGGTGGCACCGAGTGGGAAGTGTTGGTTGCACCGATTTTGGATATTTGACTTTGGACAGACTTTTGTGGAAGAGCTTGTGGGTGTCTTTGGTGACTATCTCTTGTGCATGTGGAGCATCTTATTCACCAACAGTACCTTACCCCCTTTTAATAGTATTGGCTTTCCTATGGACTCAAAGTGATTTCTCACAAAGTAAAATGTAGAGTCCTCTTGCTTGAAGCTTTGCCAATCCATTTCCTTGCATCTTGGGGTTTCTCCACAATCCTTTTGCCAACCCTCTCTGTGGACTTTATCTGAAATACACTAGGTAAAAATATTAGTCCAAGAGACAATGTATGTTGTCATGAATTATCAAAACCACCAAGGGAGCACATTGTGCTTTCAATCTCCCCCTTTTTGGTAATTGATGACAACATACAATCAAAGCTTCAAATAAAGATATGCATGGATATAATGAAGACTTTGAGAGACACATGAGTTAGACTTGCTCCCCCTAAATGTGTGCAATCCCTTTAAAGGATAGTTGCTTTGGAATGCATGGACACACATATAGTAGAAGGTATATAATGAATCATGTGTATCTTGGCTATATGCATCAAATATATATATGAGTGAGGTGTATCTTTGTTCAAGACTTCACTCTTGCAAACAATATGTGCAAGAAGCAAGAGATCATCTTGATCAGAGATATGATGCATATACTTACCTTGAGTTCTTGAGCATTCCAGTAGTAGAAACACACTTGAGAAAACAATGTTAGGAAACACAAGAGTATTCTACCAATCAAAAATCAATAGAGCTCAATAGTACCAAGATATGGAGAACATATAGAAGATAGTATTCCTTAAGATTGATATGTCTCCAAGATCATTTAGAACTTTCTCCCCTTGATATGAAAATAGTAGGTCATCCTCTCCCCCTGAATCTTAGCATGTAGATATTGGGATTGGATAGGGTGAGAAAAGTCTAACATGAGTAGTCAAATGAAATAAACATATTTTTCTCCAAACATATTTTTCTCCCCCTACTTAGGTATTCCCCCCTTGTCTATATATGTGTAATTTGATGTTCACCTCTCCCCCTTGATTATATCTCCCCCTTTGCATAAGCATGTATCTCCCCCTTTAGCTTTGAAGCTTTGGTATTTCTCCCCCTTTGGCATTAATTTCCAAAAAGGTCCATACACAGGGTTAGACACAGGGATCATGGAGTAGGAAGGGATCCTTGAGAACAAGGGTCATAGAATGTAGGGATCATGGAGAGCATTAAAAACTGAGGGAATCATGGAAAATAACTTCTCCTCTTTGGCTGATCTGAGAGCTTGTAAGACTTCTCCTCCTTTGAGTTAGGGATCCTAGAATGAAATTTCTCCCCCAATTTTTTTAAATGAAGGGATCATCGAAGAATTGAAAATATCATAATAGGATCACTAAGGAAACAAAATATTTACTAACATGAACACAGATTAGGGAAGAAATCAAATCGGTGGCTCCGAGACAAACAAGTCGGTGGAACCGAGATGTTGTTATGCAGCTCATCTGCTAAATCGGTAGAACCGAGTTATCTGTATCGGAGGCTCCGAGAGCTAAACAGAAACTTGGCAATGTTTGAGAAACTTGCAAATGAATTTGGAAAACTTGTAACAAAGTGTCAAAAGGATTTTCAAAGAAAATGCAAAAGACTTTACAACGAAATATCAACTAGAAAAGATTTGAGTGGTTCCAAGAAATCTTGCAAATAGAGAATGAACCAAACAAGATACTTAATCTAGGTGATGGGCGGTGGCTAGGTCACCTATATTAGAGTATATTCACTTAGGAACCAAGCAAGAATACTTGATCATCGGTCATACTCATCGTTAAGTTCAAAATGGGGTTACCATTTTTCGATTAAGCATTTTAATGTTTTCATATCACTTGAGTTGCTTTATCTCATGACTCGGAGTAAAGCTTTTTCAAGGATATGAGTACATACCTTTGAGTGATGTTGATGACGTAGCTTGTAGGTGAACTTGTTGAGGATGCTCGAGGTTGATGAAGATCATCTTGAGTTGGGAGCAATCCTTCTTGTTTTAGTTCACATATCACCTACATAGGTTAGTCATGCAAGGAAGAACAATATATATATATATATATATATATATATATATATATATATATATCCATTTGACATGATATCAATTGAGAGTTAGCAAATGTGATCACATCAAATATATGTCAAGGATATGGTTGAGTTGTCTTCTTCCTTCCATCATCAAGAGGGGTTGTGGATACTTGGTCATGACAAGATTGCTTATGATTTAAGTTGATGGCAATCTTGTGGAATGAAGTTCTTCCAAGTACCTACAAAAGGTTAGATGCAATGCAAGGGAGCATAGAATTCCAAGATATATGATAACATGTCAAGTGAATCATGGAAGTATCATGTAAGCTCATGCCCTTGCATGTAATCGAGTGAGTCTAGCTAAAGTTTGAAGCATCAAGGATGTTCAACTCACTCCTCAAGTGACAAAACACTTTCTCATCAAGTGGCTTAGTAAAGATATCGGCCAATTGCTTGTTAGTGCGAACATGCTTCAGATCAATGTCTCCTTTGGCAACATGATCATGAATGAAATGATGTCATACTTGAATATGTTTAGTTCGAGAATGTTGCACATGATTATGACCAATCTTAATAGTACTCTCATTGTCACGAAGTAATGGAACATTTTTCACATGGATTCCATAATCCTTAAGCGTTTGTGTCATCCATAGTAATTGTGCACAACATGATCCGGCAGCAATATACTCAGCTTCGGCAATAGATAGAGATACCGAGTTTTGTTTCTTGGAGGACCAAGACACAAGAGATCTACCAAGAAATTGACATCTACCCGAGGTGGATTTTCTATCAACCTTGTCACCGGCATAGTCCGAATCGGAATAGCCAACAAGGTTAAAGGAAGATCCCTTGGGATACCAAATGCCAAAGTTTGGTGTTTGTATCAAATATCTCACAATACGTTTTATGGCCAAAAGATGACACTATTTAGGTGCAGCTTGATATCTAGCGCACATGCAAACACTAAGCATAATATCGGGACGGGAGGCACATAGATATAGCAATGAACCAATCATAGATCGATAAACTTTTTGATCAACCGGTTCATTCTCCTTGGTAAGATCAACATGTCCACTAGTAGGCATAGGAGTTTTCATACCTTTACACTCTTGCATGTTGAACTTCTTGATCAAGTCCTTGGTATACTTGGTTTGAGAGATGAAAGTTCCTTCTCTCGTTTAGTTGATTTGCAAACCAAGAAAGAATTTTAGCTCACACATCATGGACATCTCATACTTCTCGGACATCAACCTTCCAAATCTTTCACTAAATTGTGGGTTAGTAGATCCAAAGATAATATCATCCACATAGAAAAAAAGAGAAAGAAATAAAAAAAGAAAAAAGAGAGAGAAAAAGAAAAAAAAGGAATAAATGAGAGAAAAGAGAGAAGGGACAGTGCTACTACTTCTTTTTCCACACTTGTGCCTCAAAGTGGCACCATGTTCTTCATATATAGAGTCTCTGGTTTTGTCACTTTCATATACTAGCTGGAATTTTTCATTATAGAACTTGGCTTGTATATTCCGATGACTGGCTTCCTCAAATGCCCGAGGTCTTCATGAGCAAGCAAGTTGTATGCACACCCACTTAGCTTCAGTTGAGCTTTCATACACTTATAGCTCTAGTGTATCCATTGCATGGCAATCCCTACTTCTCACATTGATATCTTTAGATGGGCATCTCCATAGCCCGTTGATACGCCTAGTTGATACGAGACTTTATTCTCCACTTTTACCCCTTTGAAACCTACCACCATATTCTATTCCACCTTTATGCTATATACATGGTTCACGCTCATACATTGCATGAGTAAAAAGCTGAAACATGTCAAGAAGTACGATCCAATTGCCTGACTTGACACCGTGGTGCTTGACATTTGTATTTATGAGGTGAAGATGGAGCCATGCTATTCTAATAGGACAAAATGAATAGGGGGTGAACATTCTTTAAGGATCGTATATTTTTAAACTTGATGATTATGTTGCTTATGTTTATAAGTATTATTATGTTGATCTTTGTTAATTCATTGTTTCTCAATGATCATACATGCAATAGATTACATGTTGGGTAGCATGCTCATACGTCTCCAACGTATCGATAATTTATGAAGTATTCATGCCATCTTCACCTATGTTTAAAATACTTTTATATGGTTTTGATGCACTTTATATGATTTATTTAGAACTAACCCGGACTGACGCTGTTTTCAGCAGAACTACCGTGGTATTGTTTTTGTGCAGAAAATGAAAGTTCTCGGAATCGCCCGAAACTTTTTGACGATTTTTTTGGAACAAAAGAGGCACTAGACGCTTCGTGTGAGGGCCAGAAGAGCCACGAGTGGGCACAACCCACCAGGGCGCGCCAGAGGGCCCAGGCGCGCCCTGGTGTCTTGTGCCCTCCTCGTGGTCCACCTTCGCGTGAAACCAACGCCAAAAAATCCTATAAATATAGAACCCATCAGAAATAACCCTATACTCTCCGCTCCGCCGCCACAACTCTCTGTATCGACGAAAAACCAATCTGGAGACGTTCCAGTACCCTGCCGGAGAGGGGAATCCATCTCCGGTGGCTATCTTCATCATCCCGGCGGAGGCCAAGACGAGGAGGGAGTAGTCCACCCTCGGGGCTGAGGGTATGTACCAGTAGCTATGTGTCCAATCTCTCTCTCTCGTGTTCTTGAGATGTCATGATCTTGATGTATCACGGGCTTTGTTAATATAGTTGGATCATATGGTGTGTTTCCCTTACTATCTTGTTGTGATGAATTGAATCTTTCCCTTTGAGATATCGTTATGTTGGATTGAATATTGGATTTGAGAACACTTGATATATGTCTTGCATGTGGATACCCGTGGTGACAATGGGGTGTTCTATTGATTCACTTGATATATGTTTTGGTACTCAACTTGCGGATTCCCGCGGTGACATTGGGGTAATCTATGCATAGGGGTTGATACACGTTCTTGTCCTACTTTCTCCGATAGAAATCTTGGGGTACTCTTTGAGGTTCTTTGTGTTGGATTGAGTATTATGAATCTGAAATTGTTTGATGCATATCGTAAAATTAACTCATGGATACTTGTGGTGACATTGGAGTATCTAGGTGACATTAGAGTTGGTTGATGCGTATCATATGGTGTTATTCTAGTACGAACTCTTAGATAGATCGAACGGAAAGGATAACTTGATGTTATCTTAGTACGAACTCTTGAATAGATCGATCGAAAAGGATAACTTTAAGGTGGTTTCGTACCCTACAAACAATTTCTTCTTATGTTCTCCACTAGATAAGAACTTTGGAGTGATTCTTCGTTGCACGTTGAGGGGTGGTTATGTGATCCAATTATATTAGCATTGTTGAGAGATTGCACTACCGAAAGTACGGACCGTAGGCCTTGTTTTCAAGCATTGCAATACCGTTTGTGCTCACTTTTGTTACTTGCTACCTTGCTGTTTTTATTGTTACTATTACAAAAACCTATATCTACCATCCATATTGCACTTGTATCACCATCTCTTCGATGAACTAGTGCACCTATACAATTTGCCAATGTATTAGGTGTGTTGGGGACACAAGAGATTTCTTGTATTTGATTGCAGGGTTGTTTGAGAGAGACCATCTTCATCCTACACCTCCCACGGATTGATAAACCTTAGGTCATCCACTTGAGGGAAAATTGCTACTGTCCTACAAAACTCTGCGCTTGGAGGCCCAACGAAGTCTAAAAGAATAAAGTTGCGTAGTAGACATCAAGCTCTTTTCTGGCGCCGTTGCCGGGGAGGTGAGTGCTTGAAGGTATATATTTAGATCTTGCAATTAAATCTTTCAGTTTCTTGTTTTTCACTAGTTTGGTTTTATAAAAGAAAACTACAAAAAAATGGAGTTTAGGTTGCATCATTTGTTTCGTCTTTATAATGTCTTTTGTGAAAATAAGGATTCAAAAAATTGTGCTCAATTGGTAGAGGAAGAAATTATGAAAATACTTGATGAGAATTCCTTGAATGATGAGCATGATTGTAATGTTGCTAGTATTAATTCTCTGAATATCCATGATGCTAATGATATGCAAAGCCACAAGCTTGGGGATCCTATGTTTGATGAAGATGATATTTTTTGCCCCCCAAGTTTTGATGAGCAAATTTATTATGATGATGGCATGCCTCCTATCTATGATGATTATGATGATGACATGTATGCTATAAAGAGTGATAGTGACCATGAAACTTGTCATCTTGATTTTAATTTTCATTTGGATTATGCCAATCATGTATCTCATGATAGTTATTTTGTTGAGTTTGCTCCCACTACGATGAATGAGAAGAAATATGCTTACGTGGAGAGTAATAAATTTTCTATGCTTGTAGATCATGAAAAGCATGCTTTATGTGATAGTTATATTGTGAAATTCCTTCATTATGCTGCTGAAATTTATTATGAGGGAGGAACATATGCTTGTAGGAATTGCAATAATATCAAGTTTCCTCTCTATGTGTTCAAAGTTTTGAAGTTATGCTTGTTTTGCCTTCCTATGCTAGTTGATTCTTGCTCCCATAAATTGTTTGCTCACAAAATACCTATGCATAGGAAGTGGGTTAGACTTAAATGTTCTTGTTATGAGATTAATGATGCTCTCTTGCATGTTTCAATTACTATTCCTACGTGAGAATCATGGAAATCATCATGCCTAGCTAAAAGGCTTAAAAGAAAAGCGCTTGTTGGGAGACAACCCAAAACTTTTCATTTCTGTTTTTGTGTTTTCACATGATTAAGCTACTGTATTAATAATGTTTTCAGCCTTTTATTTCAATAAAGTGCCAAGTAAAGCCTTTGGGATGACTCACAAGATGAGTACAAATGATGCTGAACCAAAACAGAAACTTTTGACTCCAATACAGGAATTTTCATTTTTTTACTGGAGCATGATAATGATCTGAAATTTTTACACAGTGCTTATATACACATTATGCAGGTTGTCCTAATTTTCAGAAGTTTTAGAGACAGGGAAGTATGGTTACACTACAGATCTTCACAGACTGTTCTGTTTTTGACAGATTCTGTTTTGCATGCATAGTTTGCTTGTTTTAGTGTTCCCATAGCTTATATTTAGTGGTATATATTATGGGAATTATAGAATACAGTAGGTATCATGTGGGAACAATTATGAATCTTGTCTTGACAGTACCTAAGTGAATGATTTATCTTTATTACACTAACCCTTCTCACGAAGTTCCGTTAAGTTTTGTGTGATTGAAGTTTTCAAGTTTTGGGTGAGACACCGATATGAGGAGAATAAGGAATGACAAGAACCTAAGCTTGGGGATTTCCAAGGCACCCCCAAGGTAATATCCATGGAAGACTCAAGTGCCTAAGCTTGGGGATGCCCCCGGAAGGCATCCCCTCTTTCGTCTTCAACACTATCGGTATATCTTACTTAGAGCTATATTTTTATTCGTCACATAATTTGAGTTTTGCTTGGAGCGTCGTTTTATTTTGTTGTTCTATGTTATATGTTATTTATAATCTTGTTTTTCAATAAAAAGTTCCAAGAATTAACTTAGGATGCTTGCATTGCATGTTTGATGTGTGCTGTGTAAAAACAGAAACTTTCTCTGTAGTGTTTGAATTTTCATATTTTACTGGAACGTGGAAAGTTTCTGAAATTTTTACACAGTGTTTTCATATAAATTATTTATCATGTCCTAAATTTTCATAATTTTTTGAGTTACATAAGTACACTGGTTTAATAGATTGCTACAGACTGTTCTGTTTGCACAGATTGCTGTCATAGTTTTGTTATCTACTTATAATATAGTTTCCATAGCCTATATTGGTAGATATAAATTGTGGAAATGATTGTAAACAGTAGATGATGTTTGAAAATTATTGTGCTACTTGTCTTTGCAGTACATGAAGTGTTGATTTGTTCTTATGTGTACTAACCTATCTCACGAGTTCTTTTGAAGTTTTGTGTGGATGAAGTTTTCTGAGAATAGGTGAAACCATGATATGAGAGGATTGAAAGAGATACAAAAGCTCAAGATTGGGGATGCCCAAGGCACCCCAAGTAAATATTTCAAGAAGTCTCAAGCATCTAAGCTTGGGGATGCTACGCATCCCACCTCTCTTCGTCAACTATCGGTTAGCCTATGTTGAGCCTAAATTTTTATTCGTTCACATGATGCGTGCTATTCTTGGAGTTCTATTTTTGTTTAGTTTGTTTTTTGAATCAAATACTCAGATCTGAAAATCTTTATTGAGAGAGAGAGTCCTCACATAGCTACTTAATTGTTTGACTACTCATTGATCTTCACTTATATCTTTTGAGAGTAGTTTGATGTTTACTCTTGTGCTTCACTTATATCCTAAGAGTAAATTTTGAATGAATGAAATATCATAAATCTGAGATTATCCATGTGCTTTATGCTTAGTAGTTGTTTCACATCTGGTTTAGAAAATAAAATCTATTGAAGTTTAAGAATCACAATATTGGTCATACAAGCAATTCGTGAATAATTAGTATAAGAAAGAGAACTTTCACACACAAATATATTATCTTGGACATCTTCTATGATTGTGAATATCCATTAATTATTTTCAAACTTGAGCAAATTAGTTGAAGTTGGACAAGGAAGACAACGTAATGAGTTATGGTTGTGTATATTTGCATAGAAGTTATATTGTTATGGATCCTCCAACATGTGGTGCTTGTTTAGAACCTTTTGCTAGCCAACACTTCATACTAAGTAGAGATACTACTTGTGCATCCAAATCCTTGAGCCAAGTTTCTTCCATAAGAGTCCACCATACCTACCTATATATGGTATTTGACTGCCATTCCAAGTAAATTTGCATGTGCCACCTCCAAAATTTCAAATGAACACCTATTTTGTGTGCCTGGACTGCTCATGGAGTGACAGGGGGCGGTCAGTATGTTCCATGTTAAGCGGGTTATTCTCATGATGAGGGTTTATTCACTCGTCCTTGCATGAGAGGGGCGGTAATAGGGATTCCCAGTCCCGAAATAAAAAAATGTAAATAATTAAACAAAACTCCCTCATGAATGCTGTTGGTATGGACGTTACCCGTGGATTCGGCTAGCCGTGGAGTGTGTTTGTTGGTGGAGGGGGAGTAAAACATTACTTTTACCGCTTGGGAACCGCCGCTAATGTGTTTAACATGGAAGATATTGATAACTCTTGGTCGTAACGTTGACAGGAAGGGTGCACCTCCCAAAACTATATTCATCTCTGTTTTTAAACAATAAGCTCTGGCACCTTTGCAAATCCCTGCTTCCCTCTGCGAAGGGACAATCTATTTACTTTCATGTTATTTACTATTCATGTTGAGTCAACTTCTTATTCCAACCTCAGTCTATTAGTTGGCAAGCATCATGTGGTGGGGAAAGATTCAAACATATATATCCAGTCAAATATATTTGATCATGAGTTGGGAGGCGAATATTAAGCCCCTATCTTTTTCTGTGTTCGATGGATGCCATTTGTTCAAAAAATATGCTTTGAGTACTAGAAATCATAGAAGACTATATGATGATAGAGTATGTGGAGATCTTACTTAGACTTTGTTGAGAATAAGTTGAATTGCAATTGTTTGGTGACTAAGAACATAGGTTGTTAAGTTTTAAGAGAATTAATTGTTTGAACCATAACATGTGAATTGGTTGCTACTTTATCATGATGATTTTTATGAGAAAAAGTTGTTGGTTATGGTGCTAGGAAAAGTGGTTGAAATTATCATTGATCAAACTTATCCACTATGCTAGCATTCACACTTCATAAATTATTTCTTTTATCTTTTACCTACTCGAGGACGAGTAGGAATTAAGCTTGGGGATGCTGATACGTCTCCAATGTATCGATAATTTATGAAATATTAATGCCATCTTCACCTATGTTTACAATACTTTTATATGGTTTTGATGCACTTTATATGATTTATTTAAAACTAACCCGGACTGACACTGTTTTCAGCACTACTATTGTGGTGTTGTTTTTGTGCAGAAAATGAAAGTTCTCGGAATCGCCCGAAGCTTTTTGACGATTTTTTTGGAACAAAAGAGGCACTAGACGCTTCGTGGGAGGGCCATAAGAACCACGAGGTGGGAACAACCCACCAGGGCGCGCCAGATGGCCCAGGCGCGCCCTGGTGTCTTGTGCCCTCCTCGTGGCCCACCTTCGTGTGAAACCAACGCTAAAAAATCCTATAAATATAGAAACCATCAGAAATAACCCTAGACTCTCCGCTCCGCCGCCGCAACTCTCTGTATCGACGAAAAACCAATCTGGAGACGTTCTAGTACCCTGCCGGAGAGGGGAATCCATCTCCGGTGGCCATCTTCATCATCCCGGCAGAGGCCATGACGAGGAGGGAGTAGTGCACCCTCGGGGCTGAGGGTATGTTCCAGTAGCTATGTGTCAAATCTCTCTCTCTCTCTCTCTCTCTCTCTCTCTCTCGTGTTCTTGAGATGTCATGATCTTGATGTATCACGGGCTTTGTTAATATAGTTGGATCATATGGTGTGTTTCCCTTACTATCTTATTGTGATGAATTGAATCTTTCCCTTTGAGATATTGTTATGTTGGATTGAATATTGGATTTGAGAACACTTGATATATGTCTTGCATGTGGATACCCGTGGTGACAATGGGGTGTTCTATTGATTCACTTGATATATGTTTTGGTACTCAACTTGCGGATTCCCGCGGTGACATTGGGGTAATCTATGCATAGGGGTTGATACACGTTCTTGTCCTACTTTCTCCGATAGAAATCTTGGGGTACTCTTTGAGGTTCTTTCTGTTGGGTTGAGTATTATGAATCTAAAATTGTTTGATGCGTATCGTATAATTAACTCATGGATACTTGTGGTGCCATTGGAGTATCTAGGTGACATTAGAGTTGGTTGATGCGTATCATATGGTGTTATTCTAGTACGAACTCTTAGATAGATCGAACGGAAAGGATAACTTGATGTTATCTTAGTACGAACTCTTGAATAGATCGATCGGAAAGGATAACTTTAAGGTGGTTTCATACCCTACAAACAATTTCTTCTTATGTTCTCCGCTAGATACGAACTTTGGAGTGATTCTTCGTTGCATGTTGAGGGATGGTTATGTGATCCAATTATATTAGCATTGTTGAGAGATTGCACTAGCGAAAGTACGGACCCTAGGCCTTGTTTTCAAGCATTGCAATATTGTTTGTGCTCACTTTTGTTACTTGCTACCTTGCTGTTTTTTATTGTTACTATTACAAAAACCTATATCTGCCATCCATATTGCCTTGTATCACCATCTCTTCGCCGAACTAGTGCACCGATACAATTTTCCATTGTATTGGGTGTGTTGGGGACACAAGAGATTTCTTGTATTTGATTGCAGGGTTGTTTGAGAGAGACCATCTTCGTCCTACAACTCCCATGGATTGATAAACCTTAGGCCATCCACTTGAGGGAAAATTGCTACTCTCCTACAAAACTCTACGCTTGGAGGCCCAACAAAGTCTACAAGAATAAAGTTGCGTAGTAGACATCACATGTCACATCAAAAATTCTGTTTTTATAATTTACCAACTCGAGGACGAGTATGAATTAAGCTTGGGGATGCTGATACATTGGAGACGTATCAGCATCCCCAAGCTTAATTGTTGCTCCTCCTCGAGTAGGTAAATGATAAAAGAAGTAATTTATGAAGTGTGAATGCTAGCATAGTCCATAATTTTGATCAATGATAATTTCAGTCACTTTTCTAGCATCATAACCAGAAACTTTTTCTCATAAAAACCTCTCATGATCAAGTAGCAAGCTATTCACATGTTAAAGTATAGGCCATAAACTTTCTTGAAAACCAACAAACTATGTTCTCAATCATCAAACAATTACAATTCATCTTATTTTCAGGAAGGGTCTATGTAAGAGCTCTGATTTAGCAAATTCCACATACTCAACTATCATTTAGTCTTCCATGATTGCTGACACTCAAAGCATATTTTTAGAACAAGCAGTTTCAATCAAACACGTAGGAAGATAGGCACTTATTGTTCTGCCTCCCAACTTATTTATCTCAGGGATAATGTCAACAATAATGAATCATGATCACCTATATCCAATTGGATATATGTGCTTGGATCTTTCCCCATCACATGATGCTTGCCAACTAAAGAATCAATAGATTGGAATAGGGATGAACATTATTGACTCTTGCATAAAAGTAAATACATAGAAGTAAATGCATAAAAGTAAAGATAGGCCCTTCGCAGAGGGAAGCGGAGGTTGTCATGCGCCTTTTATTTTTGGATGCGCAAACTCTTAATGGAAAGGAACGTCACATTATATTGCCCCTTGTGATAGCACTTATTATGCAGTCCGTCGCTTTTATTACTTCACCATCACAAGTTCGTACAAATCTTACTTTCCCTTCCAATAAAAGATCATACATACTTACGAGCAATTTTCATTGCTTTTTGCACCAATAACAACTTACTTGAAGGATCTTATTCAATCCATAGGTAGGTATGGTGGACTCTCATGGCAAGAAACTGGGTTTAAGGGTTTTTGGATGCACAAGTAGTGTCTCTACTTAGTACGATTTTTTTGCTAGCAAAAGATCATAAGCAAGCACCACGTGTTAGAGGATCCATGATAATATAACTTCTATGTGAATATAAACAAACATAACCATTACTTTGTCTTCCTTGTCCAACATCAACTACTTGATCAAGTTTCAAAATAATTAATGGGGGCTCACAATCATAGAAGATGTCCAAGATAGTATATTTATATCTGAAATCTCTCTTCCTTCAATATTCTTTCATCAATTGTTCAAGTGACCAATGCTATGTTAGTTATCTTCCAATAAATTTTACCACTTATACTTCTTGTCTGTGAAGTCACTACTCCCCATGGGATAATCATATGAAGCATACATAATTTTCATACTTATAACATTCAAATCATTCAACATTTTCTCTTAGGATATAAGTGAAGCATAAGAGTGAACATCAAACTACTCTCAAAAAGATATAAGTGAAGATCAATGAGTAGTCAAACAATTAAGTAGCTATGTGAGGACCCTCTCTCAATAAATATTTTTAGATCTGAGATTTATTTAAAACAACAAACTAAACGAAAATACACTCCATGAATAGCACATATCATGTGAACGAATAAAAACTTAGGCTTAACATAGGCTAACGATAGTTGTTGAAGAAGAGAGGTGGGATGCGTAGCATCCCCAAGCTTTGATGCTTGAAAATTCTTGTAATATTGACTTGGGGAGCCTTGGGCGTCCCAAAGATTGAGCTCTTGTGTCTCGTTAATTCCTCTCATATCACGGTTTCACCTAGGTCTCAAAAAAACTTAATCCACACAAAACTTGAAAAGAACTCGTGAGATAGATTAGTGCACATAAGAATAAATCAATTCTTTATGTACTGCCAAGACAAGTTGCATAATAATTTTCAAATATTATCTACTATATACTATCGTTTCCACAATTTATATCTACCACTATAGGAGAAGTAGATAACAAAACTATGACAACAATCTGTCTAAACAGGACAGTCTGTAGAAATTAATTTACAACGTGCACTTATGTAACTCCAAACATTCTAACAATGTAGAAAATGATATAGACTTAATATGAAAATACTATGTAAAAATTTCAGAAACTGTCCACGTTCTAGTAAAATATGAAAATTCAAACACTACAACAAAAGTTTCTGTTTTTACACAACACAAATCAAACATGTAATTCAAGCATCCTAAAGGACAATTCTTGGAACTTTTTATTGAAAAGCAAGATTATAAATAACAGCAAGAAAATTATAACAAAATAAAATGATGCTCCAAGAAAAACTCATATTATGTGACAAATAAAAATATAGCTCTAAGTAAGATATACCGATAATGTTGAAGACGAAAGAGGGGATGCCTTCCGGGGCATCCCCAAGCTTAGACACTTGAGTCTTCCTTGGATATTAACTTGGGGGTGCCTTGGGCATCCCCAATATTAGGGTCTTGCCACTCCTTATTCTCCTCATATCGGTGTCTTACCCAAAACTTGAAAACTTCAATCACACAAAACTTAACGGAACTACGTGAGATGGGTTAGTGTAATAAAGATAGATCATTCACTTAGGTACTGTCAAGACAAGATTCATAATTATAATCACATAATACCTACTATCTTATATCGTCCCATAATTTATATCACTAAATATAAGCTACGAAAAATACTAAACAAGCAAACTATGCATGCAAAATAGAATCTGTCAAAAACAGAACAGTCTATGAAGATCTGAATGAAAACCATACTTCTATAACTCTAATTTTTTTGAAAAATTAGGGAAACTCAGAATATTTGCATATAAAAACTTTGTAGAAATTTCAGATTTTTTTCTCTCCATTAAAACCAGAGAAATTCTGCACTGGACATAAAAGTTTCTGTTTTTGCACAGAATCAAACTAACAAGTATCCACAATTTCCCAAAGGCTTTAGTTGTCACATTATTGAAATAAAAGACACAAAACATTATTAATACAGTAGATTAATCATTTGAACACACAAAAACAGAAAGTATAAGTGTTGGGTTGTCTCCCAACAAGCGCTTTTCTTTAAAGCCTTTTAGCTAGGCATGATGATTTCAATGATGCTCACATAGGAATAGTATTTGAAACATGCAAAAGAGCATCATGGATCAAATGAAAAGCACATTTAAGTCTAACCCACTTCCTATGAATGGGGATTTTGCAAGGAAACAATTTATTTTAGCAATAATCAACTTGCATGGGAATACAAAACAAGCATGACTTCAAAACTTTGAATACATAGTGAGGAAACTTGATATTATTGCAATTCTTACAAGCATAAGTTCCTCCCTCATAATAATTTTATAGAATCATGAAGGAATTACACAATATAACTATCACATAAAGCATTATTTTCATGATCGACAAGCATAGAAAATTTATTACTCTCCCCGCAAGCAAACTTCTCATACATAATAGTGGGAGCATCATGGGAGACTTGAATACAATAAATTGTTTCCACATTAAAAGAGTAATGTTAAACAAGGTTATTCATAATTGTGAAAAGTTTTATAATAATAATCATTACTACTTTTTATAACATAAGTGTCATCACAATAATCATCATAAGTAGTAACTTGGTTCTCATCATAATTAATTGAAACCTCTTCCAAGATAGTGGAATCATTACTAAATAAAGTCATGAAATCTCGAAATCCACTTTAATCATTATAATAAGATTCAACAACCTCCAAAATAGTGGGATAATAATCATCTAAAGTTGATACTCTACCAAACCCACTTTCATAAAAATTGCAATCATAATAAATAGGAGGCATGCAATCATCATAACAAATTTGATAATTGGAAGTAGGGGAACTAAAAAGATCATCTTCATACAACATTGCATCCACAAGCTTGGGATAACCATTATTTTCAGCAAATAATTCCCAAACATGTCATTTTCATAAAACAGAGCATCCACAAGCTTATGGGTTTGCATATCATTAGCATAATCATCAATAGCATGAATGGCACTAATAGTATAACAATTATTATCATCATAATTTTCCAAATTAGTGCCAAAAAGATTTTTAATATTATAAGGAGTCTCATTATCTTCCCAACCATCCTCGTCACAACAAGTAGTAGGCATAACAAAATAATCATCAAGTGTATCATCGTCCACACTACTTTCAGATTCATTCTTAACGATTATAGGAGCAACATTATTTGGGAGAGGTACCTTTTTACCTCTATTTTTCCTTCTTTTCTTCTTCTTCACCACCTTATGTGTAGGTTTAAGTGATTTATCCGAGCTTCTTATTGAAGAGATGGGAAGCTCCTCCTTGCAACCTGATTCATTACGAGAAACAATAGGAGGGTATTGAGAGACCTTTACCCTTTCATTTGTATTCCCTTCATATTCTATTGGTTTTCCTGTCTTTCTATAGTTGGCAATATAAGCATTCTCATTGCAATTTACTACGCAAAACATATATATTTCCTATAGATTACTTTTATTATCACTAGTGATATGGAATATATCAAATCAATCATTTTTATGTGACAATTCTTCACACCCGAAAAATAAACAAAGTTCATTATAGAGTTCACCGGAGATCAAATTATCACAATATTTGGAAATGGTTTGATCATGAAAATGCATGCATTGGAAATTAAGATGACCAACCCTATTGCAAAGTTCACAAGTAATAGGATGAAGAGAGCATAGTCTTCTGGCAAATTCATCTATCACTTTAAGCCACCAATTGGTTTTATCATGTTTATGCTTCTTACAAAATCTATCATACCTATATGGCATGTCTTCATGATGTCTACTACACAACTTTATTCTTGTAGACTCTCTTGGGCCTCCAAGCGTAGAGTTTTGTAGGACAGTAACAATTTTCCCTCAAGTGGATGACCTAAGGTTTATCAATCCATGGGAGGTGTAGGATGAAGATGGTCTCTCTCAAACAACCCTGCAATCAAATATAAGAAATCTCTTGTGTCCCCAACACACCCAATACAATGACAAATTGTATACGTGCACTAGTTCGGCGAAGAGACGGTGATATGAGTGCAATATGGATGGTAGATATAGGTTTTTGTAATCTGAAAATAAAAAAATAGCAAGGTAACAAGTGCCAAACAACGAGCAAAACGGTATATTAATGCTTGGAAACAAGGCCTAGGGTTCATACTATCACTAGTGCAAACTCTCAACAATGCTAACACAATAGAATCATATGATCATCCCTCAACGTGCAACAAAGAATCACTCCAAAGTTCATAAGTAGCGGAGAACATAAGATCAAATTGGTGTAGGTAGTAAACCCACCTCAAAGTTACCCTTTCTGATCAATCTATTGGGATATTCCTATAGGTGTCACAAACAGCCCTAGAGTTCATACTAAAATAACACCAATGATACATATCAATCAACCCTAATGTCACCTAGATACTCCAATGTCACCACAAGTATGTTTGGGTTAATTATTCGACATGCGTCAGACAATTTCAGATTCATTATATTCTATCCAACACAAAGAACTTCAAAGAGTACCCCAAGATTTCTATCGGAGAAAGTAGGACAAGAACATGTATCAACCCCTATGCATAGATTACCCCGTTGTCACCACGGAAATCTGCAAGTTGAGTACCAAGACATACGTCAAGTGATCTCAAATCCAATATTCAATCCGACATAACAAAATCTCAAAGGGAAAGATTCAATTCATCACATCAAGATAGCAAGGTACAAACACCACATGATCCAACTATATTAACAAAACCCGTGATACATCAAGATCGTGATATCTCAAGAACAAGAGAGAGAGAGAGAGAGAGAGAGAGAGAGAGAGAGAGAGAGAGAGAGATTAAACACATAGCTACTGGTACATACCCTCAGCGCCGAGGGTGAACTACTCCCTCCTCGTCATGGCCATCGCGGGATGATGAAGATGGCCACTGGTGATGATTTCCCCCTCCGTCAGGGTACTGGAAAGGCTCCAGATGAGTTTTTTTCCATACAGAGAGTTGCGGCGGCGAAGCACAAGATATAGGTTAACTTTCGGGGGTTTATGGATTTATAAGATTTTTTAGCGTTGGAATCATGTCAACTGGAAACACGTGGGTCCCACAAGCTTGCTGACAATCAAAGCATTTATAGGCCAGAGAGGGACGTCGGGAGAGCCATGAGGGGGCCACCACATATCAGGCCGCCCCCAGGGCGCGCACTGATGCGTGATGGGGCCCTTGTGCGCCTCCCGGCCTCCTTCCGAAGCTTCCAGGTCTTCTTTTGGTCCAGAAAAAATCATCAAAAAGTTTCGTGGCAATTGGACTTCGTTTGGTACTGTAAACCTCAAAAGGCAAAAACATGCAGAAAATAGCAACTGGCACTGGGCACTGGGTCAATAGGTTAGTGCTCAAAAATATTACAAATTGGTAAATAAATACCCAAAAAGTATCCTAGAATGATAATATATCAGCATGGAACAATCAAAAATTATAGATACGTTGGAGACGTATCAAGCATCCCCAAGCTTAATTCCTGCTCGCCTTCGAGTAGGTAAATGATAAAAACAGAATTTTTGATGTGACATGCTATCCACTATGTAATCTTGTGCATGTATGCTCATTGAGAAAAGATGAATCAACAAATATTATCATAGCAATAATTGAAATGTAAGAAACATAATTGTTAATTCCTAAGTATACGATCTTTAAGAAATGTTTACCCCCCCATTCATCTTATTGTATTAGCAAGGCATGGCTCCATCTTCACCACATTAATACAAATGTTAAGCACCATGGTGTCCAAGTTAGGCAATCGGTTCGTAGTTTTCAATATGCATCAACTTTTTATTCTTCACGCAATACATGAGCGTGAGCCATTGGACATAGCATTTCAGTGGAATAGAGTATGGTGGTAGATATCAAAGAGGTAGGAAGTGGATAAGATAGTCTCACATCAACTAGGCATACCAACGGGCTATGGAGATGCCCATCGATAGATGTCAATGCGAGGAGTAGGGATTGCCATGCAAATGATGCACTAGAGCTATAAGTGTATGAAAGCTCAAATGAAGCTAAGTGGGGTGTGCATCCAACTTGCTTGCTCATGAAGACCTCGGGCATTTGAGGAAGCCCGTCATAGGAATATACAAGCCAAGTTTGTAATAATGAATAGGTAATTCCCACTAGCATATGACGGTGATATATCACGAGAGTCTCTACATGAAGAGCATGGTGCCACTTTGAGGCACAAATGTGGTAAAGGATAGTAGCAAAGTCCCTTCTCTCATTTTCTCTCATTTTTTTGAATGGATTGTGGGATCATTTGGCCTCCCCCATCTTTATTTTTGTCCGGAGTCTCATCTCGACTGATGGGAGAATAATTGTCTCCATCATTCTTTCCTCACTGGGACAATGCTCTAATAATGATGATCATCACACTTTTATTTACTTACAACTCAATATGGAGAACTGATATGAAGATATGACTCTGTATGAATGCCTCTGGCAGTGTACTAGGATGTGTAATGATCTAGCGTGACATGTATCGAAAACATTATGAACAGTGGCTTTGCCACAAATACTATGTTAGCTCTATATGATCATGCAAAGCAATATGACGATGAACGAACTAGTCATGTGAAGTGACGATGGAATTTGCATGGCAATATATCTCGAAATGGCTATGAAAATGCCATGATAGGTAGGTATGGTGGATGTTTTGAGGAAGATGTAATAAGGCTTATGTGCAACAGAGCGTATCATACCACGGGGTTTGGATGCACCGGCGAAAGTTGCACCGATCCTCGAGGTGAGAACGGGCTATGCACGGTACCGAAGAGGCTAGCAAATTATGAAAAGGTGAGATTGCGTATGTCCATGGTTTCACATTAGTCATAAAGGACTCATATAATTATTGCAAAGTTTTATTAGTTTATCATAGATCAAAGTACTAATCGCATGCCCCGAGGGAAGAGGTTGGTAGGAGTTAACCATCGCGCGCTTCTGACCCGAAACAACACTAGGATTTCAACGAGGAATAGAAATGCTCACACATCATCACCATGCCTCTTCAATTTTTAGATGAACAAAAAGGTCAACCTTTCTTAATATTTATACTTCTACGGTTTAAAAATTATGAACTCACACCTATTTTATATTACTACATCAATATCATTGGCCCACAATTTCTTTATATGTGCTACATGATGGTTTTGATTATCACTCATTGAATACCTAATATTTTTGGACTAGTCTTTATGACCCATGCAAATTACTGTCACTATTTATTAACTCTCAAACAAATATAAGTGAAGAACGAGAGTGAAATCATTTCTATAAAATCTACACGCCACCGTGCTCAACAAGATATATGTGAAGTACTAGAGCAACTGCTAAGCTCAAAAGATATAAGTGAAGCACATAGAGTATTCTAACAAATTATGATGATGGTGTCTCTCTCTAAAATAGGTGTGTCCAGCAAATAATGATTCTGGCAAACTAAAAGTAAAAGCAAACAAAAGCAAATGACGCTCCAAGCAAAACTCGTATCATGCGACGAATAAAAATATAGCTTCAAGTGACATACCGATGGATTTGAGACGAAAGAGGGGATGCCTTCTAGGGCATCCCCAAGCTTAGACGCTTGAGTCTCCTTTAAAATATTACCTTGGGGTGCCTTGGACATCCCCAAGCTTAGCCACTTTCTACTCCTTATTCCTTTGTCCATCAAGATAACACCCAAAACTTGAAAACTTCAGTCACACAAAACTTAACAAAACCTCGTGAGATCCGTTAGTATAAGAAACATATTTCATACTTTAAGTACTGTTGTAAATTGATTCAAATTTCATAAATGCATAATAGGTACTGTATTCTAACTTCTCAATGGCTTATACCCCCCGATACAATCCATAGCATAATCAAAACAAGCAACTATGCAAGCAAAAAACAGAATCTGTTTAAAACAGAACAGTCTGTAGCAATATGTAGAGAACATATACTTATGTAACTCTAAAAATTCTGAAAAATTAGGATAACCTCGAGAATTTGTATATAAACATTGTGTAAAAATTTCAGATCATTATCACGCTCCTGTAAAAAATGAGAGTTCCTGTACTGGAGTCAAAAGTTTCTGTTTTGTTTCAGCATCGATTCTACTCATCTTGTGAGTCATCCCAAAGGCTTTACTTGGCACAAACAATAATTTAAACACAAAAACATAATCACTAAAAAGTCAATAATCATGTTATTAAAAATAAATGGAAAGTTTAAAACAAAATTTTAAAGATAACTATTGGGCTGCCTCCCAACAAGCGCTATTGTTTTATGCCCCTAGCTAGGCATAATGCATAGTTTCAAGTATTGTCATCCTTGACACTCCACTCATAAGTAGCTCTCATGATTGATTCATAAGGTGGTATAATTCTCTTTCTAGGGAAGTGTTCCATCCCTTTCTTTAATGGGAATTGGAACCTTATGTTTCCCTCTTTCATATCAATGATTGCGCCTATAGTTCGTAAGAAAGGTCTTCCAAGTATTATGGGACAAGTAGGATTGCATCAATATCAAGCACAATGAAATCTACAGACACATAATTTTTATTTGCAATAATAAGCACATCATTAATTCTACCTAGATGTTTCTCAATGGTAGAATCCGCAAGATGCAAGTTGAGGGAACAATCTTCAATATTAGTGAGATCAAGCACATCAAAAAGAGTTTTAGGAATAGTTGAAACACTAGCACCAAGGTCACACAAGGCATTGCATTCATATATTTATTGATCTTTATTTTGATATTAGGTTCCCACTCATCATGCAATTTTCTAGGAATAGAAACTTCAAGCTCAAGTTTCTCATCATAAGCTTTTATCATAGCTTCCACTATTTGTTCGGTAAAAGCTTTGTTTTGTTCATAAGCATTGGGTGAACTAATAATGGATTGCAACAAGGAAATACATCCTAATAAAGTGCAATTATCATAATTAAAGTCCTTTTAATCCAAAATAGTGGGCACATCACTAGTTAAAGTTTTGACCTCTCCAAACCCATGTTTTTCAGTTTTAGCATCAAAATCATCACCCTCCAAGCAAGCGGGGAGCTTCTCAACTAGAGTTGACTCATCTCCAGTCCCTTTATCATTTATATTCAGAGAAGTAGATAAAGATTCAACAGGACAAATACTAATCATTATAAGATCTTCATCATGATTCCCAATGGGTAATGATTCCGGTTTAGCGGCCATCCTATTCACTAGAGTGGTTTGCTTATTGGAGATCTTTCCTAACAATTATTCAGTTTGAGAAAATTGCGATTGGAGATTAGACACTTCCTTATTAACCTCATCAAGTTGCTTACTAATAGCATCAAGCAGAGTTGAATGTTCCTTAATTTCGGAAGCGAAGGATTTATTATGCTCATATTATGAAGTCATGAAAGTTTTCATAGAATTCTCTATTTCCAACATTCTTTGGTAGTAGGAGATATTGTGGAATCGGTCTCGAGACATGGTGACCAGACAAGCAAAGCAACGAGCAAGACAAGTAAACTAGCAAGCGAAGAAGTAAACTAGTAACAAGCAAAGATAAATATTTTTGTATTTTTGATTTTTATGAGACAAGCTAAATATAACAGCAAATAAAAACATAAACAAGTGAATGAAAATTTGTGTGAATTTACTTGATAGTTGATGATGATATTCCCCGGCAACGGCGCCAGAAATCCTTCCTGATACTTGTGATCTACGTTGGGTTTTCCATGAAGAGGAACGGGTAATTGCAGCAAAAAGTGGGTAAGTATGTCCCTCAGTTATGAAACCAAGGTTTATCGAACCAATAGGAATATCAATCCTCAACCGTCTTTAGCGGCTGCACACAAATGAACAAACAACTTGCACCCAACGCGGGCAAGAGGGTTGTCAATCCCCTTGATCTTGTTATTTGCAAGCAAATGAGTTGTGTAGATAATTGTTGATAAATATAAATTGCAAAATAAAATAAAAGATAAATGAAGGCAGCAAGGTAATAGTAGCATTTGTAAATATATAAGTGAATAGACCCGGGGGCCATAGTTTTCCCTAGCGGCATCTCTCAAGTAGGCAGCATACGATGGGTAACAAATTATTGTTGGGCAATTGATAGAAAAGCGGATAGTTATGCGATTTTCACGGCAATGATCATGTGTATATAGGCATCACGTCCATAAACAAATAGGCCGACTCCTGCATGCACCTATTACTATTACCCCACTCATCGATCGCTATCCAGCATGCATCTAGAGTATTAAGTAAAACGAAGTAATGCATGGAGAACGGTGACATGATGTAGACAAAGTAAACTCAAGCAATATGAATGAACCCCATCGTGTTATGCTTAGTAGCAACGACACAAAGACGCATCTTGTCCCCTACTTTGTCACTGGGATATAGAAACTCGTCAGGTTGAACCTACCACAATGCACCACTCCCACCGATGAAATATCAATCTACTTGGCCAAAGCACATCAATAAATCGGAGAGCATTATGAAGCTATAATGATCATGCAATTAAGAGACAATATATATCAGAGGTATCTCAAATACTTTTCATGAATAATCTGAACATAAACCCACAATTCATCGGATCCCAACAAACACACCACACAATAGGATTACATCGGATAGATCCAAGCGAAGATGCGATGATCATTGTATTGAAGATCAAGAGATAGGGAGACTGCAATCTAGGTACTAGCTATGGACCCGTAGGTCTGTGGTGAAATACTCACACATCATTATGAGGGCAGCAAGGTTGATGAAGAGGACCTCCATGATCGATCCCCCTTCCGGCAGGGTGCCAGAACGGAGCTCCAAATGGCCTCACGACGGAACAGAGACTTGCGGTGGCGGAAAAAGGGCTTCGGGACTGCCTCTAGGGTTTTTGCAATATTAGAGAATTTATAGGCCAGAGAGGGGCGTCAGGAGAGCAACGAGGGGGCCACCACATATCAGGGCGCGACCCCCCTAGGGCGCACCCTAATGTGTGGTGGGGCCCTCGTGCGCCTCCCGGCCTCCTTCCGAAGCTTCTAGGTCTTATTTTGGTCCAGAAAAAATCATCAAAAAGTTTCTTGGCAATTGGACTTCGTTTGGTATTGTAAACCTAAAAAGTAAAAAAACACGCAGAAGACAGCAGCTGGCACTGGGCACTGGGTCAAAATGTTTGTGCTCAAAAATATTATAAATTGGTAACAAAGACCCAAAAAGTATCCTAGAATGATAATATATCAGCATGGAACAATAAAAAATTATAGATACGTTGGAGCCGTATCATTGATCCGCCTAGTTGATGCGAGAGTTTCTTTTCCACTTTGACTCCTTTTATATCTACCACCATACTCTGTTCTATCCATATGGTATATCCATGGTTCACGCTCATGTATTGCGTGAAGTTGATAATGCTGAAGCATGTTAGAAGTACGATCCAATTGCCTGGTTTGACACCGGGGTGCTCATGATTTATACTTATGCGGTGAAGACGGAGTCAAGCCATGCTTGATATGATAAAATGAGTAGGGAATAACATTCTCCTCTATCACTCTCGCAACCCATCATCTACTTATTACTCCACAATGTATTCCATTAGGCCCAAGTATGGTGAAGTGTCATGTAGTCGACGTTCACATGACACCACTAAAGGAAGAGCAACATACATATCATCAAAATATCAAACGTATACCAACATCACATGATTAATTATAACAAGACTTCTCCCATGTCCTCGAGAACAAAATAAACTACTCACAAATCATGTTCATGTTCAAGATCATAGGGGTGTTGAATATCATTTAGGATCTGAACATGTAATCTCCCACCAAATAAACCACCAAGCATCAACTACGAGATGTAATGAACACTACTAGTAACCCACAGGTACCAATTTGAGGTTTCGAGACAAAGATTGAATACAAGATATGAACAAGGGTTTGATATGAGATGGTTCTGGTGAAGATATTGATGAAGGTTGGTCCTCCCACAATGGAGGCAAGGTTGGTGATGACGGCTTCGATTTGCCCCTCCCGGAGGAAAGTTTCCCCGGCAGAATCGCTCTGTGGGAGATCAAAAGTGCTCCTGTCGAGGTTCCGCTTCGAGACGGCGGCGCTTCGTCCTGAAATCTTCTCCTTTTATTTTTTCTAGGGTAAATGCTTCATATAGGAGAAGAGGGGGCGGAGACCTCCTATGGGACCCGGTGCGCCCTGGGGGGTGGCTGCGCCGACCTGCCTTGTGAGTGACAGGTGGCCCCCCTCTGATACTTCTTCGCTCCAGTATTTTTTATATATTCGAAAAATATTATCCGTAAAATTTTAGGTCATTTGGAGTCCAGCAGAATAGGTATCTCTGATGTGGCTTTTTTAGGTCAGGAATTTCGGCTATCGGCAATGTTCCTCTCTGTGTAATCCTTGTAAATTCAAAAAGAAAAGGCATTAAATATTTATCATAAAGTGGAATAATGACCAAAAACAATAATAATAAAAGTAGGAAATCATGTTGCAAAATTGATGTATCAACTCCCCCAAGCTTAGACCTCGCTTGTCCTCAAGCAAAAGCCGAACTCGATAATCATGACCACATGCTTAGAGAGAGAGGTGTCGATAAAAATAAAATACGGATATGAAAGCATCATGATCATTGTCATAACAACAACTTAATATCATAAAACTTCTCATGAACAAGTAATAATCTATCCACATGCTCAAGTATGAATCATAAACCTTGTTGAAAACTAGCAAGCTATGTTCTTAGTCATTGAAACAATTACAATCCATCATATTTCAGAATGAGTCTATGTTAGAGCTATTGGGTTCTACGGTAGGTGCATCGGCTGCAATATAAAATTTTCCTACGCGTAGAACACCCAGGATGCTACGGAGATGGATCACAGATCGTTACCACTAGACGCGCAGTGCCGTGCAGCGGAAGTAGAGTTGGGGTAGCACGTCCAAAGCCGTCTCCTCCTAGTCCGATCTCTCTCGAACAGCCGGTTGTCGGATCCCACGTATAGGTTCACCTGAGTGGCACAAGTGCACCACCTCTAACGGTATTTGCGCGTGCAGGAGGAACACCGTGCGGCGGACTGCTAGGTCCGATCACATAGTCAGCGGCGAGTGGAGGTGGCTACTTGCAACACACGCAAAGCCGTAATGACGGCGCCGAAGCGATCACCAAAATGAGTGCGCCGCACCTCCACTATATATATAGGCATACTTCGCGGGCTCAACACTTGGGCCTCACACGGATCCTAAAGCCCATAAGTTCCTTCCCTTAATCGTGCGACCCCTTAGGTTCTCGTTCACTTGGTCGCGAGTCTGATCACATCCGGCTCGGCTAGTCGGTAGCGGCCTCTAGCAAAGCGTGGCGACTCCAAGTGTCCGATGAAGTTGGTTAGGCGAACCTGTACTTCACACTTCTGTTCCCTTTGCCACATGATATATATGTTGTCATGCTCAAGGTGACATGGTCATCCTTGTTGCAGCACGACCACTTTCTTGTTCCGGTGAATCCGACCAACACTTCGGATTCTCATAATCCTCATCACATGGCCATGCTTATCTAGGTCGGATCACCCGAGGGGCCTAGAGTATATCACTCCTGATCGGAGGGGCAAATCCCATCTTGCTCAATCATGTCTCGCAGCATGGATCCGGACAAACCCGAAACCTACCTTTATAACTACTCAGTTACGGAGTAGCATTTGGTCGGCCCAAAGTAGGTCTATCACCATCCCGAGTACATGCGTCAGCTCAGGTCTTAGGACATAGAACGTATGTTGTACTAGAGACTCACAGATGACCTATCGCTGCGTCTCATAGTCGGGTCTGTCCAACTCAGACCTTATCTGGACTTGGATCCGACTACGTCGAATCCGACCAGATCTTCCCGAGTCCATATTATTCAGCTAGCATCCAATGCTACATGGCGAGTGAGACCGGACCATCCACCATTTCCTATGCTAGTCTAACTGGTTGCGCGTCCACACAACCCTTTCGACTAGGGACCATTTAGGACAGTCATCATACAACACATAGTCTCACAAACAAGTCACGTACTTGTTAATACACACCATTGATAAGTCCAAGGACTATCTTTATTTATAAACACATAGGAAACATCATCATACATGATTGCCTCTAGGGCATATCTCCAACAGTCTCCCACTTGCACTAGAGTCAATCATATAGACATCGAATGCCCATAGCTCTAACGTGCCCCTCATGTTTGGGTTGTGGACGTGGCTTAGTCAATGGATCTGTAACATTTGCATTCGTATGAATCTTGCATAAATTAGTATCACCATTCTTTATGAGCTTTCGTACTAAGTGATATTTTCGGTCTATGTGCCTGGTCTTGTGGTGTTGTCTCGGCTCCTTGGCATGTGCGATGGAACCTGATTTATCGCAATAAAGGTCCAACGGTTTTGACCAGCCCGGGAATACACCAAGATCCTCTAGGAAGTTCTGAATCCAAACACCTTCCTTTGCGGCTTCACAAGGTGCAATGTATTCGGCCTCTGTTGTGCAGTTGGCCACCGTATCTTGCTTGTAACTGGTTGATGTCTGTGATCTGCGTTGGGTTTTCCGTGAAGAGGAATGGGTTTCTATTTTGTTTCGGCATCGATTCTACTCATCTTGTGAGTCATCCCAAAGGTTTTACTTGACACAAACACTAATTAAAACACAAAAACACAATCATTACAGAGGCAATAATCATGCTATCACACCAAAACAGAAAGTATCGGGTTGTCTCCCAACAAGCTCTTTCTTTATAGCCATTAACATAGGATTGAAATTTCAATGATGCTCACATAATAAACAAGAATTGAAGCACAAAGAGAGCATCATAAGTCACGTGAAAACACATCTAAGTCTAGCATACTTCCTATGCATAGGCATTTTATAGAAAAACAGATTCTCAAGACAAGTGAAATCTAGCATATGCATGTTGGAAGAGTGAAGCATTAATAATTTTAACCAAAAGAGAGGTAAGTGCATAACATGAAAATTTCTATAACCATATTTTCCTCTCTCATAATAATTACATGTAGGATCATAATCAAACTCAACAATATAATTATCACATAAGATGTTTTCTCTATGATCCACATGCACAAGAGTTTTACAATCTTCCAAGGTGGTGGGATCAACATTAACTGAAGTCATTATCTCTCCAAACCCACTTTCAATATTATTGCAAACATCATTATCCATAACATATTCATCATGAGTCTTAAATAAATTTTCAATATCAAAAGAAACATCATCACCCCAATCATGATCATTGCAATATGTAGTGGTCGTAGCAAAATTATCATCCCCAAGACTGTAGATTTGCATATCGCTAGCACAATTGGCATTAATAGAATTTATAGTAACATCATTGCAATCATGCTTTTTGGGTGCAATAGCAAGAATTTCATTTTCAACATAAGTAAGTATAGCAAGTTCATCTTCATAAGCATCATTAATATTGGCATCGTGGCCACAAGAATAGCAAGCATGACATTCATCAAGAGGTGATATTCAATCGAATCAATGGAATCATAATTTTCTTCCAATGCAGCAGTCATTCTCTCAATAAATTCTTTAACATAGGTATTAGAAGCATAGTTTTCATAGCAATATTTAAGTATGGCAAAAATTTCAGATTTGTAGAGAGTAGCATCATACTTTTCAATAAAAGAAGCAACTTCATAAGCACCCTTAAAAGAACAAATTCTTCAATTTTTTCGATATCATAGTAACTATAAACACCCTTGGCATAAGAAGATAAGATTTCATTATCATTAAACCCACATAAGTAGGGAAGGTGTTTTTTAGGGTTCTCAGAGCAGCAACTAAAATCATAAATTTCACACAGATTCAAAGCATAGCACTTCAAATCATTTATTTGATGCCATAAAAGTCTTCCCTTTTGAGACAACCTATGACACACAAAATAAGCATGCTCATCACATGATTTTCCCTCAACTAAACTAGTTGGGGTTTCAGCATGAGCACGAATGGATAGTAGATGATCCAAGTAAAAAACTTTAAGTGGATCCATTTATCTTTATTTTTACTTTTTACTTTCTGTTTGAGTGTGATAAAGATAAAGATGACATAGCTAGGCAAGCAAGCAAATAGAATTATTTTTGTATTTTTTTTGAAACAAGGAGAATATAACCGCAAATAAAAAGTAGAACAAGTGAATGATAATTTGTGCGAAGTTACTTGATAGTAGATTGGTGATACTCCCCGGCAACAGTGCCACAAATCCTTCCTAATGTCTGTGATCTGCGTTGGGTTTTCCGTGAAGAGGAACGGGTTATTGCAGCACAAACGAGTAAGTATTCCCCCTAGTTAAGAACCAAGGTTTATCGAACCAATAGGAGTAACACGCAACCACCGTCTTCAGCGACTGCACACAAAAGAGAAAACACTTGCACCCAACGCGGGCAAGAGGGTTGTCAATCCCCTCGGACTCGTTATTTGCAAGCAAGTGAAACAAGTAGATAGTAGTGGATAATTGCAAAATAAAATAAAGATAATAAAGGCAGCGAGGTATTGAAAGCTTTTTGTTAATTATAAGTGAGAAGACCCGGGGGCCGTAGTGTTCTCTAGTGGCATCTCTCACGTAGGAAACATATAGTGGGTAAACAAATTACTGTTGGGCAATTGATAGAAAAGCGAATAATTATACTCATATTCACGGCAATGATCATGTGTATATAGGCATCACGTCCATAAACAAATAGGCCGACTCCTGCCTGCACCTATTACTATTACTCCACTCATCGACCGCTATCCAGCATGCATCTAGAGTATTAAGTAAAACAGAGTAGTGCTTGGAGAAAGATGACATGATGTAGACAAAGTAAACTCAATCAATATGAATGAACCCCATCGTTTTATCCTTGCTAGAAACAACACAAAGACGTATCTTGTCCCCTTCTGTCACTAGGATATAGAAACCCGTCAGGTTGAACCTACCACAACACACCCCTCTCACTGAAGAAAGATCAATCTACTTGGCCAAAGCAAATCAATAGACCAGAGAGATTTACGAAGCTATAATGATCATGCAATAAGAATCAATTTAAGAACTCAGAGAAGACTCCAATATTTTATCATGAATAATCTGAACATAAACCCACAATTCATCGGATCCCAACAAACGCACCGCACGAAGGCATTACATCGGATAGATCAAAGCGAAGATGCGATGATCATTGTATTGAAGGTCAAGAGAGAGAGAGAGATAGCCATCTAGATACTAACTACGGACCCGTAGGTCTATGGTAAACTACTCACACATCACCATGGAGGCAACGAGGTTGATGAAGACGACCTCCGTGATGGATTCCCCCTCCGACAGAGTACCGGAAAAGGCCTCCAAATGGGATCGCGACGGAACAGAGACTTGCGGCGACGAAAAAAGGGTTTCGGGAGCTCTCCTGGGGTTTTTGGAATAAATGAGAATTTATAGGCCAGAGAGGGGCGTCGGGAGGCGGCCGAGGAGGCCAGTACCCATCTGGGCACGCCCTAGGGCCTGCCCGCGCCCTGTTGGGTACTGGGCCCCTCATGTGGCCCCTGATCATCTTTCGAAGTTTCTAGGTCTTTATTTGGTCCAGAAAAAATCATAAAAAAAATTCGGGCCGATTGGACTTCGTTTGATACAGTAAACCTGACAAGCGAAAAACATGCAGAAAACAGGAACTGGCACTTGGCACTGGGTCAATAGGTTAATGCTCAAAAATAATATAAATTGGTAAATAAGTACCCAAAAAATATCCTAGAATGATAATATTATAGCATGGAACAGTAAAAAATTATATATATGTTGGAGAAGTATCACTTGTACTGCTCACTGCTCCTCCATTCATGACATACACGAATCTAGTTTGCAATCGACAATCATCCCTATCGGTTTGGAAACTAGCATCAGCGTAACCCCTTACGCAGAGCTCCTCCTCACCTCCAAAAATTAGGAACATCTGTTTAGTCCTTTTCAGGTACTTCAGGATAGTTTTCACCGCTGCCCTGTGACTCTCACCTGAGTCGGCCTGGTATCTGCTTGTTAAGATTATTGCATAGGCAAGATCAGGCCGAGTACATAGTATGGCATACATGATGGATCCTATTGCCAAAGCATACAGAATCCTGCTTTTCCAGTTTCGCTCATTAGAAGTCGTAGGACTCTGAGTCTTGCTTAGCCTTATACCATGTGAGATGGGCAAGAACCCTTTCTTAGCCTCACTCATGTTGGCATGCTTCAACGCTTTGTCTAAGCACGTGCTCTGGCTTAAGCCGAGTAGCCTCCTCGATCTATCTCTATAGATATTGATGCCTAAAATGTACACTGCTTATCCAAGGTCTTTCTTTGAAAACTTGTCATTCAATGATTCCTTGACTGAGTTGAGCATCGAAACATCATTTCCGATCAGCAGTATGCCATCCACATACAGGATCAAAAACACTACCGAGCTGCCACTAGACTTCTTGTATAAACAATAGTCCTCTTCGTTCTTGATGAATCCAAGTTCAAAATGAATATTTCAACTCCGATTTGCTTGCCTCAATCCATAAATGGATCTCTTGAGCTTGCATATTTTACCGGCCTTATTTGGATCGACAAAACCTTCAGGCTGTATCATGTATACATCCCCTTTTAAATTTCCATGAAGGAAAGCCGTTTTGACATCCATCTGCCATATCTCATAATCAAAATATGTTCCTATAGCTAGTATGATCCTAACCGACTTAAGCATCACTACCGGCGAGTAGATCTTGTCATAGTCAATTCCTTGAACTTGTCCATAACCTTTAGCGACAAGCCGAGCTTTGTGGATCTGAACATTTCCATCCACATCGGTTTTCTTCTTAAAGACCCATTTGCAACGAATGGAAATTACGCCAGGCGGCGGATCAACCAAGTCCCAGACTTGATTGTCATCCATGGACTTGAACTCGGATCTCATGCCCTCCAACCATGCCTCGGAATCTAGGCTCACCATCGCTTCTGCATACATGGCCGGTTCGTCACTTTCTAGCAACAACATATCACACACTCTGCGTAATATTTACGACCTCCGTGGCTTCGGTGTCGACTCCACTTCGAGTTCCTTGACTGGCTCCGGTATGATCTTATCACCAGCCGGTCGTCCCCGGGTGGCTCTCGAATTTCTTCGAGTCGCACCGCTCTCTCACTGGCTTCCCGACTGAGAAACTCTTTCACCAGGAAAACCCCATTCCGAGCAACAAACACTTTGTTCTCTTCTCAGTTGTAGAAGCTGTATCCCAAGGTTTACTCGGATATCCTACGAATATGCATTTATCCAACTTGGTTGTAAGCTTGTCCGACATGAGTGGCTTGACAAATGCTTCACAGCCCCAAATCTTTAGAAAAGACAAACTAGGACTTTTCCCAGTCCACATATCATGTGGTGTCTTGTCTACGGATTTTGATGGTACCCTGTTAAGTGTGAAAGTTGTAGTTTCTAGAGCGTATCCCAAAAATGACAAGGGTAAATCTGATTTTCTCATCATCGATCGGACCATGTCAAACAAGGTTCGATTTCTCTGTTCTGACACGTCGTTTCTCTACGGCATACCCGGAGGTGTGAGCTGAGGTACTATACCTCGGCTTTTCAGATGATCATCAAACTCATGGCTCATGTACTCACCTCAATGATCTGATCATAGAAGCTTTATCATCTTGCCGAGTTGATTTTCAACCTCGTTTTGAAACTCTTGGAACTTTTCAAAAGTTTCCGACTTGTGCCTCATCAAATAGATATATCCATATCAACTCAAGTCGTCGGTAAAAGTCACGAAGTACTGATTGCCACCTTTGGCCGTTGTGCTCATTGGACCACACACATCACTATGTATAAGCTCCAACAGTTCGGACGCCCTTTCACAAATCTTTGCAAAAGGAGACTTAGTCATCTTGCCTAGCAAGCATGATTCTCATGTCTGGAACGACCCGAAGTCGGACGAAGTTAGGAGTCCATCATCATGGAGCTTCTTCATGCGTTTCAGACTAATGTGTTCAAGCTGGCAATGCCAGAAGTAAGTCGGATTTATATCATTAGGCTTATGCCTCTTGACATTCACGTTATAGATGGGTTCCGTTTCTAGATTCAAGATAAATAGCCCATCTACAATGGGTGCGTAGCCGTGGAACATTCCATTCAAATAAAATGAACAACCATTGTCCTTTAAATTTAATTCATAACCCTGACTCATCAAGCATGAGGCATAAATAATGTTCCGACAGAGTGCGGGAATGTAATAACAATTATTCAATTCCAAAATAAATCCAGAAGGAAGTTGGAGCTGCATCGTGCCAACCTCCAACGCAGCAACTCTTGCTTTGTTGACGACCCTGATGTCAATCTCCCCTTTTGCCACATGCCTAGTTCTTACCAGCCCCTGCATCGAGTTGCAAATATGAACAACCGATCCAGTATCAAATACTCAAGAGCTACTAGGTATGTGAGCAAGGTAAATGTCTATAACATATGTAACAAGTGTACCTTTGCCTGATGAAGCATTTCCGGCCTTCTTGCCATGCTCAGCAAGCCACTTGCTACAGTCCGTCTTCCAAAGACCAGTTTCCTTGCAATGAAAGCAAATGGTCTTTGAGTCCGGTCCCGACTTCGACTCTGCGGCGGAGATAACCTTCTCCGTGCCCTTTGCCTTACCCTTTTTCTTGGACCAACTCTTCTTGAACTTAGCCGTGTTCTGCACCATCAACACTTGATGTGTGCCTTTCTTAATATCTTGCTCTGCCACCTTGAGCATCCCATGCAATTCAGTGAGCTTCTTATCCATGATGTGCATATGATAGTTCGAGATGAACGTCCCATAGCTAGGTGGAAGAGAACCTAGAATTGCATCTGTGGACAGCTTGCCCCCAAGTGGGAAGCCTAACCGATCCAAAGCTTGCACATACCCGATCATCTTGATCACATGCGGGCTCAGTGGATCACCCTCTTTCGGCTTACAATCCGTCAAGGATAGCCAGACGTTGAACCTTTCGGTCCTAGCCTACACCTAAAACATGCTCTTGAGACTCCTGATCATATCGAAAGCCTCAACGTTTTCAAAATGTTGTTGCAAATTGGGCTCCATACAAGCCAGCATGAGACAGCTGATCTCGTTCGATTCATCAACAGCTTCTGGTAGGCATTTTTGGTTGTGGCATTAGCATTATCGGTAGGTACCTCGGGAAGTGGATCCTCTAGAGCATGTTCCTTTTTATCGTGCTTGAGAACAATTCTCAAATTTCTATACCAGGTGGTAAAGTTTGTTCCATTCACTTTATTATTTTCCAAAATGGATTTCAACGCAAAGTTGTTTTCAGCAGGTGGTGCCATTGATCTACAACAGAAAATGTGCAATCACTATGCATTGTGTTTATGTAGAGTAATTCAAGCCCTAAACAGAACTACTCCCACTGAATTCCGCATCCCTTCGCAAACTCTTAGTGATTCAGGATCCGATTAGCGCAAGCGACTAGTGAGCTTTAGCACCGCTGCTTGCCAACTTATCTATTCGGTAAGCAACTCCTTGCTTACGTATCTCTATACGACTCCTGTCGGCCGGGTAGGTATCTTATACCCCGGCTCCCGACCTTGTTTGCCACAAGGCTCCAAACCGTTTTGATAGCCTTGTCAAGTTAACCTAATGCAGTGCATGTCCGTGTCCGACACAAACCCTCCAGTTCAAGGATTCCTAGTAGCACCTCGATTTTATGAGCCCACTACTAGGCGTACTTGACGTGCGAAGGTGCAACATCGGGAATGGCAATGTGCTTGATATTAACGAGGGATCTTTCTACCATTTTAACATGCATAGAAGCAAGAAGCAATATCAATCACATATAAACATAAATATGTGAAATAGTATGGCTCCTTCATGGATATCCTTCCAGGCCGGCTCCGACTCTGATGACCAGGGCACAACTCCATCTTGTTCGTCACACCGGGCGCCAAAGCCTCGAATTTGATCTCTGTCCTCCAAGTACTACAACTAGTAATGAATTTTACAGAGAATCACAAGTCGACATGCAGGTCATTATACATTATAATGACAACACTTTGGATCCTGCCGGCTGGCAATCATGACACACGGGTCATATTAAATTAACATGCATCACATACATATGAGCCATACTATTCACATCAAACCTGCAAAACAAAGTTATGCATAGAATTGCATTCTACTAGTTTGTGTGATCGCATACGAAATATACGGCGCTACGCACATGGCATTCCCTCACAGGTGCGGGCAGCGTCCGACATTTTTAGAAATCACAGATCAAATCTGTACTCCGATCATGCCGAATTTTCTGATCTGATCGATCTCATCGATCATCGCGAATCCGATTTGGATTTACGTTTCACTCTTAACCCGGATGGTGGAAACCGACCGGTAGGGGTAGGTTGCGTCATGACCTCATCAATTCCGATTGACAGAAAACATTGCCTCAACGATCCCCATGCGCAGTTGATCTCCTCAACCGTGCACATAGCCGATCTCATAAACGATGCCAGATCTCATCTGCCGCCTCCACATATCAAATATGCATACGATCTAAATCCAAATCCTATAATAAAGGCTCTGATACCACTGTTGGGTTCTACGGTATGTGCATCAGCTGCAATATAAAATTTTCCTACGCGTAGAACAACTAGGATCATGCTATGGAGTTGGGGCAGCGCGTCCAGAGCCATCTCCTCCTCGTCCAATCTCCCTCGAACAACCGGCCGTTAGATCCCATGTACACGTTCGTCTGAGCGGCGCAAGTGCGCCGCCTCTAATGGTATCCGCACATGCAGGAGGAACACCGTGCGGCGGACTGCTAGGTCCGATCACACAGTCGGCGGTGAGTGAAGGTGGCTACTTGCAACACATGCAAAGCCCTAATGACGGCGTCAAAGCGATCACCAAAATGAGTGTGCCGCACCTCCTCTATATATGTAGGCATCCATCGCGGGCTCATCACTTGGGCCTCGCACGGATCCTAAAGCCCATAAGTTCCTTCCCTTAAGCGCGCAACCCCTTAGGTTCTCGTTCACTTGGTTGCAAGTCTGATCACATCCGACTCGGCTAGTCGGTAGCAGCCTCTAGCAAAGCGTGTCGACTCCAAGTGTCCGATGAAGTTGGTTAGGCAAACTTGTCCTTCACACTTTAGTTCCCTTTGCCACACGATATATATGTTGTCATGCTCAAGGCGACATGGTCATCCTTTATACAGCATGATCTCTTTCTCGCTCTAGTGAATCCGACCAACACTTTGCATTATCTCATAAACCTCATCGCATGACCATTGTCGGTGTCGAAACCGGAGGATCTCGGGTAGGGGGTCCCGAACTGTGAATCTAGGAACAATGGTAACAGGGGACGAAGAAGACAGTGTTTACCCAGGTTCGGGCCCTCGTGAGGAGGTAAAACCCTACGTCCTGCTTGATTATATTGCTGAGTATGAAGGTTACATAGTAGATCTACCTCGAGATCAAACTAGGTAAAACCCGAATGAGTTGAGTTGTGTCGCTACGAACTAAGCCCCCTGGTTTATGTAGACACCAGGGATCCCTTGGGTTACAAATGGTCGGTTTCCATCCGGGAATAGATACGCCCATTCTTTCTTGGAGGACACACCAAGTCTTCAGAATATTCCCCCATAAGCCTAGGTTCATTTCGTAGCACGACCTTCCCGAAGATGCCATAAGGCGGCCCATCGGGCCGGACTATAGGAGATAAGTCAACGACCCGAGGACCCCTTAATCCCGGACTCCCTCGGTAGCCCCCGAACTAGCCTCCAACGCCGGTCTTTATGATAACAGCTGTTCCGCACGTCCAGAGTGTTCGGCTTGCGGGGCGAGTTCCTTACTCCCTTTCATGCTTCGGTAATCCTTAGCTCGGCCACCGATGACACCTCGCTGTCCGAACATACCTTGCTTAGCCTTGAAGGCCAAACGTCCGAGTGTGAATAGTACCCTTCCTGACAACTTTTCCTGACGAAAGGTTCAGACAAGTCGTGGCCACTTAACCAGTTACAAAAACTCAATTCGCGGTTCGAAGCCGCCTTTTTATTGGCACGTTCAATCGACATGAAGATCGTGCTCCATTTTTTACGGGATATGATCAATGATCTGGGCTATCCCACATGCGCATAACGGGGCGGTCGCTTCGGGAACTGGCGCAGGTCACGGCGCAGTAAGGGGACGCTTGGTGTTATGGCCTTCCATAAAAGGGAGAAGAGCATCTTGACAGTCTTTCCACGCTCCCAGATTCTCTTTCTCAATCATTCCTCGCTCCGAGCGCGCAGATCTAGTCTTTCTCCAGCCCTTCCTCCAACACCCATCCCTCTTCCCCGAGCACGGCCATGGCTGGTTCAGGCTCGCAAGGCAAGTGGGAGGCGTCGTGCGTCACCGAGGATGACATCCAGGAACTGAAGCGCACCGGCTACCTCTCGGTCGATGTCGCCCACCGCGCCCCCGAAGAGGGCCAAGTAATCCCTACGCCACGGCCCAGGGAGCGGGTGGTGTTCATTCATCATTTCATCTGGGGACTGGGCTTCCTGCTGCACCCCTTTGTAAGGGGCCTGATGTTCTTCTACGGGTTGGACTTCCATGACCTTCCCCCAAACTCCATCATGCACATATCGGCCTTCATCATCGTGTGCGAGGCCTTTCTGCGGGTCCAGCCCCACTTCGGCTTATGGCTGAAGGTCTTCAATGTCAAGCCGAAGACCGTGAGCAGCCAGCACGCAGACTGTGAGGGAGCGGCGATCAACAAGCTCCCTCGGGTCCACTAGTCGGATGGTACTTTATCGACACCATCAAGACCTGGCAGAAGGAGTGGTTCTATATTACCGAACCGCGTGCCGCAGATTGGGCGGCCCCTCCTGAATTCAGATCTGGTCCTCCCGCAAGGCTGGCCTCATGGATCAAGAAAGGGCTGGATTGGGGGTCGGCCACTGAGGTAAAGGCACTGCAGGAACGCATCAGAAAGATGCTGGAAGCAAACATCGGCCTGACCAATGTGGTCCAGGTCATGCTTCGCTGCCGCCTCCTCCCCTACCAGCTCCGGGCCACACCGATGTGGGCCCATAAGTCCGATGATTCTCCCACCGTGCGCAAGCTCTACCGCACTACTCGGGAGAAGCTATGGAAGGCGTTGTTCAAGCCCCAGGAGGAGTGGCCGGCCAAAGAGGAAGACACTGGCCTGGATACCGAACACCCTCCGCTCAAGGTAAAGCTTCAATCTTCAATCTGCTATCTTCAGCTTATGTCTTTTCAGCAGGGATTCTAAAGTCTCCTTCCCTAGTTTCCCTAGGGCTGGCTAGCTAAGGCCATGCGGACCAACGGCCCTGCCCCGCCGCCCAAAGCCCCCAGGTCGACCCTCTTGACGGCGATGCTGGTCGATGCGCCGTATTCGGCGCCAGAGAAGAAGGACAAGCAGAAGAAAGGCGAGAAGAAGGAGGCCCGAGCCAGTCTCCGCCCAAGAGGCCCTCCGAATGCTAAGTTCGGGGAGACCCAGGCCTCCTCCGCTCACGAGGAGGAGCAGACGGAGGAAGGTGAAATCGATTTCCCCCAGCCAAGGAAAAGGGCGGCATCCGTGGATGCCGAGGAGGACTCAGATCCCCCGTCTCCGAAGAGGCCCTGAAGGGCCAAGGTGACCCTGCCCGATGTCAGCCCGGATTCCGACAAGGAATTCGAGGCGTTCGAAAGGGTCCCGCGGAGGATCCCCAGGGCCAAGCCCGCAACCCAGAGGTATGGATTCCGAATATATTGCTTATGCAAAAAATTTGTTGCTGACCGGACTAATGGCTCCCATGTTGCAGCCCGGCCCGTGATCTTCCAACCGAACACGTCCGAGAGGGAGATCCCCCGCCAGCCGAGCTGGCGGAAAGTGGAACTGCGTCCCGCACATCCCCTCACCAGGCCGCCGACGAGGCCATGGAGGTGATATCCCGGAGGATGCCTCCTCGGCCGAATACTGAGGGCGAGGAAGTCATGACCGAGGCTCAGACCTCGACGGCCGAGGACCAGAAGACCGGCCCCCTCCTGGTAAACAAAGAGGGAGGCCATGAGTCATCGGAGATCCCTCCAGAGACGGCTCCGGAGACTAACAAGTCTCCGATATCGGCCACTCTCCCTTCACAAGAACGAGAAGGTGTGGTGCCGCCACCGGTGCCGCCCGCGACGGGGCAGGCCACAACCGGGTGGCCAGCCGCGATGGAGGAGTGCTTGCGTAGCTCTGTCATCGCCAAAGACCACCGCATCCTTGTGGGTGCGGTTCTGAAAGGCATTCAGTCCATTGATAGCGGACTGAAGGAGGCCTTCGGCGGTCTCTTGATGAGCTTCAAGGTAAGTCATGTAATTCTCCTCTCTCTAAGTGGAATTTGTTTGTGAGGTATATATATTCCGGATAGGTATAGTAGCCCCCGAGCAAAATCGATCTCTTGAATATTTCCGGAGATGGTCTAGGACCAATAGTTCCGATATGTTTCTCACATAATTTTTGCTTTGCAGGCCTCGTCATCGGCGGCAGCTATCCACGATGTGGAGCTTGCCGAGCTCAACCGGAAGCTCAAGAGCTCCGACGAGGAGCTTGACCGTCTGAACAAGCGGTTTGATGAAATGCAAGGTGAGTTGGAATTTTGTTTCGGAGACCCTGTCCAATCCTCATTGATTGAGGTTCTTGAGTTTTTGAATCCTGAATGTTGGTCTTCCCCTGTATTTGCAGCCGTTTCTTCTGAGGTCGAGAACCTCAAGGCCGAGCTAGAGAAGGCCAAGCGGGAGGCTGCCGATCATAAGATGGCGGCCGACCAGGCGATGGCCGAACTTAGCTCCTTGAAGGCTGTCAGGGAAAAGCATGAAGCTCGGGTGGTCGAAGTGCAGCAAGAGCTCCAAGATGCCATCACTAAGTGCGAGGCTCTGGAGAAGAAGACCAAGGACCAGGCGGCCGAGCTATCCACATTGTCTTCCGATCTAAAATCAGAGCATGTGGATAGGCGGTCTTATGAGGAAGAACTCCGCCAAGTCAGGATGATCGCGGATGGTAAGCCGTACTTACTGCAATGCACCTTTGGTGGTAACAGGTTTGCTCGTCTTACACGGCTATGGCATTCCTCAGGCGCCTTCACGGACCTTCCGAGGAGTGCAGCAGACGCGGCCAAGCACTTTGCGGCTCGGGATGTGGATGCCGAACAGAGACTGTTCAAGGGGCAATTTCAGAACCCCGAGCCCCGTCCCGTCCTTAGCCAGTAGATGAAGCAGCTAATGGAGCTGCATCGAATGGCGGAGCCAGCCTTAAAGGACCTCTGTATTTGGTTGTGGCCTTTTGAGCCCATTCCAAGCAGTTACTTCGGCCTGGTGCAAAAGCTCTGCGATGCCTCCTCCCACATTGATGCCATGAAGCGCTCTGTATGTATTGAGGGAGCGCGGATGGCTTATGCGAGGATGATGATGCACTGGCCAGGGATGAAGCCACTCGAGATGGCTACGGCGCCCCCGCCGCCTGGGAAAGAGCATAGGCGCCCCGAACTGTATTTCACCGCTGCAATGGAGGGCGCTCGGTCGGTAGAGACCCAGTGCCCTAAGGATGTAATTTTCGAATGAACATGTAATTATGTGTCCGATGACTATCGTGTTTGATAATGCATATGCATGGTTTATCATGCTTTGATGTTTTGATTATTTTGACTCCTATGTGGACGTTTTTGGAACTGAAAGTTGCCAGTCGTCGGCTTTAGCCCCCATGTAATTATTACAAGAGGTGTTCCGTCATCCACAGTATTATCCTTAGCCGAATTATCGGAACCCAGAGGCGGTAGTGCGAGAGGTGGGAACGAGGCAATCAGACTATGCGGCTTTAATGCTTTCACTTAGCCGGAGGAGCTTGACTACGGGGGCTGATTACTAGCCCCCAGTGTTGTGTGGTATTCGGGTGAACCGAGGTAAAAACCATTACCACGTGGCTTGCGAGAATGCAAACCCCTCGTATGACGCGGAATAATCTCTATCGATTTTTAGTTTGACACTTGTGTTCGGATTGCAGACCGGTTCGCGCTTATTATGTCGGTCGATTTTCGGCTTTCTCCACTGAGGTACTTGACCAGGCAAGCTGGAAATACAATCGCAGTGGTTACCCTTTTAGCCAAATGAGCGGAACGTAAGAGGGTAAGCATAGGAGCCGGGCAACCCAACCTTTGACCTAAGACACAATTCGGAACCGATGCATATAATGCAAAAATCCGACACGCTGGACATATAAGGGATAATGCCGGGACGATGCTTGGGACGAGTTTTATAGCTAAGCCCCACGGTTTATTAGCCGATTGCATCGAATATGTACTGAACAGTTTTGCTTCCAGAGGCGGGGAGTTGGAAAACATTTTATAAAATGCCATAATCAGATTGTAAAAGATGATCTTTATATATTATGAATATTTACAATTCATACTGCGGGCGTAACTGTTACAGGTATTTTTAGAAACAAATGTATACAAAGGGGAGGTTCGATCGGGGATCTTGATCTGCGGCTTGATGTCCTTGGCGTATCCCTGTGCGCCTCCATTCCTTTGCTCTTCATGAGTAGTATGCTCCTTTAAAGGTGGTTATAATCGGCGAACATGCCTTTGGGGGGAGGTACATGTTTAAATTGCCGAGACATGCATGAGTTTGACGCCTGCTGTGTTGAGAGTAGTTCGGTCAAACCGACCACTCTGTTGTGATGAGGTGTCCCACCGCAGCTGCCCATGGTATTTTAAGCGTGAAATTGTGCCTTCTCGGTACGTACCTGATGGGTAGCGGGGCCGTGCTGTGGGGGGCACTTCCCTATTTGTGGTGAATGGGAGATTGCTCTGGGAGATCGGGTCGTGCTCGGATCCACTTGCTCGCATGTCGCAGCTTGTCGCCTGGTTGGGGTCCTGGTGCCTCGATGCTAGTCTGGAATTCGGCCGCTAGAGCCGCTGTGTGTTCTTCCGTCCGGAGTGATCGCTTTGTGTTGCCATTGACGGTGATGACCCCCTTTGGTCCAGGCATCTTGAGCTTCAGGTATGCGTAGTGGGGAACGGCGTTAAAGCGAGCGAAAGCTGTACGGCCGAGCAGTGCGTGATAGCCACTGTGGAAAGGCACTATATCGAAGATCAAGTCTTCACTACGGAAGTTATCGGGCGAGCCGAACACTACTTCCAGCGTCACGGTACCCGAGCAGCGTGCTTCGACTCCGGGGATGACTCCCTTGAAGGTAGTATTGCTGGGTTTAATTCTTGACGGGTGGATACCCATCTTTTTTACTGTATCTGAGTAAATCAGATTAAGGCTGCTTCCGCCATCCATAAGGACTCTAGTGAGGTGGAAACCATCGATAATGGGGTCCAGGACGAGAGCTGCCGAGCCTCCATGACGGATGCTTGTAGGGTGATCCCTACGATCAAAGGTGATTTGGCAAGCCGACCACGGGTTGAACTTCGGAGCTATGGGCTCTACGGCGTAGACCTCCCGAAGTGCGCGTTTCCTATCCTTCTTGGGTATATGTGTGACATATATCATGTTCACAGTTTTGACCTCGGGAGGGAATTGCTTTTGCCCGCCATTGTTCGGCCCACGAGGCTCTTCATCATCCTCGCTTTGTGGGTTCTTGCTCTGTTACTCGGCTACGAGCTTGCCGTCTTGTTTGAACACCCAATAGTTTCTGTTGGTGTGGGAGGCCGGCTTCTCTTGCGTGTCGTGGATTTGGCAGGGCCTATCCATGATTCTGTCCAAAGTGGTAGGTCCATCCCTTTTCCCTTTAGAGGGCTTCTTCCGCTGTCCGGGTTTTGAGTTGTGGAAACCGGCGTTTACGACTGTGTCTTCCGAGTCGCCATTGCTATGGCGGCATTTATTTTTGTTCCACCTTGGCTTTCCGTTACCGTCCCACACTTCGGAGGTGCCAGGGTCTTCGGGATTGTGGCTTCGGCGGGCTAGCCAATTCTCTTCGCCCGCGCAAAAGTGGGGCATAAGGGAGGTGAGGGCAGACATCGTTTTCGGCTTATCCTGGCCGAGCTGGCGAGCTAGCCATTCGTCCCGAATGTTGTGTCTAAACGAGGCTATTGCCTCGGCGTCCCGACAATCGATGATCTGGTTCTTCTTAGTCAAGAACCAATTCCAGAACTGTCTGGCCGATTCACCGGTCTTCTGGATGACGTTGCTTAGGTCGGAACAGTTTGGGGGGCAGACGTTAGTGCCTTGGAAGTTAGACTGGAAGGCGTCTTCGAGCTCCTCCCAACTCCCAATGGAGTTCTCGGGAGACTGTTTAGCTAGTGCCGAGCTGGTCCCTTAGTTTGAGTGGTAGGTATTTGATGGCATGGAGATCGTCTCCTCTGGCCATATGGATGTGAAGGAGGAAGTCCTCGATCCATACGGCCGGGTCAGTCGTTCCGTCATATGATTCTATGTTAACGGGTTTAAACCCTTCGGGGAACTGGTGCTGCATGACCTCGTCTGTGAAACACAGTGGGTGTGCGGCGCCTCTGATTCGGGCTACGTCGTACCGGAGGTCGGCTGTTGGTTGAGCCCGGTATTGTTCCCAGTTTCCGTGGTTGTGGTCGAGCCACGATCGGTAGCCATCCTGTCTAACGGGGGAGCGTCCCCTAGATGTGTAAATGGATCTGGTGTGACCTGACCTGTAGTCCAGGTCCTGCCGAAGATCGTATTGATCTTCAGGCTGTGGTGGCCCCTTTCCTCTTCTGCGGGGTGACGTGGGCCAGTACTCGGCGTCTTGAGCCACCCTGTCCCGTCCCCGAGGGGGGCGGTCCGGCTGGTCATACTGAGTGCGCCTGGGAGATTCGGGCTCAAGGGCCTCGTCGTCAAATTGTGGCAGTAGGCGTCGGCGAGGGTAACTCCTCTTTTGGTTTGGCTGCTCACTGTCAAACCCTTCTTCGGCCGCCAGAACTTTTGTCCATCTATTGTTGATGGTGTCTTATTCGGCTTTGAGCTGCTGCTCCTTTGCCTTTAAGGTCCGAGCAGTGGCTATGAGCCGTTGCCTGAATCGTTCTTCGTCCTCGGGGTTTTTGGGGACGGTGAAGTCTTCGGCTTCGAGGTTTTCTTCCTCCCCAGCATGTGGGAGGTAGTCATCATCCTCGGAATCATTGAGGTCATCGGCGTCTTGCTGACCCGTGAGCCTTTCCGGGTCCTCCAGCTGCTCTGTGGGGGCTTCAGGGTCGCCGAGGTCCTCTGGGGTATCCATTTCCCCGGTGCCTGTAACGGCTTCCCTTCCCTTGTTGGTTTTGGATCGCTTGCGATGTTTCCGGCGTTTTGATGCTTCGGCGGATTTTTTGCCGTTCTTCCTGGGGGTGTGGTCTTCCCTATCATTAGTGGTGTCCACCATATAGACATCATAGGTCGAGGTGGCTGTCCATCGCCCGGGGATCATGGGGGTAGGGTCGCCAATCTCTTCATCCATGCGTTTTGCCTCTTCGGAGGCGTTGTACAACATGTCGGTTAAGTCTTCGACAGTGGTTCCAGATGGGCGGCGGGTGGGCCGTAGAATTCCCTGTAACCGGCCTCTAGGTCGACCAGAACGTGGGTCAAGGTAAGATCGTCCTCGATTGCCATCGACTGGATCTGGTCTAGAGCCTCGTTCAACCACGAGAGGACGACCAGATCGGTTTCCTGAGGGCCCTGGGAGTTGAGCTCCAGGGCATCTTCGGGATGGGTGTGTTCGGCGAAGGCCGAACCTTGATATTCAGGTACCATCACCGAGTCCAGGCTCGAGGCCGGGCCTTTGGTGGAGATAGATCTGAGGGTCGAGCCGGATAGTGGGCCCGGAGTTGAAGCTCCGGGATCTCTGGGCCCGTCGGACGAAACCGAGGGTTTAGCGAGGAACAGATCGCCATAGGAGTCGGCGGTGAACTCTAAGTTCCCGAACCTGATCTCCTGACCGTGGGCAAAATTTTCGATCTGGCCTAGATGGCCGGTCGAGTTAGCATGCAGCACGACGCTGCCGAACGAGAAGAGCTGTCCGGGTACAAAAATGTCCTCGTTTCGGGCCTGTTCGCTGATGATTAGGCGAGCCATCGATCAACACGTGATCTCACAGCGGAACTCTCAATGAAAGCACCAATGTCGGTGTCGAAACCGGCAGATCTCGGGTAGGGGGTTCCAAACTGTGAATCTAGGAACGATGGTAACAGGGGACAAAGGAGACGGTGTTTACCCAGGTTCGGGCCCTCGTGAGGAGGAAAACCCTACGTCCTGCTTGATTATATTGCTGAGTATGAAGGTTACAGAGTAGATCTACCTCGAGATCAAACGAGCTAAAACCCTAATGAGTTGAGTTGTGTCTCTACGAACTAAGCCCCCTGATTTATATAGACACCAGGGATCCCTAGGGTCACAAATGGTCGGTTTCCATCCGGGCATAGATACGCCCATTCTTTCTTGGACACACCAAGTCTTCGGAATATTCCCCCATAAGCCTAGGGTCATTTCGCAGTCCGGCCTTCCCGAAGATGCCATAAGGCGGCCCATCGGGCCGGACTATAAGAGATAAGTCAACGGCCCGAGGACCCCTTAATATCGGACTCCCTCAGCCATGCTTATCCAGGTCGGATGACCCGAGGGGCCAGGAGTATATCTCTCCTGAACGGAGGGGCAAATCCCATCTTGCTCAACTATGTCTCGCAGCATGTGTCCGGACAAACCCAAAACCTACCTTTATAACTACCTATTTTTGGAGTAGCGTTTGGTCGGCCCAAAGCAGGTCTATCACCATCCCGAGTACCTGCGTCAGCTCAGGTATTAGGACATAGAATGTATGTTGTACTAGAGACTCACAGATGACCTATCGCTACATCTCATAGTCGGGTCTTTCCAACTCAGACCTTATCTCGACTCGGATCCGACTACGTCGAATCCAACCAAATCTTTCTGAGTCCATATTATCTGGCTAGCATCCAATGCTACATGGCCAGTGAGACCGGACCATCCACCGTGTCTTATGCTAGTCTAACTGGCTGCGCATCCAAACAACCCTTTCGACTAGGGACCATTTAGGAGATTCATCATACAATGCGTAGTCTCACAAACTAGTCACGTACTTGTTAATACACACCATTTATAATGTCCAAGGACTACCTTTATTCACAAACACATAGGAAACATCATCATACATGATTGCCTCTAGGGCTTATCTCCAACAAGAGCTTTGTTTAGCAAGTTCACATACTCAACTATCATTTAGACTTCTATGATTGCTGAGACTCACGGGGTATTTATGAAGCAAAAAGTTTCAATCGGACACATAGGAAGATAGGGGTTTTATAATTTGTCACCACCCAACAATTCATCTCAGGAATAACATCAACAATTATAACTCATGATCACCTATATCCAACTGGATATATGTGCCTGGATCTTTCCCCACCACATGATGCCTGCCAAGTAGAGAGTAATAAGAATGGAAAAGAGATTAACATTTATTGACTCTTGCATAAAAGTAAGTACAGAAAAGTAAAAGATAGGCCCTTTGCAGAGGGAAGCAGATGTTGTCATGCGCATATTATTAGCTAGATGTGCAAGCTCTTAATGGAAAGGAACATCACTTTATATTGACCCTTATGATAGCAACCTTTATTATGCAGTCCGTCGCTTTTATTTCTTTGCCATCACAAGATCGTACAAAGCTTGTTTTACCTTCCAATGAAAGATCATACATATTTAGGAGCAATGTTTATTGATTTTGCATCGATGACATCTTACTTGAAGAATCTTATTCAATCCATAGGTAGATATGGTGGACTCTCATGGCAAGAAACTGGGTATAAGGGTTTATGGATGCACAAGTAGTATCTCTACTTGGTGCGAAGATTTTGGCAAGCAAAGGATAGGAGGTAGATATGGTGGACTCTCATGGCAAGAAACTGGGTATAAGGGTTTGTGGATGCACAAGTAGTATCTCTACTTGCTGCAAAGATTTTGGCTAGTAAAGGATAGGAGCAAGCACCACATGTTGGAGGATCCATGACAATATAACTTCTATGTGAATATAAGCAAACATAACTCATTACGTTGTCTTCCTTGTCCAACATCAACTAATTTATCATGCATAGAATATTTAATGGGGGCTCGCAATGATAAAAGATGTCCAAGATAGTATATTTATATGCGAAACCTCTCTTTCATTATCACTTTTTCATGAATTGCATCAATGATTAATGCTATGTTTTCTAACCTCCAACAAACTTTAAGAATTATACTCTTTTTATGTCAAGTCATTACTCCTCATGGGATTAGCATATGATTATTTTTCATTCTTTTCATTGCTATGATTGATGCAAGAAAATAAAGCAAGGAAACTCAAACTAATCTTTATTGTATAACTCAAGCACACAATTACATAGATAGATAAATCACAAAGAAAACACTAGAAACTAAATCACACTAAAACTTGTCTGATAAAGATCATCATGAAAAGATAATAGCTAAGGATCGAACTAAGATAAAGATCATCATGAAAAGATAATAGCATATCTCCCTTGTCTGAATCTTCAACGAGGGGGTCGACACAGTTTCCTTCAAGTTCCTCGGATTCTCCCTCGTTTCTTCGCGGAATCTCCTTTGGGATCATATATTCATCTTCCCCTTTAGAAGAAAACTCATAGTAGACTTCGTTGTATGGGCGTTTGCCCGGAGAAGGTCGAACTATGCGATGCTTCTTACAGAGATTTGGGAGAGCCATGAGCGCTCTAGATCTGCCAGAAAAATAGACCGAAAGAAGAACAAAGGGGAACTTGCAATACGGTGTTCAAAACATCGGGTAGTATATATAATGATTTTTTCTACGTGCAGGACAAGCAAACAGAAAGAAAACGGAGTCGGGAAGGCACACGAGGGACCCACAAGGCACCTAGGCGTGCCCAGGGGGTGGGCGGGCCCAGCTGCCTTGTGGCCTCCTCGTGGGTCCCCTCGGCTGGTTCTTATTTTTGTATTTTTTATAATATTCCAAAACATACATAAATATTTTTTTATGGAATTTTTGGAGTCGGTTTACTTACCTTATCACATACCTGCCGCTTTTCAGGGTTCCGGAGTGTCCTGGAAGGTCTCTTTTATGTGTTCCTCCGGTGTCATTGTTTGAATAATGTTGGTCTCCTTGTTAATGGGTGTACCTAAATATAATGTTTAATACTTTTCCCGTTAACCACCTTAGGATTTGTTCCTTCCGCGTAATTTATTTTGATGGCTCCGGAGCGATAAACCTCCATGATAATATATGGTCCTTCCCATTTGGAGAGGAGTTTTCCTGCAAACAATCTGAAATGAGAATTGTATAATAGAACATGATCACCAACATTAAATTCTCATTTTTGTATTCTCTTGTCATGCCATCTTTTAACTTTTTCTTTGAACAACTTGGCATTTTCATAGGCTTGAGTTCTCCATTCATCTAGAGAGCTAATATCAAATAACCTATTTTTAACGACAAGTTTGAAATCATAGTTAAGTTCTTTAATTGCCCGATATGCTTTATGTTCTAACTCAAGAGGTAAAATGGCAAACCTTACCATAGACCATTTATATGGAGACATACCCATAGGATTTTTATAAGCAGTTCTATATGCACACAGTGCATCATCACGTTTCTTAGACCAATTCTTTCTAGATTTCTTAACGGTCTTTTGCAAAATTAACTTTATTTCTCTATTACTCAATTCAACTTGACCACTAGATTGAGGGTGATAAGGTGACGCAATTCTATGGTTAACATCGTATTTAGCTAGAAATTTACGGAAAGCACCATGAATAAAATGTGAACCACCATCAGTCATTAAATATCTAGGGACTCCAAACCTTGGAAAGATAACTTCTTTAAGCATTTTTATAGAGGTGCTATGATCAGCTCTACTAGTTGGAATAGCTTCTATCCACTTAGTAACATAATAAATAGCAACTGGAATATGAGTGTATCCATTAGAGGAAGGAAATGGCCCCATATAATCAAATCCCCAAACATCAAATGGTTCAATAACAAGTGAATAGTTCATATGTATTTCCTGATGTCTATCAATATTACCAACTCTTTGACATTCATTACAAGAAAGGACAAACTTACATGCATCCTTGAAGAGAGTAGGCCAATAAAAACCAGACTGTAATACCTTATGTGGAGTTTTGTCTCTTGCATGGTGTCCTCCATATGCCTCGGAATGACACTTCCGTAAGATTTGTTCCTGTTCATGCTCAGGTACACAATGTCTAATAATGCCATCTACTCCTTCCTTATATAAATGTGGGTCATCCCAAAAGTAATGTCGTAAATCAAAGAAGAACGTTTTCTTTTTTTGGTATTTGAAATTCGGTGGTATATATTTAGCAACAATGTAATTAGCATAGTCTGCATACCAAGGAGTATTAAGAGAAGCATTTATAACAGCTAATTGCTCATTAGGGAAACAATCATCAATAGGCAGTGGGTCATCAAGAACATTTTCCATTCTAGACAAGTTATCTGCAACCGGATTTTCAGCGCGCTTTCTATCAATAATATGCAAATCAAACTCCTCAAGTAAAAGAACCCACCTAATAAACCTAGGTTTAGCATATTTCTTTTCCATAAGATATTTAATAGCAGCATGATCAGTGTGAATAGTAACTTTAAAATCAACAATGTAAGGTCTAAACTTATCACATGCAAACACAACTGCTAAAAAATCATTCTCAGTAGTAGCATAATTTCTTTGAGCACTATCTAAGGCCTTACTAGCATAATGGATAAAATTTTATTTCTTATCAACTCTTTGTCCTAGAACAACACCAACAACATTCACTAGCATCACATATTTATTTAAAGGGTAGGTTCCATTCAGGTGGTCGAACAATAGGTGGAGAAATTAAAGCTTGCTTAAGTATTTCAAAGGCTTCTACACAATCATCATGAAAAACAAATGGAACATATTTTTGCAAAATATTGGTAAGAGGCCTAGAAATCTTAGAGAAGTCCTTAATAGACCGTCTATAGAAACCAACATGACCAAGGAAACTTCTTATACCTTTAATATCTTTAGGACATGGCATTTTCTCAATTGCATCAACTTTAGCTTTATCCACTTCAATACCTCGTTCAGAAATTTTATGCCCAAGTACTATTCCTTCATTAACCATAAAGTGACACTTCTCCCAATTCAAGACAAGATTAGTTTCTTCACATCTCTGCAAAGCTCGATCAAGGTTGCTTAAGCAATCATAAAAAAAGGTACCGTAAATGGAAAAATAATCCATGAAAACCTCAACAATATTTTCACAAAAACCAGAGAATATAGACATCATACATCTGTAAAAGGTAGCATATATATTACATAAACCAAAAGGCATATGTCTATAAGCATAAGTTCCAAAAGGACAAGTAAACGTGGTTTTCTCTTGATCTTCTTTTTACACAACTATTTGAGAAAAACCTGAATATCTAGCAAGGAAACAAAAGTGTTTTGTGCTTAGATAATATTTCTAACATTTGATTAATAAAAGGCAAGGGGTAATGATCTTTTCTAGTAGCTTTGTTTAATTTCCTGAAATCAATTACCATCCTATAACCAGTTACAACTCTTTGTGGAATAAGCTCATTTTTATCATTAGGAACAACGGTTATACCTCCTTTCTTAGGCACACAATGAACAAGACTTACCCATATACTATCAGATATGGGATAAATAATACCTACCTCAAGAATCTTTAGTATTTCAGTTCTTACCACCTCTTTCATTTTAGGATAAGGCAGCATTGATGATCAACGACGGGTTAAGCATCCGGCTCCATATTAACCTTGTGCTGGCATAACGTAGGGCTGATGCCCTTAAGATCAAGAGTATATCCAATAGCAGCTCGGTGCATCTTCAGAGTTTTAAGTAATCTCTTTTCCTCATGCTCTGAAAGGTTAGCACTAATAATAACCGGATTTATCTTCGTTTCATCAAGACAAGCATACTTTTCATCACTCTTAGGTGGAAGAGGATCCCCTAAGGCGTCAATAGGAATATTATGTTTAAGGATAGGTGGTTGATCAAAGAATATGTTACCTATTTCATGTCTTTCACCCATATGCATCTCATTTTCATGGTCTAGCAAATATTGTTCTAATGGATCCATACGAGGCACAACAATAGAAGCAACACCAATTGTTTCATCTTTACTAGATAAATCTTTCTTATGTGGTTGTCTACCAAACTTAGAGAAATTAAAATCATGAGATATATCACCAAAGTTGACTTTAACCTTTTCTTTAGCAAAATCAATTTCAGCATTAACGGTATTCGAGAAAGGTCTACCAAATATGATGGGACAAAAATTATCTTGTAATGAACGAAGTACTACGAAATCAGCGGGGTACATGACTTTTCCACACAAGACTTCAACATCCCGAACAATCTCAAGTGGTGAAATAGTATCTGTATTTGCAAGTTTTATTGTAACATCAATGTCCTCTAAATCAGCATGTGTTATATCATGCATAATTTCATGATGTAAGGTAAATGGGATGGCACTCACACTAGCACCTATATCACATAAACGATGATAGCAATGATCTCCAATTTTATCAGAAACAACAGGCATGCCAACCAGTGGTCTATTCTTATCTAACACATCCTTTTCGTTTCTAGCAGGTTTTGTGATTCTAGCAGCTTCACCACAGAAGTAAATAACATGCCCATCAACATTATCAACCAAGAGATCTTTAGCCATAGCAATATTGGGTTCTATATTTATTTGTTCAACAGCTTTTAGTGTTCTAGCATTACTTTTATTAACCACGGTTGTAACTCTAGCGTGTTCCTTAATGCTAACGGGAAAAGGTGGTTTCTCAATGTAAGCAGTAGGCACAACTGGATCGACATTATAAAGAATTGTTTCTTCTTTAGCTATGCTAGGTTCCTTACAAGTTTCTTCAATAGCGGGGTGGAATTTAAACCATTTCCCCTTAAGGAGATCAACATTAGTAGCAAATGATTCACAGAAAGTAGCTACTATCTCAGAGTCAAGGCCATATTTTGCACTAAATTTATGAAAAGCTTCAGGTTCCATAAAAGATTTAACACAATCAAACTCAAGATTTATACCTTACTCATTACCTGTGTCGAACTCCCAATCTTCATAGTTGCATTTAATTCTTCCAGGAAGATCCCATTTGAATTCCATAGTTCTTGTCGTAAAGGAACCTATAGAAGCAGTATCAAGCATCGATTTATTATCATGAGAAAGTCGAGCATAAAAGTTTTGTAAGATTATTTCCCTTGAGAGCTCATGATTGGGGCATGTGTACATCATAGATTTAAGCTTCCCCCAGGCTTGAGCGATACTTTATCCTTCACAAGGCCAAAAATTATATATATAATTCCGATCACGATGAACCAAATGCATATGATAAAATTTCTGATGGAATTTCAACTTCAATCGGTTCCAATCTCATGTAGCAGTATCATCCAATAGCCTGTACCAAATCAATGACTTTCCATCCAAAGATAAAGGAAAAATCTTCTTCTTAACACCATCCTCGGATAAACCTGCAAGTTTAAATAATCCACAAATTTCATCTATATATGTCAAGTGCATATCAGGATGTTTTGTTCCATCTCCTGCATAAGGATTAGCAGGCAGTTTCTCTAACATACCCAAGGGAATCTCATAATAAATATTTTTAGTAGGATCGGTAGGTTGAGGAGCGGCTTTGGCCAATTCCGGATGAGGTGAACATACCCCGAACAAGCCCCTCAAAGGATTATCCTCCATAGTAACAAGCAACAGTAAATTTCAGCACGTATCGAAAATGTTTCCGTACAAAATTCTACTCACCAAAGGAGCTTCACTCCTCGACAATTATGCCAAAAAAGAGTCTTGATGACCCACAAGTATAGGGGATCAATCTTAGTCCTTTAGATAAGTAAGAGTGTCGAACCAAATGAGGAGTAGAAGGAAATGACAAGTGGTTTTCAGCAAGGTATTCTCTGCAAGTGCTGTAAGTAACAGTCATAGATAGTTTTGTAGCAAGATAATTCGTAACAAGTAACAAGTAACAATAGTAGAAAGTGTGCAGCAAGGTAGCCCAATCCTTTTTATAGCAAATGACAGGCCTGAAAGTTCTCTTATATAAAGAAAAGTGCTCTCGAGGACACATGGGAATTTCCGTCTAGTCACGTTCACCATGTTTAGTTGATTCGTGTTTGCTACTTTGATAATTTGATATGTGAGTGGACCGGCGCTAAGGTGATGTTCTTACTTGAACAAACAAGCCACATATTATAACCCCTTCTCACAAGCACCCGCAACTACGAAAGAAGAGTTAAGATATATTTAACCATAGCATGAAACATATGGATCCAAATCAGCCCCTTACGGAATAACTCATAAACTAGGGTTTAAGCTTCTATCACTCTTGCAACCCATCATCTACTTATTACTCCACAATGTCTTCCCTTAGGTCCAAGTATGGTGAAGTGTCATGTGGTCGACGTTCACATGACACCACTAAAGGAAGAGCAACATACATGTCAACAAAATATCGAACAAATACCAACATCACATGATTACTTATAACAAGACTTCTCCCATGTCCTCGAGAACAAAAGTAACTACTCATAAATCATGTTCATGTTCAAGATCATAGGGGTGCTGAATATCATTAAGGATCTGATCATGTAATCTTCCACCAAATAAACCAATAAGCATCTGCTATGAGATGTAATCAGCACTACTAGTAACCCAGAGGTACCACTAGTGGAGAAATGGCTAGCCACAACTCTTGTTGGTGGCGCACCATTTTCACACAATGCTAGCACTATTTTTTTCAAATAGCGCTGGTGTCGACTAAATTGGTACGCCAGCTGTAAATGATCAGTGCTGGCGTGGCTATTTTAGGACACGTCATGAATCTGTTGGCCCACCTGTCCTCACTGTTTGGAAGATAGTGGTGGCATCGAGTTTTTGTGCACGACGTAGCTAATTAATTAGTGTTGGCATGCCAAGTTATTTTACGCCAGAAATAACATTTCCACTTAAACTAGGATTTCAAGTATTTAAATGTTATATATTCTAGTTAGAAAATAACAAACATTTTTTTATATTTTTTACATCATTATTGCTACCAGTTCTAATTTTGAGTATTTAATTATGTTTAGTCTTTCATTAAACTTAATTACTCTTTTTTATTTGGACTCTTATTAGCTATGGTGTTGCATTTTAGGCCCACGCCAGCAACGGCCCACATGAGTCAACTCCCACGCCTTAGTAAAAGACCTAGTCCTCGCCCTTTCTTTTCAACTCCCCCTCGACCAGCCGCCACCCATCGCCTCCCGTCGCCGCCCAACAAGGTTCTATCCTCTCCTTCCCCTCCCATTGCATCTCCTTCCTATCCACTCGCACCTCCTCCGTCCACGCATAATCCATATGTGGGATTCATCTATAAGTTCATTTAGGATTTCTTTGTGTCAAAAATTTAGTACATATATATAATGGATTGCTTTGTGTTATGTAGAGTCGAAATTTGATTCCATGGATTGCTTTGTGTCGAAATTTAAGTGATAATCCGATGTAAAATCTGATTTTAATAGTGCATTTTGAGTAGAAATTTTTTGAGTGACTAGAATATTAATGATTCAAGTTCAACTTAATTTGGTAGTGTAGTCTGAAATGCCAGAGGAATAAATAAAATGAACTCCTAGTGTAGCATTTTGAGTAGAATTTGTTTATTTGTGTCTCCCTTCGTGGATTTTGTTTATTTGTGTATACATATCACTAGTGTAGAATTTTTTTATTTGTTTATTCGGTTATATTTAATGTCGGTTCACTAGTGTAGAATCCGATTATATACTTAGTTTTCAATATGTTTTGTGTAGAATGGCGCAAGCACCACCATGTTGAGTGTGCAAGTCAAGGTGCGCAACCAGCCTTGCAACTAGCACGTTGTTCGGCATTTACTTCCAGCCGTGTTTTGTTCCTGGAGCGGTAACAAATTATATGAACCTTCTAATTGTTTGTTCTTTAGTTTTTGTTGCTATTTCCACTAATGCATTGTGTGTGTGTGTTTTTGGTTTTTCTTACACACATCGTCCCTTGCAATGTGAGATTGGATTTCAATCAGCTCATTACTGGAGACGCTATCATCTTCGATGCTCCTGAGGTCCCCTACACTATGGAGGTCAATAAGGGACGGAACATAACCCAGATTGGAGGAGATGAATGGGATCGTTTCATCGCCCGCATGCATCTCACTGGGGGTGAATTGATCAGCTTCTCCTTCAGAAGACAAACTCCAAGGCTGGCTATTATCTATCTCAACTATGAGGAAGAAGATGAGGACCCACTTGATGAAGCACTCTTTGCCCAAATAATGACCAGGCTGAGCGAGGATGAAACGGACAAACTCTGGGGAAAAACTTCCGCCACGTGATGCCTACGTCAGGATGCCATTCGTGACCCACCTGACACGGCCGATCGTTAACCGCCATGTCATGGTATGTTACTTATTAGTGTAGTAATTTGATGATATGATTAGTGTGCTAATATGCTTATAGTATAGTAATGTGATATGCTTAGTATATTAATGTGATGATATGCTTATAGTATAGTAATGTGATATATTGATTATAGTGTAGTAATGTGATGATATGCTTAGTGTAGAATTTGATGATATGCTTAGTATATTAATGTGATGATATGCTTATAGTATAGTAATGTGATATATTGATTATAGTGTAGTAATGTGATGATATGCTTAGTGTAGAATTTGATGATATGCTTAGTGTTTAGAATTTGATGATATGCTTAGTGTGTAGAATTTGGTGATATGCTTAGCATAGTAATGTGATATGCTTAGTACTACGGCATTGAGCCGGATGAAGCAGGCATTGCTGGACTACGCCTTACCACAACGGGCTCCGTCACCACTTGTGCTTACGCAATGGACACAGACGGTCGCACTATCTTCAGTGCGGCTGGGTGAAGCAACTTCCTCGCTGGCAAGAACCTCCGGGTTGGATAGGCCGTCTTAGTCACTTTCAGGAACACCCCACGCCATGACTTGAGGATGATGATCATCATCGACCTCCTTTAACTATGTTAGTTTTCTCGTGTGAAATGAACTCCTTATTAACTATGCTATAGATTGCTCGTGTTTGTGAGGATTGTCGTTTAACAAATAGCTACTTAGCTCTAATACTGCTTGTGAGATTGGCACTTATTATTAACTGGAATGCATTGTTCTATTAGTCTAGTTCCGGGCGTGCAATGCTAAATGCTAAATGTTATGTGCTGGGATTTTTTGAGCTGCACGAAACGTTCCTGGCGTGGGTGTGCAATGTACATTGCACGCCGCTAGGTGAGAGATTATAGTGGTGGTGTTGTCCACGTGGCACGCCATCAGCACTTAGAATATCGCTGACGTGGGACCCAACGCCACCATTATTTTTTAACAATATCGCCATATTGGTGGCGTCGAGCTACCACGCCAGCAAAGCCTTTTTTTGCCACGCCATAGCTAGGCTTTTCTGCACTAATATACCAATATGAGGTTTTGAGACAAAGGTTGAATATAAGAGATGAACTAGGGTTTGAGATGAGATGGTGCTGGTGAAGATGTTGATGAATGTTGGTCCTCCCATGATGGAGGCAAGGTTGGTGATGACGATGGCTTCGATTTCCCCCTCCCGGAGGGAAGTTTCCCCAGCAGAATCGCTCCGCCGGAGATCAAAAACTGCTCTTGTCCAGGTTTCACATCGAGAAGGCGCTTCATCCTGAAAGCCTCTCCTTTTATTTTCTTCCTAGGGTAAATGGCCTCATATAGGAGAAGAAGGGGTGGGAGACCTCCTATGGGACCCACAAGGCACCTGGGCGCGCCCACCTGCCTTGTGAGCAATAGGTGGCCCCCCTCTGGTACTTCTTAGCTCCAGTATTTTTTATATATTCAAAAAATATTCTCCGTAAAATTTCAGGTCATTTGGAGTCCAGCAGAATAGGTATCTCTGATGTGGTTTTTTCAGGTCCAGAATTCCGGCTGCCGGCAATGTTCCTTTCCATGTAATCCTTGTAAATACACAAAGAAAAGGATTTAAAAATGAATCATAAAGTGGAATAATGACCAAAAACAATAATAACAATAGTAGGAAATCATGATGCAAAATAGACGTATCACTATCCAGCATGCATTTATGGTATTAAGTTCATGACAAACAGAGTAATGCTTTAAGCAAGATGACATGATGTAGACAAAGTAAGTACAAGCAATATGTTCCAACGCCGTCGTTTTACCCTTAGTAGCAACAATAAAATACGTGTTTTGTACCCTTCTTTCACTGGGATATAGAGCACCACAAGATTGAACCCACTACAATGCATTCCTCCCACTGAAGATAAATCAATCTAGTTGGCCAAACCAAACCGATAGATCGGAGAGACTTTCATAGCTATAAAATCATTCATAATAGAATTTAGAAAAGACTCAATTAATTTTCATGAATAATATGATCATAAACCCACAATTCATCGGATCCCAACAAACGCACCGCAAAAGAAGATTACATAGGATAGATCATCGCGAGAATCGCAAAGAACTTTGTATTGAAGATCAAAGAGAGAGAAGAAGCCATCTAGCTACTATCTATGGACCCGTAGGTCTATGGTGAACTACTCACACATCATCATGGAGGCAGCAAGGTTGATGTAGACGGCCATCGTGATGGATTCCCCCTCCGGTAGAGTACCGGAAAAGGCCTCCAGATGGGATCGCGGAAGAACAAAGACTTGTGGCGGCGGAAAAATTGTTTTGAGTTGGCTCTATGATGTTTATCAGATAATTGGGAATATATAGAAGTGAAATTAGGTTAGGAGGTACCACAGGGGGCCCACGAGCTAGGTGGCGCGCCCTACCCCCCAAGCCGCGCCGACCTAGCTCGTGGCCGCCCCGTGGATCTTCTGGCCACCTCTCGAAGCTTCATGCATCTCTTCTGGTCCAAAAATAGCTCCCGTAAAATTTTATCCAATTTGGACTCCGTTTGGTATTGATTTTCTGAAAGTCCAAAAACAGGCAAAAACAGAAACTGGCATTGGGCAGTGAGTTAATAGGTTAGTCCCAAAAATGATATAAAATAGCATATAATTGCATATAAAGTATTCAAGATAATATAATAGCATGAAATAATCAAAAATTCTAGATACGTCGGAGTTGTATCAGGCGGTACCACCTCCGTTTGGTGGAGTTACAGGCCGCCTGTAGGGAGATTGCCAAAGTTGTGGACGAAGTGTTCGGCAAGAGCGACGAGGAGGAGGACATCGTCAGCTTCACCACGGCCACAAAGACGATACGTCAGGGGCGCCTCAGGCAGCAAGGAAGAGTAGTGCAGGGTTGGTCGCTGTTACTCGGGGCCAAGAAGACCATCGCTCCTACCCTCCCACTGAATCTAAGCTTAGCGGACTGAACATCGTCGGTAGATTAGCCGCTCACGTTGGGGAGATCGAGGCTGAGCTGGAGAGCATCGAGGCGGAACTGGAGAAGGTGAAGGCAATGGTCGGAGTTTTAGTTCGTCGGGCTCACAGCCGAACATGGGAACATGCGTCTGGGATCATTTAGATTAGGTTTAGAGTAGGGTTTAGTTAAAAAAATATCCAAAATGTAATGATTTTTTCCGATTTATATGAAAATCTGCCAGTTTATATGAATTTCTTCCGCTTAGTTCAAACTCGAATTCCAATGTATGCAGATAGCGCTGGATGGCCGACTACCGCATTCTTGTCCGCGGACTAGTCCCTCCTCCCCCCTCCCCCGATCTGTGGATGGATGCGGGAGAGAATTTGCGGGTCAGGATTGGAGATGCCCTAAGGCTAAGATATAACTCAACATACATTTGCTTATTTCCATCTCTAAATTACCTGAAAGATAATTTTTTGGGTCAGGGCCATTACCGAACTTGATGTACGAATCACCCCTTTCCCCTTCGCCCTCAAATTTCCCTATTTTGGTTTCGCACTAGTGGTTGTGAAGAAATTATGTGTATGTCCCTACGCGTCGTTTTTGCCAATTCCCACCAGGTTGCCGTTTACTTTGCTCTATTTCCTTCCATCTGGGACCACCACTTCACCACATCAACCGCAGCATGAGGAGGCCATAATTTCCATTTATCACTCTGATTTGGGCCCACAAATACCAACGAGGAGACTCTTTGACCATTTTTCTACCATGGGACCCACCCTTGAGGCCATAATTTCCTTTTTGCCACTTTGATATGAGTCTTCAACCGTTGTGGTCCCACTAGTAATGCTCGATAGTGACACATTCCTAATATTTGGCCAGGGCAGTCGATGTTGACACACCGGTTTTTGGCGGTAGAGTCTCTTTCTTCCCGTCATTTTTAGTCATGATATCCCCATCTTCGTCCGATGCCGCCATCTCCGGGTCGCTGTCACCGAGCTCCAATGCCTCTGACGCCACTACCACGACCTCCATTGGCCCAAATCATGATTGCAGCATTGAATGACGGTCTCTAGAGCCCCATGAAAGAGTCGTTTATCCCGTCAAGGGTGGGGGAGTAAGGAATCCGTCGTTTTCTTGTACTTGTTTTATGATTCCCTTTTCCAATTCGAATAGAGTGATCATGGTATGCTTCGTGTAGGTCGGATGTCCCCTTGTCTTGATGATGTTGTTGAAGATTCAACATGGTAGCTTCACAGTGAGTGGAGGCTTTCCCTATCAATTCCTTGTAGACACCATCATATTCACTCAGAGGGATCTCAAGGAAATAGAAAAGTATCCAATTGATCAAAACCAATGTTTCCTATCTAGGTATCATGACAACACATCGGAGAAATTCATTGATATAGCCGATGAGGATTGTTTGGCCTTATTTATGGTAAACACTTGAGTATTAGGATTGTTTTAATGTTGCTTCTTATCATTAGCAACGAGACTGGGAACAACATATCGTCAATGGGGAATAAACATCCCTTGCTCCAGAGTCTCAACCTCGCCTATATCATAATGGGGGAGCATAGCCTTTATGAGATTGTTTCTGAAAGAAAATTTGTCGGTCGTCGAATACTCACAAGTGTTATTTTAGACTAAATGCATGCACACGTGGTATGGAATTGTTAAATATGAGGAAGTTGTAGGTCCAGGGTTCAGAAATGAATCTACACTACTTAGGAGGGCACCTGGAAGGCCTACAAAGCAAAACATCAAGACCTCTCATGAAAAGGGTTTTGGGTTAGGAGCACGGAAAAAACAAATGCAACATTGTGGACTTGTCCATATCAAGAGGGTTTGCAAAAAAAATGATGTCGTGGGAGTTCTAAGTTGATGAAGTTCCCATTAAGGTGAACGGAAATGAACCACTGGTTGAGGAAGATGCTCCCATCGGGGAAGATGCTCAGGTGAGTGGAGACGATCCTTCTCCTCTGGAGAAAGAGAGGAAGAGTCGTGTTGTTGGTAAATTGAAGCACCAAGATGATGACTCTACCAATATGAAGAATTTCAGCACCAATATGATCAATTTCCCCAACATGATAAATATGTACATCAATATGATGGATTTGACCAACATGATCAATATCAGTAGCAAGATCTTGGAATTACTCAATTCTCTCAATGTCCTGAATTTGATGAAATTGTTGAAGGTGTTGCAATTGAAGATGCTTATGTTCTTAAAGTTGTTGGTGTGATTGATGAGAACGAGTGGAAAACCAAGTGCGGTAAGAAAAGAAAATGAAGGGGCATTGCAAAGTTATCCATGACACTTTCATTATTCTATTATTCTCTAGTTGATCATTCTCGAGTCTCCAAAAACATAAGTAGCAACAAAAAGACATCCATGCCACTTGATGATTCTCTGGTCTCCATAAACATAAGGAGGGACAGAAGCTGAATTTATAGTTGTGACAATGTAATGATATTTGAACAATGTACTATACTTGGTGCATTGTGTTTCCTATTGGTGAACAATGTAGTTGAAACATGTTTAATGTATCTGATCTATATTTATCTTACTTAAAATATTAACATCAAAATTTGGCCTGGATCAACGAAGTGGCCAAAGATGAAAAACAATGGGCCAATTCAGCTAAAACTTTACCAACTTGTACAAGATGTGTACGTAGAATTACTTATTTTGTCTAGAAAAGCTAGATTTGCTAGTTGGTTCCACAAAATGGCTATATGTAAGCCAAAATTGGTCATTTATAAGTAAGTGGTTTTTTCAACTTTGGAGAAATTGTGTGACTTTTTATGACAAACAAATGTACTAATATTAGGACATGTGATTGTTTTTATTTTTTACACCTTTTATTTTTATTTATTTTTCTTCTAGAAAAGTTGGAGAAATGATAAATATAGATTATTATGAAAAATGTAAGTTTAATTCGCATTTACCATTACAAATATTAAAGCAACTAGTACATAGAATTTGAAGGGAAAATGAGCTCAAGTGGTTACTTCAAAATTGTTGTGTGCATATTTGAGTTTGATGTTATCGGAGATAGTCCACTTGGTGATCAGTCATTATTTATCATATGTGTATTCTTCTAAGATTTTTATTATAAGATTGTACCAATATTACGACATCATGCCAATTTTCCTTATTAATTTTGGACAACATTTAGGTATCACTACTGAAGGATGGTCCAAAGACGACACATCAATAAGAGAACCTTTGACGAAACTGTGTGCGATGCATGAATCGCAAACGGTATAGTTCAAGCTCCGTTACCAATGACACGAACTGTGTGCGATGGTGGATCCATCAAATATGATTCAGAAAATAGTTACGTGTGTGATCTACGGCCGACAGTTGACTTTTACGAACTGTTTGTGATGGGGCGAACGGCACAAACGGTTAATCAAATAGAGATGTGTGTGATGTACGGCATACAGTCTCAAAGTGGAGAACTATTTGCGAAGACATAATATAACGCAAACGGTTACGCAGATCCGGATCTGTGTGTTGTACGGCATACAGGTTCCTCAAATGAACTGTTTGCGATGGTATGGAAGAACACAAACGGTTTGGTGTAACAAGGTGTGTGTGATACACTGCAAACAGTTCGATAATCAGAATTGTGTGCTATAATTCTAGACAACACATATGATTTGTTGTTCTGAATTTTGTGCTCGACAGGGCACACAATTCAAGAAACCAACTCTATGCGATTTTGCGAATGATCACTGTCGAATCCGTATTCTTAACCGTTTGCGAGGATATCGACAGTGTAGACAGAGTTAAGGAATAAATATGAGCAAACGACAACAGAGTTAACGAGTACAGTCTGTTTTACTTCTTCTTGTTGTTGTTGCATGGCCCCGCGCCATCGTCTTGACGTGGACGCTTCTTGCCGCTGACCGTTGGCTTTTCATCGCCATCGTCGTCACCATAGTCATTGATGTCCTCATCGGCGTTCTCGTCGTCGTCTTCCTTGTTCGACCATTCCTCCTCCTTCTCATCGTCGTCGTCTTCTTCGTCCTTTGGCGGCTCCTCGTCATCGTCCTCCTTGTTCGACCATTCCTCCTCCTCCTCATCGTTGTCGTCTTCTTCGTCCTTCGGGGGCTCCTCGTCCATATGGTCGTCGTTCAATGACTCCGGCGGCAGCGTCCCTTCCGTGAGCCGGATAAAATGGAGGTCAAGGCTCGACATCGGACTCATGCTGGAAGACAAGCACGATGATTCTGACGTTGACCCCAGATCGGGGGCCAGACTGGCGAAACTGTCGTCCTCGCTTTCGCTCGACATTGCTGCGCTACCTAAACAACCGGCGAGAAAGCGAGATTGCAGAGTGTGTGGAAGTGTAGCGTGGCCGGCCGGGACGATGAAGATGATGGTGTGAAGAAAAGAGGAATGGCAATTGAAGCGGGGGATTGACGGGTTCTATTGGTGCCTTGGCAGGCGGTTAGAATTCCGATATAATCAACCGCAATTGTGTGTACCTGGCCCGTCGCTCTAAATTCCCGCTATTGTGTAGTTCTCAATGTGATAATTACGCGCAGGGATTGGAGCGTCCAAATGTGTGCAATATGCCAACTATTTCACATGTGTACATTTTAGCAGTTCACACGGTTCGCTAGATGCATTGTTTAACTACCCACACGCTTATATGAAACACAACGGGTGTGAAACAAGCATTTAACATAGGACAGTTGGTAAGCAATAGATGAGCTCTCCTTATTGATGTAGCCATTAATAATCAAACGAAACCCCTAATGATCATTGCAAACAGCGCATAGAAGATGGCTAATGCGGCAACTACAACTACACATGCTAGTTCCTTCTTGTCTCTTGCTTTCATCTGTTGCCTGTGATTGATTCTTTCTTGCTTCATCGTAGTGATTGTACACTCCAGATTAGTCAGTTTCTTCTTCAGTTTTACGTTATCTTCTGCAATCTTGGTGATAACACTCCGAGCCCTGCCATGCCATTCATCATCCAACCAGTTAACAAAGGCACAAGCCTCATATCCCTGTGAATGTTAAATAATCAGGATGAGTGGGGGCATTAACTGAACTTAAGGGATGAACTTATCACTAACCTCTAGGGGGCAACTAAGAAACCGTCTGCCAATGTCGAATCCCTCCGTGCATACACATCGAGCGGGAGTGTGTCCGTGCACACAACTCAACTTTTGGTACTTCTCGGCGGCGCAAAACTCAGAATCGAACTTATGTTGCGGGAGTCTGCTGAAGTCATACTCTGGATCCGGCATTTGATCGATTTCCTTTGTGTGTGTGTGTGGGTGGGGTGTTCCAATTCAGGACGGACTGAGTGAGTTGCTTGCTTTGGACATGCTAAAAAGATGAGGAATGATTGCGACTTGACAAGACGATTCGGATCCGTAGTACACCGGCCTCCTGGTGACCTTAGGCAAGTGCTCGGCGATGACCGCCGTCGTGGCGGCGCTGCCAAGAGCGACTGTACGAACCGGTGCAGCCGCACTGAAACAATCAGCACCACTCATCCGCATTCCCAAAGTCAGCGCCACGCTAGGGAATTTGGGCACTAGGGATTTGGAAGCTATTTAGGGATTTGGGGAAGACGAGGAAACTATGGGGATCTGATGATAATGAGCGGGGAACTATTTATCACATTTATTTGTATACGGCACACGGTTCCCGTAACATGACCGTTTTTTATGTGCTTCCCGGTACATATGGGTGTGGTAAACAGCCGCTCTCCGGAAACCCCCAAAAAATGTTATTCTGATAGACATGTCGGCGGCAACCGAGGCAGCGGCTGCCGGATAGGAGGTCAATTCCCGGTCGGTTGTCTGTGTCGGCGTTATAGAAGTCCATCCTCGGTCGGTCAGCGGTGGCGGCATGATAGGAGGTCAATCCTTGGTTGGCGGCGGGAGATATAGAAGGAGATCAATCCTCGTTATCGGTGCCGGCATGACTTGAGCACGTCCCTCGCGGTCGTAGGCGGGAAAGTGGTGCCCGGACTTCAGGCAGGTGCCCCGCTAAGCTCTGCTCCTCAACCCTGCTATGTCGCTGTGACACTGCTAATTAATTAAGGTATTCTTTTCCTTGAGTGGCCTAATTAAGGTATTAAATTCATATAAGGGCACTCTGATGATTCGTGTAAGTTGACTGGTTGATTAGTGTCATTGCACGACCGAATAACTTTATGCAGAGCCCTCCATAAATTTTGAAAATAAAATCTTGTGATTTATTCACCCATCTTTGTGCATCCATTAAGGATGCAACATGTGTAGATGGAACGATCTGAATGGATGGGGGATTGGAGAAGCTCAAGGTATAGGGATGGCGTGAAGGAGTTCATGGCTTTGGCTGAACGGACAAAGAAGAGAATTTCCAAAGAATACTACCTCCTCTGTCCATGCAAGGCTTGTAGCAATACAGTGTCGTTTCCAATTGATGATGTCGAGTTACACTTATACAAAAGGGGATTCATGGGTCGATACACAAGATGGACTAAACACGGTGAAGAGCCGGTTATGGATGGAGGTAATAACCTACATGTCGGCGAGGTGCCAAACCTCGATCAGTGTCACATGGGTGTTGAATTTAACCTTGGGGCTGAGGCGTCAAACTACAGACAGAAGACTGGCATGCCAAAAAAACCAAAGAAAAACCAAGAGTGTGAAGCAGAAAACACCGACCTTGATGATATGCCAGATTTTGCTGCTATGATTGCAGATTTCCAGGGCCCAGATAAAGACCTAGCCGGGTACAAGGAGTTGCCAAGCATTGCTGCGGTCTCGAAGGAAGATTTGTATGCAGGTTGCAAAAAGAAATATTCCAAGTTGAGTGTCCCACTGGCACTTCTCAGATTTAAAGCACAAAGCGGTCTATCAAACAAGGCCTTCACAGAGTTGTTGAGTGTTTTCAAAGACATTCTTCTAGAAGATAATGTGCTCCCAAAAGCACGAACGAAGCGAAGAAAGTTGTTTGTCCATTGGAACTTGAAGTCCAGAAGATACACGCTTGTGTGAATGATTGTATGTTGTACCGCGGTGACTACAAAGATTTGCGTTCATGTCGCATATGCAAGCATGCACGATACAAGCGCGGGAGAGCAAAGGACAAGTACGAAATGGACGAAGAGATCGAGACAGTAATCCCGTTCAAGGTTGTTTGGTACTTGCCTATAATTCTAAGGTTGAAGCGTTTGTTTGCAAACCCTAGAGAGGCAAAGAGGTTGCGGTGGCATCATGATGAGCGAACTACGGATAAATATATGAGGCACCCGAAAGATGTGGCTCGGTGGGAACAAATCGCAGACAGGTTTAAAGATTTTGCAAAGGATCCTAGAAATATATGGCTAGGGGAGTGTACTGATGGATTTGATCCATTTGGCGATATGAACACCAAACAGAGCACTTGGCCGGTGCTTCTGTGCATATATAACCTTCCTCCTTGGTTGTGTATGAAGAAAAAATACATCATCATGTTGATGATTATCCAAGGCCCAAAGCAACCTGGAAATGATATCGACATTTACTTTCAGCTATTGGTAGAAGAACTGCAGACATTGTGGGAGCCTGATACGTCTTCAACGTATCTATAATTTTTGATTCTTCCATGTTGTTATATTATCATTCTTGGATGTTTTATAATCATTTTATAGCAACTTTATATCATTTTTTGGGACTAACCTATTGACTTAGTGCCCAGTGCCAGTTGTTGTTTTTTACTTCGCAGAATATCAGTACCAAACGGAGACCAAATGCCACAAAACTTTTTAGAGATTTTTTGGACCAGAAGACAACTCTTAGCTCACGGAGGTGTTTTCCACCACCTCTTAGCTCTATAAATCCTCAGAAATTCCAGAAACCCTAGGGGAGGAGACGAAACACAATTCCAGCCGCCGCAAGTTCCAGAACCACGAGATCCAATCTAACACCATCACGGAGGGGTTCATCATCCTCATTGGTGCCTCTCCGATGATGCGTGAGTGGTCCACCATAGACCTACGGGTCCGTAGGCAGTAGCTAGATGGCTTCCCCTCTCTCTTTTGATTCTCAATACAATGGTTTCTTGGAGATCAATTTGATGTAATGACTTTTTGTGGTGTGTTTGTTGGGATCCGATGAAGTTTGAGTTCATGATCAGTTTCTATCCATGAATATTATTTGAGTCTTCTTTGATCTCTTATATGCATGATTATTTATAGCCTCGTATTTCTTCTTCGAATCTTTGGTTTAGTTAGGCCAACTAGATCGATTTTTCTTGCCATGGGAAGAGGTGCTTTGTGATGGGTTCGATCTTGCGGTGTCCTCTCCCAGTGACAGATGGGTAGCGAGGCACGCATGTAGAGTTGCTATTAAGGATAACAAGATGGGGTATATTCCTACATGAATAGATCTTGTCTACATCATGTCACCGTTCTTATTGCATTACTCCATTTCTCCAAGAACTTAATACACTAGATGCATGCTGGATAGCGGTCGATGTGTGGAGTAATAGTAGTAGATGCAGAATCGTTTCGGTCTACTAATCTTGCACGTGATGCCTATATATTGATCATTGCCTTGGATATCGTCATGATTATTTGATCTTCTATCAATTGCCCAATTCGTAATTTGTTTACCCACCGTGTGCTATTTTCTTCTGAGAAGCCACTAGTGAAATCTACGGCCCCCGGGTCTATTCTTTTAATATATTGCTTTCTGATCTATCTTTTTCCGCATTTGTTTTCAGATCTATTATTCCAAAAATCCAAAAATACCTTGCTGCACTTTTTATCTGCATCTTTTATTTTGTGTTCTTGTGCGATCTATTTATCCAATCTCATACAAACGAATCTATCTTTTTTTCCGAGGAGAGATTGACAACCTCTCATACGCGTCAGGTTGAAAGTATTTGTTCTTTGTGTGCAGGTATCGTTTACATAGTGTTTCTTGGTTGTCCTACTAGTTGGATAACCTTGGTTTCATAACTGGGGGAAATACTTACCGTAGATGTGCTGCATCATCCCTTCCTCTTTGGGGAAATACCGACGCAGTCTCAAGCCACGTCAAAGGAATTTCTGTTGCCGTTGCGGGGGAGACATCATCAACATCTATTAGGTTCCTAATCTCAAATCTCATCTCCTTGCAATTTACATTATTTGCCATTTGCCTCTCATTTTCCTCTCCCCCATTTCTAAAAAGGTTTTACAAAAATACAAAAATATTTTCCGTTTGCCTTTTTGCTTGTTTGCTATCTTTGTTTGTGTTGCCATGTGCCTTCTATTTGCTTGCATATTTGCTTGCAAAAAATCTATTAATATGGATCCTCGTCCACTTGCTAATATTTTCAAAAGGCCAAATTATGATGAACCAATTGCTAGTGAGTTGAGTGCACTTGATTATCTCTATGAAGTTTTGTTTGAAAATCATGAATCTGAAAATTTTGATGAAGTGTCGAAAGAAGAAATTTATAAGGTGATTCATGATAGCTCCTTGATTGAAAGGCATGATTGCAATGATGCTACTATAAATTCTATTAATGTCAATTATGTTAATGATATGCAAAACTACAAGCTTGGGGATGATAATTTTGTCATGTCCACTTCTTATTGCAATGATGATGATTGGGGTGATAATGCTTCTTATGATCTTGAAAATTTATTTAAGCCTCATGTTGAATATGTTATTGATAATAATGTTTGCAATAGTATCGAATGTGGGTTTGGAAGAGCGTCAGCTTTAGGTAAAAACAATCCCACATATTTGGAGAGTGTTCAATCTTATGATTTTTTTGATAAAAGTGGGTTTGGAGAGGTCATGACTTTAGTTGATGATAATCCCACTATTTTTAAAGATGATAAAAACTTTATGCATGTTGATCATAAAAGAGAATATTGTTTATGATAGCTATATTGTTGAATTTGATTAAGATCCTACATGTAATTATTATGAGAGAGGAAATTATGGTTGTAGAAATTTTCATGATACTAAATTATCTCTCTTCATGTTGAGATTGCTATTGTCTCTTTCTTCTTCTTTCCATTTGCTAGTTTTTGCTTGCCTTGATAATTTGTTTGCTTATAAAATGCCTATGCATAGGAAGTATGTTAGACCTAAGTGTATTTTCCATATGCTTCATGATGCTCTCTTTGTGTTGCTATTATTATCTTTCATGAGGGCATCATTGAAATTTCAAGCCTATCTTAATGGCTATAAAGAAAGAGCTTGTTGGGGGGCAACCCAATGAATAAAATTTATTTTTGACTTTTTATTTCTGTTCTTGAGTGTTTACACAATTATTCTACTGTTATGATTGTGTTTTTATGTTTTAAGTTGTGTTTGTGCCAAGTAAAGCCTTTGGGATCATGTTGGCTTATAATTGATTTGATCGTGTTGGAAAACAGAAACTTCCTACGTTGTCCTAATGTTTCAGAATTTTGGAGTTACAGAAGTATGGTTAGAGTACAGATTACTACAGACTGTTCTGTTTTTGACAGATTTTGTTTTCGTTGCATTGTGTGCTTATTTTGATGACTCTATGGATTATATCGGGGGTATAAATCATGGTAAAGTTAGAATACAGTAGATATAATGCAATAATAAAATATGAATGGGTTTGCAACAGTACTTAGAGTGGTGATGTGCTTTATTATACTAACGGATGTCACGAAAGTTTTGTTGAGTTTTGTGTGATTGAAGTTTTCAAGTTTTGGGTGAGATCACGATGGATGAAAAAATAAGGAGTGAAAAGATCCTAAGCTTGGGGATGCTACGGCACCCCAAGATAATATCCAAGGAGAAACAAGCAACTAAGCTTGGGGATGCCCCGAGTGGCATCCCCTCTTTCTTCTAACGACCATCGGTATTTTACTTGGAGCTATATTTTTATTCGTCACATATCATGAGTTTTCCTTGGAGCGTCTTGTATTATATGAGTCTTTGCTTGTTTTGCTTTTTAGTTTTTCACAAATATCCTTGCTGGACACACCTATTTGAGAGAGCCAAATTATGCTATGATTTGTTAGAATTGCTCTATATGCTTCACTTCAATTTTTTGAACTATGGAATTGCTCTAGTGCTTCACTTATATCTTTTTTAGCACGGTGTTCTTTAAATTTTTGAAGAAATACTCTCATGTTTCACTTAGATTAATTTGAGAGGTAGTAAATTTTGAAGAAATTCTCTCATGCTTCACTTATATTATTTTGAGAGATGAAATTTTTTATGCTCATGATCTTCACTTAAATTTATTTGAGCTTGTCAAAAGAAATGGCAATATATGAAACTAGTCCCAAAGTGATAGATATTCAAGAGGGATATAATAACATCTTTCATGAAGATCATTGGATAAATTAAACTTGATTCCTTGTAATAGTTTTGAGACATGATGATAGTAATATGCGAGTCATGTTGGCGAGTTATTATGCTTTAGTAAGAATATTGGTGTTAAGGTTTGTGATTCCATATGCAAGCACGAAAGTCAATAGTTATGCAATGAAATTACATCCTACTTGTGGTGCATTATTCGGTGTTAGTTATGCTTAATGCCCGTTTATGTGAATTTTCGTTTCTTGGTTGGTTGCTTCTCAATCTATTTGCTAGCCTCCACTTGTACTAAGTAGAAATACTACTTGTGCATCCAAAATCCTTAAATCCAGTTTTGCCATATGAGTCCACCATACCTACCTATATGCGGTATTTACGTGCCGTTCTAAGAAAAAATTTATGTGCCATCTCTAATTTTCAAAATGAATTTCCTTTTTGTGTGCTCGTACCGCTCATGAAGCGACAGGGGGTGGCCAATATTTTTCCATGCTAGATGTGTTATTCTCAAGATGAGTGTTTATTGACTTGTCATTGCACGAGAGTACGGCGGTAATAGGGATGCCCAGTCCCTAAATGAAAAAGAAATTTACTTTATGTTGTGAAATAATAAATTCCATGGAAAGTATTGAGAATTTTTGGTCGTTTTCGTTGATAGGAAAGGCATGCCACCCAAAATATTTTTCTATCTCAATTTAAGCTTTGAGCTCTGGCACCTCTACAAATCCCTACTTCCCTCTGCGAAGGGCCTATCTATTTACTTTATGCATTTTTTACTTTTATTTGAGTCTCCATCTTCTCTTATAAAGCACCAACTAGGGGGCACTATGATCATACTTGTGCATTGGGTGTAGCTAATATTCGAGTGTGTTTCATGAATGGATCAAAGATTGAGAATGACGGGATAGGGATAACTTTCTTTAGTGTTGATATTTTGAAAGACATGGTTGCTTGTTGGTATGCTTGAGTATTAAAGCCTTCATGTCAAAACTAGACTATTTCTTTGAACCATCTAAAAGTCCAAATGTCCATGCTAAAAAAGAAAAGAATATGTGCTGAACATGTTAGGCAGCATTCCACATCAAAAATTCTGTTTTTATCATTTACCTACTCGAGGACGAGTAGGAATTAAGCTTGGGGACGTTGATACGTCTCCAACGTATCTATAATTTTTGATTGTTCCATCCTGTTATATTATCATTCTTGGATGTTTTATAATCATTTTATAGCAACTTTACATCATTTTTTGGGACTAACCTATTGACATAGTGCCCAGTGCCAGTTGCTCTTTTGTGCTTGTTTTTTACTTCGCATAATATCAGTACCAAACGGATTCCAAATGCCACAAAACTGTTTCGAGATTTTTTTTGGACCAGAAGACAACTTGGGAGCCAAGGAAGCACCTGGGGGGAGGCCTGTGGGGCCCATGATACACCAGGGCGCGCCAAAGGCCCCTGGCGCACCCTGATGTATCGTGGGGCCCACGGAGGTCTTTTCCACCACCTCTCAGCTCTATAAATCCTCAGAAATTCCAGAAACCCTAGAGGAGGAGACGAAACAAAATTCCAGCCGCCGCAAGTTCCAGAACCATGAGATCCAATCTAACACCATCACGGAGGGGTTCATCATCCTCATTGGTGCCTCTTCGATGATGCGTGAGTAGTCCACCATAGACTTACGGGTCCGTAGGCAGTAGGTAGATGGCTTCCTCTCTCTCTTTTGATTCTCAATACAATGGTCAATCTATTTGATGTAATAACTTTTTGCGGTGTGTTTGTTGCGATCCGATGAAGTTTGAGTTCATGATCAATTTCTATCCATGAATATTATTTGAGTCTTCTTTGATCTCTTATATGCATGATTATTTATAGCCTCGTATTTCTTCTTCGAATCTTTGGTTTAGTTAGGCCAACTAGATCGATTTTTCTTGCCATGGGAAGAGGTGCTTTGTGATGGGTTCGATCTTGCGGTGTCCTCTCCCAGTGACAGAAGGGGCAGCGAGGCACGCATGTATCGTTGCTATTAAGGATAACAAGATGGGGTTTATTCCTACATGAATAGATCTTGTCTACATCATGTCATCGTTCTTATTGCATTACTCCGTTTCTCCATGAACTTAATACACTAGATGCATGCTGGATAGCGGTCGATGTGTGGAGTAATAGTAGTAGATGTAGAATCGTTTTGGAATACTAATCTTGGATGTGATGCCTATATATTGATCATTGCCTTTGATATCGTCATGATTATTTGATCTTCTATCAATTGCCCAACAGTAATTTGTTTACCCACCGTGTGCTATTTTCTTGAGAGAAGCCACTAGTGAAATCTATGGCCCCCGGGTCTATTCTTTTAATATATTGCTTTCCGATCTATCTTTTTCCGCATTTTTTCCAGATCTATTATTCCAAAATCCCAAAAATACCTTGCTGCACTTTTTATTTGCATATTTTATTTTGTGTTCATGTGCGATCTATTTATCCAATCTCATACAAACCAATCTATCTTTTTACCATGGAGAGATTGACAACCTCTCTTATGCGTCGGGTTGCAAGTATTTGTTATTTGTGTGCAGGTACCGTTTACATAGTGTTGCTTGGTTATCCTACTAATTCGTTAACCTTGGTTTCATAACTGAGGGAAATACTTATCGTAGCTGTGCTGGATCATCCCTTCCTCTTTGAGGAAATACCAACGCAGTCTCAAGCCACGTCAGAGTCTGGTGTGAACTGTTATGATGCCTGTGCAAAGGAGTTTTTCCGGCTACATGCGTTGCTGGTGCACACGATTCAAGATATGCCGGCATTAGGCACCAGTTCGGACCAGGAAATAAAGGGACCAATAGGATGTGTCACATGCATGGATAGGACAGCGAGTAGATTTCTTTCCAACTCGCGCAAAACCGTGTATTTGCGGCATCGTAGGTTCTTAAGGAAAAGTCACCCTTACCGAAAAATGACAGCTGAATTTGATGGTACGGTAGAGAAAGGAACGGGCCCAAGACCCTTTGATGGGAAAGTATTCCACAACATGGTTAAAAAAATTGAAGTTGTGCTTGGCAAGGGATCTGGTTCGACGTCAAAAATAACACCCAAGGACCAAGTGTTTAAGAAGAAATCAGTGTTCTGGGAATTACCTTACTGGGAGTTCCTAAGTATACGTCACTGCATTGATGTCATGCATGTAGAGAAGAATGTCTATGAAAGCATCCTTGGTACTCTGCTCAAGATTAAAGGCAAAAGAAAGGATGGTTACGGTGCACGGCTCGATATGCTTGGTGATCAATCAGAACGCATGAATGAAGCAGAAGATGATGACAAATTGCTCCACCAACACCAAAGTTACAATTTCACTGCAGTAGAAGTAAAAGAGTTCTTCGATTTTTTTGTAAATTAAGACACCCTCTTTCTAGTCCGCAAACATCAGAAGACTCGTGGATGACAGCTTGGCTAAAAAGAAGTTGTCTCACATGAAGTCACATGATTGCCACGTAATGTTGACACAAATCCTCCCGGTGGCCATAAGGAATATGATGGACACACATATAAGGAACACATTGATTGATCTCTGTGATTTCTTCAACAAACTATGGCAGAAGGTGGTAGATATTGAAGAGCTGGATAATATGCAGGCTGATATTGCAAGAATAATGTCAAACTTAGAGATGTTCTTCCTGCCGTCATTCTTTGATGTCATGGTCCATCTCACCATGCACCTTGTGGATGAGATAAAGTATTGTGGTCCTGTGTTTCTTCGCAACATGTATCCCTTCGAGCGGTACATGGGAATATTGAAGCGCTATTGTCGGAACCGATGTCATCCAGAGGCAAGCATCCTACAAGGTTATACCATGGAGGAGGTGGTTGAGTTTTGCACCGAATACATGAAACTTAGACCTATAGGTGTGCCCCTGTCTCGCCATGAGGGAAGGCTGGCTCGTAAGCCGGTCCTTGCTGGCACGCAGATTTGTTCACCTAGAGAAATGGCCGATCAAGCCCATTTGACGGTACTGGTTAACAGCCCGATACTCGATGCTTATGCTGCAGAACACATGGAGGAGATATGACGAAGCAACTTACCAATGTGCTGTCACCAGCTGCCGAGACAAATGCACACAATAAGGACTATGTAAGATGGCTGAAGGTTCATTTGGCAAGCGGATCCGATCAAGACCTTGCAACGTGGTTGGCACAAAAGCCATCAATGACGATTATGAAGTACCAGGCGTATGACATAAATGGCAACACGTTCTACACTGAGGAACGTGATGATAAGACCTCGTATCAGAACAACTCTGTTCGAATAGAATGTCTAACTATTGAGGAAGATGATAAACAGGTGTACTATGGAACCATCGAAGAGATTTGGGAGCTTAAATATGTGCAAATGAAGGTGGCATTATTTAAGTGCAGATGGGTCCCTCTTAGTAGAGTAAAGGTTGATGCTTACAGCAGGAAGACATATGTTGACCACAGAGTTATGGCATATCACAAGGACCCATTTATTCTTGCTAGCGATGCTACCCAGATTTTCTTTGTGCCAGACCTCTTGCATACGCACTGCCATGTAGTGATGTATGGGAAGAGGAGGGTACTAGGCGTCGAGAATGTTGGTGATGAGGAGGAGTACAATCAATATGATGAGTTGCCACCTGAGGGGCCACGCGACACAAGACAGGAGAAGCGGAAAATCATCAGAAATCCTAAGTTCATTAGGGGTCAACCAAATGATTGCGATCACCCCATGTACATGGGAATTGATTCAAAAAACTAATCATTATGTCTACTATACTGAATTTTTGCATGTACTGAATCGTGAGTGATGTGTACCGAGTTCGTTCTGTTAGAAGTTTTGCATGTAATGTATTGCGAGGTATGCCCGGCTTTATGTTGATCTAGATTAATATGTTGTGAACTGTAGCAATAAATTTTAAATATTTATGATAATTTACCCTATAGCTAGAACGCTCAGTTGATCTCACTCTGGTATGTATGAACTAAACATGTGCAGTTTGGTTTACCAATCGCACACGGTTCATTCACTAAAGCCGTTTGCTTCGTAAACTATGGCTGATGACACCTAATGCGTGCAACGTGAGTCATGCATTTTGATTGGCCAAAACCCAAACCACACGGATCGTACGTCTACACCGTAGGATGCACCCAGATCGAACGACAGTCCTTATCCCTCTCGCCAACACACGTTGTTGAAGTTGGGATTCGATTTATATGCACTAAACGACCAGTAAACGCAAAAAATGGCTTAAATATAGCAAGCAAGCCCAGAAATACGCCAGAAAATCAAACCTGGCGTATAATGATTCTTGACTACCGTGGGAAAAATTTGGAGGAGAGGCGATGAGGACACCATCGATTGGAGTTCGATTTGCCACTTCTCCCTTTGGAACTCTTATCCTTCTACTGAGATTCTATGATTTCCAATTAGCGATCATCGTAGCTTGGGCCAAATTTTACCAAACAATTTCCACGGTGTCTGGAGATCACGCCACGATGACACACCGATTTTCATGATTTTTTGAGTCCATCTGCATTTCCTGTAATTAATTTACTGACATTTATTTAGGTGGACACATCTCCCATCTGAAATGCTTGACAATTCTTCTCATTCCTTGCACAATGACGAAAATCACGCAAAATTGATACACAAATGATTTGTAAGAGGTTCTTTGCCAGCATCCACACGTAATTCATGTTGGGATTTTATTTATGCACTAATGCATGCATGGTAAATGCAAAAAATGCCTTAGATATAGCAAACGAGCCATGTAATCCACGAGAAGATCAATAATAGGAGTACAATGATGTTTCCGTACCATGGGAAAATCGAGGCGAAAGGATGAGGTTGACACCGATTGGAGAGTCCAAAATGCCAACTCTGCATTTGGAAACTATGATCCCTTCGTGTGAGATGCATAGGTTTTCAAAGGGTCGTACATCACAACTTTCGCCAGACATTACCAATTTTTTCCACGGGGTATTCACATCATGCCACCGTGACACGCCCATTTTCATGATTTTCGGAATACATCTGCATTTCCTCCAATTCAATTACTAACAAGCCAAATGTTGGTGAAAAAATGCCTTAAAATTAGCAAACAGGTCATGAAATGCAGCCGAAAATCAATACAGGGGTTAATAGGTGATTGTCTGCCGATGAAAATAATTTGAGGCGAAATGATGAAGTCACAAATTCATCTGAAATGAAAATAGGATTGTTGTGCATAAACAAATAGAACACGGTTCATTCACTAAAACCGTGTGCTTTCTAAACCGTGGCCGATGACACCTACTGCGCGCAAAGTGAGTCGTGTGTTCTGATTGGCCAAAACCCAAACCACACGGATCATACGTCTACACTGTAGGATTCACCCAAATCGAACGGCAGTCCTGATACCTCTCGTCAACACACGTTGTTGAAGTTGGGATTTGATTTATATGCACTAAATGCCCCGTAAATTTATGCTGCTTGTGCACACGGGTTACTATATAAAACCGTTTGCATAGGCCTTTCCGCGGGGCTCACGGCGATCTTTTTTCAACCTTTTCACCGAATCCGCCAACATGCCCCCCCTCCCCTCCCCCCAAACCCGCGCCCTCCCCCGTTTTGCACAACTGTCCGTGTGTTCTACCCAAACTCCATCGACAGCTGGCTCCCCCCTCCCGTCCCCCAGATCCACACCAGAACCCTTTTCGGCGCCGTCGTGCTCAACCCGGCCGTGTACCCGCTTCCCGGCATCAACCCTACCCTTCACTGTCGCTCCGAAACATGCGGGCTGCCCACGCCGTGCCGTCTTCATTTGCTCGCCAGCCGCCCTCGAGCATATCGATCCTGTACCGTTGCCTCTCCTGCCGGATTTGCACAAAAAAAACAGTCAGTTGCTGCCCTCCATCGCGGTGAGGTCTATTATCTCATGATCTCTTTTCCTATTTGGTTCGGTTTGTCCCCAAAATGATTATAAAATAATGAAGAGTGTATTTATGTTCATCATCTACCTTCTAACATATAAGATGTATTTGTTCCAATTAGTTATTGTCGATTTACATATCATGTGCGCACGAGTCACACAAAATGAACAGATTATCCGTACATTTCCAAATGATCACATGCCATGTTTAGACAGCTAGCTGCCAACCTATTACATTTTATTTATGATTATCCCCCTTTTCTGAATTTTGCATGTGTCCTCCGTAGATGTCTATTAGCAGTGACGACAGTCATACTTCTGCCGATGTATCTTCATCTGAGTCCGAAGCCAACATGTCTGCAACAGGTGACCGTGTATCAAGAAATGATGAACGGGATAGAGCTGCCACAAACACCGTTCCGGTCAAGCCAAAAGAGCGCTCCAAGAAAGCCCATAAACCAGCCTAAAGGTGTATACAAAGTAACTGACATCGATTTGAAGTTTTGGGCTCCAACTAAACTAGATAAAGCACACACGAGGTTAAGGAGTGTGTGTGGATTTGTAGGCAGGGGAAGGCTCAACATTAATCTGTCGGGGTTTCAGAAGGCTGGTACAGAAACACGGCAAAGGATAGTCCGGGAGATCATGGTGCACTTCAACGTTCCTGAGGAGTGGAGAGAGCAGGTGCAACACGCTGCACTGAAGAAGGCCAGGGATGCTTGGAGAAACTGGAAGCATGTGTTGTACAACAAGTTCTTGAGTCAAGCCAAGGACCCAATCCCATCATACCCCCAAATTACAAAGGAAGATTGGACAGAATTCAAAAGGGTCAGGGCTAGTGAAGAGTTTATTAAGAAGAGTTCCATGCAATCGGAACTTCAGAAGAAGAACACACACACACACCGTATGGGTGTGGCAGGATACTATGGCATGAAACCGATATGGGAGCAGGAGGAAAAAGAAGCAGTAGCTGCGGGTGGCAACCCGGCCTTTAGTGAAATTAGGGGCACTCGCGCTAGGGACTACTTGCGGGTACGTGCAAAGAGGCATGGAGATGGTTCTTATTACTTTGAAAACTCATCAGACCAAGAACTGTATAATGTGATGGCAAATGCTTCCAAAAACACTGGAAGGTTCTACAGGAACTCAGGGTCATGTGACATTCTTTCCGAGGCTCTGACTACCAAAGAGCCCCCTGGCCGTGCAAGGGGTATTGGGGTCAATGTCCCACACAAGAGGGCTTTCTCACTATGCAAAGAAGAGCGGCCCAACATGAAAAAAGCTAGGAGTGATGGTAGGCGGAGATCAATGTACGAAACGATTAAGAGGGACATGTATCCTGGAGTTCGAAAGGAAGTTGAGGAGTCATATATGCAGGAGAAGACACTAATGCTGAGAGATAGCCAGGAGACGCAAGGGGATGTCGGCATGGATGATGCCACTTATTGTATGGTAACACCGCACAAGAGTAGCTGTGCATCAGCTGACCCCAGCGACAATGATGCTGCAGCAGGACATGATGATGCTATATCTGATCTATATGGACAGGGGGGAGAGTCAAGGCCGTGCTTACACATTATGAAGGTACTTTAAAATGTGCAACAGCGTGGGTTTACAACCCTGACTTTGATGGGGGACTCCTGTTGGACAATGTGCCATTGAAGCCGGGTTGTGTGAAGTGCTACGTGACTGAAATAAAGCCTAGATTCAGTAATTTTTCCCTGAAGAATGTCCTTGGGGACCCTGTTGAGCAGAGGACCTTGGAAGAAACACGGTTAAATCATATCCAGTGTCCACGGAAAGAAATAGACTTCCTACATGCGATCCCTCCAGCCCCCCCAAAAGCAACCAATGTCGCCCTCGAACCGGTGAATCTCTTCTCTCCACAGCAGATCTTCTGTGACTCCCCTGATGAACATACTCTTGGGAATTCGATGCCCGAGGCATTAACCTGTGATCAGCCCACCCGACTTTCTGCCGTACAGGTCAGGTCATCGTCCGCTCCTTAGCAGCATGTGGCAAGGCCTACAACTACTGAAGACGTATCATCGGTTCAGATGCCGGCCACTGAAGCAGATAGTGCAGACACATCGACACTGCATGCTCAGCAGACAAACACAGTCGAAACACCTGCTAAGCAGTCTGAAAGTCCGGAACCGCCTGCTAAGCAGTCCAAAAGTCCGGAACCGCCTGCTAAGCAGTCCAAAAGTCAGGAACCACCTGCTCAACAGTCCAGTGGTTCATAGCCGCCAGATAAGCATGCCGATGTGTCGGCACTGCCTGCTCAGCAAACCAACGCGTTGTCACAGCCGCATCAACACACCGACGCGTTGGCACCAGCTGCTCAGAACCCCGGCATAGCTTCAACGGCTGGTCAGCTGTCCGTCACAGCGGCATCATCTGTTCAGCAGTCCATTGTACCTTCACAGGCTTCTCAACAGCACGTCGTTCATGAAACCGGACGTCAAACAAGAAGTTCTTCAACTAACAAGAGGAAAGCGGGCACGGTTGCACGAAGGAAGATGGGGCCCCCAAAACCGAGGAGGGACGGGACCAAGAGCCTCCTACTAGAAAGAGTCATCGCCCATAACCAAATTAACAACAAGTTTTTCGAAGGGATGGGTAATCCCGGTTCTGACGAAATGTCTGAAGTAGCAGTTGAAAAGCTACTTTCTAGTCAGAAAGCAGACCCATTTGAAGCACGCAAGTATAAGCATGACCAACCATTTCTTGTTGGTGAATACTTTGAGGAGTGCAGTTCCAGTTGTCGCAAGTTACATAAATATTGCATGGACATAATGTCAAAAGGAGAAGATCATAACATTGTGGAATTGCACTACAACCGTCATCATTTCTCTCACGATGCAGGTACCATTAGTGTGGAATTGGAGGACTTTCATATTTTCTTCAACTTCGATAAGCTTGTTGCCACTCTTGTCAAATGCTTGATGTTGTAAGTACTTCACAAACTCCGATCAACTTCTCCATACAAGGCTGTACATGAAAAAAAGCTAACTATATTGTATTCCTCTCAGCGGATTGACGGCGCAAAGATCAATAAGGGTGCATGCGCATTTCATAGATCCTGATTTAGCAAACGACATTTTGTTAAGTAACGATGAAACACGCGAGACTTCCATCTCGCATGTCGCCAAGATCTTGTGGGAGTTACAGATAGCAGAATTCTTCATGTGGCCATATCATGAACGGTAAGTTAAATATACAACCACGCATACATTGATCGTCTTTCAGGTTTTGACATAGTTCGTAAGTTCAAGGTTTTCTTAAGCTGTAGAGATCACTGGATCTTGGTGGTCATTGTTCCAAAATGCAACACAATTTACTACCTAGATTCTCTCAAAGAGTCAAATGTGCCTCAGGATCTGAGTCATCTTCAGGATTTCATGGATAGGTATTGAATTCTTTGATGTTAATATGTTGTGTTCATATATTGTGTAAGACCATAACTTTTGGAGGGAGACGGTTCGACGCCCAACTACCTCTGTAGCACATGATGGTTTCTCTGGTAAGACAACGAAATCCGTTATTTTCAGAAAATGCTAGTCGTAGTTCAAGTTTCCAAGTAAACCTCTTTCTATTTCTCTCCAAAGAAAAAAAGAAACAACTTACACCGGTTAGGTTGTTCCTAACAGGGCAAATACGTGACTAATACTGTACAAAAAATTGCAGTGTCCTCAGCAACAACAGGGGACCGGTCTATGTGGATACTACGTTTGCTCACACATGATTAGCCTATGCAGAAATGTTGATTGTTGTACCGATGCGGACAAAATAGAACCAGTAAGTCTGCTTCTTAATTACTATCTTCTACTCCACACGTATGTCACATTCTGATCTAAAAGTCTTGCAGTTGATCTTCGGACCGATGACTTCTAAACCGCTCGCCGCAGATGAATTGTTGTGTGTTAAGAAATTTATCAGCACCTTCTCTGTGAAACACTATATCAAGCCCTCTAAAGACATCGAAGATTTCAGGATTTATATTCCCCAATAATAAGTACTCATTCATATAGTTTTACGAGCTAAACATATGTGCATGGATGCATTGTTTTCCATGTGGTCATGTCTTTGTATTTCATACACAATGATTATGTACTGCATATGTCGGTCTTACATATGTGGAATTTAGCTACCATTTGCTCAATTGCATATTGTCGCGAATTATGATGAATGTTCTTCCTGTGGACACTACTCGTTCAATTGCATATTGTGGCGAATTTGCTATTTGCAGGGTGATTCAAATGCGATATTTTACAATAAGCTGGCTTTTTCAGCGCACACGGTTCAAGCAACTAAGCGTCTGCGATACAAAACGGAAAGCACACGCAACTGATGACCCACAAGTATAGGGGGTCAATCGTAGTCCTTTCGATAAGTAAGAGTGTCGAACCCAACGAGGAGCAGAAGGAAATAACAAGCGGTTTTCAGCAAGGTAATTTCTGCAAGCACTGAAATTGTAGGTAACAGATAGTTTGACAGCAAGATAATTGGTAACAAGCAAGTAACGGTAACAGTAAATAAAGTGCATCAAGGTAGCCCAATCCTTTTGTGGCAAAGGACAGGCCAGAACAGTCTCTTATAATAGGCAAAGTGTTTTTGAGGGTACACGGGAATTTCATCTAGTCACTTTTATCATGTTGGTTTGATTTGCGTTCGCTACTTTGATAATTTGATATGTGGGTGGATCAGTGCTTGGGTGTTGTTCTTACTTGAACAAACCTCCCACTTATGATTAACCCCCTCGCAAGCATCTGCAACTACGAGAAAAGTATTAAGATAAAATATAACCATAACATTAAACGTTTGGATCCAAATCAGTCCCTTACGAAGTAGCGCATAAACTAGGGTTTAAGCTTCTGTCACTCTAGCAACCCATCATATAATAACTACTCCACAATGCATTCCCTTAGGCCCAAGGATGGTGAAGTGTCATGTAGTCGACGTTCACATGACATCACTAAGGGAATCACAACATACATATCATCAAAATATCGAACACATATCAAATTCACATGATTACTTGCAACATGACTTCTCCCGTGACCTCGTGAACAAAGGTAACTACTCACAAATAATATTCATGCTCAAGATCAGAGGGGTATTGAATAGCATAATGGATCTGAACATATAATATTCCATCAAATAAACCATATAGTAATCAACTACAAGATGTAATCAACACTACTAGTCACCCACAGGTACCAATCTGAGGTTTCGGTACAAAGATTGAACACAAGAGATGAACTAGGGTTTGAGAGGAGATGGTGCTGTTGAAGATGTTGATGAAGATTGGCCTACCAAAGATTAGAGGGGTGTTGGTGAGGACGATGGCTTCGATTTCCCCCTCCGGGAGGGAAGTTCCTCCGGCGGAATCGCTCCGCCGGAGGGCAAAAGTGCTCCTGCCCAAGTTACACCTCGAGACGGCGGCGTTCCATCCCGAACGTCCTCTCTTTATTTTTTCTAGGTCAAAAGACCTTAAATACCAGAAGATGGGCACTAGATGTGGGCCGTGCTGGGCACAACCCACCAGGGCGCGCCTGGGGGGGCTGGCGCGCCCTGGTGTCTTGTGCTCACCAGGTGGGCCCCCTCCGGTAGTTATTTGCTCCAGTATTTTTCATATATTCCAAAATAATTCTCCGTGAAATTTCAGCTTTTTTGGAGATGTGCAGAATAGGTATCTCTGATGTGCTTTTTCAGGTCCAGAATTCCATCTGCCGGTATTCTCCCTCTTTGTGTAAACCTTGCATATTATGAGAGAAAAGGCATTAGAATCACTCCCTAAAGCATTATTATACATCAAAACATTATAAATAACAGTAGGAAATCATGATGCAAAATGGACGTATCAGCAACTCATAGCGCAATCGCCTGTGATCTACAGGAAAAGCACACGTAACTCATAGCGGAAACGCATGTGATCGACAGTAAAAGCACACACAACTCATAGCGCAACCGCCTGTGATCTACAGGAAAAACACATGAGATATAAACTGAAACGTTGGTGATACATAAGAAATCGCAAACGATTTACAGCACTTGTATGTGTGCTTAGATGCTCCTCAATCGTTTGCGATAGCACCTTATCTCACACGTGAGCCAACAGGAAACCGTGCCCGGTGCAAAGATGATCCCACGCGTAAACTTTTCGTGAAACGTGTGCGATGATATAATGCATGGCAGGCGGTTTCCAGGGATATCTCGTGTGCGATGATGAAGATATCACACATAGTTTTTACCATGGCCCGTGTGGATTAGGTAATGTTTCACAAAAGGTAAAAGGTGAAACAACGTTTGTTTTCCTTGAGCAATTAGATGCGTTTAACTCGTGATAGACATGTGTGATTGATCCCAAATCCCACACGTACGCCCAAAATATAGCGTGTGCGATATATTCCTGCACCGCACACGATTACATTTGGTAGATCGTTTGCGTTCGTTGGTCACCATCGCCGACGGGTTTTCCAGGTCGTGTGGGATGGACCCCCCCCCCCTATCGGCCACACATGCAAGGCGACGGTTTACAACTACATCGCAGAAAGGGGTTAAAAACGTTTGTATAGTACGTCGTTGCACCAGTGTATCCTTTCATTGATTTGCCTTAAGTATTGAAATATAATACATAAATAATATTATCACATTACAAACGACGATTTTAATTCATATTTGTCATTATAGGTGTTAAAGTAGACTATAGGAAATATTTGAAGTGGAAAAGATTCAATGGTCACTGGAATATGTTTGGGTGCTACAAAGTTGAAGATTTTGGGGGTGAGTATTATAAATTTTATTAGAGATACTCCATTTTTCGAACAATCTATTATTTTTACCTTGTGTATTCTTCTCTAATGACATGGTTATGTGCCTAATATCCATGACAAATTATACTATTTTCTTAACTTTATTTTGATTTTTTATCACTTGTTTTGAAATCATGCAAAACTAATCAGCGAGGAATTTAAACATGTGTGCCCCGAAGACTTAACTTCGACAGAGAAGCTAAATAATTCACTTCGAAGCAGATTTCCAAGGCTTCGCTCACTAAAGAATTATGTTTGATTGAGCACACACGCGACGTAAACACTTCAATCTAACTTTGACTTAGACTGTCTTTAATAGTTTGATTTGCCGTGCCACGCGAGCGAGGAATAAAGAAACTAGAATGAGAAGTATATAACAACTTTGAATTTTTCAATGGGCATCCTGAGGACTTCAATGCTCTCACAGTATTTTTACGGGTCATCATCCTAAATCCTCGGGGTCTTTCACATGCGTATACTCATAGACACATTTTTTTTTAATTGTTTTGTATTGTTTTTTGCTAGAAAACTTCCGATATATTCATCATGCCATCGCAGTACAGAGAACACAAAAAAAACATCCATGTTTGTAGACCACATAGCCACGTAAACAAGCACGGAGCGAGCCGAAGGTGCGTCGTCGTCATCACCCCTCCCTCACTGGAGTCGGGCCAAACTTATTATAGTAGACATTCGGGAAGTCGTCATGCAAAAGCCCACAGGACCAACACACTGAAGCAACAACCGTTGCCAACGAAGAGAAGTATAGATCGAAAGGATCCAACCTGTGTCTTGAACAAAGACGAATAAATACTGGATTAAAGTAGATCCAACAAAGACCAACATCGAACAAATCCCGTGAGATCCGCCGAAGACAAACCTCCACACACCCTTCGATGACCCTAGACGTATCACCAAAACGAGTGCTAGTCAGGGAGAACCCTATTCTATTTTCAGGAAACCGTCATTGTATCGTCTTTATGAACAAGACATAAACCCTAAGCAAACTTAGAAAAACACCTAAAACGAAGCAATACTCCTTTTGTAGTTAATTATGATAGATACTAGATAGCTGTGAGGGCATCTAGTTAATTTTTACACACAAAAAAAGACACTAGATGCCCTAACTATGTTGCTTCAAACTGTTTCATAGGTAAAGGGTTGAAGCAAACTAGATTGTTCGGCTAGATGGTTTAAAATTAAACGCATGTGCATACTCGTAGAACGTGTGCATTCATTCTCATCCTTGTGCTTTGGGAGATTTGGAAGAAGCAAAATACTCGTCTTTTCTCATAAGAGCATCTCCAGCCGCGCCCCAAATAGGCCCCCCCAGGCCACTTTTTTATCGCCGGCTGGGGAAAATCGGCCCAGTCGCGCCCCTAGGAGCCCAATTTCGTCGGTTAGGGCCAAAATTAGCGCCGGCGGACCCAAGCCGAACCCGGTGCGCTGGGGGCACTTGGGGCGCCCGGGGAAACATTTTTGGCGCGAAAACGTGTGGGCCCACCGAGTCAGCGACCGGGTGCTTTGTCGTCCTCATCGCCTTGGTTTCCCATGGGAATCAATGCGAAGTGATCGCGCGCTGCCGCCGGTCAGCCTTTCATTGATTACTCACGGGCGGCGCAGTGACCGCGCGCCAACGCGCGTCCACCATGCGGCCACACCGTTCGCCGCCTCCCCCTGCTATAAAAGCCGCCCTTCCTCGCCGGTGGCAGAACACTCCTTGCAACAGCCTCTCTCTCACTCTCGCCGCCGATGCCATTCTCTCCTTCTTCGCCGCCGACGCCTACTCTCCTTCTTCGCCATGGCCGAGCGCTTCTCAGGCGACGGTGTGGCGGCCAACGGTTTCGGCCGCCGCCACCTGCACGAGGCGGAGTACCCGGCGCTGCCCGACATGCGGGCGCCGGGCTCGTGGAGGCTCAGTGTCGGCGGGATCCCGGTGCCTCTGTCGCCCACTGGTGCTGAGCGGCGCGCCGAGATCGCCAGGATCAGGTCATCGCTTTCGGAGGCAGCACGGCAGCAGCCGAGGTACGCCCCGGACAGCCATAACCTATGGACGTCGTATTTCGAGCGCCGCCACGAGGAGCAGCTCGCCTCCATGAACGGCGCTCTGGAAAGCCGCGGGCGCCACAACTCCGTGGGGCAGCGGCGATGGTGGGGCGTCCCCGGGCGCACACTCGAAGCCATCCTCGAGCAAATCGAGGTCGGCAACTCCCCGTGTCTTGATTACCTGGCGCCGTCCATCTCACGCCGGAGTGGCTACTCGTGGCAGCCGAGGTGCATGGCGGGGACGTCATCGTCGTCGTCCGTCTCCCACTCCCACTCCTCCGGTGCACGGACGCCGCTCGCCGCCGTGAAGGAAGAGCCCCTCGAGACGCTGCTTCGGCATAGTGGTGGCATCACCATCAACGAGGGCCGCCGCCAGCCTTCCCCCACTCCCCGCGGCCACCTCCGCCTTGTCAGGCCGAAGACGGAGCCGGACGTGGTGGCGACGCCAGTCTCCGTCAAGCAGGAGCACCTCGACATGGCCGCCGCCGACGAGACAGCCCTCAAATGGGCGTGGGACAACTACGTCAGCGAGGAAATGAAGCGTCAGCGCCGCGCCCTCGAGGAGATCGCCGCTCGTCGCCGCGGCCGCGAGGAGGGTGGCGTTGTCATCCTCGACGACAGCGATGAGGAGGCACCCGGTCCGTCCAACCCCGAGTTGCATCGCCTCGGCGACCTAGGGAAGGGTTGCAGCAGGGACGGCGGTGGCGCGCAGGACGACAACGACGACGACGGCGACGACGGTGACGACGATGGCGGCGACTAAACCACCTTCTACAGTCTCCTCGGCTTGTAGAAGGGCGGCGGCGACGACGACGACGTAGCGGCGACATAGTACTAGTAGTTTTAGTTTTGTAAATTATGCTTTTATTTTAGTTTTTGTACAAATATCCATGAATCGCCTGAACTTCGTTCAAACTTGTGTAGTTTTGGCTGAATTTTGTCGGTTTTTTGTGTTCAAAAAGTGGCGTCGGGGGCCTGCTTGGGGGCGACTAGGAACCAGACCGCCCCCACGCCGTTTTTATTGCCGGTTGACCCCCAGGCGGCACTATTTCAGCCCCTGGGGGCGCCGAACGGCTGGAGATGCTCTAACATCTCCATCACGCCAACAACTGTTGGAGATATGCCCTAGAGGCAATCATGTATGATGATATTTCCTATGTGTTTATGAATAAAGATCGTCCTTGGACATTATCAGTGATGTGTATTAACAAGTACGTGACTTGTTTGTGAGACTATGCATTGTATGATGACTGTCCTAAATGGTCCCTAGTCGTAAAGGTTGTGTGGACGCTCAGCCAGTTAGACTAGCATATGACACGGTGGATGGTCCGGTCTCACTGGTCATGTAGCATTGGATGCTAACCGGATAATATGGACTCAGAAAGATCTGGCCGGATTCGACGTAGTCGGATCCGAGTCGATATAAGGTCTGAGTTGGACAGACCCAACTATGAGACGCAGCGATAGGTCATCTGTGAGTATCTAGTACAACATACGTTCTATGTCCCAAGACCTGAGCTGACGCATGTACTCGGGATGGTGATAGACCTGCTTTGGGCCGACCAAACGCTACTCCGTAACTGGGTAGTTATAAAGGTGGGTTTCGGGCTTGTCCTAACCCATGCTGCGAGACATGGTTGAGCAAGATGGGATTTGCCCCTCCGATCAGGAGAGATATACTCTCGGCCCCTCGGGTGAGCCGACCTGGATAAGCATGGCCATGCGATGAGGATTATGAGATAATGTGAAGTGTTGGTCGGATTCACCGGAACGAGAAAGAGGTCGTGCTGCAACAAGGATGACCATGTCGCCTTGAGCATGACAACGTATATCTTGTGGCAAAGGGAACAGAAGTGTGATGTACATGTTCGCCTAACCAGCTTCATCGGACACTTGGAGTCGGCACACTTTGCTAGAGGCCACTACCGACTAGTCGAGTCGGATGTGATCTGACTCGCAACCAAGTGAATGAGAACCTAAGGGGTCGTGCGCTTAAGGGAAGGAACACATGGGCTTTAGGATCCGTGTGAGGCCCAAGAGTAGAGCCCGCGCCGTATGCCTATATATAGTGGGGGTGCGGCACACCCATCTAGTTGATCGCTTCGGCGCCTTCATTAGGGCTTTGCATGTGTTGCAAGTAGCCACCTCCACTCGCCGCCGACTGTGTGATCGTACCTAGCAGTCCGCCGCACGGTGTTCCTCCTGCACGCGCGGATACCATTAGAGGCGGTGCACCTGCGCCCCTCCGGCGAGCCTGTTCATGGGATCTGGCGACCGGCGGTTTGTGGGAGATCGGACCGGCTGTTCGAGGGAGATCGGACGAGGAGGAGACGGACCACGCGAGCGCGTTGCCCCAACTCTACTTCCGCTGCACGGTGACGTGGCTTGGACTGCGTCGGTATTTCCCCAAAGAGGAAGGAATGATGCAGCACAGCAACGGTAAGTATTTCCCTCAGTTATGAAACCAAGGTTATCGAACCAGTAGGAGGATCACCACCACCCAATAAGCAGCACCTGCACACAAACAACAAATACTTGCAACCCGACGCGAAAGAGAGGTTGTCAATCTCTCTACGGTAATAAGATAGATTAGGTAGTGATAGATAGGAGAGATAGATCTCTCAAGAACACAAAAAAAAGAGTAAATATGCAGCAATATATTTTTGGGTTTTTGGTTTTGTAGATCTGAAAACAAAGAGTGCAAAAACAAGCAGCCATGTCTTTCAAAATATCAACACTAAAGAAAGTTATCCCTAGCCCATCATGCTCAATCATTGATCCATTCATGAAACACACTCAAATATTAGCTATGCCCAATGCTCAAGTACGATCATAGTGCCCCCTAGTTGGTGCTTATAAGAGAAGATGGAGACTCAAAGCAAAAATAAAAATTGCATAAAGTAAAAGATAGGCCCTTCGCAGAGGGAAGTAGGGATTTGTAGAGGTGCCAGAGCTCAAAGTTTTAAATTGAGAGAGACAAATATTTTGGGTGGCATGCCTTTCCAGTCAACGAAAACGACATAGGAGCTCACAATACTTTCCATGCTAGATATATCATAGGCGGTTCCCAAACAGAAAATAAAGTTTATTCCTTTTTCCACCAAACTTTCACTTTCCATGGCGGGCCGTATCCACGGTTGCCTTCCATACCAACACTTTCCAAGGAATTTATTATTTGACAACATAAAGTAAATATTTTTTGTTTTTCATTTCGGGAATGGGCATCCCTATTACCGCCGCACTCTCGTGCAATGACAAGTGAATAAACACTCATCTTGAGAATAACACATCTAGCATGGAAAAATATTGGACACTCCCCACCGTTTCATGAGCGGTATGAGCACACAAAAGAGAAAATTTATTTTGAAAATTTAGAGATGGCACATACAAATTTGCTTGGAACGGCATGGAAATACCGCATATAGGTAGGTATGGTGGACTCATAAGTCAAAACTTGGTTTAAGGATTTTGGATGCACAAGTAGTATTTCTACTTACAAATGGAGGCTAGCAAAAAGATTGGGAAGCAACCAAACCAAGAAACGAAAAATCACATAAGTGAGCATTGAACATAACTAACACCGAATAATGCACCACAAGTAGGATGTAACTTCATTGCATAACTATTGACTTTCGTGCATGCATAGGGAATCACAAACCTTAACACCAATATTCCTATAAGCATAATTACTCACTAACATGACCCACATATTACTATCATCATGTTTCAAAACTCCAATGATCTTCATGAAAGTTTTTATTATATCCTCCTTGGATATCTATCACTTTGGGACTACACTACTGGAATTCAATTATTTGCCGTCAGCCAGCTATTTGCCGTCGGCTGGCTGACGGCAAAGAAAGTGTATGCCGTCAGCTAGCCAAACCCGGACGGCAAAGAGCAGGCTGACGGCAAAGACACCGTTTGCCATCTGCCAGGGATTTGCCGTCAGCCAGCGGACGGCAAAGAGCCAGAAGGCAGACGGCAAAGAACCCACCTGGGCCCCACTGGCCCTGTGGGGGTGGCGGGCCGTATGCAGGCTCTTTGCCGTCATCCTGGGGCTCTTTGCCGTCTGTCAGCAGACGGCAAAGGCGCCCTATACCTAACGGCGTCAACGGCCACCCCGCCCCTCTCTCTTTCATTCTCTCTCTCCCTCTCACCCCCCCCCCGCTACGCCGCCCCGCCCCACCGCTGCCCCGCCGCCCGGCCGCCTCTGCCCCTCGCCGCCGGCCGCCACCGCCGCCCCGACGACCCTGCGCCCCTGCCCACCGCCGCCCCGCCGCCCCAGCGCCCCTGCCCCCCCCCCCCCCCCGGACACCCCTGGTGACCCTGCCCCCCGCCGCCACAACGCCCCCGACGCCCCCCGCAGCCGCGACGCCCCCCAACGCCCCTGCCACCAGTCGCCAGGCCGCCACCACCGCCGCGGCACCGCCGGCCGCCACAGCCGCCCCCCGGCGTCCCTGCGCCGCCCCCGTCCACCGCCGCCCTCGCCGCCCCCCGCCGGTGAGTACCACCGCCGGCCGCCCCCTTTTTTTTCATTTTTTTGTTTTTTATTTAGGTTAATTTAGTTAGCTTATAATTAGGTTAGTTTTATTAGTTTATTAGGTTAATTAGGTTAGTATTATTAGTTTATTAATTTAGTTTATTAGGTCAATTAGGTTAGTTAGTTAGGTTAGAAGAAGAAAAAAGAAGAAAAGAAGAAGGAAAAAAATGAAAAAGAAAAAAGGAAAAGAAGAAAAGAATAAGAAGAAGAAGAAGAAGAAGAAGAAGAAGAAGAAGAAGGAAAAGAAGAAGGAAAAGAAGAAGGAGAAGAAGAAGGAGAAGAAGAAGAAGAAGAAGAAGAAGAGGAGGAGGAGGAGGAGGAGGAGGAGGAGGAGAAAAAAGAAGAAGAAGAAGAAGAAGAAAAAGAGGAGAGGAGGAGAAGAAGAAGAGGAAAAAGGGAAAGAAGAAGAAGAAGAAGAAGAAGAAGAAGAAGAGAGGACCCCCGACCCCCGACGCCACTGACCCCCGACGCCATCGACCCCCGATGGCACTGACCCCACTGAACCCCGACGCCACTCATGAACCCCGACGCCACTGACCCCCGACCCCCCGACCCCCGACGCCACTGACCCCCGACGGCACCGACCCCCGACGGCACTGACCCCACTAAACCCCGACGCCACTCATGAACCCCGACGCCACTGACCCCCGAACCCCGACCCCACCGAGCCCCGATGCCATCGTCCCCCGACGCCACTGACCCCACTGAACCCCGACGCCACTCATGAACCCCGACGCCACTGACCCCCGACCCCCGACCCCACCGACCCCCGACGCCACCGACCCCCGACACCTACTGTTGACCGGGAAGGTGCTTTTCAGCCTTCCAGAGGCCGACGGGGTCATAGTTTTGTAAATTATGAGTTAGGTCACATATTTTCCGATTTTGTTATAAAAAACATCATATTTGTGTTGATCGGGTGGATTTCAATGTGCAGTTGTTCGACGACCTCCCCGTGCGTTGGACGAGCTCCGCCCCTGCGTTCGTGGGTGAGCACAAATGACTTCTCCTCCTCCGCCCTTAATTTGCTCTGTTCCGGTCTTCGTGCCGATGAAACGTGCTAGCTATAGGTGTCTTCAATCATCAGTATGCGTGACCAGTATGCGTCTCCCGTTCGAAAGGGCGACATCTATAAATATGCATGTCTTTGCATATTTATAACTGCCGCCCTTTCGAATTGTCCAACGTTATCCATGGACAGCCCGAGTATGTGTAGATTGGGTTCGTTTTCCCGTATGCTCTGCTCCGGATCCTATGCAGAATTTCGTCAGTGCCTCCCTGTTGTTCTCTGGGTACACATCCTCTCTGCTTATTGCCGAGACGTGTATCAGGAGAACAGCGGGGAGGTGCTGTCGAAATTCTGCGTCGGATCCAGAGCAGTGCATGGGAAAACGAACCTAATATACACGTACTCGGGTGGGATTAGGACCTATCTTAACCAATTAGCGTGTAGGTTGCATGGATGTAATAAAACTGACAAACTTGATTAACTGATGAATATATATGCTGAATTATATATATATATATATATATATATATATATATTTCTTGTTTGTCCAGTAGCTAGGCAAGATGACTGATCGTGCGTGGATGTACACCGGTCACACCAGTCAGAAAGACATGACCAAAGAATGGTTAACAAATACCAAGGGGTTTGTGAGAGCCGCATTTGCAAATGGCCAGGAAAAAACATGGTGTCCCTATCCCCAGTGCGACAACTTTAAAAGGCAGACAGAGGGTGAAATGGTTAAACACCTGCAGAAGTGGGGTTTTAGGCCTAATTATATGGTGTGGACTTTTCATGGTGAGTCTGCCCAACGTGCCAGAGCTGAGGTGGTTCGTCGTCGCACCGACGAGCATGGTACCGTGATCGAAGACATGGTGCAAGACTTTGATGATGCTCGGGGTTCGGACGATGAGATGGAGGAATCTGCAAAGGCATTCTATGAAATGTTGGAGTCTTCAAAACGTCCTCTCCACGAGCACACTGAGCTTTGTCAGCTACATGCCATCGCGCAAGTAATGGCTCTGAAGGCTCAATTCAACCTGGGCAGAGAATGCTACGACGCGATGATGACAATATTTGGACGCTTTCTACCCAAAGGCCATGTACTGCCTGCAAACCTGTACCAGTCGGACAAAATCCTCCGTGTACTTAAGATGCCCTATGAGAAGATAGATGCCTGTGAGAGTGGATGTGCCTTATTTAGGCTTGAGTATGCGGACTTGAAGTATTGTCCCATTTGCAAGTCTTCCAGGTATGTTGTCGTAGACAACAGTATGGGTGAGAAGATGCAGACAAAAATTCCTGTTAACATTCTTCGCTATATGCCAATCGTACCAAGACTTCAACATCTTTTCATGGTTGAAGAGACGGCCAGACAGATGACATGGCACAAATTGGGCAAAAGAACCGAACTAGATGCAGATGGGAATCAGATGTTGGTACACACTTCAGACGCTTTTGCGTGGAAGCACTTCGATGCATTACATAACGATAAAGCGGCAGATCCAAGGCATCCTCGAGTCGCCATCAGCACGGATGGGTTCAATGTGTTTGGTATGACGGCAACCCAATACAGTTGTTGCCCTGTATTTGTCATTCCACTCAATCTCCCCCTTGGAGAGATTATGAAAAGAAAGAACATTTTCCTGACGTTGATAATTCCAGGGCCCAACTATCCGGGGAAGAATATGAATGTGTACATGCAGCCGCTTAAGGATGAATTGCAACAAGCTTGGGATAATGGGATCAAGACATACGACGCCGCTACCAAAAAACCTTCAAAATGCATGTGTGGTACATGTACTCGACGCATGACTTGCCGGCGTATGCCATATTCATTGGCTGGTGTGTGCATGGAAGGTTCGCATGCCCCACATGCAAGGCAGCTCTTCAGTTCCGTTGGCTGCAGGCGGGTCGCAAGTATTCTTGCTTCGACATGCATAGACAGTTCCTGGATCCTCGCCATAAGTTCAGAAAAGACAAGAAGAATTTCATCAAAGGTAGAGTTGTCAAAAACTCTGCACCACCCGCGTTGACAGGCCAACAGCTCCTGGATCAGTTAAACGCTCTCGAGCCAGATCCAAATCGTCCTGGGTATTTCAAAGGGTATAATACGGAACACGCATGGACTCACAAGTCATGCTTATGGGATCTGCCTTACTTCAAAGACCTCCTTTGCCCACACAGCATCGACGTGATGCACATTGAAAAGAATATCGCCGAGGACATTTTTAGTACATTGTTCGGCATAGAGGGGAAGTCAAAGCATAATCCTAAGGCTAGAATCGATCAGGAGGCTCTATGTGACAGACCGTTACAAAACATGCGACAAGCGAAAGGAAAGCAGAACTGGACAAAGCCAAAGGCATGGTTCAATCTTGGAAGGCCGGCTATGAGGGAAATGATCTTGTGGGTGAAAATGCAGTTGATGTTCCCCGATGGTTATGCAGCGAATCTAAAGAGGGGAGCGAGTCTTGACAAACTGAAGATATTTGGTCTCAAGAGTCATGATTGGCACATATGGCTTGAGCGGGTAATGCCGGTGATGTTGCGTGGCTTTATCCCTGAGGATGAATGGCTAGTACTGGCAGAGCTGAGCTATTTCTTCGGTTCTCTTTGTGCGAAATAACTATCGCCTGGCGTGCTAGATGAAATGGAAGAGTTGGCGTCGGAATTGATATGCAAGTTAGAGAAGATCTTTCCACCGGGCTTCTTTAATCCAATGCAGCATTTGATTTTGCATCTCGCGACCGAGGCAAGATTGGGGGGGCGTGCAAAATCGTTGGTGCATCGCAACTGAGAGGATGCAGAAAACGCTTCGAGCAAAATGTATAAATAAACGTAGAATTGAAGCATCGATGGCCGAGGCATTCATTACTGAGGAGGCGGCAAACTTCGTGACAGCACACTACGAAGCCAAAAATCGTCATTTGCATAATCTGAAGCCTTGGTACAATGATGACGACCCAAAAAAAAGTCGATCCAACCTCAGCCTATTCAAAGGGAAGTTCGCACCAGCCGGTGCTTCTAAAGCAAAAGCGTTGGATGTCGATGAATGGCGGACCATTTCGTTGTATATCTTCAACAACCTAACAGAAGTGCGGCCGTACATCGAGTAAGTTGTCGTTACATTATTGTTTCGCAACTTGTAATTCCTTAGAACTGCTTTTATTCCCGAATATTTGATATAGTCAATACGTCGCCAAATTCTCGGATGGAGTGGTCATCCAAAAGGATTCCGTCGAAGAGTATGAGCTCCTGGCGAAGCATGGAGGCGGCTATCCCGGTTTCATCTCTTGGTTCAAACAAATGGTAATTACCATTAATGGACCATTTCATTTCTTCGTCTTATTTGCGGCTAATGCAACAATCCTTTCGTATTAAACTTGTAGGCTAATTCAGAGTCTATGGACGCCAAGCTGAGACAAGTCGCTAATGGTTTTGACTATAAGGTCCGTTCATTTGACAGATACGACATCAACGGGTATCGCTTTCGTACCTTTGGCAAAGAGCTATCTATGCCCGACCTAAAGACTACAAATTGTTGTGTCTCTGCTATTGGCGAAGGAGGTACAAAGTACTATGGAAGAGTTGAAGCAATTTATGAACTTCTATTCTATGGTGAATACCCACCGAACGTCGTAGTCTTCAAATGCCATTGGTTCCAGCCGATGGAGACTAGAAGGACTCATGAACATATAGGGCTAGTCGAAATCAAACAAAGCACCCATTTAGATGTGCCCGATGTCTATATTACGGCTCAACAGGCGACCCAAGTTTTCTATCTACCGTGGGCCTGCCAAACTGATCCAAATCTGAAAGGTTGGGATGTCATTTATGAAGTGCCGCCACATTTTAGACCACCTCCCCTCAATGAAGAGGATTATGAACCTCACATTAACCAAGACACATATGAAGGAGAATTCTTCCAAGAAACACGTATTTCCAAAAAAAGTTTCAAGAACCGCTCTACTTCACCCCGGAACATTGAAGTAGACAGCGATAATGAATCCGACTTAACCCCTGAGCCGGAACAGGAAGAGCCGGAACAAGAAGAAGTTACTGATGCGGATGACCTGTCAATGCTTAACCGATTACATGAAGGAGGCCTTCCACACGTTGTTCCTGATAGTGATGATGATCATGCATTTATTGATGATAGTGATGATGATGATGCATTTATTGATCCCGGAGAATATATAGACAATCAAGATTATTATTAATTCATGTCAGGTAATCAACTTTTAGTTCATGTTAGGTATATGATGATACACTTAAATTATATACATTTTATTATTCATGTCGGCATTCAATTTTATGTTGTACTAATTTCGTTTACTATTTGTCATGGCAGTTGTTGAAAGATGGTGGGAAAGGGTCGAGAGCACTCCGCGGCTCCTTCGTCGGAGGGTGGTGGGATGGGTACTTCCATTCCTGCAGAGTCTCTCCGGGGAGCGTTGCTCTCTAGTCTGCATACACCGGTGGCCGCTTCCTCGTCGACCCCCGTGAGAGGAGGTCGGGGGAAGAAGAGAGGTAGTAGAGGTGGGAGAGGAGGCCGCGGCAAAGGTAGGGTGGCTGCTATGCCTTCCTCGCCGCCACCCCCAGCTGATTCACCCGAGCACAGGACTGCTAGGGTGGACCCGTCTGGGGACGAGGCTACGCAGACTCCGGTCCACGACCTACCAGACTCCTATCCCAGAGGCTTCGTCCCACGAGACTCCGGAGCAAAGTAGGGATGAGGGCACGTCCCGGCAGACCCCATGGGATACCTGGCCGGAGGAGCCTAGTGGCCATGCTGATGGTGGCGGGGATCGTTTTTCTGATAGCGACGAGGAGGTGGCTGAGGGGGCCACCGTCTACCAGCGTGGTATGACACGGCTCTCGCCCGTGTCGGCGACCCGCGAGCTGAGGTGCTTGATTAGGCATGATGGGGAGAGGTAAGTGCATGTACTCTTTTTTAACCTTTTGCCTTCACGTTTTTTCAAATATCTAATGTGTTGGCTTTGTTATATTGCAGGGGTTGGCATCAACCCAAGGATGCCCGCAGGCCCAACAGCATCCTTGGTGTCCTTGTCAGGCAAAACTTCCCGGGGTTTGTCACGTTGCCCGGTGAGGGTCATGTTCCAGAGTTAGGACTGACCTGGGAGCACTACTTGGCTGCACCGGCCCCGCCTGAGGAGAGGATCGACGGTGTTTTGTGCCACACGAGGGCGGAGATGGTGATCAGACAGTTTTGGGTAATTTCTCCTTTACACAATTAAAAATCAACAATAGCTAGTTATTGCACTAATAAGTGTTGTCTCGTTTGATTGCAGACCTTCTACAGGTGTCAGGAGGGATACGAGGAGGCCGCGGCAAAGGTTATCGATCAGCAATGCAAGCGCCTACTGCAAAACTTTCGGCACGAGGCTCGGGTGCAGGCTGTTCGAGACTACTACGCCTCGCGGCGTATTAGGAAGGAGAAGTCGACGTGCCGCTGAAAGAAGATGGAGAAGGAGCATTACATGAAGGTAATTACGTATTCTTAAGGCCTTGTACTTAGTTTCCTTCATTTGATTCCTACGCGTAGCGCTCAAATATCTCTTTATTAACTTAGGTGCCCCCGAGATGGTGTGCGGATAAGATGGATTTTTGGGAGGCGTTGGTGGATGGGTGGTGCTCAGAACAATGGCTAGCCGTCCACAACAATGCCATGGACCGGCGTAACAAAATGGTTGGTGTGCCACACCATCAAGGGAGCGCCAACTTAAATCAGTTTGGTCAGAACTGGGTATGTGGTTAGCTTCTTGATTCATGCAATTCATTCTTGATTCTAGCTTGAGCCCTTTACTAATACTTTGTTCCTCTCTCTCTCTTTTAGGCGCATCACAATAAAACGGAGGTGCCACAGATGTACGACCTCTATGCGATGGCCCATACTGCCTCGTACAAGAAGGTCAAGGCATTCTCTGAGTCTGACCTCGATGATCCCTTGAAGTTCAGCAACATCTCCTCCCACAACAAGCTCGTGAGGTACAGAGATGAGGGGAAGGCGAGGAAAGGGGAGGACTTTAACCCGAGCCAGGAGCCTATTGATCCAGAGCTGGTGATGATAGCTGGCGGCGGGAGGCCCCATGGCTCGATTGCCATTGGAGATGGCCTTATACGTTGTCCTAGCAACCTCCGGCAGATCAAGGCGCGCCAAACGAGCTCCTGTCCTGAGATAAGGCCTCGTCCACGGCCAGTCGAGCTCGCCATCAAGGTTAGTTATATGGACTCAGATATCTTTCCTCATTACGTTGTGTGTGTGAACAAAGATGATTAAAATGCTAACGAGGAGTTGTGTTGCAGGCTGCTATTCAGAAAAGAAAGAGAGGCAACACAGGCGCTTATGGCGGCGAAGGAGAAGGAGATGGAGGAGAGGACGGCTAGGTTGTTGGAGGAGGAGAGAGCACGGAACGATGCGTCTCACCGAGCCATCTACGAGCTCTTGGTGGTAAGTTTCTTCTTCATATTTGTCAAATCTTGCATTTAATGTTCGTTTCATTAATAACTAATATCATTGACTTGTGAAAACCAAATGTGCAGTCTATGTGCGAGAAGACCGGCCAGACCCCTCCGTCGATGCCAGTCATTACCACGGCTGGAACGGTGAGTTTTCATTTGAATGCAATGATCTTTTCAGTGTCATCATGCTAACGAGACATTGCAAATCATCTTTGGTGCAGAATATCTCCCGAAACGCATCGCACGACCCTTCTCCAGGGCAGCCTTCTCCAGGTGAAACTGGCCCGAGCAACCGTGGTGCCTCTCCTCCGTGATCACGAGGACGGTAAGCCCCAATATGCCACTTACTTGGCTCATTTTCTCAAAGAAAGACAAACTTAGCACTTAGACAAACTTAGCTCCTTGTGAGAGTTTCATCTCTCTTCTTGATGGAGGAATCCCGACTGTTGTCGCGGGGGTCGTTTCTTCTTCTCCTTTTCTCGATATATACCTTGGTATATTGCGGGAAAGGAGAAGGGGAAACGACCATCTCCTTTTCTCTTCTCTTTCCTCCAAAATGGCATAATTACCTAAGTTAGATAAGAAATGAGCTATACTTACCTAAGTTGGCTAAAAAATGGCATAATCACCTAGGTTGGTACAGAAATGACCTATACTTACCTTATTCTTCTTCTTCTTCTTCTTCTTCTTCTTCTTCCTCTTCTTCTTCTTCTTCTTCTTCTTCTTCTAGTAGTCTTCTTCTTCTTCTTATTCTTCTTCTAGTCTTCTTCTTCTTCTTCTTCTTATTTTTCTTCTTCTTCTAACATTCTTACTCCCACTTTTGCAGGTTTGATTCACTTCATGGAAGCTGGCTATGGCAGAATGCTACTATTTAGTTTTTTGTTTTGATTTGTATATATGGATGAACATGGTGAAACTATGTATGTATTGGATCTTTTAATACCCTATGCATTGGTGTACTTCGATGGTGACGTGGATGTGTTGCATTGATGGACTGCTAGATGTTTGATACATGGCATATGCATTGGTGTACTTCTATGGTGAGCCTATATATATATCATATTTGTTTGTTGAAAATGCAGGGAAATAACAGAAAACAATAAAAACAGTGGCAGTGCAGGCACTTTGCCGTCTGCCAGCGGGCGGCAAAGGGCTTTGTCGTCTGCCAACAGACGGCAAAGGTGACACGTGGCAGCAACCTGTGCAACTTGGGAGCACTAGGGCTGACCCATTTGGTCACTTTGCCGCCAGCTGGCAGACGGCAAAGGAGAGTGGTACTTTGCCGTCCGCCGGCAGACGGCAAAGGAGAGTGGGCTCCTGACCGGTCTGCTGACGTCAGGAAGCAGACGGCAAAGGGGAGGGCATGTTTGCCGTCTGCTGGCAGACGGCAAAGCCTCCCGTTAGATACCTAACGTGGCTAACGTCTATTTTTTGCCGTCCACTTTCTTTGCCGTCAGCTTGCCTAGGAAAGCTGACGGCAAAGGTCTTTGTCGTCCGCTGTGAGAAAGCAGACGACAAAGAAGCTCTTTACCGAAACTTACAGTGCTGTAAAGACCTTTGCCGTCAGCTTTCTGGTCCTTTGCCGTCTGCCGTGGTAGACGGCAAAGAAGCTGATTCCAGTAGTGCTAGTTTCATATATTTCCATTGCTTTTTGGCAAGCTCAAACAAATTTAAGTGAAGCACATGAGCATAAAGATTTCATCTCTCAAAAAGGTATAAGTGAAGCATGAGAGGATTTCTTAAAAAATTACTAACTCTCAAATTAATCTAAGTGAAGCATGAGAGTATTTCTACAAAAATTTCCAAGCATACCGTGCTCAAAAAGATATAAGTAAAGCACTATGGCAATTCTATATCTCAAAAAGTTTAAGTGAAGCACATGGAGCAATTCTAACAAATCATAGCATGATTGTGGCTCTCTCAAATAAGTGTGTCCAGCAAGGATACAAAGGGAAAACTAACAAACAAAGCAAGCAAAGATACAAGACGCTCCAAGCAAAACTCATGATATGTGACGAATAAAAATATAGCTCCAAGTAAAATACCGATGGTCGTTAGAAGAAAGAGGGGATGCCACTCGGGGGCATGCCCAAGCTTAGTTGCTTGTTACTCTTTGGATATATCTTGGGGGTGCGGTAGCATCCCCAAGCTTAGGCTTTTTATCACTCCTTATTCCTTCATCCATCGTGATCTCACCCAAAACTTGAAAACTTCAATCACACAAAACTCAACAAAATCTTCGTGAGATCCGTTAGTATAAGAAATCAAATCACTACTTTAGGTACTGTTGCAAACCCATTCATATTTTGTTATCGCATTATACCTACTGTATTTTAACTTTACCATGGCTTATACCCCCCAATACAAACCATAGATTCATCAAAACAAGCACACTATGCAACGAAAACCGAATCTGTCTTAAACAGAACAGTCTGTAGTAATCTGTACTCTACCCATACTTCTATAACTCTAAAAATTCTTAAAAATTAGGAAAACGTAAGCAATTTGTATAGAAACACTGTGTTAAAATTTCAGCTCAATATCACGTTCCAGAAAAAAATGAAAATTCATATACTAGACGCAAAGTTTCTGTTTCAGATTCAGCATCGCTTCTACTCATCCTATGGATCATCCTAAAGGCTTTACTTGGCACAAACACTAAATAAACCATAAAAACACAATCATAACAGAGGCATAATTGTGTCAACACACAAAAAACAGAAAGGAAAAAGCAAAAATTTATTTATTCATTGGGTTGCCTCCCAACAAGCGATGTCGTTTTACGCCCCTAGCTAGGCATAACGCATAGATTCAAGTATTGTCATCCTTGGTTTTGGATGAGGAGCTCTTGTTGAGAGGTTTTGCAAATAGAACTTGAAACACATCATCCATAGCAACCTTAGCACTATCAAGTTGTCCCTCTACATACCCCCTTTGATTACCGGCTACGATCCAAGAATATTGTTGGTTTACGTCATTGAAAACTTGTTGGATCATATCTAAAATGGGGACTTCCTTTTTGAGATTCTCATCAAAAAATTGATTATTTCCAAGCAAATATCTCATCATGTAATCACTATTGTAAAGGATTTCTCCTATTACCGATTTTTCACGGTTCATACCATAAAAGTCAAAGATCTCCCTAGCTTCCCGTACTATATGATCAAAATTCATGCATGAGAACAAGGGTAGCCAGCTTTTTAGCTTTGGGATTCTTAATGACGGGTAGCTCATAAAACAATCTTTGCAAGGTAGGATGGGTACGAATAAATCTATTTTGAAGTTTTAAAACTAGCGCTGAGATAGCTTCCGCATAAGATTTAGTACTTTTCAGTATAGAACTATCATCGAGAGTCAAATTCCCAACGCAATTGAAAAACTCTTGGATATTTTCTTTTCCTATAACGTTCCCATGCCCCAAAACAAAAGTTTTAGAATCAAGATTAGCAGAACGTCCAATTTTAGGAGTCCTGCCATCATCCGTTTCTGCCATACCAAAATCACTCATGATGACAGGCAAACAAGATTGCAAGCAAGGAAGAGATCCGACAAGAAAAAGGGCAAACGAAAAAGAGGGCGAATAAAACGGCAAATTGGTGAAGTGGGGGAGAGGAAAACGAGAGGCAAATGGCAAATAATGTAATTGCAAGGAGATAAGATTTGTGATTAGGAACCTGGTAGATGATGGTAGAGTCCCCTCGGCGCCTACGGTAGGCACGTAGAAGAGACCGCTTCCTTCCCGACAACGGCGCCGGAAATTCCTTTGACGTGGCTTGGACTGCGTCGGTATTTCCCCAAAGAGGAAGGGATGATGCAGCACGGCGACGGTAAGTATTTCCCTCAATTATGAAACCAAGGTTATCGAACCAGTAGGAGGATCACCACCACCCAATAAGCAGCACCTGCACACAAACAACAAATACTTGCAACCCGACGCGAAAGAGAGGTTGTCAATCTCTCTACGGTAATAAGATAGATTAGGTAGTGATAGATAGGAGAGATAGATCTCTCAAGAACAAATAAAAAGAGTAAATATGCAGCAATATGTTTTTGGGTTTTTGGTTTTGTAGATCTGAAAACAAAGATTGCAAAAAACGTAGATCGGAAAGCAATATGATGGAAAAGTAGACCCGGGGGCCGTAGGGTTCACTAGTGGCTTCTCTCATGAGTATAGCGCACGGTGGGTGAACAAATTACTGTTGGACAATTGATAGAAAATCGAATAGTCATGACGATATCCAAGGCGATGATCATTATATAGGCATCACGTCCAAGATAGATAGACCGACTCCTGCCTGCATCTACCTCTATTACTCCACACATCGACCGCTATCCAGCATGCATCTAGTGTATTAAGTTCATGGAAAAACGGAGTAATGCAATAAGAACGATGACATGATGTAGACAAGATCTATTCATGTAGGAATAGACCCCATCTTGTTATCCTTAATAGCAACGATACATGTGTGTCTTGCTGCCCCTTCTATCACTGGGAAAGAACACCGCAAGATCGAACCCATCACAAAGCACCTCTTCCCATGGCAAGAAAAATCGATCTAGTCGGCCTAACTAAACCAAAGATTCGAAGAAGAAATACGATGCTATAAGCAATCATGCATATAAGAGATCAAAAAAGACTCAAATAATATTCATGGATAGAAACAGATCATGAACTCAAAATTCATCGGATCCCAACAAACACACCGCAAAAGTTTACATCAAATAGATCTCCAAGAGACCATTGTATTGAGAATCATAAGAGAGAGAGAAGAAGCCATCTAGCTACTGCCTAAGGACCCGTAGGTCTATGGTGGACTACTAACGCATCATCGGAGAGGCACCTATGAGGAAATGAACCCCTCCATGATGGTGTTTAGATTGGATCTCGCGGTTCTGGAACTTGCGGCGGCTGGAATTGTGTTTCGTCGACTCCCCTAGGGTTTTCCGAATATTTGGGAATTTATAAGCATCACAGGCAGTGCAGAGGGCCCCGTGGAGGGCACAACCCATCAGGGCGCGCCGGGGGCCCCCTGGCGCGCCCTGGTGGGTTGTGCTCTCCACAGCCCACCTTCCTGGCTCTTGTTTGGCCCACTGGGTGTCTTCTGGTCCAGAAAAAATCTCCAAAAAGTTTTGTCGCGATTGGACTCCGTTTGGTACTAATTTTCTGCGAAGTAAAAAACGAGCAAAAACAGCAACTGACACTTTGGCACTATGTCAATAGGTTAGTCCCAAAAAATGATATAAAGTTGTTATAAAATGATTGTAAAACATCCAAGAATGATAATATAACATCATGGAACAAGCAAAAATTATAGATACATTGGAGACGTATCACACGGCACTGCGCGTCTAGTGGTAACAAGCTGTGATCCATCTCCGTAGCATGTTCTTGGATGTTCTGCGCGTAGGAAAATTTTAATTCGCATGCGATGCACCTACGGTAGAACCCAACAACAACAACCTTCGCGAAGCTCAAGTTGGAGGTCTCAGAGCATCTTCAATGCAACCCGCAAACCGTACATCGTGTCCGTCTGCAGACACGGATGTGGAAGGCAACCATTAAATGCTATATGTATTCATTCCAAACAAGGTTTATTATAACCTGACGAACTACATGCAAACCGGACGAAAACATTCACATTTAGAATATATTTTAACTAAACTACACCGGACTAGGGTAAACCTAATGTCCGTCGCGATAGATCTACAGTCCCAAGACATGTATTCCCCATGTCAGCCAGAGCGCTCATCGGAGTGCTGGGATCCCTGGAGGGATATGCTTCAGCGAGATGGGAAGAATAGCCTCCCTTCGCCTTTGTGAAGTACGAACCAGAGTTGGTTTTTGGGCAGGGGAAGACAGTCGTCGTAATCTACGCCCCCGCTCACCGGGCAAGACACCGGCTATGTACCTTGGTGATGTGATGACGGTGAACTTCCTGGGCCCCGAGCGGCGGCATACTCCCATGATCTACTTTTCCTCATTTTTGCGAGCTTTCTTTCCCCACCTGTCTGATGCGTTGGCGCCATTGCTCGTGGCGGATTTGTCGGGAGACGACGGTGGCCATCCTGGATGGGCAAGGAGGGGCTGGTGATGGCGGTGGCGACGGATCCGAAGGGTTTGCCGGCAATCCACTATCGGGCTAGCTTGCCAGGCAATCCACGCTACTGTAATGCCAGAGAACTCCTTCTTCTGCTCGCCGAAGCCATGGCGGGTGTTGTACAACTAGGAGATGGACTGGGCGGTGGTGGGGTATGGTTCTTGCGCGGCCTGGCCACGTTTATTTGGCGGGCGGATGGGAGGACCTAGCGGGAGAGGCATTTACTGTAGATCGGTACAAGAACGGATGTGTGATGCTCGGGGCGCCAGAGTAGATTCCTCGACAAACGCGTCGGCTAAATGGAGGTAGGCGGGCAGACGGATGCGTTTGAATGCAGAGAGAAGGCGTGCGCAACACGTGACCAGCGGGCGAGCCGCTTCAATGTCGCCTCCAGTGAGCGGTCGCGTCCGCTCTGGGCCGACATGAATGCGGGCAGCTGGCTTCGGGCGAGAAAGCAAGTGGGCGCGAGAGAAGGTTTTTTGGTTGGCCAGATTAATCAGAGCAGGCGTGGCAGCAGTCCGAACGCCCCCCTCCCCCCCCCCCCCACCACCACCACCACCTCCAGGTTTCTCTTTGGTTTACGGGAAAAAGTGCATAAGGACCGCCGTATGAACCAATGTAGAATCACGTTAAATGACAAAACACGTTTGTACCATACGATCCGAACGGTTACAGGCTGTTTAAGGGTTCGCCTTGGATATGCCCTTAAAAACCAATTTGGAGGTCTTCAAATTGGCCTACCCGACCGGAGCACTTATATCTTTAATACTGTGAGAGTAATGATTTTGGGCTCGTCGTTTGTAACAATTCAATCCAAACTCTTTTTTAATTAATATATGACGTGGTAAAAATCATTTCTATTTTGAAAATGTGATAGTAGTAAAATGCTACATTTATGTCGGTCAAATCATACCAGATCAAGATGGAAAAACGACGGCGACAAATATTACGCGTGTACGAGCATCTGCATCCATTTTAGGTCATTCCGGCGACCGGCGGCTCCTCAGTCCATTTGAGCCCAGCCGCCCAGGGTTTGTTCCCGTGCCCAGTCCGAGACGGAGCCCTTGGTGAGTGTGACCACTATCGTCTATAGGCTATACCAAAAGCGCGTGCAAGAACACGCGGTAATATTTTCCGAGGTGTCTTCTTCCTTCCGCTGCCAGAAAACGAGAGCTTTCTTACCGATGAATGGTCAGCCGAGCCGTAGCAAAGCCGAGCCACGGTCGGCTTGTGATCCCTGCTTGCAACGAGCCGTCCGCAGACGTACCGGTAAAAAGAGTGTGAAGTGGAAGACGTTCGATCCGGCGGGCCCACCTCCTCTGATGGGACCCACTTCGTCTGTTTCCACGGAGCAGATAAGATCCAGTGCCCAAAAGCCAACCCCGGCACGCCACGTAGTGGGGCCTACGTGTTGTTGCGAGCGCAGTTCAGATTAGATTATGGGCAATCTAATGGCGCTTTTGATCACCCTTTGGATGCGGACGAGGCTGGGGTGTGATGAGACGGGGCTAAAGTACGAGTTTTCTACGCTGGGCACATGGGCGTGGAAAAGTCTAGAACGCGAGGCGGATGGTTAATTAAGCTCATGGAGCCCGACATTTTCCGAAATCTTTGTTTGGTCCGTGCATGGAACTATGCTGGGAAGTGACAAGAATCCTGCATGAAAATTAAATTACAATACATTGTTATTGTTTATTTTGCCGCATAGATTTCAATCTGTTCATCAAACATCAAAGCAATACGAAAGCACCAGAAGTAATAGGATGCAGAAATTGCATCCTATGACATGATACAATTGCTTCGCACTAGGCGCGTAGCTAGTAGCCTGTGCTTATTTTTTAAATCGACACTTTGCTATTTGTTCAATAGAGTCAGTGATTTTCGACGTACAATGTTATACTACGGTTTCAAGGGACATGGAACTAAATCTTGGAAAATTCATTGCTATACCCTTTTCGTAGCTAAGATGTGTTTTGCTCCATTAGCAGAGCGCCGCAACCATCAGATTCTGAATGAACTCCTGAAAAGATTGCAGCAAACCTTTAACTTCTTTCATAAGCTGACTATGTTCACTAGTAGAAAACATGGCTTTGAAACGGGCCAGAATATTGCATTAGTCCCGGTCGTGTTACGAACCGGGACTGATGGGTGCATCAGTCGCGGTTCGTGAGGCCAGGGGGCCGGCCGGGCCTCGGCAGGAACCAGTCCCGGTTCGTGTGACCCCTTTAGTCCCGGTTCCAGACACGAACCGGGACTAAAGGGCCTCGCTCCTGGCCGAGCCCCTTTAGTCCCGGTTGGTGGCTGGAACCGGGACTAAAGAGTCACCTTTAGTCCCGTTGCTATCCACCAACCGGGACTTATACAACGCCTATATATATGCTCGCCCCTGCCCGCTCACTCCTCTGTTTTTTGGCCGGACGGCGTTTGGGAGGTGTGTTGCTCTCTGTTCTCACCTCCTATGCACATGAGGTGTTCGATGAAATGCCGCAGCCACACTTAAGTTTTCTCCTCTCCAAGCACGACCTCCAAGCTACATTTTCCCTAAGATTTGTTTATATTTGGCGGTGCACCAACTACACAAGTGTTCTAAAAGGTTAACGACTTCATCGTTTTATCTCTCACTGCTAGTTTAGCTCATTTCAAATGCTCTAGAAGTATGAATTTTATGTATTTATTTTGGTCACTAGTGTACTTTGGTTTTAATGTGATGATGAACTTCTATTAATTTGGTCAGTTCTCTATTCTTGATGTTTTGTAATGGTTTTTGATACACTTAATTATATAATGCACGCAGATGAACCGGCAATGGATGTACGGTGACCGACGGACCTCCGAGTACATTAAGGGCCTGCATATTTTTCTCGAAGTGGCTGAGGCAACCAAGCAGAATGGTTTTATGTATTGTCCATGTACTATCTGTGGGAATACGAAGGATTACTCTAACTCGAGAACCCTTCACGTCCACCTACTTGAGAAGGGTTTCATGCCACACTATAATGTTTGGACCAAGCACGGAGAAAGAGGGGTTATGATGGAAGACAACGAAGAAGAAGAGGATGATGACAACTATCCGCCCCCCTGAATACGGTGATGCTGCAATGGGGGAAGCTGAAGATCAAGAGGAAGAACCAGACGATGTGCCCGATGATGATCTTCGCTGGGTCATTGTTGATGCAAAGAGACAATGCCAAAGTGAAAGGGAGAAGTTGAAGTTCGATCGCATGTTAGAGGATCACAAAAAAGGGTTGTACCCAAATTGCGAAGATGACAACACAAAGCTCGGTACCACACTGGAATTGCTGCAATTAAAGGCAGAGAATGGTGTATCTGACAAGGCATTTGAAAAGGTGCTGAAAATAATGAAGAATAAGCTTCCAAAGGACAACGAATTGCCCGACAGTACATACGAAGCAAAGAAGGTTGTCTGCCCTCTAGGATTGGAGGTGCAGAAGATACATGCATGCCCTAATGACTGCATCCTCTACCGCGGTGCGTACGAGGATTTGAACGCATGCCCGGTATGCTGTGCATTGCGGTATAAGATCAGACGAGATGACCCTGGTGATGTTGAGGGCCAGCGCATCGGGAAGAGGGTTCCTGCCAAGGTGATGTGGTATGCTCCTATAATACCACGGTTGAAACGTTTGTTCAGAAACAAAGAGCATGCCAAGTTGATGCGATGGCACAAGGAAGACCGTAAGAAAGACGAGAAGTTGAGAGCTCCCGGTGATGGGTCACAGTGGAGAAAGATCGAGAGAAAGTGGGGGGACTTTACAGGTGAGCCAAGGAACGTATGGTCTGGTTTAAGTGCAGATGGCGTTAATCCTTTTGGGGATCAGAGCAGCAAGCATAGCACATGGCCTGTGACTCTATGTATGTATAACCTTCCTCCTTGGTTGTGCATGAAGCGAAAGTTCATTATGATGCCAGTGCTCATCCAAGGTCCTAAGCAACCCGGCAATGACATTGATGTGTACCTAAGGCCATTAGTTGATGAACTTTTACAACTGTGGAATGGAAAAGGTGTACGTGTGTGGGATGAGAACGAACAGGAGGAATTTGACCTATATGCGTTGCTGTTTGTAACCATCATTGATTGGCCTGCTCTCAGTAACCTTTCAGGACAGACAAACAAGGGATACCACGCATGCACGCACTGTTTAGATGACACCGATAGTATATATTTGGACAAATGCAGGAAGAATGTGTACCTGGGGCATCGTCGATTTCTTCCGACCAACCATCAATGTCGAAAGAAAGGAAAGCATTTCAAAGGTGAGGCACATCACCGGAAGAAGCCCGCCCTCCGTACTGGTGATCACATACTTGATATGGTCAATGATTTACAAGTAATCTTTGGAAAGGGTCCTGGCGGACTATCTGTTTCGAATGACGCTGAGGGACGCGCACCCATGTGGAAGAAGAAATCTATATTTTGGGACCTACCCTATTGGAAAGACCTAGAGGTCCGCTCTGCAATCGACGTGATGCACGTGACGAAGAATCTTTGCGTGAACTTGCTAGGCTTCTTGGGAGTGTATGGGAAGACAAAAGATACACCGGAGGCACGGGAGGACCAGCAACGTGCGCACGAAAAAGACGGCATGCATCCAAAGCAGTATGAAGGTCCTGCCAGCTACGCTCTTACCAAAGAAGAGAAGGAAATTTTCTTTGAATGCCTGCTCAGTATGAAGGTCCCGTCTGGCTTCTCATCGAATATAAAGGGAATAATAAATATGGCAGAGAAAAAGTTAAAGAACCTAAAGTCTCATGACTGCCACGTGATTATGACGCAACAGCTTCCGGTTGCATTGAGGGGGCTTCTACCGGAAAACGTTCGATTAGCCATTGTGAAGCTATGTGCATTCCTCAATGCAATCTCTCAGAAGGTAATCGATCCAGAAATCCTACCAAGGTTAAAGAGTGATTTGGTGCAATGTCTTGTCAGTTTCGAGCTGGTGTTCCCACCATCCTTCTTCAATATCATGACGCACGTCCTAGTTCATCTAGTCGACGAGATTGGCATTCTGGGCCCTGTATTTCTACACAACATGTTCCCCTTTGAGAGGTTCATGGGAGTCTTAAACAAATATGTTCGTAACCGTGCTAGGCCAGAAGGAAGCATCTCCATGGGCCATCAAACAGAGGAAAGCATTGGGTTTTGTGTTGACTTTATTCCTGACCTTAAGCCGATTGGTCTCCCTCAATCGCGGTATGAGGGGAGACTGACTGGAAAAGGCACGCTAGGAGCGAATTCAATAATATGTAGGGACGGGCATTATTGGTCTCAAGCACACTACACTGTTCTACAGAATTCTACCTTGGTGACCTCGTATGTCAATGAACACGAGAATATTCTGCGCTCTAAACACCCGGAGCAGTGTGACGACTGGATTACATGTGAACACATCAGGACTTTCGGCAGTTGGTTGCAAACACATCTCATGGGTAACACCACGGTTGCAGATGAGATGTACTCGTTGGCTAGGGGACCATCTTCGACTATATTGACTTACAAAGGGTACGAGATAAATGGGAATACATTTTACACGATCGCCCAAGATTAAAAGAGCACCAACCAAAACAGTGGTGTCCGCTTTGATGCAGCAACCAACAGGGGAAATGACACATATTATGGTTACATAGTGGACATATGGGAACTTGACTATGGACATGATTTTAAGGTCCCTTTGTTTCGGTGCAAATGGGTCAATCTGTCAGGAGGCGGGGTACGTGTCGACCCGCAGTACGGAATGACAATAGTGGATCTGAACAATCTTGGGTACACAGACGAACCATTCGTCCTAGCCAATGATGTGGCGCAGGTTTTCTATGTGAAGGACATGTCTACCAAACCGAGAAAAAGAAAAGATAAGGAAGCGAATACATCATACGATGATCCAAAGCGCCACATAGTTCTTCCAGGGAAAAGAGACATCGTGGGAGTGGAGGGCAAGACAGACATGTCTGAAGATTATGAAAAGTTTCATGAAATTCCTCCCTTCAAAGTGAAGGCTGACCCAAGCACCCTGTTAAACGAAGAAGATTATCCATGGTTACGGCGCAATAAGCAAGGGACACACGCGAAGAAAAAGTGAAGACTTTCTCTCCACAACTATTCTGATGGTGGCTTTGATCTAGAATATCACTACAGTTACATGTCAAGAAATGAAATGCCTTTTGTAACTGATGAGTTTTTGTCTGAAACCCTGATACTTCGAAAGAGATTGTTCATTTTGTACACGAAGTGCATCCAGTTTTTGCCGTAACCCTCTCAACTTTTTATCACGTGCTATGTGGGTGAAATGATGATACCATGCCAAGTTTCAACGATTTCAGAGTTCATTTGCAGTGCTTTTCAATTCAGGGTCATCTTAGCTCAAAATAAATCATGAAATGCATGAAAAATAGCAAATGAAGTCAGAAAAGGTTTGAAAAGTGATGATGTGGCTTTGAATGGTGCATATTGAATGCATAAAAAGTCTTGAGTTGAAATATGTTTAAAATTTTGAAATGCCTTTTGTAACTGATGAGTTTTCGTCTAAAACCCTGATACTTCGAAAGAGATTGTTCATTTTGTACACGAAGTGCATCCAGTTTTTGCCGTAACCCTCTCAACTTTTTAGCACATGCTAAATGATGATACCATGCCAAGTTTCAACCATTTCAGAGTTCATTTGCAGTGCTTTTCAATCCAGGGTCATCTTCGCTCAAAATAAATCATGAAATGCATGAAATATAGCAAATGAAGTCAGAAAAGGTTTGAAAAGTGATGATGTGGCTTTGAATGGTGCATATTGAATGCATAAAAAGTCTTGAGTTGAAATATGTGTAAAAATTTGAAATGCCTTTTGTAACTGATGAGTTTTCGTCTGAAACCCTGATACTTCGAAAGAGATTGTTCATTTTGTACACGAAGTGCATCCAGTTTTTGCCGTAACCCTCTCAACTTTTTAGCACATGCTATGTCGGTGAAATGATGATACGATGCCAAGTTTCAACCATTTCAGAGTTCATTTGCAGTGCTTTTTAATTCAGGGTCATCTTAGCTCAAAATAAATCATGAAATGCATGAAAAATAGCAAATGAAGTCAGAAAAGGTTTGAAAAGTGATGATGTGGCTTTGAATGGTGCATATTGAATGCATAAAAAGTCTTGAGTTGAAATATGTTTAAAAATTTGAAATCCTTTTGTAACTGATGAGTTTTCGTCCAAAACCCTGACACTTCGAAAGAGATTGTTCATTTTGTACACGAAGTGCATCCAGTTTTTGCCGTAACCCTCTCAACTTTTTAGCACATGCTATGTGGGTGAAATGATGATACCATGCCAACTTTCAACCATTTCAGAGTTCATTTGCAGTGCTTTTCAATTGAGGGTCATTTTAGCTCAAAATAAATCATGAAATGCATGAAAAATAGTAAATGAGGTCAGAAAAGGGTTTAAAAGTGATGATGTGGCTTTGAATGGTGCATATTGAATGCAGAAAAAGTCTTGAGTTAAAATATGTTTAAAAAAATTGAAATCCCTTTGTAATAGACGTGTTTTCCCAAGGTTATTTGTAATAGACGATGCGGTCCGAGATAGACATCTTCCAAAAGTTATTTTTGTTAAAAACTTTCATAGCAAAAAGAATATTCATAAAGTATTTTTTGTTAAGAACTTTTAATATGCAAAAAAAATAACATAAAAATAGCAAAAATGAACATAGATGCGCTTATATAGGGAAAATTCGACCTGAAATCAGACTGAAATTCAGTTTGATTTCAGCTCAAATTTCCTCCCGTATAAGGCAATCTATTTTCACTTTGAGAGGAACTCAACAAGGCAGAGAGGGGCGGGCTTATAAACCGGTGCGAGTGCCCCTCGCTTGGCGAGGTGGGACTAAACTCCCACCACAGCCAGGACCAACCCTTTAGTCCCGGTTGGTGGCTACAACCGGGACCAATGCGGCCCTTTCGTCCCGGTTGGTGGCTCCAACCGGGACTAATGCCACCCTTTCGTCCCGGTTGGAGCCACCAACCGGGACCAAAGGTCTCTGCTTCCCGCCCTTTGGGCTGCTGAATTTGACCTTTAGTCCCGGTTGGTGGCTCCAACCGGGACGAAAGGGGGGCATTAGTCCCGGTTGGAGCCACCAACCGGAACTAAAGGGAGGGCTATATAAGCGGGACTTGGAAAAATTTCCAAATCCACCTGCAGTTTCTTCTCCTCCTCTCCCCCGACGGCGCCGACGGCCACCTCGATGCCGCCAGGCTGCCGGATTTTGCCGTCCCCCGCTCCCCTGCCCTGACGTCGCCGTCGCCGCGCCCTGCCCCTACGTCGTCGTCGCCGTCGCCGTCACCGTGCCCTGCCCCGCCGCCTTCGCCCTCAGCATCGTCGGCCTTCTCCGGTCGATTCGCAGCAACGAGGACCTCCCCGGCCACGCCGTCGACGCCTTCGCATCCGCGGTGAGGCCCCGGTTCTTTTACCCCTAGCCCCGTCGCCGATCTCCTCTCCTAACCCCGCTAGCCGCCTTGCCCGTGAGCTCCTCGCCGCCGATCGTCTCGCCACCGTGGCTAGAGCTCCCGTGACCCCCTTTAGATGCGGCAGAGCATGGGCTATGCCCTAGTGGCCTCAGGCGCCGCTCCTGTGGTCCCTAGCGTGGGCACCGACGCGTCCAGAGGTCGCCTGCGACGAGCATCGCCGCCTGTGTCACCTGCAGGTGGGCCCCGACCGTCAGGTGATTAGCTTAATGCTAATCACCCTGTTAATTAACCCCTGGGTCACTGACATATGGGCCCGACCCTATTAATTTGATAGTTAGGTTAATTTTAAAACCCCTGGGTCACTGACATATGGGCCCGATCACTAATACATCACCGCCGCTCACCCCCGCCCACCGCGCGCAGCACCACCACCGGCCCCGCCTCCGCCCACCGCAGCACTGCTGCTGGCCCCGCGCGCGTCTCCGGCGAGCCCGCAGCGCCACCCGCGCCCGACAATTTTACTTGATTTAGTTAATTTAGTTGTTTAGTTAATTTAGTTAATTTAGTTGTTTTAGTTGATTTAGTTAATTTAGTTGTTTAGTTAATTTAGTTGTTTTAGTTGTTTAGTTGTTTTTAGTTGTTTTTATTGTTTAGATGTTTAGTTCTTTTATCGGACGTCGTCGGTGACGCGATATCGAGGAGTCCCCGATGATCGTCGGTGAGGGAGAGTCCCCGACGATATCGAGGAGTCCCCGACGATCGTCGGTGATGCGATATGATGTTTAATTAGAAGTTTAAATGTTTAGTTGCATAGCGTAGCCGTTGAGTCGACGATGCCCGGCCCGCATCCTCGTCGTCGACTCGGCGCCGGCGACCACCTGCTTGAGAGGCGCCATGTCCGGGACTGGGCTCCGCCGGGCTAGCACTGGGAGGTGCTGCCTTCCGGGGCGCCCAGCTTGGTGAGGAATGAGGGTCCCGTCGTCGACCCGGAGGTTCTTTGGTGGCGGTCGCGTGGACCACTGTCGGTGCAGAGGGAGCCGGCCCCCGTGGAGGTGGTACGTCGCCGTGTCAGGGAGGAGGACGAGCACGTCTGACGCTACATGGTTGCGTTGGACGCCAGGTTCTCCAATACCTGGCAGGTTCTTCAGGGATCTCACCCGAGATATGATCCTGTCATAGTTCCTTCTCTTTGGGTGTCCACCGCCTGCGCCGCGAGACGTCAACTATATCTGTATTAGTGATATTATATAATACTATTCGATGATGTATTAGTGATATTATATGATTGTATTGTTGCATTGCATTGTATTGATTTGCATATATATCTCATGTTTGTATATTGCCATGTTGTATAATATTTGCAGAAACTATGGATCAAAGAGACTTAGAAAAAGAACAGTTGTTGGGGGATATAATCCGCGCCGGACGTGATCCCTTGTCGTATCTCAACGACACCGATTATCAGGAAGGAGAGGATGACAGCTCCGGTGATCCAACAATGGAGGAGGAAGGAGATCATGACGGCTCCGGTGACCGAATGGCGGAGGAAGGAGATCATGATCACGGCTCCGGTGACCGAACGGAGGAGGGAGCCTCAACTGTTTCAAAGTCCGACGAGGTAAGGAGATGAGGCCCGAAGAAAAGGTTGCGCCCGGATGAAAGGTTCACGATCACAGAAGTCGCGAAAGATGGCCAACCGATTGCTCCCAAGTGGACCAAGGATGCATTTGTACATCAGTGTGGAGTTGTTGTTAGGGACCATGTCTCGATCAACACCCATCAATGGAATAAGAATAATAAGGACCCTGAAGTTTCTTATGTCCATGATAGACTGAAAGATGATCTTTGGACCGAGCTGATGGCAAATTTCAGCTTACCGCGAGAGGAGGATCCGAATAACCCAGTTATAAAGCAAAAGGTCAAGGCGTTTGCTCTTAAGAAGATGGTAGAACTATTCAGGAACTGGAAGAAAGAGTTGAACACAAAGTTTGTCGAGAAAGAGGAGACTCCGAAATTCGTCGGTCGATATGAGAAGATAAGAGATCAATGGCCCGAATTTGTGGCCTACAAGAAATCGGAGAAGGGTAAGAAATGGTCACTGACAAACAAGAAAAATGCTGCAAGGAAGAAGTATCACCATCACACGGGGTCAGGTGGCTACTACAAAGCCCGGCAGTTGTGGGACAAAGCTGAGCAAGACCTGCTTGCTAAGAATGTCCAACCAGCGACATTGCACTGGCTAGATCGTACAAGGACTTGGTTCTTCGGGGTTGGGGGAACTTTGGACCCAGAAACAGGGGAGTGTGTTTGGACTGACGAGCAACTTGCAATACCCTTCCGGAAGCTTCAGGCAGTAATCAAGGCAGCGCAGGAAGGGACGTTCATTCCCGACAGAGAGAAGGACGAGCTGACAGAGGCCCTCAGGAATCCTGAACACCCTGGACAAACACGAGGCACACCAAGCTCCGTTCCGTGGAAGCATGGGTTTCCCGACAGCGGTGGTTATAGAAGCCGAGAGAGAAAAAGGAAACAGGAAGCAAGCGAAATGCAGAAGCTCAGTGCAAGATTAGCAAACTAGAGGAACTTGAGAGCCAGCGAGCTACCGGCCAACCATCGGAGCGGCACGAAGATCCTTCCTTCGATGCTACCCCACCATCTCAGCGGAGAAGCAGCGTGGCTTCCACGGAGCTCGTTCAGCCTGATTTCACGGCTCCTTACTACCCCGTGGATAGTATCACGGCGGATGAACATTGCGAGCTAATGACGAAATGCCAGAACCTGACCTTCAAGGCGGCGGTCGGCTCTGTTGTACCTCCTCGAGCTGAGGGAACTTTCCATTGCCGTCCGATTCCACATGGCTATGCTGTTGTGATGGTGGATGAAATAATGAATGGATTTGAGGGGCTGGAGCTTGACAACCCTACAGGTGAAGAGGATATTATTCTTTTGGAAAATGCTTTGAGGAGTACCTGTCTATGGAGAAAAGAGTACATCAAGCTTCCAAACTGGACGCCTTAGCAGACTCCGCCTCCTCTTCCTCCGGCGCGACAGGGCACTCTGCCTCCTCCCTCTCCTCTTCCGGCGCGTCAGGGCACTCCGCCTCCTCCTTCGCCTCCTCCGGCGCGTCAGGGCACTCCGCCTCCTCCTCCTCCTCCTCCGGCGCATCAGGGCACTACGCCTCCTCCGACGCGTCAGCAACGGCAGAAGAGAGTCGCCGCCGCCGCTCCGGCGGCTAGCAGTACAATAGGCGGGAAGAAATTCAAATTTGGTCCAAGCCTCAAGCCTCTTCCAAAGTTACCATATGAGAGGACCGAAGAGGAAAACGCTGAAATCAGTGCAGCCGAAGTGAAGGCCCATTTTGCAAGGAAAGATCCACCTCCGAAGGAAACGGTAGATCCGGTGAAAGCGAAGCAAACTCTGCATGCCCTGAAGCGACCACCACGGACTCGGCTATCCAACTATGACCGCATAGTTACTAAGACACATGCTGAAGCGCAGCGGTCGGGAAGTACTTCCAGTGTTGCAAGAGAGAAAAAACGAAGAAGTGGGAAAAACAATTCCCCAGCTCGGCGAACAGGAGAAGCAATCGTGCCCCCCGCTCAAGGTGTCTAGCGATATCGCTAATCATCCGGTGCTACTGCCCGGTACCACTCTTGATGATTACCTGCCCGATGATGTACAATTTGAAACGGCTGAGGTAGTAGACGACTTTAGATACGAGCACGGGAAGCCTCTCGTCAAACCTGATCATCCTCATCTACCAACGATGACGCAAAAATTGCATGACTGGTACATGGAAACCTGCAGGAAGTCCGGGACCGACAGTTTGTTTGTCAGAATTAAAAAAGAGCACGACTTCCGTGGAGTCGACCTGCTGCCTGTTGAATTTGTGGAGGTATTTCAGTTATACAATCAAAAGGCCCTCGACAAACAACTCATGACTTGCTACTGTCTGTAAGTATTACTTCTATAATTAAGTCTCTAGCTCAGCTCGTTCATTGCATGTATATATAATTATCCTCACTATATTATGCAGATTGAAGATGGTCGAATGCAAAAAAGCACAAATCTATGACATTGGGTTCAATAGCCCAAATACCGTAAATGAATGGTCGGTACAAAACGAGGCCAAAGATACCGAGAAGAACTTGCTAGAATCGTTCCTTAGACATCAAAACAAAAGGGAAATATTCTTTCCTTACAACTTCAAGTGAGTGTTACTGTCTTGTGCATATTCGGTTTCGCTTACTCAAGGTTAAGTAATGTAATTGATGAGTTATGCGTGCGCAACTTCCACTATATTCTGCTATCCATTAACCTTGACGGGGCATTAGTAACTGTCTTAGACTCGCTCCGTAAAGATCCCAAGTATTATGCGGACATGACGGCAATGCTCTATAAGTAAGTTCAATCAATACCGGGACCATATCGGCAACTTTCGTTCATTTCCTGATATCAAGTAATCATTTTCTTTGCGTGGCAGGGTTTGGAAAAAGTTCACCACTATGGTTCCGGGTCTGAAGAAGGAGCTGCGATTTACACACCCCAAAGTAAGTAGTACTAGCTAGTTCCGCGCATCTCTCATTGATTCTAGTTTCATCAATACCATTATCATGCTTGCTTATCAGTTTGATTGAACTCTATTCTCGTAAAGTGCTTGTACCAGGCACCCGGGACTCATTTATGTGGATACTACGTATGCGAGTTCATTCGCTACTATACCTCTGAGCGGGGCTTCTCTGAGAAACAATTTGAAGTACGTAAACAATATTCACAATTTTATTTTACATATTACCATCAATTGTGTTGAGTTTCATTCATATATATGTATTGACCCCCTTCTTTAAATTAGATCTGGCAGATGCGGGATGAACTCCTACCACATGATCGCATACCAGCAATTCAAGAGGAATTGGCGGGATTCTTTCTTCAGCACGTCATACCTGAACACGGAGAATACCATGTGGAATTGCAATGGTTGTAAGGGATGTTATATTGCACATATGTAGTAGCGTCGGATAGACATACGAAAACTTGCTGTTCAACCAAGCACGGAGAAAGAGATGTCACTTCTCTCTATATATGTTCATGATGATCTTGTGTAATTAATGGTTTCCTTCATTTGCTTACTAGCTAGCGTCGAGTTCTCTCTATATGTATAGTAGCTAGCGTCGACCAAGCACGGAGAAAGAGAGGTCACTTCTCTCTATTAGCTAGCTAACACAATATGAAACCCCTAAATTAATCCTCCAAAACCCCTAAACCCCCCTTCCAAAAAAAACCCCAGCACCTGCGAGCTGCTGACGCGTGGCTGCCCTTTGGTCCCGGTTGGTGTTACCAACCGGGACTAAAGGTCCTTCTGCCTGGGCGCCCCGCATCGGCCACGTGGTGCCCCATTAGTCCCGGTTCGTAAGCAAACCGGGACTAAAGGTTTTGGGCATTAGTCCCGATCGTGTTGTCCCGGTTCCAGAACCGGGACTAAAGGCCCTCTGAAACCGGGACTAGTGCCCTGTTTTCTACTAGTGGTTATTGGAGTGTGTGCGGGAATGAAAAAAATTGTCAGGACCATACGAACTCCCGATCGTCGTTGCTTATCGCCATGCGTGGTGCTCTAGCTCTATGGCGATGTCAGTTCTACACTGTTTGAAAACCTTTGCACTAGTAAATGAAGAATTTACGATGGTCTCGTATTTTCTGTCGAGCGTGTTAAAGCATAACAAAAGAAGGGTAGCGGCGGCTCATTCTCCCCCTTTCTTTCTTTCTCTTTTCCCTCAAGTCGTTGAGAGCATATTTCCCCCAGGTCACCTCTCGTCTTCCTCCGACGGCACTGCCGCTTGGAGTGAGGATGGGAGGGGAGCTCGGGCTGCTCTTGTATATAGTATAGGTAGGGCCGTCGTGCCGGTGGTCAGTGTTGTGTTGTTGTTTGGCTTTATGTCATTGTCTGGCGTAATGTCGATGGGTGCCTAGCCATGGCGGCTCACGAGCATCACCTGGTGGTCGCCGGAGTCTCTATCCCGAGGTCCTTCATGATGGGGAGGGATCTGGTGACGACCCATACAATAAGCCCGTGGTGGTGCCTGGAGTTGCCGTTGCGCTGTTCCTCCACTCTTTCCTCTGTTGTCGTGGTGACAGCCTAGTTAGCAGTGGGGAGCCACATCATGTTTCGCTCCAGTGGCGCCTCGCCTCGTCGTATCCGAGCTTCCGGCGAGGGTGGAGTCCATCCCTGCTCAAGAGGAGGGTTTTTTGGCCTCTACTTTTTCTACCTTCTTATCCAATAGGCGATATTCTGAGGAGTAGATGCAGATGGGGACGTTGTGTAGCACGAACGGGGGTCTTGGAGAAGCTACGACGCCAACGGTGGCCAGTTGGTTATTTGCGGCGATCCGTTCCATCCTCGGGCCGAAGGCCCGCTGCAGTTATTCCTCCTAGCCTTGATGCCAAAGGGGAGGCAGAGGAGCTCCAGTACAGAGTGACAGTGTCCTGGGCTGGAGGGTACACACCACGTCGGCCCGCCATTCATGTGCCAGACCCCCCGATAACTGGTAACTGGGCCAGGCATGCCTTGATCCCCAACGCGATTAAAGTGAAGATCCTCGAAGACTTGGCGTACACTTCAAGGTGTGTTTGAACGTTCGGCATGTTCATCTCCATCATCATCTCATCCTTCACTAGTGTAAGAGAAATTCCAAGTTGTGAGAACAAGTTGTAACTCTATTCATACCCATCTAGAGTTCAAGACTATTTGAATTATCCATTTCATCTTATTGTGGATCTTCACGGTATTATCAATATGGTTTTCATGGGTTTAATCTTTGGTGTGATCCGTTTCTCTCTTATGATGCGTGAGTAATTTCCCACTAGTAGAAAACAGTCCATTAGTCCCGGTTGGGAAGGGCCTTTAGTCCCGGTTCCCCAACCGGGACTAAAGTATAGAGACTAAAGGGTCCAAGCCTTTAGTCCCGGTTGGCTACGAACCGGGACTAAACCCTGGCCACGTGGTTGGCAGCGCGCGCCAGGGCATGGAGACCTTTGGTCCCGGTTGGTAACACCAACCAGGACTAAAGGTTTAGGGGTTTAGGGGTTTAGGGGTTTAATTAGTGTTTATTGTTTATTTTTCCTTTTCATTTTGTGTTTTCCATTTAATTATTTTTCATTTCAAACATATTTTACGCTACTACATACTGTACACGTTATGCATATATAATAGAATTTCTCGTAGAACCGATCATATATCATAAAATTTCTCGTACAAGCAATCATACATATATATATATCATAGAATTTCTCGTACGACCACATGCATACACACATATATATATACAATTTGGCATATACAATTTATCGTACAATTTGCAGATCATTTGCCGATCCGGTAATGGTATTCTCCGTCAGGAGATATGACCTGCTGAAGCAAAAATCCCGCAATTTCCTCTTGAATTGCTCGTATGCGGTCCGTTGGTAGGAGCTTATCCCGCATCTCGTGCATCTTTAAAGAAGGAGATCAATATGAACATGTTAGTTGTGCGTATATGTATTAGATCATGATAAAAAAATATGAATGGTGTTTACGTACCCAAAGATCTCTTGCACTCTTGTTGCTTTCGGTCATAAAGCGAATGTTCTCGCAAACGTAATATGCACATATTTCAGTCCCCTGTGCCTGCCTCATGGACTTTACGAGAATAGAATTCAATCAGATAATAATGAAGCATGACAATGGTATTGAAACTAGAATTAAAGAGATGCGCGGACGTAGCTAGTACTACTTAATTACCCTGGGCTTTCGCCATCTCAGCTCCTCTTTCCATTCACCTCTAACATCTTTGGTGAACTTTTCCCAAACCCTGCCCGGCAAACAAAATGAATAAAGTAGTTATTAATTACTTGATATCAGGAAATGAACTAATAAAGAAGCCGACATAGTGCGTCAATGATTGAAATTACCTTTCGAGCAACAAATGCAAGCTTTTGTAATCTTCAGGGTCTTTACTTAGCGAGTCCAGTACTTCAACAGTTCCATCATCAACTCTAATGATTAGAAGGATCCAGTGGTAGTTGCGCACACAATTTGTATAAGCGGGCATGCATAACTCATCAACTACCCTTAACATCGAGTATATATATATAAGCAAAAATAGAATTTGTAGTACAAGAAAGTAACACTCACTGGAAGTTCCAAGGTAAAATTATTTCTGCTTTGTACTTTAGGGACTTCAAAAACCTTAGAAGCAATTTCTCCGTGTCTTTAGGGTGCCTTCTCAACACTTCTTCATTGACGGTATTTGGGTCAATGAACCCAATGCCATAGACTCCAGCTCTTTTCAATTCAAAAATCTTCATTCTGCATAATACCACACAAAAGAATATAGTGAGTATAATAACAGGCAATGAACGAGCTGAGCTAGAGACTTAAATTACAGAAAGAAATCACTTACAAACAATAGCAACTGACGATAGATTTGTCGAGTGCTTTTTGATTGAATAACTGAAAAAATTCTTCATTTTCAATCCACAAATCTTTTGCATGGACGTAATGCTCTTTCTCGACTTTCACCATGAGGCTCTCCATCCCGTCCTTTATTTCTCTCATGTACCAGTCATGCAATTTGTTCAACGGTGATACCGAGCATTCTAGCATTCTCTCTATCAGCGTCGGTTATTACCACGTTATTGGCACTCACCTTGAGCGGGCTGATCGATTGGACTGCCTGTTCTCCGAGCTGGGGAACAGTTTTCCTGCATTTACTGCTACCGCTCGACTTCTGTCTTTTCTGGGATGCATAGGACTTGGTAATACAGCGTTCATAGTCTGATACCAGTCTTTTCTCCGCCGGTTTAGCTGCATTAATAAAGTGTTGTACGACCTCGTCGGGTATTTTCTCCTTTGGCGGCGGGGGCGCTTTCGGTCCAAAATGGGCCCGCAAAGCGAGATTCACTGATTCATCGAGTTCCTCGGGAGTCATATCGTAAGCTAACTTCTTTTTGGCAGGAGGCTCGGGTTTCTTCTTTTGTGTTCTCCTCCGCTTTGGAGACGGCGGATATCGATATGGCAGACGTCCCGCGCTAGGCTCCGTCTTGGGGTGGGATGGACTCTGCTGACGTGGCGGAGATTGATATCGCGGACTCGCCATGCGCTCTGTCTCGGGGTGGGATGGATTCGGCTGGCGCGGCGGAGATGGATTCGAAGGACTCACCCTGCGCTCCGTCTTGGGGAGGGTTGGAGTCTGCTGATGCGGCGGACTTGGAGGAGGAGTCGGTGGCCTTGGCACCGAGTTTGGAAACACGATGCATTCCTTTTTCCATAAAATGACACAACGCCTAGCTTCTCCCAGTGTCCGCTCCCCTTCACCTCCAGGGTAGGCAAGATCTAGTGTTTCATATGCCGACACAACTTGATCCACCCCGACACGAGCATAGCCAGGTGGAATCGGATTGTCGTGGAAAGTTGCTTCATGTCCACTCGGTAAAGCAAAGCCGTCCGCCGCCTTCATGGATATGTTCTTCAGTTTCACGTGTAGCTCACAAGGTGTCGACTCTAAGATATCATCCACGGGGTAGCGAGCCAGCAGTGCATCATCGGCCGGGACCTCCGTGGAACCCACGCTGCTTTTCGGCATAGATGATGGAATGGTACCATCCAATGCTGGATCTGGTTGCTGCTGCTGCTGAGATGCGCCTTGCTGGCTAAGTTTGTTGATTTGCTCCTACTGCATGTTATATTTGCGTTCCAAGTCCTGAATCCGATCTACTTCATGCTTCTTCTTTCCGTCATGACTTCTGTAGCTGTCGTTCCAATCCGCAAACCCCAGAAACCACGGAACCATGCCTTTGCCTTGTGTTTGTCCCGGGTGTTCAGGATTCTTTAGGGCGCGCGAAAGCTCGTCCTTCTCTCTCTCGGGCTCGTACACACCCGCTCGAGCTTCTGCTATTGCTTTAAGTAACTCGTCTGTGGCTTCTTTAAGACTTGCTAGTTCAAGAACCTCCCCTGTCTTTGGGTCCAACTTTCCCCCATGTGCATAAAACCAAGTCCTGCACCTCTCGGGCCAAGTCTCTGTACTGGAGTGACCCCTGCAGCCTTCATGTTTCTCTCCGATTCATCCCACTTAGGCAACCCATACTTGCAGCCGCCTGGCCCCAGACGATGGTGCCACTTTCTTTTGTTGGCATTTATCTTGTTTATTCTCGACCGTTTCTTAGCTTCTTCTGATTCCATGAACTTCACAAATTCGTCCCAGTCATCTGCTAACTTCACATATTCTCCTTTGAATTCTGGAGTCTTCCTTTCGTTTTCCACGTAACTTTTCCATAATCTTTTCTTCCAAGACTGGAATTGTGTGGCCATCTTCTTAAGAGCACACTTCTTGACTTTCTCCCGTTGGAGATCTGTGAGAGCCTCTGGTAGGGTGAAATGTTTCATGAGCTCCTCCCAAAGCAGATCTTTTGCTCTTTGGCTGACAAAAGAAACTGCTTGGGTATCTTTTGGCTGATTCCATTCTTGAACGGTGATCGAGATTTGGTCCCTAACGATAACTCCGCATTGACGTATAAATTTGTCCGCATTCTCTTTAGGAGCAATCGGTTCGCCATCTGCTCTGATTTGATCGATGTTAAACTTTACGCCTTGTTTCAACTTTTTTGTCGGGCCACGTTTAACCCTTGTAGAAGATTTGCTCGATTCGGAGGGCTAAAAGGAAGAAAGATTCGTTAATATATACAAATCAATCAATACATCATATGATCACCAGAGGACAAATTAATACCTCACCGGACTCTGTTAAATGGACAAAAATTTCTTCGCCATCGTCATTGTCAGCCGGTTCGCCTTCGTCTCTGGGTTGTTCTTCCTCAATTCCCTCACCGGATGGGTTAAGGTATTGTGAGCCAACATCTACTTCATTCTCTTCATTTCCGGAGCGTATCAGGTCGTACATGGCATTCTCTTGATCATGGTCTCTGTCTCTACCATCCATAGCTTAACTAATCCAGAACAAATATAAAACAATTAGAATGCATTCAATAAGCAGAACCGGAGATACGCAAATCAATACAAGGCAATGCAACAACAAATGCGATCATATAATATCACTAATACATCATCGAATAGTATCACTAATAGATCATCGAATATAATATCACTAATACATCATCAGAATAGTTGACGTCTCGCGGCGCAGGAGGTGGGCACCCAAAGATAAGGAACTATGACAGGATCATAGCTCGGGTGTGATCCCTGAAGAACCTGCCAGGTATTGGAGAACCTGGCGTCTAACGCAGCCATGTAGTGTCGGACGTGCTCGTCCTCCTCCCTGACTCGGCGACGTACCACCTCCGTGGGGGCTGGCTCCCTCTGCACCGACAGTGGTCCACGCGACCGCCACCAAATAACCTCCGGGTCGACGATGGGACCCTGATTCCTCACCAAGCTCCGTGCCCCGTAAGGCAGCACCTCCCAGTGCCAGCCCGGCGGAGCCTAGTCCCGGACATGGCGCCTCTCAAGCAGGGTGTTGCCACCGAGTCGACGACGAGGATGCTGGTCAGGCATCGTCGACTCGAGACCTTATAAACGTGGGATTTGCATAAAAATGATTATCATTTTATTATGCTAATCATATTTATAAACAAATTCCTACTCATCTATCACATCTAAACATCAAACATCTAAACACATCTAAACATCAAACATCCAAACAAACGTGGGATTAGCAAATCAGCAACATCTAAACACATCTAAACAAATCAGCAACATCTATCAAACATCTAAACATCAAAAGTTATATCTGAACATCAAACATCTAATTTTAGTCAATGCTAGCAAATTTTAGTCAATGCTAGCAAATCAGCAACATCTAAACACATCTAAACAAATCAGCAACATCTATCAAACATCTAAACATCAAAAATTATATCTAAACATCAAACATCTAATTTTAGTCAATGTTCAATAATTAAGTCCGTCTTCGCTGCCCTGCCTACCTTCTTCATGAGCACGGGAGGAAGGAAGCAGAGAGGTGGAGGCTCACCGTGGGAGGAGGGAGAGAGCAGCAGGGGCTCATCGGCGACGGGCAGAAGGGGGCTCTTCGTCGGCGGGCAGTAGCAGGGGCGCGGGAAGAAGACGGCGACGACGCGCGAGGTGTCTTGGTGCGGTTGGATGGCGGCGCGGGAGGAAGACGACGACGACGCGCGGTGGCCTGGTGCAGACGGAGGAGGATGCTGGATGGGAGGAGCGGCGCCGGCGTGGGCTCGGGCGGCGGCGGCGGCACGTGGAGGAGAGCGGCGGCGGCACGTGGGCAGAGCGGCCGGACGGCGACGTCGATCGAGGGCGCGGGCGGGGCAGCCTGGCGGCGTCGTCGAAGCGGGAGAAGACGAAGTGATTTGGGGGAGGAAGAAGCCGTTGCTAATATATGAAGGACCTTTAGTCCCGGTTTGTTTTTCTGTTTTTTATATTTGGAATAACTGTTTTTATATTTGCAATAACTGTTAGAATATTTATAGTTTTTTAATGAATCTTTTTGCTTTAGGTCAAAACAATTACAAACTTTCTGTTAGTGCCAGTAGTTTTCAAATTTAAATAGTTTAAATTTGAATTCTTTTGAAATTTTTGTGAATCACTAGTTTGTGAATAACTTTAGTTTAAAAATAGATTTTTGAGTGATTGTTTTTGCTGTTGTTTAATATTAGTATGTTTTATCATTATGTTAAATTTTGGAATTTTTAGGATATTTTAAATAGGTGTTTTAATCAAAACCAGATTCTGTTTAACTCTTTTTAGTTTTATAACCTTCATTTGTTTTAATCAAAATCACTACAAATGAACTCTGAAAAGGTTGAAACTTGGCATGGTATCATCATTTCAGCCACATAGCATGTGCTAAAAAGTTGAGAGGGTTACGGCAAAAACTGGATGCACTTCGTGTACAAACTAGACCATCTCCTTCGAAGTATGAGGGTTTCGGACGAAAACTCATCTGTTACAAAGGCATTTCATTTTTTTTAAACTTGTTTCAACTCCAGACTTTTTGTGCATTCAATATGCACCATTCGAAGCCACATATTCAAATTTCACCCCTTTCTAACTTCATTTGCTATTTTTCATGCATTTAATGATTTTTTTGAGCTAAACGACACTGAAATTAAAAAGCACCACAAATGAACTCTGAAAAGGTTGAAACTTGGCATGGTATCGTCATTTCACCCACATAGCATGTGCTTAAAAGTTGAGAGGGTTACAACAAAAACTGGATGCACTTCGTGTACAAAACTGGACCATCCCGGCTACTCACTAGAGAAGAAAAGTGATGCGGGGCATCCAATCACATCCCAGAGTGGGATCTTGGGGTATAAAAAAATTTCTTCGCGTGTTTCCCTTGATTATTGCGCCGTAACCATGGAAAATCTTCATCATTTAACAGGATGCTTGGGTCAGTCTTCACTGCGAAGGGAGGCATTTCATCAAACTTTTCATAATCTTGTGACATGTCTGTCTTGTCCTCCACTCCCACGATGTTTCTTTTCCCAGAAAGCACTATGTGGCGCTTTGGCTCATCGTATGATGTATCCGCTTTCTTATCTTTCCTTTTTCTCGGTTTGGTAGACATGTCCTTCACATAGAAAACTTGCGCCACATCATTGGCTAGAACGAATGGTTCGTCTGTGTGCCCAAGATTGTTGAGATCCACTGTTGTCATTCCGTACTACGGGTCTACCATTACCCCTCCTCCAGTCAGATTGGCCCATTTGCACCGGAACAAAGGGACCTTCAAATCACCTCCATAGTCAAGTTCCCATATCTCCTCTATGTAACCATAATATGTGTCCTTCTCCTTGCTGTTTGCCGCATCGTCAAAGCGGACACCACTGTTTTGGTTGGTGCTCTTTTTATCTTGGGCGATCGTGTAAAATGTATTCCCATTTATCTCGTACCCTTTGAAAGTCAATATAGTCAAAGATGGTCTCTTGGCCAACAAGTACAAGTCATCTTCAACATTGTCGTCATTCATGAGATGTGTTCGCAACCAACCGCCGAAAGCCTCAATGTGTGTACGTTGAATCCAGGGGTCAGACTTCTCCGGGTTCTTCGAGCGTATAATATCCATGTGTTTCTCGATATACGGGGTCACCAAGGTAGAATTCTGTAGAACTGTGTAGTGTGCTTGCGCCCAAGAATGCCCGTCCCTACATATTATTAATTTTGGTCCAAGCGTGCCTTTTCCACGCAGTCTCCACTCATGCCGCGATTGAGGAACACCAATCGGCTTAATGCCAGGAATAAAGTCAACACAAAACTCAATAACCTCCTCTGTTTCATGGCCCTTGGAGATGCTTCCTTCTGGCCTATCACGGTTACGAACATATTTCTTTAAGACTCCCATGAACCTCTCAAAGGGGAACATATTTTGTAGAAATACAGGACCCAGAATGGCAATCTCTTCGACTAGGTGAACTAGGACGTGCGTCATAATATTGAAGAAGGATGGTGGGAACACCAACTCGAAACTGACAAGACATTGGACCAAATCATTCTGTAAGCTTGGTAGGATTTCCGAATCGATTACCTTCTGAGAAATTGCATTGAGGAATGAACATAGCTTCACAATGGCTAATCGAACATTTTCTGGTAGAAGCCCCCTCAACGCAACCGGAAGCAATTGCGTCATGATCACGTGGCAGTCATGAGACTTTAGGTTCTGGAATTTTTTCTCTGCCATATTTATTATTCCCTTTATATTCGACGAGAATCCAGACGGGACCTTCATACTGAGCAGGCATTCAAAGAAGATTTCCTTCTCTGCTTTGGTAAGAGAGTAGCTGGCAGGACCTTGATACTGCTTTGGATGCATGCCGTCGTTTTCGTGCACACGTTGCTGGTCCTCCCGTGCCTCCGATGTATCTTTTGTCTTCCCATACACGCCCAGGAAGCCTAGCAGGTTCACGCAAAGATTCTTCATCACGTGCATCACGTCGATTGCAGAGCGGACCTCTAGGACTTTCCAATATTCTAGCTCCCAAAATATAGATTTCTTCTTCCACATGGGTGCGCGTCCCTCAGCGTCAGTCGGAACAGATTGTCCGCCAGGACCCTTTCCAAATATTACTTGTACATCCTTGACCATATCAAGTATGTCATCACCAGTACGGAGGATGGGCTTCTTCCGGTGTTCTGCCTCACCTTTGAAATGCTTGCCTTTCTTTCTTAAGGCATGCTTGGTCGGAAGAAATCGACGATGTCCCAGGTACACATTCTTCTTGCATTTGTCCAAATATATACTTTCAGTCTCATCTAAACAGTGCGTGCATGCATGGTATCCCTTGTTTGTCTGTCCTGAAAGGTTACTAAGAGCAGGCCAATCATTGATGGTTACAAATAGCAACGCTCGCAGGTCAAATTGCTGCTGTTTGTGCTCATCCCACGCACGTACACCTTTTTTATTCCACAGCTGTAAAAGTTCATCAACTAATGGCCTTAGGTACACATCAATGTCGTTGTCGGGTTGCTTAGGGCCTTGGATGAGCACTGGCATCATAATGAACTTCCGCTTCATGCACAACCAAGGAGGAAGGTTATAGATACATAGAGTCACATGCCACGTGCTATGCTTGCTGCTCTGCTCCCCAAATGGATTAATGCCATCTGCACTTAAACCAAACCATAAGTTCCTTGGGTCATCTGCAAAGTCCGGCCACTCTCTCTCGATTTTTCTCCACTGCGATCCATCAGCGGGTACTCTCAACTTCCCGTCTTTCTTACGGTCTTCTTTGTGCCATCGCAACGACTTGGCATGCTCTTTGTTTTGGAACAAACGTTTCAACCGTGGTATTATAGGGGCATACCACATCACCTTGGCAGGAATCCTCTTCCTGGGGCGCTCGCCCTGAACATCATCACCAGGGTCATCGCGACCGATCTTATATCGCAATGCATTGCATACCGGGCATGCATTCAAATTCTCGTACTCACCGCGGTAGAGGATGCAGTCATTAGGGCATGCATGTATCTTCTGCACCTCCAATCCTAGAGGGCAGACAACCTTCTTTGCTTCATATGTACTGTCGGGCAATTCGTTGTCCTTTGGAAGCTTATTCTTCATTATTTTCAGCAACTATTCAAATGCCTTGTCAGGTACACCATTCTCTACCTTCCATTGCAGCAATTCCAGTGTGGTACCGAGCTTTGTGTTGTCATCTTCGCAATTTGGGTACAAACCTTTTTTGTGATCCTCTAACATGCGCTGCAACTTCAACTTCTCCCTTTCACTTTCGCAGTTTCTCTTTGCATCAGCAATGGCCCAACCAAGATCATCAGCGGGCTCATATGATGCCTCAGCTTCTTCTTCTTCATTCTCTTCCCCCATTGTAGTACCATCAGATTCAGGACACCCAGGATAGTTGTCGTCATCCTCTTCTTCTTCATTCTCTTCCATCAGAATCCCTCTTTCTCCGTGCTTGGTCCAACAATTATAGCCGGACATGAAACCAGACGTAAACAGGTGGACGTGAATCTGTTTTGAGCTAGAGTAAGTCTTATCATTCTTACACACACCACATGGACAACACATAAAACCATCCCGCTTGTTTGCCTCAGCCGCACGCAAAAAACTCTGCACGCCATTAATGAACTGGGGAGAGTGTCGGTCATCGTACATCCATTGCCGGTTCATCTTCATTACACAACACCAAAAAGACCAAATTAATACAAGTTCAAACATAAAGTTCATACACACTTATTTTCTCATAAAACAACATACAACTATCTAGATAAAACATTTAAATGCAACAACAAATGCGATCAAAATCGCAACTAAGGTAGCAATTGATCCAACAGCATAATGATACCAAGCCTCTTTATTAATGGCATATTTTCTAATCTTTCTAATCTTCAAGCGCATTGCATCCATCTTGATCTTGTGATCATCGACGACATCGGCAACGTACAACTCCAATTTCATCTTCTCTTCTTCAACTCTTTTCAATTTTCCTTTCAAATCCTCGTTTTCTTTTTCAACTAAATTTAACTTCTCGACAATAGGGTCGGTTGGCATTTCCGGTTCAACTACCTCCTAGATAAAAATATCTATGTCAACTTGATGGGCATAATTGTCATTAACACGAAATGCAACAAATAGTTATAAAAGAGAATATACCACATCCGAATCGTAAACCGGACGAGGGCTAACGGGCACGGATATCATAACCATGGCACTATATATAACAACAATCATACAAGTAAGAAAATTATGCAAGTAACTATCTAAATCATACAAATAAGATTTTTTTTAATAAAAATGATAAGAACACAAGAAGAGGCTCACCAAGGTGGTGCCGGCGACGGGACGGTGCGGGCGATCGACGGTGGTTAGGACGGGGACGGGAAGGCACACTAAGTAAACCACACCTACACATATGCAAACTAAGGAGTTAATTTGAGCTCAAATTGCATATAAATCAAAAAAACTACCACATAATTACACCCAAACTAAAACCCACAAATCAATATACTTATAAAGCATTGCACGAGCTGATCTAGCAATAAGAGATGAAAGGACAAAGTTGCTAACCTTTGTGGACACTTGGATGGATTGGGGTGCCTCAAATCTTGACAAATCTTGGCAAAAATGGAGGGAGGAGCTCGAGCTAGGGGAAGAACAGAGAGGGGAATTCGAATGGAGAAAATAGAGAAATGGAGTCGGGCTGGATGAAGGGTTTATATAGGGAAAGCTTTAGTCCCGGTTGGTTATACAAACCGGGACTAAAGGTCCACCTATAGTCCCGATTTGTATCACAAACCGGGACTAAAAGGGCTCGTGGGGGCCCCAGGCTGACACTAGCCTGCCACCACCCCTTTAGTCCCGGTTTGTGATACAAACCGGGACTATAGGTTCCAAATGAACCGGGACTAATGGTGCCCGTGCCCCACGACCGCTCCTAGCCGTTGGAACCGGGACTAATGGTCACATTAGTCCCGGGCCAAAGCCAAACCGGGACTAAAGTGTTAAACGGAAGGCCTGTTTTCTACTAGTGTCCCCTAGGCATGGGAGATGTACGTGAGTGGTAAGATTCATTTGTGCCTGATCTATATGTCGTTATTTGTGTTTGTAGTCTTATGATCTGTCTAGTAAGTTGTTACAGAGTGGTGAACTCTATGCGTGTTCTCCTATTTAAGGGCACATGCAACGTGATCTCGAGAACTACACAGGTACCACGTATTGTTTAGGAAATCTGCAACCTCTGACGTGACAGGTGGAGACATCTATGAGGACCGAAGACAATATGAGATAACGGTGATCCATGAAACTTAATGCTCGGATCCGGTCTTAGGACCTGAATTGTAGAGACGACCACGCCGTGGAAACGACGAAACAAGACCATAGAATGGAATGTATCTCACGAGGAGGAGTTCCATGACCTTAGGGTGATCCGCCTAAAGAACAAACATATCAAACATTATGCACATGATACAAGGTAACTGGTATTACCGTCGCACTAGCACATTTGATGTATACCATGAGCTGAATTCACTCCGCGCCCAATCTCTCCATCGCAGGAAACGCAAACCTATTTTAAAATTTATTTACGTTATTTACTTCCAAGTATTTTTTTACTGTTGTTACTACAAACGTTTTATCTTTGCCACTCTGATTTATCCGTCTACCAGGACAGTAACAATATTTGTAGAGTTTCAGGTAGTTACTTCACATAAGAATTGTGACACCTTGTGTGTAATAGAAGGGCTAATATAAATACTCTCCTCTGCTCTTCGTAAGAACGATAACTGATTGGGATACTTCCACAAAAGTGCTACATAACCCTACGTGTCTTGGAGGCCATCACTTGTCGGGTTCGACGTGGCGGACGCGTTCGGGTATTCCCATATCCACCCTACATTTGGGCTGGATATGAGGAAAGTCATTTAGTCCGGCGTTTGAGGCCCTTTTGAGGTGTCCATCAGGGTCGGATTTTTTTGACCGGTCAGTGACCGGGGCATCCGCGTCCGGGCGTTTGAGGGTGGATTTGAGGCGCCGACTGTAGACGCTCTTTATCTTTCTTTCTGGTAATATTCTTTGCTTTCACCAAGTTTGAACAAGCAATGACCAAATGCTATTGTGTGCGTCCAATGCGTCGGGACAAGCAATGACCGAGAGGCATCATTGTGAGGCCTTCGAGGCTTGAGTCAAGCTGAAGCTGTCGATGATATAGAGACTACGATGCTAGAGAAGGTGAGGCAAAAACCAGTGACGGAAAGGGCGCTTGTGCCCAGCCGCTGCTATGTTTCTCCTGCCTCCCACTGGTGCCGGCGTCGGTCTGCCTCGTCTTTATGTGGCGTTAGGGCCATGAACGTGTAGTGGATCTCATTCCTTGCCGGTGGGAGAGCTTAGTTTCTAGATATTTTTTTGAGTTTTCTTAGGGTTTGTGTCCTGTTCAGAGAGACGAGGTGGCGAGGGCTCTCTGAAGATGAAATAAGATTCTCCCCATCTTGCCCCCATCCCGATGGTGCTTCTAGCATCATTGGAGGACGTGTGGAGGTTTGTCTCCGATAGATCTCGCGGATTCGGTCGGCGTTTGTCTTCGGTGGATCCGCGTGGATCTGGTCTTTATTCGTGTGTCTACAGGTTAGATCCTTTTGATCCAAGATTCTTTTCAACGGCGACGGTTGTTGTTCTGGTGTGTTGGTCTCATAGGGCCTTAGCACGACGACTTCCAGACTCTATACTACAACAAGTTTTGTTCGCCTCCAGAGAGGGAGGGGTGATGACGGTGACGCGCTCGCTTCAATGCTTATAGTCGCTGCTAGGTGGTCTATGGATCTAGATATAATTTTTTTTATTTCGACATTCATTGTACTATTATGGTTGATGATGAATAGATTAGAAGTTTTTTCGCAAAAAAAAAGCGAAGCTTAGGCAGAACAAGTTAGAGGCTCATCTGACACAAAGGATTTTATTTAGGGTCTCTTGATTCAAAGGATTTTCTTAGAAATTTTGGAGGATTAGAATCTTTAGGAATACAGTCATTTGATTTGTTGAATTGAATTTTAGTAGGATTTTTTCGAAGATTCCTATAGGATATTCTATAGAAATTTTAGCACCCACTTAAACATCCTGGAAAGAATCTATTATTTTTCCCAGATACAATAAAGTAGGCCAATATCCTCTAACATTCAAATAGACATGACACCGCATTTTTTCCGAATCAATCCTAAGTTTTTTGTTTTCTCTTCGTACGTTTCCGAAATCAGCAAAACAAAGAGGCCTTGGCCTTGGCCTAAGAGTTGACATTAGTGGAAAGAAAGGGCAAACCGGAGCCGATACTTTTAGATTGACTGATTGATCTCTACTGCCGGAATCAGAAAAGAGAGGAAAAGGGCATTATTATATCGGTTTTGCTAAATCACATCTAGATGTTACATAAGTATTGCACATCTAAGTCCTATTTTATTGATCTTACGTGGAGCTTCGTGTGAATAATTTCTTTTTCTTTTCTTTTTCATGCTTGATTTAGTTATTTAGATGTGCAATAACTATGTCACATCTAAATGTGCCCTAGACACACCCTATCCACAAACTCGGGAAAAAGAGAAATACTGAATTCCGCCATGTACCGACAGCTTAGGAGTCGGGGATATTGCTTTTCACCCTATTAGAGTATATTCGACCGGTTTAGTTTTTGGTAGTTTGAATTGTAATCTATCTCTTCTATACTTGGACTCCAAGACTTTGTACTTATATAAGCAGGCCATTGAGGCATCAATAAATACACAATTATTATCAAATATCATGGTATCAGACGCCTAGGTTTCCGCCCTCGGCATGGCCTCGCCGCCAACTCCTCCCTCGCTGCCGCCGCGGCGGCTCTACACCACCACCGAGTTCCGCGCCGCCGGCGCGGCTCCTCTACCTTCCTCAACCCCTACCCAAAACCCTACTCCACCCCAACCACCTCAGCTCTCCCTCGCCGATACAATCGCCGATGTTTCACCGTTCATCCCGATAACCCTAGACCTCGCCGCCCACAACTTCTACCATTGGCGCCATCTCTTCCATGTCCACCTCGGCCGCTGCGGTCTCCGTCATCACATCAATCCAGCCGCTTCCCCGCGGCTGACCGACCCTCGCTGGATCAAGGATGATCTCACCGTCATCCAATGGATATATACTCGAATCTCCACCGAGCTCTTCAACCTCGTCTCCAACGACGAAGCCACCGCCGCTGAACTATGGGCATCTCTTCAGCAGCTCTTCCAGGACAACTCTGATGCGCGTGTTAACGCGTTACATATCGAGCTCCGCACCAGCATCCAAGGCGATTCTCCGGTCACCGTCTATTGCCAACGCATCAAGGTGATCGGCGACGAACTTCGTGAGCTCGGTGATCACGTTGACGATCGGACTCTCATCAACGCTTCCTCGTCGGCCTCGGGGAGCAGTTCGAGAAGCAGGTCGCTTTCATCCCTATGCTGCGCCCCTACCCCTCCTTCGCGGAGGTCCGCTCCATCTTGCAGCTCGAGGCACAGAACCAGGCACGCAAGGCGACGCGTCCTCCCCAGCTATTTCACGTCGCCCGGCCCGCCACACCATCTGCGCCGCCTCCACCGACGTCTTCCTCGGCTCCTCCCGGCTGGCGCCTGAGCCCTAACTATCGGGCCAAAACCCCGTCTACCGGCTGCCGCAGCCTCGCCCTGCTGCAACACCACCACCGGCGCCTCCTCCACCACCACCGGCTGCACCACCGGCGCCTCCTCCATCGGCCTCTGCCTCCGCTTCTTGGCAGCCTCAGCAAGACCCCTGGACTGGTCTTGTTCAGGCGTGGCCCATGCCATGGACTGCGCCGTCTCCCTACGGCGCTCCTCCCGCGTACACCGGCAACTGGAGCCCGGGTCTTCGTCCTGCCACCGGTGCTCCCGGCCTCCTTGGTCCGCGGCCACCGCCTCATGTCTACACTGCCACGACCTCTCCATCGCCAGCCGTCCACGGATCACACCACAGCTACCTGCCGGTACCCTATGCGCCCTACGCCTACGGCCCTGCTTCACCCATGCCGTATGCACACGCGCCTGCGCCCGCACCGCCAGCTACTCATCAACAACCAGCCTGGGATCAAGCCGCCTTCGTCGCCGCCATGAACAACTTTACACTCAATAACCAAGGTATGGATTGGATCTTTGATTCCGGTGCATCTTCGCATATGTCTTCAAATATGGATATTCTGTCAGCTTGTTTTCCTTCCGCTTATCCTTCCATCACCATAGGCGACGGCTCTCTTGTTCCCGTTTCTTGCACCGGTCACTCTTCCATACAAACAGATCATGCCAACTTTCAACTACGCAATATTCTTGTTGTTCCCTCTTTAATCAAAAACCTTATTTCTGTTCGCCAATTTACCATAGATAACCTTGTCATTCTAGCTTTTGATCCTTTTGGTTTATCTGTGAAGGATCTGAGAACGGGGACACTTCTCGCTCGCTACAATAGCACGGACGATCTCTATCCACTTCATGGCGCGCCTTCGTCCTCTCCTCGCGCCATGCTTGCTTCAGTAGATCTGTGGCATCGTCGGCTCGGTCACCCCAATAAATCAACATTGTCCTCTCTACTACAAGAATTTTCTATTCCTAGCACTAGTGTGTCACATGATTCTTCTCTTTGTAATGCATGCCAATGCGGCAAACATGTTCGGTTACCTTTTGGAACATCATCTACTGTTAGCACTTTTCCTTTTGAGCTTTTACATTGTGATCTCTGGACCTCCCCTATTCCTAGTGTCTCTGGCTATAAGTATTATCTTCTGATTTTAGATGATTATTCTCACTACATATGGACGTTCCCTCTACGTGCTAAATCTGATGTCCATCAACTTTTTCTCACCTTTCGCACCTACGTCCAAACACACTTTGGCCTACCGATTCGCTTTATTCAATGTGACAACGGGCGCGAGTTCGACAACGTCACCAATCGCACCTTTTTCCTCTCCCATGGCATTCTTCTCCGGTTTTCTTGCCCCTATACCTCCTCTCAAAACGGGAAGGCCGAGCGCTCTCTTCGTTCCATCAACGATATCCTACGCACTTTACTCATCCAAGCATCTCTTCCTCCCCGTTTTTGGGTCGAAGCTCAGCGCACTGCCACCCTTCTCCTTAACATCCGCCCCACCAACACATGTCCTCGCTATACACCCTTTCAATCTCTTCTTCTATCTGATCCCGACTATCTTTCTCTTCGGGTTTTCAGTTGCCTCTGCTTTCCTAACATCACATCCACCACCGCTCACAAACTAGCCCCACGATCTCTACCCTGCATTTATCTTGGCCTCTCCGATGACCACAAAGGACATCGCTATTTCGATCCATCTTCTGGTCGCGTGCTTGTCTCTCGCCATGTCACATTCGATGAAAACACTTTTCCTTATTCTGTCACTAACACCACATCACCCAATTACCAGCAAACCACCCCCACCTCTGCCGCGACCTCTCCCTCTCCCGTGGCTAGGCCGGCAAGCCTAAGGCAGCCGGCAAGCCCGGCAATCCCGGCAAGCCCGGCACCGGCAAGTCCGGCAAGCCCGGCCGGCCCGGCAAGCCCGGCACCGGCAAGCCTGGCAATCCCGGCAAGCCCGGCACCGGCACCGGCAAGCCCGGCAAGCCCGGCACCGGCAAGTCCGGCAAGCCCGGCACCGGCAAGCCCGGCCAGCCCGGCAAGCCCGGCACCGGTCCAATCACCACTCCCACCCAACGCCGTACCCATTCCACCACCCACTAATGATCATGTCATGTGTACTCGTGGCAAACACGGTTTTCATCTCCCTTCTCGCCGTCTTAATCTCACGGCCACACCGACTATCTCCCCTCTACCCACCTCATACAAACGGGCCCTTCTTGATCCCGTTTGGTTTTCTGCTATGCGGGACGAATTTGATGCTCTACAGCAAAACAACACCTGGACTTTGGTTCCCAAGCCTCCTGGTGTTAATATTGTCTCTGGCAAATGGGTTTTTCGCCACAAGTTTCATGCCGATGGTTCTCTTGCCCGCTACAAAGCTTGCTGGGTTTGTCGTGGTTTTTCACAGTAGCACGGCATTGATTTTGATGAGACCTTTTCTCCTGTGGTAAAACCAAGCACCATCCGTGTTGTTCTTAGTCTTGCGGTCTCCTCTTCATGGCCCATTCATCAACTGGATGTTAAAAATGCTTTTCTCCATGGAACACTAAATGAAACTGTGTACTGCCAGCAACCCTCTGGTTTTGAAAATCCCTCCTCACCGAATCTCGTCTGTCTTCTTAACAAATCGTTGTATGGTCTCAAACAGGCTCCTCGAGCCTGGTTCCAGCGTTTTGCTAACTTTGTTCAAACCATTGGCTTTGTCCCTTCTAAATCTAACTCCTCTCTCTTCGTTTTTCATTCCTCTAATCACACCGCCTATCTCTTATTATATGTAGATGATATTATTCTAACCGCTTCTTCCGATACTTTCCTACACCAAATAATCTCTTCTCTCAATCATGAATTTTCTATGACTGATCTTGGTCCTCTACATCATTTTCTTGGTATCAATGTTTCTCGTACTCCCTCTACTCTTTTTCTCTCCCAACGCCAATATGTTATAGATTTGCTCTCACGTGCCGGCATGTCTGATTGTCAACCCTGTCGAACACCTGCTGACACCGGTGCCAAATTGTCGGCAGATGGTGAACCCGTTCCTGATCCCACTTTGTATCGCAGCATTACCAGTGCCCTTCAATACGCTACTCTCACTCGTCCTGATATTTCCTACTCTGTTCAACAAGCCTGTCTTTTTATGCATGACCCTCGTGCTCCTCATCTTGCTCATATTAGACGCATACTTCGCTATCTCAAAGGCACTCTAGACCACGGCCTCCTTATTAATTCTTCCTCTCCAACAAGCTTGACAGTATATTCTGATGCAGACTGGGCAGGTTGTCCCGACACTCGACGATCCACATCCGGCTATTGTGTTTATTTGGGTGATAATGTTGTTTCTTGGTCTTCGAAAAGGCATGATACAGTTTCCAGGTCCTCCGCTGAATCTGAGTATCGAGCTGTTGCACATGCTGTAGCCGAGGCCGTCTGGCTTCGGCAACTCCTCGTGGAGCTTCATCGACCAATCGTGCGTGCTACCATTGTTTACTGCGACAACATTTCAGCAGTCTATATGGCATCTAATCCAGTTCAGCATCGTCGCACGAAGCACATTGAGATCGACATCCACTTTGTTCGTGAGAAGGTGGCTCTTGGCGAGGTTCGGGTTCTACATGTTCCAACGAGTGCGCAATTTGCTGATATCTTCACCAAAGGGCTTCCCAATGCATCCTTTACCGACATACGCTCCAGTCTCAACATCGTCACGCCCGACGTTGACACTGCGGGGGGATATTAGAGTATATTCGGCCGGTTTAGTTTTTGGTAGTTTGAATTGTAATCTATCTCTTCTATACTTGGACTCCAAGACTTTGTACTTATATAAGCAACCCATTGAGGCATCAATCAATACACAATTATTATCAAATATCACACCCTTTCCTTTATTCCTCGATCCATTATCCACCGGTCAGATTCATAGCAGTAACTAAGGAATTATATCAGTTCACCTTCACCCTTAGGAAGGATCTTTCCATTTCTTTTTCTTTCTTTTTTCCGATGGAAACTAGGGCTTTCTCCTTAAGAACCGCTTGTGTGGTGATAGGAGAAGATATTAAACAGTGGTCGATGTGGAGGTAGATATAGCTTGCCACGCTTTTGTGCTGGCGCTGCGTCTCCCCGTTCTTTTTCCTCCGAGACGATAACGATGTCACTTTCACGTAGAAAAAGGTACACCCGCAGTGAGTCAGCGACCGCGACTCGTCTCGTGTGATACCTATACGTCTTACATACGTAGTACATGGCTGATGGACTAGATAAACACGCGTTCTGAATTATGATCATATTAAAACTGAACTGAACTGAACTTTGTACTACGTACCCGATTTATTTTCAGATGATATTACAATAAATATCTCGTTTCGTCAACTCGGTTACAACCGGAGACTAGTAGTACGACCGTTCTCCGGGGCTCGGAGCCACAGCGAGGCCGCAGACGTTACCGAGGATGGTCGCGTAGAGATCGGCGAACGGGGAGCCGGAGAACACCGCGCGGTAGCACCCGGCGCCGGCCGTCTCCAGCGCGCGGCAGCAGGCGTCGCTGCCGCGCAGGCCGAAGAAGGATCTGACGATGTCGTCCGTGCAGCTCTCCGCCACCACCCGCGACGCTGCCTCCGCGCTCCGGCTGCAGCCAACGGCGGACGGCGCCTCCGCGGCCTCGGCTGCGGCGGTGGCCGGTGCTGAGGTCCATGTTAGCAGCAGCAGGACTAGCGGGACGAGCAATGGAGGGAATGGCCGGGACATGTTTGATGCTACTCGGAATTCAGGTTCTTGCGAGCGAGCGGACGGGATTGCCGCTGTGCATGGAACGCGCAGGACAAAAACCTCGTCCTGTGCTGCAAGTAGAATGACTGGGCATGAATTATAAGGTTGAGCGATGTGCGTTCGTCTCATTCGTTTCTTAGTGTCGAATCAGCAACGCGCGTTTGATCATCAGAGTCCGTATCCACGCGGATTTTTTAAGAAACGTTTGTGTCCACGAGTAGGTGGTGACAGTTATGCCTGCATGTGTCCACGCGGATTTTCTCCCAGTCCTCCAGACTACGCGGAATGTCACCAACTTTCAGAAGTGCATGTTGGGCCACAGGCCTAATCAATAGAACCAACAGTCTTATTTGGGCCAGCTTAGCCTCTCGAAACTTTTCAGATTCTCAAAGAAAGTTCTTTATGGGCCAATCTATATTAATTACCTTCTGACCCGCGAAATCACTAATTGAGACTCTTTTTAAAGGTCACTCCCACCTCCTTAGGTTGCAACAAGTAGCACACTGCATGTGTGCCACTTGTCGCAACCTGAAAATTTTCTTTTTTCGTAGATCCGTTATTTCAAAAATGTTTTCTCTTAAACCGTGTATCCAAATCTCGAACCATTTTCACCGTTGGATTTCTCGCGTCGAGATCTTCAAAACTAGATTCCATGTTGATAGGTTTTGACGAACTTTTTTTTTTCATGGACAAAAAAACGTGACCCTCGCCGAAGGAAAAAAAGTTTTTTTTCGTTTTCGAGAGGCTAAGCTTTCAGAAGTTCATATTGGGCCACAGGCCTAAGGATAGAACCAAAAACTTATTTGGGCCCGTTCAGCGTCTCGAAAGTTTTCAGATCCTCAAAGAAAATTCCTCATGGGCCAACACATTTTAGTTACTCCTTTATGCTTGAGAGGTGTTAATTAGGGATGAAAAGGGAGCGGAAACGGACGGAACTAGGAGCTATCAGATTTGTTTTCATATTTTTTTGCAGAAGCGGAAACAAATACAGAAACCCCGAAAATGAATATGGAAACAGATACTACCGGAAACAGACACAGAGCGAATACGGAGCGGGCACGGAAACATAAGTGGGCATTGTCCAGAAATTTAAAACCCCTTGAGTTGTGTAGAAATAAACATGAAACCAAAAATATAATGAAATGTTACCATAGCTAAAAATAATATGATTATGTTGGCACCTTACAATAGTATAGTAGTAGTAGTACTACTGACAACTGTGTATAGGGTCTAGATGAGTACGTATGTGGTAATAGAAGTTGGGCCTCAAATGATCCATTATGATCATTGTGTCATTGTGCGTTGTTTGATAGTTGGGTTACAAAGCAGCCATGGGCCTATACAAAAAATGGAAATTTCATATTCATGGAAACGGAAAGTTCCGTTTCCACCTCTGTTTCACCGGAAAACACTGTTTTGTTTTTGTTTTCGTTTCCGCATAAAAATTCCATTTCCATTTCTGTTTTGTAAATTTCCATTTCTGTTTTCATATTTCCTCTTCATTTTCATTTTTCCTCCGGAAAAGCGGAAAGTTTTCACTCCATTTTCACCCCTAGTGTCAATATATTCTAAAAGAAAAAAACAGTACAAGACAAGCCTAAATAATTTCTAGTCTATCTTTTGTTTCCTAACTAATCACGATACTCAACAACAAGATTACAATTTGCTAAAAAGAAAGAGCTTTCCAAAAAATCAGAAATTATATAGTATTCTTTTATTATGAAGAGGGAAGCAATCCTTAAAGAAATTCGTAGGTACAGCTGTATACATGTACCGGCCAGTATGGCCGCATGACTAAAGTAGAGGCAACATTATTCCGTCCCCAAAGTCATGATGGAATTGGAAGCACCCGAACTAGCTTATGCCATTGCTAGCGAGTAGCTCACTCTGCGCGTCGGTGAGATCTGTTTTCGACGCACCACGCGGCTAGCTTTTAAACAGGATAGCCTAGAAGATACTTATATATACATATACAGTAACCAAAAGACGGTACACGCATCCAGCTGGCGGAACCCAATCCCTGTGCTGTGCACGAAACACTGCAACACGCTAAACGCCCCGGCCGGCCGCCCCAACTGCGCCCACCACCACGAACGAAGCATGAGCAGAGAAATTTTTACCCGCCGGCAGTTAAGAAGAAGCTGCCACCGACCTGTGTGGCGCAGCGCAGGTCACATGGCACCATGGCTTTTCCCGTACCCAAATTTAATTTGCGAGATGAGCCTTGCGCGTCACTCTATGCATGCATGCATGCAACGGCAACATGTCGAGGTCTCGTGCGGTGCGGTGCGGTGCCTTGGAGAAGCCGGAAGCGCGCCGCGCGCTTTTGCGTGCGCTTCCCGTGTGGTGTGCTCTGGGCTGGTTGGCCCGTCGGTACTCGGTAACCGGATCCTCTAACATACAGAAGGAATGTTAAAGAAGCTACAATACCCTAACTTGCCTTCTTTCAATCGATATGAGTAAGGCTAAAATGACTTAAATTAATTTTTAAATTACAAATCTATTATGTACATTCATAGTAATTGCGTACAAACAAGTTGATGGTGAAATAAATTTAATTTTAATTTTTTTGTATCTACAGTAATTATCAACAGTAAACAACTTGTTAATAGTCCATAACATTCCTTCTTCATTTTACATTAGAATAGTACTGTAGCATCATGACATTCCTTCTCAATGTTAGGGGATCCGGTTCCCGGTACTCGATGGTCATGTGCCTGCACGTTGCCCAGACCGGCTTTCCAAGCGATGCCCTGGCTAGCTGGCTGGCCGGCCTTATCTCAGAATCTTATCTATCGTCTAGCATGCATGAGTGATTGATCTGTGCTAACGTACAGTACGTACAGAGGCTCAGGCCACGTATGTGAGTCGTATATGGTAGTTAAATCAGATTAAGCAAAGTGGCATGGAGTAAGTTTCTTTTTTATTCCCCGCAAAAAAAAAGTTTCTTTTTTATTACGTGACCACGAGGCTACCTGAGTATTTAAAGGTTGGGAACGGGGATGTGTAAGGGTTGTGTGGTTCGTTAAAACAATGTGGAGTAGAATAAGTGTTCCCTCGTTCAGATGCAGTGCATGCATGAAAAGTTTGAACACGTACGCAAAGGTACTGTTCTGCCACCGAGTCATTGGTTATTGTTTAGCGCTTAAGAATTGTCTTTGATCGAGATGTGTGTGCAGGGGTGCAGTACTCAGTGTTTTCCGGCGCCCTGTTTTGCCGTGTCGGGTAACGGAAAAGGGGAACTCGATCACAAAGAAAATGCGTATGTTCACATCCGGTATATTTTACTGTACTTTTCTTCTCCGCACAGATCAGAGATGCACCGGCGTAATCATGCTCTAACCTGGCATCCACCGAAGACAATCATGCAGGCATGTTCTCGTGTACTAAATCGTTGATTGTCTGACCTGATATTTGGCACTCTTTCCATTTCAAAGTACTTCACACCAGTCTGGCCTTAAATCAAATGTTGTAAGAGCATCTATACAATCTTGTATAATTGACAAATTCAGTCCCTCGAACACCCGCGGATGCATCTGGTCGGAGCATGTTCATTTTTAGTCCCTAATTATACATGCACACAACCATGTCCCTTATTTTTCGGTCGGCGTGCATACCAAATACAATAGCGCACACGGGACGACTCCCTCATGCCGCCAGAAACGAGCGTCCTCCCGGTTTTCTCCCTCTCGCCGCTGCCGCTAGCGGCCGCCCGACTGGCCGTGGTGGCGGCAGACACCCTGTTCTTCTCCTGCTCCCCTCTTCATTGACCCCGCGACGCCTCCCAGCGTCCACACGTTGCTGGTCCTGTTTGCCTCGATATGGCGACTCAGACGCTCATAGAGGCGCTCCAATCGGCTGCTTCAGCGGGATCGCATTGTCGTGCCTCGGGCCAGGTCAGGGCCCTGCCCTTGTATGGTCGGATCTGATGACGGTCGGGCCCTACTAGCTGTTGGGATTCAGGTCGGACCGAGATCTGACCGTTGCGGCTAGATCTCCGCTGTGAAGGGTCCCACGCATGCTGTTGTTAAGGTGACTAGCGTGAACTGGCAATATTGCGGGATGCAGCCAGAAGGCCCATCTGGGTTTTGGTTGCTATCGCTATGACCATTTTGCTTCCAACTGTGAGATGCACCCTATGAATGGCAACTTGACGCAAAGGGTATGGTTGTGTAGTGGCTATTGTGGGATTACTAGCCCACTGTCGCGTTGGGATCGTGAAAAAGAGGTGGAGACAACACATGATTGACTCCGAGTTGATGGAGCTTCTTGAGTACCCGGTCTCGAGCTTCGGGGCGAAAACCCTAGGTCGGGTCCAAGTTGGCTTTACCTAGCAATGACAATGTTTTGGTGTCCTTGCCTACTTGAAGGCATTGCTCGGATATGCTCAGACCTATTCTTCAGGGTGGAAGCCTAGAATCTAGCCTTTGGTGTTTAGACCCAGTAACGACAACGTTTGAACGCCATTTCTTTCTTGAAGGCGTTGCTGTTGAAAAATCTCGTTGTCCTTGTGATGCCAAGAGCTGGTTGGTGCAGATATGGTAGTTACTGTAGTTTGTCGATTGTTATTGATCGCTTTAGGGTTATTTTTTTTTTCTCGCCTAGGCAGAACTTTGCTCTTGTATGACTTTGTTATTTGCCGGCATGTTTTTCATTGTGTGTGTTGATGTTGGTTGCGTGCATCCTAGCTATGTAGATGTCAGGTGTATGCCTATTGTGTTTGTATTCACTTATGCTTCATTTCGAGTTAATAAAATCCATCCTTTATCGACCCCCACCCACTTTTCTCCATATGTTTCGCCACATGCATATGACTGGTGGATAGGAAGAGCGAAACAAGAAAGAAAAAATAAATAAAGAGAAAAGGTGGTCCATGGTGTGCCAATTCTATGGCGCGTCCTCTCTGGACACTCATGTACATCCCCATATCCTCCCCTCCCCGTATATGGCATGCATATGAGCATTTGCGGACAACTTGAACATATGAGGACAAAGTAAAGGATCCAGTTGAGTGTTTTTTCCCCTCTCTCTCTCTTCCCTGTACACACACTGTCCTAGTTGTCTGCCCGAGCGTTTAGTGACGGTTGGAGGGGTCTACTTGTAGATGCTTTAAACTTAGATCGTGTTTGTATTAATATGCAACCTAGTTTCTTTGAAAACGGTTCGTAAGTAAATTTAGAGGTTAGGGTTACAACCTTCTTTGAAAAAATATAATTGTCTATTCATGAAACATGGCAATACAAAAAAGGCGAGAAGTAACAAAAAATACAATTTATATTTGTAGACCACCTAGCGATGACGACAAACGCTAGAGCGAGCCAAAGAAGCGCTACCATCATCGCCCCTCCCTCACCGGAGACGGGCAAACCTTATTATGGTACACAATCGGGAAGTCATTGTGCTAAGAGCATCTACAGCCGGACCCCTCATACCCTCCTCAAACGCCCGGGCAGGCCGTCCGGTCACTGCCCGGTCACAAAAAATCGATCCAGACGGGCCTCTCAAACCGGCCTCCCAACGCCCGGGCTGACCGACACCCCTCATTTCCAGCCCAAATATGGGGCGGATATGGGGGAGCTCGGGCGCGCCCGGGCACGCCAGCCACGTCGGACCCGATAGCCCAACCCCACCTCAAATTGCCCCCAAATCGAACCCGCGAAGTGTCGGATCCATTTGGTGTTATCCTCTCTTCTTCCTCCTCGCGCCGTCCGTCTCCTAGCTCCGCCGCCGCGCGCGCTCCGTCGCCTAGTAGCCTCTGCTCCCCCGGCCGCTCGGTCAGAAGGATCATCTCTCCCGACCTCGCCGCGGAGGACGTCGTCCCCTGCCCGGAAGACACCGCGGTACGTTCGGCAACTCTCCACCTCTGCCTTGCGTGGGATGTGTTTGACAGAATGTCTGACCGGATTTGTTCATCAAATTTGTATGAGAAACGATGGATTCCGATGCTTCGTCCGGCGAGGAGTATGGACCGACGCAGCTTGATCAACTGATTCAAGAAGAGTTCTTTGATTCATCAGATTCGGACGAAGAAGTGGACATGATCATGCTCATGAGCATGGAAGAGGAAATGGACCGGCAAGTGGAGCATATTCTCAATTTCAAGGCTCAATCAAAGGGAGAAGAGTCATCAATCAGGATAGGGTATCCGGAGCAAAGCTACTGCAGAAGGATTACTTTGATCCGAACCCAAGATTCCCGGATGATCCTTGGTTTCGTCGTCGTTTTCGCATGCGAAAACCATTGTTTTTGCACATTGTGGAGGTAGTGGAAGCACATGATGACTACTTCAGGCTCACAAGGGATTGCTGCGGTCAACTCTCTTTCGTTGCCAAGCAGAAGTGCACAACTGCTATGAGGATGCTTGCACTTGGTACTGCGGCAGATGCCGTTGGTGAGATGGTCAGGATGGGGGAGAGTACATGCCTGAAAACTACTGTCAAGTTTGCCCGTGCTGTGGTGCAGGTGTTTGGAGCAGAGTATCTGCGAGAGCCAAATGCATAGGACACGGAGAAGTTGTTGGCTATTGGAGAGGCCAGAGAGTTTCCAAGAATGCTCGGATCAATTGATTGCATGCATTGGCAATGGAAGAACTGCCCCAAAGGTTTGCGAGGAATGTATCAAGGTCACACAAAAGAGGCCACCATCATACTAGAGGCGGTGGCATCACATGACTTATGGATTTGACATGCTTTCTTTGGAATGCCAGGTTCTCACAACGACATCAACGTGCTTCAGCGATCTCCGGTGTTCAGGAGGCTTTGCAACGGGGAATCACCTCCGTGCAAATACACCGTCAACGACCGAGACTACAACATGGGATACTATCTTGCCGATGGCATATATCCTCAGTCGGCTGCATTTGTCAAGACCATATCCGAACCACATGGCAGAAAGTAAAAGCACTTCGCAACAATGCAGGAAGCAGCTAGGAAGGATATGGAGAGGGCATTCGGAGTGCTGCAAGCGCGTTGGGGAATTGTTCGTGGGGCTGCAATGATGTGGGAACAAGAAACTTTGTGGCAGCTGATGACATGTTGTGTTATTTTGCACAATATGATCGTCGAGGATGAGGGTGATGGTGTAGCCCAAACCAATGATTTTGAAGCACCTGGACAACAAGTTGAAATCCCTGAAGATCAAGATGCGGTTCAGCTTATGAACTTTCTGCAGATGCATCAGAACCCGCGAGATCATCATGTGCACACGCAACTACTCAATGATCTGGTGGAGCATATGTGGACCCATAATGGAAATCAAAGAGCAGATGATTGATTGTGCACTTCAAATAAATTTGATGTAAACACTTCTTATTTTCGGTACCAACACTTGTTTTACGTGCGACATTTAGTATCGGATGATCGACGTGCATGGCTTTGTATGGATTTGAGAGTCCGGATTTGAGGCATGTGGATGCACGGAACGAAATATGAGGGGCCGTCCGGGCGCGTCCGCGGGCGTATAGGGGGCCGAAATTGCAAGGTCCGACTGTAGATGCTCTAAAGCCCGAAAGGACCAGCGCACCAGAACAACAACAATCGCTGATGAAGAGAATCGTAGATTTGAAGGATCCAACTTGTACAAATATGAACGCAGACGAATGAAGACCAGATCCACCCGGATCAATCGAAGACAAACACCGACCGAATCCTGAGAGATTCGCCAGAGACACACATCCACACACCCTCCGACGGTGCGGGACGCACCGCCAGGACAAGGGCTACACGGGGAGAACATCATTCCATTTCAGGGAGTCGCCACCGCCTCACCTTCTTAAACATGACACAAACCTTAAAGCAGACTAAAAAACTCACTCGCACAGGTCGGCTGATGGAAACAGTCTGACTACCAGAGATATTCATGTTACTTCGTCTGCACTTGTTTGTACACGACTGCGTGCCACAGAGAAATGATCATTATGTGTAAGACTCGATAGAATTGGATCTATTCCAAGTAGCGATTCTTGAGCCCTCTCAATCTTTCATTCCGCATGGAATCGGTTAAGCTCGACCTTTTCTTTCATTTCCTATCATAGGGTTATAAAAATAAATCTAATTGAGTTTTTCTTAGTTTAGTGAAAAGACATCCGACAAGTTGATCTTTTATTTATGTCTTTGGATGGTCGGAAAGATACCAGTGAACATTCACTTTAACGAACCCGTCGAGTGATGCTTGTTTGGGGGTGTGCCACTAGAAATCAGGCTTGAAGCACGCACTTTTTTTTCCTTTTAGAATGGGGTGGGAATTATTACCACTACGTATCACGTCGTCGAGAAAGGCCAGGATCCACTGCGTCTTCATGGCCCTAAGGCCACATGAGACGAGGTAGATCGATTTCGGCGAGAGGCGGAGAAACCCTAAACTCCTGGGAGCTTTTCTTTTTTTCGGGGGAAAACCAATGCTACTTGATATTCCTGCTAAGCTAAGTTTCAGATTCCTGCTTAGCTTGCAGGCAAGTCAAGTTATATTTGCCACTAAAAGAACATATCTGAGTATGCATGCTGGCCTAATGGATGGGTCAAACAAACTGTATTGGCCGCGCTTCGCTAAGCAAGACCTTTCAATAATCGGCGTCCAACTGAATCTTATTCCTCTCGATGCCGCCAGCCACGACGCTCTCTCAGATATTCAGGCCTGATACTAGTAATATCCAGCACGCGGCCGGAATTGGTTACACATACTCAAAATAATGCAGAAGAAAGAGTGGCGTACGTTAACCAGAACTCAAAATCCCATTTCCCCACTACTTGGTTTACTTGTACATCTGCTAAGCTAATTTGATATCTCTTAATATTCCTGCCTAGCTTGCAAGCCAACATAAGTTTCCGCTACCTTTGCCACCAAAGAAATCCGAGCAAGCTGGCCTAATGGCTGGATAAAAGTTAACACACTGTATTCTCTCGAGATATCGCTAAGCAACGGAATCTTTTATTTTTCTTCTCTCTCTGGATGCCGCCATGGCGCCATGTTACTCTTGCGCGTCCGGCGGTACGTAGGGCTGCGACCTGATTATATAATCGGTGCATGCCACCCCCTCGTTTATTCTTCCAGCTCCCGGCCAGCATCCACTCTCAGCCTCTCAAGATCCAAGAAGTCCCTCACTAGTAAGTTGAGTACGTACGGCATGGGCGACGACGGCGGGAAGGCGGCCACCACGACGATCGTGCTGCTGCGGGAGCTGCTGCACAAGTGGGCGCTCGGTGCCAGGGGCGACGCCGACGACGGCGAGGAGGAGGAGGAGGAGACGCACGTGCCGGCCGCGGGGGCGGGGGAGGGGGCGGGAGGTGCGCCGCCGTCGATCCCGCCGTTCGTGCTGCGGCGGCTGACGAGGACGGCGACGGTGGACTCGGACGACGAGAGCTGCCACAGTCCGGAGGCGGCGCCGGACGTGCCGAGGGGGTACTGCCCGGTGTACGTGGGGCCGGAGCAGCGGCGGTTCGTGATCCCGACCAGCTACCTGGGGCACCCCGTGTTCCGGCTCCTCCTGGAGAAGGCCGAGGAGGAGTTCGGGTTCCGGCACGAGGGCGCGCTGGCCATCCCCTGCGAGACCGAGACCTTCAAGTACATCCTCCAGTGCGTCGAGCGCCACGACAAGGGCCTCGCCGCCGACGACGTCGACGTCGACGGTATGCTGCCCGTCGTCAACTAGCTCCCCAGACGCTTGCATACTACAGTAGCACAGGATGGATCATTTAACCGTGTGATGGGTTCATCTGTTGTAACAATGTTCTGAATTACTATGTTCGTTTGCATTCTATTTTCAGAAGAAGGGAACCTGCGCACTGCGCTGTAGATAGTGTCTGTAATGCTGTAATCTCTGTCTCTTTTTTCTAAGGAAACACCTAAATATACGATCAAGAATTAAATTGATCCGATCCGTCAAATTAGTTTGGGTGTAACTGGTTGTGAATTTGTGATCTACTACTCCGTCTCATAATGTAAAACGTTTTTTATACCAGTGTAGTGTCAAAAAAAAGGTCATAGACGAAGGGAGTAGTATATTACTAGTAGTCTGTAATGATAATTGTTCTGGTTTTGCTGGGCTCGCTCGATCTGTTCGTCAGGCACCCAGCGCGTGAGCTGTGGTGGCTGCTGGAGCGCATTCCGCTCGCAACCTTCTCCATCTGTTCTGCTTTCCTCTTTTGATTTATCGCCCGGTTCAGTAACATGTCTCTGGCTGTGACTGACGGGAAAACATAGAAAACAGATACGCATGTCTCCTGCCTGTCACTTATTTATCGTATTCCCCGTTTCCACTGTCGCTTGCCAGCCAGCGTCTCGCCATCCCGTCCCCCACCTTCAGAACTCTGATAAAATGCCCCCAGTTCTGTTTTGGAACAGAAAAATGCCCTGCCCTGCAGTGGTTCATCAGGTCGACCGTTCATCACCTTGCTGCCCAAGAGTGCGGATGCTGAATCTTTGTTTGGCTACCGTCTGATCAGCCTCATCCATCTCATGGTGAAGCCTTTCTTTTCCAAAGCCCTTTGCCTTTGGCTTGCCCCTCGGCTTGGTGACATGGTGTCTGCGAACCAGAGTGCGTTCATCATCGCGGGACGCATCATCCACGTCAACTTTCGGCTTGTGAAGCACACCCCGCATCTCATTCACAACCTCAAAGTCTCACGCACCAGGGCGTTCGACTCAGTCTCATGGCTATTCCTTTTTCATATTCTCAATCACCTTGGTTTTGGCCCTTGTTGGCGCGAGTGGATCTCCATCCTCCTCTCCACGGCATTGACACGTGTGCTTGTTAATGGCGTGCCCGGGCACCCCGTTTCTCACGCCAGAGGCTTACGCCAAAGCGATTCGCTCTTCCCGATGTTGTTCACTCTTGATATCGACGTCTTAAATGCTTTGATACAGCGGGCGGCTGGCAGGGGATTGCTTCGCCAACTCACTCCCTGGCACGCGGCCTCAAGCATCTCCCTTTATGTTGATGACGTGATCACCGTTTGCCATCCTGACGCACATGACATCGCGACCATCAATGTGCGCCTGCATGTCTTTGGCATGCGTCCGGTCTACACACCAACCTCACCAAATGCGTTGCCACACCGATTGGATGCTCTGAGGAGCACAAAGACACGATCCAGAGCGACCTTGCTTGCCCGATCCACCTTCCCGGTGTAATACCTTGGTCTCCCCGTGACTCTTGGCGAGCTTCCCATGGCGCCCCTACATCCCCTGGCCGAGAAGATCAAAGGCAAGATCCCCACTGGTGTGCCACTATGCTCTCTCTTGGCGATCGACTGGCCTTAGTGAGGCACATCCTATGTGCTATTCCTAACCACTTCCTCATCGCCATCATGCTCACAAATCAATTCTCACGTACGTCCACCGGGCAATCCGTGGCTTCCCCTGGACGGGAGACAAGGATGTACGCAACGGGCAATGCAATGTTAATCGGCCTCGCATTTGCCGGCCCTGGGATCTTGTGGGCCTCGGCGTTTGGGATCTCCACCGAGCTGGTATGCACTATGTCGGTGTACTAAAGTTTGGGTCTTTATTACCCCATACTTGTGCACGGGCAGTTGTAGCCACACCAGCGGCAAGGCCTGCCGGGGGGCAGCTGGACGCAAATACAAGGATATCAAGAAGACATTCAAGTCAATAATCAGAAGACAGAAGACCGAAGGCTGGGATCCCGACAAGATCTTGCCGGGATGGCCTGTGAAGACCCGGCAAGGCTCGCGCCCGGCAAGACCTCGCCACCCTGTCACCGCTCCAGCGCAGCGGCCAGCTTGTCTTTTAGCTGTTATCCTCCTGGGTACGTGTCAGGCGCTAACGGCGGATGGGCTTAAGCGGTGCTGATGGGACGACCCCTTTTTCCGTCCCCAAGAAGCTAAGGGACACCTAAACGGAGCATTTAATGCGTTTGTCCTAAGTCGTTAGTATTAGGTATGATAACACTGTAGCAACTTTACACCTCTTGTACTTCGCCACTGTTGGTGACCCCTTCGACGTATAAAAGGAGGCCCAAGGCGTAGCTACAGAGAGGAGGACCTTCTGGCCCATTCTGCATGCGTAGCTGCTGCTCGAATGTACTGTTCATCGCAAGCGCTCCAGGGCTAGAGTTCAAACACATCCAATACAACTAAAGCAGGAGTAGGGTTTTACGCTTCTCAGTGGCCCGAACCTGGGTAAAAATCCCTTGTGTTGATCGTTGGATCCGCTCTTTGTGCAAACCTTTCTCCCTGTCGAACCGTAAAAGGGATCCACGCGATCCCATAGGTGTCGTACGCCGACATCTTTGGCGCGCCAGGTAGGGGAAAAAGGTTGCGTGAACCTGATCTAGCGATCAGCGCGCCAGTTTCTTCATCATCTTCATCGCCATGGCTCCCAAGAAGAAGGGTTTTACGGCGGTTGGTCCGTCCGCGTCCGCTGCGCCTGTAGCTACACAGACAGGCGACGGTGTGGATGCAGGCGGAGGAGGCGGAGGTCTTGAGCCTCCACGACGTTCTGGTGATCAAAGCCAGGCGAGCGGTGTCGTTCGCAGTGGCGACGGCAACCCGCGCGCCGCTAGATCTAGGGACGAAGCTGTGCTGCTTACGGGCGGCGTAGCGAACTCCAAGGACGGAAGGGCGCCTTCTAAGACACCCACGCCGGCGCATGCGCCGCGGCCTTCTCAGGTCGCGCGCGATGAACAGCGCTGTGACGTCGGTGGTCCCAAGCGTCCCCACGGAAAGACTCCTGAGCATCACTCTCGAGATGCGCGGGACCAGCATGCACGCCAACATGCAGGTGGAAGCGGCGTGCGGTCGCGGGACCGTGATGGCGCTCCTTCTAACACGGTTAGGAGTCAGAGCACCTCACGTTCCTCGCACCTTTCGCCGCCGCCTACACCAGCAGAAGCGTTGGCGCGAGCACAGCTGCTCCTGAATTTTCCCCCTGCTGCGGACAAGCTCGAAGAATGGAGAGCTGCTATTCAGAGCCTCGTCGGACTCGCTAATGAGGATAGGCCGCAGCAGGCGGAGCCTTCGCGGCGGCAATCCATCGAGCCGGCGCGCGCCGATGGCGAAAAGACTGGAGGTGGTACGGCCACGGTCCACTCTCCTCCACGGCGGCAACAGCGGTCGCAGACTCGACGGATCGACGCCTATGATGACGATTCAACGGCGTCGTCTGATCCGCGAACCCGCCGCGATCAACATCAAGTTCTTCGGGAGCGAAGCAAAGAAGACGCTCGGACTACCATCGAGCGGCGGCGGGAAGCGCGCCATCAATCTGATAGGCGCGCAGGACCCACTGTAGACAAGCCTGCGCCAGGGTATCCTGGTGACCTGCCTTATGAGGTGGGTTGTCCAGCTTTTACTCGTGAGCTGCGGCGAGTCCAGTGGCCCAATTCCCGAACGTTCAAACCGGAGGTCCCGGAGAAATACGACGGCAAGACTCACCCGTCGGAGTTCTTGAGCATCTACACCATTGCGGTGCAGGCTGCCGGGGCTCACGACGACAAGATACTCGCCAACTACTTCCCGTTGGTACTTAAGCCCAACGTCAGGTCGTGGTTGATGCATCTGTCGGAAAATTCCATTTCTTCCTAGGCAGATCTGTGTCATGAGTTTGTTGGCGCCTTTACCGGAGGCCACCAAGCTCCTGGCCAGGAAAGTGATTTGCATCTCATTCCCTAGAAAGAAGGTGAAACCTTGCGCAAGTACATACAGAGATTCAGCTATGTACATCACAACATCCTAGACGTTCATCCTGCCGCTGTTGTCAGCGCGTTCCATCAGAACGTGCGCAACCGCAGGATGCGTGAAGAGCCGGCGATGAACAAAGTCAGGGATGTTGCCGAGCTCTATGCTCTGGCTGATAAATGTGCTCGAGCCGAAGAAGGGAGGAGATTCCCCGGCAAAGATGCTGGCGCAGGAATCAACTCTGAAGACGAAGACGCCGCCGCCCCGGCAAAGAAAGGCCGACGGCGTAACAGAAAACGCAAGGGCAAGGCCGTGCTTGCTGTTGAGGGATCCGGCAACCCCGACACCGCCAAGAAGGTCAAGGTTGACGGCCCCGACAAGGGTGTTGCCGGGTGTGCCTCCTGTCAGGCCTTGGCGGCTGCCGACAAGCCGGAGGGCTCCGACAAGCAGTACTGCAAGATCCATCGCACCAAGGGCCACGATCTCCAAAACTTCCGGCAAGTTGAGCAGCTTGTCAAGAAGTAGAAAGCTGAATATGAAAGGCGAGACAAGGAGAAGGCCCAGGATGGTGCAGAGGGGTCCGGCAAGAAACGCGGTGGCCGAGGAGGTCGCCGCGGCAAGGCCAAGCAACAGAAGGAGAGGCCCGCTCGAGGCCGCGACAAGCAAGAGGGGGGTGACGATGACAACGAGGAGGACGAAGAGTCCAGCGAGCAAGAATTTCAAAAAGCTACAGACACCATGTGCGTTGACGGGGGCGCCTCGTTGCATTCTTCCCACCGCCGACTCAAACAGTGGGCGCGTGAGGTTAATGCGATAGAGCCATCTGTCGATGCCCGCAAACCATTGAAATGGTCCAACGCGCCCATCATTTTTGACGCCGAGGATCACCCTGATCGCATAACTGCGGTCGGGTGTCTGCCATTGTTGGTTTCACCAACGATTCGCAACCTCAAGGTGACGAAAATGTTAGTTGACGGTGGGGCCGGTTTGAACTTGATCTCACCCGAGGTGATCAAAAGGTTGCAAATTCCTGATGAAGATCTTGAGGAAACGGGCACGTTTCAAGGGGTCAATCTAGGAAGGAGTCAGCCGAAGGGTAAGATCACGCTACCGGTAACATTTGGTAGTGACCTAAACTTTAGGACAGAGAAGATTGTTTTCGACGTTGCCAAGATTCCATTGCCATATAATGGGATCCTTGGCCGTCCAGTGCTGGCCAAGTTCATGGCGGCATCGCACTATGCTTATAATACATTGAAGAAGCCCGGGCCGATGAGCGTCATCACTGTCAACTCTGACAAGAAGGACGCGCTTATCTGCACCGACCAGCTTTACCGGGAGGCAGTTGCAGCATCTGCCGCCAAGGCACTTGCTCCTGCCGCTGAAGCTCCCGGGGGGAAGAAGACCGGCAAGACCTCTCGCACACACTCCGGCAAACGCACCTCCTCGGAGTGCTGCGCTCCCGTTGAGGATGTGCCAGAGAGCTCCACCGGCAAGAGCAAGAAGTCCAAGGCAGCTCCACCAGAAACCAAGAAGGTGCCCGCCAAGGAGGATGTTACGGGAGGAACTTTCACCATAAGTTCCACCCTCGATGACAAATAGGAAAGCGCGCTCATTGCTTTCCTGCGGGCGAATATCGATGTGTTTGCATGGCAACCATCTGATATCCCCGGTGTTCCCAGGGAAGTAATTGAGCACCACCTTGCTGTCTGTCCTCATGTACGGCCCGTCAAGCAGAAGGTCAGGAAGCAGGCTTTGGAACGGCAACAATTTATTGCCGAGGAAATCAAGAAATTGGAAGCGGCAGGTTTTGCAAGAGGAGTGCTCCATCCAACATGGTTGGCCAATCCAGTTGTAGTGCGCAAGGCAAATGGAAAATGGAGGCTGTGTATTGATTATACAGATATCAATAAAGCCTGTCCAAAAGATCCTTTTCCCTTGCCGCACATTGACCAGATTGTGGACTCCACTGCCGGCTGCGATTTGCTTTCATTTCTTGACGCCTACTCAGGATATCATCAGATCTTCATGGCAAAGGAAGACGAAGAGAAAACCACATTTATCACCCCGTGTGGTACGTATTGCTTCTTACGTATGCCTTTCGGGTTGAAAAGTGCTGGTTCAACATTTGCAAGAGCAGTCCAGATTGGTTTTGAGCCCTAGCTACATAGAAATATGGAACCTTATATGGATGACATAGTGGTCAAAACCAAGGACAAGGCGACGCTCATACAAGATTTAGAAGAGACATTTGCAAACCTGCGCAAGATCAATTTGAAGCTCAATCCTGAGAAGTGTGTGTTTGGCGTTCCGTCCAGCAAGCTTCTCGTGTTCTTTGTATCTCAACGTGGAATCGAAGCAAATCCCGACAAGATCAAGGCGATTGAGCAGATTGAAGCACCAAGACGCGTCAAAGATGTGCGTCGTCTTGCCGGCTGCGTTGCTGCTCTGAGTAGGTTCATCTCCAAATCTGCTGAGCGCGCCCTGCCCTTTTTCAAAATCTTGAAAAAGGCAGGTCCAATGAAGTGGACTCCGGAAGTGGAGGCAGCGCTGCAGGATTTGAAGAGGTACCTCTCCTCTCCGCCAGTACTAGTCGCGCCAAAACCACAGGAGCCGTTGCTGCTATATCTAGCAGCAACGAATCAAGTGGTGAGTGCTGCGTTAGTGGCAGAGAGAGAAGTCGACGAAGAAACGGCAGCAGCGGCAAGACCGCCAAGCGACGAGCTGGGATCTTCCCCGGCAGAGTCTGGTGCTGATAAAGTGGGATCTGCGCAGTCAAATGAGGCAACACAGAAGAAGAAGATTGTGCAGCGCCCAGTTTATTTTGTCAGCTCCCTTTTGCAGGGGGCTAGGTCAAGATATTCTGGTGTGCAGAAGTTGCTCTTCGGCCTCCTTATAGCCTCGAGGAAGCTGCGCCATTACTTCCAGGCACATGAGATCACCGTCGTCACTCGCTTTCCGTTGCAGCGGATTTTGCGAAACCCAGATGCAACTGGCAGGATTGTGGAGTGGGCTTTGGAACTATCAAGTTTTGGTCTCAAGTTTGAAAGTACTTCAACCATTCAGAGCAGAGCTTTGGCGGAGTTCATTGCAGAATGGACTCCAACGCCAGACGAGGAGATTCTGGAGACAACTCTCCCCGGCAAGGAAACAAGTCGAGAATGGATTATGTATTTTGATGGGGCTTTCTCGCAGCAAGGCACCGGTGCTGGCATGCTGCTTGTCGCACCCACCGGAGAGCACCTCAAATATGTAATTCAGATGCACTTTCCCCGGGAGAGATCGACAAATAACACTGCAGAATATGAAGGGCTGCTTGCCGGTCTCAGGATCGCGGCGGACCTTGGAATTAAGAAGCTCATCATCAGAGGTGATTCATAGCTTGTCGTCAAGCAAGTCAATAAAGATTATCAGAGCCCATTGATGGAAGCTTACGTAGATGAAGTGAGGAAGTTGGAGGAGCGCTTTGACGGACTACAAATGGAGCACGTTCCTCGTGCGGAAAACAGCATTGCTGATGGCCTGTCAAAGTACGCTGCCCTTAAGTTACCTGTGGAACCAGGAACTTTTGTGCTCCAATTGACTCAACCATCCGTAACACCATCGATGGGGCAAGATAAAAGAAGGAAGTTGAGTTCCGGCAATTATTTTCCGGCAGAGCTCCCAGAGGCCGCCGGCAAGGAAGTTGCCGGGAACAACACCAAGCTTGCCGGTGAGCGACATGCTTCGGCAGGGCCTCAAGCTCTTGCCGTAGAGACAAACGCTCCCGCCGAGCTTGCCGGGGAGCAACAGGCTCCGGCAAGGCTTCGAGCCTTTGCTGTAGAGACAAACACTCCCATGGCAGAGGACATGCCTTTAGTCCTTGTTGTCGAGCCCCAGGCTCCAGCATGGGCACATCACATCGTCCATTTCCTTCAGACAGGAGAACTCCCCGAAGAACAGGAAGAAGCGGAGAAAGTAGCCCGTCGGTCTAATATGTACCAGTTTGTGGACAATGTCCTGTACAGAAAGAGACCGAACGGTGTGAAATTGAAGTGCATTCCTCGGGAGGATGGACTGGAGCTGTTGGCAGAGATACATGGAGGCATATGTGGTTCCCACATAGGATCAAGAGCTCTTGTTGGTAAGGCATTCCGGCAAGGTTTCTTTTGGCCCACTGCTCTCCAGGATGCAACTGCACTAGTAACCAAGTGTGAAGCGTGCCAGTTCCATTCGAAGAAATTGCATCAACCAGCTCAAGCTCTTCAGACAATCCCTCTTTCCTGGCCATTTTCGGTCTGGGGGTTCGACATACTGGGCCCTTTTCCCCGTGCTACCGGGGGCTTTGAGTACTTGTACGTCGCAATCGACAAGTTCACAAAGTGGCCGGAAGTGGAAGCAGTGAGAAAGGTGAGAGCACAATCAGCCGTCAAGTTCTTCAAGGGACTAGTTTGTCGTTTTGGTGTGCCTAATAGGATCATCACTGACAACGGCACACAGTTCACGAGCCACACCTTCATGCAGTATGTCCAAGACCTTAGCGGCAGGATCTATTTTGCTTCTGTTGCTCATCCAAGGAGCAACGGCCAGGCGGAAAGGGCAAATGCTGAAGTGTTGCGAGGCCTCAAGACAAGAACTTTCGACAAGCTGCACAAGTGCGGAAGACGCTGGATTGATGAGCTGCCGACAGTTCTTTGGTCAATCAGAACGACACCAAATCGAGCCACCGGTCAGACACCCTTCTCCCTAGTGTACGGGGTGGAAGCAGTTCTCCCCACGGAACTCATATACGGGTCACCTCTAGTGCTCGCTTATGATGAGCTTGAGCAAGAGCAGTTGCGGCAAGATGACGTTACGCTCCTTGAGGAAGATCGTCTTCAGGTTGCTGTGCGAGCTGCACGCTACCAACAAGCCTTGCGCCGCTACCATAGTCGCGAGGTTCATGCCCGAAGTCTTGAGGAAGGCGACCTTGTTCTTCGGCGCGTTCAGTCGGCCAAGAATTCCAACAAGTTGACGCCGAAGTGGGAAGGCCCTTATCGGGTAATACGAGTCACCAGGCCTGGCGCAGTCCGCCTGGAGACCGAAGATGGCGTACCAGTGAGTAATTCCTGGAATATTGAACATCTTCATAAGTTCTATCCATAAGGCGCGGTTGCCGGGTCTCCCGGCAACCACCTTTTGTGCGAGTCTTGCCGCCAAGGCATGTAATCCTTTGTACAAAGCCAGGCGCAGACCCTGTGCATAGTTGAATAAGATTAAGTGTTTTACAATTCTTGTCGATTTTCATGTTTACTTATATGCATGCTTATCTGAGACATTGTATTACACCTGCTTCCGGTAAGCATTAACGAACCGCCAAGGTTCCATGTCTCTATTTTCTCTTCTTTCTTTTTCTCAAAGGACAGAAGGTTCCCTCGCATGCAAGTTTGCCAGGGGGGAATGGTGGTATGGATACCGACAGGCGACGTTCAAGGTTGACATCTTGCCGGAAGGAGTACAGCAACGAAAAGCTAAGTTGCAGAAACTTTAAACAAATTTTTGTTTTGTAAGGTTATTCTCCTTGAACGATTTCGGCCTATGTATGGGAAACCTGCACGCGATGGAACCTTGTCACGATCGGTTGCGCCCTTATCCTGTTTCAAGTCCGCTCAACAGTTTAAGTGGCTGCACTGAAAACGTCAAGGCTTCTTGCCGATAGCGGCACCGCCAGCAGGCTGCTAAAGTCCCGCACCTAGCGCTCGCGGCAAGGGTGTGCGCGCCGGCAAGTTCCCAATAAAGCGTAGGGTGTATACCATACATAAAGAAATCAGACAAGGGAAATAGCATACATTCATCCAGAGTATAGCAAGTTATATTACAATAATAGTTGCTGCAATTCTAACTTAAGATAAAACTGTCTTTGGCATGGAATGGCGGCGACAAAAAGAAGTGAAGCGGCTAGTCCCTGCGCTGGCCTTCGACCCTCTTGACTTGGTTCACCTTGTCGACGATGGGCGCGACGAGTTCTTCGAGTGCCTTGAGGTCCACATCCTTCGGCAAGCGGTCAAGAACGTTGGTGAGGTTGATGCCAGGGTTCTTGTATGCCACCTTGGTGAGCACCTTGAGGAGGACGGCCCGGCAGAGTTTGTGGGATTCGTTGGCCAGATGGGTTGCTCGATCAGAGTGGAGCAGCTTCAGAGCGTCAATCAAGCCCTCGAAGAACATGGTCAACTTGGCGCTCGTAGACACCCTATCATCGGAAGAGTAGTTGAAGCCTTGCAGGCCCATGGTGGACAGTTGTGCTGCAAGCCTCTCCGCGACACCGATGAGGCGCTCAGTCTAGATCTGCACACCTGCCACATAGTCGTTATGAGTGACGGCGGCGCTCTTGAGCAGGTCCTTCTCATTCTGGAGATCTCTGATCAAGGCCTTCTCACGAGTCCTGCTGCCCTCAAGAGTCTCATTCAGCGTGGCCAGCTTCAGCTTTAGGTCGGCAATGGATTCGTTGGCTGAGGAGAGCTGCTTGGTCTTGTCGGATATGGCGACTTGCATCTCCGCCAGGCTATAGAGAGTCTTCTCTCTTTCGGTTTCGAGCATCGAGATCTTCATGCCGAGATCCTCAAGGTCCGCCTCCAGCCTCTTCACTTTATCGGCAAGCTCGTTCTTGGCGGCCTCTGTAGCTTTGGCAGCATTGACGACTTCCTTCAGCTTGCCGGCGTGGTCTGTGGCCAGAGTTTCGAGTGCTTCCTTGTGCCTCTGCTCCAGCTCTTGGGTCCGCTGCACGACAAGCTTCTCAATTTCTTCATCCTTGCCGTGAAGCTTGTCGGCAAGCGCCTTCTCACGAGCGACGAGGTCATCTTCATGAGCGTCGAGCCCGACACGGCGCTCTGTTAGGCGAGCTTCCTCTGCAGCGGCCTGTTGTTTGGCCTCCTCTTGTGCCTTCTCAACATCAGACTGCTTCATGAGGAGCTCGTTCCAGTTTTGACTCAGCTGCTCTTGGCTCGCCTTCAGCTCCTGAAAAGCTTCGGCGTACCAGACTTGCGTTTCCTCGACGCGCTTCTGGAAATCCGCCTCCGCTGCTTCGACCACTGCTGCCCTGGAATCCAGTTTCTCTTTCCGGGCGCGGTGAAGCGCTTGAAGCTTCTGAAAGTTGCTGCTCCTGGCCTGGAGGAGCTCTTCTTCTTCGGATTTGCTGCTGCTGGTGCGTGGCTCGTCGACAATCTCGAGCCCAGCAGCGGCGACGACGTCTTCGTCGAAGATTTCCCCTTCAGTCGGCACCCCAATGCTTGCCGTTCTTGGTATGCTGACGAACAGGTTGTCGCCAACCTTGAGGTATCTACTTGAAGAGGGGCCTTCGGATGTCGACGGCTGATCCTCAACAGCCGTCTCATCGGCGGCTGGGGGCTCCGTGGCCGGCGTAGCGCCTGGCGCTCCTGCGGCAGGAATGCCGTCAGTATGGTCACCAGTCTCCTTGCCGGCCCTCTTAGCAGACTCCTTGGTGGCCTTTTCCTATGCGGCCTTGGCGGCTTCGGCGATAGCATCCTTGGCGGCCTCGGCGGCAGCACTCTTGGCGGCCTCGTCAGCGGCAACTCTGTCAGCCTCGGCGGCAGCATCCTTGGTGGTCTCCTCGATGACAACATCAACATCCATGTGTTCCGTCGAGGGAAGATCTGAAGGCCAAGAAAATAAACAAGATAAGGCTGAGGTGGAAGTTCAAGAAGACAAAAAGAAAGACAGAATGACAAGTATTCTGAAGCAAACGGTTACCTGTGTCAAGCTGTTGAGAGGTGGCTTCTCCTTTCCCGGCAACACTAGTTGCCGAAGTAGGACCACCAGAGCCCGCGCTTGCCGGCTCCTCTTCATCGAGATAGAGCTCACTAGAGGAAGCCTTTGCCTAAGATCCATCTCTGGGCAATGTGGTTGACGGAGGCGGCACATTAGGAGTGGCTTCTGATGATGCTCCTTGTTGCCGCTCCTCCCCTACAAGCCCGGTGATGTCAGCAGAGAAGATACACACCCCGACACTTGCCAGCGGAAAGTGAGTAGTGAACTCACGCTGAGAGCTGTGTCGGGGGCTGCGTCGTGGGCTGGGCTCCGGGCTGATGTTAATTAGCTCTGGCGCACCTGAGGTGCTTGCCGGCGGCTCATCGCCCGTTGAAGTCTTCGCCCTCTTCGCCATCCTTTGCGCCAATGTTTCCATATCTCTGTGGAGACGGGCCAAAGCAAGACCAATTAGTTAAGCAAAACCAGAAATTCAGAAGATAAAAGATGTGACAGGACCCTTACTCTTCTTCTTCTTCCGAGCTGAAGGCACAGAGGTCGAAGTCGACTTCCGCCACGACGCTCATGCGAGGAGGTGAGGGAGTGGTCTTGGGTCACTTGGCTGTGGCAGAAGAAGAAGGTTGCTGGGTTGAGACACTAGAGGTGGCTTTCCGAAGAATGCGCTTCTTCTTCTTCTCGGGAGCTGGGGGCTCCTCGTGCAGCTCCTCCTCGGCTGTATCTTCGGCAGAAGGACCCTTGGCAGATGTACCACTCTGCTCTCCGGCAACCTCGCCCTGCCCGGTAAGTTTTCCTTCAGACATCACTTCTTCTTCACTAGCTTCCTCTTCCGTGAAGCCAGCACTTCCAGCCTCCTCGGCAAGATTCGCTTCTTCCGCCCTGCTGGCGATGTACGCCACCTCTTCTTCAGTAGTGGGGCGGATGAGGTTCGCCTCTTCCCGGATGGCCTTCTCCGATAAGTTGTCGAAGAATTCTTGTGCTTGCTCTGCGGATGGCTCTTCCCAAGTTCCATCAAGGCTGTGGGCATTACATGCCGGCATCATGGCGATGATTGAGGCCAAGGCAGAGTTGTTGCACAAAGGAATTACACCAGCCGGCAGCTTGAATCTCGCGTCAGTCCTGAACAGCTTGTGGCAGAGGGCTGTGTGCTGCATGACCGTCAAGTTGTTATTCAACCCAGGGCACGGCCTCATGATATCTGCCGCATTCCGGAACTCCCAGGCTGGTCTCCCCTTGTTCATCAGAGGGGCAATACGCCGGCGAAGGAAATCAGCGCCGATCATCTCTATTGTGAGCCCGGCAGCTTTGAGGCGGTGGATCCTGGTAATTGCGATTGTGAGCTTCTCATCTTGAGGATCGAGGTCTTTCCAATCCTTACCACGCGCCATCTTTGTTTGTCGAGGCGAGCAGAAGGGCTGGGGATCTGTCTCCTGAATCCAGCACCACTTGCCCCGCCATTCTTCCCACTTCTCGCGGTAGACCCCGTCTAGGTATATCTCTTTGTTCCATGTCCTTGGAATCCAGGTGATAGAACCAGAAAGGGCCTCTCCCGCTTGGATACGGGGAACGAAGAAGTGGCGAAAGAGGGCTGTATTGGGGACTACTCCGGCAAAGTTTTCGCAAAGATGGGCAAAGACTGACATACATGTCACGGCATTCGGCGTAAATTCCAAGAGTTGGAAGCCGTACGTGTACATGATGTCGTTGAAGAAATCAGAGAAAGGGGGACAGAGCCCGCAGTAAAAATAGTCAACAAAGAAGGGGAATTTATCTGGGCCACCCTTGGAGGAACCTGGACTCACGCGAGTGGCAGGATGAGCCTTCGACTCCCTCGCCCACATGCACAAGTATCGATCCTTCAGGGCGTTCGCATCGAGCGCCGAAGGGAAGATGGCATGCTTCTTCCGCATCTTCACCAATTCGTTCTCCGGGACGGCGGCTTTCGCCGCCTTGCCCTTGCTCGCCTTGGGCGGCATGGCGGCTGTGGAGCAAAGACCGTGGACGGAGAGGTGGTGGAGGCGGCGGATGAGTGGGAGAGGCTCTGTTTCGGGCTCAAGGAAGGAGACGACGACGGTTCCTAGATTGGAAAGGACAGGAGGTAAATGAGCAGCACCTCTGCGGATTCCTTTTTATGGGGAAGGCGCGAGGTTGCCTCGTTACTAATCGGTATGAAAATATTTTTGTGAGCGCGCTGTTGTAACGACCGCTCCGCGCACGTATCCCACGTCGCGCATTCAACGCGCGTAGTGGGGGGGGGGGCGCAGTAAGCGGAATGATTAGAGAAGTTAACTCCGGCCACGCGTGCCCGTGCACTGTTTGGGCCTAGCCCAACAACGCCTCGCACTCGTGTATGGCCTAGGCCCGGGGGCTCTTGTCGGTGTACTAAAGTTTGGGTCTTTATTACCCCATACTTGTGCACGGGCGGTTGTAGCCACACAAGCGGCAAGGCCTGCCGGGGGGCAGCTGGACGCAAATACAAGGATATCAAGAAGACATTCAAGTCAATAATCAGAAGACAGAAGACCGAAGGCTGGGATCCGGGCAAGATCTTGCCGGGATGGCCTGTGAAGACCCGGCAAGGCTCGCGCCCGGCAAGACCTCGCCACCTTGTCACCGCTCCAGCGTAGCGACCAGCTTGTCTTTTAGCTGTTGTCCTCCTGGGTATGTGTCAGGCGCTAACAGCGGATGGGCTTAAGCGGTGCTGATGGGATGGCCCCTTTTTCCGTCCCCAAGAAGCTAAGGGACACCTAAACGGAGCATTTAATGCGTTTGTCCTAAGTCGTCAGTATTAGGTATGATAACACTGTAGCAACTTTACACCTCTTGTACTTCGCCACTGTCGGTGACCCCTTCGACGTATAAAAGGAGGCCCAAGGCGTAGCTACAGAGAGGAGGACCTTTTGGCCCATTCTGCATGCGTAGCTGCTGCTCGAATGTACTGTTCATCGTAAGCACTCCAGGGCTAGAGTTCAAACACATCCAATACAACTAAAGCAGGAGTAGGGTTTTACGCTTCTCAGCGGCCCGAACCTAGGTAAAAATCCCTCGTGTTGATCGTTGGATCTGCTCTTTGTGCAAACCTTTCTCCCTGCCGAACCGTAAAAGGGATCCACGCAATCCCATAGGTGTCATACGCCGACACACTAGTAGAAAACAGGGCTTTGAAACGGGCCAGAATATTGCATTAGTCCCGGTCGTGTTACGAACCGGGACTGATGGGTGCATCAGTCCCGGTTCGTGAGGCGAGGGCGTCGGCCGGGCCTCGGCGGGAACCAGTCCCGGTTCGTGTGACCCCTTTAGTCCCGGTTCCAGACACGAACCGGGACTAAAGGGCCTCGCTCCTGGCCGAGCCCCTTTAGTCCCGGTTGGTGGCTGGAACCGGGACTAAAGAGGCACCTTTAGTCCCAGTGCTAGCCACCAACCGGGACTTATACAACGCCTATATATATGCTCGCCCCTGCCCGCTCACTCCTCTGTTTTTTGGCCGGGCGGCGTTTGGGAGGTGTGTTGCTCTCTGTTCTTACCTCCTATGCACATGAGGTGTTCGATGAAATGCCGCAGCCACACTTAAGTTTTCTCCTCTCCAAGCTCGACCTCCAAGCTACATTTTCCCTAAGATTTGTTTAGGTTTGGCGGTGCACCAACTACACAAGTGTTCTAAAAGGTTAACAACTTCATTGTTTTATCTCTGACTGCTAGTTTAGCTCATTTCAAATGCTCTAGAAGTATGAATTTTATGTATTTATTTTGGTCACTACTGTACTTTGGTTTTAATGTGATGATGAACTTCTATTAATTTGGTCACTTCTCTATTCATGATGTTTTATAATGGTGTTTGATACACTTAATTATATAATGCACACAGATGAACCGGCAATGGATGTATGGTGACCGACGGACCTCCGAGTACATTAAGGGCCTGCATAATTTTCTCGAAGTGGCTGAGGCAACCAAGTACAATGGTTTTATGTATTGTCCATGTACTATCTGTGGGAATACGAAGGATTACTCTAACTCGAAAACCCTTCACGTCCACCTGCTTGAGAAGGGTTTCATGCCACACTATAATTTTTGGACCAAGCACTGAGAAAGAGGGGTTATGATGGAAGACAACGAAGAAGAAGAGGATGATGACAACTATCCGCCCCTTGAATACGGTGATGCTGCAATGGGGAAGCTGAAGATCAAGAGGAAGAACCAGACGATGTGCCCGATGATGATCTTCGCCGGGTCATTGTTGATGCAAAGAGACAATGCCAAAGTGAAAGGGAGAAGTTGAAGTTCGATCGCATGTTAGAGGATCACAAAAAAGGGTTGTACCCAAATTGCGAAGATGACAACACAAAGCTCGGTACCACACTGGAATTGCTGCAATGGAAGGCAGAGAATGGTGTATCTGACAAGGCATTTGAAAAGGTGCTGAAAATAATGAAGAATAAGCTTCCAAAGGACAACGAATTGCCCGACAGTACATACAAAGCAAAGAAGGTTGTCTGCCCTCTAGGATTGGAGGTGCAGAAGATACATGCATGCCCTAATGACTGCATCCTCTACCGCGGTGCGTACGAGGATTTGAACGCATGCCCGGTATGCTATGCATTGCGGTATAAGATCAGACGAGATGACCCTGGTGATGTTGAGGGCCAGCGCACCGGGAAGAGGGTTCCTGCGAAGGTGATGTGGTATGCTCCTATAATACCACGGTTGAAACGTTTGTTCAGAAACAAAGAGCATGCCAAGTTGATGCGATAGTACAAGGAAGACCGTAAGAAAGACGGGAAGTTGAGAGGACCCGGTGATGGGTCGCAGTGGAGAAAGATCGAGAGAAAGTGGGGGGACTTTATAGGTGACCCAAGGAACGTATGGTTTGGTTTAAGTGCAGATGGCGTAAATCCTTTTGGGGATCTGAGCAGCAAGCGTAGCACATGGCCTGTGACTCTATGTATGTATAACCTTCCTCCTTGGTTGTGCATGAAGCGGAAGTTCATTATGATGCCAGTGCTCATCCAAGGCCCTAAGCAACCCGGCAATGACATTGATGTGTACCTAAGGCCATTAGTTGATGAACTTTTACAACTGTGGAATGGAAAAGGTGTACGTGTGTGGGATGAGAACGAACAGGAGGAATTTGACCTATATGCATTGCTGTTTGTAACCATCAATGATCGGCCTGCTCTCAGTAACCTTTCAGGACAGACAAACAAGGGATACCAGTATATATTTGGACAAATGCAGGAAGAATGTGTACCTGGGGCATCATCGATTTCTTCCGACCAACCATCAATGTCGAAAGAAAGGAAAGCATTTCAAAGGTGAGGCAGATCACCGGAAGAAGCCCGCCCTCCATACTGGTGATCACATACTTGATATGGTCAATGATTTACAAGTAATCTTTGGAAAGGGTCCTGGTGGACTATCTGTTCCGAATGACGCTGAGGGACGCGCACCCATGTGGAAGAAGAAATCTATATTTTGGGACCTACCCTATTGGAAAGACCTAGAGGTCCGCTCTGCAATCGACGTGATGCACGTGACGAAGAATCTTTGCGTGAACCTGCTAGGCTTCTTGGGAGTGTATGGGAAGACAAAAGATACACCGGAGGCACGGGAGGACCAGCAACATGCGCACGAAAAAGACGGCATGCATCCAAAGCAGTATGAAGGTCCTGCCAGCTACGCTCTTACCAAAGAAGAGAAGGAAATCTTCTTTGAATGCCTGCTCAGTATGAAGGTCCCGTCTGGCTTCTCGTCGAATATAAAGGGAATAATAAATATGGCAGAGAAAAAGTTCCAGAACCTAAAGTCTCATGACTGCCACGTGATTATGACGCAACTGCTTCCGGTTGCATTGAGGGGGCTTCTACCGGAAAACGTTCGATTAGCCATTGTGAAGCTATGTGCATTCCTCAATGCAATCTCTCAGAAGGTAATCGATCCAGCAATCCTACCAAGGTTAAAGAGTGATTTGGTGCAATGTCTTGTTAGTTTTGAGCTGGTGTTCCCACCATCCTTCTTCAATATCATGATGCACGTCCTAGTTCATCTAGTCGACAAGATTGGCGTTCTGGGCCCTGTATTTCTACACAACATGTTCCCCTTTGAGAGGTTCATGGGAGCCTTAAAGAAATATGTTCGTAACCGTGCTAGGCCAGAAGGAAGCATCTCCATGGGCCATCAAACAGAGGAAAGCATTGGGTTTTGTGTTGACTTTATTCCCGACCTTAAGCCGATTGGTCTCCCTCAATCGCGGTATGAAGGGAGACTGACTGAAAAAGGCACGCTAGGAGCGAATTCAATAATATGTAGGGACGGGCATTCTTGGTCTCAAGCACACTACACTGTTCTACAGAATTCTACCTTGGTGACCCCGTATGTCAATGAACACAAGAATATTCTGCGCTCCAAACACCCGGAGCAGTGTGACGACTGGATTACATGTGAACACATCAGGACTTTTGGCAGTTGCTTGCAAACACATCTCATGGGTAAAACTACTGTTGCAGATGAGCTGTACTCGTTGGCCAGGGGACCATCTTCGACTATATTGACTTACAAAGGGTACGAGATAAATGGGAATACATTTTACACGATCGCCCAAGATCAAAAGAGCACCAACCAAAACAGTGGTGTCCGCTTTGATGCAGCAACCAATAGGGGAAATGACACATATTATGGTTACATAGTGGACATATGGGAACTTGACTATGGACATGATTTTAAGGTCCCTTTGTTTCGGTGCAAATGGGTCAATCTGTTAGGAGGCGGGGTACAGGAAGACCCGCAGTACGGAATGACAACAGTGGATCCGAACAATCTTGGGTACACAGACGAACCATTCGTCCTAGCCAATGATGTGGCGCAGGTTTTCTATGTGAAGGACATGTCTACTAAACCGAGAAAAAGAAATGATAAGGAAGCGAATACATCATACGATGAGCCAAAGCGCCACATAGTTCTTTCAGGGAAAAGAGACATCGTGGGAGTGGAGGGCAAGACAGACATGTCTGAAGATTATGAAAAGTTTCATGAAATTCCTCCCTTCAAAGTGAAGGCTGACCCAAGCACCCTGTTAAACGATGAAGATTATCCATGGTTACGGCGCAATAAGCAAGGGACACACGCGAAGAAAAAGTGAAGACTTTCTCTCCACAACTATTCTGATGATGGCTTTGATCTAGAATATCACTGCAGTTACATGTCAAGAAATGAAATGCCTTTTGTAACTGATGAGTTTTCGTCTGAAACCCTGATACTTCGAAAGAGATTGTTCATTTTGTACACGAAGTGCATCCAGTTTTTGCCGTAACCCTCTCAACTTTTTAGCACATGCTATGTGGGTGAAATGATGATACCATGACAACTTTCAACCATTTCAGAGTTCATTTGCAGTGCTTTTCAATTCAGGGTCATCTTAGCTCAAAATAAATCATGAAATGCATGAAAAATAGCAAATGAAGTCAGAAAAGGTTTGAAAAGTGATGATGTGGCTTTAAATGGTGCATATTGAATGCATAAAAAGTCTTGAGTTGAAATATGTTTAAAAATTTGAAATCCTTTTGTAACTGATGAGTTTTCGTCCAAAACCCTGACACTTCGAAAGAGATTGTACATTTTGTACACGAAGTGCATCCAGTTTTTGCCGTAACCCTCTCAACTTTTTAGCACATGCTATGTGGGTGAATGATGATACCATGCCAACTTTCAACCATTTCAGAGTTCATTTGCAGTGTTTTTCAATTCAGGGTCATCTTAGCTCAAAATAAATCATGAAATGCATGAAAAATAGCAAATGAAGTCAGAAAAGGTTTGAAAAGTGATGATGTGGCTTTGAATGGTGCATATTGAATGCATAAACAGTCTTGAGTTGAAATATGTTTAAAAATTTGAAATCCTTTTGTAACTGATGAGTTTTCGTCCAAAACCCTGACACTTCGAAAGAGATTGTTCATTTTGCACACGAAGTGCATCCAATTTTTGCCGTAACCCTCTGAACTTTTTAGCACATGCTATGTGGGTGAAATGATGATATCATGCCAACTTTCAACCATTTCAGAGTTCATTTGCAGTGCTTTTCAATTCAGGGTCATCTTAGCTCAAAATAAATCATGAAATGCATGAAAAATAGCAAATGAAGCCAGAAAAGGTTTGAAAAGTGATGATGTGGCTTTGAATGGTGCATATTGAATGCATAAAAAGTCTTGAGTTGAAATATGTTTAAAAATTTGAAATCCTTTTGTAACTGATGAGTTTTCGTCCAAAACCCTCACACTTCGAAAGAGATTGTTCATTTTGTACGCGAAGTGCATCCAATTTTTGCCGTAACCCTCTCAACTTTTTAGCACATGCTATGTGGGTGAAATGATGATAGCATGCCAACTTTCAACCATTTCAGAGTTCATTTGCAGTGCTTTTCAATTCAGGGTCATCTTAGCTCAAAATAAATCATGAAATGCATGAAAAATAGCAAATGAAGTCAGAAAAGGTTTGAAAAGTGATGATGTGGCTTTGAATGGTGCATATTGAATGCATAAAAAGTCTTGAGTTGAAATATGTTTAAAAATTTGAAATCCTTTTGTAACTGATGAGTTTTCGTCCAAAACCCTGACACTTCGAAAGAGATTGTTCATTTTGTACACGAAGTGCATCCAGTTTTTGCCGTAACCCTCTCAACTTTTTAGCACATGCTATGTGGGTGAATGATGATACCATGCCAACTTTCAACCATTTCAGAGTTCATTTGCAGTGCTTTTCAATTCAGGGTCATCTTAGCTCAAAATAAATCATGAAATGCATGAAAAATAGCAAATGAAGTCAGAAAAGGTTTGAAAAGTGATGATGTGGCTTTGAATGGTGCATATTGAATGCATAAACAGTCTTGAGTTGAAATATGTTTAAAATTTTGAAATCCTTTTGTAACTGATGAGTTTTCGTCCAAAACCCTGACACTTCGAAAGAGATTGTTCATTTTGCACACGAAGTGCATCCAATTTTTGCCGTAACCCTCTCAACTTTTTAGCACATGCTATGTGGGTGAAATGATGATATCATGCCAACTTTCAACCATTTCAGAGTTCATTTGCAGTGCTTTTCAATTCAGGGTCATCTTAGCTCAAAATAAATCATGAAATGCATGAAAAATAGCAAATGAAGCCAGAAAAGGTTTGAAAAGTGATGATGTGGCTTTGAATGGTGCATATTGAATGCATAAAAAGTCTTGAGTTGAAATATGTTTAAAAATTTGAAATCCTTTTGTAACTGATGAGTTTTCGTCCAAAACCCTCACACTTCGAAAGAGATTGTTCATTTTGTACGCGAAGTGCATCCAATTTTTGCCGTAACCCTCTCAACTTTTTAGCACATGCTATGTGGGTGAAATGATGATAGCATGCCAACTTTCAACCATTTCAGAGTTCATTTGCAGTGCTTTTCAATTCAGGGTCATCTTAGCTCAAAATAAATCATGAAATGCATGAAAAATAGCAAATGAAGTCAGAAAAGGTTTGAAAAGTGATGATGTGGCTTTGAATGGTGCATATTGAATGCATAAAAAGTCTTGAGTTGAAATATGTTTAAAAATTTGAAATCCTTTTGTAACTGATGAGTTTTCGTCCAAAACCCTGACACTTCGAAAGAGATTGTTCATTTTGTACACGAAGTGCATCCAGTTTTTGCCGTAACCCTCTCAACTTTTTAGCACATGCTATGTGGGTGAAATGATGATACCATGCCAACTTTCAACCATTTCAGAGTTCATTTGCAGTGCTTTTCAATTCAGGGTCATCTTAGCTCAAAATAAATCATGAAATGTATGAAAAATAGCAAATGAAGTCAGAAAAGGTTTGAAAAGTGATGATGTGGCTTTGAATGGTGCATATTGAATGCATAAAAAGTCTTGAGTTGAAATATGTTTAAAAATTTGAAATCCTTTTGTAACTGATGAGTTTTCGTCCAAAACCCTGACACTTCGAAAGAGATTGTTCATTTTGTACACGAAGTGCATCCAGTTTTTGCCGTAACCATCTCAACTTTTTAGCACATGCTATGTGGGTGAAATGATGATACCATGCTAACTTTCAACCATTTCAGAGTTCATTTGCAGTGCTTTTCAATTCAGGGTCATTTTAGCTCAAAATAAATCATGAAATGCATGAAAAATAGTAAATGAGGTCAGAAAAGGGTTGAAAAGTGATGATGTGGCTTTGAATGGTGCATATTGAATGCAGAAAAAGTCTTGAGTTAAAATATGTTTAAAAAATTGAAATCCCTTTGTAATAGACGTGTTTTCCCAAGGTTATTTGTAATAGACAATGCGGTCCGAGATAGACATCTTCCAAAAGTTATTTTTGTTAAAAACTTTAATAGCAAAAAGAATATTCATAAAGTATTTTTTGTTAAGAACTTTTAATATGCAAAAAAATAACATAAAAAATAGCTAAAATGAACATAGATGCGCTTATAGGGAAAATTCGACCTGAAATCAGAGTGTAATTCACTTTGATTTCAGGTCAAATTTCCCGTATAAGGGCATCTATTTTCACTTTGAAAGGAACTCAACAAGGCAGAGAGGGGCGGGCTTATAAACCGGTGCGAGCGCCCCTCGCTTGGCGAGGTGGGACTAAACTCCCACCACAGCCAGGACCAACCGTTTAGTCCCGGTTGGTGGCTACAACCGGGACCAATGCAGCCCTTTCGTCTCGGTTGGTGGCTCCAACCGGGACTAATGCCCCCCTTTCGTCCCGGTTGGAGCCACCAACCGGGACCAAAGGTCTCTGCTTCCCGCCCTTTGGGCTGCTGAAATTGACCTTTGGTCCCGGTTGGTGGCACCAACCGGGACGAAAAGGGGGCATTAGTCCCGGTTGGAGACACCAACCGGGACCAAAGGTGTTCGCATATAAGGCGGGACTTGTCGAAATTTCCCCCAATCTCTCCCATTCGCCCCGATGCCGACGCCCTGCCCCGATGCCGCAAGGCTGCCGGAGCTCGCCGCCGCCCCCGAGCCTGTCCACGTCGTCGCCGCCGTCCCCGAGCCCGTCCTCGTCGTCGCCGCCGCCCCCCGAGCCCGTCCTCGTCGTCGCCGCCGCCCCCGAGCCCGTTCTAACCGCCGCCCCCGAGCCCGTCATCGCCGCCGCCCCCGAGCCTGACCTCGCCGCCGCCCCGAGCCCATCCCCGCGCGCCTCCTCGCCGCCGCCCCGAGCCCGTCCCCGCGCGCCTCCTCGTCCTCGTCGACGTCGTCGCCGCCCCCGACGCCGGACGCCGCCCGCGCCACCTCCTCGAGCCCCGTCGTCGCCGCCTGTGCCTCCTCCTCGAGCTCGTCGTCGCCAGTGAGCTCTTGCCCCCTGCTCCTGCCCCCTCCTCCGCGGCCAACGCGGCCACCGCGGCCGCGTGCGCCGGCGCCGCTGGCCTGCCCCGGCCCTCGCACGCGTTTTATTTATTTTGTTTGTTTTACTATTTTTATTAGTTGTTTTAGTTTGTTTTATTAGTTGTTTTAGTTTGTTTTATTAATTTGTTGTTTTAGTTGTTTTAGTTGTAAAAAAGTTTTAGTTGTTTTAGTCGGCGAACCCGAGGAGTCCCCGAGGATCGCCAGGGAGGAGTCCCCGAGGATCGCCGGGGAGGAGTCCCCGAGGATCGCCGGGGAGGAGTCCCCGATGATCGCTTAAGTAGAAAATGTGTCATTGTTGTTAAATATGTTATTATTGTCATAGTTGTCAAATGCAATCATCTTTATTAAAGTTTATTAAACAGTAGGAATTTAAATAGTTGTAGAATTTGTTCTCGACGTCGACGATGCCCGGCCCGCATTCTCGTCGTCGACTCGGCGTCGGCGACCACCTGCTTGAGAGGCGCCATGTCCGGGACTGGGCTCCGCCGGGCTGGCACTGGGAGGTGCTGCCTTCCGGGGCGCCCAGCTTGGTGAGGAATGAGGGTCCCGTCGTCGACCCGGAGGTTCTTTGGTGGCGGTCGCGTGGACCACTATCGGTGCAGAGGGAGCCGGCCCCCGCGGACGTGGTACGTCGCCGTGTCAGGGAGGAGGACGAGCATGTCCGACGCTACATGGTTGCGTTGGACGCCAGGTTCTCCAATACCTGGCAGGTTCTTCAGGGATCTCACCCGAGCTATGATCCTGTCATAGTTCCTTCTCTTTGGGTGTCCACCGCCTGCGCCGCGAGACGTCAACTATATCTGTATTAGTGATATTATATAATAATATTTGAGATGTATTAATGATAATATTCGATGATGTATTAGCGATACTATTCGATGATGTATTAGTGATATTATATGATCGTATTGTTGCATTGCCTTGTATTAATTTGCATATCTCATGTTTGTATATTTCCATGTTGTATAATATTTGCAGAAACTATGGATCAAAGAGACTTAGAAAAAGAACAGTTGTTGGGGGATATAATCCGCGCCGGAGGTGATCCCTTGTCGTATCTCAACGACACCGATTATCAGGAAGGAGAGGATGACGGCTCCGGTGATCAAACAATGGAGGAGGAAGGAGATCATGACGGCTCCGGTGACCGAATGGCGGAGGAAGGAGATCATGATCACGGCTCCGGTGACCGAACGGAGGAGGGAGCCTCAACTGTTTCAAAGTCCGACGAGGTAAGGAGACGAGGCCCGAAGAAAAGGTTGCGCCCGGATGAAAGGTTCACGATCACAGAAGTCGCGAAAGATGGCCAACCGATTGCTCCCAAGTGGACCAAGGACGCATTTGTACATCAGTGTGGAGTTGTTGTTAGGGACTATGTCTCGATCAACACCCATCAATGGAATAAGAATAATAAGGACCCTGAAGTTTCTTATGTCCATGATAGACTGAAAGATGATCTTTGGACCAAGCTGATGGCAAATTTCAGCTTACCGCGAGAGGAGGATCCGAATAACCCAGTTATAGAGCGAAAGGTCAAGGCATTTGCTCTTAAGAAGATGGCAAAACTATTCAGGAACTGGAAGAAAGAGTTGAACACAAAGTTTGTCGAGAAAGAGGAGACTCCGAAATTCGTCGGTCGATATGAGAAGATAAGAGATCAATGGCCCGAATTTGTGGCCTACAAGAAATCGGAGAAGGGTAAGAAATGGTCACTGACAAACAAGAAAAATGCTGCAAGGAAGAAGTATCACCATCACACGGGGTCAGGTGGCTACTACAAAGCCCGGCAGTTGTGGGACAAAGCTGAGCAAGACCTGCTTGCTAAGAATGTCCAACCAGCGACATTGCACTGGCCAGATCGTTCAAGGACTTTGTTCTTCGGGGTTGGGGGAACTTTGGACCCAGAAACAGGGGAGTGTGTTTGGACTGACGAGCAACTTGCAATACCCTTCCGGAAGCTTCAGGCAGTAATCAAGGCAGCGCAGGAAGGGACGTTCATTTCCGACAGAGAGAAGGACGAGCTGACAGAGGCCCTCGGGAATCCTGAACACCCTGGACGAACACGAGGCACACCAGGCTCCGTTCCGTGGAAGCATGGGTTTCCCGACAGCGGTGGTTATAGAAGCCGAGAGAGAAAAAGGAAACAAGAAGCAAGCGAAATGCAGAAGCTCAGTGCAAGATTAGCAAAACTAGAGGAACTTGAGAGCCAGCGAGCTACCGGCCAACCATCTGAGCGGCACGAAGATCCTTCCTTTGACACTACCCCACCATCTCAGCGGAGAAGCAGCGTGGCTTCCACGGAGCTTGTTCAGCCTGATTTCACGGCTCCTCGCTACCCCGTGGATAGTATCACGGCGGCTGAACATTGCGAGCTAATGAAGAAATGCCAGAACCTGACCTTCATGGCGGCGGTCGGCTCTGTTGTACCTCCTCGAGCTGAGGGAACTTTCCATTGCTGTCCGATTCCACATGGCTATGCTGTTGTGACGGTGGATGAAATAATGAATGGATTTGAGGGGCTGGAGCTTGACAACCCTACAGGTGAAGAGGATATTATTCTTTTGGAAAATGCTTTGAGGAGTACCTGTCTATGGAGAAAGGAGTACATCAAGCTTCCAAACTGGACGCCTCAGCAGACTCAGCCTCCTCCGGCGCGTCAGGGCACTCCGCCTCCTCCTCCTCCTCCGGCGCGTCAGGGCACTCCGCCTCCTCCTTCTCCTCCTCTGGCGCGTCAGGGCACTCCGCCTCCTCCGGCACGTTAGGGCACTCCGCCTCCTCCTTCGCCTCCTCCGGCGCGTCAGGGCACTCCGCCTCCTCCTCCTCCTACTCCGGCGCGTCAGGGCACTACGCCTCCTCCGGCGCGTCAGCAACGGCGGAAGAGAGTCGCCGCCGCCGCTCTAGCGGCTAGCAGTACAATAGGTGGGAAGAAATACAAATTTGGTCCAAACCTCAAGCCTCTTCCGAAGTTACCATATGATAGGACCGAAGAGGAAAACGCTGAAATCAGTGCAGCCGAAGTGAAGGCCCATTTTGCACGGAAAGATCCACCTCCTAAGGAAACGGTAGATCCGGTGAAAGCGAAGCGCACTCTGCATGCCCTGAAGCGACCACCACGGACTCGGCTATCCAACTATGACCGCATAATTACTAAGACACATGCTGAAGCGCAGCGGTCGGGAAGTACTTCCAGTGCTGCAAGAGAGAAAAAACGAAGAAGTGGGAAAACAATTCCCCAGCTCGGCGAACAGGAGAAGCAATCGTGCCCCCTGCTCAAGGTGTCTAGCGATATCGCTAATCATCCGGTGTTACTGCCCGGTACCATTCTTGATGATTACCTGCCCGATGATGTACAGTTTGAAACGGCTGAGGTAGTAGACGACTTTAGATACGAGCACAGGAAGCCTCTCGTCAAAGCTGATCATCCTCATCTAACAACTATGATGCAAAAATTGCATGAGTAGTACATGGAAACCTGCAGGAAGTCTGGGACCGACAGTTTGATGATTGGAATTAAAAATGAGCATGACTTCCCTGGAGTCGACCTGCTGCCTGTTGAATTTGTGGAGTTATTTCAGTTATACAATCAAAAGGCCCTCGACAAACAACTCATGACTTGCTACTGTCTGTAAGTATTACTTCTATAATTAAGTCTCTAGCTCAGCTCGTTCATTGCATGTATATATAATTATCCTCACTATATTATGCAGATTGAAGATGGTCGAATGCAAAAAAGCACAAATCTATGACATTGGGTTCATTAGCCCAAATACTGTAAATGAATGGTCGGTACAAAACGAGGCCAAAGATACCGAGGACAACTTGCTAGAAGCGTTCCTTAGACATCAAAACAAAAGGGAAATACTCTTTCCTTACAACTTCAAGTGAGTGTTACTGTCTTGTGAATATTCGGTTTTGCTTACTCGAGGTTAAGTAATGTAATTGATGAGTTATGCGTGCGCAGCTTCCACTATATTCTGCTATCCATTAACCTTGATAGGGCATTAGTAACTGTCTTAGACTCGCTCCGTAAAGATCCCAAGTATTATGCGGACATGACTGCAATGCTCCAGAAGTAAGTTCAATCAATACCGGGACCATATCGGCAACTTTCGTTCATTTCCTGATATCAAGTAATCATTTTCTTTGCCTGCCAGGGTTTGGAAAAAGTTCACCACTATGGTTCCGGGTCTGAAGAAGGAGCTGCGATTTACACACCCCAAAGTAAGTAGTACTAGCTAGTTCCGTGCATCTCTCATTGATTCTAGTTTCATCAATACCATTATCATGCTTGCTTATCAGTTTGATTGAACTCTATTCTCGTAAAGTGCTTGTACCAGGCACCCGGGACTCATTTATGTGGATACTACGTATGCGAGTTCATTCGCCACTATACCTCTGAGCGGGGCTTCTCTAAGAAACAATTTGAAGTACGTAAACAATATTCACAATTTTATTTTACATATTACCATCAATTGTGTTGAGTTTCATTCATATATATGTATTGACCCCCTTCTTTAAATTAGATCTGGCAGATGCGGGATGAACTCCTACCACATGATCGCATACGAGCAATTCAAGAGGAATTGGTGGGATTCTTTCTTGACCACGTCATACCTGAACACGGAGAATACCATGTGGAATTGCAATGGTTGTAAGGGATGTTATATTGTACATATGTAGTAGCGTCGGATAGATATACAAAAACTTGTTGTTCGACCAAGCACGGAGAAAGAGATGTCACTTCTCTCTATATATGTTCATGACGATCTTGTGTAATTAATGGTTTCCTTCATTTGCTTACCAGCTAGCGTCGAGTTCTCTCTATATGTATAGTAGCTAGCGTCGACCAAGCACGGAGAAAGAGAGGTCACTTCTCTCTGTTAGCTAGCTAACACAATATGAAACCCCTAAATTAACCCTCCAAAACCCCAAAACCGCCCCTTCCAAAAAAAAACCAAAACCCCCAGCTCCTGCAAGCTGCTGACGCGTGGCTGCCTTTTGGTCCCGGTTGGTGTTACCAACCGGGACTAAAGGTCCTCCTGCCTGGGCGCCCCGAAGCGGCCACGTGGAGCCCCTTTGGTCCCGGTTTGTGAGCAAACCGGGACTAAAGGTTTTGGGCATTAGTCCCGATCGTTTTGTCCCGGTTCCAGAACCGGGACTAAAGGCCCTCTGGAACCGGGACTAGTGCCCTGTTTTCTACTAGTGATGGCCCTGCGGGTAAGGATCGATTTGGATCCAATGCATTGATCCAAGCCGTCTCTTTACCCACCCCCTTCCCCGCAACACGGAGGTCCATGCCTTGTCCGGGCGTGTACTTCATGGCAGCTTGGTGATGGCCGATCTTGTCTTTTCTGGAAAGACCATTGGGTGTCAGGCCGTTGCATTGCTGAGCTCCTCCTCTAATCTACGCGATGGTTCCTCGTCGTCGTCACAAGTTGCACACTGTCCATGATGGACTGCATCTTCGGGCTGGGGTCCAAGAGATCCAGGGTCCCCTAGGCCCTGCTGCCATGGTTTAGTACGTCGACCCTATGGCGTTTGCTTCGACATCCACTCTCCTTGGCACCCTAGACAAGCTCATATGGCATCGAACTACTTCCGGAGTCTACTCGCCGCTTTCTGCTGCTCCGCCATGTTTGCTGGCAGCTCCACATTGGCGGCTAGCTTGGAAAACTTGGGCGCCTCTTCGCGTCAAGATCTTCATGTGGCTGTTTTCCAAGATCGATGCTGGACCATGGAAAGACTCGCGCGCCATGGTCTACCCCACGTAGATAGATGTCTCCTTTGCAACAAAGAACTGCAGAGCATTCATCACCTCTTTGGTCAGCTGCTCCTTCTCCCGACAACTCTGGCACGAGTTGCTCGCATGGTGCTGTTCAACGACTCCTTCACCCACCCCAAATCCCCCTTCCAGGAGTGGTGGTGATACCCTAGCCATGTCACCATCCTCCTTCCAAAAAAGGCTCTCATCCCTCCTCCTCCTCCTCCTCCTGACGGATCGACTTATATGGAAGCATCAGAACTACTGCGTCTTTAATGGACTACAATCCTCCTTGAGCAATCTCCTTCGTCTCATCAAGGACGAAGCTTAGCTTTGGGCGCTAGCTGGAGCATTTGGCTTGGCCAACATCATTGCGGAATAATCCGCATGTAGTAGTTTGTAACCCTAGCCTCCCTCTCTCTCGGCCTCCTGTTGTGTGTTGGAGACAGAGACCTTGCATTCTTGTTCGATTCCTCTATCAATGAAAGATACACAAGCTTTGCGTATTCATGAAAAAGGTATTGTTATGAAGTTGAACTATTTGATGTATCTCCTATTATGAGTTTCTTGATGTTGGGTTGAAACTTATTCATGTATTGAACTTTTGGGAATCATAATGTCATATGATGCATGTCTAGTATAATTTTTAGAGACACTCATGTGACATTTGGGTGACTCTATGGATTAATATTAGAAAGATAACTAACATAATGTGATTGTCTAGTATAATTTTCGGGGCTGTCTGAGGTGACATTGGGGCGTGATCTATGTCTTAGAAAGATAATATTTAATGTGTGATGCTTTACCTTACCTATGATATCTCATACTACTTTCATCTAATAAAAAAGGGACTTCGATATGATGCTTTACCACATTTTTTGAGGTTATGTATTTTAGTGAATTTAATAGTATTGAGGGTTGCCAATGGTAAAACAATAAACCCGAGGCCTTGTTTCTAACCATTAAAAATCCATTTTAGTTAGTTTTGCAACTTTGTTACTTTGCTGCTTTTATTTATTTCGAAAATAAAACAATATTCCCACCATCCAAATTATCAACTTATCATACAAATCATCAATTTCTTCTTCAAACCAGTGCGACGAAGCAATTTACGATTGTGTTAGGTGTGTTGGGTACACAAGAGACTATTTGTATCGTGATTAGGGTCGCTTGAGAGTAGGATACTTTCAACCTATGCCTCACACGAATTTATAAATCCTATGTGTTCCACTTGAGGGAAGTTGTTGCTTTCATACAAACGTCAACGTTTGGAGGCCTAACAAAGTATACAAGAATAGAAGTGCATAAAGGCGCTAGCCCACAATCTTCAGGCATTATACATTCAGTTCTGGCATATTACGGGACCTCCATTTGTCAAACTCTCCTAGGCCTTGTATCTAGTGCTTACAACTTATCTAGATTAATTCCAACATGGATCCAGTGTTCGTGCTAAGTCTGTGGGAATTCCTACTCACATACACATAGTAGAACGAAAAAGCTGTAAAACCTAGAAAAACTAAGGATTATGTGGTGCTCACGTTAACATGTACGGAAACATGATGCAAAACTTACATAGAATTAACTCAACGAAACATGATATGAGTAAGTTTAGTATGGGGATATGCACCAAGTGAGCTATAAAACATGATGCATTTGAGACACGTCAGTAACTTAGCAAGTAAACATATAACATACAGAGGATTAACTACATCACCACCAAAAGTATTTTTTTGTTACATGTAAAATAAACTTAGCACAACATAGCTTGGCAACAAAGCTTGTCAAGGCCACATTACTTAGCTAGTAATCACATAAAATACATGCATATTCTCACATGAACTTGAGGAGATCATGATGTTCTTCATCACACTTCATTCACACATAAAGACAAGAAACAAAACATGCAATAGTCTCACGATGTACTCATATGGAGGTTCATCCAAATATGATGGATTGAAACATGCAAGAACTTAGTAAGCACGCCGACTTGCCTTTGTTCAATCAGTTAGATCAAGGATTATCTTCGGTTTCTTGGGGTTCTTCTCCACTGCAGTTTTCATCTCGTCATGTATCCGCTTGGTAATATCTCCACCACCTTTGCCATCTAATTTCAAGTGGACCACTCTGAGTTCGGCAAGATTTTCTACACCAAAAAGTCCCTCCAGCATTTTGAACTTTAGCTCAAGCCTTTCTAGTTCTGGCATCGCATTTTCTGAAAAGCTCAATAATGGCAAGAGAGGAGCTGAGAAGCGAAGAAGCTTAAGACTTTTAAATCCCCCATCTGGAATTCTAATCTCCCCGTCAGAGTGCAACTTATTTTCAGCAAGAGTTGTCAATGTTTCTGGATCTAGCTTTTCTGCCTTAAATGAAAAGGTGAGAGAAAACAACGCCTCTAGTTTACTGAGGTTCTCCAAGTTGTCTTTCCGAAGAGCTGTCACTGAAAGGGTTAGCTTGCTGAGAGCATTGAGTTGATTTATCCAGCCAGGGAGCTTAACCATCTTTCCAGATAACTCAAGGGCAGTCAGAAATTTTGGAGGCGTAGACAAAGCATCCAATGATTTTAGGAACTCAGATGATTCATCAACAATTATGAGTGTGTGTAGAGAATATCCACCAAGGTACTCGATGGAGGAGCTTAATTCTTCAAAACTTGCACCACCTCCCATTGTTTTGAGCTTGTAGATGGCAAGTTTCCTCAACTCGGTAAAATGGTGAAAGTCCACTGACTCCCCAACAATCTCAATACCTGACAGTATGCGCAAGGCCTTCATTTTCTTTTTCTTACTCATCTCTTCTGGAAGCTTCAATGCCATCCGTGTTTTTTTATTCCCACCAATTATGTTAACTAGCCGTTCAAGCTGGCATATGGTTTTAGGCAACTCAACAACATATGTCTCTCTTATGTCCAAGGTCTCCAAGTTCACAAGCTTGTCAATCTTTTTTGGAAGCTCTTTGGTGTCAGTTCTTCGGAGGCTAAGAAACTTCAGAAGAAGCATTTTGCATATCTCTTTTGTATGGTGGTGTTTGAAACCAGTACAACCTTCAAGATCCAAGACCTGCACAATTCCAAACTTGAATGAATGGGAAGGTAACTGGTTATTCAAATTCCCAAACATGGTCAGTGACCGAACATGCGACAAGTTCATATTCTCTGCATCCTTTGCATGTTTAGAATCACTCCCTTGGAGAGACAATCGACGGACCTTGCTGCTAGGAGGTGGCATGAGCCAGTTACCACCAACCACAGTGATGAAATTCTCTTCACTTGCCTTAGCAACAATGTGCTCAAGGACCATGTCATGAACTACAAATTTCTTTACCTTCCCATTGCTGCTATGCTCAACTGCTCGGATGATCTTCCTCCTTATGAGGTGATTGAAATATGCTTCTGCAACATCCTCCACACTTAGCCCTTGCTTTTCACAGACGAAACCTTCAGCAATCCATCGTCTGGTCAGTCGCTTCCTGCTGATTTTGTGGCCCTTTGGAAATATGCTCAAATACAATGAGCAGGTCTTGATTTCAGCAGACATGTCATTGTAGCAATAGCTAACAATCCTACCCACTTCCTCTTGGGTGATGTCTTTCCCACCATCTTTACCATGATCTTTCCCTGATTCTGGGAATAGAGAACTTCTAAGATCGGACCATGTCTCTCTTGATATGTTTGGGTTGCAAGCGACATGACCACCCATGGTAACTATGGCCAATGGTAGTCCTCCACATACCTTCCAGACTTCATCTGGAAATGGAACATCTTCACTACCTACAAGTTAAGAATAACTTTTTAGCATATTTGATAGCCAAGGGGAGCAAATATTATGAATAAATATCTTATACATAGAAAACAAAAACATCAATGATAATTTTGGCCAAAATATTAAGAACAAGATCACCTTCTTCTATCTTGGATGTTGTGGACTCAAGGAAAGCTTGTGTAAATAACTCCTTGGATTCTTTATCGCCAAGACCTTTAACTTTACGAATATCTGCTTCTCCTCTCCGCGTTGTGGCAACAGCATGAAACCGTGTGGTAACTATTATTCTGTTATCTTTATTAGCATTACGGTTAGGAAGTTCTTTTATAATCTTGTCCAACATCGTTGCAGACCATACATCATCAATGATGACCAGGAAACTGCAAATAAACAACATCGCAAGAAGATAATCACCATCTATCACATAAGCCCTTTTCCATTGCAAGAAGATATAAAATCTTAAGAGACAACTAGCCCAATACAATGTTTATTAAGTTGTATTTAAATTTGATGATTTGGAACTCATGCATACATGGTGATTAGTCTAGCGGATTTTTTTTTTGTGACAATGGCCACGAGTAAGGGATAGAGAAATGCTTCCTCTATCTTCAGTATAACTATACTATGTCACGTTAGCAAAATTAACATCTTGGTATTCCATTGCATAAAAACTGATTTCGGAAGATCAGTGAAAAGTTGTGCTGTTTGATATTACGGGGAGCAGAAATCAGTGATGAAGGCTTTAACGTTGGACGCATTAAGTTTGAAGTTACCTTTTATCTCGGAAGTGCTCCTCTAACTCTGTCTTGAGTCTATCCAGCTTGCTGGACCTCTCACCCGTTCCCTCGGATGTGCCGGCGCAGTAGCACTTGCCCAGGACAGCTGATGTGCCCTGGCTGACGCGATCCCGTACGTTCTTGAGGGCTTGTGCGACACGGCTCTCTTTCGATCCGCCATGCTGCTCGTGATGGCTGGTCTCCGGCTTGACTTGACTCTTGATGCTCATGAGGATGGCCTCCAGGTCGGAGCTCTGAGACACCGTGACCATGGCGCAGTAGTCATATTTGTCCCCAAAGTTCTTGTACATGGCGGTGGCGATGGCGGTCTTCCCCACGCCTCCGAACCCGACTATGTAAGTCACCCACTTGTCGAGCTTCCTCATGTGCATCTCCACCCCGACTGGCTCCTTCATGGCGACAAGCTGGAGCCTTGCGTCCTGGTTGTCCGCGGCCTCGAATCGAGAGGCCTTGCTGGAACCACCGGTCTTCTTGACGCCGTCCGGGTTGTTCACGCCGTACCTGTTGCGCCGTTCGCTGATCTGCTGCGCGCGCTCCTTCAGTATGGCGATCCTGCTGGCGACGTTGCGGCGAGGCCACCACGTGAGGACCTCGTAGACGTTGTTGACGAGGAAGTAGCAGCATATGGTGGTCCGCAGGCCATGGAGGCTGTGGGAGGAGTCGTCGATGGTGTCCTCGATGTCGTAGGTGATGTCGCGGATCTGCTTCATCCAGTCCTTCATCAGGGGCCCGTGACCGTCGTCGTTGCCGTAGCCCGAGGTGGCGAGCTCCCGGAGGAAGGACTGCATGGTGGCCAGCTCGTCGTTGATGTACTGGAGGTCGCCGTTCACGCCCCTGATCAAGGTGTACTCATGGGCGAGAAGGCCGCCCAGCTTGCCCAGGAGCGACTTCATCGTCGCCTCGGAGGCGCCCACCACCAACTCCATGGCCGCAAGCAATCCTTGCTTCTTCTTCCTTTGCCTCTTAGGAAGGAAGATCTGTAGATAAATTTTGGAGTAAAATCGAGATAATTTCCTTAGTGCGGACTGCGGACTGCAACAAGTAAATGAGAAGAAGATGAAGCTGGGAAAGAAATATGAATCCACCCACCAGCAGGATCAAGAGAGAGCAAAATTAGAGGGCCTTTTGGTATGGGCGAGAGTAGACTCCGACCATACTACCACTACTAATGTGTTTTATGTGTTGCTCTTGCTCCCGCGCATGAGTATATGCTTTGCCAAATGCTTTTCGATCTTCAGGTAACATGCAATTTAAAAATATTATGGTTGTTGAGTTTCATAATGCATCTTCCCTTCAGCCCAACCCAATATGGCCACTAGTAGGTAGCACTTGCAAGCACTTCGCCCCCTCAAAAAATAAAATGCAAGCAGTTCGTATTCTTTACAGTAGCTCAAAAAGAGAAGGGTTTGTACTCCGTCATAATTGGAGCCTTTTGCTCGAGGACAGTGTTTTGGTGCTGGGCAGCATCTGCACCTGGTGATGAATAGTAAAACCAAAAGAAATAGAAAAAAAAATCTTGTTTGGCACGAAAGATGAAAAAGTTTTCTAGGTGTGTAGGCAAAAAAATCGTGGCAATATGACGTCATAGGAGCTCTGAAAAAACAGACTTTTACGAAAAGTTCAGACTTTTTTTATTTTGAAGCACTGATTTTATTTTCTGTGCCGAGCTCCTCCTATGTCACATCGCAATGAAACTTTGCAGGCCCACAAAAAATTCATGTTCGATGTGTACAAACTTCAGATTTTTTTTTTGCTATTTCATTTTTTACCGTTTATCCGGGATCAGATGCGCTCGTTGATGAATTGGTTAGTTGCCAAACCTAGATAAAATCGTAGCTTAGTGGATGATTTATTTACTCTCAATCATAGCCCATCCATAATATACCTTTGTACTATGACCGCAAAATGTGATAGACAAACATGGTTTGAAATAGTCTTCAAGTCCTATCAATAAATTGGTACTTATCTACATGTCATCACTATTTGACTTCCCTAATCATGTGTGTACTAGGGTTGGATATGCCTTTATTATTTATCTAAGATCATTTATTTCACAAATACCTAATGCAAAGTTAAGCATATATAAGAGTTGCCACAAAAAAAAACAAGTCAAGCATAAGAAAGGGAGGGAGGGAGGGGGAAGGGAGGGAGAGAGAGAACATTTGTCTATGTTTACTTTACAGAAAACAATGCTAATTCTATAAATCATTTTTTGCTAGTTTTATATAAACGAACGTTTTAGGTTCCATTTTTTTAATACAATGCATGCAAATCGATCCAACTATTAAATCAATTTGTTAGTTTCCAAACTTGCATCTCATCACAACTTAGTGGATGATTATTTAAATCCAAATCATAGTATGTCCATAATGGTCAAACCAGATGTTGCCTCTAACATTATTTATTACGTATTATGAGACCATAATGTGATAGACATGGTTCAAAATTCTCTTTTGGTCCTATCAAGAAATTGGTACTTATCTAGATGCCATCTCCATTTGACTTTCCTAATCATGTGCATGCTGGGTATGATATGCCTTAGTATATGTGGGTTTGTCCTATTATATTTCTATTAGAACTTATATATAGTTAGTTTCCTTCTAGAATGATGAAAACATCGCCACATGTTGTGAGATTACTTCATTGCCAAACACCTGCATCATTAATACTACAGAAAACACATTAGATAAACAAGTCCTAGATTTTCTTCGAAGGAAGTTTTTTGATGTGACCTTGTTAATAGTAGCTAACAAATAAAATACTTTGTTGGTAACTATCTAAGAACATTTATTTTATAAATGGCTAATGCACATTTGATAGAGAGAGATAGAGAAAAAGGGGGCAACATATGTATTGGTTTACGGTACCGAATACTATTCTAATTCTGTAAATTAATTGTGCTAGTTTTATATTGAGGAACATTGTAGGTGCCAAATTATTGATACATACATTGCGTGCAAGTCAATCCAACTCACATATGAATTTGTTAGTTGCCAAACGTTGATCTCATCACGGCTTACTGGATGATTATTTACTCTCAATCATATTTCGCCATAATAATTAAACTAGAAATATTGTCTCTAACAATATTACTTTCGTACTATGACCCCATAATCTGATAAACATACTTTGAAATATTCTTTTAGTCCCATATAGAAATGTTTATTTATATATCTAGATTTCATCTCTATTTGACTTTGCTAATCATGTGCGTAGTTGGGTTGTATATGACTTGGTATACGTGAGCTGTCCAATTATATTTCTATTATCGCTCATAGTTAGTTTCCTTCTTCGATAAAGAGTATATATTAACATCGCGAAGATACCAATTACACCCAGCCTCTGTAACAACGCAATGCCCTAACGGCATGACGGATGCACACATAAAAAAAAGAAGCCAAAAAAGAAAAGTCCTGCTACAGTGTTCCAGGCCTTGCAACAGCAGCACAACCACCACTAAGACAACACCTGATTTCCAAGTTCTTCAAAAGCGACGCCTCCACGGAGGAAACAGTGCACCAGCGTCATCGTCGCTCGATCATAGATCTTGGGTTTTCTCCCCGGAGATAATCCCCACTCTTAAAACAATGCCTTCAACAAGGCCATTGTCAGGCACAACCAATTAAGGCCGAGCTTGGATTTTCACCTTGAAAAGCAAGACATTGAACTTCAACCGTGTTGTCGCCCCCACTTACATACCACTGCTAAAAATCCCGAAACTCCAAGCAAATTCCTCAACGTCATAGGCTCCAATCACCATCACAAGTCCTCCAATCTCGACTTCCATGACATTCTCTGCCTCTGACTTCACCATGGAGCTAAACTTATGTCCTGATGACAACAGATAGCAGAGCTTCGCGCTGCTCGCTCCTCAATGGAGAACCAATGGGCCCGACCGAATCCCACCCGATCCAGCAATCTGCACGCAAAACACGCCCATGGGAGTTCGCCGGCGGAGCCTTTCGAAACCCGTCACTCTGGCCAGATCAGGAAGGACAAGCGTCAGACAAATCTTTGTCTTGGCACAAGAGGAACCCTAGGACCGATGCCTTTATCCGAGCACAACAGCAGGCCCCCACAGCGCCGGTCGAAGCAGCATCAGAGAAGGCAGCTGTAGCGCACAAACACAAACTGTCCCTGGCAGGGGGCGACCTAGATCGGGCCCTGAGGCCCAGATCCGACCCACCACCACGCCGTAGGAGATTGGTGCCGACGCTGTGCACCACCTACCACGAATATGCTGCTTCGGCTTCAGGCCATGACTACACGCGCCACCGCCCTTGAAACACTGCCAGTACTCCACAACCGCCCGTGGAGCTGCCGCCATGGTGCACTCTCCTCCTCCCGTCATTAGAAACGAAGGGCGCCGCCATAGCCGCCGGCATCGGCGACGGCACCGGCCAGGGGCACGCCGATGAAAGGGGCTGGAGGGGACGGTGGAGGATCCTCCGGAGTCGCCCGGGCGGAGGCGACTTGGGAGGCGGAGCGATTGAATCTGGAAGAAACCAGGCGAGGTGTGATGGCGTGGATTTTACTTTCCTTCTAGAATCATGATAAGATTGTCACTTCATGTCATATTATCTATTCCCAACAATAATGCGATTGTGCTAATACTTGCTAGTAGTTGAAACAATTTTCTTGGTAGTTATCTAAGATCATTTATTTTTAAAAAAGGCTAATATACAATTTAAAAACATTATAACTGGACACCCTAGGAGCTCCCTCAGACTATCAGACTTTGGAGCCGTCCGATTTCAAGATACGGCCGTCACTATACGTTCGATGCACAGTCGAATTTTCTTGCTCCCGTTCCCAGGCAGCTACTCCCGTAACTATTTTGGACCAACGTAGTTAATTGGGCCAAATAGCCCACCGCACAGTGGGCCGAAGGAGCATTCCCTGATCCAAAAATCAGTCGTGGGCGATTAGAGTGCTCGCTAACCCTAACCAACGCCAGCGGCGGCGGCCAGCCGAAAAGTCTTGGAAGCGGGGGCGGCGTGCCGTCGGTGTCGATCTCCACCTGGATCGATTCGAAGCGTGCCAGCGTGGTGGTGGATGAGGGGCGCGGCCATGGCGCTCAAGCTCGGCGACCATGCTGGTATCAATTTTGGGTGTTTAAATTTGTTATACTGACCGAACTGTACTATTCTTGTATTGGTAACCATGGCGTAGTGAGTCAACAAGTCTCATGTTCCTCCTCATTCCAGGAACAACCCAACTTACTCCGCAACGACGACCACCCCTCTGACCATCATGCCTTTTGACCAACTGTCAAACCCTCTTCTCTCATCCTAGAAAAACATATTGTATATAGTACGTGCTTGCTACGGTTGACAATCCGGGCCTCCGGGCTCCGGCCACTAAATTCGAACCATAAACATATGTTTTGTCTAATAGTAGGTGCAGATGCTGGGGGCTAGGCGTGAACAACCCTGGCCTCATGGCACTCCATGCAAAGCCAAGGCTGGTGACACTCCTTGCAATTGTTTTGTATGTTTGCATTGGAATAAATGGCCATGTGATTTCTGGTGCATGGCGATGCTATTTTGACAAAGTCTTGTTCAGTTTACAGTAGCAAGTTGGTATCCTCTTACAGTGGCGGAGCTTCATGGGGGCCAACCTGGGCCATGGCCCCCCCAGCTCACAAGCAAACATGCATATATACTTTTGTATTAGACTTATTTTTCAGTACAAATCAATTGAAACCAACTATGTTTGCCCCCCCCCCCCCCCCCCCCCCCCCCCCTTCAGCCAATTGTCCCTCCAAGTATTCGGCTGAAGCTCCGCCACTGTCCTCTTATATCCTCTACAGGTACTTCATTGGTTAAGCAAGAGGTATTGTCTTTCCTAGCCATCAGCATTATTTTGATCTCTGTGCTAGCATAATACAAATCTAAAGTTCAATCAATTGATAATGTTCTTCTTCTGACTGAATAAATTCATTTTTAGACAGTTAGTGGTCAGATATAAATACTTCTGGTAAACCGGGCCGATTTGATGGTTGAAGTAGCTACTGATTTGCTGACGGGTCACTGCTTTGCAAGATGAAACTGACCCATCGTTGTCCCCAAGCTGACTCGTGCTGCAAATACTGGATTCCATCAAAGAAAAAAATATTGAGACTGATGGCGGAAGAATGACAAACATGCTTCGCCATCTCTCTTCTGTTACTGTTGCTGGAGTGGAATTTGGCATTAGGCCTCAAGGTGGTTTGGCCTATCAATGTGCGATTCCCCGCCTTGATCTCTATATATCCATGATCTCATTGGTTTCAATCCTTTTGGTTTTTATTTCTTCTGTTATGTATGTAGCGTCAGGATCATGAGTAGGCCGTGGAGGCTGTCGGGCCGCAGTCCCATGGAGTTCTATGCCTCCATGGTAAGTGGATACAGTTAAGCACCATATCCAATTCGCCGACCTCTCCACGATGAAGGTAAAGCACCGATCACACCTTCAATATTGGTTGGGAATTGTGAGTTTAGGTTTGCTCAGTCTGTTGGTGGATTGTTTCTGTTGAGGTGTGACATGAGAAGGTGGCCACCAATAGGAGATGTCGAACTCAGGAGTAACAAGGCACAAAGGACTGTTGGTTCATAAGATTCATCCACATACCATGTCAGTATTCTTGGAGAAGTACGTGTAGTGTTTTGTACTCTCTAGGACTTGTTAGGTTGATCTTCAGTCTCTAGGAGTTTTCTAACTTATTATTAGTTTGATCTTCAGTCCACAGCACTAAAGGAGCTCATATGGCATATAGAGATTTACTATAAACCTTGTAGAGGATAATCGGATGTGTACACATTAGATGGCCACTTGCTATATAAAACAGAAGCCGTGGCTGGGAGATAAGTTATTTTTTCATACATAACAAACTCTCACTTCCAGTTTAGGTCGGGGAACTGCATTAGCATTTGGAATATCATATTATTGCTGGCTCGACCATGACATGAATATAGTGGCAGTTATGTTTGATATTTAGCTTTGGGAATGAAATGGCGAAATTTGAGTAGCTTAATTTGATGTGATTTTATGAATGCATTAGTATTTGTAATGCTCATGGTCACTCTTGAGAAGGTATGACATAATCGATACGACTGATTGTGCTACTTGGCACAAGGCCATAAGTTCATTAGTTTCATTATTAGATGAAATTGATTACCTTGATTTATGCTAGGTATTTAATTATTTTGCATGCATGGCACATCTGTGTAAGAACAGAGCTTGCATTTCTTTAGCGAGTGATATGTGCTCGCTTTAAAAGCTAATGCCGAAACAAAATGATGGCCGATGACAAATTATTTGTTGGTTAGAGGACAATTTACTATAATTCAGTTGTCAATACGGTTCTGATTGGCAGTGGAAGTGATAAGTTCCATAACTTGAGAAAGAGACATGTTTTAAGAGAAGGTGATTCAACTAATATGGTAATGATAGAATCAAACCAATATCTCTCATTTCTTAAATTTACTTAACTTACGTTAGATATTCTTTCTTAGACTTTCGTTGAATTTTTGGCGCTTCCACTTTAATAAATTTAAGAACTATCCAACTGATTTTTTTAATAAGGTGCCCAGAGTTCCAAGAGTTCCATTGAATTTTTAATAAGGTGCCCAGAGTTCCAATGTAGCCATCTGCAGAAAATGCATGTTGGACTGCTCAGAAGATACTAAAGAGGAAACAATGATCAACTCAGTGGTTGAACATTATGTGTACACAATTTTGGCCAACAAAATTTAGAAGGAAGCTAGAGCCGTATTGCATTGGTACAAATAACCTTTGGCACTGAACCTGAGCGGACAGTGAAATTCTGGCTTCAGCTTTCATTATGCTGAAGTCCTTAAGATGACCTATTTTCCATTTGTACCGTTGTTGTTCACCAAGGTCCGAACAATCGTTGTATCTGTAATGACAACGGCAGAAGCCTAATACTACTATATTGCTTTGAGTTTCAGGTAAAATGAAATTACACAAAATTATTTATAACACTACAAGATTTAAAGTTTACATAAAATGCATCTGCATAATTGTACCAAGCCTAACATTTATTATTATTGAAAGACGGGCGCAGCAACGCGCGCCTTTCATGATCTAGTAAAACATTAGAGAGGGAGAGAGTGCTCTAGATGCTACGTCCTCTGTTTCATAATTTAGCGTGTATAAATTATTTGAAAAGTCAAACCTCACAAAAAGTTTACCAAGTTTTCGGAGAAAAACATTTACATTCAGGATGCCAAGCAGTTTCATTAGATTAATTATAAGAAGTAGTTTCATATTTAACATATTTGATAGTGTACATATGAATAGTTTTATCTATAATATTGGTCAAAGTTTGACGTTAAAAAAATATAGGCAATATATTATGGATTACAAGGAGTATGTCATCAATGTCACACACATAATAAATTGGTAATTATTAGATGTAATCTATAGTTGACTTTCCAAATAATGTGTGTGCTGGTGTTGGGTGCCTTGGTATATGTGGGTTGGTCCGAATATATTTCAATTATATCTAAGAGTTAGGTTTTTCTAGAATCATGATAAGATCGCCAACTCATGTCACATTACTCTATTGCCAATCATACGGCGTCATTAACATAGAAACACCATTATGTAAATAAGTCATTAATTTTATTTGAAGTCGTTTATGTGTCTAGATGTCATCTCTATTTGACTTTGCTAATCATCTGCGTAGTTGGGTTGGATATGAGTTGGTATACGTGAGTTGTCCAATTATATTTCTATTATCGCTCATAGTTAGTTTCTTTCAAGAATCACAATAAGATCATCACTTCATGTCATATTATGTATTGTCAACCATAATGTGACTATGCTAATACTTTCTAGTAGTTGAAATAATTTTCTTGGTAGTTATGTAAGATCATTTATTTTACAAAATGGCTAATGCACAAGTAAACATGATAAAGGGAGAGAGTGCGCCAGATGCTACATCCTCTGATTCATAATTTAGTGCATATAAATTATTCGAAAAGTCAAACCTCACAAAAAGTTCACCAAGTTTTTGGAGAAAAACATTTACATCCAGAATGCCAAGCAGTTTCATTCGATTCATTATAAGAAGTAGTTTCATATTTGACATATTTTATACTGTAGATATAAATAGTTTTATCTATAATCTTGGTCAAAGCTTGACTTTAAAAAAATGCAATATATTATGGATTAGAGGGAATACACCATCAATGTCACATACATAAGAAATTGGTACTTATTAGATGTCATCTATAGTTGACTTTCCTAATAATGTGTGTGGTAGTGTTGGATGCCTTGGTATATGTGGGCTGGTCTGATTCTATTTCAATTATATCTAATAGTTATATTTTTCTAGAAACATGATAAGATCACCATCTCATGTCACATTAGTCTATTGCCAATCATACTGCATCATTAACATAGAAACACCATTATGTGAATAAGTAATTACTTTTATTTGAAGTCGTTTATGTGTCTAGATGTCATCTCTATTTGACTTTGCTAATCATGTGGATATGACTTGGTATACGTGAGCTGTCCAATTATATTTCTATTATCGTTCATAGTTTTTTTCCTTCTAGAAGCTATTGCCAACCATAATGTGACTATGCTAATACTTGCTAGTAGTTAAAATATTTTTCTTGGTAGTTATCTAAGATAATTTATTTTACAAAATGGCTAATGCACAGTTAAACATGAGAGACGGAGAGATAGCGCTAGATGCTATGCCCTCCCTTTCATAATTTAGTACATATAAATTATTCAAAAATTCAAACCTCACAAAAAGTTCACCAAGTTTTCGAAGAAAAACATATACATCCAGAAAGCCAAGCAGTTTCATTAGATTCATTATAAGAAGTAGTTTCATATTTGACATATCTTATACTGTAGATATGAATAGTTTTATCTATAATCTTGGTTAAATTTTTGACTTAAAAAAACTATACGCAATATATTTTGGATTATAGGGAGTACGTCATCAATGTCATATACATAAGAAATTGGTACTTATTAGATGTCATCTATAGTTGACTTTCCTAATAATGTGTGTGTTGGTGTTGGTTGCCTTGGTATATGTGGGCTGGTTCAATTATATTTCAATTATATCCAAGAGTTAGTGTTTTCTAGAATCATGATAAGATCGCCAGCTCATGTCACATTAGTCTATTGCCAATCATACTGCATCATTAACATAGAAATGTCATTATGTAAATAAGTCATTACTTTTATTTGAACTCGTTTATGTGTCTAGATGTCATGTCTATTTGACTTTGCTAATCATGTGCGTAGTTGGGTTGGATATGACTTGGTGTACTTGAGTTGTCCAATTATATTTCTATTATCTTTGATAGTTAGTTTCCTTCTAGAATCACGATAAGATCATCACTTCATGCCATATTATCTATTGGCAACCATAATGTGACTATGCTAATACTTGCTAGAGTTGAAATAATTTTCTTGGTAGTTATCTAAGATCATTTATTTTACTGAATGGCTAATGCACTGTTAAACACGAGAGAGGGAGAGACAGAGAGAGCTCTAGATGATACGTCCTCTCTTTCATAATTTAGGGCATACAAATTATTTGAAAAGTCAAATCTCACAAAAAGTTCACCAAGTTTTTGGAGAAAACATTTACATCCAGAATGCCAAGCAGTTTCATTAGAATCATTATAAGAAGTAGTTTCATATTTGACATATTTGATATTGTAGATATGAATAGTTTTATCTATAATCTTGGTCAAAGTTTGACTTAAATAAAACTATACGCAATATAGTACAGATTAGAGGGAGTACATCATCAATGTCAATCGGTACTTATTAGATGTCATCTGTAGTTGACTTTCCTAATAATGTGTGTCTTGGTGTTGGATGCCTTGGTATCTGTGGGCTGATCCGATGACAATTCTATTATAGCTATGAGTTAGTTTTTCTCTAGAATCATGGTAAGATCGCCAGCTCATGTGACATTACTCTATTGCCAATCACACGAGATAATTAACATAGAAACACCATTATGAAAATAAGTACTTTTATTTGAAGTCGTTTACGTGTTTGTGGTGATAGTAGCTAGTTTTTAATATACTTAGTTTGGTAGCTATCTATGATTAAAAAATAGCTAATGCATTGTTAAGCAAACGCGGAGAGAGAGAGAAAGAGAGAGAGAGAGAGAGATTTGCTTATGTTTTACTTTACCAAAAACTACTCAAATTCTATATATCTATTATTGCTAGTTTTACATACAATATTATTTTATCCAAATTTGTAATACATTGTGTGCAAGTCCTAGATTTTCTTCGAAGGAAGTTTTTTGATGTGACCTTGTTAATAGTAGCTAACAAATAAAATACTTTGTTGGTAACTATCTAAGAACATTTATTTTATAAATGGCTAATGCACATTTGATAGAGAGAGATAGAGAAAAAGGGGGCAACATATGTATTGGTTTAAGGTACCGAATACTATTCTAATTCTGTAAATTAATTGTGCTAGTTTTATATTGAGGAACATTGTAGGTGCCAAATTATTGATACATACATTGCGTGCAAGTCGATCCAACTCACAGATGAATTTGTTAGTTGCCAAACGTTGATCTCATCACGGCTTACTGGATGATTATTTACTCTCAATCATATTTCGCCATAATAATTAAACTAGAAATATTGTCTCTAACAATATTACTTTCGTACTATGACCCCATAATCTGATAAACATACTTTGAAATATTCTTTTAGTCTCATATAGAAATGTTTATTTATATATCAAGATTTCATCTCTATTTGACTTTGCTAATCATGTGCGTAGTTGGGTTGTATATGACTTGCTATACGTGAGCTGTCCAATTATATTTCTATTATCGCTCATAGTTAGTTTCCTTCTTCGATAAAGAGTATATATTAACATCGCGAAGATACCAATTACACCCAGCCTATGTAACAACGCAATGCCCTAACGGCATGACGGATGCACACATAAAAAAAAAGAAGCCAAAAAAGAAAAGTCCTGCTACAGTGTTCCAGGCCTTGCAACAGCAGCACAACCACCACTAAGACAACACTTGATTTCCAAGTTCTTCAAAAGCGACGCCTCCACGGAGGAAACAGTGCACCAGCGTCATCGTCGCTCGATCATAGATCTTGGGTTTTCTCCCCGGAGATAATCCCCACTCTTAAAACAATGCCTTCAACAAGGCCATTGTCCGGCACAACCAATTAAGGCCGAGCTTGGATTTTCACCTTGAAAAGCAAGACATTGAACTTCAACTGTGTTGTCGCCCCCACTTACATACCACTGCTAAAAATCCCGAAACTCCAAGCAAATTCCTCAACGTCATAGGCTCCAATCACCATCACAAGTCCTCCAATCTCGACTTCCATGACATTCTCTGCCTCTGACTTCACCATGGAGCTAAACTTATCTCCTGATGACAACAGATAGCAGAGCTTCGCGCTGCTCGCTCCTCAATGGAGAACCAATGGGCCCGACCGAATCCCACCCGATCCAGCAATCTGCACGCAAAACACGCCCATGGGAGTTCGCCGGCGGAGCCTTTCGAAACCCGCCACCCTGGCCAGATCAGGAAGGACAAGCGTCAGACAAATCTTTGTCTTGGCACAAGAGGAACCCTAGGACCGACGCCTTTATCCGAGCACAACAGCAGGCCCCCACAGCGCCGGTCGGAGCAGCATCAGAGAAGGCAGCTGTAGCGCACAAACACAAACTGTCCCTGGCAGGGGGCGACCTAGATCGGGCTCTGAGGCCCAGATCCGACCAACCACCACACCGTAGGAGATTGGTGCCGACGCTGTGAACCACCTACCACGAATATGCTGCTAAGGCATCAGGCCATGACTACACGCGCCACCGCCCTTGAAACACTGCCAGTACTCCACAACTGCCCATGGAGCTGCCGACATGGTGCACTCTCCTCCCCTCCGTCATTAGAAAGGAAGGGCGCCGCCATCGTCGCCGGCATCGGCGACGGCACCGGCCAGGGGCACGCCGATGAAAGGGGCTGGAGGGGACGGTGGAGGATCCTCCGGAGTCGGCTGGGCGGAGGCGACTTGGGAGGCGGAGCGATTGAATCTGGAAGAAACCAGGCGAGGTGTGATGGCGTGGATTTTAGTTTCCTTCTAGAATCATGATAAGATTGTCACTTCATGTCATATTATCTATTCCCAACAATAATGTGATTGTGCTAATACTTGCTAGTAATTGAAACAATTTTCTTGGTAGTTATCTAAGATCATTTATTTTTTTAAAAGGCTAATATACAATTAAACATTAGAGAGGGAGAGAGAGAGCGCTAGATGCTACGTCCTCTGTTTCATAATTTAGCGTGTATAAATTATTTGAAAAGTCAAACCTCACAAAAAGTTCACCAAGTTTTCGGAGAAAAACATTTACATTCTGGATGCCAAGCAGTTTTATTAGATTCATTATAAGAAGTAGTTTCATATTTAACATATTTGATAGTGTACATATGAATAGTTTTATCTATAATATTGGTCAAAGTTTGACGTTAAAAAAATATAGGCAATATATTATGGATTACAAGGAGTATGTCATCAATGTCACACACATAATAAATTGGTAATTATTAGATGTCATCTATAGTTGACTTTCCTAATAATGTGTGTGCTGGTGTTGGGTGCCTTGGTATATGTGGGTTGGTCCGATTATATTTCAATTATATCTAAGAGTTAGTTTTTTCTAGAATCATGATAAGATCGCCAACTCATGTCACATTACTCTATTGTCAATCATACGGCATCATTAACATAGAAACACCATTATGTAAATAAGTCATTTATTTTATTTGAAGTCGTTTATGTGTCTAGATGTCATCTCTATTTGACTTTGCTAATCATCTGCGTAGTTGGGTTGGATATGAGTTGGTATACGTGAGTCGTCCAATTATATTTCTATTATCGCTCATAGTTAGTTTCTTTCAAGAATCACAATAAGATCATCACTTCATGTCATATTATGTATTGCCAACCATAATGTGACTATGCTAATACTTTCTAGTAGTTGAAATAATTTTCTTGGTAGTTATGTAAGATCATTTATTTTACAAAATGGCTAATGCACAATTAAACATGAGAGAGGGAGAGATTGCGCCAGATGCTACATCCTCTGATTCATAATTTAGTGCATATAAATTATTCGAAAAGTCAAACCTCACAAAAAGTTCACCAAGTTTTTGGAGAAAAACGTTTAAATCCAGAATGCCAAGCAGTTTCATTTGATTCATTATAAGAAGTAGTTTCATATTTGACATATTTGATACTGTAGATATAAATAGTTTTATCTATAATCTTGGTCAAAGCTTGACTTTAAAAAAAATACTCAATATATTATGGATTAGAGGGAATACACCATCAATGTCACATACATAAGAAATTGGTACTTATTAGATGTCATTTATAGTTGACTTTCCTAATAATGTGTGTGGTGGTGTTGGATGCCTTGGTATATGTGGGCTGGTCTGATTCTATTTCAATTATATCTAATAGTTATATTTTTCTAGAAACATGATGAGATCACCATCTCATGTCACATTAGTCTATTGCCAATCATACGGCATCATTAACATAGAAACACCATTATGTGAATAAGTAATTACTTTTATTTGAAGTCGTTTATGTGTCTAGATGTCATCTCTATTTGACTTTGCTAATCATGTGGATATGACTTGGTATACGTGAGTCGTCCAATTATATTTCTATTATCGTTCATAGTTTTTTTCCTTCTAGAAGCTATTGCCAACCATAATGTGACTATGCTAATACTTGCTAGTAGTTGACATAGTTTTCTTGGTAGTTATCTAAGATAATTTATTTTACAAAATGGCTAATGCACAGTTAAACATGAGAGACAGAAAGATAGGGCTAGATGATACGTCCTCTCTTTCATAATTTAGTACATATAAATTATTCAAAAAGTCAAACCTCACAAAAAGTTCACCAAGTTTTTGAAGAAAAACATTTACATCTAGAAAGCCAAGCAGTTTCATTATATTCATTATAAGAAGTAGTTTCATATTTGACATATTTTATATTGTAGATATGAATAGTTTTATCTATAATCTTGGTCAAAGTTTAACATAAAAAACTATACACAATATATTATGGATTAGAGGGAGTACGTCGTCAATGTCACAGACATAAGAAATTGGTACTTATTAGATGTCATCTATAGTTGACTTTCCTAATTATGTGTGTGCTGGTGTTGGATGGCTTGGTATATGTGAGCTGGTTCTATTATATTTCAAGTATATCTAAGTGTTAGTGTTTTCTAGAATAATGATAAGATCACTAGCTCATTTCACATTACTCTGTTACCAATCATACTACGTCATTAACATAGAAATGCCATTATGTAAATAAGTCATTACTTTTATTTGAAGTCGTTTGTTTGTCTAGATGTCATATCTATTTGACTTTGCTAATCATGTGCCTAGTTGGGTTGGATATGTGTTGGTATACATGAGTTGTCCAATTATATTTCCATTATCGCTCATAGTTAGTTTCTTTCTAGAATCACGATAAGATCATCACTTTATGTCATATTATCTATTGCCAACCATAATGTGACTATGCTAATAATTTCTAGTAGATGAAATAATTTTCTTTGTAGTTTTTTAAGATCATTTGTTTTACAAAATGGCTAATGCACAGTTAAACATGAGAGAGGGAGAGAGTGCGCTAGATGCTACATCTTCTGTTTCATAATTTAGTGCATATAAATTATTCGAAAAGTCAAACCTCACAAAAAGTTCACCAAGTTTTCGGAGAAAAACATTTACATTCAGGATGCCAAGCAGTTTCATTAGATTCATAATAAGAAGTAGTTTCATATTTAACATATTTGATAGTGTCAATATGAATAGTTTTATCTATAATATTGGTCAAAGTTTGACGTTAAAAAAATATAGGCAATATATTATGGATTACAAGGAGTGTGTCATCAATGTCACACACATAATAAATTGGTAATTATTAGATGTCATCTATAGTTGACTTTCCTAATAATGTGTGTGCTGGTGTTGGGTGCCTTGGTATATGTGGGTTGGTCCGATTATATTTCAATTATATCTAAGAGTTAGTTTTTTCTAGAATCATGATAAGATCGCCAACTCATGTCACATTACTCTATTGCCAATCATACGGCATCATTAACATAGAAACATCATTATGTAAATAAGTCATTAATTTTATTTGAAGTCGTTTATGTGTCTAGATGTCATCTCTATTTGACTTTGCTAATCATCTGCGTAGTTGGGTTGGATATGAGTTGGTATACGTGAGTTGTCCAATTATATTTCTATTATCGCTCATAGTTAGTTTCTTTCAAGAATCACAATAAGATCATCACTTCATGTCATATTATGTATTGCCAACCATAATGTGACTATGCTAATACTTTCTAGTAGTTGAAATAATTTTCTTTGTAGTTTTTTAAGATCATTTGTTTTAAAAAATGGCTAATGCACAGTTAAACATGAGAGAGGGAGAGAGTGCGCTAGATGCTACATCCTCTGTTTCATAATTTAGTGCATATAAATTATTCGAAAAGTCAAACCTCACAAAAAGTTCACCAAGTTTTTGAGAAAAACAATTACATCCAGAATGCCAAGCAGTTTCATTAGATTCATTATAAGAAGTAGTTTCATATTTGACATATTTGATACTGCAGATATAAATAGTTTTATCTATAATCTTGGTCAAAGTTTGACTTAAGAAAAAACTATACGCAATATATTATGAATTAGAGGGAATATGTCATTAATGTCACATACATAAGAAATTGGTACTTATTAGATGTCATCTATAGTTGACTTTCCTAATAATGTGTGTGCTGGTGTTGGATGCCTTGGTAAATGTGGGCTGGTCTAATTATATTTCAATTATATCTAAGCGTTAGTTTTTTCTAGAATCATGATAAGATCGCCAGCTCATGTCACATTACTCTATGGCCAATCATACTGCATCACTAACATAGAAACACCATTATGTAAATAAGTAATTACTTTTATTTGATGTCGTTTATGTGTCTAGATGTCATCTCTATTTGACTTTGCTAATCACGTGCGTAGTAGTGTTGGATATGACTTGGTATACGTGAGCTGTCCAATTATATTTCTATTATCGTTCATAGTTAGTTTCCTTCTAGAAGCTATTGCGAACCATAATGTGACTATGCTAATACTTGCTAGTAGTTAAAATATTTTTCTTGGTAGTTATCTAAGATCATTTATTTTACAAAATGGCTAATGCACAGTTAAACATGAGAGTCGGAGAGATAGCGCTAGATGCTATGCCCTCCCTTTCATAATTTAGTACATATAAATTATTCAAAAATTCAAACCTCACAAAAAGTTCACCAAGTTTTCGAAGAAAATTATTTACATCCAGAACGCCAAGCAGTTTCATTAGATTCATTATAAGAAGTAGTTTCATATTTGACATATCTTATACTGTAGATATGAATAGTTTTATCTATAATCTTGGTCAAATTTTGACTTAAAAAAACTATACGCAATATATTTTGGATTATAGGGAGTACGTCATCAATGTCATATACATAAGAAATTGGTACTACTAGATGTCATCTATAGTTGACTTTCCTAATAATGTGTGTGTTGGTGTTGGTTGCCTTGGTATATGTGGGCTGGTTCAATTATATTTCAATTATATCCAAGAGCTAGTGTTTTCTAGAATCATGATAAGATCGCTAGCTCATGTCACATTAGTCTATTGCCAATCATACTGCATCATTAACATAGAAATGCCATTATGTAAATAAGTCATTACTTTTATTTGAACTCGTTTATGTGTCTAGATGTCATGTCTATTTGACTTTGCTAATCATGTGCGTAGTTGGGTTGGATATGACTTGGTGTACTTGAGTTGTCCAATTATATTTCTATTATCTTTGATAGTTAGTTTCCTTCTAGAATCACGATAAGATCATCACTTCATGCCATATTATCTATTGGCAACCATAATGTGACTATGCTAATACTTGCTAGAGTTGAAATAATTTTCTTGGTAGTTATCTAAGATCATTTATTTTACTGAATGGCTAATGCACTGTTAAACATGAGAGAGGGAGAGAGAGAGAGCTCTAGATGCTACGTCCTCTCTTTCATAATTTAGGGCATATAAACTATTTGAAAAGTCAAATCTCACAAAAAGTTCACCAAGTTTTTGGAGAAAACATTTACATCCAGAATGCCAAGCAGTTTCATTAGAATCATTATAAGAAGTAGTTTCATATTTGACATATTTGATACTATAGATATGAATAGTTTTATCTATAATCTTGGTCAAAGTTTGACTTAAATAAAACTATACGCAATATAGTACAGATTAGAGGGAGTACATCGTCAATGTCAATCGGTACTTATTAGATTTCATCTGTAGTTGACTTTCCTAATAATGTGTGTCTTGGTGTTGGATGCCTTGGTATCTGTGGGCTGATCCGATGACAATTCTATTATAGTTAAGAGTTATTTTTTTTCTAGAATCATGGTAAGATCGCCAACTCATGTGACATTACTCTATTGCCAATCACACGAGATAATTAACATAGAAACACCATTATGTAAATAAGTACTTTTATTTGAAGTCGTTTACGTGTTTGTGGTGATAGTAGCTAGTTTTTAATATACTTAGTTTGGTAGCTATCTATGATTAAAA